>JAIOJX010000032.1:49968746-51228746 GCA_022376925.1 Tragulus kanchil
GTATATATGGTGTATGTATTTTTTAAATTAAAGTGAACTAAAATGGAAGTTTGAGAATTTTATTACATCCCTTGACATAATTGAAAACATAAGATAACATAACACAGAAGAAAGTTTACTTTATAGTTGTCTGTGAATGTATATATGCTTAGTATTGGAAGTAACCATTACAGCTAAGCAGCAGATAATACATAATTTGTAAAATTATGTAATCAGAAAGGCAACAAAATTTTAGTAGTCATTAAAATGTGAAATATAACTGAAAACATAATTTCAGAAGGACCCTGGACTTTTTCTGAGAGGACGAGACTTATCCCTTTTATTCCCAATGTCCACTCCCAGTTGCTGAAATCAGTGATGTGTTTTCCTCACCTTCTATAGAAAATTCTAGGAAAAGCAAAATGTTCTGATGATGAGACATGAGAGAACAGACATTAGAAAACCATGGAAAAGAAATGAGTATTTGGAATATATTTCTAAGAGAAAAAATAAATTGATTGTGAGAACTTGTTAGAAAACTGAACATTTTCTTCTTGCCTAAGTCAAATAAGCCTAATTTTTCTTTGAGTGAGCTGGGTTTTAGACCGTGGACACAGACATACAATAGAGCTTGCTTTTTACTGTGTAAAAACTTTGTGAGTGACAATGCCTACCTTTAACAAGTCAAACATTACAAATAGATTTCAGTACAAAGTTTTCAAGATAAAAGGAAATGAGAAGGAGCAGTATTTAAAGCAGACAGGAACATTTCTAGCCTTGAACTTCCCTAGATAAGTATTCATTTCCACATCGTTACAATGGAAAACTACTGGCAATACTGTAGCATTGGCTTGTGATGACAAAACACTGGCCCATTCAGTTAAAGTTTATTTTTAAACATACGAATTAAGTATTTCTGATGGTGCCAGATACTGCCAAGGTGCATGTTATTCACTCTCAATTACATCCTTGTTTAAATTTAATTTAAATTCTGCAAAATTTAATTTCCTCATTTTCATTCTCATTCATTTATTCAATATCTACTGACTTCCTATTATGTATCAAGAAATAAGAAATTTTTTTACTTTAAGTTTTATTTTCAACCACTTAGGGATTGTTCTAACCTAATACCAATAATTTTTCTTTTCTTCCATTCAATATCCAAAAAGGTATATATGGTGTATGTATTTTTTAAATTAAAGTGAACTAAAATGGAAGTTTGAGAATTTTATTACATCCCTTGACATAATTGAAAACATAAGATAACATAACACAGAAGAAAGTTTACTTTATAGTTGTCTGTGAATGTATATATGCTTAGTATTGGAAGTAACCATTACAGCTAAGCAGCAGATAATACATAATTTGTAAAATTATGTAATCAGAAAGGCAACAAAATTTTAGTAGTCATTAAAATGTGAAATATAACTGAAAACATAATTTTCATATAATGATATGGAAAAAAAATCGAAATGTTTTAGTTGGTTCAACTTTTAGATTTGAATAGCAATAGTAAAAAAAATTCATGTTAATGATATTTGTGGCTTTAATTGCATTAAAATAATTTAATAAGTCAAATCTATTTGCTAATTTAATGTAATTAGATTAGTAGCTTAAATAAAAATGACTAAATAATTTAAAATAATAAGGAAGAGAATGATATAATGACAGTCTATTCAAATAGTGCTGGCAAAGAAAAATGTCTTAGAAAATAAACATTTGGAATCAACTTTCTCTAATCCTATCCCGTATTTTAAAAGAAATATGGATATAGGCAAGTTGATAAACTTGTTTAGTATTTTATAGGCCCAAATTGTGACCCCAGCATAAAATTCAGGTTTTTAGACTTATTTCCTGGTTGCCCTTTCTTAACTTGTATGAGATAAATTGCTCTGTTGAAATTCTAATGTAATGTGGGAATGGTTTCTTTGCTAGCTTGTCTAGCAGCACACCAACCTACCTTTAAGATCTCTAAATGTAAAAAAAAAAAAAGAAAAATCATTGACCAGTATTAAATAATGCAGGTAAACAAAATTAAAATTTACTGTGAAAAACAAAGATATAATTCCTTATGTAGTGTAAAATATATCTAAAATTAACAGCATGGAAAATTATAGTAAATGGGAAACAGGATAAATGCATTAAAATATAATAACCATTATTAGGGAAAGGGTAAAAATGCTAATTTATATTGGATTGTAAGAAAACAAGAATACATACTTTAGAATAATTATAAATACCCATCAAAATATAATTAAATTACTAGAAATGATTATATTATTTATTATAATTATAATATAATACATAGAAATATATAATGAATAAAAATATATCATATATACATTGTAATATTATATATAATATATAGTATATACACATATGATTTATATATTATATAAAATTATATAGCATATGTAAATATATAACTATATATAACATATATACAATTATATATGATACATAAATATATATTATATAGGCATATATAACATATTTAAATATAAATATGTATGTTATTATGATACATACTGTATTATACATATATATACACTATGTATTATATATAATATTTATGTGTGATATTATATATTATATATATCATATGTGGTTATGGACTATTATCATATATAATATATATTATAATGTATATTATACATGATTTATGTATTATATATCATATATAAATGTGAATGTATTAAAATATATATTATATATAATACATAGTATATATAACAATATATATTATGTATATTATAATATATATCATATACATTTATATATGTAAGATATATCTACTATTATAGACCTAGATAATATTATACATTATATATAACATATAGTGTGTGTATAAATTATATATCTATATTATATATACATTATTATATGCATAGTATATATTATATACTATATAGTACATGTATTACATGTTACATATATATTATATAGGTATAATGCATAATATATATAGTATATATGGTATATGTGAAATATATATTATTATAAACATAATATGTTATATATTATGATACATATATTGTATGTTACATATATTATATATTATTAATTATAATTCAATAATTAATAAAATTAATTATATAATCAATATGAATATAAATAACTATGAATACCCATTTTAAATAATTATAAAATACTAACAAGCTAATTGAAAATTAAATTTTTAAAAATAACTAGTCTGTGTGTGTGTGTGTGTGTGTGTGTGTGTGTGTGTGTGAATGCTCAACATCTCTGACTTCCTGCGACCATGTGGATTGTTGCCTTCCAAGCCCCTGTGTCCATGGGATTTTTCCAGCAGGAATACTAGAGTGGGTTGCCATTTCCTCCTCCAGGAGCTAATTAGTTTAAATGAAGCAGATAAAAAAAACCCTGAGAGGTAAAAAAGTCTATAACCAGGAGGAAGAAACAGAAAACAAGTAGGAATATTATAGCTATATAACTTTAAATATCACTAATTTTATTTAATGTAAATGTCCCCCAAATTCCAATTCAAAGATAAAGCTTGTCAGATTAGATGAAAAATTGAAGTCGATTATATATTGCTTACAAAGACTCATTTTTAATATAAGTACATAGAAAATTTGAAAGTAAAAGAATGGACAAAGGAATAATGCAAAGACTAACCAAAATAAAACTGATATATTTATACTAATATCAGAGAAATGAGTATTTTTAGAGATAAATAATGATATTTCAAGATGTATCATCTTGAAATGAAGGAACAAAGGGTCAGGTTCATTTACTCTAAATTTGTGAGCTTCTAATAATATAGTTTCAAATTATACAAGTTGAAAACTGACAGAAATGAAAGTATAAATAGACATAATCATAGTACTAAAGTAATGAATGTGTAACATATCAAAACTTTTAGGAATTTCCTAAAGCTCTGATTAGTGGGAAATGTATACCCTTGACTGGATATGGTAGAAAGGAAGAAGGGCTGAAAATCAATATTGTGAGAATTCATTCAGAGAAAACATGGGAGAAGAACCCACAACAAATGTACCAAAAATTACAATTAAGAAAGTATTAAAGAGAAAAACAGAAAGCAATGAAAGAAGTAAACTATGCAAGAAATCAGTGAAGCCAGAAGTTTGTTGTTTGAAAAGACTCTCACTCTGATAGCTGATTAGAAAGAAGAGAGAAAATACAAGTTACTGTTGTTAGAACTAAAAAAGTAAGGTATTACTACAATCCTAGAAACACTGCAAGGATAATAAGAGCATAATGTGAAAATTTTTATGCTGATATTGTTGAAAATTTAAATGAAATAGATAAATTTCTAGAAAAACGCAACTTCTCGAAATAAAAATTAATAAATAGAAAATCTGAATAGTTCTAATACACAATGTTGATTTAACATTCAAAAATCAGTCACTCTCGGAGGGGGCCAAGATGGCGGAGGAATGAAGGGAAGATTTCACCAGCTCCCCAACAGAATCACCAGAACTAATCAAGAAATGAAACACCACCAACAAACCAGACGCTAGACAACAGAACTTCTTAGGTCTGCGAGGGTCGAAGAGTGAACAGCCAGAACTTTCCCGAAGCTCCTGTTCTGAGAACTCTCTATCCCAAACCCCGCACCGGACCGGCAGAGAGAGCGCTAGGAAGTGCCCTAGGCGAGAGCCTGAGAAAAGCGTCGGGGGAAGAGAAGGCAGCGCTCAGTGCGAAATTCTGAAGATCCGGCCGGATCGCCGGCTGAATTAAGACACTGCGAAGATATAAGCTACTGTGAGCGGGGGCGTGCAGAACACAGCTGGGAAGATCCCCGCAGAGTGCTGCCTAGAAAGCTGGATAGAGCTGGCCAGGGAGCACCCAGCGCGAAAATTGCGCCGCTTTGTCGGGAGGCGATCACGATTTTCCGCCGGGTGAAAATCGTGCTGTACCACCTGGCGCCAGGTAAGTTCAAACACTCCTAGTGGGGGCCTTGCTGAACAGAGAGGGGAAAGTCACCCAGGGGTTGCTGACCAGGGACCGGGCTCCAGCCGAGGGGAAAGCTCGTGCCTGCTTTTGGGACTTGGTCGAGTAATCTGCAGTGTGCGTGCGCCAGGTGCGGAAAAGCCCGTGCACCCCCAGAGTTGCAGCTGCAGCTGCAGCGGAGGAAGCCGGGAGAAGAGCAGGGATTGGAGGCTACTGGTGCGGTAGAGACGGGGCGCCCCCCTCCAACACGGGACTGCGCGTGCCACAGCCCCCGCCTGACGGACTAGGATTCAGCCTGCCGCCCCTGCCAGCACCTGAGCCTGCAGCAAAGCCTTTGTTTTGCTGAAAACAAAAACAGAAACCATAGCAACCGGTGCTGTAAGGGAAAGACTATGTGAGAATAGATTGGGTTCCACCAGGAGATGGAAAAATTTTAAAAGTTTTTAAAACACTTCAAAGATAATAAGAGCATAATGTGAAAATTTTTATGCTGATATTGTTGAAAATTTAAATGAAATAGATAAATTTCTAGAAAAACGCAACTTCTCGAAATAAAAATTAATAAATAGAAAATCTGAATAGTTCTAATACACAATGTTGATTTAACATTCAAAAATCAGTCACTCTCGGAGGGGGCCAAGATGGCGGAGGAATGAAGGGAAGATTTCACCAGCTCCCCAACAGAATCACCAGAACTAATCAAGAAATGAAACACCACCAACAAACCAGACGCTAGACAACAGAACTTCTTAGGTCTGCGAGGGTCGAAGAGTGAACAGCCAGAACTTTCCCGAAGCTCCTGTTCTGAGAACTCTCTATCCCAAACCCCGCACCGGACCGGCAGAGAGAGCGCTAGGAAGTGCCCTAGGCGAGAGCCTGAGAAAAGCGTCGGGGGAAGAGAAGGCAGCGCTCAGTGCGAAATTCTGAAGATCCGGCCGGATCGCCGGCTGAATTAAGACACTGCGAAGATATAAGCTACTGTGAGCGGGGGCGTGCAGAACACAGCTGGGAAGATCCCCGCAGAGTGCTGCCTAGAAAGCTGGATAGAGCTGGCCAGGGAGCACCCAGCGCGAAAATTGCGCCGCTTTGTCGGGAGGCGATCACGATTTTCCGCCGGGTGAAAATCGTGCTGTACCACCTGGCGCCAGGTAAGTTCAAACACTCCTAGTGGGGGCCTTGCTGAACAGAGAGGGGAAAGTCACCCAGGGGTTGCTGACCAGGGACCGGGCTCCAGCCGTAGGGGAAAGCTCGTGCCTGCTTTTGGGACTTGGTCGAGTAATCTGCAGTGTGCGTGCGCCAGGTGCGGAAAAGCCCGTGCACCCCCAGAGTTGCAGCTGCAGCTGCAGCGGAGGAAGCCGGGAGAAGAGCAGGGATTGGAGGCTACTGGTGCGGTAGAGACGGGGCGCCCCCCTCCAACACGGGACTGCGCGTGCCACAGCCCCCGCCTGACGGACTAGGATTCAGCCTGCCGCCCCTGCCAGCACCTGAGCCTGCAGCAAAGCCTTTGTTTTGCTGAAAACAAAAACAGAAACCATAGCAACCGGTGCTGTAAGGGAAAGACTATGTGAGAATAGATTGGGTTCCACCAGGCAGATGAGAAAATAAAAACCAGGGACAGTATTTAGCTTTTTTTGTTTATTTGTTGTGGACTGTTTTGTTTATTCAATTGATTGGTCTGGTTTGGGATTTTTTTTTTTTCTTGGTCTCTTATTAATTTTTTCTCCCTTTTTAATTTTTAATTTCTTTTTATTTATTTATTTTTCAATTTTAATTTTTGGAAACTTCTAATGTTCTTCCCTCTATGTTCTAAATGTAAAACCTTTTCCTATCTACCACTATCTTCTAGATAAATATTTCCTATCTTCCTGTCTCCACTGTTCTCTTCCAAATACACTAAACAATACACACACTAATCTCTGCTACCTAACCCTATAAAATCCTTCCAAGACGAATCTATTCCTTCTCATTACCCATACACTCTCCACCTCCTCACCACCAACACATGTCTTAGTTAAAAATTGCTTTCATTGTAATAATCCAAGCCAGAACCTTGCCTTGGATCTATTTTTCCAGGCACTATTTTAATTAATTCAGAGCTTAACGGGCAAGTATCATCTTTGATTGCATCGTTTGCCAGAAAAATTTCCTATGCTTTATCTCTGTAAGACTGGTCAGTTGTGGTTATTGCTGTGTATGTATGTATATCTTACGATTATATTAGAAAACATCTGCATACTTTTATGACTGTCACCCAACAGGGATGCACCTCTTGTTCCTCATATGCTAGTGTTTGGACTAATATCACTGAACACCATAGCAAACTAGACATAGAGCCTACATCCCCTGACCAATCATCAAACCAAGGATCCTCGAAGTGGAAGCCCTGATTCCAAGACCCCACACTATCAAAGAATACCAGAGATTATTCACCTGTAAACAAGACCTAACACCATCCAAGACACAAACCACTGAACCCTTCTACAAGGACAGAAACCCAAAGGAAGGGAGAATTCAACCAAGAAGCCTGGTGGGAAAAAGAACTCCACACACACACACACACACACACACACAAACAAAAATTAACCTAATAATGAAACGTCAGAGAAACACTGCACAAATGAAGGACCAAGCTAGAGAAACACCACTTCAAATGACAGAGGAGGAGACAGACAAACTATCTGAAAGAGAATTCAGAAAAGTTATACTAATGAGGATGCAAAACACCGAAAACAGAATAGACGAAATTAGTGCACTGAGAAGAGACATGCAAGAAATGAAAAATAAGCAACTAGAGACCACCAACTCAATTGCTGAACTCAAAAATACTATAGAAGGTCTCAACAGTAGAGTATTAGAGGAAGAAGAACAGAAAAGTGAGCTGGAAGACAGAATGGTGGAAATAAGTGCTGAAGAACAGAACAAAGCCCAAATAATTAAAAGAACTGAGAATAGCATAAGAGACTTATGAGACAATATCAAACACACCAACATTAGAATTATAGGAATTCCAGAAAAAAAAGAGGGGGAGAAAGGCTATGAAAAAGTTCTTGAAGAGTTTATAGTTGAAAACTTCCCCAGCGTGGGAAAGGAAATAGACAACTAAGTCCAAGAAGCACAAAGAGTTCCATACAGGATAACCCCAGAAGAAACACACCAAGGCACATTCTAATCAAACTAACGCAAACTAAATATAAAGACTGATTTCTAAAAGCAGCTAGGAGCAAACAACAAATAACACATAAAGGAAACCCCATACATTTAACTGTGGATCTTTCAACAGAAACCCTGCAGGCCAGAAGAAAATGGCCAGACACATTTAAATGGCTAAAAGAGAATAACCTCCAACCAAGAATTCTCTACCCAGCAGGAATCTCATTCAGAATCGATGGTGAAGTCAAAAGCTTCACAGACAAGCAAAAACTAAAAGAATTCTGTACCACAGAACCAGCCCTACAGTTAAAGGGTCTAATATAGCCAATAAATACAAGAGTAGGAGAAGCCTTACAAATCAAACCCCAAATTCCTAAGAAGATCACAATAGGAACATTTGTATCAATAATTACTTTGAACGTAAATGGACTAAATGCTCCAACCAAACGACACAGGCTGGCTGAATGGATCCAGAAGCAAAACTCATATATATGCTGTTCACAAGAGACTCACTTCAGACCTAGAGACACTCATAGACTGAAAGTGAAAGGCTGGAAAAAGATATTCCATGCAAATGGAAATCAAAAGAAAGCTGGAGTAGCAATCCTCATATCAGACAAAATAGACTTTAAAGAAGATTATAAGAGACAGGCAGGTCAGTACATTATGATCAAGGGATCTATCCAAGAGGAAGACATAACAGTCATGAATATCTACACACCCAACACAGGGGCACCACAATATATAAGGCAGATACTAAAAGAAGAAATCAACAATAACACAGTAATAGTAGGAGACTTTAACACTCCTTTCACACCAATGGACAGATCATCCAAACAGAAAGTTAATAAAGAAACACAAGCCTTAAATGCCACACTAGAAAAGATGGACCTCATCGATAACTTCAGGACTTTCCATCCAAAAGCAGAAGAATACACTTTCTTCTCAAGTTCTCATGGAACATTCTCCAGGATAGACAACATCTTGGGCCACAAATCAAACCTCAGTCAATTCAAAAAAACTGAAATTATATCAGCCATCTTCTCAGACCACAGTGCAATGAGACTAGAGTTCAACTACAGGAAAAAAAAAAAACAAAAACGCTGAAAACACAAGCACATGGAGATTAAACAACACATACCTAAAACCCAACTGATTACTGAGGAAATCAAAGGAGAAATTAAAAAATTCCTAGAAGAAAATGACAATGAACACACGACAGTGCAAAACCTATGAGATACCGCAAAAGCAGTTCTAAGAGGGAAATTTATAGCAATACAACCCTACCTCAAGAAACTAGGAAAGTATGAAGCAGATGACTTAACCCTACACTTAAAACAATTGGAGAAAGAACAAAAACACCCCAAAGCCAGCAGAAGAAGAGAAATTATAAAGATCAGAGCAGAAATAAATGAGAAAGAAATGAAAGAAACAATAGTAAAGATAAATAAAACAAAAAGCTGGTTCTCCGAAAAGGTAAACAAAATTGACAAGCCACAGGCCAGACTCATCAAGAAAAAGCGACAGGCGAATCAGATCAACAAAATCAAAAACGAAAAAGGAGAGATTACAACAGATAATGCAGAAATCCAAAGGATTTTAAGAGACTATTATGAACAACTCTATGGCAACGAACTGGACAACCTGGAAGAAATGGACAGTTTCTTGGGGAAGATTAATCTCCCAAGACTGAGCCAGGAAGAAACAAACTTTGAACAACCCAATCACAAGCTCAGAAATCGAATTTGTGATTAAAAATCTATCCAAAAATAAAAGCCCAGGACCAGATGGCTTCACAGCCGAATTCTACCAAACATTTAAAGAAGAGCTAATGCCTGTCCTTCTAAAACTCTTTCAAAAAATTGCACAGGAAGGAAAACTTCCAAACACATTCTATGAGGCCACCATCACCCCGATACCCAAACCAGGCAAAGACAACACAAAAAAAGAAAATTATAGGCCAATTTCACTGATGAACTTAGATGCCAAGATCCTCAACAAAATCCTAGCAAACAGAATTCAACAACTCATCAAAAAACTCATACATCATGATCAAGTCAGGTTCATCCCAGGCATGCAAGGATTCTTCAATATTCGCAAATCAATCAGTGTGATACACCACATCAACAAATTGAGAGACAGAAATTACATGATCATCTCAATAGATGCAGAAAAACCTTCGACAAAATACAACATCCATTTATGATAAAAACTCTTCAGAAAATGGGCATAGAAGAAACCTGTCTCAACATAATAAAAGCCATATATGAGAAGCCCACAGCGAACATTATCCTCAACAGTGAAAAACTGAAAGCATTCCCTCTAAGATCTGGAACAAGGCAGCGGTGTCCACTTTCACCACTACTATTCAACATAGTCCTGGAAGTTCTAGCAACAGCAGTAAGAGAAAAGAAGGAAATAAAAGGAATCCAGATCGGAAAGGAAGAAGTAAAGCTCTCTCTTTTTGCAGATGACATGATATTATACATAAAAAACCCCAAAGACTCTATTACAAAGCTACTAGAGCTAATCAATGAATTCAGCAAAGTCGCAGGATACAAAGTCAATACACAGAAATCACTGGCATTCCTATACACAAACAATGAAAAATCAGAAGACGAAATCAAAGAGGCAATCCCCTTTACCATTGCAACCAAAAGAATCAAATATCTAGGAATAAACCTACCCAAAGAAACAAAAGAATTGTGCACAGAAAATTAAAAGACACTCATGAAAGAAATTTAAGAAGACTTAAACAGATGGATAGATATTCCATGTTCCTAAATCGGAAGAATCAATATTGTAAAAATGACCATACGTGGCTTCCCTGGTGGTCCAGGGGGTAAGGACACCGCCTTGCAGTGCAAGGGGTGCTGGTTCAATCCCTGGCCTGGGAAGATCCCACATGCTGTGGAGCAGCTGGACTGATGTGTCCAATTACCGAGCCAGAGCTCTGGAGCGCATGCGCTCAGAGCCGGTGCTCTGCGACAACAGAGGCACTGCGATGGGAGGCCCACATGGGCCAAAGAAAAAGGATGGATGAAAATGGACAAATGAAAGACCAATAGAAGTGGCCCGCCTGCTCGCCTCCCTCCCCACCCCACCAACATAAACAAATAAATATATCTTTAAAAAAAAAAAAGAAAGTGACCATACTACCAAATATCATCTACAGATTCAATGCAATACCTATCCAGCTACCATTGACATTTTTCACAGAACTAGACCAAAGAATAACAGAGTTCATATGGAAGCACAAAAGACTTTGAATAGCCAAAACAATCTTTAGAAAGAAAAATGGAGCTGGAGGAATCAGCCTCCCTAACCTCAGACTATACTACAAAGCAACAGTCTTCAAGACAGTATGGTACTGGCACAAAAACAGAACTATAGACAAATGGAACAAGATAGAGAACCCAGAGACAAATCCACACACCTATGGGTACTTTATTTTTGACAAAGGAGGCGAAACTATAAAATGGGACAAAGACAGCCTCTTCCCAACAAGTGGTGCTGGGAAAATTGGACAGCTACATGCAAGAAAATGAAGTTGGAACATTCCCTGACACCATACACAAAGATCAACTCAAAATGGATTAAAGACCTAAATGTAAGACCAGAAACCATCAAACTCTTAGAGGAGAATATAGGCAAAACCCTCAAGGACATAAATCAAAGCAAGATCTTCTCTGACCCACCTACTAGAATAGCGGAAATAAAAACAAAAATGAATATGTGGGACATAATGAAACTTAAGAGCTTTTGTACAGTAAAAGAAATTACAAAAAAGCTCAACAGACACCCCACAGATTGGGAGAAAATCATAGCAAATGAAATAACAGACAAAGAATTAAGCTCCAAAATCTAGAAGCAACTCAGACAACTCAGCACTAGAAAAACAAATAACCCAATCAAAAAATGGGAAAAAGATCTAAAGAGACACCTCTCCAATGATGACATACAGATGGCCCAAAAGCACATGAAACGATGCTCAACCTTGCTTATTATTAGAGAAATGCAAATTAAGACTACAATGATATATCACCTCACACCCATCAAAATGTCCATCATCAACAAATCGACACACAATAAATGCTGGAGAGGGTGCAGAGAAAAGGGACCCCTCTTGTGTTGCTGGTGGGAATGTCAGTTGATACAGCCTCTATGGAAGACAGTATGGAGATTCCTTAAAAAACTAAAAATAGAAGCACCCTATGACCCAGAAATCCCACTATTAGGCCTATATCCTGATGAAATTAAAACTGAAAGAGGCACCTGTACCCCAATGTTCATTGCAGCTCTCTATACAATAGCCAGAACATGGAAGCAACCTAGATGTCCATTGACGAATGAATGGATACAGAAGCCCTGATACATATATACAATGGAATACTCCTCAGCTGTTAAAAGAAATGCAGAAGACTCAGTCCTAATGAGGTGGCTGGCGCTAAAACCTATTATAAAAATTGAAGTAAGTCAAAAAGAGAAAGACAAGTACAGTATACTCACATATATTTGGAATCTAGTAGGATGGTCATGATAACACATGCAGTGAACTCATGGAAAACCAGACAGAGAATAGACATATAGACATTGTGGGGAAGGAACAGTGGGTGGGAGGCATGGAGGGAGTAACATGGAAACCTATACTGTCATGTGTGGAAAAGATAGCTATTGTCATTGTGTTAAGGGAATAGGAGTGCTTACAATGGCTTGGGGTGATGATCCGGAGGGGTGGGATGGAGGGACCTGGAGTGGGGGGACCAGGGATATGCATATGACTGATCTGGGAATATACATGTCGGTGAACAACAAAACTCTGTAAAACCTTTAAAATAAAGAATTATGTATACAAAAAAAAGAAAAAATGAGGAGGATGGAAAATGGGAAAATGAAAATAAAAATAGTATGTATTCTATAAAAAAAAATCAGTCACTCATTTTAATAAAACAAAGGATCAAAATAATATAATCACTTAAATGGATATTAAAAAATGGATAAAATATTATACCCATTCATGACAATAAAGAAGTTATAAACTGAGAATAAAAGAGAATTTGCTTAATCTTTATGGATCCTTATTTTTTGAATGAATGATTGTGTGACTTCAGTGACTACCAAAGTATTTAACTGTCCTTAACATATACTGATCACTCTGAAATTTTTACGGGAAATTATGAATCAAGAATTACCAGCTAAGTGTTTTGAAACAGGGAAACAATAGTGCAACTTAATTCTTAATTCCCCAAGATTGTTTTATACTGTCATCTTTCCCAGATAGAGTTTGTAATTCCTTACATTTTGTCTAGGAATCTTTTCCAGTTACTTTAAAGAATTTGCTTCTCTTCTTGTTCTGTAAAACTATCTGATAGAATGTATTCCATTTACTTTGAACATTTATCTGGATCTAAATGATAATAAAATATAATATACCCAAAGTTTTAGGAATTTGCTAAACTTTTTCATCAGTGATGACAACAACAAAAAATACCGCTCAAATACAAAATATAATTCTAAGTATGAGGAAGAGAAATGACATATGGTGGCCTGTAGGAGTGGATGTATTCAGAATAGACAAATCGGTTAAATGTTTACAGTTTCTATTTTGAGAAGAAGAAAATACACTTGAAGAAATCTATTGCTTAAAAAAATATATTAAGAATAAGAAATGAGCTTGAATAACAAAACTGTTCTTAAGAAACTTGAAAACAAAAGTCTACTAGCATTCTTTAGTTATAATTAGATAATGAAGAATTATAATAAGGAAAACAATGGTCCAATACCCACTTAGGCTTATTTTTACCTTCATTGTAGGATATAGGACTTTAACCTTAACTCCCTTGAAATCAAACCCTGAGTTACCATTAGGTAATGTAGTAATTATCAAACTTGATGTGATAAGGAAGATTCTTTTTAATTCTGGGATTGGCTAAATGATATGGTCCAATGTGGGAGTGAAATTAGCAAAACCTTTAAAATAAAGAATTATGTATACAAAAAAAGTGAAAAAATGAGGAGGATGGAAAATGGGAAAATGAAAATAAAAATAGTATGTATTCTATAAAAAAAAATCAGTCACTCATTTTAATAAAACAAAGGATCAAAATAATATAATCACTTAAATGGATATTAAAAAATGGATAAAATATTATACCCATTCATGACAATAAAGAAGTTATAAACTGAGAATAAAAGAGAATTTGCTTAATCTTTATGGATCCTTATTTTTTGAATGAATGATTGTGTGACTTCAGTGACTACCAAAGTATTTAACTGTCCTTAACATATACTGATCACTCTGAAATTTTTACGGGAAATTATGAATCAAGAATTACCAGCTAAGTGTTTTGAAACAGGGAAACAATAGTGCAACTTAATTCTTAATTCCCCAAGATTGTTTTATACTGTCATCTTTCCCAGATAGAGTTTGTAATTCCTTACATTTTGTCTAGGAATCTTTTCCAGTTACTTTAAAGAATTTGCTTCTCTTCTTGTTCTGTAAAACTATCTGATAGAATGTATTCCATTTACTTTGAACATTTATCTGGATCTAAATGATAATAAAATATAATATACCCAAAGTTTTAGGAATTTGCTAAACTTTTTCATCAGTGATGACAACAACAAAAAATACCGCTCAAATACAAAATATAATTCTAAGTATGAGGAAGAGAAATGACATATGGTGGCCTGTAGGAGTGGATGTATTCAGAATAGACAAATCGGTTAAATGTTTACAGTTTCTATTTTGAGAAGAAGAAAATACACTTGAAGAAATCTATTGCTTAAAAAAATATATTAAGAATAAGAAATGAGCTTGAATAACAAAACTGTTCTTAAGAAACTTGAAAACAAAAGTCTACTAGCATTCTTTAGTTATAATTAGATAATGAAGAATTATAATAAGGAAAACAATGGTCCAATACCCACTTAGGCTTATTTTTACCTTCATTGTAGGATATAGGACTTTAACCTTAACTCCCTTGAAATCAAACCCTGAGTTACCATTAGGTAATGTAGTAATTATCAAACTTGATGTGATAAGGAAGATTCTTTTTAATTCTGGGATTGGCTAAATGATATGGTCCAATGTGGGAGTGAAATTAGCAAAAACCAGATGTTAGTTTCTTTACTGCATGCAGGTAGGCTGGAGACAGATAGACTTGGCATATGAGGAAATCTAGCCTGGAACAGTTTTAGAAGTCTTTGTCAAAACTTGCTGAGTATTCACTTGTGTGTAGAGATTTTCTTTGGTGTTTGCCTGTTTGAATGCATTAAGGATTGAACAAAATGGATTTAGGAGGCAATTGATTTTGAGTTCCCAGTTTCTGCTTCAGACAAAGAAAATGGCAGGAACTATTTGGTAATTGGTTTCCTGCTAGAGGTGTGTCTGTCATATACATGACCTACTCTCAGACTTATCCTAAAGCGGCTGCTTATGCTGCAGTAAGGCTTGACCCTCTAGGAGCAGACGTGTCTTTCTTACATACTTCTGTATTCCCAAGGCCTAATACAGGACCTGGCATCTTGTAGGAGCTCAGTAACTATACTTGGAATGAATGATACCTGAGGTTAGTAAATACTGGGAACAGTTGGATCTGCCTTATTGATTAAAAATAAAGCTTTCTGTAAAAGTATCTTCTTTTTCTGATGACTTTTTATCTCCATAGTTAGTATACTCCTGATATTCTGATGCTAATTTATGGAAATAGATATACATATTTGTAACTACAAAGAGAGACAGAGGCAGAGAAGAGGGGAGAAAGAATACATATTGTATTCTGTGAAGACATATGTCTGTAAATGGTTTTTAGAGTGATTTCTAGGAAAGTCACTGTGTCATATAACTTCCTACAATGTTCTGAAAATAGTGCTAAATAAGGACAACAGAGATCTTTTTTGCCTTTGTGTCCCCATTGTATTAAAGCAATTAAAAGAGTATGTCACTTCCAAACTCATGTTGCATGACCAGAATGAATTTGTGGTCTCAAAAGCACTTGAGACATCTGGTAAAAAAACTCTATATTCTTTAGGCTACAGTGTAAACTCTATCTATTGTTTTTAACAAATATCAAAAATGCTGGTTTCTCTAACAGCTTAGAATTAGTCTGAAGGAACAAGAAAAATAGTGTGTAACAAAACCGTATGGCCCATTCATTCTTGTGGCAGAGGAAAATGTAGGAAAAATAATGTCAATTTAGTATCCGTTCCTAGGGGCTCAGACAGTAAAGAATCTGCCTGCAATGCAGGAGGCATGAGTTTGATCCCTGGGTCTGGAAGATCCTCTAGAGAAGAGATGGCTACCCATTCTAGTATTCTTACCTAGAGAATTCCATAGATAGAGGAGTCTGGCAGTCTAGAGTTTGTGGAGTTGTAAAGAGTTGGACATGACTTAGCGACTTTCACTTTCCCTCCATGAGATCCATGCTTACTTATACTATAATGATCATAAGGAACTATTATATTCTGGGGCATAAAATTCACTCTTAGCAGATTGTTTCAAAGATAGTATACTATGTCATGTTGTCTTGTTTTCCCAAAAAATGTTTCAGATAAAAATAGAGGTGTGTCTGTCATATACATGACCTACTCTCAGACTTATCCTAAAGCGGCTGCTTATGCTGCAGTAAGGCTTGACCCTCTAGGAGCAGACGTGTCTTTCTTACATACTTCTGTATTCCCAAGGCCTAATACAGGACCTGGCATCTTGTAGGAGCTCAGTAACTATACTTGGAATGAATGATACCTGAGGTTAGTAAATACTGGGAACAGTTGGATCTGCCTTATTGATTAAAAATAAAGCTTTCTGTAAAAGTATCTTCTTTTTCTGATGACTTTTTATCTCCATAGTTAGTATACTCCTGATATTCTGATGCTAATTTATGGAAATAGATATACATATTTGTAACTACAAAGAGAGACAGAGGCAGAGAAGAGGGGAGAAAGAATACATATTGTATTCTGTGAAGACATATGTCTGTAAATGGTTTTTAGAGTGATTTCTAGGAAAGTCACTGTGTCATATAACTTCCTACAATGTTCTGAAAATAGTGCTAAATAAGGACAACAGAGATCTTTTTTGCCTTTGTGTCCCCATTGTATTAAAGCAATTAAAAGAGTATGTCACTTCCAAACTCATGTTGCATGACCAGAATGAATTTGTGGTCTCAAAAGCACTTGAGACATCTGGTAAAAAAACTCTATATTCTTTAGGCTACAGTGTAAACTCTATCTATTGTTTTTAACAAATATCAAAAATGCTGGTTTCTCTAACAGCTTAGAATTAGTCTGAAGGAACAAGAAAAATAGTGTGTAACAAAACCGTATGGCCCATTCATTCTTGTGGCAGAGGAAAATGTAGGAAAAATAATGTCAATTTAGTATCCGTTCCTAGGGGCTCAGACAGTAAAGAATCTGCCTGCAATGCAGGAGGCATGAGTTTGATCCCTGGGTCTGGAAGATCCTCTAGAGAAGAGATGGCTACCCATTCTAGTATTCTTACCTAGAGAATTCCATAGATAGAGGAGTCTGGCAGTCTAGAGTTTGTGGAGTTGTAAAGAGTTGGACATGACTTAGCGACTTTCACTTTCCCTCCATGAGATCCATGCTTACTTATACTATAATGATCATAAGGAACTATTATATTCTGGGGCATAAAATTCACTCTTAGCAGATTGTTTCAAAGATAGTATACTATGTCATGTTGTCTTGTCAATTTTCTTCCTTAGAAGTCAACAACACTAAGGTCTTAAGAATGTTAACAAACGAAGCTTATTTATAAAGAAGTAAATAATCATGGTGGAGACTTAATGTTCACCAATGAAAAGTAATGTTAACACATCTATGATATCTTCTTTGGGTTAATTTTAATGATTTAGACATAACTTCAACATGATTTCTGTACCTAAGGAACTTAAAGTCTGGTAGAGAGCATGAACGGGAAACACATGAGAAATTATTGAACAATATAATTTATGTGTCTGATATGTTGCAGTCTATTCACTTGCCAGAAGTTAAGAAAACAATATCTGTCTTTGTCTTTCTTACCCTTCAAGCATTTGTTTTCTTACCCACTGTGAAGATGGCTTCCCTTGGGCTTTAAGCTTTTGAGTTTGTCTATTTGATTTCCTTGTGTAGCTAATTCTTATCTAGTTGTGTCCAACTCTGGCAACACCTCTCTAATGGAGCTATGCCACCATTTACTATGGTGCCTTTTCCCATTGCTTCTCCACATAGTATCTTTTTTTTTTTTTAAAGATTTATTTATTTATTTATTTTGGTGGGGGTGGGGGTGGGGAGGGAGGTGCGCAGGTGGGCCACTTCTATTGGTCTTTCATGTGTCCATTTTCATCCATCTTTTTTCTTTGGCCCGTGTGGGCCTCCCATTGTGGCAGCCTCTATTGTCGCAAAGCACCGGCTCTGGGCGCATGCACTTCTGAGCTCCAGCTCGGTAGTTGGACACATCAGTCCAGCCGCTCCGTGGCACGTGGGATCTTCCCAGGCCAGGGCTCGAACCGGCACCCCTTGCACTGCAAGGCGGTGTCCTTACCCACTGGACCACCAGGGAAGACCCACACAGTATCTTCAAAGAACCTTTTGAATACATATATTTCATGCCAGGAGTCCTTCGCATATTATTTTTTACTCTACCTGGAATTCTCCTCCCACTGTCTTTGCTTGAAAAATTATTATTTATTTTTGAGGTCTCAGCTGAGATATAATCTCCTCCCTTTGACGTGAGTCTTTAATAATCACTGGGGTCTTAGATTCCTTAGTAGCTCCTTTTTCATAGGCATATTACAATTCAGTGTTGTATATCACTTACCATTTACTTGAGCATCACTCCAATTAGACTTTAAGCTCACTGAGAGCAGAAAATAGGGCCTATATTTTCTTCGAATTAATGCACCAGTTTTGTATTGATGTACACTCTGCTGTCTGTATATGTGCATGCATGTGTGCTCAGTTGTGTCTGACTCTTTGAAACGCTGTGGACTGCAGCCCATCGGTCTCTTCTGTTCATGAGATTCTCCAGGCATGAATATTGGAGTGGGTTGCCATTTCCTTCTCCAGGCTAACCTCCTTAACAATCATGAAAAGCAAGTTAAATGTATAATGGCATAGAATTTTTCACCCATCAGATTTGCAAAATCTAAAGTATGAAATACAAAGTGTTGGTGAAGTGAAGGTGAGCTCTTATCTATATAAATTGAGATAATCATGTTGGAAACCACTTTGGAAATAATAATAATAAAGCTGAAGATAAAGATATCATATGGCCCAGCAACTACATCCTTATACATATTCTAGAGAAATTCTAGTTCAAAAGTTTAAAATTTATGTACAAGATTGCTGTAGTGTCTCTTCTGTAGACTGGAAGCATCTTGAGGACAAAAGCTTGGTTTTGTTTTTTAGTATAGTCTAGAGACTAGAGTAGGGTCTGGCACCAGGTAAATAAATAAGTATTGCCTTAAAATGCATCTAAAGCAAACAAAATTAAAGATGAGACAGGAATAGAAGTCAGGTCTGTGAACTGGAAGGACAGTTTGAGCATTTGTTTCAACCACTCCTCATTTTTTACATTTTTTCTGGCAAGCCGATCTGGAGTTCTTCAGTCCATGTGCTAACTACACTAGCATTTATTCTCCATTCTTATCCCTAAGGCTACTCTTCTTATGGTCACAGGATGGCTTGTGGATGACCTATTGCTTCAGCAGCTCGGTCTAATGATTTGTGGTTAATTATTTGATTATTAATTTTTAAATTAACTTTCACCTGAGAAAATAAAGCCCTGAGAGTGCCACATCCTTGAAATATGATAGTGGCACTATGTAACTAAGGTCCTTCTGCATTCAGTCAAACAGCACTGATGCCTTGAAAGATAGGCCTGTCTCTAGTTTCTTCCTCCAGCAAAGAGCAGGGGGAACTTGTAGACACTAGGGCCAGAGGTTGACTGGAAGCTCAGAATGAGAAATATTATATAAGATTAAATTGTATTATTTTCTTTACCATGAGATAAAAATGGGCCTGTGGACAAAAATATTTTCACTAATCATTTTGGAGATCAAAGATTTCATTTCCTAAGAGCTCAAAATTCACATCTTTCAGCAAGGACTTACTTTGAACCCTGTTTAATGATGCTGTAAAGGACTTTTTTTCTCTTGAACAGCTAAGAGACTTGTAAAAAAATGTTGTTTCAACACTGAAGCACTTTAAATGACTGACTCTAACCACAATGTATAAAAAGTATAATTCAGACTTGGCAGAGTGAACTAAATAAATAGTGATGATAAGCGACCCATCTAACAATGTAGCCATCGTGTCTTGTCATTAACACAATTATGTCAGCACAGTCAATCAGCACATTGCCTTGACTTTAAAGCCATGGACTGAATGCATGCTTTTAAAGTTGGAGGGAGCAGACAGAAAGAGCTATCGCACTTAAGCCAGCGATATAACTTCCCAGTTATTCAGGGCTTTTTAAGAAAAAAACAAGGTTATACATTTACAAAATGCTTTGTTGTTGCAGGAATGCTAAAATTATTCTTATGAGTTCAATACCATCTGTAATAACCCTCTGGCGATCCCAAACAAAAAGAAGGACTTGAGTTGTCACATTCTTTTCACATATGAGAAACTGACTTACTACCTGAAGTGATAATTAATGGGATTCCATTTAGTTTCAAGTGGAGATGAAATGGGACAAGAGGTGAGTATGGAATCTCGGAATGGCAGTATTCTTCTAAGAGCTCTCCCATGGGTAATTGTAAACAGCAGGTAACAGCACCTGCCGGCTGAATATCACCCATGACAACAGTCAGGGGGACTGGGTCACTAAAGGAAGGACAAATCTAGGAATCTTGTGTGCTATTCCTCTCTGTTTGGCTCTGTGACACTCACCGCAGCTACAACAATCTATATCATTTGCTGGAGTGACTTCAGTTTCATTCACTGACACAACTGATGTGCCACTAGAAACATTTGCATTCACTTAAGTTTAAAATAGTCACCACGGACTGGTGAAGAGGGCCACTGCTTCTAACACCTACTGAAGAAATTTGACTATCAGAATTTGAACAAGGAATACTACTTTTGGTACTTCAAGGAGTGGAGCAGAACCCTGTGCTTGATTAGACTGCCTTTTATTATACTGGTTCTAAAATGTGGGCTAGTTCTACAGTGGCCATTTCATAAAACTATATCAGAAAACTCTGTATAACAATCCATAGGGACTATTCCTGGAGGGAAATACTGTATTCACTCCTTTTGACAGAGAAGAGAGTGGAGGCACAAAGGGATGATGTGGCTTATTCTCCCATGTTCCATATGGGAAACAGGATTCCAAACCACTTACCACACAGAAAAGCCTGACACTGTACTGTCTCCCAGGATGCATGTTAATAAACTTTAAATACTTGTTTCATTGTCTGCTGTGTTCATGTTTACCATTTTTGCTTCCACCCTTAATTATGTCACAGTCAATCAGCACATTCCCAAAGGGCTTATTTTTAAGAAAACAGAAAGAGCTATCGCACTTAAGCCAGCGATATAACTTCCCAGTTATTCAGGGCTTTTAAGAAAAAAACAAGGTTATACATTTACAAAATGCTTTGTTGTTGCAGGAATGCTAAAATTATTCTTATGAGTTCAATACCATCTGTAATAACCCTCTGGCGATCCCAAACAAAAAGAAGGACTTGAGTTGTCACATTCTTTTCACATATGAGAAACTGACTTACTACCTGAAGTGATAATTAATGGGATTCCATTTAGTTTCAAGTGGAGATGAAATGGGACAAGAGGTGAGTATGGAATCTCGGAATGGCAGTATTCTTCTAAGAGCTCTCCCATGGGTAATTGTAAACAGCAGGTAACAGCACCTGCCGGCTGAATATCACCCATGACAACAGTCAGGGGGACTGGGTCACTAAAGGAAGGACAAATCTAGGAATCTTGTGTGCTATTCCTCTCTGTTTGGCTCTGTGACACTCACCGCAGCTACAACAATCTATATCATTTGCTGGAGTGACTTCAGTTTCATTCACTGACACAACTGATGTGCCACTAGAAACATTTGCATTCACTTAAGTTTAAAATAGTCACCACGGACTGGTGAAGAGGGCCACTGCTTCTAACACCTACTGAAGAAATTTGACTATCAGAATTTGAACAAGGAATACTACTTTTGGTACTTCAAGGAGTGGAGCAGAACCCTGTGCTTGATTAGACTGCCTTTTATTATACTGGTTCTAAAATGTGGGCTAGTTCTACAGTGGCCATTTCATAAAACTATATCAGAAAACTCTGTATAACAATCCATAGGGACTATTCCTGGAGGGAAATACTGTATTCACTCCTTTTGACAGAGAAGAGAGTGGAGGCACAAAGGGATGATGTGGCTTATTCTCCCATGTTCCATATGGGAAACAGGATTCCAAACCACTTACCACACAGAAAAGCCTGACACTGTACTGTCTCCCAGGATGCATGTTAATAAACTTTAAATACTTGTTTCATTGTCTGCTGTGTTCATGTTTACCATTTTTGCTTCCACCCTTCGTATTCAACAAAAAGCTCCAAAGAACTCTTGTCCACACTCTTTTAGGCAATCTATTTTTTAACTCCTCATAGTAGGCAGGCAGTGCTGATTCTATGGTGTCTTAGTGTCGATAGAAGCCCATCCCCATCTTTCTTGGCACTTTCAGCTGTCCTGAGTCTGCTTTATTTTTCTCGGGGTTATTTTTCACCATCTGACATATTACAGATTATGGTTTACTTGTTAATGCCTGCCTCCTCAGCTAGGCCACAAGTTCATGAAAGCAGGGGTTTTGTGTTGGAGTCATTGCTGTACCCTTAATGCTTAGAGCAGTATTCCATGTGCCACGATTGTTCATGGAAAGATGAATGAACACTCAGGTTTTAGAAGTGAGGTGATGAAGACTCAGAGAATCTTGCCCAAAGTCACACAGGACATTAAGAGGAGGAACTGCCCTTTGAACCCAGGTGTGAGGGTGGCCCAGACCTCATTGCACTGAGACACACTGCCTTCAAAACAGAGGTTATCTGTGTATCCAAGACCTGACAAGGATCAGCTTTATTAGTTTGAGGGTAGATGAAAATCAGAAAAGAGAAATTAAATAATATTTACTGGTTTCCAGAAACTGGTTTCAATGTTTTAGGTTTAAAAAACATCATCAAAGTTGGATAGAAAGTTAAAGCATTTGGTTATTCCCCAAGCAATTTCTGACAATTCTGAGGTTTCAGAAAAAATTTAATGGCTGGCTTGATGTCAAAAAAATACAAATTTTGGCTGGAGACAGAGTAAGTAAAACTACTTTTGGTACTTCAAGGAGTGGAGCAGAACCCTGTGCTTGATTAGACTGCCTTTTATTATACTGGTTCTAAAATGTGGGCTAGTTCTACAGTGGCCATTTCATAAAACTATATCAGAAAACTCTGTATAACAATCCATAGGGACTATTCCTGGAGGGAAATACTGTATTCACTCCTTTTGACAGAGAAGAGAGTGGAGGCACAAAGGGATGATGTGGCTTATTCTCCCATGTTCCATATGGGAAACAGGATTCCAAACCACTTACCACACAGAAAAGCCTGACACTGTACTGTCTCCCAGGATGCATGTTAATAAACTTTAAATACTTGTTTCATTGTCTGCTGTGTTCATGTTTACCATTTTTGCTTCCACCCTTCGTATTCAACAGAAAGCTCCAAAGAACTCTTGTCCACACTCTTTTAGGCAATCTATTTTTTAACTCCTCATAGTAGGCAGGCAGTGCTGATTCTATGGTGTCTTAGTGTCGATAGAAGCCCATCCCCATCTTTCTTGGCACTTTCAGCTGTCCTGAGTCTGCTTTATTTTTCTCGGGGTTATTTTTCACCATCTGACATATTACAGATTATGGTTTACTTGTTAATGCCTGCCTCCTCAGCTAGGCCACAAGTTCATGAAAGCAGGGGTTTTGTGTTGGAGTCATTGCTGTACCCTTAATGCTTAGAGCAGTATTCCATGTGCCACGATTGTTCATGGAAAGATGAATGAACACTCAGGTTTTAGAAGTGAGGTGATGAAGACTCAGAGAATCTTGCCCAAAGTCACACAGGACATTAAGAGGAGGAACTGCCCTTTGAACCCAGGTGTGAGGGTGGCCCAGACCTCATTGCACTGAGACACACTGCCTTCAAAACAGAGGTTATCTGTGTATCCAAGACCTGACAAGGATCAGCTTTATTAGTTTGAGGGTAGATGAAAATCAGAAAAGAGAAATTAAATAATATTTACTGGTTTCCAGAAACTGGTTTCAATGTTTTAGGTTTAAAAAACATCATCAAAGTTGGATAGAAAGTTAAAGCATTTGGTTATTCCCCAAGCAATTTCTGACAATTCTGAGGTTTCAGAAAAAATTTAATGGCTGGCTTGATGTCACAATACAAATTTTAAATCATGTGACAACATTTTTGGCTGGAGACAAGAGTAAGATAAAAACATTAATTCTCCACTTCTCATTCCAATTAACATCATATTACTTTCACTTCTTTCTATACATCAGGTGGCAGCTTGTTTAAATAAGGCAAAGTAGAACTATGCTTATTTAAATCATAAAGTGTTTTAGGAGGAAATTAAACATATCTCAAGATATTTGGGTCCTTAAAATAAAAACCATAGTTTTGATCTTTACTTTGAACGTGCCTGAAAACAAACAAACAAACAAACAAAAAAACAGCTGAGGATATTTGCCAAGGAACTGAGAAAGAAAGGAAAAAAAGAAAACGGGAAGAAAAGAACTACCAATTCATGTTATGTTTTAGGAGGTTTGCTCAACTAGCCAATGATAAAATTATCCTACCCATTTTACAGGTGAAAACCAGGCTTCTAATAGCAAGAGAAAAAGCCAGGATTCAAACCTCAAAATGGCTTCAAATTGAAAACCGCTAAGAGCAATATGGTGGCCAAGGGGGTCCTGAAAATCCACTTCCTTTAGAGCCTATTACCTGGAAGACTGCAATAACTACAAGATATGGGATGAAGAGGTCCAGATTTTGCAGGTAATTAGTTCTAATGTACATAAAAACAGTGAGTCTCAGTTTCCTCTTATGAAATATGGGGATGATAATACCTACCCTATAGGTTTGGTAAGCAGATGAAAAGTAAGAAGATGATGGATGTTTATGAACCATGAAGGCCATCAATAATCAAAGAACTGGGCAGTCAGAATTCTCCTCTATATTTGAATCTGTAACAAGCTTTCAACATTCTTCTGACATGTATTGGGAGGAGGAGGGGTAACACTTATCAAATACATTTAATTATGAATCTCTAGCCAGAGATGATGCAAATTAACGAGGATTTTTTACCAAAAGGTGACAGGAATGTCTTAGAATTTCCCATCAGGAAATTTATGACGAAACAGAAAGCATATTAAAAAGTATAGGCATCACTTTGCCGACAGAGGTCCATATAGTCAAAGCTATGGTTTTTCCAGTAGTCATGTATGGACTTGAGAGTTGGACCATAAAAAAGGCTGAGCAGTGAAAAATTTATGCTTTTAAACTGTGGTACCAGAAAAGACTCTTGAAAGTCCCTTAGACTCCAAGGAGATCAAATCAGTCAATCCTAAAAAAAATCAACCCTGAATATTCATTGTAAGGACTGAAGCTGAAGCTCCAATACCTTGGTCACCTGATGCAAAGAGCTGACTCATTGGAAAAGACCCTGATGCTGGGAAAGACTGAGAAGGAGATGACAGAAGATGAGATGGTTGGGTGGCATAACTGATTCAATGGACATGAGTTTGAGCAAGCTCTGGGATATGGTGAAGGACAGGGAAGCTGGGCATAGTTTCAGTCCATGGGACCACAAAGAGTCAGATCTCACTTATTAACTGAACAACAACACATTTTCTAAAGAGTGAGTGAAATGGTAGAGACATCAACCCTTGTTGATATGGAGCGAGAAAAATTCCCCTACTGGGGGTGGAATAAAACTCCTAAGGCCTGGAAAGCATGTTCTGTCAGCTGTCACAGTCTCAGAGAATGTCAGCTTTTATAACTGAAAAAAAAAAAAGTGCCCTGAGGAAGACTCTGAGTCCCAGAGTTTTCCACCTCTATAGCAACGAATCCGCTAGTTGAGCAATACTGGTTGACACTGTATGAGGTGCTCACATATATTTTCTTCTTAAAGCAGTTTTCTTGATCATGCATTTTACAGATAGGAAACTCAGTCCCATAGAAGTTAAGGAACTTGTCAAAGTTTGTAGCAAAACCAGTTCAATAATCAAAGAACTGGGCAGTCAGAATTCTCCTCTATATTTGAATCTGTAACAAGCTTTCAACATTCTTCTGACATGTATTGGGAGGAGGAGGGGTAACACTTATCAAATACATTTAATTATGAATCTCTAGCCAGAGATGATGCAAATTAACGAGGATTTTTTACCAAAAGGTGACAGGAATGTCTTAGAATTTCCCATCAGGAAATTTATGACGAAACAGAAAGCATATTAAAAAGTATAGGCATCACTTTGCCGACAGAGGTCCATATAGTCAAAGCTATGGTTTTTCCAGTAGTCATGTATGGACTTGAGAGTTGGACCATAAAAAAGGCTGAGCAGTGAAAAATTTATGCTTTTAAACTGTGGTACCAGAAAAGACTCTTGAAAGTCCCTTAGACTCCAAGGAGATCAAATCAGTCAATCCTAAAAAAAATCAACCCTGAATATTCATTGTAAGGACTGAAGCTGAAGCTCCAATACCTTGGTCACCTGATGCAAAGAGCTGACTCATTGGAAAAGACCCTGATGCTGGGAAAGACTGAGAAGGAGATGACAGAAGATGAGATGGTTGGGTGGCATAACTGATTCAATGGACATGAGTTTGAGCAAGCTCTGGGATATGGTGAAGGACAGGGAAGCTGGGCATAGTTTCAGTCCATGGGACCACAAAGAGTCAGATCTCACTTATTAACTGAACAACAACACATTTTCTAAAGAGTGAGTGAAATGGTAGAGACATCAACCCTTGTTGATATGGAGAGAGAAAAATTCCCCTACTGGGGGTGGAATAAAACTCCTAAGGCCTGGAAAGCATGTTCTGTCAGCTGTCACAGTCTCAGAGAATGTCAGCTTTTATAACTGAAAAAAAAAAAAGTGCCCTGAGGAAGACTCTGAGTCCCAGAGTTTTCCACCTCTATAGCAACGAATCCGCTAGTTGAGCAATACTGGTTGACACTGTATGAGGTGCTCACATATATTTTCTTCTTAAAGCAGTTTTCTTGATCATGCATTTTACAGATAGGGAAACTCAGTCCCATAGAAGTTAAGGAACTTGTCAAAGTTTGTACAGCAAAAACCAGATCATAAAGCTGGACTGTCTTTAAAGTTGCAGCAGGTAACTATTAAGCCATAAAATAAAGCTAAATCAATGAGATATAAGAATGTGATTTTTTTTTTTAAAGATTTATTTATTTATTTACTTTGGGCGGAGGTCGGGTTGGGGAGGGAGAGGCGTGGGCGGGCCACTTCTATTGGTCCTTCATTTCTCTATTTTCATTCGTCTTCATTCTTTGGCTCCTTTGGGCCTCCCATCGCGGTGGCGTCTGTCGTTGCAGAGCACCGGCTCTGGGCGCATGCGCTCCAGAGCTCCGGCTCGGTGATTGGACACATCAGTCCTGCCGCTCTGCGGCACGTGGGATCTTCCCAGGCCAGGGCTTGAACCGGCGCCCCTTGCATTGCAAGGCGGTGTCCTTACCCACTGGACCACCAGGGGAAGCCCAAGAATGTGATTTGATTGGCTGCTTACTAGCTCAGACAAGGAGATCATTATAATCTGAGAAAGGAAACTGAAGTTTTTCCTAGAGGAGTGGGCAAAGGTGGGCCTCCTGCAGGGAAGATGGGGAGTTAATGGTTTTTACACTGGTTTGCCTAGTTAACAGTCATGTATTCAGCACAGAGGGGACTGCGTCCTAGGTTCCCCATTCGAAAGGGTGTTTCAATGTTAGAAAGATGAGGGAAAGCTTGAGCTAGAGAAATGCTTATGTAACAAAAGGCCTGGAATACTGAGAAAGGTTAAGGATGTAAACTAGAAAGAGGGCTGACTAAGCAACAATTAACAGAGATGTGTCAACAATGTACAAACACTGGCAGTCTGCAAATATCAGGGAGAGAGATTTTCTAAAGAAGAATACGAAAAAGTGTAACAAGAGTAAGGCATAATGGTTTAACAATTGCTCTTTAAACTGCATTGAATTAAATTAAGGAAAAATATTAGGTCAAATGTCAAGAAAAGTTGTCCGCCTGACAGAACTGATATCAGCTAGCATGTCGAGGGTATTAGGCCTTGCCTGGCTCTGCTGAACAGCCCCTTCATAACAAGGTTGTAGCCACACTTTCTCACTGGGGTCCAGCCTTGTTCATTCCCTAAGTTGCAGTCTGAGGCCCAGTGTGGAAGTATTTCTACACCACATCAAGTCACCTTGTGCTCCATAGGTGCATGCCTGTATTTCTCACAACTTTTAACCTATTTCTAGGTTTCTTCTTTTTAACCTTGTCCTGGTTACTCATTACCTGTGTTGTTTTTGTGTCTGAAATTCCATTTTATTATAAGATAACCAGCTTCCCCTAAGCATAGAGACTGTAGTTTCACGCTCTAAAAAAATTCCCATGTGTCAACTAACCATCTACCTATGCAAGTTAATTGACTGCTGTTGGGTTTCCTTCATCAAGCTTCATGTCCCTGTTAGGAAACCCATGACTTTTATCGGACTTTCTCCAGATCTGAGCTCTTATCTGTAGCATATTGACTTATCCCAAAGATTCCATGCTAAATATATGGGGCTAGACTTCTGCCCAGTATCTTCACTGGGGTATGGCCCTATCCCCAGAATTCAAGAAAATGACAGTAGGATGGGCCAAAATTTTTGATGCCTTACTAGCAGAAAGGAAAAAAAAACTGAAGTTTTTCCTAGAGGAGTGGGCAAAGGTGGGCCTCCTGCAGGGAAGATGGGGAGTTAATGGTTTTTACACTGGTTTGCCTAGTTAACAGTCATGTATTCAGCACAGAGGGGACTGCGTCCTAGGTTCCCCATTCGAAAGGGTGTTTCAATGTTAGAAAGATGAGGGAAAGCTTGAGCTAGAGAAATGCTTATGTAACAAAAGGCCTGGAATACTG
Organism: Tragulus kanchil; assembly: GCA_022376925.1. NCBI lineage: Eukaryota > Metazoa > Chordata > Mammalia > Artiodactyla > Tragulidae > Tragulus > Tragulus kanchil. Next base: position 49,997,997 of record JAIOJX010000032.1, read on the forward strand.
AGAAAGGTTAAGGATGTAAACTAGAAAGAGGGCTGACTAAGCAACAATTAACAGAGATGTGTCAACAATGTACAAACACTGGCAGTCTGCAAATATCAGGGAGAGAGATTTTCTAAAGAAGAATACGAAAAAGTGTAACAAGAGTAAGGCATAATGGTTTAACAATTGCTCTTTAAACTGCATTGAATTAAATTAAGGAAAAATATTAGGTCAAATGTCAAGAAAAGTTGTCCGCCTGACAGAACTGATATCAGCTAGCATGTCGAGGGTATTAGGCCTTGCCTGGCTCTGCTGAACAGCCCCTTCATAACAAGGTTGTAGCCACACTTTCTCACTGGGGTCCAGCCTTGTTCATTCCCTAAGTTGCAGTCTGAGGCCCAGTGTGGAAGTATTTCTACACCACATCAAGTCACCTTGTGCTCCATAGGTGCATGCCTGTATTTCTCACAACTTTTAACCTATTTCTAGGTTTCTTCTTTTTAACCTTGTCCTGGTTACTCATTACCTGTGTTGTTTTTGTGTCTGAAATTCCATTTTATTATAAGATAACCAGCTTCCCCTAAGCATAGAGACTGTAGTTTCACGCTCTAAAAAAATTCCCATGTGTCAACTAACCATCTACCTATGCAAGTTAATTGACTGCTGTTGGGTTTCCTTCATCAAGCTTCATGTCCCTGTTAGGAAACCCATGACTTTTATCGGACTTTCTCCAGATCTGAGCTCTTATCTGTAGCATATTGACTTATCCCAAAGATTCCATGCTAAATATATGGGGCTAGACTTCTGCCCAGTATCTTCACTGGGGTATGGCCCTATCCCCAGAATTCAAGAAAATGACAGTAGGAGGCAAATGTAAGTACTGCATAAAGGATTGGGAGAAATCTTTTTGAGGTAAAATTGCTAATACATAGTAGCTTATTAGACAGAGGAGATAATGTGGAGGGAGGCGTCTAGATCAAGTTCTAATATATAATATTAGGTAAAAGATAAATTCCTCTCTTCAAAAAGAAGAAAGGCAGATACTGGTTCTCTTTGGGGATGTGGGCTTGATAAGATCCAGGGATAACCTGAGAGTCTATAGAGCATAGAATAAAAGTGAAGCTGAAAGCCAGACAGGTACTGAGAGCAACATATCAACCTAAGGCAGTTAAGCAAAGAGAGAAGACAAGTGAAAGACTCTCAGCTCAGAACCAGAAGATTCTAAATGAAGGGTACAAATCAGAGAGATTCTCTGAGCTACTCTGATACCTGAGATGTGGGCCAGGGATGAGAGATGATGACTTCAATGTGAAACACACTGAGTAGGGACTGTCTATTGGTCAAGCCAAAGGAGATGTTAACAGACAGTGGGTTTGTGGCCTGACGCCAGGGAGTGAGTTATTAGCATGTAGGCTGGCTCTAGCCCACGGGGATAGGTGAGGTTGCCCGGGATGAATGTAGCATTCTGGGGATAGTCGTGCTTATATCCTCTTTGTTGATGTCCTCTGTGACATTCTAATTCTCTCTCATCATTCCTCTGCTGTTAGGAGCTCCTGTGACTTCTGCTTGTTACACTGATCCACTCATAGCACCTTTGGAGCCCCGAAAATCCTCCTTGAGCCTCCCTTTGCTGTTCTGATCCTTTCTATGCCTCCCCTGTGAGTCTTCAATTATCTCTCAGCTTTGCTGAGTCCCTCAAATCCCTTAAATCTCAGCTGTGAAACACACACTATTCTTAGTAGGCATGCCCCTTTTGAAGTCAATGGTAATTTACAAACAACAACAATAAAAAATAAACACAATCCATCTGCCATAAAACACTGATGCAATTTAAGAAAAATAAGCTGGAAGTGGTACTGTTTTAACTACAGTATCTAATCTTTCCTTCTTTTGAAAGACTAATGTCTAGTAAAGATTTTAGGTCATATTTTTTCCCAACCATTTCTATATCTTATTTTTGATTTAGCTTGTTCTCCACAAAGAAGGAGTTTCATCTCAACCACACAATGTAATGTCAATAATTGCACACATGTCCACACCCAAAATCAGATTCCATAACTAGTAACTGGGAGTAGAGAGAACCCATCTCTGCATGTCCGTTGAGCAGCAGAATTTCATCCAGTGTTATTATAAATAGTTTTCAAAGGTCACACAAAGCTAGGTTTAGAATCATGAGATTGACTAGTCTTTAATATATTTTTATTAAAGATACTTATAAAGTCATGTATCACATTTGAAGACTTGAGCATCTATCAATAACCATTAAACTTGCTCTGTGTGATATGAGACAAAGAATTTCCCTTTAGCACATGCTTATAGAAAACAGGATGCTGTATTGGAAAGGCCCTGAGTTTTAGAGGCAGGGGAACCTCTCTTCTAATTTCACTCCTGCTGAATGTTTTGGAAACTGTGTGTGTTTGTGTTGCCAGGAAAGGACCACCATCTCACGATCATTTAATGTGTTCAAGTCATATCCAACCTGCGTTACAGATATAGCTAATCCTTAAACACTATGAAGTATTATTATCCCGATTTTATAGATAAAAATAATTAGATAATATAGATAATATAATTAATATACAGAATTTCCTGGCAGATAGTAAGTGTTCAAAAATTGTATTTGTTTCTTGATAGCTAAGAATCTGGCAAACAAAGTATCCTAATTTTTGTCAGTGAGATATACTATAAGAATAGAAGTCACAGAAATTCTCTCGTGCTCCTCCATGTGAAAAGGAGTTTCTGCTTCTCAGAACAGAATCTTCGTGGTTGTCTGCCTAGAGTTTTCCTTCTGATCCTAGAAGGAGCTATCAATTGTTGCTTTTCTCCATAGTAAATGACGTTACTGAAGTTCTTTTTGTGTTCTCACTTAACTAGTGGTTTAAGAATATGTTTAGTTAACTTCTGTTCCTGTTCATTGCTATGCTGCATCAGCGAAAAGTCAGTAAGGAACATTAATTATCAAATGTGCCAGTTTTGTGACCATTAAGTACCTCATTAGATTTTTTTGGAAATTGCATTTATGAGCATTTTTATAGAAAAGAGCACACCATGATTGGCAACACGTAATATAACACAATCTAAAGCAGTATCACTTATTTAATGCACCTTTTATTACTATTAGTATTATAAGGAAAAAATAGCAAAATGATAATTCCTCTTTGCAAGAATAACTAAAAAAAAAATAACTTCAGATTCCAAACACATACCATGCTTAAGAGGAAAATTACAGCCTTCACGTATATATATTATATACTTAATATATATGTGTATTTAAAACACAAATTTGTAGATTAAAAAATGTATCTTGGAGATCAATCTGTAATTTCTGTTTTGTATTTAAGCTCCTTATTTGAATGGCAAAACTTGTCTACACCTATAATCATCCTTCTTCCTTGTGCTTGCTGGAATGTGGGCAAAACTTGTGTCTGTTGACAAGTTTTATATCGTATTGTCCTTTTAGGCACTGATCTTTTTTTTTTTAGTAGTGGTTGGCATGAAAATCTGATATACTTCAACTGTGAATGAACAAAACAGAGAAGAGAAAAAAATAAATTAAAACTATGTTTAAAATATATGATACAGTCTAACCTTTTCTCCATTAGGAAACTACAACTTCAAAAAAGATTAAATACAAATTTGCTTTGCTTTTAAACCTACTTAAGAAGCACCTATCCTGTCTGTCCATATAAATTCCAATGGAAAACACGATGACATGCAATTACTAATCTCAATGTACACAGCTATGCCTCGGGGGCTTGGCTTTTTTGTTCTAAGTAAACGACTGAAGTTCTTTGTTTTTCACAGAAATTCTCTGCTCCTCCATGTGAAAAGGAGTTTCTGCTTCTCAGAACAGAATCTTCGTGGTTGTCTGCCTAGAGTTTTCCTTCTGATCCTAGAAGGAGCTATCAATTGTTGCTTTTCTCCATAGTAAATGACGTTACTGAAGTTCTTTTTGTGTTCTCACTTAACTAGTGGTTTAAGAATATGTTTAGTTAACTTCTGTTCCTGTTCATTGCTATGCTGCATCAGCGAAAAGTCAGTAAGGAACATTAATTATCAAATGTGCCAGTTTTGTGACCATTAAGTACCTCATTAGATTTTTTTGGAAATTGCATTTATGAGCATTTTTATAGAAAAGAGCACACCATGATTGGCAACACGTAATATAACACAATCTAAAGCAGTATCACTTATTTAATGCACCTTTTATTACTATTAGTATTATAAGGAAAAAATAGCAAAATGATAATTCCTCTTTGCAAGAATAACTAAAAAAAAAATAACTTCAGATTCCAAACACATACCATGCTTAAGAGGAAAATTACAGCCTTCACGTATATATATTATATACTTAATATATATGTGTATTTAAAACACAAATTTGTAGATTAAAAAATGTATCTTGGAGATCAATCTGTAATTTCTGTTTTGTATTTAAGCTCCTTATTTGAATGGCAAAACTTGTCTACACCTATAATCATCCTTCTTCCTTGTGCTTGCTGGAATGTGGGCAAAACTTGTGTCTGTTGACAAGTTTTATATCGTATTGTCCTTTTAGGCACTGATCTTTTTTTTTTTAGTAGTGGTTGGCATGAAAATCTGATATACTTCAACTGTGAATGAACAAAACAGAGAAGAGAAAAAAATAAATTAAAACTATGTTTAAAATATATGATACAGTCTAACCTTTTCTCCATTAGGGAAACTACAACTTCAAAAAAGATTAAATACAAATTTGCTTTGCTTTTAAACCTACTTAAGAAGCACCTATCCTGTCTGTCCATATAAATTCCAATGGAAAACACGATGACATGCAATTACTAATCTCAATGTACACAGCTATGCCTCGGGGGCTTGGTGGTTCATATTTTACTGTTCTGTAATCAAATACAAAACTAATGAGTAAAAATATGCTTCCCCCAATAAATTTCCAGCACCTGGACAAGTGTCTGACAGGGAAATGGAGGATGCACACACAAAATTCATTCTGCAAAGCTATTAAAGTGTTATACTTGCCAACAAGTGTTCATTAAACAAGAATGAAGGATCTTTATGCCAGTTTCTTACCAAAGGCTTTTTAATATTTTAATGGAGAGTAAAGACTATTTATCTGAACTCTGATCAGTTAACATTCAGATCTGTTATGAAGAAACAAGGAGTCCTTTATAATACCTTTCATAAAAATCCACTTTGCAATGCTTCAAATAAAGACTAAGGGCTGTAAAAGATTATGCTGCATATAAACAAAATCAGTATCGTTTTGAAATTATATGGTTATCCGTGGAACTCCTTAGTACATTAGAATCATGCTGTATTTTTATTTTAAAAGTGGTTAACAAAATTCAGTATACAAGTGGAAAATGGGATTAGAGATGGCATCTCAACCATGTGACTTTATCTGGGCCCACAAAAGCAAGTAGCACAGTTAATGGTGCAAATGAGGGAAGAGGAAGTCTAATCTGCCATACAAGACTAGAGAAAAGGAGAGAGGGAAGAGAAGCCACAGCATCCATGTGTAGTGATGGGGACAGCCCATGAAAGTAGATTTCAAATAGACCACTCTTTACTGAAGCTGCACAAAACAAAAAATTATGAGATAAAGTTAGTCTTATAAGAGTTATAGTAGTACCTATGAAACAAACTTTTAGGCACTGATCTTTTTTTTTTTAGTAGTGGTTGGCATGAAAATCTGATATACTTCAACTGTGAATGAACAAAACAGAGAAGAGAAAAAAATAAATTAAAACTATGTTTAAAATATATGATACAGTCTAACCTTTTCTCCATTAGGAAACTACAACTTCAAAAAAGATTAAATACAAATTTGCTTTGCTTTTAAACCTACTTAAGAAGCACCTATCCTGTCTGTCCATATAAATTCCAATGGAAAACACGATGACATGCAATTACTAATCTCAATGTACACAGCTATGCCTCGGGGGCTTGGTGGTTCATATTTTACTGTTCTGTAATCAAATACAAAACTAATGAGTAAAAATATGCTTCCCCCAATAAATTTCCAGCACCTGGACAAGTGTCTGACAGGGAAATGGAGGATGCACACACAAAATTCATTCTGCAAAGCTATTAAAGTGTTATACTTGCCAACAAGTGTTCATTAAACAAGAATGAAGGATCTTTATGCCAGTTTCTTACCAAAGGCTTTTTAATATTTTAATGGAGAGTAAAGACTATTTATCTGAACTCTGATCAGTTAACATTCAGATCTGTTATGAAGAAACAAGGAGTCCTTTATAATACCTTTCATAAAAATCCACTTTGCAATGCTTCAAATAAAGACTAAGGGCTGTAAAAGATTATGCTGCATATAAACAAAATCAGTATCGTTTTGAAATTATATGGTTATCCGTGGAACTCCTTAGTACATTAGAATCATGCTGTATTTTTATTTTAAAAGTGGTTAACAAAATTCAGTATACAAGTGGAAAATGGGATTAGAGATGGCATCTCAACCATGTGACTTTATCTGGGCCCACAAAAGCAAGTAGCACAGTTAATGGTGCAAATGAGGGAAGAGGAAGTCTAATCTGCCATACAAGACTAGAGAAAAGGAGAGAGGGAAGAGAAGCCACAGCATCCATGTGTAGTGATGGGGACAGCCCATGAAAGTAGATTTCAAATAGACCACTCTTTACTGAAGCTGCACAAAACAAAAAATTATGAGATAAAGTTAGTCTTATAAGAGTTATAGTAGTACCTATGAAACAAACTTTTAGTGCGGGATTGCCATGCACAATCATATTCATCACATAATTTTACCATAGGAAATATAACCATGCATACATGGATACACACAGAGACATATGTGCACCCCCTCCTCCACACACACACAAATATATTTAAATATGAGTGCTGGAGCAGACATTCAGTTTGCAGGCAAGAATATAGACCAACTTGGGATATCAGATACAGTGACACTTTTCAGGACTCTGTCCCCTGTACCTCTGGTCTTCACATGCTAAACTCACCCTTGTGAGTGCCTAGAAGGCAACCAGTCAGAGAAAACAGAGCAGGAGTGAGACCTGGGCTAATTTGAATTTTTTCATCTCTTCAAAGAGATTAATAATAATGGGATAGTAATGACAATGCTTAAGCTAGCATATATTAGCTCCTTCCTAATCTGTTTTCAGAACTTACATTTATTTTCCTATGCAATCCTCAAGCTAGCTCAGTGGAGACACTATTATGAATCTTACTTTACAGATGAGAAAAGTGAGCCTCAGATAATTGCACTGCTAGTTTGTGGAGAAGGCAGGATCCAAATCCAGTCAGCCTGCACGTTATAACCAGACGTTTGACCCAAAGCATTAAAAATGAGAGTCAGAACAGATGATACCTAATTTGTAGTCCTTGTACCTGAATTACCAAAGTCGCTGAGAGCCCACGGGGTGGGTCCATGTTTTGTAGAAATGAATTCCATAAAAGGCAGAGGTTGGCATCACAAGGACCTTGCTCAAGTTATTTAACTACTGGGTGTATACTTGTGTAAATTAATAATGTGCAGCTGGACAAGAATTGGGAGAAATAACAAATGGTTTCTAGATATTTTGAGCTCCTTAGATAAAACGTAAAAATGCTGGTGAAAGATACTACAGCACTTCTGGTAAATTTCCACCTGGACACAAAGTATGCATAGGGCCATTCAGGTGAAACTAGAGACACATTCCAGAATTGCCCTCCCAATGCACTGGAATCTTTTGCTCATCATATGCACCAACAGAAAAATAATCTTGCCAAATGGGAGAATAATATCACAATTTTTTGCATCCATGTGTAGTGATGGGGACAGCGCATGAAAGTAGATTTCAAATAGACCACTCTTTACTGAAGCTGCACAAAACAAAAAATTATGAGATAAAGTTAGTCTTATAAGAGTTATAGTAGTACCTATGAAACAAACTTTTAGTGCGGGATTGCCATGCACAATCATATTCATCACATAATTTTACCATAGGAAATATAACCATGCATACATGGATACACACAGAGACATATGTGCACCCCCTCCTCCACACACACACAAATATATTTAAATATGAGTGCTGGAGCAGACATTCAGTTTGCAGGCAAGAATATAGACCAACTTGGGATATCAGATACAGTGACACTTTTCAGGACTCTGTCCCCTGTACCTCTGGTCTTCACATGCTAAACTCACCCTTGTGAGTGCCTAGAAGGCAACCAGTCAGAGAAAACAGAGCAGGAGTGAGACCTGGGCTAATTTGAATTTTTTCATCTCTTCAAAGAGATTAATAATAATGGGATAGTAATGACAATGCTTAAGCTAGCATATATTAGCTCCTTCCTAATCTGTTTTCAGAACTTACATTTATTTTCCTATGCAATCCTCAAGCTAGCTCAGTGGAGACACTATTATGAATCTTACTTTACAGATGAGAAAAGTGAGCCTCAGATAATTGCACTGCTAGTTTGTGGAGAAGGCAGGATCCAAATCCAGTCAGCCTGCACGTTATAACCAGACGTTTGACCCAAAGCATTAAAAATGAGAGTCAGAACAGATGATACCTAATTTGTAGTCCTTGTACCTGAATTACCAAAGTCGCTGAGAGCCCACGGGGTGGGTCCATGTTTTGTAGAAATGAATTCCATAAAAGGCAGAGGTTGGCATCACAAGGACCTTGCTCAAGTTATTTAACTACTGGGTGTATACTTGTGTAAATTAATAATGTGCAGCTGGACAAGAATTGGGAGAAATAACAAATGGTTTCTAGATATTTTGAGCTCCTTAGATAAAACGTAAAAATGCTGGTGAAAGATACTACAGCACTTCTGGTAAATTTCCACCTGGACACAAAGTATGCATAGGGCCATTCAGGTGAAACTAGAGACACATTCCAGAATTGCCCTCCCAATGCACTGGAATCTTTTGCTCATCATATGCACCAACAGAAAAATAATCTTGCCAAATGGGAGAATAATATCACAATTATTGACTGTTTCCTTTTGTTTGGCTTATTTTTAAGGGTATAATGCATCTTCTAAGGTATGCTTTAAGATCTCTCATTTGAAGGTTTGAGTTTTGAGTCAAGTCTTGTAGTGAGACTGTATAAAGACAGCTTTGATCTAGGTGGGAAGAATGAGTTCAGAGACTCTTTCTTTTTAATGAAAATAGAGAAAGAGGCCAGGATTTGGATTAATGAATTTGACATTCAGGTCAATGACCTGTTTAGGTAATGAGTAAAACACATTTATAGACCTTGGCTTTAGTTTCTAAAGAAGACTTATTTTCCCAGTAACCACACCAAGAGGGTTGCCTAGGACTGTGTTCACAAAAGTCATTTGATTGTTAATAGCGAGTTATAGTGAGGCCCCGAACTTCACATCTTCATGAAAACCATCAGAAGCTGGTACAGTCTCCCATGACTTACAGGCATATCACTTTTAGGATGAAAGCCCAGCAGGAATGCTCACGCTAATGTCTGTGAATAAATAGAAGGTTCTGTTCTTCCTTGCAACAAGAAGTATGTGAATTTCACAAACCATGAAGAGAATTAATGAGTAACAATTCAGAAAGCCCCACTTGCAAGAAAATGAAGGAAAAGTGAGTAACCTGTAGAACAGATGATACCTAATTTGTAGTCCTTGTACCTGAATTACCAAAGTCGCTGAGAGCCCACGGGGTGGGTCCATGTTTTGTAGAAATGAATTCCATAAAAGGCAGAGGTTGGCATCACAAGGACCTTGCTCAAGTTATTTAACTACTGGGTGTATACTTGTGTAAATTAATAATGTGCAGCTGGACAAGAATTGGGAGAAATAACAAATGGTTTCTAGATATTTTGAGCTCCTTAGATAAAACGTAAAAATGCTGGTGAAAGATACTACAGCACTTCTGGTAAATTTCCACCTGGACACAAAGTATGCATAGGGCCATTCAGGTGAAACTAGAGACACATTCCAGAATTGCCCTCCCAATGCACTGGAATCTTTTGCTCATCATATGCACCAACAGAAAAATAATCTTGCCAAATGGGAGAATAATATCACAATTATTGACTGTTTCCTTTTGTTTGGCTTATTTTTAAGGGTATAATGCATCTTCTAAGGTATGCTTTAAGATCTCTCATTTGAAGGTTTGAGTTTTGAGTCAAGTCTTGTAGTGAGACTGTATAAAGACAGCTTTGATCTAGGTGGGAAGAATGAGTTCAGAGACTCTTTCTTTTTAATGAAAATAGAGAAAGAGGCCAGGATTTGGATTAATGAATTTGACATTCAGGTCAATGACCTGTTTAGGTAATGAGTAAAACACATTTATAGACCTTGGCTTTAGTTTCTAAAGAAGACTTATTTTCCCAGTAACCACACCAAGAGGGTTGCCTAGGACTGTGTTCACAAAAGTCATTTGATTGTTAATAGCGAGTTATAGTGAGGCCCCGAACTTCACATCTTCATGAAAACCATCAGAAGCTGGTACAGTCTCCCATGACTTACAGGCATATCACTTTTAGGATGAAAGCCCAGCAGGAATGCTCACGCTAATGTCTGTGAATAAATAGAAGGTTCTGTTCTTCCTTGCAACAAGAAGTATGTGAATTTCACAAACCATGAAGAGAATTAATGAGTAACAATTCAGAAAGCCCCACTTGCAAGAAAATGAAGGGAAAAGTGAGTAACTGTGAATTGTGGGGTGGTAAACATGTAGATAGAACCATGGAACAAGAAAAACAGATTTCAACTTATTTCATTTATTTGTAACAGAGTCTGCTTGTTATGGGCTGGACACTGTTCTAAGTGTTTAACACATACGAACTCACTAAGTACTGTTTGGCAAAGCAGTACTAGGCTTAAGAGATTGTTTTATCCTGAAACCTGGAACAGAGATAAGGTTGTCTCTGTACATTAAAATGTCTTGCCTTATAAGGCAGCATTTGACTGCACTAGATTAAACTCATAAAAGCTAATGAAGAGGCCTCCTTACTACACATTTCTTTTTTCCTGTTTGGACTTGAAGTGACAACATTACAGAAACACCCTGCAGGTTTTTATCTAAATAGCATCCTATAAAACAATGTCCTCTTGTCAGTCACCACTAATTCAGCACAGTCAAGTTATAAATCTGTCCAAAGGCCAGCAAAGTGCTTAAGTTGGCACATCACTAATAAAATTAGGAATGTGGGTTTATTACATGAACCTTAAGTAGGTTTGGCCAAGATATTAAGATTTTTGCTTATGGCAACCATGGCTAATGTGGATTGGTATTTTCATTATAACACACCCCACAGCACTTCCCAGTAACATCTCAGGTTTCCAAATTAGAGCATAATCTTCCGCAAACTCACTGGTTGGGGCAGCTGCTGGAACCCCCATCTCAAAAGCATCCTGCACTTTAGGGTACTCAAGAATGGGAAAGACTTTTCAATAATGCTAATTCTGCTGAATAAAATTAGAGCAAATTAATTAATACTTCTATTAACGTAACCTGATTTCACTTTGTTCAAGAACAGAAGCACTTACAGGCTTTTAACACACGCTCAGAAATATCATTGCAGCTCAGGGCAATTTTGAGAAGTGATTTATAAGCAGTTGCAAATGCTTCTAAAATTGTAAGATTCCACAAAGCTCAATGTATGTTCCCCAAGTTGTCCTGTGGTCTTGAGTGTTTTATTCTATTTTATTTTTTGAATCATGAAAGAACAACAAATATATCTTTTCTCCTGAGCCAGCATTTATTGTGATGACTTACATTTGCATAGTGATTTTAGTTCAAAAAATCAACCCAAATGCTTTGGTATGTGCGATCTCTGAACAGCCTGACCAGGTGGGTGGTGAACATATTAAAATCTTCATTTTCCGGAGGAGACTTCTAGCAAGGACCAGCGCTGATACTGGGCATCAGCTCACTTCCTCATGTTGCAAGAATGCCTTTCAATAAAACACCTCGAATTTCTGAATATTTGCAGTGTTACAGAATGATATTGTACCTATTCAATTCTTATACCACCTAGAAATGTTGTCCTTGAAAAAGTGTGCATTTGCATTTACACTTTATCTTTTTTTGTCCTAGTATATTCGTTTTTCCTGATCCAAGGGCTGTTTGAATCTTCCCTTCCCAATGACACCAGCTTCCTTCTGTACCAACCCTGCTGCTGTTGCCCAGGTTGGCAACCTGCATTATGGCAGCTGCCTTATGAGATCTGAAATGCAACTGTGCAGGGGAGATGGTAAGTTCTCTTTAGCATGCTACTATCTCAAAAACCTGTAGATGGGCAAAGTCACGAAAGTTCACTTCATGAAAAATACAACACACCACTGAGAGCAAGTATGATTGATGCCCGCAGAGGAAACTGTTTATCAGACAAACACATTTTGCAAACTTTGACATAAATTGTTAACTTCCTTTATCACTCAGTCAATGTAAGACTAGTATCTTTGTAGGAACTTCCACCAAACTCTTTAATGACCTCTAAAAAGCTTTATGTTATCATGATCTGATTTGCTACTACAATAAATCATTTACAAATAGTTTCAAAGAAAAACTAGTATTAGAAATATGGAGTCATTTCCCAAATATAAGAAGGCTTCAGCACTTGCCTGGCTATTGTGCAATTGTGAGGACATGAGAAGGCACTCAGTGTGCTCGCTACTGAAAGATCCAACAGGACTAAGAATGCTGGGATTTTCTATTTATAAAGTAAAAACCTGATTTCACTTTGTTCAAGAACAGAAGCACTTACAGGCTTTTAACACACGCTCAGAAATATCATTGCAGCTCAGGGCAATTTTGAGAAGTGATTTATAAGCAGTTGCAAATGCTTCTAAAATTGTAAGATTCCACAAAGCTCAATGTATGTTCCCCAAGTTGTCCTGTGGTCTTGAGTGTTTTATTCTATTTTATTTTTTGAATCATGAAAGAACAACAAATATATCTTTTCTCCTGAGCCAGCATTTATTGTGATGACTTACATTTGCATAGTGATTTTAGTTCAAAAAATCAACCCAAATGCTTTGGTATGTGCGATCTCTGAACAGCCTGACCAGGTGGGTGGTGAACATATTAAAATCTTCATTTTCCGGAGGAGACTTCTAGCAAGGACCAGCGCTGATACTGGGCATCAGCTCACTTCCTCATGTTGCAAGAATGCCTTTCAATAAAACACCTCGAATTTCTGAATATTTGCAGTGTTACAGAATGATATTGTACCTATTCAATTCTTATACCACCTAGAAATGTTGTCCTTGAAAAAGTGTGCATTTGCATTTACACTTTATCTTTTTTTGTCCTAGTATATTCGTTTTTCCTGATCCAAGGGCTGTTTGAATCTTCCCTTCCCAATGACACCAGCTTCCTTCTGTACCAACCCTGCTGCTGTTGCCCAGGTTGGCAACCTGCATTATGGCAGCTGCCTTATGAGATCTGAAATGCAACTGTGCAGGGGAGATGGTAAGTTCTCTTTAGCATGCTACTATCTCAAAAACCTGTAGATGGGCAAAGTCACGAAAGTTCACTTCATGAAAAATACAACACACCACTGAGAGCAAGTATGATTGATGCCCGCAGAGGAAACTGTTTATCAGACAAACACATTTTGCAAACTTTGACATAAATTGTTAACTTCCTTTATCACTCAGTCAATGTAAGACTAGTATCTTTGTAGGAACTTCCACCAAACTCTTTAATGACCTCTAAAAAGCTTTATGTTATCATGATCTGATTTGCTACTACAATAAATCATTTACAAATAGTTTCAAAGAAAAACTAGTATTAGAAATATGGAGTCATTTCCCAAATATAAGAAGGCTTCAGCACTTGCCTGGCTATTGTGCAATTGTGAGGACATGAGAAGGCACTCAGTGTGCTCGCTACTGAAAGATCCAACAGGACTAAGAATGCTGGGATCTAATTGGAGGCTAATTACACATTTGGTAAAGCACACAGTACCTTTCATTTTCTTCTTTCCTCCTCTTTGACTTTTATCATTTATGGTAGGAGTGGGGATTTACATAGGAAGCAAATTGTTCAGTATCTAGCATTTCTGACATTTTAAAATTAAAGTGATATATGGAGGTGATGATACACAGTTGGCACTCAGGACGGAAGTATTTAAATTGTGGCTCTGTCTTATATAATCCAATTTGATTTAATCAGATCAGTTAATTTAACACTCATTGAGCCTTTACTTTGGGCCAGACATTGTGTTAGGTATTAGCCAAATGACATGACTTTGACATTCCTGACCTTAAGGGATCTTAAATTCTGATAAATCATGATTACTCAACACATTGCCTTCTTCACCTCTAGAATAACAATGATGGCCCAAGCCACGTTTAGGTCTTTCTACTTTCGATGGTTTTGCTGAATCTTGTCCACTTATTCCTTCTCATATATTTTTACTGCCCTGGGAGGATGAGGACATACTCTTTCACCCTCTGGCTTTTGCCATATCTGCTCAATGGAAAGTCCCTGTGTAGATCAAAAGGAAGGTGGAGAGATCAAAATACATATTCTTCTGGCTCATCTATTTGCAGGGATTGGCTGTCTCTCTCTTTGGAAGACTGTGGTTTCCTCAAGGTATCTCCTTCTATGTGACTCTCCATCAGGGTCCTGGTAACTGAACTTTCCAGTCCTTTTGGTCAAGAGTGTGGCAAGGGCACCTCTGTTACTAGTCACAGAGCACTGCACTTTGTCTGTGGCTTCCTTAGGCCCCACCCACTGCTTTTAAATAATTCCTTTTTAAAATTGCCTTCAAATATATCTAATTTGATGGTGCAGTATGTTTTCTGCCAGGCTTGTGGTTGATACACTGTATATTTTTTGTCAATTGATTGAAACTGATTTTTGAAATCTTAAGACATCAATGCAATATAGAAGTTCTATGAAGGGGCTGGAGGATATATTCACTCCTGTAGAAGTTTAGTTGTTTTTATTGTCCTGGGAAAAACATCATGGCTTTTTGTTTTTTTGGGTTTTTTTTTGGCGGGGGGTGGGGGGTGGGCCACTTCTTTTGGTCTTTTCATTTATCTGTTTTCATCCATCTTTGTTCTTTGGCCCGTGTGAGCCTCCCATCACAGCGGCCTCTGTTGTCGCAGAGCACTGGCTCTGGGTGCACGCGCCCCAGAGCTCCGGCTGGGAATTGGACACATGGGTCCAGCCGCTCCGCAGCACGTGGGATCTTCCCAGGCCAGGGATTGAACTGGCGCCCCTTGCACTGCAAGGCGGTGTCCTTACCCACTGGACCACCAGGGAAGCCCCATGGCATTTAATTTAATGGGATAAACAGATGAATTCGGATGAGAGAATGAGGAACCATGGAGATTCAGCTAGGCTGAACTACATTTCTCAGAATCCCTCTTCCCCTGATGTTATAAGTTAAAGTAGACTATAAGAGACATGCTTAGGCATGAAAGCTGGAGGATGGAAGTAAAGTAGCAGTCAGTTTGCTTTATATTCTCAAAGGTTCAGTGCAAGGTCACCAGGCAATTTTGCAGCAAGTGTACTTTGTCCCTTGTGTGTTGGCTTATTGCATTGATGTGGGCTAGCAGTTGGGCTTGCAATTGCTCTGTCTTCCTCTGGATTCTCCTTCAGCTTCTCTAACTCATGGGCCAGGTGTTAAGTTCAAAGATGAAGGATACTAATTTCCTTTTGCAGGATGTGATTATTTTCAAGGTTGTAGGCACTAACATGGGTTCTCTTGCAGGAAACCAGCACATAGCTTCCAGTGTTAGTGGCTTCTAGTTTGTTCTTATTCTCCTACATATTACATCCGTTTTCTCTTCTCAATGCCCTGACCCCAGGACCTCAAGCTCTAGCATAAGATATAAAGAACCTTGCAGAGCTGTGGCTTCCTTAGGCCCCACCCACTGCTTTTAAATAATTCCTTTTTAAAATTGCCTTCAAATATATCTAATTTGATGGTGCAGTATGTTTTCTGCCAGGCTTGTGGTTGATACACTGTATATTTTTTGTCAATTGATTGAAACTGATTTTTGAAATCTTAAGACATCAATGCAATATAGAAGTTCTATGAAGGGGCTGGAGGATATATTCACTCCTGTAGAAGTTTAGTTGTTTTTATTGTCCTGGGAAAAACATCATGGCTTTTTGTTTTTTTGGGTTTTTTTTTGGCGGGGGGTGGGGGGTGGGCCACTTCTTTTGGTCTTTTCATTTATCTGTTTTCATCCATCTTTGTTCTTTGGCCCGTGTGAGCCTCCCATCACAGCGGCCTCTGTTGTCGCAGAGCACTGGCTCTGGGTGCACGCGCCCCAGAGCTCCGGCTGGGAATTGGACACATGGGTCCAGCCGCTCCGCAGCACGTGGGATCTTCCCAGGCCAGGGATTGAACTGGCGCCCCTTGCACTGCAAGGCGGTGTCCTTACCCACTGGACCACCAGGGAAGCCCCATGGCATTTAATTTAATGGGATAAACAGATGAATTCGGATGAGAGAATGAGGAACCATGGAGATTCAGCTAGGCTGAACTACATTTCTCAGAATCCCTCTTCCCCTGATGTTATAAGTTAAAGTAGACTATAAGAGACATGCTTAGGCATGAAAGCTGGAGGATGGAAGTAAAGTAGCAGTCAGTTTGCTTTATATTCTCAAAGGTTCAGTGCAAGGTCACCAGGCAATTTTGCAGCAAGTGTACTTTGTCCCTTGTGTGTTGGCTTATTGCATTGATGTGGGCTAGCAGTTGGGCTTGCAATTGCTCTGTCTTCCTCTGGATTCTCCTTCAGCTTCTCTAACTCATGGGCCAGGTGTTAAGTTCAAAGATGAAGGATACTAATTTCCTTTTGCAGGATGTGATTATTTTCAAGGTTGTAGGCACTAACATGGGTTCTCTTGCAGGAAACCAGCACATAGCTTCCAGTGTTAGTGGCTTCTAGTTTGTTCTTATTCTCCTACATATTACATCCGTTTTCTCTTCTCAATGCCCTGACCCCAGGACCTCAAGCTCTAGCATAAGATATAAAGAACCTTGCAGAGACTGTTTAGCTTACTCCCATAATTGTGTAAGAAAAAACCCCTGTAATAGCTTTCTTTCTCTATTTCATTGACTAACATATATAACTTTGTATTATGTACACCCACTATACATATCTATATCTTTCTGACTACCTATCTATATGTTCTAGTGGTTCTGCTTCTCTGAATTCTGACTAAGGCTTTTTAGTAGTCTAAGCTTCAGACAGCCCCTTTTAAGTTGACTCTGCTCTTTATATTGCCAGCCAAGAATACATCAGCCAAAACTAAACCTTGAATATCACGTCAAAAGCAAAGAAACACTTCTTAAAATAGTTCATTTGGCAAATGGACATTTAAAAATGGGTAAGATTTTTAAACTGGGAAATTATGTAAAAAATGTCTTAGCGAGACTGATGAACACATCTGAGGAGCTGATGTCCCACAATCCTACCTATCCTGGAGATTCCACAGAAGGAAGATAAAAGTTCTTTGATCTGAAGGAAAAAAGAAAACTATGAGAAACCTCTGGACAGGCAAAAGTATTTGGATCATGCGGTCTGTGTGTAAAGAAGAAAAAGATAAAGTGGAAAAATTTTTGTATAATGCTAAAGGTGCAGGGGGAGAATCTTAGATGTACATATTACCCATTTCACCATGAGTCCATTAGTGCCTTTCTGATCCAGTGCCACCTGAAATGCTAGGATGGCACTAGGATGGAGCAGAGGGCTGGTGGGTTGGAGAGTGAACTGTCACATTTATAGCCATTATGCTCTTTTAACTATTTTAGGTGCAAAAAAGATATGAAAGTCCAAAATTTGAAAGTATATATTTTACATATGAAGTAAGATCAATGGACAAAAGGTAGCAAGAATTTAAAATACACATAATGAGCATCATCAAATAGGCAGGGATGTTGGTAATTTGAAACAAATATAAATTATAAAGACAAATAAACTCAAAATCTGGGCAAAATATGGCAAACAAAAGAAGAACTCCATAAGTATTTAAAAGGCACATGCATCTCAAAAATAAATTAGTGCATTGAAAGATCAGGTCAAGATTTTCTCTCAGAAGACAAAAGGGAGGCATAAAAGAAAACTCATAATTTATGGAGGACAGAAGAAGAAATATCAAGACATGGATAGTAGAAGACCCAGATGGAGAGGTAAAAGTAGGTGGAAGACGACACCTCTGACCAAATGTTTGAGAATTTATAAGAAATAGAGATGAAACACATCTGACTGCAAAGACTTTTAGATTACCAAATAAGAATATATTTCCCAGGAGAAAATCTCTACATCTGGACATATGATCATGATATTTAAGAGAATCAGAGACAAAAAGTAAATCTCAAAACCAACCAGAGAAAAGGATCAGATCAGTAGAAAGAAAGAAGAGCTTGGTGGATGTTAGACTTCACCAGAGAGAGAAAAAGTGGTCAGGAAAATAGGAGACCATAAAGAATGCTTGTGTTCTGTATCTGATGGGCATTGCCAGGCTCAGAGGAATTACAGAAGCTACAGTTTACTCACTTCTTTGATGTGGCTCTATGAGGGCAGGGTCCCTGTCTTCAGCTGGAGGCAAAGATGCATACTACAGCCATTCCCTGGGCACCAGCTTCCTGACTCAGGTCCTCTGATGGCCTGAAGTTCCTTTGTCAGAGCCTCTTCATTTCCCAATACATAGGATCTGCTTGAATAAAGTAAACATTGCAAAAAACGTTTCTTGAATTTGTTGTGCTGGCTAAATAATCCATGCATGATATCTCTTTTCTCCTGAAAATTTGATTAACTTAACAAATTTAGTCAATAAACTATGGAAATTGAATAAACCAAACATATTTCATCAATAAATATTTACTATTAAAACACAAAACACAAGTTTCTATGTTAAAGTGGATAAGCACAGGTCCTGGAAAAAATGTGGGAGCTAAGAGATCATATGTAAAAAGCTAAGCATCTTTTGATAATATGTGGGAGAAGAGGTTTGATTCAGGAATTCAGAGGAGAGAAACATCAGTTTAATTCAATGTGATCAGGAAAGTCTTCAGGGAAAAAAGACCCTTTGGTTTGGGTTCTGAAGAAAGACTCAGTAGGCAGTGAACTGGTGCTTATGTTCCAGGCGAAAGAGGCAGCAGAACCATAGGAGAAAATACTGTGAAAATTGCAAAAATCCAAGTGTGGCTGGAAGTGAGAGTTCAGGGAGGAGAGTGGGAGGTGAACTTGAGGAGACTGGCTAGGTCCAGACTGAGGAGAACTTCAAAGACTCAGGAGCTGGACTAAATGTAATGGGGTATGTAGACCATTGGAATTTTATGAGGCAGAAAAGGGCATGGTGAAAAGCAGGTGATTAAATAAAGATTAATTTTGCACCAATAAAAAGTATATATTGGTTAAAGAAGTCCTAGAGTCAGAAATACGACTACACGGTTCTGAATGGAGAAATAATTAGATCCTAAGCTAAGATAGTAATAGAACCAAAATGACCAAACGGGATGCTGACTACTTGGCAATTGGTAAGAAAAAGGTTTGAAGAAAAAGGAAAATGTTGAGGGCACTGATACATGTTCCTAAAAATACCTGTAACTGATGTGGATACAAGTATCAATGTCTAATTTTGGTATCTATGGATTAATTTACAATTTATATATATATATATATATTTATATAAAATATGTGTGTATATATATATGTATTTCATGAAAACCTGTTTTTAGCAACTTCTTTACCAAAAAGGATTTAACCCAAAATGTCCAGATATTTTAACTGCTTTTTCCTTCAGCTGACAGATGAAGACTATAAAATTCAACGCATTTTGATTATTTTGAGTTAATTATCTTTACAACAAAAGTCTGACTTAACATATTGAAAGTATAAAAACAACCAAAACTCACTTTGAGATCTCAAATCTCCCCAGTCATTTGGATTTGTGAAAAGTGAAAAGATTTTTTTTAAATAATCCATGCAGAAAATTTGATTAACTTAACAAATTTAGTCAATAAACTATGGAAATTGAATAAACCAAACATATTTCATCAATAAATATTTACTATTAAAACACAAAACACAAGTTTCTATGTTAAAGTGGATAAGCACAGGTCCTGGAAAAAATGTGGGAGCTAAGAGATCATATGTAAAAAGCTAAGCATCTTTTGATAATATGTGGGAGAAGAGGTTTGATTCAGGAATTCAGAGGAGAGAAACATCAGTTTAATTCAATGTGATCAGGAAAGTCTTCAGGGAAAAAAGACCCTTTGGTTTGGGTTCTGAAGAAAGACTCAGTAGGCAGTGAACTGGTGCTTATGTTCCAGGCGAAAGAGGCAGCAGAACCATAGGAGAAAATACTGTGAAAATTGCAAAAATCCAAGTGTGGCTGGAAGTGAGAGTTCAGGGAGGAGAGTGGGAGGTGAACTTGAGGAGACTGGCTAGGTCCAGACTGAGGAGAACTTCAAAGACTCAGGAGCTGGACTAAATGTAATGGGGTATGTAGACCATTGGAATTTTATGAGGCAGAAAAGGGCATGGTGAAAAGCAGGTGATTAAATAAAGATTAATTTTGCACCAATAAAAAGTATATATTGGTTAAAGAAGTCCTAGAGTCAGAAATACGACTACACGGTTCTGAATGGAGAAATAATTAGATCCTAAGCTAAGATAGTAATAGAACCAAAATGACCAAACGGGATGCTGACTACTTGGCAATTGGTAAGAAAAAGGTTTGAAGAAAAAGGAAAATGTTGAGGGCACTGATACATGTTCCTAAAAATACCTGTAACTGATGTGGATACAAGTATCAATGTCTAATTTTGGTATCTATGGATTAATTTACAATTTTATATATATATATATATATTTATATAAAATATGTGTGTATATATATATGTATTTCATGAAAACCTGTTTTTAGCAACTTCTTTACCAAAAAGGATTTAACCCAAAATGTCCAGATATTTTAACTGCTTTTTCCTTCAGCTGACAGATGAAGACTATAAAATTCAACGCATTTTGATTATTTTGAGTTAATTATCTTTACAACAAAAGTCTGACTTAACATATTGAAAGTATAAAAACAACCAAAACTCACTTTGAGATCTCAAATCTCCCCAGTCATTTGGATTTGTGAAAAGTGAAAAGATCAGGGTGGGGAGGGGGAATCCTGTTTTGCAAATGAAAAATGCACAGTGAGCAATATAAAGTAAATTTACTTCAATTTAATATGGATAATCATATGCAGGTTTAGAGTCTTTATATTTATAGCTCTTCTTAATTCTACATCTTCCTACTGCAGACAGAACAGACATAAAACATTTCATCATAGTGTTTAGGGATCTTTTTTTTCCTAAATAAAAATGGGAAGGCAAAGGAAAAAAAATTTCTCTAATACTGTATACTGTTTAAATTCTCAACTATATTTACAATGATGTTTCCTATGTTATGGGTACAACACTGCACTAAAGTGACCAATTGAAAACAAACTGAGAAACACACAATGAAGAGAGCAATGGAGAAACACAGAGCTGTATTTTCTCAAGGCCTCACTTTAGAGATAAGTATTACTCGCAAAATGAACATTCTACTACTAAATATTTGCCATGTTTGCTATGATGCATGCAAATCACATCAGTTCTAGTCTCTTTACTCTAAAGGAACAGACATTATTGCCCCCCTTACTGTTTAATGTGTGCCTTGCCTTCCTTTAAGCATCACCATATTTAATGTACACATGGAGGGGGGTGGAGCCCATACACATGCACGCTGTCTACACAAAGAATCTACTGTATATCACTAACCATCCTGGTTATCAAAAGTTAATGGACTCTGAAATTGATACAATTCCAATATTGCAGCTCATAAAAATCAAAGTGATATCATATCTATGACCTACAACATTCACATACAAGAATCCTGTGAGAATTAGGACACTCTTCTGCATTTCACCTACATAACTGCTTCATTCATTATTTTGGATGATAGCTTTTTAAAAAAATTTTTTCGGCCACTTTTATTGGTCTTTCATTTATTTATTTCCATCCAATTTTTTTCTTTGGTCTGTGTGGGCCTCCCATCGCAGTGGCCTCTCTTGTTACAGAGCACCAGCTCTGGGCACACTCACTCCAGAGCTCTTGCTAGGTAATTGGACACATTCGTCCACCCGCTCCACAGCATGTGGGATCTTCCCAGGCTAGGGATCGAACCAGTGCCCCCTTTCACTGCAAGGCGGAGTTCTTACCACTGGACCACTGAGGAAGTCCTGGATGATAGCTTTTTTAAAGAAATTGTGGCAAGATAAATATAGAAATTTGTTATCCTAATCATCTTTAAATATACAATTCTGTTGTGCTAAATGTATACATATTCTTGTGAAGCCAATCCCCAGAACTGTTTTCATCTTACAAAACTGAAAATGTTACCCATTAAGTATCTCTCCTCTTACCTCAGACTCTGACAACTACCATTCTATTCCTGTCTCTATGAATTTGACAACTCTAGGTACCACATATAAATGGAATTATATGCTGTCTTTTTGTGGCTGGCTTATTTTACTCAGCATATGCTCCTCAAAGTTCATCCATGTTGTAGTATGTATTAGTATTTCCCTCCTTTTTCAGACTGAATAATATTCCATTATTGGAGTATTGGTATATGTGAACATACCATATTGTACTTATCCATTCATATTGATGGACAGTTGAATTGCTTTCACTTTTTGACAATTATAAATAATGCTGCTATGAACATGGGTTCATACTTTCCACTTTCAGTCTCTACTTTCACTTCTGTTGTGTATATGCACAGATATGAAATGACTGGATTATATGGTAATTCTATTTTAGTTGAAATTATACTGCTTTCCAAATGCCCCGTATACAGGGTCCAATTCTTCATATCCTGGATAATAGCTGTCCTACACAAAGAATCTACTGTATATCACTAACCATCCTGGTTATCAAAAGTTAATGGACTCTGAAATTGATACAATTCCAATATTGCAGCTCATAAAAATCAAAGTGATATCATATCTATGACCTACAACATTCACATACAAGAATCCTGTGAGAATTAGGACACTCTTCTGCATTTCACCTACATAACTGCTTCATTCATTATTTTGGATGATAGCTTTTTAAAAAAATTTTTTCGGCCACTTTTATTGGTCTTTCATTTATTTATTTCCATCCAATTTTTTTCTTTGGTCTGTGTGGGCCTCCCATCGCAGTGGCCTCTCTTGTTACAGAGCACCAGCTCTGGGCACACTCACTCCAGAGCTCTTGCTAGGTAATTGGACACATTCGTCCACCCGCTCCACAGCATGTGGGATCTTCCCAGGCTAGGGATCGAACCAGTGCCCCTTGCACTGCAAGGCGGAGTTCTTACCACTGGACCACTGAGGAAGTCCTGGATGATAGCTTTTTTAAAGAAATTGTGGCAAGATAAATATAGAAATTTGTTATCCTAATCATCTTTAAATATACAATTCTGTTGTGCTAAATGTATACATATTCTTGTGAAGCCAATCCCCAGAACTGTTTTCATCTTACAAAACTGAAAATGTTACCCATTAAGTATCTCTCCTCTTACCTCAGACTCTGACAACTACCATTCTATTCCTGTCTCTATGAATTTGACAACTCTAGGTACCACATATAAATGGAATTATATGCTGTCTTTTTGTGGCTGGCTTATTTTACTCAGCATATGCTCCTCAAAGTTCATCCATGTTGTAGTATGTATTAGTATTTCCCTCCTTTTTCAGACTGAATAATATTCCATTATTGGAGTATTGGTATATGTGAACATACCATATTGTACTTATCCATTCATATTGATGGACAGTTGAATTGCTTTCACTTTTTGACAATTATAAATAATGCTGCTATGAACATGGGTTCATACTTTCCACTTTCAGTCTCTACTTTCACTTCTGTTGTGTATATGCACAGATATGAAATGACTGGATTATATGGTAATTCTATTTTTAATTGTTTGAGAAATTCTCATACTGCTTTCCATGGAAATGACATTATTTTAAATTTCTACCAGTAACGTACAGGGTCCCAAGTTCTTCATATCCTGGATAATATTTGTAATTTTCTGTGGGTTTTTTTCTTATATTTTGATAGTAGACATCCTAATGGATACAAGATGGTTTCTCATTGTGGCCTGACTTATATTTCCCTGATAATTAGTGATATTAGGCATCTTTTCATGTGCTTGTTGCCTTGCATGATACCTTTTGACTTATTGACCAGAACAAATATGAAGGCAAGAGAGAAAAAAAATATTTCCTAAATTTCTCAGGACCTGAAATGGCAATCAACAACATTTATTAAGTGTATTCTTGAGATGCTCTGGGATAGGGATAGAAATTAAAAAATAAATAAAGAAAGAAGTTTAAAAGGAGTCTGCCTCCAGGAGTCTTGTGGAGAAGACAGAGAGTGTGTATAAAAGTGCAATGGCTCTACAGAGACTTCAGGTTCCTTGAAAAGAGAAGTAAATTTTGTATCCCTACAATTTCCAGCACAGGAACTCCTTATGCTGTGTCTTTCATAAACATTTTTAACAAATAAATAAACTCATTCTTCATATATGTGATTTTCAAAAACATTTTTTCCAGAGCAAACTTTTTTTGCTTTTTCCAAACGATGAGCTTCAACATGGATCAAAATGCACTGCACTCTTGTAAATCTTCTGAAAACAGTTGCTTCTGAAAGAGGTGTGAATTTCCCCTTTCTTTCCCTAAAAGGGTGTTAACTTCAAAAGGCGACCTGGTGAGTGTTAAAAAATTAACACATTTAAGTCAGTAGCCAAAACATCACCCCCAGATCTGTGATCTGAAATTGAACTGGTAGACTGAGCTCTGGTTTGGATGCCAAAAAAGTCATCACTCAACACTAATCCAGACCAATGAAAATTTGCTCTTCCCTTGGGTTGGGGAGAGGAGGATTTGTACTTATCCATTCATATTGATGGACAGTTGAATTGCTTTCACTTTTTGACAATTATAAATAATGCTGCTATGAACATGGGTTCATACTTTCCACTTTCAGTCTCTACTTTCACTTCTGTTGTGTATATGCACAGATATGAAATGACTGGATTATATGGTAATTCTATTTTTAATTGTTTGAGAAATTCTCATACTGCTTTCCATGGAAATGACATTATTTTAAATTTCTACCAGTAACGTACAGGGTCCCAAGTTCTTCATATCCTGGATAATATTTGTAATTTTCTGTGGGTTTTTTTCTTATATTTTGATAGTAGACATCCTAATGGATACAAGATGGTTTCTCATTGTGGCCTGACTTATATTTCCCTGATAATTAGTGATATTAGGCATCTTTTCATGTGCTTGTTGCCTTGCATGATACCTTTTGACTTATTGACCAGAACAAATATGAAGGCAAGAGAGAAAAAAAATATTTCCTAAATTTCTCAGGACCTGAAATGGCAATCAACAACATTTATTAAGTGTATTCTTGAGATGCTCTGGGATAGGGATAGAAATTAAAAAATAAATAAAGAAAGAAGTTTAAAAGGAGTCTGCCTCCAGGAGTCTTGTGGAGAAGACAGAGAGTGTGTATAAAAGTGCAATGGCTCTACAGAGACTTCAGGTTCCTTGAAAAGAGAAGTAAATTTTGTATCCCTACAATTTCCAGCACAGGAACTCCTTATGCTGTGTCTTTCATAAACATTTTTAACAAATAAATAAACTCATTCTTCATATATGTGATTTTCAAAAACATTTTTTCCAGAGCAAACTTTTTATGCTTTTTCCAAACGATGAGCTTCAACATGGATCAAAATGCACTGCACTCTTGTAAATCTTCTGAAAACAGTTGCTTCTGAAAGAGGTGTGAATTTCCCTTACTTTCCCTAAAAGGGTGTTAACTTCAAAAGGCGACCTGGTGAGTGTTAAAAAATTAACACATTTAAGTCAGTAGCCAAAACATCACCCCCAGATCTGTGATCTGAAATTGAACTGGTAGACTGAGCTCTGGTTTGGATGCCAAAAAAGTCATCACTCAACACTAATCCAGACCAATGAAAATTTGCTCTTCCCTTGGGTTGGGGAGAGGGGAGGATTTGGAGGATGGTGCTGCTGGCGAGACAGAAAAGTAGAAGGCAGCTAGTTATAAACTCTCCTAGGCCCTTCTAACTCCTTAAGTTTGCTTTAAAAGCTACTTTACTGCAAAAAATGGGCACTTTAGCTGGCCATCATCAAAAGAAACTTCTTTTTATTAAAAGTAGAATTGTTTATTTGTGGAGAAAATTGATTGAAATATTTTTTGCTGGGTCTCTTCCCTCCTTTTCTCTCCTTGTTTCTCATTCAGCCAGGACACAAACAGACTTTTTAAAATTCCAGTTCCTTGTCACTTTGTATGATATCCACCAGTGTATCACCTGGCCCTGATTTTTTTCTCTACAGTCCTTCTTTAGATGTGATCTTAACCACTAAACTCTAGTCAACAGAAGTGTAGCACATGCAAAAGTATTGCTGTCTGGATTCCATCTCAGGGACTTTTAATGCTAAAAGGAATTCTCTGAGGGCATCCGGGTCTACCTTTCTGCCTCCAGGCATCACTGCATTTAGCAGATGCCATGGCAAAGGCTTTCATGACACGCATAGGCAAGACATCACAGTACCGTAGTGAAATACTAGGAAACACCGGGAGCAGAGAAAGAAAACTGGTGTGTAATGGAAATACTAAACTTAAAAAATGAGTACAATGAAAGGGTTGGAGACCAAAAGGCAGTGAACCAGGCTACACTTCTGCTAAAGCTCTAAAGCAGTAGCTAGTGTGTTTCCAAGGGGTGAAAACTGGTTGTTGAGTGCTCCTCTCAGGCAGGGCTACAGAATTCTGACAATCACATGTGCTGGCCCAAGCCTGGTCCTATGGTCCACTGCTTGCTTTCTCTGGGAGATACACTTCTAAAAGCTATCCATACTCATTCATTGGGTCATTCACTCTTCCCTTCAACAGAGATTTATTAAGTACTAACAACATGTTAGCCACTTTGCTAGGTGCCAAGGATGAAGAGGTGACCATGACCTATGAACAGAATCAAGGGTCTTACATGCTAGAAGGGAAACGCACATCTACACACGAATGACACCACAGGGTGCTAAGGACAGCTATAGCAGCAGTTCAGACACAAGCAAGCAGAGGTAGAGAGATTCTGTTTCTGGATGAGTCTGTGCAGAAATTTCTGGAGTTCTTTCTTCATCGTTTGTTATCTTTTTTTTTTTTTTTTTTTTTTTTAAATTTTGGCCTCTTTTTATTGGTCCTTCACTTACTTATTTTCATCCATCTTAATTCTTTGGCCTGTGAGGGCCTCCTATTGCGGTAGCCTCTCTCGTTGCAGAGCACCAGCTCTGGGTGCATGCGCTCCAGTGCTCTGGCTCATAATTGAACACACCGGTCCAGCCGCTCCATGGCGCATGGGATCTTCTCATGTCAGGAATCGAACCGGTGCCCCTTGCATTGCAAGGTGAACTCTTTACCCATTGGACCACCAGGGAAGCCCTGTCTTTAATGTCTGTATCTCACTCACCTGTGGACTGCCTCCATTCTCCACCACCTCTACTACTTTGGGTTCAGAAAAGTAGAGAGAATACAGGAGACAATCGAGGGATATGAGGCATTCATGCTTTGTTTTATTTAATTTGTTAGTCGTAATATGTATTGTCGTATGTCGTAATATGTATTGAGTTTTTACAAAGTTTTTACACTTATCTAAGAATTATATGTGAGTTATACTATTATAGTCCTTGGAACTCCCCTAGGAGATAGGTCCTATCATTTTATCATCATTTTATAGGTAAAGAAATTGCTATATAAAAAAGTTATATAATTCTCAAATCAGCAAACTAAGCTATGGGGGAGCCAGGATTTGAAGCCCGGCATTGGCTACAGAGTTCCTGTGTGCAGGAGTCAGGAATGTAGTAGTTGATATAAGAAGATGACCTAGAAGAAGCATGTGCAAGTAAAAGAGAAGCGGGCAGTGTGCAGGCCCAGGCAGAGATGGCAGCAGAGGATGGAGCCTTAAAAGGCAAAGCAGGTGACAGATAGATAGAGGACATTTTTAAAACAGTGATAATTTCTTTGTAATAGAAAGGTTGTTACACAGCTCATGTCAGAATAATTTTTTTGACCATCTTGAATACAATATAAAGCATTCATCATGTGAACAATGTGTTCATTATTATACCATGCTTCCTGGAACTGATTTAGTGCTAGCATTAATAAAAAGTGCCCTTAAGGTTCCTAGTTTTTACCTTAAGTGTATACATAACTGTATATATTTTAATCTCCCTTATCACTTCTGTGAGGAAAGCCACTATGATATAATCAATTCATATAACTATTAATATTTTAAATTATTAATTCATATATGCATTGATTAAAGTTTTGAGTGTATGATTATACAAAGCTTTGATAAAGTTTTGAATTACTATATTCAATGAAGAATATGTTCCATTTATGATTTTGTCATAAAGGAACTTTTAATCTAGAAGGGAAACCCATTTGTAACAAAATAAGTATTGTACAGCAGTCCTCAACTAGGGATGGCTTTGCCTCCTACCATTCCGCCAGGGGACATTTAGTAATGTCTGGAGATATTTCTGGCTGTTACAACTAGGTAGTGGTGTTGGGGTGTTGCTATTGGAGACTATGGAAAGAGGTCAGGGGTGTTGTTAAATGTATCACAATACATAGGACAGTGTCCCTTTTCACC
The DNA here is from genome assembly GCA_022376925.1 of Tragulus kanchil. Taxonomy (NCBI): domain Eukaryota; kingdom Metazoa; phylum Chordata; class Mammalia; order Artiodactyla; family Tragulidae; genus Tragulus; species Tragulus kanchil. Next base: position 50,026,659 of record JAIOJX010000032.1, read on the forward strand.
CCTAAAAAAACAATTATTCGACCCAAAATGTCAATAGTGCCAAGGGTGAGAAATGCTGCTCTAGTATAATGAAATAGGAGCTGAAATAGAGCACTGGAAATTGACATAATGAAATAAGTGATAACATATTTCCTAGAAAAATCAGGAAGTGATTCTTTGCCTTAATACATTTGCATCTTCTACAGTACTTGCCAGAGATAATTCCCATTTCAAAGAATATCTGTAAATGACTCTTGCATATTTAAACAACTATTGAAACTATTCAGAACACAACGATCTTGGATGGGAAATTTTCATGAAGTACTTTGGAGTCAGGAATTAACCTATATTATCCATTAGCTCACTAGTATCTAATAGTGTATGTATCATTTTTTCAGGGATCAAGTCAAGAAAATAAAAATTACTGTAGATGCTTTAAGAGAATTTAATACAAGAAACTAACAGATGACAGAAGAACTGAGAAACCAGAAAAGGGGACATTGAATCAACCCAGACTATATCAATAGCTGGAAGCTATGATCACTCTGAAGACTAGAAGAAACAAGAAAGCCAATGTTCTTAGACCTAAAGCTGGTGAACTAGAACTGCAGAGGGGCACCTGAGTAGGAGTTGGAATCATGGGTGAGGTTTGACAGTCACTGGAGCAATGGAGGTAATATAGCTACAGTGAGAGATGCCACCTTAGAAGGCATCTGAGGAAGAAATTCCCTAACTCCCCCCTTGCCTGGCCTTTTCTTCTCACAGGCTAGCCTACTTTGTGTCCGTCCCATTGGCTGAAACTATCTCATAGTTAATTGGGAAGGCAACCTGGGAAATGTAGTTCCCTATGGTACAGATCGGTGGAGGAAAACGGTGGTGAATGAGCAGTAGAAAAACATCTAGCACTCACATCATTGCTAAGAGGATAAAGAAATATCTGTCCCTTGAAAGAAAAAAAAAGTCATTCGCCTTAATTATATTTTAAATAAATGCTCTTTACCTAAATATGTACTAGAAATACATGGACATTTTTAGGTTGATAATGAATGGAAAAGAGGCTTTCTGAAGTTTACTTTGCAATATGAAACATCTAAGACTTACCCTTGTAGTAGTTCCCTAAAAGGTGTACGCACAAGACATTCAGCCATTCAACTAAATAATCACTCACTTGATTAAAGAGATACCAGCCTTGTGAATATGTGTAAGAGTACAGTTAAGTGTTCAAGTAAAAGCAGATCAATGAAATGTGTCTGTAAATCTAATTAAACATGGTTGCCATAATTACTGCATTATACTGAATATCTGTAATATCTAAATGTTCACACCAGAGTACTTGAAGTTATGGAGTTGCATAGGAAGCAAAATCTGACATATTATGAAAATATCCTCTGATGTACTGAACACTTGCATTTAATTCTCACACAGATATCTTTACCAAGTTTAGACCAGGAGCTCTCCCTTACAGACAAGCCAGAACTTTCATGGGTCAGCATTTTGCTTACTATCAAACATGCTCCACAGAAAGCAGACAACAAATACATTATGGAGTGAAACAAAAATCTTAAAGAAATAAAGTGATTGACGATGATGTTGAATAGCTCTCTAAATGACCAGAAAAACCGTGAAAGTTGAGAATCAACTTTAGAAAAGAATAGCAAATGACCCCTTAAATGGGAATGATAGGAGTATTTAAGGATTAATAAAGGTGTTCAGGAAAACTGAAGCATCCTGAATATTACATAAACAGTTTTTTTAAAGATCGCTTAGAGGGTCAAATTTGAAATAAAGGTTGTTTCATCAGGCTACCATAAAAATTGCTGGAAAAATATTAACTCAAGTGTTAGCATTTAATTCATTCCTTGCTTATTTTATTAAAACTAGTTGGCAATAGAATCAAAACATGAGGTTTTTAAAAAAATCTTTAGCATTAGTCTTTAATGTTATTGGGCTTCACATTGATAAATCACACATTTTGGTTTCACGTTGGCAGTGGCATGAAACTGTGTTGTTATAAGACAAAATACTATACTTAAGATGTTCATCCATTTTAGATTCCTTTTCCATATGATGTTACAATAGAATAACCCTATGAAAATCAAGTCCCATTTAAAATGGATTCCCTTTAAGTGGTTTCCTCTTGCTCAAATCCCCCTTGGGTAGGAAGACTGCACTAGTCCTCTCAAGCACTAGACTGTCACTTGTTTATGCTTGCACTCTAGACACTGAGTCCCTGGAAGGGGCCATGCCCAATGTCACAGGCAGTCACTTCAATATCCCAGCAAAGTATCATCTATTTCTTTTGCAGAAATAGATTGGTTCAGAAGGCAGTTACTGTAACTTTTAAAAAAGTGATAGATACAGGAACATATAATAGAAGAAGCAAACTCATAAAATGTTACATGTGAAAGGTACCTTAAAATCATCTAGTGTTCCTCTCCCTCATTAGGAAACTGCAGAGTCAAGAGGTGATAACACGTCCCGTGTCATGCGCTTAGTTTGTGGTGGAGCTGTTACTTGAAATCAGCTTTCTGCACTCTGGTCTAAAACCTCCTTCTAAATGGTAGTACAGAAATCACAGCAGGGGATGAACTCCTTATAGAGGAAGTGGATTTATACTCTTTTGTGACCCAGCAGCCCTGCAGAGCACAGAATTGCACGATGGTGATGAACCCAGGCTCTGGAGCCAGATTATCTGGGTTTTAGTGAGACTCCATTTCCTAGCTGAGTAATCTTGGGCAGCTGCCTAGTATCTCTGTGCTTCAATTTCTACCATTATTTCTGAGCACTTACTATGTGCCAGAAGATAGTAATACCCCTATTTCAGAGGGTCCAAATTTACTAATACTTATATAGACTACTTTGGCTTATGGGACGTCCCAGGTGGCACTAGTGGTAAAGAACCTGCCTGCCAATGCAGGAGATGCAAGAGATACAGGTTCGATACTTGGATCAGGAAGATTCCCTGGAGACATGGAAAATATACTAAGTGTTAGCATTTAATCACTTGCTTATTTTATTAAAACTAGTTGGCAATAGAATCAAAACATGAGGTTTTAAAAATCTTTAGCATTAGTCTTTAATGTTATTGGGCTTCACATTGATAAATCACACATTTTGGTTTCACGTTGGCAGTGGCATGAAACTGTGTTGTTATAAGACAAAATACTATACTTAAGATGTTCATCCATTTTAGATTCCTTTTCCATATGATGTTACAATAGAATAACCCTATGAAAATCAAGTCCCATTTAAAATGGATTCCCTTTAAGTGGTTTCCTCTTGCTCAAATCCCCCTTGGGTAGGAAGACTGCACTAGTCCTCTCAAGCACTAGACTGTCACTTGTTTATGCTTGCACTCTAGACACTGAGTCCCTGGAAGGGGCCATGCCCAATGTCACAGGCAGTCACTTCAATATCCCAGCAAAGTATCATCTATTTCTTTTGCAGAAATAGATTGGTTCAGAAGGCAGTTACTGTAACTTTTAAAAAAGTGATAGATACAGGAACATATAATAGAAGAAGCAAACTCATAAAATGTTACATGTGAAAGGTACCTTAAAATCATCTAGTGTTCCTCTCCCTCATTAGGAAACTGCAGAGTCAAGAGGTGATAACACGTCCCGTGTCATGCGCTTAGTTTGTGGTGGAGCTGTTACTTGAAATCAGCTTTCTGCACTCTGGTCTAAAACCTCCTTCTAAATGGTAGTACAGAAATCACAGCAGGGGATGAACTCCTTATAGAGGAAGTGGATTTATACTCTTTTGTGACCCAGCAGCCCTGCAGAGCACAGAATTGCACGATGGTGATGAACCCAGGCTCTGGAGCCAGATTATCTGGGTTTTAGTGAGACTCCATTTCCTAGCTGAGTAATCTTGGGCAGCTGCCTAGTATCTCTGTGCTTCAATTTCTACCATTATTTCTGAGCACTTACTATGTGCCAGAAGATAGTAATACCCCTATTTCAGAGGGTCCAAATTTACTAATACTTATATAGACTACTTTGGCTTATGGGACGTCCCAGGTGGCACTAGTGGTAAAGAACCTGCCTGCCAATGCAGGAGATGCAAGAGATACAGGTTCGATACTTGGATCAGGAAGATTCCCTGGAGAAGGGCATGGCAACCCACTCTAGTATTCATGCCTGGAGAATCTCATGGACAGAGGAGCTTGGCAAGCTACAGACCATAGGGTCACAGAGTCAGACATGACTGAAGTGACTTAACACATGCGGTTTGGCTCATAGTAATCTCTCAGTCATTCTAATATGAAAGAATAAGGAGTCAGAAAGTCAATAATATCAGAGACTACAACCTGGATAGTGAGAGTTGTGTAGGGAAACCATCTGTATTAAATGACCAACTGACCAAATGTCAGCTTGGGGCCTGGTGAGATAACATCAGGGGATTTACGCTATGTATTTATTTATTTAAGTTGAAGAGTTCATAAATTTGTAATTTGTTCATGGTCTTTCTAACTCTCAGCCTTCATTCTCTTTATAAAGTATTGCTAAAAATTAATTCAGATATTAAGACACTAGAATGGTGTGAACACCATTACATTCATTAATCTGGTTTTCTGATAGAGAGCAGCTTATATTTGTTAGACCAGATTAAGAAAAACATCTCAAAGTGTTGAAGGTCTGATCCAGAACAACCCTGTTTGACTGATCCAGAGAAACCATCTCTTAAAATACACAGTAGACATGCACACATTTATACACACAAATCAACACAGCAGTTCGGATTATTAACTTCCCTAGCTGCAGACAGATTTAATTCATGCGTGCCAAATTTCTTCACAAATTTTCTCCATCAGCTACTGTCCCAGAAAATATGTATCTAAGTCCAGTAGAATTAAGACTTTCTATTTTAATAAAAACATTTGTTAAATAAATCTAGCCTAATTACTCTGAAGTCCAGATTCTATGCCAATTTGCAAATTTATCAATTCTATTCTTACATTTTCCTGAGGAGTAGACTCTTCCACATTGCTTAGAATTCCCTGTAAGTTTCTCATAAGAAATGCCAACCAGCTAAATTACAAAGTGAGAATTTGAAATAAATAGGCAACTTACAATACATCTCTATTACTTCTACCATAGTCCATTTGATTAGATAGTGCTAATACTATTTTACTCTCTTTTAATAAGACCAGTCCTCCACGGGAGGTTGAGGGATAGGCTCATTCCAGAGCCTCCTTTTAGAGGATTTCTGAAGCTTGTGAAATGCTCCTCTAAAAATTAGAAAACAGAGAAAACAAAAGACTACAATTGACTATCCAATGCAAATGGAATTAAACTGAAAAGCTCTGGGGAATAAAGAAAATTCAGTTAAGCGTTTGTTTTTCAGTAAATATATCAATCATTCTTTCAATATTTATTGAAAGGCAATGAAAAGTGGGGTTAAAAGATCAGCTTTGTAGTCAGATGTATATACAATCAAGTCCTGGTTCTGCCACTTATTTATTGTGGGATCTTGGATAATTTTCAAGCTTCTCTGAATCTCCTGTTGATCTATGTTAAAAGGAGGATACTGTGGTACCTGCCTCACAGAGATATAAAGGTTAAATCAGGTAATGCATACGGTATACCGATCATTGTTTTGACACCTGGTAAGAATTAATTTGCTTGTGCATACTGAGGGACTGCTATGTGCAAGCAATTAATGAAATAAAGTCACCAGAATCTTGGAGGCATGTTCTACTTAAGGGAATAAGAAATTTACAAACACACACACACACACACACACACACAAATATATGTATCCTGTGATTGCAAAGAAAATCAAAACAATATAAAGAGACACAATGAGATGAAGTTAGATGAAGTTGCTATGTCACAAAAGGAGGTCAGGAAAAGTTTCTGTGATAACATTACATTTAGCTTAATATTAGGAACCTAAAGAAAATGGAGTAGTAAGGATGACAGACATGTAGGAGTCATGGAGAGGGAGCCCTGCAAAAGCTTCAAGTCAGGAAAAAGCAGAGGGATGCTGGAAGAACCATGGAAAGACCAGTATGGGTGGAGCAAAGGGAGATCCAAAAGGAGCTGGGTCAAGAACAAGGAAGTCATGATAGGTTGTTTGCGAGGAGCTGGGATTTGATATTGAATGAGGCAGAAGTCATAAGAGGTTTCTGAGCAAAAAAGAGACATGAATCCACGAATTTCAAAAGAATCATATGGTCTCTAAGTAGAGAAAAAACTGTATAAAGTAACAAGGATGCAGAAAGAACAGTTAGAAGGGTTTTATAATGATTCAAGCAGGAGAAGTTGAAGCCATGGACTAAGAGGGGAAGGGAAGAGGTGGTGCAAACTGGTCAGAGTCTGGATCAATTTTGAAGGCAAATCTACAAGGATTTGCTATTGAGTTTTATGTATGGTAGGAGAGGAAGCGAGAAGCCAATAACAATGACAATGTTTTTCGTCTGAGTATGGAAAATACAGGGCCGTTTACTAAGATGCAGAGTCCTTCTTGAATGTGAAGTACTGGTGCAGATGACAGACTTTGTCTCAGTCAACACCCTTTCAACCCTTTCTCCTTTCTTTCCTTTGGAATGAAATTGAAACTGTTAGTCACTCAGTAGTGTCTTGACTCTTTGTGACCTCCCATGGACTGTGGCCTGCCAGGATCCTCTGTCTATGGAATTTTCCAGGGAAGAATACTGGATTCTCTGAACCCTGACTATGTTAAAAGGAGGATACTGTGGTACCTGCCTCACAGAGATATAAAGGTTAAATCAGGTAATGCATACGGTATACCGATCATTGTTTTGACACCTGGTAAGAATTAATTTGCTTGTGCATACTGAGGGACTGCTATGTGCAAGCAATTAATGAAATAAAGTCACCAGAATCTTGGAGGCATGTTCTACTTAAGGGAATAAGAAATTTACAAACACACACACACACACACACACACACAAATATATGTATCCTGTGATTGCAAAGAAAATCAAAACAATATAAAGAGACACAATGAGATGAAGTTAGATGAAGTTGCTATGTCACAAAAGGAGGTCAGGAAAAGTTTCTGTGATAACATTACATTTAGCTTAATATTAGGAACCTAAAGAAAATGGAGTAGTAAGGATGACAGACATGTAGGAGTCATGGAGAGGGAGCCCTGCAAAAGCTTCAAGTCAGGAAAAAGCAGAGGGATGCTGGAAGAACCATGGAAAGACCAGTATGGGTGGAGCAAAGGGAGATCCAAAAGGAGCTGGGTCAAGAACAAGGAAGTCATGATAGGTTGTTTGCGAGGAGCTGGGATTTGATATTGAATGAGGCAGAAGTCATAAGAGGTTTCTGAGCAAAAAAGAGACATGAATCCACGAATTTCAAAAGAATCATATGGTCTCTAAGTAGAGAAAAAACTGTATAAAGTAACAAGGATGCAGAAAGAACAGTTAGAAGGGTTTTATAATGATTCAAGCAGGAGAAGTTGAAGCCATGGACTAAGAGGGGAAGGGAAGAGGTGGTGCAAACTGGTCAGAGTCTGGATCAATTTTGAAGGCAAATCTACAAGGATTTGCTATTGAGTTTTATGTATGGTAGGAGAGGAAGCGAGAAGCCAATAACAATGACAATGTTTTTCGTCTGAGTATGGAAAATACAGGGCCGTTTACTAAGATGCAGAGTCCTTCTTGAATGTGAAGTACTGGTGCAGATGACAGACTTTGTCTCAGTCAACACCCTTTCAACCCTTTCTCCTTTCTTTCCTTTGGAATGAAATTGAAACTGTTAGTCACTCAGTAGTGTCTTGACTCTTTGTGATCCCATGGACTGTAGCCCGCTAGGCTCCTCTGTCTATGGAATTTTCCAGGGAAGAATACTGGAGCGGGTTGCCATTTCCTTCTCAAGGGGATCTTCCTGACCCAAGGATTGAACCTGCTGAGTCTCCTGGTTACAGGCAGATTCTGTACCATATGAGCCATCAGGGACAGAAACTGAAAAATGAAATACACCAATTCCTAGCCTCCATAAGATAGAGTTCTGGCTATTAAGATGTAGACAGCTGTACTTGGCTAAACTCCCAGGAGAAAAAGGAAAGAAAACAAGACCTAGCCTCATGAAGAGAGACTTCTTACCTCTATACGTTTTGGTGTTTCCATCCTCTTCCTGGAATACAGAAAGGATACTTGAGTTGCAGCAACCATTTGTGATAATAGAACCAAGTATGCACCATAAAGATGGTAGAGCTGCAAGACAAAAGGAAAGTGGATACTTAACATCACCATAGAGCACCAGTATCTACCCTGGACCATGTGACATACATACATCTATCTGTTTAAGCCCATGTCAATCAAGCTTTTTGTTACTCTAGGAAGAAAGTATTCTTTTATTTTTTAAATTTTTATTTTCCTTTTTCCTTTTACAGAGTTTTGTTGTTTACAGATATGTATGATCCCAAATTAGTCGTATGTATATCCCTCCCCATTCCACCCCTCCAAAGAAAGTATTCTTAACTGATACACATGTGCTTTAAATGTCCAAGTGGAGATAATGTGTAGATAGGTTGACTTATCATCTGAAGATCAGAGAAGAGGTTAGATCTGAAGATACATACTAGGTCACTGTTGGCAAATTAATGGTATTTAAAGCTGCGGGGCTGGCTGGATAAGCTGACAGTGAAAGGGAGTACTGGGAAAAAAGGTATGTAGCCTGTAGTGCTCTTGGATCAGAGGTGAGGGGTTTGCCAGTGCTATTGAGTTTATGTATGGTAGGAGAGGAAGAAGCCAATAACAATGACAATGTTTTTCGTCTGAGTATGGAAAATACAGGGCCGTTTACTAAGATGCAGAGTCCTTCTTGAATGTGAAGTACTGGTGCAGATGACAGACTTTGTCTCAGTCAACACCCTTTCAACCCTTTCTCCTTTCTTTCCTTTGGAATGAAATTGAAACTGTTAGTCACTCAGTAGTGTCTTGACTCTTTGTGATCCCATGGACTGTGGCCTGCCAGGATCCTCTGTCTATGGAATTTTCCAGGGAAGAATACTGGAGCGGGTTGCCATTTCCTTCTCAAGGGGATCTTCCTGACCCAAGGATTGAACCTGCTGAGTCTCCTGGTTACAGGCAGATTCTGTACCATATGAGCCATCAGGGACAGAAACTGAAAAATGAAATACACCAATTCCTAGCCTCCATAAGATAGAGTTCTGGCTATTAAGATGTAGACAGCTGTACTTGGCTAAACTCCCAGGAGAAAAAGGAAAGAAAACAAGACCTAGCCTCATGAAGAGAGACTTCTTACCTCTATACGTTTTGGTGTTTCCATCCTCTTCCTGGAATACAGAAAGGATACTTGAGTTGCAGCAACCATTTGTGATAATAGAACCAAGTATGCACCATAAAGATGGTAGAGCTGCAAGACAAAAGGAAAGTGGATACTTAACATCACCATAGAGCACCAGTATCTACCCTGGACCATGTGACATACATACATCTATCTGTTTAAGCCCATGTCAATCAAGCTTTTTGTTACTCTAGGAAGAAAGTATTCTTTTATTTTTTAAATTTTTATTTTCCTTTTTCCTTTTACAGAGTTTTGTTGTTTACAGATATGTATGATCCCAAATTAGTCGTATGTATATCCCTCCCCATTCCACCCCTCCAAAGAAAGTATTCTTAACTGATACACATGTGCTTTAAATGTCCAAGTGGAGATAATGTGTAGATAGGTTGACTTATCATCTGAAGATCAGAGAAGAGGTTAGATCTGAAGATACATACTAGGTCACTGTTGGCAAATTAATGGTATTTAAAGCTGCGGGGCTGGCTGGATAAGCTGACAGTGAAAGTGAGTACTGAGAAGGAGAGTACCAGCTGTGAGTGGTGAGCCTGTAGTGCTCTTGGATCAGAGGTGAGGTAGAGAGGCATGGCCAGTGAGAGAAGCCTGTCCACAAAGTGTCCTAGCAGCCATTTAAAGAATATCTTTCAAGGATGGAAAATCAGCTATGAGATGAAGGAAAGTGTATCAATGGATTTGGAAATATGGAGGCCACTGGTGATCTTGAAAATGTCATTTTCAACTTAATGTGCCATAACCACAGTCCTTATTATGTACCTACTATGCCATGACTCTGATAGGATCTAAGCTTATAGAAATAATCCTACCTGTTTTTTCATTAAAACAAAGAACCAACCAACCAAAGAAATAAATAAAAGAACAGTTCTCATTGATTTGACTTCAATAAATAAAAGGAGCGGATGATTATTCTTTTATCCAAGTATTAATATTTTTCCAGTATTTTTATCTGGTAAAGGCATGTGAGATGAGATTTAAGAAGAGTAGGGAATTCAGGGCAGGAGAACTGAGTTCAGATTCTTCCCCACCACTTCTACAGCATGCTATCTAGAGCTGATCTCATTTCCTTCATCTCTATAATAGATTAAATTTAGTTTCCTTTCCAATGATAACCTTCTATATTTGTAGAGTGATTAATGGATACTTTTAAACTTGTATTAGGGCTTCCCAGGTGACTCAGTGGTAAAGAATCTGCCTGCAATGCAGGAGACATGGGAGATGCGGTTTTGATCTCTGGGTCAGGAGAATCTCCTGGAGAAAGAAAGGGCAACCCACTCCAGTATTCTTGCCTGGGAAATCCCATGGACAGAAGAGCTTGGTCACTATAGTTTGATATATTCACAAAAGAGGAGGACACAACTTAGAGACCAAACACCAACAAAAGTTTGTAGTACTCCAAATGGCACCTATGTTGTGAGCACTCAAGAAATACTGTTTAAAGAAAAGTAAATATATATTTAGGGACATCAGCCAAAAACCCAGTGATCTGAAGATACATACTAGGTCACTGTTGGCAAATTAATGGTATTTAAAGCTGCGGGGCTGGCTGGATAAGCTGACAGTGAAAGTGAGTACTGAGAAGGAGAGTACCAGCTGTGAGTGGTGAGCCTGTAGTGCTCTTGGATCAGAGGTGAGGTAGAGAGGCATGGCCAGTGAGAGAAGCCTGTCCACAAAGTGTCCTAGCAGCCATTTAAAGAATATCTTTCAAGGATGGAAAATCAGCTATGAGATGAAGGAAAGTGTATCAATGGATTTGGAAATATGGAGGCCACTGGTGATCTTGAAAATGTCATTTTCAACTTAATGTGCCATAACCACAGTCCTTATTATGTACCTACTATGCCATGACTCTGATAGGATCTAAGCTTATAGAAATAATCCTACCTGTTTTTTCATTAAAACAAAGAACCAACCAACCAAAGAAATAAATAAAAGAACAGTTCTCATTGATTTGACTTCAATAAATAAAAGGAGCGGATGATTATTCTTTTATCCAAGTATTAATATTTTTCCAGTATTTTTATCTGGTAAAGGCATGTGAGATGAGATTTAAGAAGAGTAGGGAATTCAGGGCAGGAGAACTGAGTTCAGATTCTTCCCCACCACTTCTACAGCATGCTATCTAGAGCTGATCTCATTTCCTTCATCTCTATAATAGATTAAATTTAGTTTCCTTTCCAATGATAACCTTCTATATTTGTAGAGTGATTAATGGATACTTTTAAACTTGTATTAGGGCTTCCCAGGTGACTCAGTGGTAAAGAATCTGCCTGCAATGCAGGAGACATGGGAGATGCGGTTTTGATCTCTGGGTCAGGAGAATCTCCTGGAGAAAGAAAGGGCAACCCACTCCAGTATTCTTGCCTGGGAAATCCCATGGACAGAAGAGCTTGGTCACTATAGTTTGATATATTCACAAAAGAGGAGGACACAACTTAGAGACCAAACACCAACAAAAGTTTGTAGTACTCCAAATGGCACCTATGTTGTGAGCACTCAAGAAATACTGTTTAAAGAAAAGTAAATATATATTTAGGGGACATCAGCACAGGGCTAGGTGAATTACCTAGTGATCGCTTAGTTGTTAAATCATGTACAACTCTTTGCAACCCAATGGACTGTAGCCTGCCAGCCTCCTCTGTTCATGGGAGCAATAATACTGGAGTGGGTTGCCATTTCCTTCTCTGGGGAATCTTCCCCACCCAGGGATCAAACCCACATCTCCTGCATTGGGAGGTGGATTCTTTACTACTGAGCCTCCAGGAAAGCCTGACCTGCCCAGTAAGAGCTGACAAATAGGGTAGCCAAGGGCTAGGTGTTCTAACTCCCAAAGGGTTTAAAGATAAATTTGGTCTGCATTTCAAAATTTAAAATATTAAATATTTCCATCTATAAAAATACCACCTTCTTTTTGCACATTTACAATTTCATGGATACTAGCCAAGGGAAATAGTCAAGCCTCCTAGACTAATTGGTCTGGACTTCAAAGACTTTCAAGAGATACACGTATGTCACATACACTGAGACAACTGATTGGGATACTACAGCATTGTTTCTTTTGCTAAAAGGCAAGAAGTCATTCAAAGAGTACAGGAAATCTTTTATTTTTGGAAGATTTATTTGTTTGATTCCTCAAAGTTAAAATGCTCCAAATTCCCACACAAGCAGAAACAGAGTTAAGCTACATGGTTGTCTTGAGTATGCAAATATCACAGCCCAGTCTTATGTCAGCTTGAAAGATAATGTCATGCAGAAAATTAAGACCATCTGATGAAATCATGCTATGAAATGTGGCTTGAGAGAGCAGCTTTGTGTGTCATTTGGTAAAAAATATGCAAAATTAAACTTGTATTAGGGCTTCCCAGGTGACTCAGTGGTAAAGAATCTGCCTGCAATGCAGGAGACATGGGAGATGCGGTTTTGATCTCTGGGTCAGGAGAATCTCCTGGAGAAAGAAAGGGCAACCCACTCCAGTATTCTTGCCTGGGAAATCCCATGGACAGAAGAGCTTGGTCACTATAGTTTGATATATTCACAAAAGAGGAGGACACAACTTAGAGACCAAACACCAACAAAAGTTTGTAGTACTCCAAATGGCACCTATGTTGTGAGCACTCAAGAAATACTGTTTAAAGAAAAGTAAATATATATTTAGGGGACATCAGCACAGGGCTAGGTGAATTACCTAGTGATCGCTTAGTTGTTAAATCATGTACAACTCTTTGCAACCCAATGGACTGTAGCCTGCCAGCCTCCTCTGTTCATGGGAGCAATAATACTGGAGTGGGTTGCCATTTCCTTCTCTGGGGAATCTTCCCCACCCAGGGATCAAACCCACATCTCCTGCATTGGGAGGTGGATTCTTTACTACTGAGCCTCCAGGAAAGCCTGACCTGCCCAGTAAGAGCTGACAAATAGGGTAGCCAAGGGCTAGGTGTTCTAACTCCAAGGTTAATGATAAATTTGGTCTGCATTTCAAAATTTAAAATATTAAATATTTCCATCTATAAAAATACCACCTTCTTTTTGCACATTTACAATTTCATGGATACTAGCCAAGGGAAATAGTCAAGCCTCCTAGACTAATTGGTCTGGACTTCAAAGACTTTCAAGAGATACACGTATGTCACATACACTGAGACAACTGATTGGGATACTACAGCATTGTTTCTTTTGCTAAAAGGCAAGAAGTCATTCAAAGAGTACAGGAAATCTTTTTATTTTTGGAAGATTTATTTGTTTGATTCCTCAAAGTTAAAATGCTCCAAATTCCCACACAAGCAGAAACAGAGTTAAGCTACATGGTTGTCTTGAGTATGCAAATATCACAGCCCAGTCTTATGTCAGCTTGAAAGATAATGTCATGCAGAAAATTAAGACCATCTGATGAAATCATGCTATGAAATGTGGCTTGAGAGAGCAGCTTTTTGTGTGTCATGATTTGATATATTTTCACAGCAAAACTCAAGTTAACAGGCAAGGAGCTTCAATTAATGCAAAATTTGAAAATTTCAGACAAATTTACAAGGTATTTACTGAGAATAGGGAGGGGGGCATTTTAAATACTGTCTCCTTGTAACAGCCTTGATTTTATGTTATGTGCCTAAGGAACTGAATGCCTCAGCTTTTCATTTAGAGTTTTGAATTTAATCTGATGGTAGTTTGGATATAATAATGATGCATTTATTGTTAATTTCCTTACAGCCTTACTATCGAACAATGTAGACCATTATCACCACAAATGTCTTCCGTGTTTGTAGGGATTTCCATATTCCACAGTTCTCAGAAGCTGACTCCAAAGCAAGGCTTGAGAGGAATATATGAGAAGCAAGAATATATTTTCTTAGTAACTAGTTGGTCTTTTTTCCCCCCTCTCTGCAGACCTGTTTTTGAGAAGATGAGAAGGAGACTTGACAGGACTTTATTGGTTCATAAATTAACTTGGTAGATTTACAATCATTACTTGGAATGCCAGGAACTCTTTTTAGGAACTTATTTTCAAGAGAGAAAAAAACATGTTTAACTCAGAATATGAAACTGGCACTGCAATCTGCTTGGAAGAAGGTGACTTAGTTTGTTTTTCACCTATGGTCCTGATCCTGTCTGCCACTGACACCGTTATTTTTGGCCAAAGGGAATATTTAAGCAGATATTCATAATTATATTTTCTTTCCAGTGTAAATGAATAAACAGTAAACCATCATGAGCTATGTGATTCTGAGATGTACTTAGTCAAATTCATTGGCCTCTTTAAGAGACTGTATAATGTGAAGAAGGTCAAATGAGCACAATGCAAGAATTTGGAATATCCATTACTTCCTGGTAACCTGAAAGTTTAATTCAGGAGGAAAGAAAGATAGCTTAATATCTGTGTGACATTCTCGTCCCGACTTCTGTCCAAAGATGTAAATAAGCCAGCTTTTGGAGATAAATGCCCCCTTCCTGAGCAAATCTCTGGGCTCAAGACTCATGGGAAAGACATTTTCCTAAGTGCAGAACTGAAAGAGGGTCTATACTGACAAGTGGGGGGAAGAAATTCCTACCCATGTCTGTTGGATCAAAAGTCTCTCTCAGTTTATCCTGTTTTGTTCATGCACCGAAAAGAGCTATCCAGAGGTCTCTAGTCTTCTCAGAAGAATGAATACAGAAGGACAGATATTTAAACTCAGGGCTATACACTCTGTGGGAAAACATAGACTACTAATGAAGGTAATGCCCATTTGACCAAAGCAAACTTGAGTCCCATATTTTGCTGTGATCCACACAAGCAAATAAAATAAAATTTTTTTCAAGTAAGATGGGACTAATTATAGGAGGCAGAAAGTAGGTAAAATAGCTCCTTGTTCAGAAGTATCCACATATTTTCCTGAGATGAAGAGCAAATATTTTGTTTAAATAGCAAGCAATTTTCTATAAAAGTGCTACTGCTTGGAAATGCTCTCTATGATTTATTGCTGCCTTTTAACCTGAAAAAATATTAATAACTGAGGAGCCCTTGTTGGTATCTTTATTATGCTTAAACCCAAATAGCCATAATATTATAACTGGTGTGGCCACATTCAATGTTTTTCTTTCATGAATGCAGCATGAGCTTATTAACAGAGACCAGAAAAAACATGTTTAACTCAGAATATGAAACTGGCACTGCAATCTGCTTGGAAGAAGGTGACTTAGTTTGTTTTTCACCTATGGTCCTGATCCTGTCTGCCACTGACACCGTTATTTTTGGCCAAAGGGAATATTTAAGCAGATATTCATAATTATATTTTCTTTCCAGTGTAAATGAATAAACAGTAAACCATCATGAGCTATGTGATTCTGAGATGTACTTAGTCAAATTCATTGGCCTCTTTAAGAGACTGTATAATGTGAAGAAGGTCAAATGAGCACAATGCAAGAATTTGGAATATCCATTACTTCCTGGTAACCTGAAAGTTTAATTCAGGAGGAAAGAAAGATAGCTTAATATCTGTGTGACATTCTCGTCCCGACTTCTGTCCAAAGATGTAAATAAGCCAGCTTTTGGAGATAAATGCCCCCTTCCTGAGCAAATCTCTGGGCTCAAGACTCATGGGAAAGACATTTTCCTAAGTGCAGAACTGAAAGAGGGTCTATACTGACAAGTGGGGGGAAGAAATTCCTACCCATGTCTGTTGGATCAAAAGTCTCTCTCAGTTTATCCTGTTTTGTTCATGCACCGAAAAGAGCTATCCAGAGGTCTCTAGTCTTCTCAGAAGAATGAATACAGAAGGACAGATATTTAAACTCAGGGCTATACACTCTGTGGGAAAACATAGACTACTAATGAAGGTAATGCCCATTTGACCAAAGCAAACTTGAGTCCCATATTTTGCTGTGATCCACACAAGCAAATAAAATAAAATTTTTTTCAAGTAAGATGGGACTAATTATAGGAGGCAGAAAGTAGGTAAAATAGCTCCTTGTTCAGAAGTATCCACATATTTTCCTGAGATGAAGAGCAAATATTTTGTTTAAATAGCAAGCAATTTTCTATAAAAGTGCTACTGCTTGGAAATGCTCTCTATGATTTATTGCTGCCTTTTAACCTGAAAAAATATTAATAACTGAGGAGCCCTTGTTGGTATCTTTATTATGCTTAAACCCAAATAGCCATAATATTATAACTGGTGTGGCCACATTCAATGTTTTTCTTTCATGAATGCAGCATGAGCTTATTAACAGAGACCAGAAAATAAAAATAGAGGCGACCTTCCAGGCCTTAGTTAGCTTTACATAGAGACACCGCAACAGTAATAAGGCAGCTAAATTTCACAAGAAGCTGGGGTGAGGCCACACAGAGAATCCCTCTGCATTTACTTCTTATCTTTCAGACAGAGCACTTTCTCTGCGGATGGATTCATGTCATCATTCAGCTGTTTCTTCTGGCAAAGCCGGAATCCAGAACAGAATCTCCGTGAAAAGGAAACCAATAAATTAGATCTCTTTGTGAGCAATTTGCCGTTAGTTCTATTCTCCTTGCCTATTAAGATTCTTTATTTACTTCACCAAGAGATTTCTCCTGACAAGTCCATCCATTTACCACTAGCCTAGATAAAATGATAATAAACAAAATGTCAAAAATGTATTCATGGGACCTTCTCCGTTCCCAACCCTCCCCTTCCTTTTATTCATCAAACTGGTGTATTAAAGAACCACTAGAGCTAAAAAGACAAAGTTTAGAATGGACATGCTGATGAAGGGTTTTGGATTAGCCAATTAATTATATTTTATGATGATGTTTATGTATTCTGTATTTATAATGATACACACACATATAATATACACACACATATAAACATTACACCCCAAATTGGGACAGTCCAGAAAGAGGGCAAATATCTTTCAGCTCCTGTTGCTTATGTTGCTGATCTGATTTGGCTAATAATCATGTACCCAGGATGGGGAGGTTGAATGGAGGCATATTGGGGGAAAGGAATTTTCCGTTTTATGCTTATGGATGATTCCCAGAGGAATCTTTTGTTTCAAAGTATCTTTTGGAGTCCTTTGGGTGAAAGGCGAATGCTGAGCAGTTCTATCTTGCATATGACTCCAATGGAGACACCTATAATACAAAACAGAGATCCCCTGAGGGGACCGTTATACATTTATTATAAAGCAAAGATTAAAACAATTTTATGGAAATTAAAGATAATATGGAACATTTGTCTCTCTCTCTCAGTCAAGGAGTAACATGAAGCAGTTCGACAAACAGCTCCAGGCAGTTCCACGCGAGATGATGGAATGGCTGGGATCAAGGAGACATGCAGGGTGGCTGCAGACTGCGCGAAGTGGGTTTGGTACCAGGGCGTCTCGCTGGTGCTTGGCAACTGCGCTCCGATGAAAAATGACATGCCAGCAAAATCAGAACAATGGGCCGGTCCAAAGATACTTAGGTGGTTTGCCTTCCTGAAATCTATCTCAGCAGGGTAAGATGCAAACAGTGGGCTTGCAGGAGGGGGCTCAGGAGGGCATTTTATGTTCCTTGAGGGGAGTTTGTGTGTGTATGTGTGGTTAGGTTGGTTCACTTTCTACTTGATTCACATGATCCCTGAAAAAAGAGTATCCAGAAGCTCTGAAAATTTGCAAAAAATCCAAGCTGATAGCACTTTTATTTTATATATAATAGAATCCTGTTACCTGAAAAAAGGGGTTGTCAGAGGAGAGTAAAGCATCTGTGTTAAGAGAGAGATGTACTCTACTTCATTTGCACACGAAGGTCTGATTTGACCTCTAGCACACTGAATTTATGGCAAAAGGAGGGCTTTTAAATTGAGTTTGTTTTATTTTGATCCTCTGTCTGGATATTTCTTTCATACCTCCCAGGCAGTAGCTCTCATGGGTAAGCTTATATTTTCGTTAATAAAAAAATGCAATTGGTGCTAATCTAGACTTCCATCATGGTCGTTCAAGCTTTCCAACGTTAATAACCACTCCCAGAGAAAGGATCGTCAAACCGAGTTCAGACTACATGGTTTTGTGGTCAAGGCAGTGAGCCACACTCAGAAACGTCTGCTTTCCTTTCCCTAGTCCACTGCCGGATAACTATGTGACTTATATAAGTTAATTGTTTTCTTTCAGCCTTGATTTCTTCAGCTGGAAAAAGCTACCTTGTATTTACTTTTTTAGCATGGGTCTAGGGATGGCAATGATTTATGGAGTGAACTAGTTAAGATATTGGGCTCTTGATCTGACTTCCCTGGGCAGGAATCTCTCCTCATTACTCATGAACTCTATGACTTAGGATCAGTTACAACTGTAACTCATGTTTGTATGTATGTTAGCTATTGGGAAAATTAACTGAGATAGTATATGTAAAGTATGCTGAGACTGGCCCATGGCACTCTATAAATGTACAGATTTTATAAATAATAATAATAATAGCTAAATGTACTTAGGCCTCCACACAAGTAATTAACTAAAGATGAAGCATTATCATATAATTATTATTCATAAATAATAACAGCAACATTTATATACAGATTTTTATGAGCTCTACACAGCAATGAATTTTAATGCCAGATCATAAGCACCATACTTCACCTTTCATTTTAAACTCTGTGACTTTTTCATATAGTGGCATAATATAGTACAGACGGTTGAAACACCTCCAGTTTTCATCCCCTTCCTCCCCCACCACCTCCTGCTTTGTGCTCTCTAATGAAAAGGAGAGGTTAAGGGCAATCTGTTTGAGGCTAAAGCTTACTAGACAGACCAGGACAGCTGATGGAGCAGGGCTCAGAGAGTGATGTGAACAGGAAGGGAGACACAGAGAAACTTATGAAACACACGGAAGGTGTCTGCACTTTAGTATTAAAAATACACTAGGGGGAAAAACTCAGCACCAAAAATAGCAGAATAAATATTTTCAAGTGCTTGCTTTTGGTTTGCCTCCTCTTGCCCTTCCAATATGAACTATTTTTCCACAAATGGATGGATGTGTTTAGTACAATAAATACAAAAGCCTTCTTGTTAGAATTCATTAAGAAAATAAATATAAAAGAGACCTCCTTTATAATCACAAAAAGGCATGGAAACCAGGGGATTTCTGGGTAATAACACACATCAAGGGGCATTAAAGGGACAAGGCCTTCATTTTTACTTAATAACATCCACCCTGGAGTGTCATTGCTTAATTATGGTTTTTCAAATGTTTGGACCATAAAGGAACCAGAATTTATTTTCAAACACATACTGATGTACAGCCAAACAATATAGTCATTTCTCATCTATTAATGAGGTTAAGACCCATGCCTTTAAAGGGATCACAGATAAATTCTTGGGTGTATTTTGCCTTTTAAATATTTTGAATATATGAATTCATCAGGATTTGGGGATTAGGTAACTGCTGTCTACACAAAAAATCTGCAAAATTTTTCATTACTTTTTTATTAGTTGGCAGCAAATACTCTAACTGTGAACTTTTATGAAGCTATAAACATAAAGGACCTTCTGATATTGGTATGATGATAATTCTAAATTTCCTCTTTGCAGCTGTGGTTGATCCCTTCTATTTGGTACAATCTATTTTTCTGTGACTTAACAGAAGAAAGTTGGCTCACTACTGTATTGCCTTCAAGCACTTTCTTGGGAAGTTCTTGAATTAAATCCACATGGAAACCCAATTCTCCTCTCCACCTTTCCCTTAAGGTGGTTATAAAATGTCAGTAGAAAGCATAGATGTTTATTTTACTTAGGGTTGGATTCTGTTAGTAAATGAGTTTCTTGTGGGGCTTATGTGCAAACCACATCTTTCAATCATATTCTTTACATTACTAAATGTGTATTAAATTGTGCCATAAATATTAATTTAAAATTCAGAAGCTCAGATTTCACCTAAATGCAAGTGAATAAGCAGAGAGACAAACTGTTTAACAAAGTTCTAGATGCATATTCTAGCTCCACCAACAAAACATCATGTTCAGATGCTGTAGGCCAGAAAGACAATTGAGCCATCTTCCCATTGAGCAGACTCCACACCTAGAAGATCTGTGGGCTGACTTTCATGACAGCACAGAGGTCTCTGCAAAGAGAGTGTGGCAATCCTACCAGGAGAGATGGTTTTCCTCCTGGAATCCATGACATGGTATATGCTAAGGCAGGCCCTGGCTGCTAAGCCATGTCTAATGCTTAAAGGGTGGGACAGCTTTCAAATATGATAAAACAAGAGTGACCTAGGAGGTGCCAGGAATATTGGGAAGTAAAAGAATCTGAGATGGTATGATATGGTTGCTAGGTATTAAAAGTTATCTCTTACAAAACCAAGCTATGTTTCCAGGGCCCAATAGGCTCTCAGTGGACACTGAGTTCCTGGATCCAGCCCTCTCCAGCTCTGCTTCTTGAAGAATATTGCACAAAGCACAACAGACAGCAAGCTGCTGCTAATAGTGCTCAACTAGGTAAAACACGAGGACAAAGATGTCTATTGTGGCTTCCTTTTCATGAGACTTGATTTAATTCTGGAAGTGTTATCTTTCCTTTACTAAATTCAAGGTAGCTTAAAGAGAAGGGCAGTGACATCAGCGAAAATTACAGGGTGAATGGATGGTAGAAAGTACCTACTTTCCTTTCGTCTTTTTTTTTTCTTTTTTTTTCATTTTCCTACACTTGAGCCTGTTTTTTCTACATAAAATTGTAAAAGTCCATTATTTGTTTCAGGACTTTGTGGAATCAATGGACATATTTTTCATTAAAGAGAGACAGGATACCTTTGGGACCTGTATTTCTGTCCTGCTTCATTTAAAAATTCTTGAGGCCACAATATGGAATTCAATGGTTTCCACCTTTCCCTTAAGGTGGTTATAAAATTTCAGTAGAAAGCATGGATTTCTATTTTACTTAGGGTTGGATTCTGTTAGTAAATGAGTTTCTTGTGGGGCTTATGTGCAAACCACATCTTTCAATCATATTCTTTACATTACTAAATGTGTATTAAATTGTGCCATAAATATTAATTTAAAATTCAGAAGCTCAGATTTCACCTAAATGCAAGTGAATAAGCAGAGAGACAAACTGTTTAACAAAGTTCTAGATGCATATTCTAGCTCCACCAACAAAACATCATGTTCAGATGCTGTAGGCCAGAAAGACAATTGAGCCATCTTCCCATTGAGCAGACTCCACACCTAGAAGATCTGTGGGCTGACTTTCATGACAGCACAGAGGTCTCTGCAAAGAGAGTGTGGCAATCCTACCAGGAGAGATGGTTTTCCTCCTGGAATCCATGACATGGTATATGCTAAGGCAGGCCCTGGCTGCTAAGCCATGTCTAATGCTTAAAGGGTGGGACAGCTTTCAAATATGATAAAACAAGAGTGACCTAGGAGGTGCCAGGAATATTGGGAAGTAAAAGAATCTGAGATGGTATGATATGGTTGCTAGGTATTAAAAGTTATCTCTTACAAAACCAAGCTATGTTTCCAGGGCCCAATAGGCTCTCAGTGGACACTGAGTTCCTGGATCCAGCCCTCTCCAGCTCTGCTTCTTGAAGAATATTGCACAAAGCACAACAGACAGCAAGCTGCTGCTAATAGTGCTCAACTAGGTAAAACACGAGGACAAAGATGTCTATTGTGGCTTCCTTTTCATGAGACTTGATTTAATTCTGGAAGTGTTATCTTTCCTTTACTAAATTCAAGGTAGCTTAAAGAGAAGGGCAGTGACATCAGCGAAAATTACAGGGTGAATGGATGGTAGAAAGTACCTACTTTCCTTTCGTCTTTTTTTTTTCTTTTTTTTTCATTTTCCTACACTTGAGCCTGTTTTTTCTACATAAAATTGTAAAAGTCCATTATTTGTTTCAGGACTTTGTGGAATCAATGGACATATTTTTCATTAAAGAGAGACAGGATACCTTTGGGACCTGTATTTCTGTCCTGCTTCATTTAAAAATTCTTGAGGCCACAATATGGAATTCAATGGTTTTTCCATCTTTTCTTTTGGTAGAACCATTTAATTTGTTACAAATTCTCGTGATCCTCCATATATATGTTCCCAAATGTGTGTTATTAGGCACATCCACCTCTTTAGTCTTTTGAAAATACATCAAAATATAATAAATGCATCTCTGTGAAATATAATTCTATTTGAGATAATCCTTGACTTTTGCTTCACTCACCTCTACCATTAACTCTTCTGTTTCCCATTAGCCTGGAGCCCACATATTGGCAACTCCTGAGCACTCTGAAAGGAGGTGCCTGATGCAAGGCATTTGCTATGGTCTTAAGCGAAACAGTGTTAACTAAATGGATCTTTTGGAATCGTCTTGGATCTACCTGCTGGCATCATCCTATTTCCTTGGTAAAAACAGAGTCTGCTTGGATTAGAAGATAAACCCCAGAGGGCAAAAAACATGAAATGGATAAGCATGCCTCACAACCACATCAATCATTAGCTTGGAGGTTAGTGGTGTTTTCATATTAATATATACCCCCACTTAAAAAAACAAAACAGGACTGTGGTCAATATTCTGAGAAGTAGGGTGAAAAATAGGTTATACGTGGTGGTAGAACTTACCTTATTTTTCCTTCTATGCAATGCTCCAGGGCTAACATTTGAATGGCTTTTAGCAATACATTTGACTCAAATAGGGAGAATCTGTGAATGTAGCGGAAAGGAATAGAAGGTAGTAGCTAGGAGAATACGCTTCAGAGTCACATTTGGCCTTAAATAAATATTTCAATACTTATCAGCTCTATATGGGCAAGTAACTCAAACTTTCTCCAAATTTTGGTTTTATATAACTTTCCTTTACTAAATTCAAGGTAGCTTAAAGAGAAGGGCAGTGACATCAGCGAAAATTACAGGGTGAATGGATGGTAGAAAGTACCTACTTTCCTTTCGTCTTTTTTTTTCCATTTTCCTACACTTGAGCCTGTTTTTTCTACATAAAATTGTAAAAGTCCATTATTTGTTTCAGGACTTTGTGGAATCAATGGACATATTTTTCATTAAAGAGAGACAGGATACCTTTGGGACCTGTATTTCTGTCCTGCTTCATTTAAAAATTCTTGAGGCCACAATATGGAATTCAATGGTTTTTCCATCTTTTCTTTTGGTAGAACCATTTAATTTGTTACAAATTCTCGTGATCCTCCATATATATGTTCCCAAATGTGTGTTATTAGGCACATCCACCTCTTTAGTCTTTTGAAAATACATCAAAATATAATAAATGCATCTCTGTGAAATATAATTCTATTTGAGATAATCCTTGACTTTTGCTTCACTCACCTCTACCATTAACTCTTCTGTTTCCCATTAGCCTGGAGCCCACATATTGGCAACTCCTGAGCACTCTGAAAGGAGGTGCCTGATGCAAGGCATTTGCTATGGTCTTAAGCGAAACAGTGTTAACTAAATGGATCTTTTGGAATCGTCTTGGATCTACCTGCTGGCATCATCCTATTTCCTTGGTAAAAACAGAGTCTGCTTGGATTAGAAGATAAACCCCAGAGGGCAAAAAACATGAAATGGATAAGCATGCCTCACAACCACATCAATCATTAGCTTGGAGGTTAGTGGTGTTTTCATATTAATATATACCCCCACTTAAAAAAACAAAACAGGACTGTGGTCAATATTCTGAGAAGTAGGGTGAAAAATAGGTTATACGTGGTGGTAGAACTTACCTTATTTTTCCTTCTATGCAATGCTCCAGGGCTAACATTTGAATGGCTTTTAGCAATACATTTGACTCAAATAGGGAGAATCTGTGAATGTAGCGGAAAGGAATAGAAGGTAGTAGCTAGGAGAATACGCTTCAGAGTCACATTTGGCCTTAAATAAATATTTCAATACTTATCAGCTCTATATGGGCAAGTAACTCAAACTTTCTCCAAATTTTGGTTTTATCATCCCTAAAGGAGCAATAATATTTATACCTAGAAGTTAGTGGTTACTAAATATAAAATTATATAAAAGACTTAGCACAATTGATGGTATATAGAACCACTCAAAATTTGTAGTAATAGTTGTAAGTACTTTATGACGGGCTAGAAGAAAGTTTTCAGGGAATAATATTTAGATTGTTATCCCTTTGGGGTATTTTCCCTTAAAGTCGGTTGCCTCCATCTTCATTGTGTGGGATTTTCAGAGATAAATGTTCATATGTGCCATTGAGGACGTGGGGACAAACAGGAACACTGCCAGGCTGCGGCTGATGTCACAAATGAGGCTGTAACTGAGGGAGCAGAGAGAGCAGTGGAAGATGGGAGGAAAGGGGGAAGAAAACAGAAATGAAAGAAAAAGAATGTTGGCCAACAACAGAAGACTACTTAGAGAGCTGGGTGAATACTTCACATCTCGGTATCAGGCCATTAAGTTGAGAACCATTCACCAGAGAACAGTGTTCATATTAGCAATGGCTGTAGTGCTATTCCAGCCCACATCCATAGGCTGGAATGGAAAAACTCAAATGAACTTTTTTGGCCAACGCAGTCTTTGGACTGTCATCAGGACCTGGGGCAGACGTATATACCTTCATGTATGGGCCTCAGTCTTTATGGTGCTCTGGTATGGTTGTTGCTGTTTAGTCGCAAAGTTGTGTCAGATTCCTTTGCAACCCCAAAGATGAGAGCGCACCGGCTCCTCTGTCCATGGGATTTCCCAGGCAAGAATATTGGCGTGGGTTGCCATTTAATACCACTGCTATTAGTAATAATAACAGGACTGTGGTCAGGGGTGAAAAATAGGTTATACGTGGTGGTAGAACTTACCTTATTTTTCCTTCTATGCAATGCTCCAGGGCTAACATTTGAATGGCTTTTAGCAATACATTTGACTCAAATAGGGAGAATCTGTGAATGTAGCGGAAAGGAATAGAAGGTAGTAGCTAGGAGAATACGCTTCAGAGTCACATTTGGCCTTAAATAAATATTTCAATACTTATCAGCTCTATATGGGCAAGTAACTCAAACTTTCTCCAAATTTTGGTTTTATCATCCCTAAAGGAGCAATAATATTTATACCTAGAAGTTAGTGGTTACTAAATATAAAATTATATAAAAGACTTAGCACAATTGATGGTATATAGAACCACTCAAAATTTGTAGTAATAGTTGTAAGTACTTTATGACGGGCTAGAAGAAAGTTTTCAGGGAATAATATTTAGATTGTTATCCCTTTGGGGTATTTTCCCTTAAAGTCGGTTGCCTCCATCTTCATTGTGTGGGATTTTCAGAGATAAATGTTCATATGTGCCATTGAGGACGTGGGGACAAACAGGAACACTGCCAGGCTGCGGCTGATGTCACAAATGAGGCTGTAACTGAGGGAGCAGAGAGAGCAGTGGAAGATGGGAGGAAAGGGGGAAGAAAACAGAAATGAAAGAAAAAGAATGTTGGCCAACAACAGAAGACTACTTAGAGAGCTGGGTGAATACTTCACATCTCGGTATCAGGCCATTAAGTTGAGAACCATTCACCAGAGAACAGTGTTCATATTAGCAATGGCTGTAGTGCTATTCCAGCCCACATCCATAGGCTGGAATGGAAAAACTCAAATGAACTTTTTTGGCCAACGCAGTCTTTGGACTGTCATCAGGACCTGGGGCAGACGTATATACCTTCATGTATGGGCCTCAGTCTTTATGGTGCTCTGGTATGGTTGTTGCTGTTTAGTCGCAAAGTTGTGTCAGATTCCTTTGCAACCCCAAAGATGAGAGCGCACCGGCTCCTCTGTCCATGGGATTTCCCAGGCAAGAATATTGGCGTGGGTTGCCATTTAATACCACTGCTATTAGTAATAATAATGATAACTAATCTTAGTTGGGTTCTTGCCCTGTGACAGACTTGCAGATGTGTATTTGTTCATACATCTGTGTACATTTCACAGAACAGACATTTACATCTGTAAACACGATTTAGATGTAGCAATAGCGATACAAACCAAAATCATTACCAATGACCCTAGTCAAGATAAATTTGTATTAATCATATAGCTTTCAATAACTTCTGGACTTTGTTAGTCTAAATCGGAATCAATTCTAAAGTTTGGACTCCTGTATTAATTTGAGGTGGCATGGGGGGAGTCAGGGAGAAAACGATCTTTCTCAAGCAATCCTTAACACTGAGGACCACTGTTGCAAGTTGACAGACTAGTATTTTTGCCCAAACTGCTGTGAGCTGTGAAAACCAATAGTATTCAATACTGGTTATCCATTGAGATAAGTTAAACTTTGTTTTGGATATAAAAAAATTCTGTTTTTTCTAAATCCTGAAGGTAGGATCTTTTGTTGCACATGTCATCCAAAGGTCAGATTTCAGGAATCTGAAGTCTAGAAACATTAGCACATACAAACATGGCCAATACTAAAGGCAGGTAGAATCTAGAGGCTGCAATGCAGAGTCACCACATGAAAAATTGAACAGCAGAACAGAAGCGTTACCTATTTCCTATGAGACCAGAAGAATCCAGGAGAGAATTAACATCTTAGCTGGCCAGCTCCATTCTCACCATGACCGCTGTTCTGTTAAGGATTGCTGTTTGATTTGACAACAGTCCTTTGCAGAAATGACTGAAACTTTTTTGTCTTATTAAACCCTGATAGCAGTATTCTTCCAGCTCCTTTCTAGTGTTTTTTGGTGATTCTAGGCTTTGGGAATGGAAAAACTCAAATGAACTTTTTGGCAGTCTTTGGACTGTCATCAGGACCTGGGGCAGACGTATATACCTTCATGTATGGGCCTCAGTCTTTATGGTGCTCTGGTATGGTTGTTGCTGTTTAGTCGCAAAGTTGTGTCAGATTCCTTTGCAACCCCAAAGATGAGAGCGCACCGGCTCCTCTGTCCATGGGATTTCCCAGGCAAGAATATTGGCGTGGGTTGCCATTTAATACCACTGCTATTAGTAATAATAATGATAACTAATCTTAGTTGGGTTCTTGCCCTGTGACAGACTTGCAGATGTGTATTTGTTCATACATCTGTGTACATTTCACAGAACAGACATTTACATCTGTAAACACGATTTAGATGTAGCAATAGCGATACAAACCAAAATCATTACCAATGACCCTAGTCAAGATAAATTTGTATTAATCATATAGCTTTCAATA
The DNA here is from genome assembly GCA_022376925.1 of Tragulus kanchil. Lineage (NCBI taxonomy): Eukaryota > Metazoa > Chordata > Mammalia > Artiodactyla > Tragulidae > Tragulus > Tragulus kanchil. Next base: position 50,054,013 of record JAIOJX010000032.1, read on the forward strand.
ACTTCTGGACTTTGTTAGTCTAAATCGGAATCAATTCTAAAGTTTGGACTCCTGTATTAATTTGAGGTGGCATGGGGGGAGTCAGGGAGAAAACGATCTTTCTCAAGCAATCCTTAACACTGAGGACCACTGTTGCAAGTTGACAGACTAGTATTTTTGCCCAAACTGCTGTGAGCTGTGAAAACCAATAGTATTCAATACTGGTTATCCATTGAGATAAGTTAAACTTTGTTTTGGATATAAAAAAATTCTGTTTTTTCTAAATCCTGAAGGTAGGATCTTTTGTTGCACATGTCATCCAAAGGTCAGATTTCAGGAATCTGAAGTCTAGAAACATTAGCAAATAAAAACATGGCCAATACTAAAGGCAGGTAGAATCTAGAGGCTGCAATGCAGAGTCACCACATGAAAAATTGAACAGCAGAACAGAAGCGTTACCTATTTCCTATGAGACCAGAAGAATCCAGGAGAGAATTAACATCTTAGCTGGCCAGCTCCATTCTCACCATGACCGCTGTTCTGTTAAGGATTGCTGTTTGATTTGACAACAGTCCTTTGCAGAAATGACTGAAACTTTTTTGTCTTATTAAACCCTGATAGCAGTATTCTTCCAGCTCCTTTCTAGTGTTTTCTTCTGTAGTGACTTCTCCCATACTCTGATTCTGTGTTTGCTTTGCTCCTTTCCCTGTTAGGGCTCACGTGTCCTTTTTTTACACGTATGTGTCATCTGCTTCTCAAATTCCACAGCATTTCCTTCCTCCAAAAATTTTGGAGAGTATTATTTTCCCATTAGAGCAAAACGCCAGGACACCAAGGATGGTTTAGTATTCCAAGATTCCATAAGCAGCCTGAGTGATTGCTCAGTTTTAAATGACCTTCACACATCATTTTAGCAAATGGAAATGCATTAAATGGCTCCAACAGGTGTATGATTATAAAAAGAATGTCAAATTTTTCTGGAAATTAATACTGGAATATAGGTTCTACTATTACTGCTTAGCCACAAATGGCTCAAGTAGTGTAATAATACAGCAGGCTTAGGGAGCCAATTAATCCATTAGAGGAAAATTCCATTTATTTAAAAAAATCAAGTGACTTTATCTTTAAGGGGGAACTGAAGACAACAATTCTAAATGAAATTCTTTTTAACAAGTTGCATACTGTTTTGTGGATAATTTAAAATCTAGCTATGAAAGGCAGGGAAGGATATCAAGAAAATAAAATTGCTATTTTTAATAAAATGTGCTTTTGGGGGGTATACAGCACTAATTATTTTGGCATCTAATTGGCAGTCACAATTGGACAAAAAGTGGAAGAACATAAGTACAAAACATGTTCTTGGCTTCATTTCTTCATCCCTACATATTTCCGGGTTTTATTTATGGCTAAATGGAAGCTGGATGTCAAATCTGGGCCCCTCAGAACAAAATCTTAATAATTAACTGGCAAAACTGAACATGATCGCTTCTGACACACCTACACTGGTAATTATTGCTTTGAGGCCATTTACTAATGAAATTAATGTATTCATTGCCCTAACAAATTAGCATAACTCATACATAATGCCCCACATTTCAAGACCTCGCTGGAAAAACAACACTTAATACTGTAGAATGAAATGGCAAGGGCATTACATAGAGACAGTATTCACTGAAATTAAAAAGTATCATTGCCCTTTTGCAAATAGCATACTTTTTTTTAGTATTCTTCCAGCTCCTTTCTAGTGTTTTCTTCTGTAGTGACTTCTCCCATACTCTGATTCTGTGTTTGCTTTGCTCCTTTCCCTGTTAGGGCTCACGTGTCCTTTTTTTACACGTATGTGTCATCTGCTTCTCAAATTCCACAGCATTTCCTTCCTCCAAAAATTTTGGAGAGTATTATTTTCCCATTAGAGCAAAACGCCAGGACACCAAGGATGGTTTAGTATTCCAAGATTCCATAAGCAGCCTGAGTGATTGCTCAGTTTTAAATGACCTTCACACATCATTTTAGCAAATGGAAATGCATTAAATGGCTCCAACAGGTGTATGATTATAAAAAGAATGTCAAATTTTTCTGGAAATTAATACTGGAATATAGGTTCTACTATTACTGCTTAGCCACAAATGGCTCAAGTAGTGTAATAATACAGCAGGCTTAGGGAGCCAATTAATCCATTAGAGGAAAATTCCATTTATTTAAAAAAATCAAGTGACTTTATCTTTAAGGGGGAACTGAAGACAACAATTCTAAATGAAATTCTTTTTAACAAGTTGCATACTGTTTTGTGGATAATTTAAAATCTAGCTATGAAAGGCAGGGAAGGATATCAAGAAAATAAAATTGCTATTTTTAATAAAATGTGCTTTTGGGGGGTATACAGCACTAATTATTTTGGCATCTAATTGGCAGTCACAATTGGACAAAAAGTGGAAGAACATAAGTACAAAACATGTTCTTGGCTTCATTTCTTCATCCCTACATATTTCCGGGTTTTATTTATGGCTAAATGGAAGCTGGATGTCAAATCTGGGCCCCTCAGAACAAAATCTTAATAATTAACTGGCAAAACTGAACATGATCGCTTCTGACACACCTACACTGGTAATTATTGCTTTGAGGCCATTTACTAATGAAATTAATGTATTCATTGCCCTAACAAATTAGCATAACTCATACATAATGCCCCACATTTCAAGACCTCGCTGGAAAAACAACACTTAATACTGTAGAATGAAATGGCAAGGGCATTACATAGAGACAGTATTCACTGAATTACTACATGTTCAAAACCACAATAGCTAAGTGTTCGTTATCATGCAAAATGTAAACACAATGTGGGTATTAGAGCCATTAATAGTGTAGTCAAGAGTGTACAATTGATGATTATCTTTGCACTTCAAATAAGCAGATATTACAATAGCAGTAACCATGGAATCTAATTAACTGGCTACTTTTAGAGCTACAAAGTATGAAAAGAATGCTCGGCTGACAGCTTTTCCTTCTCCACCACATTGATAAAGAATATTGTTCAGCTGTTGCCGCTTCTCTACATTTCTTACTAAATGAACTTGAAGGCATCCTTCCCTCCCCCCAGCAGTAAGAGGGTTAAAAAATAGAAGGTAAACAGTTTCAGTATCTACAAGTTATTCTTAAAGGGGAAAATGTGAAAATTATACTGTATAAACTCAATGCTTTAGTATAAGTGGTGATTTTGCTCTCATTCTCTACCCGCTTTTCACTTCAAATGACAAAGATATAGGTCCAGTGGTGTAGTTAGAAAATAAAAACCTCTCTAAACTGTATTATATCTCTTTGACAAATTGTAACCTAAAGACATTTCCCTACGTCCAAGCATACTGACATGTGGTGGTGGTGTTTTCATTACTCCTGCATTGTTGTTCAGTCACTAAATTGTGTCTGACTCTTTGCAACTCCATGGAGTGCAACACTGCAGGCCTCCCTGTCCTTCACCATCTCCCTGAATTTGCTGAAGTTCATGTCCATTGACTCAGTGATGCCATTCAAACATCTCAACCTCTCTTGCCCTCTTCTCCTTCAGCTTTCAATCTTTCCCAGCATCAGAGTCTTTTCCAATGAGCTGACTCTTCACATCAGTTGGCCAAAATATTGGAGCTTCAGCTTCAGAATCAGTCCTTCCTGTGTCACACTCATTTTAAGGGGATTGCACACTTAAATGACCACATACTCAATTGGGATAGTGCTTACCATGGGTGTGGCGCACTCACACACACACACACACACACACACACACACACACACACACATACAGATTGAGAGTGGTCAGTGATGACTGGAAAGTTGAGGTTTGGGTTTGACTCTTGCTTGATGAATGTGGTTTATTACAGAAAAGTTTTATTCATAGAACTCCTCAATTCATGAGTTGTCCTCTATTAAGTACATAGAAGTAGACTCCATCAAAACTTGGGATATAATTTCTGAGAGAACTCATAGAATTGATTCCAACTGAAGGCTTAAATCATCATGCTGCCCTTAACATGGAGATCATATAATTCAACTCTCTTACTCTGTAGACAGTGGGACACATATTTTCAGTGTTTAAGCAATTGCTTCAGGTATCATAGTTAAAAGATATAGTCAGCTAACGTCTGACTTTAGCTCCAGAGCTCCTTTCAGCACACTGATGAGAAGGTGAATGTATGAGTTCTCAAGAAAAGAAACTGTGGGTAATCTCTTGTTTTATTTAATAGGACAAAATAACTGGTGAGTATTTCTTAGAATCAGAAACTTTGGTAGTTTCATTAAAGCATCCTACAAAAAATGTTTTTGAATAATAACAATTGTGGCTGAAAAGCCACACTTTCTGAAATGTACGGAAGCATTTCAGCCATAAGTAATACATTGCTTAAAAATTCATGCCCTGACCCTGAACTTCACATCTCCCTGTATCATTCCAGGGGCGCCTTAATATCTTCTTTCATCAAATATATCCAGAGTTGATGTGAGACCAGAAGAGTTGGGAAATGAGAAAAATCCTGTTTGGTCATATGTTAGCTATGTCTATTGCAAGGCAAAAGGTGATTTCAATTAAGGTGACTTAAGTAATACTCATACAGCTTCACTGTGACTCAGATGGTAAAAAAATCTGCCTGAAATAAAGGAGACTTGCATTTGACCCATGGGTCAGGAAAATCTCTTGGAGAAGGGAATGGCAACCCATTACAGTATTCTTGCCTAGAGAATCCCATGGACAGAGGAGCCTGGTGGGCTGTGGTACACGGGGTTGCAAAAAGTCAGATAAGACTGAGCAATTAAAACAACCCATAGATAAACATAGATATTTATCTATACATATTTATATTTATTTTTACATTGCAGAGACCAAAACTCAGGATTGCTTTCAAACAGATTCTTGTGAAAATCAAATCAAACAGAAATAGAACAAAGACTCAGGTGGATAGAATACTGCAGACTCCATGACTGTCATTTGGTTTGTGGACTGGTTTCCATTTGATTGGATACAAGAGGTCTTGTTCTTTTCTAATTTTCACAGGTCTATTTGAGCCTGGCTCCGATTGAATACAGTATGTCTGTCCCTACTTCTTTCACCCTTGGCTCCTTTTTTATGTTCTTCCCCTTCCTCCATTTGTTTGAAATTATTCCCAGAACCTTCTACACCTCACTGAATATCCAACACAACCAACTCTTTCAGTGTTTAAGCAATTGCTTCAGGTATCATAGTTAAAAGATATAGTCAGCTAACGTCTGACTTTAGCTCCAGAGCTCCTTTCAGCACACTGATGAGAAGGTGAATGTATGAGTTCTCAAGAAAAGAAACTGTGGGTAATCTCTTGTTTTATTTAATAGGACAAAATAACTGGTGAGTATTTCTTAGAATCAGAAACTTTGGTAGTTTCATTAAAGCATCCTACAAAAAATGTTTTTGAATAATAACAATTGTGGCTGAAAAGCCACACTTTCTGAAATGTACGGAAGCATTTCAGCCATAAGTAATACATTGCTTAAAAATTCATGCCCTGACCCTGAACTTCACATCTCCCTGTATCATTCCAGGGGAGCCTTAATATCTTCTTTCATCAAATATATCCAGAGTTGATGTGAGACCAGAAGAGTTGGGAAATGAGAAAAATCCTGTTTGGTCATATGTTAGCTATGTCTATTGCAAGGCAAAAGGTGATTTCAATTAAGGTGACTTAAGTAATACTCATACAGCTTCACTGTGACTCAGATGGTAAAAAAATCTGCCTGAAATAAAGGAGACTTGCATTTGACCCATGGGTCAGGAAAATCTCTTGGAGAAGGGAATGGCAACCCATTACAGTATTCTTGCCTAGAGAATCCCATGGACAGAGGAGCCTGGTGGGCTGTGGTACACGGGGTTGCAAAAAGTCAGATAAGACTGAGCAATTAAAACAACCCATAGATAAACATAGATATTTATCTATACATATTTATATTTATTTTTACATTGCAGAGACCAAAACTCAGGATTGCTTTCAAACAGATTCTTGTGAAAATCAAATCAAACAGAAATAGAACAAAGACTCAGGTGGATAGAATACTGCAGACTCCATGACTGTCATTTGGTTTGTGGACTGGTTTCCATTTGATTGGATACAAGAGGTCTTGTTCTTTTCTAATTTTCACAGGTCTATTTGAGCCTGGCTCCGATTGAATACAGTATGTCTGTCCCTACTTCTTTCACCCTTGGCTCCTTTTTTATGTTCTTCCCCTTCCTCCATTTGTTTGAAATTATTCCCAGAACCTTCTACACCTCACTGAATATCCAACACAAATGGCCAGACTGGTGGCTGATGGTGATAAAAAATATCTTTTTTATCCTGCACTAACAAACAAGTCTTTTGCTCTTATTTATGGTACACATTGGTGAGTTGGAGATTGTGAGAAGTTTGAAGATAGGCCATGTGTAACTCTGTGTTCTCTCTGTTTCCATCTGAGGCCAAAAAGAAAGGTTATTAGTAAGGCAACATGATAAACACCAACAGACACATTTAACTATGCATCAAGTTTCCTGAGTGGTATAGGCAGCATTTACAGCAGACAACGGAGGATGGCCTTGTGGCAGATACAAAAACTTGAGTGTAACAAACATGCTTTTTTATGTATAGATTATGGACTCGAACCAAATGAAATGTTGGCGAAAGCTCAGTTCTAAAAACATTTCGATACTCTAAGAATATTTTGAGTTCAGTCAGTTTGGAAAACATGTAGATATGATACTAGTTTTAACTTATAGCCAATGCTTCTATTGATTAAAACAACAACAATAGTAATAGCTACCAGAGTATGGAGCGATATGTGCCAGGCAACATGCACTATGGATTTTATGTATACAATCTCACACAATCTTCAACAGAATGCAATGAGGTGGAGTTTATTTTTAGTATTACAGGTGTCCCCTACATTTGAAAGTTAACTTTGGGCCACTTCACTTCTGCGGAAGACCTACATTGGTACCTATTTTTGCTAACCAAAAGAAATCTGAAGAGAACTTTTGCTTTTATGCAAAAAAAGGCAAAAAGCGAAAATAACATTGGTTTTGCAGTGAGCCATGATATAGTCAGTGCACACCCAGAGCAGCAAGAGTGGCCCCGCCGAGAGTTCCTCCTATGGGATCTGCTTTAAACATCTTAACATCAAGCCCCATAGCTTTCAAGTGTGTCTGTGAACCTCCGTGCTCCGTCTCCATTTTTATGTACCCTTAGCTTTGATTGGATACAAGAGGTCTTGTTCTTTTCTAATTTTCACAGGTCTATTTGAGCCTGGCTCCGATTGAATACAGTATGTCTGTCCCTACTTCTTTCACCCTTGGCTCCTTTTTTATGTTCTTCCCCTTCCTCCATTTGTTTGAAATTATTCCCAGAACCTTCTACACCTCACTGAATATCCAACACAAATGGCCAGACTGGTGGCTGATGGTGATAAAAAATATCTTTTTTATCCTGCACTAACAAACAAGTCTTTTGCTCTTATTTATGGTACACATTGGTGAGTTGGAGATTGTGAGAAGTTTGAAGATAGGCCATGTGTAACTCTGTGTTCTCTCTGTTTCCATCTGAGGCCAAAAAGAAAGGTTATTAGTAAGGCAACATGATAAACACCAACAGACACATTTAACTATGCATCAAGTTTCCTGAGTGGTATAGGCAGCATTTACAGCAGACAACGGAGGATGGCCTTGTGGCAGATACAAAAACTTGAGTGTAACAAACATGCTTTTTTATGTATAGATTATGGACTCGAACCAAATGAAATGTTGGCGAAAGCTCAGTTCTAAAAACATTTCGATACTCTAAGAATATTTTGAGTTCAGTCAGTTTGGAAAACATGTAGATATGATACTAGTTTTAACTTATAGCCAATGCTTCTATTGATTAAAACAACAACAATAGTAATAGCTACCAGAGTATGGAGCGATATGTGCCAGGCAACATGCACTATGGATTTTATGTATACAATCTCACACAATCTTCAACAGAATGCAATGAGGTGGAGTTTATTTTTAGTATTACAGGTGTCCCCTACATTTGAAAGTTAACTTTGGGCCACTTCACTTCTGCGGAAGACCTACATTGGTACCTATTTTTGCTAACCAAAAGAAATCTGAAGAGAACTTTTGCTTTTATGCAAAAAAAGGCAAAAAGCGAAAATAACATTGGTTTTGCAGTGAGCCATGATATAGTCAGTGCACACCCAGAGCAGCAAGAGTGGCCCCGCCGAGAGTTCCTCCTATGGGATCTGCTTTAAACATCTTAACATCAAGCCCCATAGCTTTCAAGTGTGTCTGTGAACCTCCGTGCTCCGTCTCCATGTATTTTGTGTATGTACCCTTAGCAAGATGTGTTTTAAAGTAACTGCTTCTTCAATTTATATCAGTTCAGCTTATGAAAGGTTTTATAGGAATGTTCTGCTTGTGAATATTGGAGAAACCTATAATCTCATTGTAACCCTCTGAGTGTCTTAGATATTTAATAATTAATAATGAAAAATACGTAATAAAATTAGGAATTGTTGTTTAGTTTCTAAGTTCTGTCCAACTCTTTTGCGACCCCATGGACTGTAGCCCACAAATCTGTCCTTGGGATTTCCCAAGCAAGAATATTGGAGTGGGTTGCCCATTTCCTCCTCCAGAGGATCTTCCCGACCCAGAGATTAAACCTGCATCCTCTTTATTGGCAGGAGGATTCCTTAGTACTGAGCCACTAGGGAAGACCTTGGCGTAGAGTTTGAATTGCTAACATTTATTACATGCTTTCTATATAATACCCCCTACTCTGCATGTTTACATTTAATCCTGTGTAATCTTCACAACAATCCAATAAAGTAGGCACGATTACCCCCATTTACAAGGAGGAAATGAAGGAACACAGAGATCAAATAATTAAAGAACACACATCTGATAAGTGGTAAAGCCAAGTAAACCCTATTAGCCTGACTCTGTAGTTCACACGTTATGCATAATATTCACTATCCCAAAATAAATCGCTCAAATAACACACAGCCAAAATAAGACTTGGAGGCAAATCTGTCAGACTACTGCATCCCCTTCCTTTCTGTCTGTTTATACACAATTCTGTTCTACTTCAAGGCCTTTGCTCTTAGTATTTCTCCTAATAAGAGCTCTGTTGCCCAGCTTTTCCCAAGAGTGCCCCCTCATGTGGCAGTCCTATCTGATTCAGCCCCTTCTTAGAGAGGCCTCTTGGAACACCTGATCTAAATATATTTCCCAGCTATTTGTCCTTATATCAACTTGCTTCCTTGGTGGCAAGGAGACAATAACTACATATATGTATGTACAAATAAGTGTGTATGTTAGTCTCTCAGTTATGTCTGACTCTTTCTGACCGTTTGGACTATATCCACCAGGGTCCTCTGTACAGGGAATTCTACAGGCTAGAATACTGGAGTGGGTTGCCATTCCCTTCTCTGGGGGACTTTCTTGACCCAGGGATTGAACCCAGATCTCCGGCATTGTAGGGAGATTCTTTACCATCTGAGCGACCTCGGAAGCCCCATATGTATGTATTTAACTGTATATGTGTATACGTGTGTATGTGTTTATAACTGTAGGTATGTGTGTGTGCATATATCATTGTATGTTTACTTGTTTGCTGATCATTTATTCTTTGAATCTGCAGTTCTAATCTCCATGAAGGCAAGAACTGGGACCCTATTCTTTATAGACATACATCAAAGCCTCTCTTAAAGCTCTGCAAATATTAGGTACTCAAAGGGCTTGTTGAGTGAAAGAAAAAGTGAATATACCTAAGCTCAATATTATAAGTGTGACTATAACTGCTTATCTGGTCTTTCTCAGGTGGTTCAGTGGTAAAAAATCCAGCTGCCAATGCAGGAAATGCTAGAGATGCAGATTTGATCCCTGAGTTTGAAGGATCCCCTGGAGGAGGAAGTGACAATCCACTTCAGTATTCTTGCCTGGAAAATTCCATGAACAGAGGAGCCTGGTGGGCTACAGACCATGAGGCCCCAAAGAGTTGTACATGACTGAGCATGCACACACACACGCACACACACACACACACACACACACATAACTGGTCCTCTGTGTGATTGCTTCTAGTATTTTAGATAATGGTGTAGAGGGTTTTATTGTTTTTTTTTTTTAAAAAAAAGAAAAAAAACCCAAAAAACCCAAACCAAGCAAAACTGTTTATTTCAGTGTTGAGCAAATTTTTCTTTAGCGTCATGGTTTGGTTTAAGTTCCTGTTATCAAACGCATTATGGGAAGAAAGCTGCTAAGAACATGGCTTTGCACCATACCCTTAAAAGCATTCTTGCTGAATTATTTTGCCCCTAAATGGCTTTTCTGCCTATTTACACTTTTAAAAGTTTGCATTTTAACTGGAGTTCTGACTTTAACAAAGAGCATAATGCTGCTTGGGCAACAGCTAAAGAGTGAGCTATCAGAAGGAGCAACTATCACTTAGAAAGTCACTAAAGAGGAATCTGGAGTTGATTATTTTTTCCTTAATTTCCATGACAAAGAAATAATCTTTTATTAAAAGATTTGTCCCAGTTTTCTCTTTAGAGTTCACATGTTTGTACCATATTGAGAGAAAATAACATCAGCTTGCATGTGGGTCTGGGTAGGTGTGAAGATAAAACCAATAAGAAAGTTTCTTTAATGTGGTTCTAATTAGGGGCAGTAGCAGTGGATGGAGGGAGGGGACAGAAGAGGAGATGCCTTTGGCTTGATATCTTTTTTTAAATTGCATGCAATCTAACAGTGTGTGACTTGCAAAAATGGGCACAGGAAAGAGGGTAAGTGGTGATAAGTTAGAAAAAACATTTTTGTTGTAAAAATATAAAATAAATTAGGAACTGAATGAAATCTCATTGTATAGAAAATAAAGTCAGGAATCTTTTTTAAATCTCAGGAATAGCTCTCCAAACCCTCACTTTTTCTTATTAAGCATTTATTGCATGCCAGCCACTACTAGGTATATTAGATGTATTTTAACTTGCTAAATCCTTAATTCAAGTAATTCTTATGACCTGCATTTTATTGATAAGGAAATTGAAGCACAAAGGATTAAGTAACTAACTCGTCCAGGGCCACTTAGTAATTAAATGCCAGATCCAGGATTTAAACTCCAGTCTGACTTCGACCAAAAACTGTGACTCCTGGGATCCCACAATTTTTTTGAAGAAATTTTCCCACTGAATCTCAGGCAGAGTGAGTTCTTAGTTAAGAAAGTTCTCCATTTTGAAGGCTGGCGGAACAATAAGCCATCTCCCCTCAAACAGATATCGCTATCTGCAGCCCTGTAAGATCTGGACAAAGAAAGGTGGAGAGAATGGTTTGTGGATATGTATTTATTTGTGTATGCATGTGTTTAAAAATATCTGTAAAATTGCACTACATGTAAAAAATGTGAAACGAAAACATAATTTTATATGTTCCATAACACAGCACAGAAATTAAGGGAATAAAAGTCACTTTTAATGATCCAGAAACTGAAAGGAAAGAGTAAGGAGGGAGCCCAGTCGAGTTCTGTTAAGCATAAGTTACTGTGGTGACCATTTGAACTTAGTATGGTTCAGATAATTACTTTGAAATGTAACACCAAAGAATGACAGCCTAATGTGACACAATTATCCCATAAGGCAGGTCATGGTCCTGTCCAATACCCCTGTACTTACAAAGGGCTAGACTTTCTTCCCAACAGGGCACACACACACACACACACACACACACACTCATCCACTGTACTTTAATACCTGACATTTTACGACCATGTGATAACAATGTGAAAAGATTTTGGGGGTCAAAGACTGTGGCAGTCTAGGATGTGAACTTTTAACATCAAGGTTCTGGAATGGATGATCCCTGAGAAGAATTCCATGGTGGCCTTTACTTCTTATAGCCTTAAAATCCTATATGTGTATGTCTGTCTGGTGAGAGACGATAAGAGCTAGGAAGAGTCATAATTAAGGGGTATTCTCAGCTAATCCCCAGTCTGACCAATGTCAAGACCTGGAGGACTTTGTGGGAATTTTCTAAGCCTCTTCTAAGGCTGGGAACAAGGCTGCATTCCTTGCATTGCTGGTATTGAGTGGGTGTTCTAGACTTCACAGTCCTAGATTCTTACTGCTGCAGTGACTAAAATTCAACTTCTCTCAGGATTCCATGATCTTGTTTAGCCAGAGCCTCAAGGAATGCCACATCGTGGGGGTCAAGTGCTAAGAACCCAGGGACTGGAAAATCACCCAGATTGGTCAAACTTATGAGAAACATTATTAAGAGGCAATCAATCTTCCTCTGGTGACATGCTGGCAGGAGTACAGGGCTGCTGAGTCCGATCCCTGGAGAGGTTAGTGCTGGGACAGCCAATGTGGGCAGGCCGCCTCCCCTTACAACCGAAGGGTGAGCCATGTCTGGAGAAGGAACTCTGGGTGACCTCAAGCAACAATGCATGCGGCCTGGCCTAGGACACCCGTGAGAACATTCTCTGTTATGTTTATAAACTGTACAAAGTTATGTTCGCAGTTATATAACCCTTATGTGGTACCACAGTTCATGCAGTGCTGGCAGTTAGAAAAAAAGCAATGATGTTGTTTTGCCCGTGCTGGGCTTTACTATATAAGGGTTAAACTCAGTGCTGATTTGCTGATGTGACACAGGATGTGATCTGTCTAGTACCGGCCACAGGTCAAGTCAATCTTCTGTTTCAGGAAACTCGTAGCAATCGAATTAATATACAACCATATTAAAATCATTTCAAAGAAGGAATGCTAATGAGTGATTGAAATTTGCAGTTTAATTCAAATGCAGAACAAGATCTTCCCATAAAAATAGCTATAATAATAATTTGTTGACTCAGTAGTTGATCCTTGTTTTTATTTTTTCTACATCAATCTGCAATACCAAATGCCCATTTTGAAAAATGCCACCATTCTGTGTCCTCCTATCAAGGTTTGGGGTCGACTGTGGCAAATGTGAACTTTTAACATCAAGGTTCTGAAATTTTCCCTGAGAAGAATTCCATGGTGGCCTTTACTTCTTATAGCCTTAAAATCCTATATGTGTATGTCTGTCTGGTGAGAGACGATAAGAGCTAGGAAGAGTCATAATTAAGGGTATTCTCAGCTAATCCCCAGTCTGACCAATGTCAAGACCTGGAGGACTTTGTGGGAATTTTCTAAGCCTCTTCTAAGGCTGGGAACAAGGCTGCATTCCTTGCATTGCTGGTATTGAGTGGGTGTTCTAGACTTCACAGTCCTAGATTCTTACTGCTGCAGTGACTAAAATTCAACTTCTCTCAGGATTCCATGATCTTGTTTAGCCAGAGCCTCAAGGAATGCCACATCGTGGGGGTCAAGTGCTAAGAACCCAGGGACTGGAAAATCACCCAGATTGGTCAAACTTATGAGAAACATTATTAAGAGGCAATCAATCTTCCTCTGGTGACATGCTGGCAGGAGTACAGGGCTGCTGAGTCCGATCCCTGGAGAGGTTAGTGCTGGGACAGCCAATGTGGGCAGGCCGCCTCCCCTTACAACCGAAGGGTGAGCCATGTCTGGAGAAGGAACTCTGGGTGACCTCAAGCAACAATGCATGCGGCCTGGCCTAGGACACCCGTGAGAACATTCTCTGTTATGTTTATAAACTGTACAAAGTTATGTTCGCAGTTATATAACCCCTATGTGGTACCATAGTTAATGAAGTGCTGGAAGTTAGAAAAATAGCAATGATGTTGTTTTGCCCGTGCTGGGCTTTACTATATAAGGGTTAAACTCAGTGCTGATTTGCTGATGTGACACAGGATGTGATCTGTCTAGTACCGGCCACAGGTCAAGTCAATCTTCTGTTTCAGGAAACTCGTAGCAATCGAATTAATATACAACCATATTAAAATCATTTCAAAGAAGGAATGCTAATGAGTGATTGAAATTTGCAGTTTAATTCAAATGCAGAACAAGATCTTCCCATAAAAATAGCTATAATAATAATTTGTTGACTCAGTAGTTGATCCTTGTTTTTATTTTTTCTACATCAATCTGCAATACCAAATGCCCATTTTGAAAAATGCCACCATTCTGTGTCCTCCTCCTCCAGCTGCTGCATACTTGTCTATTAGAAAGTGCTCAGCCTTTTTCCATAGCTTTCTAATTGTTGTCTTTGTAGTAACAACAAAAATAAAACTTGAGGGCTCCATCTTTATATCCCGTCTCCCAGAACACAATCAGGCATACACACAGTGCCTAAGCTTTGCGTCACACGTGGGAGGCACTCAATAAATGTTGGTAGAGTAAAGCAGTGAATCAGCACAAGCATTTGCAGATAAAAGATCCATCTTTCACCTGAAGTAGAACCTGGAGGTTCAAGTCAATATTTAATTAAAGACCTAATAATTGTGTTAAATCTAATGAATTGTTGTACCTAAAAATGTCATAACATTTCTCTCTTAGATCACAAAGGGACTTTGATGGCCAAAGAAGTACTTGGATCAGTAAACTATCTGAGAAACTATAAAAATCTTAACATTCAGTTGGATGAATTAAACATTATAGAAAGAAATAAATGACTGTAGCCATATCCTTTCACTAAAAATATTCCATTTCATAAACACATTGGGAGGGAAACAATATGATTGTGACATTCAAATATATTCAAGACAACAATATGTTCATTTCTTCAGTTTTCTCAGAGGACAAAGTTCCACCAAAATCATTTGTCAAGGTACTTAAAATATTGAAATGGTAATATTTAAAATATTTACATTATTTATTAACATTTTTCAGAGGTAGCATTTTAAGAATGTAGATATTTTGAACAGGTTTTCTACCTAGATAGTTTAGCTTAGGCAAAATCTTCAAAACCGAAAAAGTAAAATAAACCTCTTTTTTTTTTATGAGACAGACAAGGCTGGTCACAAGATGAACAAAACTCATAAAAGAAAATAAAACAACCAAATATCAAATTGAACAAGATAAGAATTATGATGTTATTTCACCTTTTATCATCGTAGATATGAAAATTTAAAAATCCTCCAATTTTCCTTTGAAAGAAAAATAAGCATATAAAATGTCAACAAGGCTTCTCTTAAATTTTTAACAGACTCATAAAAAAGTAAACTGCAAAAAAACTTGAGAAACATTTTGCATATGATTTCCATAAAGTTGTTTCACTTCCGGAAAACTCAGAATAGTACTGCACATGTTCAGTACAGCACAGCGTAGGGAAGAGTGCCAACGAAGAAAACTGCAGATTTCGGAGTTCTTTTATCAAAAATAATGTGTTTTATGTAATTATAATTGAGTATCTCCTTAGATTTTCAAATCATACATTCTGTGGAACCTACCACTTCATACTGAAAGAGAACCTAGCCCTTTCAGTAACATTTCATGCCCAATTTTCTCTAAAGGTATATCTGTGTTAATTTCTCTGGTATTTGGGACAGTGGTTGACCCATTCATCTTCTGTTTGTGAGAGAAGTAGAGCTCACACTGGAATAATGACATTGTTTTATCCTGGTACAAAAGCAATCAGTTAATCATGGGGGGCATACCATGTTTTTCTATAAGCCTGCAATAACCTGTTATTTTATTTAACCTAACTCCCCAAGACCTCTTCAAGAAAAGATATTGCCACTTTTGTGAGTAGAACAGTGGGTGAACAGAGGCAAGTTACAGGTTTGAAAGCAAAATATGAAAAAAAAAAAAAAAAGCCCTTTCACCCCAGGAAATACTAAAGCAACATCATTTCCTCCTGTCCGAATCAGATTTAAATACATTTTTCCTACAAATACTTTGATTGTTTTGTGCCTTCTATATGTAAATGACTAAAATGGTCACCATGTATTTTGAAAATTCCATGTAATTATCCATGATTTTAATAAGCATTAAATACGATTACTCTACCTATGTGGAAATTCTTATGCCTAGGAAAAATTACTACAAATATCTCATCTGTGAACAATTATTCTATTTCTCAAAGTCCAATGCAGGGATAGCCCCTTTTTCAGAAAACCAGAATTTTGCCATGGAAAGATGGCTACTTCCTCCTCCTCTTCCTGCCACCTTTCCCAGGCTGTGTTGATTGTCTGCCAGGCATTATCAGTTGTGTCTGCTACATACACTCAAATCTCTTGGATGCCACAAGTGGATGAGGATGAATCTATTCAGAATTCTGATGGGACATGATGAAAAAATTTGTAAAGCTAATAAACAGTATTTGGTGGAAATTATGACTATAGAAAAGAAATGGAGGTAAAGGGTAGAGCAGTCATAAACAATACTCTTTGGTCTGACAGACAAGAGACAGAAGTGGCCATGTCTGGAGTTGAACTGGGAGATTGGGATTGACGTATACACACCACTATGTATAAAGTTGACAAATCAAAAGGACCTCCTAGATAGCACAGGGAACTCTGTTCAATACTCTGTCATGGCCTATATGGTAAGAGACTAAAAAAGAGTGAATATACATACATATATAACTGATTCACTTTGTTGTCCAGAAGAAGGAACACAATATTGTAAATAAACTATGGGCCAATAAAATTTTAAATAGATGAAAAGATCATAGAAAAATAAGTGACTGTTACTGTCACTGACTATCTGTCTAAAGATGGCCCTGAGTACTAAGACTCAAACAGTGCTCATAGCTACCACACATGAACTATCCTGGTCTTACAGTCAACTGCTTACTCAGAGGACAATGTCTTTCACATGTGAACTCATGGATTCTAAGTCACTTATTTTCCAATAATGGCATTCACCTTTGAAGAATCATGGCAAGAAGAAAAGCTATGTCTCTTACCTCAGAGACTGACTCTTCATCTTGGTCTCTCTTCCTGAACAGGATGCTATTAGGAGAATTTGTGTTTACCAAGAAGACTATATTAAAAATTATGTGTACTAGAAAGATAAATTTAAAACACATTAGCATCCATCCTGTTTTTCCCGATGTAAGCAGAAGATGAAAATAACAGAGCAAAAAGGGTAATGATAAGTATCCACTGTATTATTTTAAAGATCTGATTCAGATTTTATAATTGGTATCTTTGCATTTAGATGTGTCATTTTATGGAAACAATCTTTAAGAGTCTTCTAGCCAATAGGATATGAAAAGGTAATCGCTGAATATGCCTTGGACAACAAATTCACAGTGGCACTTAGACTCCTGACTCTGCATTATCAGTTGTGTCTGCTACATACACTCAAATCTCTTGGATGCCACAAGTGGATGAGGATGAATCTATTCAGAATTCTGATGGGACATGATGAAAAAATTTGTAAAGCTAATAAACAGTATTTGGTGGAAATTATGACTATAGAAAAGAAATGGAGGTAAAGGGTAGAGCAGTCATAAACAATACTCTTTGGTCTGACAGACAAGAGACAGAAGTGGCCATGTCTGGAGTTGAACTGGGAGATTGGGATTGACGTATACACACCACTATGTATAAAGTTGACAAATCAAAAGGACCTCCTAGATAGCACAGGGAACTCTGTTCAATACTCTGTCATGGCCTATATGGTAAGAGACTAAAAAAGAGTGAATATACATACATATATAACTGATTCACTTTGTTGTCCAGAAGAAGGAACACAATATTGTAAATAAACTATGGGCCAATAAAATTTTAAATAGATGAAAAGATCATAGAAAAATAAGTGACTGTTACTGTCACTGACTATCTGTCTAAAGATGGCCCTGAGTACTAAGACTCAAACAGTGCTCATAGCTACCACACATGAACTATCCTGGTCTTACAGTCAACTGCTTACTCAGAGGACAATGTCTTTCACATGTGAACTCATGGATTCTAAGTCACTTATTTTCCAATAATGGCATTCACCTTTGAAGAATCATGGCAAGAAGAAAAGCTATGTCTCTTACCTCAGAGACTGACTCTTCATCTTGGTCTCTCTTCCTGAACAGGATGCTATTAGGAGAATTTGTGTTTACCAAGAAGACTATATTAAAAATTATGTGTACTAGAAAGATAAATTTAAAACACATTAGCATCCATCCTGTTTTTCCCGATGTAAGCAGAAGATGAAAATAACAGAGCAAAAAGGGTAATGATAAGTATCCACTGTATTATTTTAAAGATCTGATTCAGATTTTATAATTGGTATCTTTGCATTTAGATGTGTCATTTTATGGAAACAATCTTTAAGAGTCTTCTAGCCAATAGGATATGAAAAGGTAATCGCTGAATATGCCTTGGACAACAAATTCACAGTGGCACTTAGACTCCTGACTCTCTTTGAAATTTCAGAAATATTCAAGTTTCATGGTGTTAGATTATCATCTTGAAAAGGAACTGTATATTATGCAGCATGGGTGATTTTTAAAAGAAATAGCCATAACATGAGAGGCAACTGTGCATGACCTCCAGAAATAAAACCCAGGCATGCTTGGAGGAGGATTGTATAGGAACCCATACTTCCTTCTGACTCTGAAAGCTTGCAATGAATTGGGCTTTCAGGCGAAAAGGGTTTTTCCAACAGAGATAAAGACAGATAAAGGGCACCTCCAAAATAAGTTACATATAGGAGGCATCAATGAACTCAGGTCAACTTCAAACATTTACAATAATGAGGGAATATGATTTTATTTTTGGAAAAATATTTCCTTTACAGCTTAATGGAGAAGTTTGAATTATCACATAATTTTAAAAACCAAACAACTTTATCCTCAGATATTACAAATCATAGAGAAGTAAAATTTAATATTGTAAACCATTATATATCTTGTATCTGTTTTTCTTATGTATCTGCAAGTCACGATTGCTTTACTTTCCTGATGATCTTTGAGAGCTAAAATTTATTTTCTGAACAGTATTTTTGAATGACTATTACTACTAATGATTAATTATGGCTTTTAAATTGGCTATTTAAAAATTTTAAACAAAGCATCATATTTTACCTTTTAACATTTCTGCATACATTTTGTTTACTCACTAAGTCGTGTTCGACTCCTGGCAACCCCATGGACTGTAGCCTCTCAGGCTTTTCTGTCCATGGACTTTCCCAGGCAAGAATAACGGAGTAAGTTGTTGTTTCCTTTTCCAAGAGATCTCCCCAACCCAGGAATTGAACACATCTCTCCTGCATTAGCATTCGTTACCACTGTGCCACCAAGGAAGCCCCTCTACAGACATATATTCACACATAAACAAACGACAAACAAGTTATTCTAGAATATTGTAATGGCCATAAGGTCTTCTATAGAACTCCAATAGAAAAGAACTCTCCCTTCAGAAATTCCATAGTATTAATTATCTGAATTCTCACAGCTTTGAGCTCACAGTTTTCCACCAGTGTTGTTTGCATGCATGACTGCTTGTCACAGAAAAGCATAAGCTCTTAGAAGGCCTCTTTCTGAAGGCCTATACAATTTTTAGACCTAAACCACAGAACAGCAATTAATAATATGTAATGAATTAATAAAACTAATGTGGACAAATTTTCTTCTTGTAAGGGATACCAGCCAAATCTCATGATTTTCTTTAGTGGCATGTAGTTTCAGGCTAATAAACTGAAGTTTTAAAAATTAATAGTGGCCAAAATCATTGAAGGTCAAACAGAGAGAGATGATATAACTAAAGCCATCATTCCAAATATGAGGCACTTTCAGGCTATTATTGACTTAAAGATAATTTATACTTTAGTTACAATTCATCAAAAAAATGGAACCTATATGTCCAAGGACAGTGGAATTAGGCAGAATAAAATGTGTTCATATAGTTAACTATCTCACTCCAACTAAAAATCCTATTTTGAAGAATTTTTAATAACGGGAAGAATTTTATATTTGTGAAAAAAAAACAATGTAAAAATGAGTACATAGCTTAATTTTTCTATGAAAAAAAAACAAAGGAGAACATAGAAAAATACTTATAAATCTTTTAGTAAGTGCATTTGAGCTAAGTTTTATTCTTAACATATTTTCGTAGTTTCTAAAATTTCTAGAATAAGAATATAATAGTTGTATAATATAAAATTAGAAAATTGTGGGAGAGAGTTGATTTGAATGACAAAGTAGGAAAAAAAAAACCAACAAAACAAAAAAGCTCTTTAAAAATCTGCTTTTTGTTATGCAAACTCCAAAAATGCTAGATAGAAAATGTCAAGATCTTAGCGGTACACATGTTACAAAGGATTGAAGATACTAAAACTTTTTAGTTTTCTCACTCAAAATCATGACCAAGCATCCTCTAGTTTAAGAAGCACGTTTTAGATTTCATAGTAAAATATTCTGAAATTGGACTGACCTAAACTTCTTTTTCTTTTTTCCATCCAAAAGCTATATAGAACTCCAA
This sequence comes from Tragulus kanchil, assembly GCA_022376925.1. NCBI lineage: Eukaryota > Metazoa > Chordata > Mammalia > Artiodactyla > Tragulidae > Tragulus > Tragulus kanchil. Next base: position 50,074,316 of record JAIOJX010000032.1, read on the forward strand.
TAGAAAAGAACTCTCCCTTCAGAAATTCCATAGTATTAATTATCTGAATTCTCACAGCTTTGAGCTCACAGTTTTCCACCAGTGTTGTTTGCATGCATGACTGCTTGTCACAGAAAAGCATAAGCTCTTAGAAGGCCTCTTTCTGAAGGCCTATACAATTTTTAGACCTAAACCACAGAACAGCAATTAATAATATGTAATGAATTAATAAAACTAATGTGGACAAATTTTCTTCTTGTAAGGGATACCAGCCAAATCTCATGATTTTCTTTAGTGGCATGTAGTTTCAGGCTAATAAACTGAAGTTTTAAAAATTAATAGTGGCCAAAATCATTGAAGGTCAAACAGAGAGAGATGATATAACTAAAGCCATCATTCCAAATATGAGGCACTTTCAGGCTATTATTGACTTAAAGATAATTTATACTTTAGTTACAATTCATCAAAAAAATGGAACCTATATGTCCAAGGACAGTGGAATTAGGCAGAATAAAATGTGTTCATATAGTTAACTATCTCACTCCAACTAAAAATCCTATTTTGAAGAATTTTTAATAACGGGAAGAATTTTATATTTGTGAAAAAAAAACAATGTAAAAATGAGTACATAGCTTAATTTTTCTATGAAAAAAAAACAAAGGAGAACATAGAAAAATACTTATAAATCTTTTAGTAAGTGCATTTGAGCTAAGTTTTATTCTTAACATATTTTCGTAGTTTCTAAAATTTCTAGAATAAGAATATAATAGTTGTATAATATAAAATTAGAAAATTGTGGGAGAGAGTTGATTTGAATGACAAAGTAGGAAAAAAAAAACCAACAAAACAAAAAAGCTCTTTAAAAATCTGCTTTTTGTTATGCAAACTCCAAAAATGCTAGATAGAAAATGTCAAGATCTTAGCGGTACACATGTTACAAAGGATTGAAGATACTAAAACTTTTTAGTTTTCTCACTCAAAATCATGACCAAGCATCCTCTAGTTTAAGAAGCACGTTTTAGATTTCATAGTAAAATATTCTGAAATTGGACTGACCTAAACTTCTTTTTCTTTTTTCCATCCAAAAGCTATTAATAAATCTTACAAGAAATATATTATAAATTAGAATTGCTAGATGGAATTCTTAATTCTCTCTTGATTCTCCTGAACAATCACCTTATTCTCTCCTTCTTCCTCTCCCTTTCTAGCTTCCTTTCTTTCCTTCTGTTTTCTCTCTTTTTCTTCCTGCTTTCCTGCCTGCCTTTCTTCTTTGTAATATGATTGAATGCTTTGGCCTCAATTAGAACAGACTACATTTCTGCTGCACCATCTACTTACTATGTGGCTTTAGACAAATTTTTTGAGACTTGTAAATTCTTGGTTTCATCCTCAGAATTGATACTGCCCACAGAGTTTGCAAGGATTGGAAAAAAAAAAAAAAAAACTATATAAAATGCTTGGACTCTGTGGGTTCTTAATGCTCATGGTCCTCTCCTGATGGATTCATCTCCAAGTGTTTCCACAACATCTGGTAACATGTCTGCACATAATATGTACTATTAAAAGCATGGTGGCTAAGTGAGCCAAGATAATGTTTAATCAACTAAAATTTCTCAAATCAAATATTTATCCTTCAGTAATTTTGGACAAATGTATCTGATTTTGTTAAAATTCTTTTTAATAGTGTATCAATCCTATGATACAAATATATCCCAGATCTGCAGATGAATGTCTCTCAAATCTGTCTTTAGAAGTGAAAGATTTGTTTCCCCTTCTGTGAGTACTGCCAGTATTGCCAGCAGACAGCCCTCATCTGTGGCCTTGCTCTGCAGAGATTCACCTCAACCTACTCCATGCTCATTCCCAAGGTCAATCTGCATCTCATGACTGGTCCTCCCAGAGGAAAAAGGGTGGTTGTCTCATCCAACGCTGATGGTCAGCTCAGTTGCAGAACTTCTAGAGCTTGGCTGAGGCCTTATCTGAGACTGCATTACAGTCCAGCTTCTCAGTCCTGCCCCTTTCCCTTCACTCCTTTGTAAAGTGCTGATCCCTCATCAGCTATTCACTATCCTCAACTCAGTGTGAGTTTTCTGGCAAACATATCTGTAACATTTCTGAAATCAGATTTCCCAAGTCCACCTTTTCCTTTAGAAAAATGCCTTTCAAAAACCTTACACTGCCACGTGTACATGTAAGTGTTTGACTGTGTTTATTAAGCCTTCCGTAATGCAGGAACATGTCTATGAATGTTTCATGGTATGCTCCTGTGAAACTGTAATTTTTCAGTGAATCCCCCTACTTCCCAGTTCCCCAGGGACAAATAAAACTTTCCTAGTCGGAGTTGGAGGTAAGCAGACTCCAAGAGAACAGTTTACTCCTGTATTTTAAAATAGTATAATTTATTACATGAAATTAAAAACAAGATAAATTAGTAATTCAATCACAGCATTCCAATTTAATGGAACTAGAGGTTTGGTTGCAGTATTGTTTTGTTCCACTGGACCATTCTTTTGGTGTATTAATAGAAAGTTATTCTTTATCAATAAATAAGCATATAAAAAATTAGAGGTACCCTCTATACAATTATGCTGATGCCTCAAAGGAGAGTAAATTCAATAATTTAAAATATTATTTTTTAGCATATTCACAACCACAGAAGACAAGAAAGTGAAATTTGTGTCTTTTTAGTTTAAACTCCTTTTAAGTGCAGTGTAGCAAAACAATTGCTCCCTAGTGGCATGTGAGAAGCACTTACTGGGAAAATTGTTATTGGATTACAGTTCTGGCAGCATAAAATGTGAAAAAAGGACATTTCTGACATTCAAGAAGTGACCAATGATCAGAGGTGTGTAACATCTGTTTAAAATTCAAGTTCAGTGCAAGACTTCTTGTCTATCAAAAGCAAAAGTGACACCTGGTATCTTCTAGTTCATTCATTACTATTTCACAATAATTTATCTGCAGTAATTTGGAATACACAACAGATGCAAAAATCATTTACAGATATTTAAGCATGCTAAAGAACTGGTAAAGAAAGACATTTCCCTAAATGCTTATCCTTATCTAGATATCACAGTCTCTTTAAGAGATCTAATTTGCCTCTGAAGACTTTAGGCCCGTTCTTGGATGCCACTGCTATGTGCAAGACTATTATTTCCGAAATTGTTTTTCAACTGATTTTTACTTGATCAGCATCAGCTCCTGTAGCCTATGGCTTTCCTGCTTGTTTCCAGCGGCTCTTGTTTATACTTTTGCTTTTCTTCATTCTGACCTGTTTAGCTGTTGCATGTGCATTCAGCTTACTTTCAGACGGACAGTAAGCTCTGTGAGGGCAAGGATCCTGTAGGTCTTCTTCCCAGCTATCGCCTTAGCACATAGCCCTGTTTCTGATCTAGAGCAAGTGCAAAATGCCTTTCTGCTCACTGGATGAACATCTGGCTTCTAGCTTCATTTTCCAGATTAAGTAGTATTTCCCTCTTCTAACACTGTATGTACTCAGTCTAACAAACATACAATAGATTCTTTTTAATCTCAAATCCATGAACTCTCCCACATCTACTACCCCCCGCATAGTTCTGTCATGAATCAGAACTGATAATATGATTTGATGAACTCAATATCTTTTCAGTATTCAAATACAATATAAATATTTAAGAAAAGCATGAGAAAGAGCTCCCAGATTTGGCAATGGGAGAGATAAGAAATTGATATAAATGTATATTACATGTTAAAAATGTTTAAGAAGATAGAGAAAATTCTCAGAGGACAAGCATGAGAGCAGGAGTCTAGAGTAGATGGCTTTGATTCACAACCACAGAAGACAAGAAAGTGAAATTTGTGTCTTTTAGTTTAAACTCCTTTTAAGTGCAGTGTAGCAAAACAATTGCTCCCTAGTGGCATGTGAGAAGCACTTACTGGGAAAATTGTTATTGGATTACAGTTCTGGCAGCATAAAATGTGAAAAAAGGACATTTCTGACATTCAAGAAGTGACCAATGATCAGAGGTGTGTAACATCTGTTTAAAATTCAAGTTCAGTGCAAGACTTCTTGTCTATCAAAAGCAAAAGTGACACCTGGTATCTTCTAGTTCATTCATTACTATTTCACAATAATTTATCTGCAGTAATTTGGAATACACAACAGATGCAAAATCATTTACAGATATTTAAGCATGCTAAAGAACTGGTAAAGAAAGACATTTCCTAAATGCTTATCCTTATCTAGATATCACAGTCTCTTTAAGAGATCTAATTTGCCTCTGAAGACTTTAGGCCCGTTCTTGGATGCCACTGCTATGTGCAAGACTATTATTTCCGAAATTGTTTTTCAACTGATTTTTACTTGATCAGCATCAGCTCCTGTAGCCTATGGCTTTCCTGCTTGTTTCCAGCGGCTCTTGTTTATACTTTTGCTTTTCTTCATTCTGACCTGTTTAGCTGTTGCATGTGCATTCAGCTTACTTTCAGACGGACAGTAAGCTCTGTGAGGGCAAGGATCCTGTAGGTCTTCTTCCCAGCTATCGCCTTAGCACATAGCCCTGTTTCTGATCTAGAGCAAGTGCAAAATGCCTTTCTGCTCACTGGATGAACATCTGGCTTCTAGCTTCATTTTCCAGATTAAGTAGTATTTCCCTCTTCTAACACTGTATGTACTCAGTCTAACAAACATACAATAGATTCTTTTTAATCTCAAATCCATGAACTCTCCCACATCTACTACCCCCCGCATAGTTCTGTCATGAATCAGAACTGATAATATGATTTGATGAACTCAATATCTTTTCAGTATTCAAATACAATATAAATATTTAAGAAAAGCATGAGAAAGAGCTCCCAGATTTGGCAATGGGAGAGATAAGAAATTGATATAAATGTATATTACATGTTAAAAATGTTTAAGAAGATAGAGAAAATTCTCAGAGGACAAGCATGAGAGCAGGAGTCTAGAGTAGTAATGGCTTTGAAGACCGAAATAAAAACAAACAAAGCTAAAATAACTGAGAGGCAACTGCTATTCTTTGGGGATCTGTTCATTCTTGATGAATTTGAGGGACAAAGACAAGAGACAAATCTTGGAAAACACTTAACTTGGGGAATTTGATAGGGAAATATCATGTAAAGCCAAGATCACAAAGGTCTTCATCTGTAAAGAATGAGTGAAGACGAAGAAAACTTGCCTTACAGAGGAATAGCAGAGAAATTTTTGTCTGGGTAGAGAAAAAAAAAATTCATAAGCCAGCCGTCACTCAGGTTTATAGCTCATACATATTCATGCTACCTGTTTTGGCCAAAAAAAATTCAAGTCCAGAAATTATTTTAAGGGATATTCTGGTTTGGAAACTCCAAATTACCAAGTAACAAATATCCTTTATAGAGGAAATCCCCTTGAAACTAAATCTCAAGGCATTTCCAAATAAAATAAAATAGAGAAATTCATCTGTGTATGCTGTTCATGATGGCCACATGATGGCCATGATACCCTGAAATGAACTAATCATTACAGTTGAATGAAACATAAATATTGGATGATGGAGGGTTTTGTTTTTTTAAAATCCATATACTATATCTACAATGAAAATCTAAATAATGCTTAAAATGAAAGGATAAAAAAGAAAACATACTAACCCAAAAGACTGTTAATTGTAATAACAAAATAATTCAAATAAACTTTAGTATTAAAAGTATTACTATAAATTGAATAGATTCATTATGTAATTCAAAATGATTTATATCTGGAAGATAAGTTCTCAATACAGTTATTGCTACTGCATGTTTGCTAAGTCCCTCCAGTCATGTGCAACTCTTTGCAACCCTATGGACTTAGCCCACCAGGAACCTCTGTCCACCGGATTTTCCAAGCAAGAATACTAAAGTGGATTGCCATGCCTTCCTCCAGGAGATCTTCCCCGACCAGGGATCAAACCTGCTTCTCCTCCTGCTACTGTACTGCAGGCAGATTCTTTGCTGCTGAGACACTGAAGAAGCCCCTTGTAGCTATTAAAATAGCATTTTTATACAAATAAAAAAATGGGAAGGAAATTAAAAAATGCATGAAGGAACCGATAAAATTACTTTCATTGGAGGATATTGTAACACCACTTTTTCAGCAGTTGCTAGACAAAATTTAACTGAGAGGCAACTGCTATTCTTTGGGGATCTGTTCATTCTTGATGAATTTGAGGACAAAGACAAGAGACAAATCTTGGAAAACACTTAACTTGGGGAATTTGATAGGGAAATATCATGTAAAGCCAAGATCACAAAGGTCTTCATCTGTAAAGAATGAGTGAAGACGAAGAAAACTTGCCTTACAGAGGAATAGCAGAGAAATTTTTGTCTGGGTAGAGAAAAAAAAAATTCATAAGCCAGCCGTCACTCAGGTTTATAGCTCATACATATTCATGCTACCTGTTTTGGCCAAAAAAAATTCAAGTCCAGAAATTATTTTAAGGGATATTCTGGTTTGGAAACTCCAAATTACCAAGTAACAAATATCCTTTATAGAGGAAATCCCCTTGAAACTAAATCTCAAGGCATTTCCAAATAAAATAAAATAGAGAAATTCATCTGTGTATGCTGTTCATGATGGCCACATGATGGCCATGATACCCTGAAATGAACTAATCATTACAGTTGAATGAAACATAAATATTGGATGATGGAGGGTTTTGTTTTTTTTTTAAAATCCATATACTATATCTACAATGAAAATCTAAATAATGCTTAAAATGAAAGGATAAAAAAGAAAACATACTAACCCAAAAGACTGTTAATTGTAATAACAAAATAATTCAAATAAACTTTAGTATTAAAAGTATTACTATAAATTGAATAGATTCATTATGTAATTCAAAATGATTTATATCTGGAAGATAAGTTCTCAATACAGTTATTGCTACTGCATGTTTGCTAAGTCCCTCCAGTCATGTGCAACTCTTTGCAACCCTATGGACTTAGCCCACCAGGAACCTCTGTCCACCGGATTTTCCAAGCAAGAATACTAAAGTGGATTGCCATGCCTTCCTCCAGGAGATCTTCCCCGACCAGGGATCAAACCTGCTTCTCCTCCTGCTACTGTACTGCAGGCAGATTCTTTGCTGCTGAGACACTGAAGAAGCCCCTTGTAGCTATTAAAATAGCATTTTTATACAAATAAAAAAATGGGAAGGAAATTAAAAAATGCATGAAGGAACCGATAAAATTACTTTCATTGGAGGATATTGTAACACCACTTTTTCAGCAGTTGCTAGACAAAAGCAGTTAAGCAGACAAAAAGTGAATGAGAATGTAGATTTGAAGACTACACATAGTAAATTTAGTCTTAAATACTTGTATTAAACATAAACACCTAACAGTTGAATTTGAAAACTGATCACCCACTAGACCATTATGCAAGTCTCAACAAAATTCAAAATACTTTTCAATAAATGAGTCAGAGAAGAAATCATCATAGAAATTGGTACAGAGTAATAAAAAATATATTAAATATAACATGAAAACTTGAGAAATGTAGCTAAAGTGGTCCTTAAAGGAGAAATTATAGCCTTAAAAATGGTAATATTAAAAAAAGAAAAGTTCAAAATTAATGAGCCATAAGTGAAATAATTGGAGTTTTAAAAAAACACAGAACACACCCTAAGAAAATGAAATAATAAAAAAAGACAAAGCAGAAGTTAATGAAATAGAAAACAGAGAAAATCAATGAAAATGATTTGCTTCCAGAAAGATTAATACAATTTATAAAACTCAGACAAGATCGACCAAATAATTGTAAAAAATTATAATAATTAAATGTAAAAGAGTCACTATCACTAAAGCTATTTATATTTAAAAGAATAAAAATGTAGCATAAACCTATCTGGCAATAAATTTCAGAACATCCATGAAAGAGACATATTTCCAGGAAAATATGACCAAATCTTGGTCAAGGATAAAAAAGAAAGAAGGAAAGAAAAGAGAGAACATAATCCTTCAGTGATTAAAGAAATTAAAACAGAGGTTAACACCAAACCTCTATCTCCACCCCACCAAACCTCCACCCCACCAAAACTATACTACATTTTACATCTTACATCTTACAAAATAGTTTTTACTGAACATTCAAAGGACACATAATTTCTTTACAAAAGTCTGGCAGACAATAGAAGAAAGAGCACACACCATGTCACTTTATGAGGTTCTTTGTGTAAACTGAAAATCAATACCAGATAAGGACAAAGCAATAAAAACCATTAGTCAGTCTCACATATGTGCATAGATATAAAAATTCCCAAACAAAACTAACAGGTAGAATCCTATTATGTATAAAAAAGAAATTATATCAAATTCATTGTATGCATTACAAAAATGCAAGTTTGAGTCACCATTAGAAATTCCATTGACACATACTTTATCAATCTTATCAGATGAAAGAAAAAAACACAGAATTTTCTCAAGATGTGGAAGCTTTTTATAATGTTGTATAAATTTCATTTGCAAAAAGAAGTCCTGAATAATAAAAAGAGAGAAGGGATTTTTCTTAAAATAATGCAAGGTATCTGAAAAAAAATCCCATTATAATTCTGATACTTAATTGTAAAATTTTAAACTGCTTTCTTTAAAATCAGTTATCTGAAAAAATATGAGCTATCAACACTTTTACTTATTAGAGTTGAGGCTCTTAACACTGCAGAAGACCAAAAAAAAGAGAGAGAAAAAACAAGTATTAGAAAAGAAACAATAGTATAATATCAGATAAATATGCAATGTCAGAACATACCAGTATGCCAAGATCTAAATGAATATTCCCAGGAAACTATTCATGAATCATTAGAATTAATAAATTTTACTAAAATTCTTGATATAAAAAGAGCTATTTGCATTTCTTTATATCAGTAATAATAATATAAAAGTTTAAATGTGTATTATTTATAATGATATCACAAAATATAAGGGATTAAGAAATACATTTAACAAAATATACGCAGGAACTTTATAGAACAAAATTTTATATTTATTCAAGGGGATATTTATGAAGACCAAAATAAATTTAGAGGTATGCTATGTTCAAGGATAGGAAGTCTCAATTTCATGAAGACATCTATCCTCCCCAGTTTGATCTGTAGATTCAGTGTAAGGCTAACCAAATTTCCAAAGGTTTTTTTCCCCCTTTTTCTCCCTTTTCTTCCAAAGGTTTTCTCCCCTTTTCCATTATATATGGAAAGTAATGTGGTTCTCAAATTTATAGGGAAAAATAAAATAACAGAAACCATTCAATATGTTCCTAAAGAAGTTGGAATGATTAGCATTACTATATATTAAAACATATTAGAATGGAAGTAATGAAAATGTAATGATATTGATCAGAAACAGAAAAATGGAAAATTGGATTCAATAGAGTGTCCAGAGACACAAATGCATGTGAAATATGATGTATAAAAAACTGGCAGTGAAATCCAGTAGGGAAGGACAGTGTATGTGTGTGTGTGTGTGTGCACGTGCACGCGCAGGCACAGGGAAAGCACAGGTAATTCAGTAAATTAGTATGGGACTAAATGGTTATGAAATTGCAAGTGTTAGTCACTCAGTCGTGTCTGACTCTTTGTGATCCCATAGATTATAGTCCACTAGACGCTTTGGTCCATGGAATTCTCCAGGTAAGAATATTTCCCTACCAGGGATCAAACCTGGGTCTCCTGCATTGTAGGCAGATTCTTTACCATCTGAGCCACTTATGCAAAAATCCAACCTCACAACATACATAATTCTTTGTGGCCTAATGGCTTAAATGCGGAAAGAAAACATAAAAGCTTTTGGCAGTATGGTTAGGAGATTTTTATGACCTTGGAATAGGAAAGGCTTACTTAAACTAGATCTTCAAAAGTACAGATCATAAGGTGAAGGCTAATAAATTTCTCTTCATTAAGATCTATAATCTTTCCTCAAAAATTATCATAAGAAATAAAAACGAAAACCACAAATTGAGAGAATATATATCTATATCTATATATATATATGTTTTATACACACACACACACACACACACACATATAAATGACAAAGGAATGATATCCAGAGTATAAAAACAACCAGTCAATAAAGATAAATAACTCAACTTTAAACCGATCAAGAGATTTGACCAGACTATGCAAGAGGAAACATGCATAGCCCTAAGATACTCAGCTCACCAGTCATTAGATAAAGGAAAACTGAAGTGATGATATGATATCATTTTTAGTACTGCGAATTTTTAAAGGATATAAAAGCTTAACAATATTAAATGTCCTCAAAGGCATGGACAATAAGAATATGCTACTGGGCTTCCCTGGTGGTCCAGTAGGTAAGGACACGCCTTGCAGTGCAAGGGGCGCCTGTTCAATCCATGTCCTGGGAAGATCCCACATGCCGCGGAGTGGCAGGATCGATGTGTCCAATTACCGAAACAGAACTTTACGACTGGAGAGGGCTCTGTGATGGGAGGTCCACACAGGCCAAAGAACAAAGATGGGTGAAAATGAATAAATGAAAGACCAATAAAAGTGAACAAAAATTTTTAAAAAGAATATGCTACTAATGAAATATAAATTGATACAACCACTTTCAAAAACAATTTGAGGTTATTTTGAAAAGCAATTCAACTGTTAGGCAATGGTTTTCAAAGTTTGATCTAAGAATTTTTTCAGGAAGTCTGCAAGGTCCTCTTCTTTCCGTCTATATATTTGTGCAAGATCAGATATTTCTTAGGTACTTGAACCAAAACTACAAGTCCAACAAACTGAGTAAGAGCAGATATAAGAATTTAACCATTTTCCTTAAAGACAGACATTAAAGATTTTCAAAAATGTAGAATAATGTCACCCTTTTCATTAATTTATTTTTTTTTAAATCATTCTTTCGCAAAATTGCTACTAGAACCAACATGTAATGAGATTATTATTAGTCTTAAATTAATAAAAATTTTCAATATTTCTAAATTTTAACTTCTAACACTATGAAAATGTATAGACAAATGTATAGTCCGCACAAGCAAAGCTCTTAGGTGTCTTCAGTAATTTTCCAGAGTGAAAAGGGGGTTTTACTATCAGAAAGTATGATAATTACTATACTGAAACATTTACAGATTAAATTAGGAGAAATATACCATATTGTATATAATATATATGGTGAAAATTTATCTGTATGTACTGACATGGATAGGGCTCAGAAATATGTTAGGTGAAAAAGCAAGTCATACATAGAATATAAATTACTGGATATAAGCAATACAATCAATATATTGTATCATATATTGTTTAGAAACAAATACATATGTAGGAACGTGTGAAGAAAAACAGATAAATAAGTAGGGAAATACAGAACTAAAATTTAGGGTCATGATTAGCTCTAGGGAAATAGGAGGTGTAAAGAGGAGCTTCGAAACTTACGTGTTCTATTCGCTCAGCAGTTTGGTAGTTACATGAATGTTTGTTTTATTTTTAGCTTTTAAACCTTACCCATATATTACAAATACTCTTCTGTGTAGCCTATTTGATTAGAGTGTTTTTAAATAGAAAGAAAAAAAGCATTTGAAAGAAGAAGAAGGGGTTGGGGGAGGGAGAGAGAGGAAGTGGGAAGGAAGGACCAAGGAAGGCAGGCAGTATCTCTTGACTTTTAATGAAGGCTAAATAAATCTATTAAATGCCACTCCTCAATGTTAACCAACTTCTCTGTGCAAAGGAAGACAACCTTTTGAGGAAAGTTGCAAAAAGAATATGCTACTAATGAAATATAAATTGATACAACCACTTTCAAAAACAATTTGAGGTTATTTTGAAAAGCAATTCAACTGTTAGGCAATGGTTTTCAAAGTTTGATCTAAGAATTTTTTCAGGAAGTCTGCAAGGTCCTCTTCTTTCCGTCTATATATTTGTGCAAGATCAGATATTTCTTAGGTACTTGAACCAAAACTACAAGTCCAACAAACTGAGTAAGAGCAGATATAAGAATTTAACCATTTTCCTTAAAGACAGACATTAAAGATTTTCAAAAATGTAGAATAATGTCACCCTTTTCATTAATTTATTTTTTTTTAAATCATTCTTTCGCAAAATTGCTACTAGAACCAACATGTAATGAGATTATTATTAGTCTTAAATTAATAAAAATTTTCAATATTTCTAAATTTTAACTTCTAACACTATGAAAATGTATAGACAAATGTATAGTCCGCACAAGCAAAGCTCTTAGGTGTCTTCAGTAATTTTCCAGAGTGAAAAGGGGTTGTAATATCAGAAAGTATGATAATTACTATACTGAAACATTTACAGATTAAATTAGGAGAAATATACCATATTGTATATAATATATATGGTGAAAATTTATCTGTATGTACTGACATGGATAGGGCTCAGAAATATGTTAGGTGAAAAAGCAAGTCATACATAGAATATAAATTACTGGATATAAGCAATACAATCAATATATTGTATCATATATTGTTTAGAAACAAATACATATGTAGGAACGTGTGAAGAAAAACAGATAAATAAGTAGGGAAATACAGAACTAAAATTTAGGGTCATGATTAGCTCTAGGGAAATAGGAGGTGTAAAGAGGAGCTTCGAAACTTACGTGTTCTATTCGCTCAGCAGTTTGGTAGTTACATGAATGTTTGTTTTATTTTTAGCTTTTAAACCTTACCCATATATTACAAATACTCTTCTGTGTAGCCTATTTGATTAGAGTGTTTTTAAATAGAAAGAAAAAAAGCATTTGAAAGAAGAAGAAGGGGTTGGGGGAGGGAGAGAGAGGAAGTGGGAAGGAAGGACCAAGGAAGGCAGGCAGTATCTCTTGACTTTTAATGAAGGCTAAATAAATCTATTAAATGCCACTCCTCAATGTTAACCAACTTCTCTGTGCTAAGGGAAGACAACCTTTTGAGGAAAGGTAGCACCTATGCAGACCTATATTTCCTAAACCACTGTTAAAAGACCTATTTTAAAACTTTTTCTGATAAAGAGACACATTTGTGATGAAAGTGATGCTGAGCAGATTTCTGTCTAGAACTGATTCAATCCCATGTGTAACTTATTGAGGTGTACAGGTTACCAGAATCAGAGGAAATGATCTCCAAAAGGGTTTACAGTTTTTGTTTCAAACTGTGGAGCACTTTCCCCAGGACAAGCTACCTCCTGCCTCCTGGCAAGACCTAAGTTGAGACAAACACATACACTTTTGACAACCTAGTCACCTTGTGTCCCTGTCCTGAAAATACTAATGAGTGGGAGACGATGCCCTCTAAAGGGGAATGTGGGACAGAGACCAGTGTGGGCCTGGGTGGAGGACTTTACATTACTTCCTAATTGGAAAGAGTGAGGCTTTTTATTTCTTTACCACTATTTACATGGGTACTTTATACTCTTATAAATAATTAGCAACTTTGACACATATTTTGCCACCTTTTTAATTGTGTTTTTAAATAGAATTTGGAAAACAAAGAAATACACCCAGGAAAAGGAAAAATAAGAAGAGAAAAGCTTTTTAAAATTGTACTGCCTTGACTATGCACTTGGCGGCAACTATTCCTAATAGTAACTCCAGGGACAAGGGTACTTCAGATATAGACCTCCCATTGAAATGTCATTGTTTTTTTGTTTTTCTCATAGACTTTTTTATTCAAAGGAATCTCAATTTCATTAGAAAAGTATGACATTGCTTCTTTCTTTCTTTCTTTTTTTTTTTTTAGAAATATTCACCTGATTTTATTTTGTAAATAGTTTGTTCTTCCTGTCTGATTATTAAGGGTTTTTTTTTTTTTTAACTTTTGTTTTACTTTTAAATATTACAGAGTTTTGTTGTTTACAGATACATATATTCCCAGATTAGTCATATGTATTCATTGTTTTGAATATTTAAAATCAAAAAGAGGAAATGTTAGACCCCTTTTAGAGTGTGAAATATCAGCAGAGTGTCAGCTCACTCTCTAATCTACTTTTTCAAATACCCAATACACATGTAGCAATGATTTATCAAAAATTAATGTGGCAGAATAACCACAGTAAAAATTAACTGAGTCTTATGGGACTACCAGGAAATACTGAGAATCTTTTTTCCAATGCTTTTTAAAGAGGGCTGCTAAGGCACTAGTTTGGTAGCCTTAGGCTCTATTTCCTCAGGGGAGAGTTGAGAGGTCTTTACAAAACCAGGCCTTTGTGAGAGTTTGTTTGAAAAGAGACAAAGAAGAGTAGCCCAATCATAGAAATTCTGTCATGCTCAAGGTATGAAGATGTAAGATGGGACAGAAACAATAAGTACAAAGGCCTTGGAAGTCACGAGATTCTGCAGGAGCAGGGTTGTGAGAAAAGAAGAGGTGGATGTCATGAGCAAAAGACTGCTAGTCTTGGACTGTCATGGATATGATGCATCTCAGCAGTAATCAGGATGCACTTAAAGTGGCTGGACTGGTGTGTCCAATGACCAGCCAGCACTCTGGAGTGTATGTGCTCAGAGCCGGAATGAGAGGCCACTGCAAAGAATAAAGATAGATGAAAATACATAAATAAAAAGACAATGAAAGAGGCCAAAATTTAAAAAAAAAAAAGGTCACACAAACAACAACAGAAAAGACTTTTCCACAATTTCTGAAGTTCCTGAATTGCATAAACTCTAGGATTCCCATGCAGTTCCAAGACAGAGAAGGAACCCAGAAAATTAACTGAGGTTGATTTCCCATCAACTCTACTGGGCAAGGTGCCACTGAGTGGAGCAAGAGTTAGATTTAATCTGATTTTAGAAATCACTTTTCACAGAACACATGTGTCTTATAGGACCAAGGTGGGCTGGTAGTCAGGTGGGTTGAGGTTATTCCTTGCTGTAGAACAATAGGACATTAGAGATGAACATTATGGGTTTGAGAATTTACGATTTCATATAAGAGGGGAGGGATGGCTGTGGAGTTTGGGATGATCCTGTACACACTGCATATATTCCCAGATTAGTCATATGTATTCATTGTTTTGAATATTTAAAATCAAAAAGAGGAAATGTTAGACCCCTTTTAGAGTGTGAAATATCAGCAGAGTGTCAGCTCACTCTCTAATCTACTTTTTCAAATACCCAATACACATGTAGCAATGATTTATCAAAAATTAATGTGGCAGAATAACCACAGTAAAAATTAACTGAGTCTTATGGGACTACCAGGAAATACTGAGAATCTTTTTTCCAATGCTTTTTAAAGAGGGCTGCTAAGGCACTAGTTTGGTAGCCTTAGGCTCTATTTCCTCAGGGGAGAGTTGAGAGGTCTTTACAAAACCAGGCCTTTGTGAGAGTTTGTTTGAAAAGAGACAAAGAAGAGTAGCCCAATCATAGAAATTCTGTCATGCTCAAGGTATGAAGATGTAAGATGGGACAGAAACAATAAGTACAAAGGCCTTGGAAGTCACGAGATTCTGCAGGAGCAGGGTTGTGAGAAAAGAAGAGGTGGATGTCATGAGCAAAAGACTGCTAGTCTTGGACTGTCATGGATATGATGCATCTCAGCAGTAATCAGGATGCACTTAAAGTGGCTGGACTGGTGTGTCCAATGACCAGCCAGCACTCTGGAGTGTATGTGCTCAGAGCCGGAATGAGAGGCCACTGCAAAGAATAAAGATAGATGAAAATACATAAATAAAAAGACAATGAAAGAGGCCAAAATTTAAAAAAAAAAAAGGTCACACAAACAACAACAGAAAAGACTTTTCCACAATTTCTGAAGTTCCTGAATTGCATAAACTCTAGGATTCCCATGCAGTTCCAAGACAGAGAAGGAACCCAGAAAATTAACTGAGGTTGATTTCCCATCAACTCTACTGGGCAAGGTGCCACTGAGTGGAGCAAGAGTTAGATTTAATCTGATTTTAGAAATCACTTTTCACAGAACACATGTGTCTTATAGGACCAAGGTGGGCTGGTAGTCAGGTGGGTTGAGGTTATTCCTTGCTGTAGAACAATAGGACATTAGAGATGAACATTATGGGTTTGAGAATTTACGATTTCATATAAGAGGGGAGGGATGGCTGTGGAGTTTGGGATGATCCTGTACACACTGCTGTATTCAAACTGGATAACCAACAAGGACTTATTGTTAGAACTCTATTCACTCTAATAGCACATGGAACTCTATTAAATGTTTTGTGCCAGCCTGGATGGGAAGGCCTGTTTGGGAGAGAATGGATACGTGTATATGTATGGCTAAGTCCCTTCAATCTTCATCTGAAACTACTACAGCATTGTTAATCATCAACACCACAAATACAAACTGCAAAGTTTAAAGTTTGAACAGAAAAATACAGTGGTTTTGGAGGCAGAGAGCTTGGTCCTGGTTCTGCTTCTTGGCTCCACAATCTCTATAAAATAAAGTGTCTTCATTTACAAAAAGAAGGAAAGTATACCAATCTGTGTGTCTAATAGAGTCAGGCAGAAGATTCCGTCTGATAGCTATTAGATGCTCATCTTAGTGTCCCACATATTAATGGATGCTCAAAAAATATTAGCTATCATTTTAAATAAGGTGACTACTCTGAAACTAAGTTTTCCTAATCTATGACAGATGGACTATGTAATTAATGGCTACCTTCCTACTTCTAGAAAGACTAATACATTTGAGGAATCAAGTTGTAGAAAAAGAATTGTATGACAGAAAGCTCCCCAAAATAATGTCAATGACTATCATTTACTAAACATCTAAAGAGGACAAGATCTGTGCTAGTTTCTTTTGTCCATATGATCCCACCAAATCCTTCAAGCCACCTTGAAAGTTGGATTACACAAACTGGGAAAGTGAAGGCTCAAAAAAGGTGAGTATCTTCTCATGTCCACAGTGAGTAAATGGTAAACCTGAAACATGGTTGTTTTTTACTCTGGTTATTTTTAAATATGTATAATCTGGAATTCTTCTTTATTGATTATATTAATTAATAATAGCTACCAAATACTAAGTAACTTTTATGTGTCTTATAGGACCAAGGTGGGCTGGTAGTCAGGTGGGTTGAGGTTATTCCTTGCTGTAGAACAATAGGACATTAGAGATGAACATTATGGGTTTGAGAATTTACGATTTCATATAAGAGGGGAGGGATGGCTGTGGAGTTTGGGATGATCCTGTACACACTGCTGTATTCAAACTGGATAACCAACAAGGACTTATTGTTAGAACTCTATTCACTCTAATAGCACATGGAACTCTATTAAATGTTTTGTGCCAGCCTGGATGGGAAGGCCTGTTTGGGAGAGAATGGATACGTGTATATGTATGGCTAAGTCCCTTCAATCTTCATCTGAAACTACTACAGCATTGTTAATCATCAACACCACAAATACAAACTGCAAAGTTTAAAGTTTGAACAGAAAAATACAGTGGTTTTGGAGGCAGAGAGCTTGGTCCTGGTTCTGCTTCTTGGCTCCACAATCTCTATAAAATAAAGTGTCTTCATTTACAAAAAGAAGGAAAGTATACCAATCTGTGTGTCTAATAGAGTCAGGCAGAAGATTCCGTCTGATAGCTATTAGATGCTCATCTTAGTGTCCCACATATTAATGGATGCTCAAAAAATATTAGCTATCATTTTAAATAAGGTGACTACTCTGAAACTAAGTTTTCCTAATCTATGACAGATGGACTATGTAATTAATGGCTACCTTCCTACTTCTAGAAAGACTAATACATTTGAGGAATCAAGTTGTAGAAAAAGAATTGTATGACAGAAAGCTCCCCAAAATAATGTCAATGACTATCATTTACTAAACATCTAAAGAGGACAAGATCTGTGCTAGTTTCTTTTGTCCATATGATCCCACCAAATCCTTCAAGCCACCTTGAAAGTTGGATTACACAAACTGGGAAAGTGAAGGCTCAAAAAAAAGGTGAGTATCTTCTCATGTCCACAGTGAGTAAATGGTAAACCTGAAACATGGTTGTTTTTTACTCTGGTTATTTTTAAATATGTATAATCTGGAATTCTTCTTTATTGATTATATTAATTAATAATAGCTACCAAATACTAAGTAACTTTTATGTGTCTGACTCTAGACTGAGAATTTAACTATACTTCATCATTTGAATCTCATAGTAAACCAAGGTGATAGCTACTGTATCTCCATCTTACAAATGAAAATGTTTAGGAAGTGATTGATGTAACATAAAGAGTTGTAGCTAAAATTAAAATCTGTATGAATTCAAAAACTTTGCTTATTGTTAGGTATCTATCTAAGAGAAATGAAAAGGTACACTCACCCAGACTTGCAGAATACTCACAATCTTAGCAAAATTACAATAGTAAAATATTGGAAACAAATATCCATCAACTGGTGAATGGGCAGATTGAATGTGGTGCTATTTATAGAGTGAAGTGCTACAGAGTGGTGGTGGTTGTTGTTTAGTCATTAAGTTATGTCTGACTCTTTTGTGACCCTATGGACTATAACCCTCTAGGCTCCTCTGTCAGTGGGATTTCCCAGGCAAGAATACTGGAGTGGGTCGTCATTTTGTTCTCCAGGGGATCTTCCCGTCCCAGGGAATGAACCTGCATCTCTTGCGTCTTCTGCAGTGGCTAGTGGACTCTTTACTACTGAGCCACTTGGTGATAAAAATGAACATTCTGACTGGGATGAATCTCAAAAGCATTATGCTTAGTGAAAGAAGCCAACCCTGGAAGATGTGCATTATATAATTCCATTTATGTCAAGTATCCAAAAAAAAGGAAAATACATAGAGGTAGAAGATATCTTCCTACTTCTAGAAAGACTAATACATTTGAGGAATCAAGTTGTAGAAAGAATTGTAAGACAGAAAGCTCCCCAAAATAATGTCAATGACTATCATTTACTAAACATCTAAAGAGGACAAGATCTGTGCTAGTTTCTTTTGTCCATATGATCCCACCAAATCCTTCAAGCCACCTTGAAAGTTGGATTATACAAACTGGGAAAGTGAAGGTTCAAAAAAGGTGAGTATCTTCTCATGTCCACAGTGAGTAAATGGTAAACCTGAAACATGGTTGTTTTTTACTCTGGTTATTTTTAAATATGTATAATCTGGAATTCTTCTTTATTGATTATATTAATTAATAATAGCTACCAAATACTAAGTAACTTTTATGTGTCTGACTCTAGACTGAGAATTTAACTATACTTCATCATTTGAATCTCATAGTAAACCAAGGTGATAGCTACTGTATCTCCATCTTACAAATGAAAATGTTTAGGAAGTGATTGATGTAACATAAAGAGTTGTAGCTAAAATTAAAATCTGTATGAATTCAAAAACTTTGCTTATTGTTAGGTATCTATCTAAGAGAAATGAAAAGGTACACTCACCCAGACTTGCAGAATACTCACAATCTTAGCAAAATTACAATAGTAAAATATTGGAAACAAATATCCATCAACTGGTGAATGGGCAGATTGAATGTGGTGCTATTTATAGAGTGAAGTGCTACAGAGTGGTGGTGGTTGTTGTTTAGTCATTAAGTTATGTCTGACTCTTTTGTGACCCTATGGACTATAACCCTCTAGGCTCCTCTGTCAGTGGGATTTCCCAGGCAAGAATACTGGAGTGGGTCGTCATTTTGTTCTCCAGGGGATCTTCCCGTCCCAGGGAATGAACCTGCATCTCTTGCGTCTTCTGCAGTGGCTAGTGGACTCTTTACTACTGAGCCACTTGGTGATAAAAATGAACATTCTGACTGGGATGAATCTCAAAAGCATTATGCTTAGTGAAAGAAGCCAACCCTGGAAGATGTGCATTATATAATTCCATTTATGTCAAGTATCCAGAAAAGGAAAATACATAGAGGTAGAAGATATCTTATGGTTGCTTGGGGCAGGGGTTGGGATGGAAATATAGCTGCTGCTTCTGAAGATAAAGTCTCAAAAGGAAACTGACCTTTCATAATGACTGGAAAGTGACAGTGTGCTATGGGAATTCTGGTCAATCTCTTCATTTGGAAAGCAAAATCATCCCACTTCAGCTTCTTTTTTCCGAAGTATGTTATTCAGTCACTGATCAACTGGTATAAGGTTCAGGGAATAAGAGGGGAAAATGACTTATATTTGAACAAAATACCATAGTTAGAGTACAAATTATGTAACTATAGTAGATATAAAAAGAGCTAAAATAATCCTATTTCAACAACTGATTAAAATAAAGTCACGTTTCCTTTTGTATCTTCTAGTAGTTTCCCTCCAATCTTTCTGTTATAGAAATTACATAGAAAATAAACTATACAAAGGAAAGGAACAGATTTTTGTGTATCAAGTGGGCGTGTGAGTATGTGTGTTTGTTGGGAGGAGTAAAAAATTACAAAAGTTGAAAAAGAGGTTCAGGATATTGGTCCATAAAGAAGCCTAAATTTATTCCACACCAACTGAGATATTACATCCATAGGCACAAGTGGCTAAAATTAACGCTGGAATTCAATGGATGTTAAATAACAATAATAAAATAAATGGAAGCTTTAGATTTTAATGAGGGGTCATTAGTTGCTCTTTCTATCAATATAATGGGCCATAAAGATGAGCTCTTGCCCAGTTATAGTTATTAAAGACCACTTTTTTTCCTCCTAAAAATATAATGCCTGAAGAAGTTCTATTGAAATTTCAATTTTGTTCATGACATCCTGACACCTTGGTTAAGAAAGCCAACGGGGAAATTTTGCAATTTGTATTTTAAGACCTGACCCTGGCCTGGTCTTTTTTCCACTTTGTAGCCTAAAATTTACTGATGGCCTTATCACTTTTGTAAGCCTCAGTGCAAAGGCCACTTGGTGATAAAAATGAACATTCTGACTGGGATGAATCTCAAAAGCATTATGCTTAGTGAAAGAAGCCAACCCTGGAAGATGTGCATTATATAATTCCATTTATGTCAAGTATCCAGAAAAGGAAAATACATAGAGGTAGAAGATATCTTATGGTTGCTTGGGGCAGGGGTTGGGATGGAAATATAGCTGCTGCTTCTGAAGATAAAGTCTCAAAAGGAAACTGACCTTTCATAATGACTGGAAAGTGACAGTGTGCTATGGGAATTCTGGTCAATCTCTTCATTTGGAAAGCAAAATCATCCCACTTCAGCTTCTTTTTTCCGAAGTATGTTATTCAGTCACTGATCAACTGGTATAAGGTTCAGGGAATAAGAGGGGAAAATGACTTATATTTGAACAAAATACCATAGTTAGAGTACAAATTATGTAACTATAGTAGATATAAAAAGAGCTAAAATAATCCTATTTCAACAACTGATTAAAATAAAGTCACGTTTCCTTTTGTATCTTCTAGTAGTTTCCCTCCAATCTTTCTGTTATAGAAATTACATAGAAAATAAACTATACAAAGGAAAGGAACAGATTTTTGTGTATCAAGTGGGCGTGTGAGTATGTGTGTTTGTTGGGAGGAGTAAAAGTTACAAAAGTTAAAAAAGAGGTTCAGGATATTGGTCCATAAAGAAGCCTAAATTTATTCCACACCAACTGAGATATTACATCCATAGGCACAAGTGGCTAAAATTAACGCTGGAATTCAATGGATGTTAAATAACAATAATAAAATAAATGGAAGCTTTAGATTTTAATGAGGGGTCATTAGTTGCTCTTTCTATCAATATAATGGGCCATAAAGATGAGCTCTTGCCCAGTTATAGTTATTAAAGACCACTTTTTTTCCTCCTAAAAATATAATGCCTGAAGAAGTTCTATTGAAATTTCAATTTTGTTCATGACATCCTGACACCTTGGTTAAGAAAGCCAACGGGGAAATTTTGCAATTTGTATTTTAAGACCTGACCCTGGCCTGGTCTTGCCATATTGTATCTTAAAGTTTTGTGGCCTTATCACTTTTGTGTAAGCCTCAAGAAAAATTTACCTGAATGAATCCCACCTTTTTGTCTTAACATTTAAAATGTTTAGTTAGACAAAAAAGATTATGGCAGTGGAAAGCAGAGGAAATGCAAGTAGAAGTTGAAGGCACAAACTGTCATTCTGGGTCAAAGATCCATGCCTTCCATCCTGGTTGAAACACATCTGGAGAAGCATATAGACTATAGTATTTTTGAGAGAGTTAACACAATGGTAAGAAGCTTGGCAAATATCTTATAGGAAAAATAAAATTAAAGCCTAGATGAGGAACTCAAAAGCCTTTTAGGAGACAAGCAATAAATAAATGTGAGAAAGCAGGCCAGGTATAATGAATAGTTTTCACCTCCTTAAAGAATTATTCTTGTTCTTATTTTTCTCAAAAATGCAGCAGTACATCCTTCTCCATGCATCCTTTGATAGCAAAATGGGCCCAACAAATATTAAATTTTTTCTTAAGAAAAGTGAAAGTGTAAGTAGGATACTGAGTCATGGAGAGGAATCTGAGTGGAGGAGACTCCTTGTCTCATGGAACAGTGGTTACTTGGAAAGTACTTTAAAGAGTATCATTATCAAGAGAAGATGGAGATTGACTATTTGACATAAAAATCTCCCAACTTTTAAATATTAGCTATATTTTAATTAAACAGATAAACATTTCCATGAAGACCAGTGTTGTATAAGTGAAGTAAATCACATTCATGAGACAAATATGACCATAAGCATCCATGACATTTTTCCAGCTGGAGACATGAAAAACAAAATTTTAAAATCCTGGAATTCAATGGATGTTAAATAACAATAATAAAATAAATGGAAGCTTTAGATTTTAATGAGGGGTCATTAGTTGCTCTTTCTATCAATATAATGGGCCATAAAGATGAGCTCTTGCCCAGTTATAGTTATTAAAGACCACTTTTTTTCCTCCTAAAAATATAATGCCTGAAGAAGTTCTATTGAAATTTCAATTTTGTTCATGACATCCTGACACCTTGGTTAAGAAAGCCAACGGGGAAATTTTGCAATTTGTATTTTAAGACCTGACCCTGGCCTGGTCTTGCCATATTGTATCTTAAAGTTTTGTGGCCTTATCACTTTTGTGTAAGCCTCAAGAAAAATTTACCTGAATGAATCCCACCTTTTTGTCTTAACATTTAAAATGTTTAGTTAGACAAAAAAGATTATGGCAGTGGAAAGCAGAGGAAATGCAAGTAGAAGTTGAAGGCACAAACTGTCATTCTGGGTCAAAGATCCATGCCTTCCATCCTGGTTGAAACACATCTGGAGAAGCATATAGACTATAGTATTTTTGAGAGAGTTAACACAATGGTAAGAAGCTTGGCAAATATCTTATAGGAAAAATAAAATTAAAGCCTAGATGAGGAACTCAAAAGCCTTTTAGGAGACAAGCAATAAATAAATGTGAGAAAGCAGGCCAGGTATAATGAATAGTTTTCACCTCCTTAAAGAATTATTCTTGTTCTTATTTTTCTCAAAAATGCAGCAGTACATCCTTCTCCATGCATCCTTTGATAGCAAAATGGGCCCAACAAATATTAAATTTTTTCTTAAGAAAAGTGAAAGTGTAAGTAGGATACTGAGTCATGGAGAGGAATCTGAGTGGAGGAGACTCCTTGTCTCATGGAACAGTGGTTACTTGGAAAGTACTTTAAAGAGTATCATTATCAAGAGAAGATGGAGATTGACTATTTGACATAAAAATCTCCCAACTTTTAAATATTAGCTATATTTTAATTAAACAGATAAACATTTCCATGAAGACCAGTGTTGTATAAGTGAAGTAAATCACATTCATGAGACAAATATGACCATAAGCATCCATGACATTTCTGAAAAATAGGCTATAAAATAAGAAATTCGGAGCTGGAGACATGAAAGTGGGCCTTGTAGATAAGATATGTTCTGGATCATTCTAGAAGAGAGAACAGGCTCAATGAATGAAAGTTACTAACAGGAATAGCTCAGTGCCTCAGGAGAGAAAACAGTCTTCAAAGTAAAATTTCTATGAGTAAAATGGTTTGGTTCATGAAGTGATAAGCATCTTGTGATGGTTAGTTTTGTGAGTCAACTGGACTAAGGGATGCAGATAGTTGATAAAACATATACCAACATTCTTGGTATGTCTATAACAGTGTGTCTGTAAGAGATTAGCATTAAATTAGTAGACTGAGATAAGATCACACTCATCAGGACAGGGCAGCATCATCCAATCCTGTGTGGGACTGAATGGAACAAAATGGAGGATTGTGAATACATTTAGTCTGCTTGAGCTGGCTTCTTCTGCCCTTGACATTGACCTCCTGAGTCTTCAGTTTTCAGGCTCAAACTAGAATTTAGATCATTGACCCTAGATTCTCAGGTCTTCTAAATTCATGCTGAATTACATTACCAGGTTTCTTGGTTCTCTAGTTTGCCAAGAGAAAACTGTGTGACTTCTCAGCCTCCATAATTATGTAAGTCAATATCTATAATAATAAATCTTCTCAAATTAAACATATATATATAGCTATATGTCCTATTGATTTTGTTTCTCTGGAGAACTTTAGACAATAGACACCCCCTTGCTGGCCTCAAGCTGAATGATCCTGTCAGAGATATGCTGAAATAGCTATTTCCTGTTTCCTCTCTGAGAACTTTAAGATCCTTTTTAACCAGGAAAGTCAGTAGCTTCTAGGCTGTCAGTGGTTAAACAAGAGAAACTGCATAGCATACACTAAGTTCCACTCCTTAATGTCTAAAGTTGATTTGCTCACTGCTGACTGAACTTGAGTAATCATGCCTTCACCAGCTCTGGAGCAAGACTGCCTGAATTTTTAAAATTAATTAATTAATTAATTATATTTGGAAGATAATTACTTTAAAATATTGTGACAGTTTTTACACACATCAACACAGGTATGCATGTGTCTTCCCGTCCTGAACCACCCTTGCATCTTCCTCCTCACCCTATCCCTCTGGGTTGTCCCAGAGCACTGGCTTGGTGTGCCCTGCTTTATGCATTGAACTTGCACTGGTCATCTATTTTATATATGGGAGCATACATGTTTCAATACTATTTTCTCCAATCATCCCACCTTCACCTTCTCCTTGTTGTCCTGCATGTAGGATTGTCATTACTGTCTTTCTAAATCCTACATATATATGTATTAATATACAGTATTTGTCTTTCTCTTTCTGACTTCACTGAGTATAATAGACTCCAATTTCATCCACCTCATTAGAACTGACTCAAATGCACTCCTTTTTATAGCTGAGTAACATTCCATTGTGTATATGCACTGCAACTTCCTTATCCATTCTTCTGTCCACGGATGTCTAGGTTGCTTCCATGCCCTAGCTATTGTAAATAGTGCCGTCACACGGATGTTTTTTTAGGTTGCTTCCATGCCCTAAGCTTCTGTTTAGCTCAATGCGACTTTTTGACATTGACCTCCTGAGTCTTCAGTTTTCAGGCTCAAACTAGAATTTAGATCATTGACCCTAGATTCTCAGGTCTTCTAAATTCATGCTGAATTACATTACCAGGTTTCTTGGTTCTCTAGTTTGCCAAGAGAAAACTGTGTGACTTCTCAGCCTCCATAATTATGTAAGTCAATATCTATAATAATAAATCTTCTCAAATTAAACATATATATATAGCTATATGTCCTATTGATTTTGTTTCTCTGGAGAACTTTAGACAATAGACACCCCCTTGCTGGCCTCAAGCTGAATGATCCTGTCAGAGATATGCTGAAATAGCTATTTCCTGTTTCCTCTCTGAGAACTTTAAGATCCTTTTTAACCAGGAAAGTCAGTAGCTTCTAGGCTGTCAGTGGTTAAACAAGAGAAACTGCATAGCATACACTAAGTTCCACTCCTTAATGTCTAAAGTTGATTTGCTCACTGCTGACTGAACTTGAGTAATCATGCCTTCACCAGCTCTGGAGCAAGACTGCCTGAATTTTTAAAATTAATTAATTAATTAATTATATTTGGAAGATAATTACTTTAAAATATTGTGACAGTTTTTACACACATCAACACAGGTATGCATGTGTCTTCCCGTCCTGAACCACCCTTGCATCTTCCTCCTCACCCTATCCCTCTGGGTTGTCCCAGAGCACTGGCTTGGTGTGCCCTGCTTTATGCATTGAACTTGCACTGGTCATCTATTTTATATATGGGAGCATACATGTTTCAATACTATTTTCTCCAATCATCCCACCTTCACCTTCTCCTTGTTGTCCTGCATGTAGGATTGTCATTACTGTCTTTCTAAATCCTACATATATATGTATTAATATACAGTATTTGTCTTTCTCTTTCTGACTTCACTGAGTATAATAGACTCCAATTTCATCCACCTCATTAGAACTGACTCAAATGCACTCCTTTTTATAGCTGAGTAACATTCCATTGTGTATATGCACTGCAACTTCCTTATCCATTCTTCTGTCCACGGATGTCTAGGTTGCTTCCATGCCCTAGCTATTGTAAATAGTGCCGCAATGAACACTGGGGTACATTGTGTCTCTTTCAATTTGGTTTCCTCAGGGTGTATATAATTGGACACACTGGTCCAGCTGTTCTGCAGCATGTGGGACCTTCCTAGATGAGGGATCAAACTGGTGCCCCTTGCACTGCAAGGTGGACTCTTCACCCACTGGACCACCAGGGAACCCCTGAAATCACTATTTTAAATAAAAGGAGGGTCAGCAGAATCTCTTTATAGTCCTAAGTCTGATGGGGAGAACATGGAAAATAACTAAGCTGTTCTCAGCTGTAAAAATATGTAAATAGTTCATGCTTGCCTGATTTGACCTGCAATTGCACAGATTTTTCATGTTCTTGATAAATATTCCTAAAATCTTTGAAAATATTTATTTTTGTGAACATCAAAAAAACATATCATTCTGTGAATTTTATTTGAAAAGTGTAAGAACACCCTTCAGACCTGATGAGAGTGATCCAGCTGAGCCCATTGACTCAATAAGGATTCAAAAGCACATCTTCACAAAACCACAAATTGCAGGTATGGTAACAAAAAAATTTTAAATCCCAGTAAAAATTCAGCAACTGACCAGAGTGAACAACCAGCCAATCAGAATAGATGTCAGCCATGAAAAATTAGTGAGATAAACTGATGGGGAATGGTTGAATATCAACTCCATAAATTAGAGAACTCTTTGTGTTATTCATTTATAAAAATCTGTAATCTTAAGTGCTAGGTTCTCAAATGTTAAAGCTCTCTTGTTTAATCATACATACTTATATAATTATACAGCTCTACAGTAACACTTAAAATATGATACCCATGAATATACTTTCACTATCATATTGTGATCTGAGCAGATTAATGGGATGAACTGATGTCTTCACCAAACAGCTGTTCCAAGGTCTGAAAATGTAGATGCCGTTTTGCTTGGGTCATGCTCATTTCATCCACCTCATTAGAACTGACTCAAATGCACTCCTTTTTATAGCTGAGTAACATTCCATTGTGTATATGCACTGCAACTTCCTTATCCATTCTTCTGTCCACGGATGTCTAGGTTGCTTCCATGCCCTAGCTATTGTAAATAGTGCCGCAATGAACACTGGGGTACATTGTGTCTCTTTCAATTTGGTTTCCTCAGGGTGTATATAATTGGACACACTGGTCCAGCTGTTCTGCAGCATGTGGGACCTTCCTAGATGAGGGATCAAACTGGTGCCCCTTGCACTGCAAGGTGGACTCTTCACCCACTGGACCACCAGGGAACCCCTGAAATCACTATTTTAAATAAAAGGAGGGTCAGCAGAATCTCTTTATAGTCCTAAGTCTGATGGGGAGAACATGGAAAATAACTAAGCTGTTCTCAGCTGTAAAAATATGTAAATAGTTCATGCTTGCCTGATTTGACCTGCAATTGCACAGATTTTTCATGTTCTTGATAAATATTCCTAAAATCTTTGAAAATATTTATTTTTGTGAACATCAAAAAAACATATCATTCTGTGAATTTTATTTGAAAAGTGTAAGAACACCCTTCAGACCTGATGAGAGTGATCCAGCTGAGCCCATTGACTCAATAAGGATTCAAAAGCACATCTTCACAAAACCACAAATTGCAGGTATGGTAACAAAAAAATTTTAAATCCCAGTAAAAATTCAGCAACTGACCAGAGTGAACAACCAGCCAATCAGAATAGATGTCAGCCATGAAAAATTAGTGAGATAAACTGATGGGGAATGGTTGAATATCAACTCCATAAATTAGAGAACTCTTTGTGTTATTCATTTATAAAAATCTGTAATCTTAAGTGCTAGGTTCTCAAATGTTAAAGCTCTCTTGTTTAATCATACATACTTATATAATTATACAGCTCTACAGTAACACTTAAAATATGATACCCATGAATATACTTTCACTATCATATTGTGATCTGAGCAGATTAATGGGATGAACTGATGTCTTCACCAAACAGCTGTTCCAAGGTCTGAAAATGTAGATGCCGTTTTGCTTGGGTCATGCTCACAACCCTGACCTGGGGTTCTCCATGTCCAGTCCAAGAGACACTAGTTTAGAAGAGCAGAGCCTTCTATTTTCCCTCTGTAGGTCCAGAGTGTCCTGTACCTTTTAAAGCACTTTGTTAGTACTTAAATCAGTGCTCTAATTACAGGCAAGAGGAAAGAACATTACAAACCAATGCCAAAACTGAATGCAGAGAGTTGTTTCTTCTCATGAGCAAAGAGAGTTATAGAAGCTGCTCAAATCTGCTGCCTTCACTAATATTGAGCCACTTAAGGCAAATGAGAGCATCACCTTTCTCTCTGCTTCCCTTCACATTTGGGTTAGCACCACTCAGAAAAATTGGAGAAACAAAAGGTATTTGTGGGTAACATATACAGGAAGAGATCTGTGGCACCAGTTGAGTTAAGCTGGACAGTTTTTATCACTAACAGATGTTTCAGTTGTGGCCATTAATACCAATTGAGCTATCATCAACATATGTTCTGTTTATCAAAATCTTTACTGACTGGACTCAAGATCTATGTTGCAGAGAGGCCTAGACATCAGAATTAAAGGGCATTTAACATTCTTTATTTGGACCAACTTTGAAAATAAATTTAGGTTTTGAAAAATTGAATCAGAGCTCATCAGATTTTCATAAAATTTTGTCTGTAGACCACTGACAGCAGAATTCTCTGACTGTTAAAAATGTAGATTCCAAACTCTCAACCAAAGCCATATTGATCAACTAGGGACTATATTTTATCAAATTTTGTAGCCCTAACTTCCCAGATGTTACTTAGTCTACTGTAAGTGCTCAATAAATGTGTTGTATAGCATGACCTATTAGTTAATTAGATCCTGTGATAGATAAATTGTCTGGGATTAAATTAACCAGGGATTTGCTTTTATCTTTCTTCTCACTGATCTTCAGTTGGCAGAACTAAGATCATTGGAAAAATGCAAGTGAAAACATTTCCTACAGTTCCATTTAGGCTTCCAACTTTCCATCAAGTTGGTAATCTTTAAGAGATGAAGTTAGTCTTGGAGCAGTTCTATGCTGGCTAAAACTCAAAAGAACCTAAATGGTCTAGAGTTAAAGCTTAGATTTCAGACAAATAAGAAAATACTCAACATCTGATGAAGAATTGGGGGAGCAGCAAGCTGTGTAGAAAATGCAGAAGTAAAAATGCAAGATGAACAGGGCAAAAACTGACAGATGTATATGTCACAGGTGTGCACACAGCTGCTGTCCGTAACCTGCAAGGGCTATCCTGATCACTGAGAGCATAGATGGCATCCAACATGGTATGGTTGCAGTGGCAAAAACTCTTCACAAACTCCAAAAGCATCTCTTCCACAAACCTTTCTTAATCAAGCACAAAGAATCAAGATTATTTGGCTACCTAATCAATTCCCATTGCAAGTTCCACAAAACTAGAGCCTACTCAGTTGAACATGAAATGCTGGATTTAAATCAAGTTTCTATTGCATGCTATCTCAGAATCTTCATTACTTCCATGGGAATATTAACACACCTCCAAGAGCCAGCAAGTAAATTGTGTGTGTGTGTGAGAGAGACAGAGGTTCGTTTTCATGATTAAGAAGCACAAGAAGGGCTGTGCCAAGAGTGTTGATAAGGTACTAGAGTAGGGGAGCATCAGGCACCTTAAAACCCAAGTTATCCAGCAATTGCTATCATGAATGCCACTTAGTGCATACTTTCACTGGTTTTACAAGCAAGCACTGCAGGTGAATGACATTGCTGATACACACAACATAGGACCCAGTCTTTATTCTATGGAAAAATTGAATCAGAGCTCATCAGATTTTCATAAAATTTTGTCTGTAGACCACTGACAGCAGAATTCTCTGACTGTTAAAAATGTAGATTCCAAACTCTCAACCAAAGCCATATTGATCAACTAGGGACTATATTTTATCAAATTTTGTAGCCCTAACTTCCCAGATGTTACTTAGTCTACTGTAAGTGCTCAATAAATGTGTTGTATAGCATGACCTATTAGTTAATTAGATCCTGTGATAGATAAATTGTCTGGGATTAAATTAACCAGGGATTTGCTTTTATCTTTCTTCTCACTGATCTTCAGTTGGCAGAACTAAGATCATTGGAAAAATGCAAGTGAAAACATTTCCTACAGTTCCATTTAGGCTTCCAACTTTCCATCAAGTTGGTAATCTTTAAGAGATGAAGTTAGTCTTGGAGCAGTTCTATGCTGGCTAAAACTCAAAAGAACCTAAATGGTCTAGAGTTAAAGCTTAGATTTCAGACAAATAAGAAAATACTCAACATCTGATGAAGAATTGGGGGAGCAGCAAGCTGTGTAGAAAATGCAGAAGTAAAAATGCAAGATGAACAGGGCAAAAACTGACAGATGTATATGTCACAGGTGTGCACACAGCTGCTGTCCGTAACCTGCAAGGGCTATCCTGATCACTGAGAGCATAGATGGCATCCAACATGGTATGGTTGCAGTGGCAAAAACTCTTCACAAACTCCAAAAGCATCTCTTCCACAAACCTTTCTTAATCAAGCACAAAGAATCAAGATTATTTGGCTACCTAATCAATTCCCATTGCAAGTTCCACAAAACTAGAGCCTACTCAGTTGAACATGAAATGCTGGATTTAAATCAAGTTTCTATTGCATGCTATCTCAGAATCTTCATTACTTCCATGGGAATATTAACACACCTCCAAGAGCCAGCAAGTAAATTGTGTGTGTGTGTGAGAGAGACAGAGGTTCGTTTTCATGATTAAGAAGCACAAGAAGGGCTGTGCCAAGAGTGTTGATAAGGTACTAGAGTAGGGGAGCATCAGGCACCTTAAAACCCAAGTTATCCAGCAATTGCTATCATGAATGCCACTTAGTGCATACTTTCACTGGTTTTACAAGCAAGCACTGCAGGTGAATGACATTGCTGATACACACAACATAGGACCCAGTCTTTATTCTATGGTTCTTAACCTGAGCAACCCAGCACCCGTTTGACCTGTCAATAAATAAATAAATAAAGGAGAATCGCTGGTTCTTTGGGGTGTATTGACCAAAAATCTCACCAGAAACAGTAGTGGACTAGGAATAAACTGATCAAGTGTTATCTGGAAGAAGATTATTTAATGAAGGGTCCCTTTCCCTAGGGCTTCCCAGGTGGCACTAGTGGTACAGAATGCAGGAGATAATATCAGAATTCCTGCCAATGCAAGAGACACAAGAGACACAGTTTCCATCCCTGGGTGGGCAAGATCCCCTGGAGAAGGAAATGATAACTCACTCCAGTATTCTTGCCTGGAAAGCTCCATGGGCAGAGAAATCTTATGGACTAAGTTCATGGGGTCACAAAGAGTCGGACATGACTTAGTGACTGAACAACAACAACAGCCCTTTTCCTTAAGGGGCAGCCTGTGCTGGTTTTTCTCTTTCTGCATTTCCTTTCTCTTCCAGAGCCTCACAGTTTGACTCCTCCAGGTCATTATATATATGAAGAAAGCCAAGAGAGTCTGACGTCTGGTGTGGGTGATAATGTATCTTAAGAGTTTGGAACACACCCCTGGTGTGTCCTCTCTCCCACACATACACAGAGAAACATGCCAGATGTAAAAAGATCCAAGAGTGGGTCATGTTCAGGAGCACTGACTAAAAAGCTCTTTAATTTTTTAGAAAAGAAAAGCCAAAATTTATCTCTTTGAGCTCTGTGTCCCATCTGATCAAAGTCCAAGAACACGAACTGAATCATAAAACAAGTTAAACACACTAGTGTTGGAGGATGAGAGGACTAGAGAAATCCTATCAAGAAACATGTGCGCTGATATGGCTGAAAAGCCATCTTCTAGTCCCTAGAGCTGGCCCTGGCCTCCTTTTCCTGGAGGAGGGAGATGGAAGGCTGTCCCTCTACCCCGAAGTCTTCCCACCACACATCAGCCATTTTAGTCCTTCCTCAGCATACTCATTCTTCATCTGCTCTGGCCTGACCTTGCCTTCAGTCTCAGCAAACCCACTGTACCCTGTTCTTCTTATCTTTCACCTGTACTACATATTTATGTCTCCTAAATAAGGAAAGGTGTAGCTAGATGGTTCCAAACTAGATTTGAAAAGAAGAAGCAGGATCGAATTTATTTTAATAGATATTGTCATCATCCAAATTCTTTTATGAACACTCTTCCTTTAGTAAGGCTCCTAACAATTCACTCCTCTCCCCAAGCCTTCTGTTTCCTCTAAAGTATTTATTGAGCTGACCTGTTTTGACCATAGTAAATGTGATAAGTGGACTGGGAAAGGCTTAGCTGCTTTGGGAACTACTCAAGCTCATTAGAAAATCTAGAATTGAACCTCTATCAATTTTTTCCTCAATGGGACTAGCATCCTGACTTATGAAAAAAATAACATGCATTTTAAAACTTGAAGTGCTCTGCAACAAATCTATTAATTGATAAATTATACAAGCAATTGAATGTCATCCTTACTGACCATTTGCTACCTGCAAGACACTTATACATACCTTATCATAATTGTCTCTTCAATGAAATATTATGGAGGTATCATCCCCTCCTTAGGATCAAGAACACTGAGGCTTTGAGTGTGTGGTAAGTGGAGTCAGGAGGATTCAGACACAGGCCTGTGTCATTCCTGCTGTCACAGTCTGGACACCTAGTAGAAGGTGGATATATTACCCGAATTCTCTCTAATGCAATAGCTCATGCTCTTAACCTCCACAGTCTCATGCCTTCCAATTTAAGCTCCTTCAGTAGATTCTAATCACACATAGGATGAAGTTCCTTATTAACTTGACTTCCACCCACTTGTCAAGCCTCAGCATGCACCATTCACCCAATAGGGACCCACACCCAGCTTAGTGTGGTTTTCCAAATAGGAAAATTTTTTTCATAGCTTCATAGCTTTGACAGGCTATTCTTTCTACCAAAACAACTTTCATTCATACCCATCCAAAAAATTCCAACCCTCAGCTCATAGACTACTATCTGCCCAAGCTGGCCCTGGCCTCCTTTTCCTGGGGGGGTCTGTCCCTCTCAGTCTCACACAAACCCCTTACTCATTCTTCATCTGCTCTGGCCTGACCTTGCCTTCAGTCTCAGCAAACCCACTGTACCCTGTTCTTCTTATCTTTCACCTGTACTACATATTTATGTCTCCTAAATAAGGAAAGGTGTAGCTAGATGGTTCCAAACTAGATTTGAAAAGAAGAAGCAGGATCGAATTTATTTTAATAGATATTGTCATCATCCAAATTCTTTTATGAACACTCTTCCTTTAGTAAGGCTCCTAACAATTCACTCCTCTCCCCAAGCCTTCTGTTTCCTCTAAAGTATTTATTGAGCTGACCTGTTTTGACCATAGTAAATGTGATAAGTGGACTGGGAAAGGCTTAGCTGCTTTGGGAACTACTCAAGCTCATTAGAAAATCTAGAATTGAACCTCTATCAATTTTTTCCTCAATGGGACTAGCATCCTGACTTATGAAAAAAATAACATGCATTTTAAAACTTGAAGTGCTCTGCAACAAATCTATTAATTGATAAATTATACAAGCAATTGAATGTCATCCTTACTGACCATTTGCTACCTGCAAGACACTTATACATACCTTATCATAATTGTCTCTTCAATGAAATATTATGGAGGTATCATCCCCTCCTTAGGATCAAGAACACTGAGGCTTTGAGTGTGTGGTAAGTGGAGTCAGGAGGATTCAGACACAGGCCTGTGTCATTCCTGCTGTCACAGTCTGGACACCTAGTAGAAGGTGGATATATTACCCGAATTCTCTCTAATGCAATAGCTCATGCTCTTAACCTCCACAGTCTCATGCCTTCCAATTTAAGCTCCTTCAGTAGATTCTAATCACACATAGGATGAAGTTCCTTATTAACTTGACTTCCACCCACTTGTCAAGCCTCAGCATGCACCATTCACCCAATAGGGACCCACACCCAGCTTAGTGTGGTTTTCCAAATAGGAAAATTTTTTTCATAGCTTCATAGCTTTGACAGGCTATTCTTTCTACCAAAACAACTTTCATTCATACCCATCCAAAAAATTCCTGTTCTTCAACCCTCAGCTCATAGACTACTAATCCTGCCCAGCTTGACCCTGACTTCCCCACTACTAAGTAATAAGATCATTTTTTTATTTTGTCTTCACACTCACATATGTACCTCTATTAATCATGAGATTATGACTCTTCCAGGTTATCTTTCCAATAATAGCATCACAGGACTTGACATATTTTGATGGATAGTGAAACTTCAATAAAAATCTGTTGAATGAATATATGATTCCATTCCACAGAGTCCAAAGAACTAACTTATATCGACCTTTCAAGTGGTTGCTATATCATGCTTTCTAACTGTTGATTACTTACTTAGTTTTCTAATTCCTCCCAACCCTCTTCTACTTT
This sequence comes from Tragulus kanchil, assembly GCA_022376925.1. Taxonomy (NCBI): domain Eukaryota; kingdom Metazoa; phylum Chordata; class Mammalia; order Artiodactyla; family Tragulidae; genus Tragulus; species Tragulus kanchil. The sequence continues at coordinate 50,109,074 of JAIOJX010000032.1, forward strand.
GTCAATGTTTTCATCAGCCAGCAATCCCAATGAGTACTGACTTCATTATTTTTGTTTCTGTGGCCTCATTCTACTTCCTGACATGCTTCTATCAGAGTGAAGCTCCCTTTCCAGCTGCCCTGATGTCTGCCATTGCTATTCCTCACCCTCACTTTCACAGCAGATGGAACTCCCAACATTGATGTGGCAACAATTTAAATTCTCTCCCTAAGTCCCCAGTTTTAGCAATGCCAAGAAAACCAATCCAACATAAAGAAAGAAAAAAATAAAAGGTTGTTCGTGCAGATGATTTGCAGCAAGAGGTATAAGCAAAGCTTTTCCCAGCTGGAAACAAGTGATCCCAGCTCTGGGTCCCTCACCTCCTGCCCCAGGTTAACAGGGACCCTCGGTGAGCAATCAGGTCCTCCATCCCAAAGTGCAGCAGAGCATTATGGCCCAGCTCATCTCCTTCTCAGCAGATAAAACATTCTTGCCTCTAATTAAAAAGATTAATAAAGGAATAGGACACTTCCTCAAACATAGGCATGGTAAGTGGAGTCAGGAGGATTCAGACACAGGCCTGTGTCATTCCTGCTGTCACACTTAAAAAAACTTCAAAACTCCACTAGTCTCATGCCTTCCAATTTAAGCTCCTTCAGTAGATTCTAATCACACATAGGATGAAGTTCCTTATTAACTTGACTTCCACCCACTTGTCAAGCCTCAGCATGCACCATTCACCCAATAGGGACCCACACCCAGCTTAGTGTGGTTTTCCAAATAGGAAAATTTTTTTCATAGCTTCATAGCTTTGACAGGCTATTCTTTCTACCAAAACAACTTTCATTCATACCCATCCAAAAAATTCCTGTTCTTCAACCCTCAGCTCATAGACTACTAATCCTGCCCAGCTTGACCCTGACTTCCCCACTACTAAGTAATAAGATCATTTTTTTATTTTGTCTTCACACTCACATATGTACCTCTATTAATCATGAGATTATGACTCTTCCAGGTTATCTTTCCAATAATAGCATCACAGGACTTGACATATTTTGATGGATAGTGAAACTTCAATAAAAATCTGTTGAATGAATATATGATTCCATTCCACAGAGTCCAAAGAACTAACTTATATCGACCTTTCAAGTGGTTGCTATATCATGCTTTCTAACTGTTGATTACTTACTTAGTTTTCTAATTCCTCCCAACCCTCTTCTACTTTGTCAATGTTTTCATCAGCCAGCAATCCCAATGAGTACTGACTTCATTATTTTTGTTTCTGTGGCCTCATTCTACTTCCTGACATGCTTCTATCAGAGTGAAGCTCCCTTTCCAGCTGCCCTGATGTCTGCCATTGCTATTCCTCACCCTCACTTTCACAGCAGATGGAACTCCCAACATTGATGTGGCAACAATTTAAATTCTCTCCCTAAGTCCCCAGTTTTAGCAATGCCAAGAAAACCAATCCAACATAAAGAAAGAAAAAAAAATAAAAGGTTGTTCGTGCAGATGATTTGCAGCAAGAGGTATAAGCAAAGCTTTTCCCAGCTGGAAACAAGTGATCCCAGCTCTGGGTCCCTCACCTCCTGCCCCAGGTTAACAGGGACCCTCGGTGAGCAATCAGGTCCTCCATCCCAAAGTGCAGCAGAGCATTATGGCCCAGCTCATCTCCTTCTCAGCAGATAAAACATTCTTTTGCCTCTAATTAAAAAGATTAATAAAGGAATAGGACACATCAGGTTCACATCAATCATTGCCCATGTGGTTCTTATTACTGTAATTAAAAGTTATCTTCTCCAAATTTTGGGATGAAAGTGCCATGATCTAAAATTGAAAACAGATTGTAGGTTTTACATTTTCCAACTTCATTCATTTTCTCTCTTTACAAAAGAGGGACAAAGCAATCTTCTTATGGCTGATAGGTTTAGAGGTGTCTTTAATAGCAATCTATCAGCAAAAATGCACTTTTCTCTTTCTTGAAACATCCTAAATGAGGTGCATTTTCCTTTTGTATTCAAAATGAATGATTGCTTATTTTTATAATTCCTCAGCTTGCCTTTTCTTTCTGTTCAGCTAACGGTGCCCTTGAATATTCTGATATGAAAGGCATTTCTAATGACAAGTGAAAAGTTTACTAAAGACTCTGCTATCATGCTTGGGCAAGAACAAGACAAACTTAATGCTCAATGAATTTATATCTCCCAGAATACATCAGACACGGAACACCCACATGCCCTGGCCCCTGGATCCATCTAGAAATGTGTATGATTCTGGAGACACTGAATCCTTTTGTATAATCTGAAGGAGCAGAGTCAACCCTGGGTCACTTTCTGAGGGATTAGCAGCTCAATTTCATCACAATCAAATTTTATTAAGAACTCACAGGTCAATCAGGCATCATGGGTGTCTTTGTCTATAGCCAGAATGGAAATGACTAGAGATATAGATGGTGGTTCATGGAGCCTGTAGTTTAGATTCTCTTTGGGGGTATGAGGTCTCCAGGTGAAAAGGATTCTCCTAGAAGAGCAGTTGATTCTCAAGTTTCCTGTTTCATCCTGCACTAGTATATATCCCTCTCCTTTGTCCGAAACTACAGTTCTCACTGGGACCTTTCCTCTCCCAACTCTCTCACATCCTGGTTGCTAGAAACCTTCATGTGTTGAAATACACAGGCATTGCATTTTCTCGAAGCTCTCTGCCTTCTGACCCAGGGTTCTATCTTCTCTGTTTCTCTTATCTGTGTCAAAACAGGGGGCTTGTAACATTCTTTGTACATCTCACATCTGCACAGTTCAAAGTAGGAGCTTGCAGCCTCAATGTTTTTCTTATCTATCAAGGCTTTCCTGTGCAAACAAGGGCTGCAGCAGCTTCGTCTACATGACTCAACACACTTAGAGACAGGGCTGATTGCCTCTATATTCTAGTTTCTTACTTCTGTGAGAAAGTACATTCAATTCAACTGGGATGAAAGTGCCATGATCTAAAATTGAAAACAGATTGTAGGTTTTACATTTTCCAACTTCATTCATTTTCTCTTTACAAAAGAGGGACAAAGCAATCTTCTTATGGCTGATAGGTTTAGAGGTGTCTTTAATAGCAATCTATCAGCAAAAATGCACTTTTCTCTTTCTTGAAACATCCTAAATGAGGTGCATTTTCCTTTTGTATTCAAAATGAATGATTGCTTATTTTTATAATTCCTCAGCTTGCCTTTTCTTTCTGTTCAGCTAACGGTGCCCTTGAATATTCTGATATGAAAGGCATTTCTAATGACAAGTGAAAAGTTTACTAAAGACTCTGCTATCATGCTTGGGCAAGAACAAGACAAACTTAATGCTCAATGAATTTATATCTCCCAGAATACATCAGACACGGAACACCCACATGCCCTGGCCCCTGGATCCATCTAGAAATGTGTATGATTCTGGAGACACTGAATCCTTTTGTATAATCTGAAGGAGCAGAGTCAACCCTGGGTCACTTTCTGAGGGATTAGCAGCTCAATTTCATCACAATCAAATTTTATTAAGAACTCACAGGTCAATCAGGCATCATGGGTGTCTTTGTCTATAGCCAGAATGGAAATGACTAGAGATATAGATGGTGGTTCATGGAGCCTGTAGTTTAGATTCTCTTTGGGGGTATGAGGTCTCCAGGTGAAAAGGATTCTCCTAGAAGAGCAGTTGATTCTCAAGTTTCCTGTTTCATCCTGCACTAGTATATATCCCTCTCCTTTGTCCGAAACTACAGTTCTCACTGGGACCTTTCCTCTCCCAACTCTCTCACATCCTGGTTGCTAGAAACCTTCATGTGTTGAAATACACAGGCATTGCATTTTCTCGAAGCTCTCTGCCTTCTGACCCAGGGTTCTATCTTCTCTGTTTCTCTTATCTGTGTCAAAACAGGGGGCTTGTAACATTCTTTGTACATCTCACATCTGCACAGTTCAAAGTAGGAGCTTGCAGCCTCAATGTTTTTTTTCTTATCTATCAAGGCTTTCCTGTGCAAACAAGGGCTGCAGCAGCTTCGTCTACATGACTCAACACACTTAGAGACAGGGCTGATTGCCTCTATATTCTAGTTTCTTACTTCTGTGAGAAAGTACATTCAATTCCAACTGGCAAGCAATCCACTACTTAAAAACCTTATTGTTTTTAGCCTTTTGAAATCTTGCCATACCAGGGTCCATTGCACTGGACTACAGTCCTGGTCCCCAGGAACTTAATGGCCTAATCTAAGACATCCAAGTTGCCAGATCAAAGTATGACTTCTTTTCTAAAAATCACAGAGTTGTGTATTATTTTCATCACTGAAATGGCACTAAACACAGTGTTCTTTGTGTCTTGGCTTTGGGTTCAATTCTTTTTTGTGTCTCTAGAGTCTAAGAGATCTGTCTTTTCTCCTTTTGATGTCCAGAACCTCTCAGAATGTTCTCACATTGCAAGTACTCAAAAAATGTTCCTAAGAATGATGCCTTTTAGAGATTCTCACAGTGGGGAAAGTCAGAGTGTCACAGAGTTAGGCCCAGCAGGTAGAAAGTGTGTGCATGTAAATGCTTGTACTTATGGATAATTAATAACCTTCTGCCATGACTGTCCATGTCAGAGGTTGTCATCTTGGCCCTCCTTGGATTTCTCAAAAGCTGCTCATCTGGGCTCAGAGCCTCTCTTGCTTTGCCAACATTCTCAGGTGAAGGGGCAAAGGATGGGGTCAGCATCTCTTTGCCAGGCAAAGAATCTCCACTTACCTAGACAGTGCTCAGAAAAGTCCAATGCATACTGCAGACCATGAGATGCACTTACAAGTTGGAATCTTAAAGTCAAATTAAAATGTTCATAACAGCATCTACCTCTATACCTTTCTGAAGAACTAGCTAAGGGTGGAGCCTGTCCTGGATGCCTTCTGCCAGACACATAGGACATGGATCAGAAATCAGGGTGGAGAGTCAAATAGTGGGATATAGAACATCTTTTCAGTTCAGAAGTAGGGGCTCCTAGGTTGGGTGCAGGGCTCTATGGAAGGACTGATCTACATACTGAATGCAGAGGCAGAGGCCAAATACTCAGGAAAGAGAAGAAAAAACATAGAAGCGATCCTATAGTGCTAAATATTGAAACCACTGGGAGAACATTCTCAAAACTAGTCACTATGGGTTAACTTGCAACCCACCAATACCTATACCAGTGGTGTGCCTATATTGAAAGTTACATTTTTCAAGAGAGTCACACATTTCAAATACTGGGAATGGGCAAACATTTTCAAGGAAATCAAATGAAAACATATCATTTGAGACAACAGATATTTTCTACATTTTCCTTTGTTCCTCTTGGATACTTCTGTAACTTATGTTTGGTTTCATCATTTTTAGGACCAGAAAACACTATCAGTGGGACAGCTAGAGCACCAGCCCAACAGAACACTTTGAAACAAGCAACAGAAGCACATTGTTTGGGCTGCAGATCCTTTTTCTTTAAACATTTGTGTCTTGGCTTTGGGTTCAATTCTTTTTTGTGTCTCTAGAGTCTAAGAGATCTGTCTTTTCTCCTTTTGATGTCCAGAACCTCTCAGAATGTTCTCACATTGCAAGTACTCAAAAAATGTTCCTAAGAATGATGCCTTTTAGAGATTCTCACAGTGGGGAAAGTCAGAGTGTCACAGAGTTAGGCCCAGCAGGTAGAAAGTGTGTGCATGTAAATGCTTGTACTTATGGATAATTAATAACCTTCTGCCATGACTGTCCATGTCAGAGGTTGTCATCTTGGCCCTCCTTGGATTTCTCAAAAGCTGCTCATCTGGGCTCAGAGCCTCTCTTGCTTTGCCAACATTCTCAGGTGAAGGGGCAAAGGATGGGGTCAGCATCTCTTTGCCAGGCAAAGAATCTCCACTTACCTAGACAGTGCTCAGAAAAGTCCAATGCATACTGCAGACCATGAGATGCACTTACAAGTTGGAATCTTAAAGTCAAATTAAAATGTTCATAACAGCATCTACCTCTATACCTTTCTGAAGAACTAGCTAAGGGTGGAGCCTGTCCTGGATGCCTTCTGCCAGACACATAGGACATGGATCAGAAATCAGGGTGGAGAGTCAAATAGTGGGATATAGAACATCTTTTCAGTTCAGAAGTAGGGGCTCCTAGGTTGGGTGCAGGGCTCTATGGAAGGACTGATCTACATACTGAATGCAGAGGCAGAGGCCAAATACTCAGGAAAGAGAAGAAAAAACATAGAAGCGATCCTATAGTGCTAAATATTGAAACCACTGGGAGAACATTCTCAAAACTAGTCACTATGGGTTAACTTGCAACCCACCAATACCTATACCAGTGGTGTGCCTATATTGAAAGTTACATTTTTCAAGAGAGTCACACATTTCAAATACTGGAAATGGGCAAACATTTTCAAGGAAATCAAATGAAAACATATCATTTGAGACAACAGATATTTTCTACATTTTCCTTTGTTCCTCTTGGATACTTCTGTAACTTATGTTTGGTTTCATCATTTTTAGGACCAGAAAACACTATCAGTGGGACAGCTAGAGCACCAGCCCAACAGAACACTTTGAAACAAGCAACAGAAGCACATTGTTTGGGCTGCAGATCCTTTTTTTACTTTTCCATATGTTGGTCTACATGGAGTTAGTGATAAGGCAGAGTGTCTGTCACCCCGACAGCTAGTCTGGAGGCTCTTGTAGGAAAAAAAAAAAAGTACAACACATTGGTTGGAAATGAACATGGACGTTTGGATGAAATGTTTTGTAGGTAAGGGATTTGCTTTCCAAGTAGTCTGCAAAATCCTTGAGACAGAGCCATGTACCTATCATCCATAATGCATGGTTTATTTTTAGTATGCATTTACATACAAAGTTGATGCTAAGTCCTTGATGAACACTTCTTTCCAAAAAGTTTACTGGCTGTTGCAGAGATATGATCTCCATTTAAACGGCATCCGTCATGCTTTGCCTTGGTGTCTGGCCATGCATGTTAAAGACAGCTTCTTCTACCCTGTTTAAAAAGGAGTCTACCCTCAAACACCAAGAACAACCTAACAAGGCTTCATCCTATGTCATGTCTGACCGAATCAACAATTCCTTTTACCCCTTTCACTCTTTGATCATCAGATAGGTGACATCCACAGTTATGTATCAATATAATTATCAATGTTATCTACTAAAAGCAGATACATTAAAAGTGAGATAGAAACATGTTGAAGACATACTGTAATTTACTGATGGAAGAGACAAAAGAATGGAAATTTTAAATGGAACCAGCCAGAAACGCCTCCTCTTGACTTACTGGTCTTTTGCCATAACCTGCCATGTTATAAAAATGATTTGCATACTGAATGCAGAGGCAGAGGCCAAATACTCAGGAAAGAGAAGAAAAAACATAGAAGCGATCCTATAGTGCTAAATATTGAAACCACTGGGAGAACATTCTCAAAACTAGTCACTATGGGTTAACTTGCAACCCACCAATACCTATACCAGTGGTGTGCCTATATTGAAAGTTACATTTTTCAAGAGAGTCACACATTTCAAATACTGGAAATGGGCAAACATTTTCAAGGAAATCAAATGAAAACATATCATTTGAGACAACAGATATTTTCTACATTTTCCTTTGTTCCTCTTGGATACTTCTGTAACTTATGTTTGGTTTCATCATTTTTAGGACCAGAAAACACTATCAGTGGGACAGCTAGAGCACCAGCCCAACAGAACACTTTGAAACAAGCAACAGAAGCACATTGTTTGGGCTGCAGATCCTTTTTTTACTTTTCCATATGTTGGTCTACATGGAGTTAGTGATAAGGCAGAGTGTCTGTCACCCCGACAGCTAGTCTGGAGGCTCTTGTAGGAAAAAAAAAAAAGTACAACACATTGGTTGGAAATGAACATGGACGTTTGGATGAAATGTTTTGTAGGTAAGGGATTTGCTTTCCAAGTAGTCTGCAAAATCCTTGAGACAGAGCCATGTACCTATCATCCATAATGCATGGTTTATTTTTAGTATGCATTTACATACAAAGTTGATGCTAAGTCCTTGATGAACACTTCTTTCCAAAAAAAGTTTACTGGCTGTTGCAGAGATATGATCTCCATTTAAACGGCATCCGTCATGCTTTGCCTTGGTGTCTGGCCATGCATGTTAAAGACAGCTTCTTCTACCCTGTTTAAAAAGGAGTCTACCCTCAAACACCAAGAACAACCTAACAAGGCTTCATCCTATGTCATGTCTGACCGAATCAACAATTCCTTTTACCCCTTTCACTCTTTGATCATCAGATAGGTGACATCCACAGTTATGTATCAATATAATTATCAATGTTATCTACTAAAAGCAGATACATTAAAAGTGAGATAGAAACATGTTGAAGACATACTGTAATTTACTGATGGAAGAGACAAAAAGAATGGAAATTTTAAATGGAACCAGCCAGAAACACCTCCTCTTGACTTACTGGTCTTTTGCCATAACCTGCCATGTTATAAAAATGAGTTTAGTTCTAGAGTAGACCTAGAATGGACTCAGAAATTCCACTCCAATATGTAGAAGTCTATAATACCCAGGTTTGCGACAAACCAAAGCATAACATACCTTATGGATCCCAGGATGACATCATAAATTCAACACCAAACTGCCCGTGGAAAGGTCAGAGAATTCTAGACCAGCCTGAGGGCACACTGTCCATGTGAGGGTGAGATCTTTACCTGGAAGATGTCCATGCCTGTTCTGATCTCCTTGAGAATGATTCTCTAGAACTGAGCCAGAACAAACCTGCCTCCAAGGCTTTGCACAAAAAAAGGAGAAATGCTACAGATAATCAGGGTTTATCTTGGCCATTTAAAATAACCTTTGACTTGCGGAGCCAATGGCTTAGAGAAATGAATGGAATGGGCGACCTAGGGTTTAGTTGTTGAAAAAAGAAAGTTACAAAATGTTTGTGGTGAATACAGCTAAGTATTCGGAATTTTGAGGTCGTTTTTTTACAACTTTACAATAGCCCAGAACGTGGTCTTAAGTTAGAACAAGAAAGCCACAGAGGAAAAATATTTCTTGTAAATTACTCCACACTATGAGATTACATGGGGAGCAGATGAAGGTAGAATAATAGAGTTCAAAATATTGCATTTCAAGAATAAGAAATAGTGTTTAGCAGGACTTTTGAACATTTTAAAATGTCTAAAAGCAAAAACAAAAGCCTTGGAACTAAACATTAGTTGCATGCTAAGTGTCCTTGATGAACACTTCTTTCCAAAAAGTTTACTGGCTGTTGAAAATGCTTTAAACGGCATCCGTCATGCTTTGCCTTGGTGTCTGGCCATGCATGTTAAAGACAGCTTCTTCTACCCTGTTTAAAAAGGAGTCTACCCTCAAACACCAAGAACAACCTAACAAGGCTTCATCCTATGTCATGTCTGACCGAATCAACAATTCCTTTTACCCCTTTCACTCTTTGATCATCAGATAGGTGACATCCACAGTTATGTATCAATATAATTATCAATGTTATCTACTAAAAGCAGATACATTAAAAGTGAGATAGAAACATGTTGAAGACATACTGTAATTTACTGATGGAAGAGACAAAAGAATGGAAATTTTAAATGGAACCAGCCAGAAACACCTCCTCTTGACTTACTGGTCTTTTGCCATAACCTGCCATGTTATAAAAATGAGTTTAGTTCTAGAGTAGACCTAGAATGGACTCAGAAATTCCACTCCAATATGTAGAAGTCTATAATACCCAGGTTTGCGACAAACCAAAGCATAACATACCTTATGGATCCCAGGATGACATCATAAATTCAACACCAAACTGCCCGTGGAAAGGTCAGAGAATTCTAGACCAGCCTGAGGGCACACTGTCCATGTGAGGGTGAGATCTTTACCTGGAAGATGTCCATGCCTGTTCTGATCTCCTTGAGAATGATTCTCTAGAACTGAGCCAGAACAAACCTGCCTCCAAGGCTTTGCACAAAAAAAGGAGAAATGCTACAGATAATCAGGGTTTATCTTGGCCATTTAAAATAACCTTTGACTTGCGGAGCCAATGGCTTAGAGAAATGAATGGAATGGGCGACCTAGGGTTTAGTTGTTGAAAAAAGAAAGTTACAAAATGTTTGTGGTGAATACAGCTAAGTATTCGGAATTTTGAGGTCGTTTTTTTACAACTTTACAATAGCCCAGAACGTGGTCTTAAGTTAGAACAAGAAAGCCACAGAGGAAAAATATTTCTTGTAAATTACTCCACACTATGAGATTACATGGGGAGCAGATGAAGGTAGAATAATAGAGTTCAAAATATTGCATTTCAAGAATAAGAAATAGTGTTTAGCAGGACTTTTGAACATTTTGAAAATGTCTAAAAGCAAAAAAACAAAAGCCTTGGCTAAACATTAAACATTAGGGGAAGATTATTCGTTCATATCCCTGCTTCATGTTGCACAAAGAAATCATAAACAAGGGTGCTGGATTTGCTACATAGAATGCATTCTGCTTTATGAATAAAGATGCAAATGTGGGGTGGGAACTATCCATGTTTATCATTTTACTGTCATGATATAGACTGCAGCTTGGAGGCAAACTGTTTTAAAACAATGGGCCTTTCCAGCTCCCCCATTCTCCCCCAGAGGAACCACAGAACCAAACCAAGCCTTTTCTTTGAGCTTTTTGGTCAGAGCACCAATAACCAAGGGTCACATTGTGAAAAGCCCCCAAAGCAAGCTCAACATGGTCTGAGCAAAGTGAACTCTCATCATTTTGGTGATGCTGCTTTGCGTCTTGCTATGTGCTGCCCGTGTTTTCCTTCCAGCCGAAGGGCTCATCGGAACTGATCAGGGACAGAAGTCAGGTCTCGAATGCAAGCATTTCACTCCATTCGTTGAACTGGTGCCTTCAAGAGCTAGCCATTCTACTGCACCCACACTTCCCAGTGGATAATGGTGATGAGGTAGAGCAGAAGGTAGAATAATGCCAAGGAAATTGGAAATTGGGAGCTGGTTTAGTTAATACTGCTTTTTCCCCTCTTGCATTTCTCTTTCTTTTTGTAATTCCTGAACAAAGGCTTTTCTTACGTCTCTAACAAACCATAACTGTAACAACTGCTGTTTATTGAGCACTGCATGAACCAATTTATCATGTATCCTCCAGTATAAACATTACAGAGACCCTGTGTGGTATTTTACAAACAAACAGTGGCACAGAGAGGTTAAGTAATTTATCTGAGGTCACAGAGCTAATGAATGAAACTCAAGATTTTATGAATCAAATGCTGTTACCCACTATGCTCTAATTGATTTTGCTGAGCCACACTGATGTTAGCTCCCAAATTCCTAACTCTCAAATGTATCCTTTTACTCCTAGTTCTGCTTAGGTATCATCACATCTCCTTTAACTATATACCGCTTTTATTTCTTTATTCAGTTAAATTATTTTAAATTAAATTTGTTATTCTTTCATAATTATCCTCAGTGTCTTGATTAGACAGTATCATCTGCCAGATCTGTGGGAAACAAACAAAATTGTTCAGTGGGCAGAGGCTAACTCTCCATCCTCAGGAGTATGCTTAGAATTTTGCATCATAATGTTGAATTATTTGTCTCAAAGTGGCACCCCTAATTCTGTTCCAGGCTCCAAAATACCAAAATCCATCTTCACAATGGAAATAAAACTGTTCAAAAGCCACAGAGAGGCATAGGGTACTGGGAGGAAAATACATTATGATGCCGCTGAAGTTGAAAGCTAACCTAAAATGAAAAGAACATGAAAGACAAGATAAGACTGAAGTGGAGGTCAGAAAGCACTACAAGTTTAAGAATGAATAGAAGAGAAAACTAGCCAGAACAAAAATATATAAAACAGAAACAGTCCATTTTGAAGATTAATGACCATTGAAAAAACTAAGGTGAGGTTCACTCATTATACCTCCAACAAATAGGCATTAGAGGACCTACTATCTTTCCAGAACTGGTGTACAACAGCAAATGAGCAGATAAATTCCTTGTCCTCCTTGTGGTATCCATAGGTTTTTTGGAGGGGAAATAAATATGGATTGATATCTATTAAGGGAAAGATCAAAGGCCTAAGGAAAAGTGGCAGCAGAGAATGAGATGGTCAAATAGCATCACTGATTCAACAGACAAGAGTTTGAGCAAACTCTGGGAGACTGTGGAGGACAGAGGAGCCTGGCTTGCTGCAGTTTATGGAAACACAAAGAGTTAGACACGACTTAGCGACCACCAAAAAATCAAAGCTGCTGTTTATTGAGCACTGCATGAACCAATTTATCATGTATCCTCCAGTATAAACATTACAGAGACCCTGTGTGGTATTTTACAAACAAACAGTGGCACAGAGAGGTTAAGTAATTTATCTGAGGTCACAGAGCTAATGAATGAAACTCAAGATTTTATGAATCAAATGCTGTTACCCACTATGCTCTAATTGATTTTGCTGAGCCACACTGATGTTAGCTCCCAAATTCCTAACTCTCAAATGTATCCTTTTACTCCTAGTTCTGCTTAGGTATCATCACATCTCCTTTAACTATATACCGCTTTTATTTCTTTATTCAGTTAAATTATTTTAAATTAAATTTGTTATTCTTTCATAATTATCCTCAGTGTCTTGATTAGACAGTATCATCTGCCAGATCTGTGGGAAACAAACAAAATTGTTCAGTGGGCAGAGGCTAACTCTCCATCCTCAGGAGTATGCTTAGAATTTTGCATCATAATGTTGAATTATTTGTCTCAAAGTGGCACCCCTAATTCTGTTCCAGGCTCCAAAATACCAAAATCCATCTTCACAATGGAAATAAAACTGTTCAAAAGCCACAGAGAGGCATAGGGTACTGGGAGGAAAATACATTATGATGCCGCTGAAGTTGAAAGCTAACCTAAAATGAAAAGAACATGAAAGACAAGATAAGACTGAAGTGGAGGTCAGAAAGCACTACAAGTTTAAGAATGAATAGAAGAGAAAACTAGCCAGAACAAAAATATATAAAACAGAAACAGTCCATTTTGAAGATTAATGACCATTGAAAAAACTAAGGTGAGGTTCACTCATTATACCTCCAACAAATAGGCATTAGAGGACCTACTATCTTTCCAGAACTGGTGTACAACAGCAAATGAGCAGATAAATTCCTTGTCCTCCTTGTGGTATCCATAGGTTTTTTGGAGGGGAAATAAATATGGATTGATATCTATTAAGGGAAAGATCAAAGGCCTAAGGAAAAGTGGCAGCAGAGAATGAGATGGTCAAATAGCATCACTGATTCAACAGACAAGAGTTTGAGCAAACTCTGGGAGACTGTGGAGGACAGAGGAGCCTGGCTTGCTGCAGTTTATGGAAACACAAAGAGTTAGACACGACTTAGCGACCACCACAATAAAGTTTGAAGAAATGTTTCAAAGCTCTACAAAGTGCCTTAGAATCTGAAAATTGAAAGACTAGTACACTTTGTACAGCAATGACTAGGTGGATAAATTATAAGAGCACTGAATGGAAAATGTCAACAAAAGATCTTAATAATGCTTTTTCTCTCTTTTGTTCAGGCCAGCCCAGTTCATTAAGAAATTCATTGAGCTTCTGCCGTGTCTGATTGTCCTATTTTTATAACCATCTCCTGCAGAGTACTCTGAAGTCTGTTAGGGATCTTACCCTATGATAATTCAGAAAAGAAGATGATGGTGTGTCTGTGTATTTTCTTTTTGCCACTGAATCTCTGACATATTTGGGTGTACAATAAGTAAACACAGATGTGAACGAGGCAAAATGACGGAAGAAAGTAATGATGGAAAAACGAAAGTGAAAAGGCCAGGCAGCAGATTTCACAAATGATTTGAACACCAAAGGTCAACGCATATCAACCCCACAGTTAGACTCCTTGCAAATATCATATTACAGGAAATATATACTGGAGAAGAATCAGAAAGGTGCACAAGAGGGTAACCAAGATTAAAAACTCTTAGTATGGAACAGGGTTAGTAACTGAAGTTTCTGAAAAGAGACAAGTATGAGGCATAAAGTGGTGTTACTCATCCAAGGCCCAGAAGAGCTGCAGTCACATGGCTGGTGAAAAGAGCTGTTAAGACCAAAAACTCAAAGAAATGTATAGGCATTAGAACGAACCTGCCTACACGTGAGGTAATTTGGGAGGTGATTACCAAAGTCAGCAGAAGATGCTGTGCATGTGGGAAAACTAAAAGACCTATGCTGAGGCCAGTCATCCAAAATGCATGACTGCAGTGAGTACCAATGATAAGAGACAACTTCTCCGTCTCCATTCCTTACAGAATGCCTTTTTCTATTGTGGATATATATTCAGGGCCATTAACAAAACTAGCAACTCTCCAGGGCTTATGAAAAATACCATCAATTGACAAATAAATATGAAAGCTGAAAAACAAATTGGAGGCTCGCAAGGTAAACCAGAGCAGCTCTTTTTATAAGATCAACAGAAAATCTACAATGAAATCATTAGTAATATCTGGCCGTGTAGCAAAGACTCAGTTTCCTATTTCATGAAAAGAGGACATTTTCTAGGGTACAGCTAAGAGACTTGCATAAAAGTTCCAGAAACTTCAGCTCTTTGACTGACTGACTCCATTACCTGGTCCCTGCTTCTGTTCTCTGTATAAAGTGTCCTATTTCTTACATTATGATGGGGGAGCTCTCTCCAGCAGTTATCTATCAGAGAATCCTCCTCAGTATTCTCTCTCTGGACCACAGGAACAGGTGCTTGAGTGTCACCACTTTGGTGGATATTCCTTAATATGAAAGATTGTTCTGCCATCCTTTCATTCATTCTCTCACCAAATATGGTTGATGCACTGTCTGTATGTCATGCTGTGTTTAGAACTAGACAGAGTATGATAACCGATATTAAGGAGAAAGTGTTCTGGTTAACGCTGATTGTGGAGTGAGGCGGATCTGAAAAGATGACCTCTTCTCCCATAACCCCAGTACCAAGAATTAAAAACCGGTCTTAGTACTCCTTGCAAATATCATATTACAGGAAATATATACTGGAGAAGAATCAGAAAGGTGCACAAGAGGGTAACCAAGATTAAAAACTCTTAGTATGGAACAGGGTTAGTAACTGAAGTTTCTGAAAAGAGACAAGTATGAGGCATAAAGTGGTGTTACTCATCCAAGGCCCAGAAGAGCTGCAGTCACATGGCTGGTGAAAAGAGCTGTTAAGACCAAAAACTCAAAGAAATGTATAGGCATTAGAACGAACCTGCCTACACGTGAGGTAATTTGGGAGGTGATTACCAAAGTCAGCAGAAGATGCTGTGCATGTGGGAAAACTAAAAGACCTATGCTGAGGCCAGTCATCCAAAATGCATGACTGCAGTGAGTACCAATGATAAGAGACAACTTCTCCGTCTCCATTCCTTACAGAATGCCTTTTTCTATTGTGGATATATATTCAGGGCCATTAACAAAACTAGCAACTCTCCAGGGCTTATGAAAAATACCATCAATTGACAAATAAATATGAAAGCTGAAAAACAAATTGGAGGCTCGCAAGGTAAACCAGAGCAGCTCTTTTTATAAGATCAACAGAAAATCTACAATGAAATCATTAGTAATATCTGGCCGTGTAGCAAAGACTCAGTTTCCTATTTCATGAAAAGAGGACATTTTCTAGGGTACAGCTAAGAGACTTGCATAAAAGTTCCAGAAACTTCAGCTCTTTGACTGACTGACTCCATTACCTGGTCCCTGCTTCTGTTCTCTGTATAAAGTGTCCTATTTCTTACATTATGATGGGGGAGCTCTCTCCAGCAGTTATCTATCAGAGAATCCTCCTCAGTATTCTCTCTCTGGACCACAGGAACAGGTGCTTGAGTGTCACCACTTTGGTGGATATTCCTTAATATGAAAGATTGTTCTGCCATCCTTTCATTCATTCTCTCACCAAATATGGTTGATGCACTGTCTGTATGTCATGCTGTGTTTAGAACTAGACAGAGTATGATAACCGATATTAAGGAGAAAGTGTTCTGGTTAACGCTGATTGTGGAGTGAGGCGGATCTGAAAAAGATGACCTCTTCTCCCATAACCCCAGTACCACAGACTTTCTCATTATTTCATGACTCTCCAGACATTTTTTCTTTCAGTTTTAAAATATACTCATACCTGACTGCCCTTTAAGGGAAGGAGTAAGTAAAGTCGTAAATGAACATTTCAGGGTGTTCTGAACTTCCACACAGCTTCAGTGAAGTCTGATTCTCATTCCAGTCTTAATGGCTTTGTTTCTAAGCTAACTGGTTACCATAGCTTTGGTCCTGACAGATAAATACTGGCCTAACCCTAGGGTTGGAAAGCTGAATAAAGTACATGACCAAAATTAGCATCAATGTATGTCAAGAAATTAATAAAAAATTATGTTGTGATTTCTTTCACATTCTAAATAATGCCTACTTTCTATTTTTTTAAAATAACACTTTCTGGCTTTCAAGAAACTCCCATATCCCAGATGTATATGCTTTAGGCTCCACAAAACCTGGACCTTCCTCTAATGGACAAATGTGAATTCCTCATTCTTGGCTCTGCTGCTCTCTAGCTATGAAAATTTGGGCTTGTCACTTAACTTTTCCACTTATTTATGTTGTAATAATAATAATAATTCTACTTCATGTTCCCTTAAAGCAAGCATAAGAATACTTTCAAGGCACAGTAATAGTGGACTTGAGAGAAAGTTATCTATGGAAAAGTACTTGGAAAGCTAAAAATAGTATATTACTTAAAACATTATTTAAAACACCACTAGCCATTCTTTTTCAGCTTAGAATTGCATCTTTTGCTTCAGCCTCAAAAGTTGCCTGTAAGACTTGTAATATTATTGTTTGGCTCTGGAATTCTCAGTTATTTTTAAATATAACTTGTAGCTTATTTCATAACGTAACTTGACTTGCTACCTAATACAAGCTCCTTCAAGTGGACACTGAATTATTTTCTTCCTTATAGAGATTTCTTCAGAGCTCACAGAAACACTGTATGTGCTTAATAAATACTTGTGGATTTGTTCAATTGGCTTGAATCCCAAGATTTTGAACCCTAACCAGTCACGTACCCATCCATCCATCTATCTGTTGATCCATCCATTTTTAAAAAAACCCATCTAAACGTGCCTAATGTGTGCTTCTATGGAAGCCCAGAATGTCATCAGGTGAACGCAAGGCTGCTCTGGCTGATGGGCCCTGGAGGACCTGGAGCTCAGCATGGTGGCTTCCTCTTGGCAGCATTTGAGGCTTACGGCTCTGAGGGGAGTGGGTCATGTATGAAGATCACTCTCCCCAGAACATCACTCTGACAGGTACTGTTGCCAGCGTTGGTGAAATTGCAACCAGTGCTATACAGTGACTCCTCCAAAAGCTTCAATTGCTGTGGTAAAGAGCAGCAAATGGGTACCCTAGGGTTGGAAAGCTGAATAAAGTACATGACCAAAATTAGCATCAATGTATGTCAAGAAATTAATAAAAAATTATGTTGTGATTTCTTTCACATTCTAAATAATGCCTACTTTCTATTTTTTTAAAATAACACTTTCTGGCTTTCAAGAAACTCCCATATCCCAGATGTATATGCTTTAGGCTCCACAAAACCTGGACCTTCCTCTAATGGACAAATGTGAATTCCTCATTCTTGGCTCTGCTGCTCTCTAGCTATGAAAATTTGGGCTTGTCACTTAACTTTTCCACTTATTTATGTTGTAATAATAATAATAATTCTACTTCATGTTCCCTTAAAGCAAGCATAAGAATACTTTCAAGGCACAGTAATAGTGGACTTGAGAGAAAGTTATCTATGGAAAAGTACTTGGAAAGCTAAAAATAGTATATTACTTAAAACATTATTTAAAACACCACTAGCCATTCTTTTTCAGCTTAGAATTGCATCTTTGCTTCAGCCTCAAAAGTTGCCTGTAAGACTTGTAATATTATTGTTTGGCTCTGGAATTCTCAGTTATTTTTAAATATAACTTGTAGCTTATTTCATAACGTAACTTGACTTGCTACCTAATACAAGCTCCTTCAAGTGGACACTGAATTATTTTCTTCCTTATAGAGATTTCTTCAGAGCTCACAGAAACACTGTATGTGCTTAATAAATACTTGTGGATTTGTTCAATTGGCTTGAATCCCAAGATTTTGAACCCTAACCAGTCACGTACCCATCCATCCATCTATCTGTTGATCCATCCATTTTTAAAAAAACCCATCTAAACGTGCCTAATGTGTGCTTCTATGGAAGCCCAGAATGTCATCAGGTGAACGCAAGGCTGCTCTGGCTGATGGGCCCTGGAGGACCTGGAGCTCAGCATGGTGGCTTCCTCTTGGCAGCATTTGAGGCTTACGGCTCTGAGGGGAGTGGGTCATGTATGAAGATCACTCTCCCCAGAACATCACTCTGACAGGTACTGTTGCCAAGCGTTGGTGAAATTGCAACCAGTGCTATACAGTGACTCCCCTCCAAAAGCTTCAATTGCTGTGGTAAAGAGCAGCAAATGGGTAAAGAGAAAAATCACAATAACCTTGCCTAAAGGGGTTAAGGCATGTTAGTAGGCCTTGAAAACTGAGATGTTCAGCAGGCATAAGAAGTAGGCAGTACTCATAGGAGAAGCACCAGCATCCACAAAGGCACAGAGATAGATTCGTGAGTACCTGCCAATGAAGAAGAGAGGACGCCTCTGTGGTTCTGAAACCACTCACATGGAGATGGAGCAGAGATCTCAGCACGATGTGGGCCTCAGCTCCTGACAGAGCTCAGCCGACTCTCTCCTGAATTTTGTTCTTTATCCTAAAATCAATGAGCAGTCACTGAAGATTTTAAATAGGGTGCCATGGTCAACATTGCATTCAAAAACAATGTAGAAACACCCCATTGATTCTGAGCTTCCAGAAATGGGATCTTATATCCAGATTCCCAAATGATTTACCACTTGAGACATGAGGACCACAAATTCTTCAAGATGATACATAGAATCCACAATCCCAGATTCATTCCCTCTGGTATTAACTGAATGTAATCTGAAATAGGAAGCCTCAAAGTGTTGAGGAAAAAGAAAGAAAGCATATTTAATATATAACATTTTAAAAGTCTTCCAAAAAGTAAGAATTCTGGGACTATGATATTATCTTTCTTTCTCTAACTGTGCATTTCTTAAAACAATTTTCTGAGATTTCTCCATTGATTAAAGTTAGAATTTCACTGTGGGAACCCTTGAGTTTTAGCCAAACACAGATTGCTCTTTGGATATTACTGTGCACAGTAAGATGGAATATGCCTATTTTTGTGTATCTAAAAATGTTTAAGAAGTTCTGTCCTGAATGTGAAAACCAGGATCAAATGATACATATTAGGCACAAAGCAAAGAAGTAAAGTACCACCTGGAAGGAAAAAATATGTGTTCCAACATGGACATATCTCTAGTTCTATCAAAAATATGATAAGGCAAAAAACTGGAGGACCTGGAGCTCAGCATGGTGGCTTCCTCTTGGCAGCATTTGAGGCTTACGGCTCTGAGGGGAGTGGGTCATGTATGAAGATCACTCTCCCCAGAACATCACTCTGACAGGTACTGTTGCCAAGCGTTGGTGAAATTGCAACCAGTGCTATACAGTGACTCCCCTCCAAAAGCTTCAATTGCTGTGGTAAAGAGCAGCAAATGGGTAAAGAGAAAAATCACAATAACCTTGCCTAAAGGGGTTAAGGCATGTTAGTAGGCCTTGAAAACTGAGATGTTCAGCAGGCATAAGAAGTAGGCAGTACTCATAGGAGAAGCACCAGCATCCACAAAGGCACAGAGATAGATTCGTGAGTACCTGCCAATGAAGAAGAGAGGACGCCTCTGTGGTTCTGAAACCACTCACATGGAGATGGAGCAGAGATCTCAGCACGATGTGGGCCTCAGCTCCTGACAGAGCTCAGCCGACTCTCTCCTGAATTTTGTTCTTTATCCTAAAATCAATGAGCAGTCACTGAAGATTTTAAATAGGGTGCCATGGTCAACATTGCATTCAAAAACAATGTAGAAACACCCCATTGATTCTGAGCTTCCAGAAATGGGATCTTATATCCAGATTCCCAAATGATTTACCACTTGAGACATGAGGACCACAAATTCTTCAAGATGATACATAGAATCCACAATCCCAGATTCATTCCCTCTGGTATTAACTGAATGTAATCTGAAATAGGAAGCCTCAAAGTGTTGAGGAAAAAGAAAGAAAGCATATTTAATATATAACATTTTAAAAGTTTTCCCAAAAAAGTAAGAATTCTGGGACTATGATATTATCTTTCTTTCTCTAACTGTGCATTTCTTAAAACAATTTTCTGAGATTTCTCCATTGATTAAAGTTAGAATTTCACTGTGGGAACCCTTGAGTTTTAGCCAAACACAGATTGCTCTTTGGATATTACTGTGCACAGTAAGATGGAATATGCCTATTTTTGTGTATCTAAAAATGTTTAAGAAGTTCTGTCCTGAATGTGAAAACCAGGATCAAATGATACATATTAGGCACAAAGCAAAGAAGTAAAGTACCACCTGGAAGGAAAAAATATGTGTTCCAACATGGACATATCTCTAGTTCTATCAAAAATATGATAAGGCAAAAAAAATGCTGCTTGCATTAAGATCCATGTCTCAGAATTCACAAGCCAAGGGTGGGGAGATCCAACACTTCCCCAGGCAGATTCTCAGGATGGAATGAGGTCCCCAAAGAGCAGAAATGTTAATTATTAACCCTCTTGTGGGGCCCCGCATTAAAAGTTCATTTTTATAAACGCTTTTTGACACTCTGAAAGGCTGTTTTCTCTGTCAGCGCTCCCTCAGTAACTCCAAAACCTTTTTATTTTCCACTTGAGACCTGGGGTGGGGACGGTGGGGGTGGCGTTTGGGGAGCAAGAGAGTTAGAGCTCCTCCATACCTGGGAAAATGCTAATTCCTGTTTTTAAGAAAATAGGCTAAGAAAAGGCTCAAGGGAGTGTAGGACATCAAAGAACTCTTTTAAAACAACTTTTTTGACGATTTAAATGAAAATGAGGCAGACATATATGGATTAAATTTTCCCTTTAAAGCAGCCTGAGGTTTAAAGATTAAGGGGATGAGAGATGGAGGTAAAATGTATTGGGGGGTTATTATCAGAGTTTCAACTAACCTGAAACTGAGTGCATTAACCCATGATGTGTCCACGTACATTCCAACAGGCGCGTGCACCAGGACACACATGCACACGCACACACGTGGGCCAAGTGCCCTGAACCAGTCCCTTCACAGCTGATGATTTATGCAGCTTGCCAGGAGAGAAGTAGGCCACGCCAGCCTTGAAAGCACTTTAGTTTGGTTGTTTTTACTCATGAAGGACATGTTGTCCTGTAATTATTCTGTCATTTCTTAAAAGGTGAAATCCTTAACAGGTTTGTGCTTTATGTGTTGCTGGAAATGTTCTTGTCAGAGCACGTCTGAGCAAGTTGGAATCCCCACTCCACACCTCCTTTATGAGGAACAAAGAGGACCTGGACATTTTGAAATGTGTTAAAGAATCTGGAGAAAAGAATATTAGTCAGGGGGGAAAGATAAGATACAGAAAGAGTGCAAACAACATTCCTATTTCTTCTCTGAACACCTACAAAATACTTTCTGTCATTAGCATTGTTTTCTTTCTCTCTCTGTCAACAAACGAGTATAATTTTGTATCTGTATGTGATAACAGAACAGGGTAGGGTAAAAATAGCTAATGGTTAACTCAGAGACAAAACGAAAAACATACAACTTCAAGCAATGTAAATATTAAAGTTATGTTTTAATACTTAGGAAAATCTAAAGGAGATGCTGGAATTGATCAGATTAGTCATTTGTTCTCTGTGTTACTGATAAAACTTGTAAAATTGGTGAATTAAAAGGAAAAGCTTTAGAGCCTCAAATTATCAAGAACTTTACTGTTTCAAAGATCAAATGCAATAGAAAAGCAACTCTTTTCCCACATCAAAATTGATCTTTCAGTTTGAAAGGTCTAACACTGTGAAGTGTTATAGGGCATTTGGGCCAAGTCAGAATGAACAGTTAGCAGTTTACCATCAAATTAAGAATGGTGCTTTAATTCCATGAATTGTGAAAAGTCTTGCCTTCTCTTTAGTCCACAGAGAAGTCAAATCAACAGGTGAAATGTCTGTGTACTAGATGACTGTATGTTTGAAACAGAAGACGAAATGAGCCATATATGGATTAAATTTTCCTTTAAAGCAGCCTGAGGTTTAAAGATTAAGGAAGAGATGAGGTAAAATGTATTGGGGGTTATTATCAGAGTTTCAACTAACCTGAAACTGAGTGCATTAACCCATGATGTGTCCACGTACATTCCAACAGGCGTGCACCAGGACACACATGCACACGCACACACGTGGGCCAAGTGCCCTGAACCAGTCCCTTCACAGCTGATGATTTATGCAGCTTGCCAGGAGAGAAGTAGGCCACGCCAGCCTTGAAAGCACTTTAGTTTGGTTGTTTTTACTCATGAAGGACATGTTGTCCTGTAATTATTCTGTCATTTCTTAAAAGGTGAAATCCTTAACAGGTTTGTGCTTTATGTGTTGCTGGAAATGTTCTTGTCAGAGCACGTCTGAGCAAGTTGGAATCCCCACTCCACACCTCCTTTATGAGGAACAAAGAGGACCTGGACATTTTGAAATGTGTTAAAGAATCTGGAGAAAAGAATATTAGTCAGGGGGGAAAGATAAGATACAGAAAAAGTGCAAACAACATTCCTATTTCTTCTCTGAACACCTACAAAATACTTTCTGTCATTAGCATTGTTTTCTTTCTCTCTCTGTCAACAAACGAGTATAATTTTGTATCTGTATGTGATAACAGAACAGGGTAGGGTAAAAATAGCTAATGGTTAACTCAGAGACAAAACGAAAAACATACAACTTCAAGCAATGTAAATATTAAAGTTATGTTTTAATACTTAGGAAAATCTAAAGGAGATGCTGGAATTGATCAGATTAGTCATTTGTTCTCTGTGTTACTGATAAAACTTGTAAAATTGGTGAATTAAAAAGGAAAAGCTTTAGAGCCTCAAATTATCAAGAACTTTACTGTTTCAAAGATCAAATGCAATAGAAAAGCAACTCTTTTCCCACATCAAAATTGATCTTTCAGTTTGAAAGGTCTAACACTGTGAAGTGTTATAGGGCATTTGTGGGCCAAGTCAGAATGAACAGTTAGCAGTTTACCATCAAATTAAGAATGGTGCTTTAATTCCATGAATTGTGAAAAGTCTTGCCTTCTCTTTAGTCCACAGAGAAGTCAAATCAACAGGTGAAATGTCTGTGTACTCTCTAGTATGACTGTATGATTATGAAACAGAAGTCTAATTTCTGTGTATGACACAGGCAGTTACCTTCTGGTGAGTTCTCAAGGGTGGGTCTTTTCCAAAGTGTCTTAAGTTGTTGTCGTTAAACACAGCAACCCACTCATTTAGAAAAGCCCATAGCAACACGATCCCTAGATCAGAAAGATCTTCTGGAGGAAAGCAAGGCAACCCACTCCAGTATGCTTGCCTAGAAAGCCCCATGGATAGAGTCTGGCAGGCTGTAGTCCATAGGGTCACAAAGAGTCAGATACAACTAAGCAACTAAACAACAACAACATACCAATACAACTAATGATCTATCAGCCACCTGCCCTCTGCCATGGCACTGCAGTAATTATCTTCCCTTCTTATCCTTTAAACTAAAAGCAACTGCTAGGAAATCTCTTTTAACTTGAACTCTTGAAAATATGACACAAAACAATCATGGAAGTCAAAGCTGAGATTCAACCAATGCACAATAGCTCACAGCTGCAGTGTTATTTTTATCTGAGGTTCCTTCAGATTGTTTATGACATCAACTTTGTTGATCAGTGTTCTCAATAAATTGATGGTTATATATTTTGAATATTACACATGAATAAGGGATTTCCCTTCTAGCTCAGCTGGGAAAGTATCTACCTGCAATGCAGGAGACTCCAGTTTGATTCCTGGGTTGAGAAGTTCTACTAGAGAAGGGATAGGCTACCCACTACAGTATTTTTGGACTTCCCTGGTGACTCAGATGCTAAAGAATTTGCCTGCAATGCAGGAGACCTGGGTTGGGACATCCTCTGGAGAAGAGATAGACTACCCACTTCAGTATTCTTGTCTGGAGAATTCCATGGGTTGTTCATGGGTCGCAAAGAGCCAAACATGACTTTCACCCATAAATGGGTACATAGCGTTTGATGTCCTCAATTCCCCAGGTTAATGCCACTACTTCTTAAATAATTCTGAGAGGTAGTGACATTGGTTCAGGCCCTTGTCATATTTTGAAAAGATTTTTTCAATAGGCTTTAATTGGGCATGAAATCAGTTGGGTTCACTATAGGATATAGGCATGCTGAGACAGGCCCAGGTGGGCAAGGCTGCCCAGTAGGATTCTATTATTTAGAACCTTCGAGAAAAACAAAGAAATATTCAGGGAAGATAGAAACAGAGATTTAGAAACACAGATGGTTTAAGAGAGATGGGCCAAGGTCAGAGGAAGAGGTGGTTCTGAAGATGACAGCATAACTATTCAGAGTGTCCCTTTCTGGCCTCTCAGAAGGCTGAGTCGCTTTGTCTGGGTTTCAGGTAGATGACAGTCAGCCTCAATTTCCAACACTTCCCAATAAGCATCTCCATCACAAATTAGGCCTTCAGATCTGGAAGTCACTAAATACATCATAGCCTTTCCTGCCTATGCACTTCTGAATATATCCTGTTTTTTTCATGTGCTTTCCCCATTGTCTAGGATTCCCTTGTCATGTTTATGTACCATGAAATTAGTTCCTTGATCAGAATGCAATATGGAATGCCATGACAGTAGCTAGTTCTCTATACCCACAGATGGTAGTTTGGGCAGAAGCCTTGTGTGAGGGCAAGCAAATCCATACTCAGAATGTGTCCATTTCAGTAAGAACAAAGCATTGACTCTTTCCTGATAAAACAGATTGTTTATGACATCAACTTTGTTGATCAGTGTTCTCAATAAATTGATGGTTATATATTTTGAATATTACACATGAATAAGGGATTTCCCTTCTAGCTCAGCTGGGAAAGTATCTACCTGCAATGCAGGAGACTCCAGTTTGATTCCTGGGTTGAGAAGTTCTACTAGAGAAGGGATAGGCTACCCACTACAGTATTTTGGACTTCCCTGGTGACTCAGATGCTAAAGAATTTGCCTGCAATGCAGGAGACCTGGGTTGGGACATCCTCTGGAGAAGAGATAGACTACCCACTTCAGTATTCTTGTCTGGAGAATTCCATGGGTTGTTCATGGGTCGCAAAGAGCCAAACATGACTTTCACCCATAAATGGGTACATAGCGTTTGATGTCCTCAATTCCCCAGGTTAATGCCACTACTTCTTAAATAATTCTGAGAGGTAGTGACATTGGTTCAGGCCCTTGTCATATTTTGAAAAGATTTTTTCAATAGGCTTTAATTGGGCATGAAATCAGTTGGGTTCACTATAGGATATAGGCATGCTGAGACAGGCCCAGGTGGGCAAGGCTGCCCAGTAGGATTCTATTATTTAGAACCTTCGAGAAAAACAAAGAAATATTCAGGGAAGATAGAAACAGAGATTTAGAAACACAGATGGTTTAAGAGAGATGGGCCAAGGTCAGAGGAAGAGGTGGTTCTGAAGATGACAGCATAACTATTCAGAGTGTCCCTTTCTGGCCTCTCAGAAGGCTGAGTCGCTTTGTCTGGGTTTCAGGTAGATGACAGTCAGCCTCAATTTCCAACACTTCCCAATAAGCATCTCCATCACAAATTAGGCCTTCAGATCTGGAAGTCACTAAATACATCATAGCCTTTCCTGCCTATGCACTTCTGAATATATCCTGTTTTTTTCATGTGCTTTCCCCATTGTCTAGGATTCCCTTGTCATGTTTATGTACCATGAAATTAGTTCCTTGATCAGAATGCAATATGGAATGCCATGACAGTAGCTAGTTCTCTATACCCACAGATGGTAGTTTGGGCAGAAGCCTTGTGTGAGGGCAAGCAAATCCATACTCAGAATGTGTCCATTTCAGTAAGAACAAAGCATTGACTCTTTCCTGATAAAAGCAGTACAGTGCAATCAATGAGATAGCTGGTGAACAACTCTAGAGAATGGTACCATATCAGGGACTCTGCATTGGTACCTGCTACTGGCATACTGGGCATTTAACAGTTGCTGAGGTCAGGTAAGAGTTGGTGAATGGAAGTCAATGTTGCTGAGCCAAGTATAACTACCATCACTGTCCTCATTGCCGCTTGGTTCATGAGTCACTTGGGCAATAACAGGAGTGGCTGAGGAAAGAGACTAATTGGTATTCACAGGATGGGCCATCCTATTCACTTGATTAATAAAATTCTTTTCTACTATAGTTACCTTTAGGTGAATATTCACATAGGGAAAAAATATCTTCACTTTTTTTTGATACATTTAGAAAAGCCAACCCACATACCTCTTACCCAAATTTCCTTGCTGCAAAATTTGCAATCATGTTCTTTCCAAGTCTCTAACAATCCAGTTAGACTTCTGGACATAGCTCACGAATCTTACATCTTG
The DNA here is from genome assembly GCA_022376925.1 of Tragulus kanchil. Classification (NCBI taxonomy): domain Eukaryota; kingdom Metazoa; phylum Chordata; class Mammalia; order Artiodactyla; family Tragulidae; genus Tragulus; species Tragulus kanchil. The sequence goes on from JAIOJX010000032.1 coordinate 50,135,715, forward strand.
TCATTTCTCCTTCCAGTGTGTATTGAAGTGTCCTATTCAAATATTTGCCCACTGGTCAGATTTTCCTTTATCACAGTCCTTAAGGATGCCCCAGCAAGGGACTGAGGTACTACAACTGCTTCTGGGTGGTGCCTGAATATCATCAGAAATATCTGTAAACTGAGTCAGACCTTTCTTTTCCTCATCATTCAGTTGTAGGAAAAAAGTGTACCTCACTGATAAAAAAAAATGCAATATAAAATAATATATCACTTTTTGAACAGTTGAGGTTGGATCTTATAAGGTAGCTGAAATTAGTATATAAATTAAAAACATATGTATGATCAAAACCCTTAAATTTCATATAGCATAGTAAGTATGATACATTTCTCAGTATGTTCAACACAGCCAATTTTTTTCTTTACTGCTGGACTAGGTAGTTTCTTTTGTTGAGCTTCAGATGATATGGTTAGCTTGCTAGATAAGGAGCTACAGACCATGTTATAAAATGTATACACTATAACTTTAAAAACCGGAGGAACAACTTCAGAGGAAGATGCTCACCATATGAACAGAATGTGGAAACTGAGAGTTTAAGACAGAAGAGTGAATTTGCATGTCTCATCTCATACTGCAGACACATCAATAAATAAAGATAAGCAAGCAATCAGCCAGGCAGCCCAGAATAGGGATTGTTCTCAAAATCAATATTAAACTCTCCTTCAACAATTAAAAAACTGTTTATTGAACACCTATTCTCTTCCAAAAATATACATGTTCTGGGTATATGTGGCTGGATATATCTTATCATTGCTGATATTCTATATCAAAGACAGAACACCTGTTTTGCTCTGCAAGGGCTTGTATTCTAAAAGATATAAAGGATAATTGCTGACAGTATTTACTGATGCTCATATAAACTTTATCTCTATCTAGATACAGCCATATATAGATAAATTATATATGTATATACACATCTTCATATATTAATGAAAAAGAGAAGCACTACTTACATCTTGCTGACAGTATAACACAGAATAATAGCATACAGTGCTTATTGTAAGCCAAACAATGGGACACACTATTTCTATGTATATTATCTACCTAATAGTTATATAAAACTGATGGTTATTATTATTACCATTAAACAGATGAGACAATTGAGATTTAAAGAAATCACCTAACCATGTCCTCAAACTAGTTTAAGATAGAGGTAAGATTTCTGCTTGAGTCTAAATCTCATTCTCTTAGCCATCAAGTGAAGTTCTTAAAGAAGAGAACACATGAACACTTCAATTTTTTCTTAGGAAGAACTTTATGAGCTGATGCCTTTATCTTAGTTATCCATGAACAATGTATAGGTTGTAAATAATAAAAAATGCTGGGTTCAAGGTCCTAATTCTTAACTGCCTAGTTAGGTGACCTTGACAATATCATGTAACCTTGCTTATCCTAATAGCATATCTGCAAATAGGTTAAATAGTAAGTAGCTTGTATTATTGGCAACTCTTAGATAGTCAAGGGCCCTATAAATTGAAAAGTTGACTTCAAATATAAAATGAATGCCTCTTGTCTTCTGTGCAATGTCACAAGAGGCTAAATGAAAGTTAAAAATAGTACCAATTTTGAAAACTCTCGGTATTAGCATTTTGCCCAATATTTTCATCCCCATTACAAAATAGAAAATCACAGGAAACCAACTCAAGAAAATCATTAATTCCTGAACGAATCTGATGGGAATTATAAAGATATCACTTTGAAATGTAGAGGGTGGGCGCCTATACAGAGTGGTGTAGGCCAAGTCACTGAATCTCCTCAAGCCTCAATTTCCTCCTAATAAAACTAGGAGGTTGTGCTAAGTAATCCTCGAGGGCCTACAGGTCTGACATTCTATCAGTCAAACCTTTGGGATCTTCTGGCTGTGACAACAATTATTCACTTTACTCTGACCAGACTGGAGACTCTTTCAAAATTTTTCATCCAATTGATTTGGATGCATTGTAGCCTCAGAAACTCTAAAGACAGTATGCCATTTGATCTGCTTTTCTGAATTGAATTGACCTCTCAGCTTTGTAAGACGTATCTTTCATTGACTTCAATACGGACCACTTAATCCCTGGAAATTAATCGAGGGAATTCGAGTTTGAATTTCCCTGGTATTATTGGTATATGGAAAATCTTGTTACTTAAATCACATTTTTGTGTGTTACATTGTAATTTTTAAGAGATCATCATACCAATCTCCTATTTCTGTTAACTCTCTCTGAAAATCCAAATGGGTTTATTTCTTAAACTGCTAATAACCCTACCCAGTCAGACAAATTATCGAGTATATGGACTATGGTTGAACACAAATTCATTTTATGTGATGAAGGCAAGAAAAGTACAAAGATTTCCATTTTGAGAGTAAAACTGCCAGGGTGAATTACTTGAAATGCAGTTCAACATGATGAAATGCCATAAATTATACTGAAAATTTCTTTGTGTAGGTATTCAGCTCAGTATGCTTTTATTGATAAAGCAGCAGTTTTTTTTCCTCTTTTTAACAGGGTTAACAAGTCCATTACCCTGGCAAAGAATTTGACTTCTATTAACTGACTACTGAAGTTGTACAAAAATTCCTATTGTCTTATGCAAATTTTAGCAGAAAAACATGACCCCCCGCCCCACCACCACTACGAAGCTCTGTCTGGTATCCTCACCTGTCTTATGTCTTTTGGGTCTCTACTCTAAGGGCAGCTCAAGGGAGGAAGTCATACCACTCATCTTAAAACCAGTGAACAAGGTGAAAGGAAAGAATTCTTAGATACGACATAACAAATGTACTGCTTCACAAAGATGCTTTTTCACACAAAAGTCTGGCAGAGCTCAGGCATCAGAACAGAAGGTAATACAGAGTTCTACCAGGCTGGGCTGGAAGCTCTCAAAGCAGGCTGGATGATTCCCCACACACTTTTCCCCAACTGGGCATGCGTTTTGGCAGTCAGTCCTCTGCTTAGGTTCTGCCATTTGATTTTCAGGAACTTGCTAGAGTATACAAAAGTTTAAAAAAATCAAGGTTTTCTGTGACAACAATTATTCACTTTACTCTGACCAGACTGGAGACTCTTTCAAAATTTTTCATCCAATTGATTTGGATGCATTGTAGCCTCAGAAACTCTAAAGACAGTATGCCATTTGATCTGCTTTTCTGAATTGAATTGACCTCTCAGCTTTGTAAGACGTATCTTTCATTGACTTCAATACGGACCACTTAATCCCTGGAAATTAATCGAGGGAATTCGAGTTTGAATTTCCCTGGTATTATTGGTATATGGAAAATCTTGTTACTTAAATCACATTTTTGTGTGTTACATTGTAATTTTTAAGAGATCATCATACCAATCTCCTATTTCTGTTAACTCTCTCTGAAAATCCAAATGGGTTTATTTCTTAAACTGCTAATAACCCTACCCAGTCAGACAAATTATCGAGTATATGGACTATGGTTGAACACAAATTCATTTTATGTGATGAAGGCAAGAAAAGTACAAAGATTTCCATTTTGAGAGTAAAACTGCCAGGGTGAATTACTTGAAATGCAGTTCAACATGATGAAATGCCATAAATTATACTGAAAATTTCTTTGTGTAGGTATTCAGCTCAGTATGCTTTTATTGATAAAGCAGCAGTTTTTTTTCCTCTTTTTAACAGGGTTAACAAGTCCATTACCCTGGCAAAGAATTTGACTTCTATTAACTGACTACTGAAGTTGTACAAAAATTCCTATTGTCTTATGCAAATTTTAGCAGAAAAACATGACCCCCCGCCCCACCACCACTACGAAGCTCTGTCTGGTATCCTCACCTGTCTTATGTCTTTTGGGTCTCTACTCTAAGGGCAGCTCAAGGGAGGAAGTCATACCACTCATCTTAAAACCAGTGAACAAGGTGAAAGGAAAGAATTCTTAGATACGACATAACAAATGTACTGCTTCACAAAGATGCTTTTTCACACAAAAGTCTGGCAGAGCTCAGGCATCAGAACAGAAGGTAATACAGAGTTCTACCAGGCTGGGCTGGAAGCTCTCAAAGCAGGCTGGATGATTCCCCACACACTTTTCCCCAACTGGGCATGCGTTTTGGCAGTCAGTCCTCTGCTTAGGTTCTGCCATTTGATTTTCAGGAACTTGCTAGAGTATACAAAAGTTTAAAAAAAAATCAAGGTTTTTAAGTTCCATATGCTTAACTAGCGTCTTCACCAGTGACCAGCCACATTCCAAAGAGACCTGTTTGAAAACTTGAACAAAACCTCTACCCAGTCAGAGAGGAAAAGGGCCTCATTCCCTTCTCATTAGTCACTCGGTAAAAGATTAATCCTAATGAGCTCCTTTCTACCGGCAAGGCACACCCAGGCTTTGCATTACATACCTACGCTTTCTCAGTATTTAGACCCAAATGTGTACACTCTGAGGCTGATAGATATGCTCTTTCCAGAAACCATTAACCACAGTCCTCACTGTGATCGTTTAGGGAGGTTAAGGAGTAGGGCCCAATAGGAGGCTGTTCAAAGTTACTGGTGAAGCAGTGTTTCAAAGCAGTATAAAAGATCACAGGGGTGGTACTTAATGCTTCTAATAACAGAATGAGAAGAGAAGCCAGTCCCTTGTTTTTCTTTTTCTTCTGTGCTACCTTGCCATTCCTACCTCTGTGTCGTTGCTAAGTCAGTTTCAGCAGGTAGTGCTGCTGGCTTAATTGATTTCATCAGTTAGCGGTAGTCACTGTGGTGGAGTTTGAAGTTTTACACTCCAGAAATCAGCATGGAGACAGAACTTCCTGATATGTTTGCCAGACCCTGGGAGCACAGTCACACGAGGACTGCTCTGCTCCGCTGGGCGAGGGCTACAGTTCACTGCCTTTGAACCACCACACCCCCCCATGCTAGCCGACCCTCTGCTGGGCAGCTGCTGGGGAGCCCTGGTACTGTGACTGCCTTTCAAGGAGTTATAAGTTGATGCCTAGTCATCCTTAAGCTAGCGTGGTTCTGAAATTAAATTTCACTTCATTCCATTATTACTTTGCTTTATGGAACCTTTTTTTTTTTAATCTTATTTTTGGCATCTATTTCTCAGGACTTTGATCAAGATTGAAAATATACAAAGGTTAAAAAAAAAAAAAAAAAACTAGTGACACAACATTGAGATAAAGCAAAAAGGGCATGTGAATCAGTGAGAAAATAAATCCAGTCAGTGGTAGAATTCAATTCGATTGAAATGAAAAAATTAAATGTTAATTTGATTGAGCCGTGTATGAATATGTGACCACATACATAACAAGCAGATCATGAGACATTCTCTCACCTTAAAAGGCTGACATTTTAGTAGAGGAAGCAGATCAATAATATTTGCTGCCATTGCTTCTGTCGTTTGTGCCAAGCTTTGAGTGAAACTCAAACAGGTTGTGTCACTTTCAATCCTCCCTCCACTAAGTGATTAAGTACTATTAGTATTCCCATTTTGCAGATAAGGAATTGAGGCTGAGAAAATTAAGTCTTTTGGTCTAACAGCACATAGCTAATAAAAAAGCAATTTAGGAATTAAGTTTAGATTTTCTAAACTCAGGAATCGTGTTCTTTAGCATTATGATTTAGTGGCTGGCCCAGCACACAATGAATAATAATCCAGTAAATGGGGGGAGGAGGGGGGAAAGCCTAAATGAGAGATAGGAAAAAATTCTTTGGGAGAACAAAATAAGGAACAATGAATTTGAAATGATTTCATTGGGAACTTCAGCATGACTTGTTGATCCATAGATGTTTCAGTGTCTTCAAGACGTTAAGGAAAGTTCTGAAAGTCAACTTCAAGCGTCTGGTGGGTGTTTTAGGAACTGAGGCACCCTCTCACCTTTCTGATTCAGGGAAAAAGCCTCAGGCTCTGTGAACTTAATCCCCAGTACACTTTGTTTTGTGAGAAGTAGCAGAGCAGTAGATGGTAGCAGCACCTGAGGTGAACAGCCTGTAAAATCAAAGGACAGGAACCAGCAGAATGTGATGCTGGCTCCGCAGAAACTTGCAGAAGCAGCAGGGCAGCCAGCCGCATGCATTTAGCTTTCTTTTCTCCAGGAGAAGGTAAAGACCATGAGGTCTGGGACTCTCTTTACCTTGTACACTGCTACAATGTCATCAACTAAAATAGTGCTCTATAAATTTACCAAGTACGTTAATGAGTTTAAACAGCTTTAGTGGACTGGGAAAGAGCTGGCTGTCATCATAGATTCTACCATTACCCTACCTCCCCCCTGCTTTTTTGGCTCACCATTCCATCATATATCTCAGACCTTCCTCTGACCTTCTTTATGTTTGATTCCAAGTATATTCCTCATTAAGATAAACTCAATTTTTGTTTTATAAGCATATTTTACTTTACCTCCACTCTTAAATAATAGTTAAGGAAGCATATGTAAGGGACTTTGGGTCCAAATTTGATGTTTGACTGCTGACTCCTTTTAAGCCTCACCAGTTGTTCTGCTCTTCCTGCCACGGATCCTGGAGAGCTAATAAGGAAGCCTGGATGCTCCCTCTTTTGGAGTCAACAGGAAGCTCAAACCATGCAAATATGACCCATGCAAGAGATGGCAAATCCAGTCCATAACTACCATGAACTCCAAGCCATTTACTGCTCTTTGCTCTTAAGCCATCTTTGGGCTAGTCTGGGAACCTGCTCTGCTTTCTCCAGAAAGCCTCATTATGAGACCAATAAGGCTTTTCATATCCTATTGGTGTCTACGTGACATTATGCATTTCAATATCTGAACTAAATTTGGGGTTTGGATGGATCTATCCTGTCCTTGAGGAGTCACACAATAATCCATGCAGTAAGCAGGGTGTCTAGGCAATGACTTCCAACTGGGGCTATTTCATTTCTTGCTGAATGGCACTGCTGCCGGCTGCCGGGCATGTCCTTTTAGCTGTGGAGCTGCTCTCTGGTAAGCTTGCACTTTGAACTGCACGTCTTTGTACTATATGTGCGGAGTCCTCCTGCATGAAATCTGAAAGGTTTGATAACTAGCATTTAAGGACAAGCATATGGGACTGGGGTCCTCTGGAACATGGCCGAGGGTTGTGTGCTTAGCACAGGCCACTTGGAGTGTCTCAGACTGAATTGTCTGTCTTGATTCCAGTATAAGTTTTGATTGATGCTAGGATAAATTGAAGGCCTCTTCATTTGTGACTTTGGGGTTTGTTTCTTAACCAAATATTGGTTCACACTCTACAGAGCTCCCAGGAGAAACCCTGATGCCTTGTGCAGTACACAGACCCATTGGGTGATCACTCATAGAGAGGAAGAATATTCACCTCAATGGCCTGTTGAGGTTCATGCCCATAAGATCAGATGTCTCACTGGGACCCAAGCAAATGCCTTGGGAACTGCTGTGCCTCAGTCACCAAAAACCCAAGGGAGGAAAAATTTAAATCAAGGCTGGTTCATGAATCTGAATTTTTAAGCATATTTTACTTTACCTCCACTCTTAAATAATAGTTAAGGAAGCATATGTAAGGGACTTTGGGTCCAAATTTGATGTTTGACTGCTGACTCCTTTTAAGCCTCACCAGTTGTTCTGCTCTTCCTGCCACGGATCCTGGAGAGCTAATAAGGAAGCCTGGATGCTCCCTCTTTTGGAGTCAACAGGAAGCTCAAACCATGCAAATATGACCCATGCAAGAGATGGCAAATCCAGTCCATAACTACCATGAACTCCAAGCCATTTACTGCTCTTTGCTCTTAAGCCATCTTTGGGCTAGTCTGGGAACCTGCTCTGCTTTCTCCAGAAAGCCTCATTATGAGACCAATAAGGCTTTTCATATCCTATTGGTGTCTACGTGACATTATGCATTTCAATATCTGAACTAAATTTGGGGTTTGGATGGATCTATCCTGTCCTTGAGGAGTCACACAATAATCCATGCAGTAAGCAGGGTGTCTAGGCAATGACTTCCAACTGGGGCTATTTCATTTCTTGCTGAATGGCACTGCTGCCGGCTGCCGGGCATGTCCTTTTAGCTGTGGAGCTGCTCTCTGGTAAGCTTGCACTTTGAACTGCACGTCTTTGTACTATATGTGCGGAGTCCTCCTGCATGAAATCTGAAAGGTTTGATAACTAGCATTTAAGGACAAGCATATGGGACTGGGGTCCTCTGGAACATGGCCGAGGGTTGTGTGCTTAGCACAGGCCACTTGGAGTGTCTCAGACTGAATTGTCTGTCTTGATTCCAGTATAAGTTTTGATTGATGCTAGGATAAATTGAAGGCCTCTTCATTTGTGACTTTGGGGTTTGTTTCTTAACCAAATATTGGTTCACACTCTACAGAGCTCCCAGGAGAAACCCTGATGCCTTGTGCAGTACACAGACCCATTGGGTGATCACTCATAGAGAGGAAGAATATTCACCTCAATGGCCTGTTGAGGTTCATGCCCATAAGATCAGATGTCTCACTGGGACCCAAGCAAATGCCTTGGGAACTGCTGTGCCTCAGTCACCAAAAGATATCCCGATATTCTGGGGGCTATGGGGATAACACCTATAACAACTTTGTGACACAGTCAAGTGGTTCATTCGACTGTTACCATGAGGGAAAATCTGAACTCTGATGGTAGTAGTATATTATATATACTCTTGAGTATACATAATAACCACAAAGCTTCCCTGGTGGTCCAATGAGTAAAGGGTCCATCTTGCAGTGCAAGGGGCACTGGCCTGGGAAGATCCCACATGCTGCAGAGCGGCTGGACCAGTGTGCCCAAATATGAGCCAGTGCTCTGGAGCGCATGTGCCCTGAGCTGGTGCTCTGCAGTGAGAGAGGCCACTGTAATAAGAGGGCCACACAGGCCAAAGAATAAAAATGGATGAAAATAAATAAAAAAACCAATAAAAGAGGCCAAAATTTAAAAAAAAAAAAAAAAGCTTATAATAGCCACGAAAACAAATAAAGGCATTTTAGAATCTTGGATATATGGTAAGGAAACAAAAAACAGGCACAGAGTTCCATATTGACCTAATTGGAAATCCAAATTTACTAAAAGAAATTATACAACAAAAAGATAGAGAGTGTAATTGGTTTTTGTGCCTCTATAGTATAGGTTCTGAATTAACTTTAACATCTACTGAGATATATCAATTGGCAAATTTTCATAGCTTAAATCACTACTGGGACTTGAATTACAGCTATACACGGATATTCCACTAAATTTAAACATAACACTACCTTTAGTCTTAGGGGATTTTTTGAACATAAAATAGAGCACTAACTGGTGTGACACAGATTAACCACTGGAGCTCTTGCTTTGTTTAAATCTCCCACAGCCATATCACTCATTGCCCTAAAATATCCCATAATGGACACAAATACTCTTACCCAGTATAAGTTAAAATTAAATTAAGTCTTTGGTACATTCAATTGGCTTGGCAAAAAGACCTGAGGGACATCTTCACCTGCCTGTACCTGATTTAAAAAAGTTAAAACACACAAAATAAATTAATAAGGCTTTTAAGGATTGAAACCTATCACACAAGCCATATTTAGAGAAAGGGTGATTATTACCACTGTTTTTCTATTAAAAAATCCAATCTGCAAAAAAAAAAAAATCAATCTCTAAAAAAAATTTAATTTATATGAATATTAGAATAAATAGAAATAAACCCTTTATATTATTGAGGACAATAAAAGGACTGCAGCTTCCATAACGTATATGCTTATTTCTCAGTTTCTCACTGTGAAATATGCAGTGTTTTTTAACTGATTAAACTGAAAAGAAAAATTTAAAAAAAAATCTAATTTGGTCTGTTTTTAACCTGGAAAGAATAAATAACACCTAGTATGGATTACTGTAATTTAATACTATAGTTCCCACATTCAGTGGGATTGCAGTTATTGACTCCATCCAGCTGGCAACTGTTAAGTCCTTTTCAGTCATGGATTCTGCTGAGTCTATCCTGTGCCTGTTTCAACAGCCTCTCAGCCACAGGTTGCCTTCACCTTCAAAGGGGCGCAGTGCACCTTTACCTGGCTACCTAGGCACCCTCCTTTGGTGGTGGTGGAAAGTTCAAACCACGCAAACTGGGATCATGCAAGGAAATCCATGCCCCAACCTCTAACTACATAACCATCCTAAGAGAGTTTCCTTTCCCTCCTCTCTCAAATCATTTTCAGAATGGCTTCTAAATCTGCTTTCTCCATACCTTCTATGACTAATAAAGTTTTTCAAACCATTTTGGTATATGCATGGCAGTATATGTTATGATATCTAAGTTTTGTGGGTAGAATTCATGCATCCCTGTGTGATGATTACAAGAGCATGCAGTTCTAGTTGATGGCTGTTTGGCTTTAACTTACTGAAAGCATGACTCCATTATCTTTTGATATTTAGTGTTGCTATTGATAGTCCTGTCATCATTATAATTTTATTATAAACTTTTAAAAAATTTGGCTTCTGAAATTTCACTATGGTGTATCTAAGTGTGGATTAAACTATATGCATCATGTTTGAGACTATTAGTACTTCCTGTGTCTGACAAATCAAATTCATTTTAATTTTGGAAGAATTTCTCAATTATTATTTCATATTTTATTTCTCCATTCCCTATGTACTTTTCCCCTGGACTCCTTTGGAATACTTGTCTGACTTTTTGTATTTGATCCTCTATGCCTCTTAACTTCTGCTCTGTATTATCCTTCTCTTTATGTTTGCATGCTACACTATAATTTCCAAAGATTTATATTCCTGTTTCCTAATTCTCTCTTTAGTTATATCTAATCTTTTATTTAAATAGACCATTAGTTTTCTATTTTTAATTATTATATATAAATTTTTATATATTCTATTTTCTTCCTTGACATAGCTGACTAATCTTTTTATTGTATTCTATTCTTTTATCATATTCTATTTGCCTTTTAAAATATATAGTTATTTTAAACCAGATTATTTTTCAGTATTTAAATTTCTTATGTTAGGGTAGAATGTATAATCTTGTCTCCTATGTGTGATATTGTTTATGATGAATTATTTTCTAACATGAAATTCTTTGTTTTAAAATTCAAAGTTTGATGTCCTTTAAGTCCTTTTCAGTGGATTCTGCTGAGTCTATCCTGTGCCTGTTTCAACAGCCTCTCAGCCACAGGTTGCCTTCACCTTCAAAGGGGCGCAGTGCACCTTTACCTGGCTACCTAGGCACCCTCCTTTGGTGGTGGTGGAAAGTTCAAACCACGCAAACTGGGATCATGCAAGGAAATCCATGCCCCAACCTCTAACTACATAACCATCCTAAGAGAGTTTCCTTTCCCTCCTCTCTCAAATCATTTTCAGAATGGCTTCTAAATCTGCTTTCTCCATACCTTCTATGACTAATAAAGTTTTTCAAACCATTTTGGTATATGCATGGCAGTATATGTTATGATATCTAAGTTTTGTGGGTAGAATTCATGCATCCCTGTGTGATGATTACAAGAGCATGCAGTTCTAGTTGATGGCTGTTTGGCTTTAACTTACTGAAAGCATGACTCCATTATCTTTTGATATTTAGTGTTGCTATTGATAGTCCTGTCATCATTATAATTTTATTATAAACTTTTAAAAAATTTGGCTTCTGAAATTTCACTATGGTGTATCTAAGTGTGGATTAAACTATATGCATCATGTTTGAGACTATTAGTACTTCCTGTGTCTGACAAATCAAATTCATTTTAATTTTGGAAGAATTTCTCAATTATTATTTCATATTTTATTTCTCCATTCCCTATGTACTTTTCCCCTGGACTCCTTTGGAATACTTGTCTGATTTTTTGTATTTGATCCTCTATGCCTCTTAACTTCTGCTCTGTATTATCCTTCTCTTTATGTTTGCATGCTACACTATAATTTCCAAAGATTTATATTCCTGTTTCCTAATTCTCTCTTTAGTTATATCTAATCTTTTATTTAAATAGACCATTAGTTTTCTATTTTTAATTATTATATATAAATTTTTATATATTCTATTTTCTTCCTTGACATAGCTGACTAATCTTTTTATTGTATTCTATTCTTTTATCATATTCTATTTGCCTTTTAAAATATATAGTTATTTTAAACCAGATTATTTTTCAGTATTTAAATTTCTTATGTTAGGGTAGAATGTATAATCTTGTCTCCTATGTGTGATATTGTTTATGATGAATTATTTTCTAACATGAAATTCTTTGTAAATTCTAAGTTGTGAGCTCATTTTGAACACAAATGTATTTATGAGAATCATATTTAGCACATAGCAGGTCTTTACCTCCATATATGTTTTTGTGTTTGTTTGTATACAGCATCCCAGATCTGGTCTATGACAGGTAAATTTTTTATTATGAGGGAATCCTTTCTCACATTAATATTGTAAATTTGAAAGCACCTCTGCCTGAATAAAGCATTAGGCTAAAAATCTAAAGTATGTATTTTCTTCCTCCATTAGTTTACATTTATACAGAAAAGCATATTTATCATTTTCCTATATAAATGGGTAGGATTTTAAAATTTATACTGTCCAGTTCCAGATTTATAAAAGGGGTCTCAGTTTTGATTCTCCCTTGTTAGGGCGTCTAGGTGTTTCTGTTGGTTGCTGAGACTAGTATCCTTTCCTACTAGGATTGAAATGTCAGCTCCAGCTTATTGCACTACTGGTCAATTTGTTATCTATTTTTGAACCATGGTATTTTCCCTGACTTCCTTGTGATCTGGCTTATCCATTAAAAATACATTTTTCTAAATGTATTTTTCTTTTATTTTTCTAAAATTTCTAGATATTTCATTGTTGGGAGAAATTCCACACTATCTAGCCTATAACTGCTTAGAAGTGAAAGTCATCAGAAAAAGCATTTCCTCCCTTTGTGCTATAGGATGCACCTCATGTGCTTTGAAACCAGAGAGCACTAGAATGTGGAATACGTCCAATTTCACAGGTGTCTGGATGCATCTAGAGTATATAAAAGAGTGTTATTTCTACATATTAACCAAGACCCTTTATGTCACAAATTTCTCTGATACAACTGGAGAAGAGCTGTATAGGTATATGCATACAGTTGTCCAAAAATGCATATTTATTTGTGTACATAAATGGATACATATATATAGACATAGATAGTTCATTTTAGAAACCACTGTGGTTCAGCTTCTGATTCTCTTATCCAGCTGTGCTTCTTAATTACTTCTCCTACGGGGTGGCATACACCATAGTTTTCAAAGCAGTCTGGAATTAGAGTTGGCAACATTTTTCTCACACAGTCCAAGTTGCATGGAGTCTAATCACCCAGTCCTGACCATTGTGCCCTTATGTTTTGTGTGCTACTAATTAGGCTAAAAGGATCCAGTGCTCCATAATGACCACTGAGCTCCTTAGTTAAGGCTATTACTCATGGGCCTAAATTCAACTGACCTCTTTATGAGTTTCTACGCATTGTCTTGAAAATTCCTGTTCTGAGACAGTTTGGCCCTGAATCTGAATCTGCTCTACTTTATTCTGGCGAGTGTCTTGCCCTTCCTCAATTGAAGGCATTGTGATAGAAGTTGCTGCAAACATCACCAAACCTCTTGAAGAATCCTCGCAAGTATAGATCACCTGGGATTCTCTACCTGCATGAGTTGTCCATTGACCTGGAGCCCTGGACCTCATCTTGGGAAACCATATTTTCTAAGTTATCTATGCTAGCCATGCTATTTAGACATCACGCCTTGAATATCTTTTCCCTGTTCATGAAAGGTATCATAAATGTTTACAACCAAGTTTTCAAATATGTCATTTCAACTATTTGATAAATCATTATCAATTATATTCAGATACAAAAATATTTATATGTATTTTTTTAAAAAGATATTTCATTGTTGGGAGAAATTCCACACTATCTAGCCTATAACTGCTTAGAAGTGAAAGTCATCAGAAAAAGCATTTCCTCCCTTTGTGCTATAGGATGCACCTCATGTGCTTTGAAACCAGAGAGCACTAGAATGTGGAATACGTCCAATTTCACAGGTGTCTGGATGCATCTAGAGTATATAAAAGAGTGTTATTTCTACATATTAACCAAGACCCTTTATGTCACAAATTTCTCTGATACAACTGGAGAAGAGCTGTATAGGTATATGCATACAGTTGTCCAAAAATGCATATTTATTTGTGTACATAAATGGATACATATATATAGACATAGATAGTTCATTTTAGAAACCACTGTGGTTCAGCTTCTGATTCTCTTATCCAGCTGTGCTTCTTAATTACTTCTCCTACGGGGTGGCATACACCATAGTTTTCAAAGCAGTCTGGAATTAGAGTTGGCAACATTTTTCTCACACAGTCCAAGTTGCATGGAGTCTAATCACCCAGTCCTGACCATTGTGCCCTTATGTTTTGTGTGCTACTAATTAGGCTAAAAGGATCCAGTGCTCCATAATGACCACTGAGCTCCTTAGTTAAGGCTATTACTCATGGGCCTAAATTCAACTGACCTCTTTATGAGTTTCTACGCATTGTCTTGAAAATTCCTGTTCTGAGACAGTTTGGCCCTGAATCTGAATCTGCTCTACTTTATTCTGGCGAGTGTCTTGCCCTTCCTCAATTGAAGGCATTGTGATAGAAGTTGCTGCAAACATCACCAAACCTCTTGAAGAATCCTCGCAAGTATAGATCACCTGGGATTCTCTACCTGCATGAGTTGTCCATTGACCTGGAGCCCTGGACCTCATCTTGGGAAACCATATTTTCTAAGTTATCTATGCTAGCCATGCTATTTAGACATCACGCCTTGAATATCTTTTCCCTGTTCATGAAAGGTATCATAAATGTTTACAACCAAGTTTTCAAATATGTCATTTCAACTATTTGATAAGTCATTATCAATTATATGCATATATAAAAATATTTATATGTATCCACTTCATTTTATAAACAAAATACATAAATAAAAAATGAGTTGCCAAAATTTTCATTTGGGCTAATGATTTTGATATTTCTTTGCAAACTTGCCTTAAGTGTTAATCCTTAAAATAGAGATGATCTCTTTATCTCTGAATTTTAATTTTTATAATAGAATAGATCATACTTTCCATGATTGTTTTTATTATAAGGATTTAATTCTTATTCTCTCACCAACAAACTTAAAATAATCACACAATTCTACAATAAAAGTAATTCACTTGAAATGTAAAACCTCAAAACCTAGATATTCTCAATATTTTAGTAATAGAATAAAGCCCTTGCTTCAGTCTTTTGTGAGTGTGGTACAAGGTAAGAAAAGAAAAGAACTCATAAAATTGGTGGGGGAGGTAACAAGACCAATTAGAATATAAACATGGTGCCAACAAAGATGCTAAAGAGAATGAGGGAAGAGTTGTGAGAGATCAGGGGAGTGAGGACAAAACTGGAAGAAAATGAAGAGTTGTTCAAAGAAAGAGAAGAGACGGTCCAAAAGAAAGACCTAAAAGGATTGGGAACATTTTTGATTACCAGGACACAAGAACTGGGCAAACACTTCTAAAACAACAAAAACCTGCTGCAGACAATGAGGACCCTTTTGGGGTGGAGGATGGAGAGGTATGTGCAGTTAGAGTTTGGTGGAGTCTTCTGGCAGACATTTGTTCAATTGAATCTTGTAAAATTTATTTCTGGAATTTAGAACTGGAAAGTTGGATGTAATAGAATATTTAAGTCAAAAAGAAAACTATGCAAAATATACCAATAGCAAAAATATGAAGTCAAGTTATATAACTTTTAAAACATTAATCTTATTTTTTCCTCAGGAAATGATTATAATTCCATCCATAATCATAAGAAAGATTAATTTGAAATTTAAAAAACTTTCACATGCTCAAATTATTCTTAATAATCTGGAGATAGAATGTGTTTTGTGGGAGTCAGAAATGAAAATAAAGCATATGAAAGTATGCCACCAAGTAGAAAACCAGCTGAGGTCTATTTTTTTTAAGTCTTAATGTCTACTAATCAACCCACATAAAAGAAACACGTATCTTAACATATTTGTCCTATTCAAACATATTAGTCATATTCAATGCATTTTAAAATACCACCATTTATATACTTTATAAATGGAATTTAGAAAAACTTTGCTAATTTTCACTTCCCTAATCTGCAAACCCCCAATTCTCACAAAGAACTCCGCAGTCTTACTTCACTTCTCAGCAAAGATTTAATAGCTGAGAGCTCTATCATGTTCTCATATTACTAAGACTTCATTATTTTTACATGCCACACTACAGGACACTTACTAATATACTATTAAGCATTATCATAAATAATTAAGATGCAACTACGCTTGACAAAATGAAAGAACAACGTGTATTCTGTGTTGCAGTCAACTCATGTGTATGTTGGCGAGAGTGAACTAAGCACATATTTTAAAAATAGAAAATCAATTACTAAGAGCAACCTCAGTCGGACTGCAATGGGCCTTCCTCTCATTAGTGTGAGTTAGTGAGGTCTTTTCTGGCTCTTACCTGCCAATTAAATCATATAGTCATTATATCATTATCACTGTTAAACTGCAAAAAAAATTAAGTACCAATAAAGCTTTGTCTTTGTGCCAGCCTGTTCCACATAGCCACGCTTTTCATTCCCAGCTCGTTTGGCGGATCCAGCACTTTTTACCACTCCCTCCCTTGCCCCACACACAGTAAGGATTTACTGTCCTATTAATTGGTCAACATGTATTTAGAAGCACATACCATGTGGTCAGCACTATATGGACAGTTTTCAGGATATATAAATGTCATGGTCTTTGCCTTCAAGGAGTTTGCAATATAATTTGAGAAACAAGACTATAGCACAGGAAAAAAAAATAGAGAGTATATGATGAAGTTTGAAATTGTGTTGGTCTTCACGTCTAAAACTTCATTTAGGCGATGTCAACTTCAGAAAGACTTCTCAGGTCTTGTGAGCCTGGATTAAGTCTTAGTCATAAATGTTCTGCTAGCATTCTGCATTTACTCTGTAAAAAGTTGCACATTCACATAGCATTAATGGAATCCATGGATTGCAACTTTACTTCTCTAACTGGAACGATGATCCTCTTGACTACAGGGGCTGAATCTTGTTCAAAGCACTGCTTCTCCTTCCATGGAGTGCCAGGTGCAGAAAGTGTTCAGGAATATTGTGTCAGGTGAGGCTGCAGACTTATTAGGCTCTGTCTGAGCCACAGCGGGGCTTCTGTGCAGCCATGTTTCACAGTTTGGCCTTCAGCCCCGAAACAATGGAAAAGCGAGAGAAGGCCTTGTAGCATCAAAATGGCAGGAGCAGACTCAAGTTTTGAAAAGAGCCTTTGATCCACAGTGTACTAAAGAGCAGAGAAAATGAATGCAGGGAACTCAGATCATTTGAAATAAACATTTCATTAAGTAAGGTGGGGCAGCCAAAATTAACATGTGTTTTGTGGTGTGATTTACCCAAGTTTGGGTAATAGCCAGGTTTTCTTGGCCAGTAACTTGGAAGTGTGGTTATTGCTCTGTTGTTATGAACCAGCTCATTCTTTCTGAAAGTAAACAAATTACATTACTATCACTGTTAATAATATTTGATAGCCCAGAGTATATACTGTGTTAGAAGTCGGGGATAGATGAAACAAATTAAAGGTAATATTGAAATATATTGAAAAAGTTTTAACTTGTTCTCTTAGCAGGTGGCTCTGCTGAGATATTCCAAATGGAGCATTCTGTTTTCTAAATCGATTATTAGTTGCTAATCTTTGCTAGGTGTACAGTCCAAATTGCTGCATTTCTTAATAGCTATTTGCCACCCCCTTTGTTGGAGAATATGAAGTTATCCAACCCGTACAAGAAAATAAAATTAGTTTGAGTCTTTGGGATTTCCATGTTGTTAACTGGGTTTATTTGGGGTTTCTAGGAGTTGTGACTTGAGTCAGGAATGGATTAGGGGTTAGTAAGACGTTTTTCTATGTTGCAGCTAATTCCACATGATTTTAGCAACAACAATGGTTTTCTCCTCACGTTACTCTCTGTGCTTTAAACCTTCCAATGGCACTACACTGCTCTTTGGATCATTTCCAAAGCTTTAATATGGTCTTCCAAGCCCTGCATGGACTGGCTGCCTCCTACCAACCACTCCAACTTCATTTCACATCTTCTGTCCAGGTGTTCAGGTAAACTCTTTAAATGTGCCCTTCTTCCTTTGGCAAAGGATGTTTGATCTCTTTCTATAGTTTGCCTGGAATGTTCCATCCTCCATTCCTATCTCTACCTCCAATCTAGCTGTGTATTTGATTTCTACCATTTATTTAAATCTTAGTTCAATAATTCCTCTTTCAGGCAAGTTTCTTTGAGACCTTCTCACTGCTACGGCCACCCCAGACTAGGTAACATTGGCTCATTTTATGCCCACATAGCACTCATAATTATCCTTCACAGCAGTGACACTTGTGCTTTTAATTAATTCATTTATGTCACTATTTGATGGATGCTTCCTTCTCATCAAATTGTGAGCTCTGTAGGGATGGCAAGTATGCCTGTTTTTGTGCCACATCACATCATCCCTGGAATGATGTAAACTTGACACATAGTAGGTGCTCTATGAAGATTTTTGGATAAGTAAATAAGTGAATGAATATGTAACTCTAACACTAATCTTAGTGTTCTTTTCTCTGTGGGATCTCAGCCATTTTCTGGAAATTGGATTTTTCTCTGTATTTTGCTTGGGGTCACTCCTTTCCAGGTACATGCTCCCATTGCCATACGTAGACTGGCTGGTGAGAGGATGGTACCCTCCCCGTGGCAGAGCCTTAATTCCCGGGAGTCCTCTATAAACACATGGGGGGGGGGAATATTTCAGCTTCCCATTATTATGCTTTCTTGCAGCTGAGAAGAGACAATAAAACAAAAATGCAAAAGGGCCAAGAGGCCCTAAAGAGATCTGGAGTGCACCGGACCTCTCCACTGATTCTCTGCCATCTAAACGACACTGGACATTATGAGCCTATATTTTATGTTTCTAGATAAAAAGGTGAGATTTAAAGGGAGTTAGCCTCAAGTAAAAAATAGCAATGGTACTAAAACCATGAACAATAAGACCGTCATAAATTCACTTAAAAGTTCATCTTTCAGGCTTTTTCCATGGAGATTTCTAGAAATATAAAGAACGTGGGTGCTCCTCACAATTTAGGAGAAGCCCAGTTTGTTTCCTTCCTTTCCTGTAAGCGTATATGTGAGACTCCAAACATCCTCAGAAAGAGAAACGACTGAAGCATGACTATAACCTTTGCCTAATTCTGTGGTCCTCTTAAGTTTGTTCTTACCATCCTATGCATGAAAGCGGCTGCTGTGCCTGTTGGCACACAGGCAGACCTGGGGCACACAGGCATGGAAAAATGGCTGTAGGGAACAGGTAATTGTGAAGCAGGGACACCTACCTGGTGACTTACCCCACTGCTGGTTCTGTGGACCAGAGTTCCCGCAATGCCTCTGGCTTCGGGTTGTCACAGACAAAGCCCTGGAAGCCATGGTCGTGTGGTCCCAGTGAGGGTGGAGAGGGCCTGACTCCAGCAGCATCAGCTGTAGGAATGCACACATGCTCTCAGGGGCGGCTGCACAGAGCCAGCCAGGGGCCTACTGGGGGCCTTGTGTTCCGTCCTCTTTAAAGTTGCAATAAAATGGCAGAAAGTAGTAGTGGAGCTTCTTTGGAACAATTTTATTGTCTGTTCCCTTTGCCACAGAAGAGTAAAGTTGATAAACTGCTAAATAATCCACTTTTGTATATTTCATTTGAAAACTTTAAAATTTTAAATACTCACTTTATAGCCCTGATAAAGCATGACAGGGACTCAGTGCCGGCCTCCTGGTGCTCCTCGGTGGGTGGATGTCAGATGCTTGGTTTAATAGCACGCTAAGGGACAGTTACTGGTCTGGATTCCACCCCCGGCCCATGACTCACTGATTGGAGAGAGTTACTACTCCTGGGAAGCAACAGTTTCATATATTTCCAGGGAAGAGCCTGGGCCCAAGATAGAAGTGGAATCTAGTCGTTCAGGGTCAATTGGAGAAATAAATCATACTTATTGGGAAAGAACCACACAGATGGAAGTAGATCCTAGACAGGGGTAGGATGAACCCAACAATGTAATTATTTAGCACTTTGGAATATTCATGTATTTTTTGAGGATAGTGTTTGGGTATTGTTCATCTTTGTATTCCTAGTTTGTGCAGTGCTTGGCACATAGCAGATACTCAATAAATATTTATTTGATGAATAAGTAAATGGAAAATAAAAGCAGACTGAGTAAACCTCAAATGGAATTGCCCTCTATACTAGTTTCCTAAGATTTATGTAAGGAAGCACCACAAACTATGACTTAACCAACAGAAAGTTGTCTCAGTTTTAGAGGTTATAAATCTGAGATCAAAGTGTCAACAGATTCCTGTTTCCTCTGAAGGCACTAGAGAAGGGTCTGCCTGAGGCTTGTTCTTGACCTCTTAGCTTCTGGGAGTTCCTTGGTTTTTGACAGTGTGACTCCACTTTTTAAATGGGATTCTCCCTGTGGATATGCACCTTTCAGATTTCCAATTTCTTCTTTATCCAAAGATACTGACCATTTTGGATTAGGGGCACACCCTGTGCCAGCCAGCATGGCATCATCTTAATTTAACTAATTACATCTACAGCTACTCCATTTCCAAATGAGGTCACATTCTAAGGTACAGAAGTTGACAACTTCAACATATGAATTAGGAGGCACAATTCAATGCATAACACCTTCTTTCTTATACATTCAGGAGTGGAATTTTATTATAAAAATATTTGAAGAGGACTCATTTGATGTCAAGAGGTATGAGTTCTGAAAAAAGAGAGAGATGGTTCTGGACTCCACTCAGTCATTAATCACTAGTATGAATATAAGCAGGAATTTCATTTGGGTTAACGAGAAGGCAGGGAAACTTGATTTTAAGGTGCTTTTTAGCTCAAACTGTGTATAATTTTCTCAGTCATTCATCTGAAAATTTTAGTGCCCCACAGAAGCTGGGTATGTCAGATGCTTGGTTTAATAGCACGCTAAGGGACAGTTACTGGTCTGGATTCCACCCCCGGCCCATGACTCACTGATTGGAGAGAGTTACTACTCCTGGGAAGCAACAGTTTCATATATTTCCAGGGAAGAGCCTGGGCCCAAGATAGAAGTGGAATCTAGTCGTTCAGGGTCAATTGGAGAAATAAATCATACTTATTGGGAAAGAACCACACAGATGGAAGTAGATCCTAGACAGGGGTAGGATGAACCCAACAATGTAATTATTTAGCACTTTGGAATATTCATGTATTTTTTGAGGATAGTGTTTGGGTATTGTTCATCTTTGTATTCCTAGTTTGTGCAGTGCTTGGCACATAGCAGATACTCAATAAATATTTATTTGATGAATAAGTAAATGGAAAATAAAAGCAGACTGAGTAAACCTCAAATGGAATTGCCCTCTATACTAGTTTCCTAAGATTTATGTAAGGAAGCACCACAAACTATGACTTAACCAACAGAAAGTTGTCTCAGTTTTAGAGGTTATAAATCTGAGATCAAAGTGTCAACAGATTCCTGTTTCCTCTGAAGGCACTAGAGAAGGGTCTGCCTGAGGCTTGTTCTTGACCTCTTAGCTTCTGGGAGTTCCTTGGTTTTTGACAGTGTGACTCCACTTTTTAAATGGGATTCTCCCTGTGGATATGCACCTTTCAGATTTCCAATTTCTTCTTTATCCAAAGATACTGACCATTTTGGATTAGGGGCACACCCTGTGCCAGCCAGCATGGCATCATCTTAATTTAACTAATTACATCTACAGCTACTCCATTTCCAAATGAGGTCACATTCTAAGGTACAGAAGTTGACAACTTCAACATATGAATTAGGAGGCACAATTCAATGCATAACACCTTCTTTCTTATACATTCAGGAGTGGAATTTTATTATAAAAATATTTGAAGAGGACTCATTTGATGTCAAGAGGTATGAGTTCTGAAAAAAGAGAGAGATGGTTCTGGACTCCACTCAGTCATTAATCACTAGTATGAATATAAGCAGGAATTTCATTTGGGTTAACGAGAAGGCAGGGAAACTTGATTTTAAGGTGCTTTTTAGCTCAAACTGTGTATAATTTTCTCAGTCATTCATCTGAAAAACCCCTCTTACATGGCCTCTCCTTAGTGCCCCTAGCTTACTGCTGCATATTCAGATCAGACTTCACAAGTTCTATGGTAGTTGAGTCTAACAATGTTTCTTTAAAGAATTCAAGAATTTTGTCTTCCTGCTTCAGGAACTAAAGTCCTGAACTCATGAAGTCAGGAACTGTGTCTGTTTCTCTTACCACTGAATTTCAATAGTTAACTTAGTGCCTGGCACTCAATACTCAATAATAGTAAACACTCAATAAATATGTGTTGAATAAATATTGAATGAATGAATGTATTTATTTCAAAATTATTTCCATAAATTTGTCAGCTATGTTCTACTTCATAGATGTTTAAATCTTTCCTCTTCACTATTCACAGTTCTCTGTAACTACCAATTCCAATATAACATATAGTTCAAAAATCTCTTGTTTAATTTCCATAAATCAATGGTTGTCAATAGATACAATAATTTCAAGGTATCTAAGGGATTATATAAAATATTTAGGGGACTGTGAAGAAATCAACATATAGGGAAGACAGTCATTGTATAAAAACTGGCAGGAAATGACATTTATAAATTTCCTTGTGTGCAACTTGGTGGAAAAAAAATTAGGATCTCTCTATGTATTTTTGTTAATAAATCTTATAGTCTCTCTGTATATATTTTAGATTATTTTGTGTAATAAGAGATCCATGAATATATGAAATAAAGGGCATAGAAGGTTGAGAATATAGGAAGCATTCATTTCTGTGTTATCCTGATACTCAGGCACAATGGATCATGTATGGTAGTCACAGATGGTGCATGTGAAGAGTCAAGCATGGTGTTCTATGAATAGTACAATGTATAAACATTTTTGGTATTATTATTTAAGGTCCCAAAGAGATTTGGATTTTTATATCATTTTCAGGGCTTTAACATTATTTTCTTATTTTTAAGGCTTGTGATTTAAGCTTGCCCTAGAAAAATGGAGAAAGAGGTGTTATTTTGGCAGCTAGGTTCTGGACTCCACTCAGTCATTAATCACTAGTATGAATATAAGCAGGAATTTCATTTGGGTTAACGAGAAGGCAGGGAAACTTGATTTTAAGGTGCTTTTTAGCTCAAACTGTGTATAATTTTCTCAGTCATTCATCTGAAAAACCCCTCTTACATGGCCTCTCCTTAGTGCCCCTAGCTTACTGCTGCATATTCAGATCAGACTTCACAAGTTCTATGGTAGTTGAGTCTAACAATGTTTCTTTAAAGAATTCAAGAATTTTGTCTTCCTGCTTCAGGAACTAAAGTCCTGAACTCATGAAGTCAGGAACTGTGTCTGTTTCTCTTACCACTGAATTTCAATAGTTAACTTAGTGCCTGGCACTCAATACTCAATAATAGTAAACACTCAATAAATATGTGTTGAATAAATATTGAATGAATGAATGTATTTATTTCAAAATTATTTCCATAAATTTGTCAGCTATGTTCTACTTCATAGATGTTTAAATCTTTCCTCTTCACTATTCACAGTTCTCTGTAACTACCAATTCCAATATAACATATAGTTCAAAAATCTCTTGTTTAATTTCCATAAATCAATGGTTGTCAATAGATACAATAATTTCAAGGTATCTAAGGGATTATATAAAATATTTAGGGGACTGTGAAGAAATCAACATATAGGGAAGACAGTCATTGTATAAAAACTGGCAGGAAATGACATTTATAAATTTCCTTGTGTGCAACTTGGTGGAAAAAAAATTAGGATCTCTCTATGTATTTTTGTTAATAAATCTTATAGTCTCTCTGTATATATTTTAGATTATTTTGTGTAATAAGAGATCCATGAATATATGAAATAAAGGGCATAGAAGGTTGAGAATATAGGAAGCATTCATTTCTGTGTTATCCTGATACTCAGGCACAATGGATCATGTATGGTAGTCACAGATGGTGCATGTGAAGAGTCAAGCATGGTGTTCTATGAATAGTACAATGTATAAACATTTTTGGTATTATTATTTAAGGTCCCAAAGAGATTTGGATTTTTATATCATTTTCAGGGCTTTAACATTATTTTCTTATTTTTAAGGCTTGTGATTTAAGCTTGCCCTAGAAAAATGGAGAAAGAGGTGTTATTTTGGCAGCTACTATGTCACATGGGGCTAATCCAAGAGGACTTAGTACTGTCCTCTTGGACCTACCACCAGCAGCAGGACTTTCAGAGGAGGATGTAACCTGCTAAGACCAACAACAAGCAAAATTTATGAAGTAACCTAATTCTAAAAACATTTTACTAATTGGAAGGAGAAATTTAAGTTAGGGAAATAGAGCCCAAGGAGTATTTCATTTCTCCTATTTCCATCTAATCCAAGTAACCCCATGCTAGTCAAACTGCAATAACCCATTTGCCAGGAATGGGGGAACTGTTTGAAAAAGCTTCCAGGGTACAGAGGTGCCTTCATCTTACTGAACAGTAAATGGAACAAGACTCTTCCAATGACAATGTTAGAAAATTATATCTAGTTTAATTTTTCTCCTACATCCTGGTTTCATTTATGAGACCGTTCAGTTCTCCAGGGCTGCAGTTGAAATCAGGAAAGCCTTTCTGCCACAGAAGAAAAGATTTCCATTTGACAGAAATACTGTTCAGAGTGATTGATTTAAAAGTGCTGAACTCATATTCAGAGTCTGAAATCCAGGAACCGCCAACTGGGCTGGGATTCAGAATTACAAGGATGGAGTGAGCTTCTGAGTTGCGATGCATTAAGCAGTGGGGGCAATTGCTTTTCTCACCTATCTCACAAGGGATGGAGGAAGGGAAACATTTAAGAATTAAGAAAAGAAATCTTCAGACTGTTGAGTTACTGCATTTTGCTCTGCTAGAGGAAGAATCCCAGTTTGCATTTCGTAGGGAAATGTTGGTGAGGAATTTAATAAGTCTTTTGGTAACTACAAATTGTTTGAAAGAGGAGTTGGAGGAGACAAACCAAATAATAGAAAAGGAAAACCATATAGACCAACCACTTTCCTAAGATTGGGTCTACAAAATATGTAGGTGCCTGAGAGCATAATAGTCCCATTTAAAACAAGCAAAGCATTTCCAGGGTGTGAACTAAACAGAATTGGAAAAGATACCTTTTCCTACTACTGGAAAAGATACCTTTTGAATATTCTGTAAGAAACAGTAAGCATGAACAATAGTCCTAGGAGATTAAGACATATAATGTTAACTTACTCTTAATTTGTGTACTGTGGTTTTTAAAAGATGGATCTATCAGTGGTTTGTTGTTTCTTCTATGTTTTTCCTTGTTCATGCCAAGCTATTTCCTTGCAAGCCACTTTGAAATAAAATAGTTTTAAAGGGGACACAGTGTTAAGGGAGATGTATAAATAAGACAAGTGCTAATTACAGTGTCCAAAAAGAATGTCTTTATCCTGTGAATCGCGGCATAACTGCATACAGAGGGAGTGAGAGAGTTCCATTCTGCAGCTGCACTTTCTATCAAGTCACGGAGTGTAAATCTGGGCAATAAATGATCAGAAGGTACTGTACTGCGTAACTTATACAATGTTCATAAAATAAATTAATGAACAAATAAATATTCTCTGATGGATGAGCTGGCAAAAATAAATCTCACAAAAATGCTTTCGTCTTTCGTTGCAGAGAATGGCACAGAAGTGACATCTCTCTGAACAGTGTGCCTGGTTTTAGAGAGATGAATGGTTGGAAGGTAATCTTGGTGCCTGATCTGAGCTCCGTGACATCAGCCAAACCCTTGTGACTGTCAATGGGGGACCTGCCTGTGGCGAGGATGTGCTATCAAACTAGAATCACCTTCTGATCACAAAGCTCCCAACCCACTTGAAATTCTCAGAGTCCTAAGTATTGATTTGTATCCACAGACAGAAGTTCGTGGAGCTTCATTCTGAGTAGAAATAACTCTACAAGCTCAAAAATCTGTAAAGGAAGATGACTTTCCTTAAAAAAATGCTCAAAAAATGAAAATGCCAGTTGCTGATCTCCAAGTTTGGGTAGGCGGGTATGTGTATATGTCCTGAGCCAGTTTTGTTGAGCTGATTTCTCCCATGGGCATATACTATAGCTCTATACCCTGCTACACTAAGTCTAAATTCTGTGACATGGCCTTTAAGATCCTGACTAATATGACTAATGTTACTTTGTTTCTTATTCCTGATCATGTCCCAGTAATTCCAAATGGAAGTGTTTCTACTTTTTCCTTGCTCTCTGACTCTTCCAACTTTTATTCTTATTTTCCTCTACAAAGTTTTGTGCATACTACTTGTTCCTTGGCCTTATATTCACCTTTCTCTCTGAGAATACATCCCAGGCTTGAGTGCTAACTTGCTTCAGTTTTCTCCAGCTCTGTGCGACCCTAGAGACGGTTGCCCACCAGGCTCCTCTGTCCATAGGATTCTCCAGGAAAGAATACTGGAGTGAGGGCTTTCCTGGTGGTCCAGTGGGTAAGGACACTGCCTTGCAGTGCAAGGGGCACTGGTTCGATCCCTGGACTAGGAAGATCCCACGTGCTGCAGAGCAGCTGGACCAACATGTCCAACTACCAAGCCGGAGCTCTGGAGTGCATGCACCTAGAGCCGGTGCTCTGCGATGAGAGAGAGGCCACTGCAATGGGAGGCCCACACAGGCCAAAAGAACAAAAAAGGTAAGTGAATGAAAGATTAATAGAAGTGGCCAAAAAAAAAAAATTACTAAAGTGGGTTGCATTTTCATTTTCTTTGAGCATTTCTTCAAGGAAAGCCATCTTCCTTTACAGATTTCGAGCTTGTAGAATTATTTCTACTCAGGATGAATTCCACGAACTTCTGCCTGTGGTCTCTGAGTTTCAAGTGGGTTGGTTACTTTGTGACCAGAAGGTGAGAGTCTGGCTTGATCCTCCTCCAAGGGATCTTCCTGACCCAGGGATCGAACCTGAGTCTCATGTCTCCTCCCTTAGCAGGCAGGCTGTCTATCACTAAAACCACCTGGGAAGTCCCTCAGTCTATTCAACAAGGCACAAAGTAAGCCCCCATTTCTCAATGAAGCTTTCCCAACTGTTCCATCTCCTGATGACTTCTCCGTTCTTTGAGCTTCTGTTTTTCAAACACGACAGCACACTGAATACATTTCTTATGATTGTTTGACTCCTGTTCATACTGCTTTTCAAAGTACTTCTAAGACTTTGAGGTCAGAGAGAGTCCTATACAAGGCCACTTGTACTTCGTGTGAATACTGAAAGTAGGCATTTTGAAATAGTGCAATTTAAAATATTAATAACACTTTATGCATGAAATTTGAAATAATTATTTAAAAATTAATTTGTAATTTTAAATAGTCATCAAGAAGCTCACAACTTCAAAGTTTTATGTTTAAGCCTTATAGAAGCATCTCTTTAAGCTGTTAAACAGAAATCTTCATTTGTCAGCATCATTTGAGCCATGTTTTTATTTACCCAAAATAAACTTTTCTGAAGTCATTTTACTATTTTGTGGTTATGTTAACTTTAATATAATTATGGTTTTTAAATCACAGTCTATTAAAAGCAAATCCAATCACCCATCAACATTAATGCTAATAATTGGTACTAAAATATTCGATAAGAAGATAGCAAGAAAGACAAATAGCCGCCATAATGCACTGTGAATCATTTAGGATGAAGACCTCTGTAAAGTTTTGGAGAGACTATGGTAAACACAAAAAGCAATATAAATATTAAATACGTTCTAGCATTCTCAAAAAATATAAAATAATCTGGTAAAGAATGATTATTAAGTGGAAAAAAACACCCAACAAACCTCACTGAATGGTGTGGCTATGAGATCAATAACCTTAATCTGCCCCAAAGATATGAAGGCCAGAGATGTATGAATGAACTGTGGCATACCATCTCCCTGCTTTGCATTTGTTATACTAATTATATAAATTCTAAAGAATCACACACACCTTTCCTTCATTACATTGCTCCCTATAGCATAAGCTTACCAGATAAAACATAGGATGCCCAGTTGAATTTAAATGTTAGACAAAGGGTGAAGAAATAGTTGGTATAAATTTTCTCTAAATATTTCCAGAAATTTACTCACAATAAAAATAACCATTGCTTATCTAAACTTCACATTTGAGTATCCTCTGTTTTAGAAACTAGCTGATTGATTTATAATATTAATAACACTTTATGCATGAAATTTGAAATAATTATTTAAAAATTAATTTGTAATTTTAAATAGTCATCAAGAAGCTCACAACTTCAAAGTTTTATGTTTAAGCCTTATAGAAGCATCTCTTTAAGCTGTTAAACAGAAATCTTCATTTGTCAGCATCATTTGAGCCATGTTTTTATTTACCCAAAATAAACTTTTCTGAAGTCATTTTACTATTTTGTGGTTATGTTAACTTTAATATAATTATGGTTTTTAAATCACAGTCTATTAAAAGCAAATCCAATCACCCATCAACATTAATGCTAATAATTGGTACTAAAATATTCGATAAGAAGATAGCAAGAAAGACAAATAGCCGCCATAATGCACTGTGAATCATTTAGGATGAAGACCTCTGTAAAGTTTTGGAGAGACTATGGTAAACACAAAAAGCAATATAAATATTAAATACGTTCTAGCATTCTCAAAAAATATAAAATAATCTGGTAAAGAATGATTATTAAGTGGAAAAAAACACCCAACAAACCTCACTGAATGGTGTGGCTATGAGATCAATAACCTTAATCTGCCCCAAAGATATGAAGGCCAGAGATGTATGAATGAACTGTGGCATACCATCTCCCTGCTTTGCATTTGTTATACTAATTATATAAATTCTAAAGAATCACACACACCTTTCCTTCATTACATTGCTCCCTATAGCATAAGCTTACCAGATAAAACATAGGATGCCCAGTTGAATTTAAATGTTAGACAAAGGGTGAAGAAATAGTTGGTATAAATTTTCTCTAAATATTTCCAGAAATTTACTCACAATAAAAATAACCATTGCTTATCTAAACTTCACATTTGAGTATCCTCTGTTTTAGAAACTAGCTGATTGATTTATAATAAATAAAACACTATTATGTGTGCAAGTGTGTACACAAAAATCCCAGTTTGAAACATAGTCAATTACTAGTCATTCGATACATACAGCCTTTCACCACTGACATCCAAATGCATTTTATGTTTTTCCTTGAGCACTAATTCATATATTCAGCAACTATTTACTGAGCACCTACTAAGAGCCAGCTCCTATTCAAGGCTTGGGAGACTAATAATGAACAAAATGAACAGAGATCCTGCTTTCATTGAGTTTACATTCAAATGACAGAAACAAAGAAATGGCCTAAAAATTACATAGTTTGTCTGGGGGTGGTAAACTATCTAAAGACAAATAAAGTAGGATAAAGAGAATCAGAGTAGGGAGTAGAGCTATCCTGCACAAGGTGGTCAAGGAAGGCCACTTTGATAAAGTCTCATGTTAACAGATACCCAGGTCTTCCCTGTAGTTCAGCTGGTAAAGAATCTGTCTGCAATGCAGGATACTCCAGTTTGATTTTTGGATTGAGAAGATCCACTAGAGAAGGGATAGACTACCTACTCCAGCATTCTTGGGTTTCCCTGGTGGCTCAGGTAGCAAAGAATCTGCCTGCCATGCAGGAGACTTGGGTTCCATACCTGGGTTGGGAAGATCCCCTGGAGAAGGGGAAGGCTAACCACTATGGTATTCTTACCTGGAAAATTCCATGGCTCGTCC
Source organism: Tragulus kanchil (assembly GCA_022376925.1). Lineage (NCBI taxonomy): Eukaryota > Metazoa > Chordata > Mammalia > Artiodactyla > Tragulidae > Tragulus > Tragulus kanchil. Next base: position 50,165,600 of record JAIOJX010000032.1, read on the forward strand.
ATGGGTCACAAAGAGTTGGACACGACTGAGCAACTTTTACAACAGATACCTGAGAAAGGGTGTGAACCACACAGATGTCTAGGTTAAGAATATATAGACAAAGGGAACCTAAAAATAACAGTATGCTTGAAGTATTCCATGAGTGGTAAGAAAACCAGTGTGCATAGAATGGAGAAAGCAAGGTGGATAGGAAGGGAGAAGAGAAGAAAGCGATAGCTTAGAGCTGCATTCAGATTATTTCTGAGTATATCATACCTAAATGCAAAAAAATAAGCTTCTCTAGGGCAAGGGCGATGAACTGGGGAATACAAGGAATACTGTTTGTACATGAGAGCAATCTGTCTGGGACATTTGCCTGTCTGTGTGTGGAATACAGCTCTCAGTTAATAGGAAGAAGGGCTGGGAGTTGTTCTTTCACTGCTCTGCTTATTTTCCTCCAAAAGATGAAAGTTTAAATGATTAGAGTGGGCTTTCTCCACCTAAAAGAGATGACATTTGGTTGAAGCCACATCAGCCAGTGCATTATCTGGCTAGAATAGCTAAGAGAATTCTATCTCCACAGTAACTGGTAGTACTTGTGTTAGTAGTACCTTTATTTCTGCCTGTGTGTTGTTCCAGGTTCAGTTACCCAGTCATGTCTGACTCTGCATTCCCATGGACTGTAGTCCATCAGGCTCTTCTGTCCATAGAATTTTCCAGGCAAGAATACTGGAGTGGTTTGCTGTTTTCTTCTCCATGGAATGCTCCCAACCCAGGGATGGAACCTGTGTCTTTAACATCTCCTGCATTGGCAGGTGGATTCTTTACCACCAACGCCACCTGGGAATAAGACATATTTCTGGCTAAGTCATAATAAACTAGAAGCAAACGCTTGCTAAGGGCTTCCCAGGAGGCGGAGTGGTAAAGAATCTGCCTGTCAATGCAGGAGACACAAGAGACACAGCTTCCATCACTGGATCAGGAAGATCCCCTCAGAGTAGGAAATGGCAACCCACTCTGATGTTCTTGCTTAGAAAGTCCCAAGGACTGAAAAGCCTGGCAGGCTAAAGTCCATGGGGTCTCAGAGAGTGAGACCAGACTGAGCAGGAACATAGATGAAATTCTTTTGAACTGAGTTCTTGCGCCCCCTCAACCTTTACCTGCCTTCACTGGGTTTATGTTATTTGGTAACTACAAAAGCCTCAAAAGGTTCAATTCTGTTATACATGATATCATTGGTTGACCCATTCTCTCAAATGTGACACTGTTCCAGAGATTCTTCCAAATTTGTTTTTTTTTGAAAACCAAGGGAAAGCAAGGTGGATAGGAAGAGAAGAGAAGAAAGCCATAGCTTAGAGCTGCATTCAGATTATTTCTGAGTATATCATACCTAAATGCAAAAATAAGCTTCTCTAGGGCAAGGCGATGAACTGGGGAATACAAGGAATACTGTTTGTACATGAGAGCAATCTGTCTGGGACATTTGCCTGTCTGTGTGTGGAATACAGCTCTCAGTTAATAGGAAGAAGGGCTGGGAGTTGTTCTTTCACTGCTCTGCTTATTTTCCTCCAAAAGATGAAAGTTTAAATGATTAGAGTGGGCTTTCTCCACCTAAAAGAGATGACATTTGGTTGAAGCCACATCAGCCAGTGCATTATCTGGCTAGAATAGCTAAGAGAATTCTATCTCCACAGTAACTGGTAGTACTTGTGTTAGTAGTACCTTTATTTCTGCCTGTGTGTTGTTCCAGGTTCAGTTACCCAGTCATGTCTGACTCTGCATTCCCATGGACTGTAGTCCATCAGGCTCTTCTGTCCATAGAATTTTCCAGGCAAGAATACTGGAGTGGTTTGCTGTTTTCTTCTCCATGGAATGCTCCCAACCCAGGGATGGAACCTGTGTCTTTAACATCTCCTGCATTGGCAGGTGGATTCTTTACCACCAACGCCACCTGGGAATAAGACATATTTCTGGCTAAGTCATAATAAACTAGAAGCAAACGCTTGCTAAGGGCTTCCCAGGAGGCGGAGTGGTAAAGAATCTGCCTGTCAATGCAGGAGACACAAGAGACACAGCTTCCATCACTGGATCAGGAAGATCCCCTCAGAGTAGGAAATGGCAACCCACTCTGATGTTCTTGCTTAGAAAGTCCCAAGGACTGAAAAGCCTGGCAGGCTAAAGTCCATGGGGTCTCAGAGAGTGAGACCAGACTGAGCAGGAACATAGATGAAATTCTTTTGAACTGAGTTCTTGCGCCCCCTCAACCTTTACCTGCCTTCACTGGGTTTATGTTATTTGGTAACTACAAAAGCCTCATCAATTCAATGAGGATGGAGGGTTCCTAACTTGCCCTGTTATACATGATATCATTGGTTGACCCATTCTCTCAAATGTGACACTGTTCCAGAGATTCTTCTAAATTTGTTTTTAAACTTTAAAAAATTTAATTAAAAGAAACAATGCAAATCTCAGCAGGCAAGACACTTCAGTAGGAAATTTAAATCTAGTATTTCTGAGGGTATAGTTTCTATATATTTTCAAAAGGTGATAATCTTTATTACTTTTTATCAACTATATAAACTAATTGTTAATAATTTTTTAAAATTAAAAAATACATTTACATAGTTTTGTTGTTCACAGACATGTATGTACCCAGATCAGTCATATGCATATCCCTGGCCCCCTCTCCCATCCCAGTCCCCCACATCCCACCCCTCCAGGCTGTCGCCCCACACCCCTGCAGGATCTCCTATTCCCACAGCTCAATGACAATACCTATCTTTTCCGCATATGATAGTATAGGTTTCCATGTTACTCCCTCTATGCCTCCCACCCCCTGTTCATTCCCAACAATGTCCATACATCTGTTCTCAGTGTATGTTTTTCCATCACTTCACTGCATGTGCTATCATTACTCTCTTACTAGATTCCACATATATGTGTTAGTATACTGTACTTGTCTTTCTCTTTTTGATTTACTTCACTTTTTATAATAGGTTCTAGATCTGTCCACCTCATTAAGGCTGATTCTTCTGCATTTCTTTTTACAACTGAGAAGTACTCCATTGTATATATGTACCAGAGTATTTTATCCATTCATTCATTGGTGGACATCTAGGTTGCTTCCATGTTCTAGCTCCTGCATAGAGAGTTGTAATGAACATTGGGGTATAGGTTTTTTGGATTTGGGTGCAGGGGAGTTTTTGTTTTAGTGATTTGCGGTCCTCAGAGTAGGAAATGGCAACCCACTCTGATGTTCTTGCTTAGAAAGTCCCAAGGACTGAAAAGCCTGGCAGGCTAAAGTCCATGGGGTCTCAGAGAGTGAGACCAGACTGAGCAGGAACATAGATGAAATTCTTTTGAACTGAGTTCTTGCGCCCCCTCAACCTTTACCTGCCTTCACTGGGTTTATGTTATTTGGTAACTACAAAAGCCTCATCAATTCAATGAGGATGGAGGGTTCCTAACTTGCCCTGTTATACATGATATCATTGGTTGACCCATTCTCTCAAATGTGACACTGTTCCAGAGATTCTTCTAAATTTGTTTTTAAACTTTAAAAAATTTAATTAAAAGAAACAATGCAAATCTCAGCAGGCAAGACACTTCAGTAGGAAATTTAAATCTAGTATTTCTGAGGGTATAGTTTCTATATATTTTCAAAAGGTGATAATCTTTATTACTTTTTATCAACTATATAAACTAATTGTTAATAATTTTTTAAAATTAAAAAATACATTTACATAGTTTTGTTGTTCACAGACATGTATGTACCCAGATCAGTCATATGCATATCCCTGGCCCCCTCTCCCATCCCAGTCCCCCACATCCCACCCCTCCAGGCTGTCGCCCCACACCCCTGCAGGATCTCCTATTCCCACAGCTCAATGACAATACCTATCTTTTCCGCATATGATAGTATAGGTTTCCATGTTACTCCCTCTATGCCTCCCACCCCCTGTTCATTCCCAACAATGTCCATACATCTGTTCTCAGTGTATGTTTTTCCATCACTTCACTGCATGTGCTATCATTACTCTCTTACTAGATTCCACATATATGTGTTAGTATACTGTACTTGTCTTTCTCTTTTTGATTTACTTCACTTTTTATAATAGGTTCTAGATCTGTCCACCTCATTAAGGCTGATTCTTCTGCATTTCTTTTTACAACTGAGAAGTACTCCATTGTATATATGTACCAGAGTATTTTATCCATTCATTCATTGGTGGACATCTAGGTTGCTTCCATGTTCTAGCTCCTGCATAGAGAGTTGTAATGAACATTGGGGTATAGGTGTTTCTTTCAGTTTTGATTTCATCAGGATATAAGTCTAATAGTGGGATTGCTGGTTGTATGGTGCTTCTAGTTTTAGTTTTATAAGGAATCTCCATACATCCTCCATAGCAGCTGTATCAATTTACATTCCCACCAGCAATGCAAGAGTGTTCCCTTTTCTCCGGACCCTCTCCAGCATTTATTGTCTGTTGATTTTTTGAGGATTGCCATTCTGACTGGAGTGAGGTGATATCTCATTGTAGTTTTGATTTGCATTTCTCTAATAATAAGCGAGGTTGAGCATTGTTTCATGTGCTTTTGGGCCATCTGTATGTCCTCTTTGGAGAGGTGTCTCTTTAGGTCTTTTTCCCATTTTTTGACTGAGTTGTTCATTTTTCTGATGTTGTCTGAGTAGCTTATAGATTTTGGAGATTAATTCTTTGTCTGTTATTTCATTTGCTATTATTTTCTCCCATTCTGTGGGTTGTCTGTTCAGCTTTTTTGTAGTTTCTTTTGCTGTACAAAACATTTTAAGTTTCATTAGGTCCCACATTTTTATTTTTGTTTTTAGTTCCGCTATTCTAGTAGGCAGGTCATGGAAGATCTTGCTTTATGTCCTTGAGTGTTTTGCTTATATTTGCCTCTAAGAGTTTTAGGATTTCTGGTCTTACATTTAGGTCTCTAATCCATTTTGAGTTGATCTTTGTGTATGGTGTCAGAGAATGTTCCAACTTAACTTTTTTGCATGTAGCTGTCCAATTTTCCCAGCACCATTTGTTGAAGAGGCTGTCTTTGTCCCATTTTATAGTTTCACCTCCTTTGTCAAAAATAAGTTACCCATAGGTGCGTAGGTTTATCTCTGGGTTGTCAATCTTGTTTCATTGGTCTATATTTCTGTTTTTGTGCCAGTACCATACTGTCTTGATGATTGTTGTTTTGTAGTCTAGTCTGAAGTTAGGGAGGCTGATCCCTCTAGTTCCATTTTTTTTCCTCAGGATTGCTTTGGCAATTCGAGGTCTTTTATGTTTCCATATGAACTGTGTTATTCTTTGGTCTAGTTCTGTGAAGGATGACATTAGTAGTTTGATAGGGATTGCATTGAATCTGTGATATTTGGTAGTATGGTCATTTTCACGATATTGATTCTTCCAATCCAGGAACATGGAATATCTCTCCATCTGTTTAAATCTTCTTTAATTTCTTTCATGAGTGTCTTATAATTTTCTGTGTATAGTTCTTTTGTTTCTTTGGGTACGATTATTCCTAGATATTTTATTCTCTTGGTTGCAGTGGTGAAGGGGATTGCCTCTTTGATTTCGTTTTCTGATTTTTCAATGTTTGTATATAGGAATGTCAGTGATTTCTGTACATTGGTTTTGTATCCCGGGACTTTGGTGAAATCATTGATTAGCTCTAGTAGTTTTCTAATAGTGTTTCTGGGGTTTTCTATGTATAATATCATGTCATCTGCAAATAGAGAGAGTTTTACTTCTTCTTTTCCAATCTGGATTCCTTTTATTTCTTTTTCTTCACTTATTGCTGTTGCTAGAACTTCCAGGACTACGTGGATTAATAGCGGTGAAATTGGACACCCTTGTCTTGTTCCTGATCTTAGAGGAAATGCTTTGAGTTTTTCACCATTAAGGATAATGTTCACTGTGGGCTTCTCATATATGGCTTTCACTATGTTGAGATAGGTTCCTTCTATGCCCATTTTTTGAAGAGTTTTTATTATCATAAATGGGTGTTGTACTTTGTCAAAGGCTTTTCTGCATCTATTGAGATGATCATGTGACTTTTGTCTCTTAATTTGCTGATATGGTGTATCACATTGATTGATTTGGGGATATTCAAGAAACCTTGCATGCCTGGGATGAACCCGACTTGATCATGATATATGAGTTTTTTGATGTGATGTTGAATACTGCTTGCTAGGATTTTGTTGAGGATTTTGGCATCCAAATTCATCAGTGAAATTGGTCTATAATTTTCTTTTTTGTGTTGTCTTTGTCTGGCTTTGGTATCAAGGTGATGGCAGCCTTGTAGAATGTGTTTGGAAGTATTCCTTCCTGTGCAATTTGTTGGAAGAGTTTTAGAAGGACAGGAATTAGCTCTTCTTTAAATGTTTGGTAGAATTCACCTGTGAAGCCATCTGGCCCTGGGCTTTTATTTTTGGGTAGATTTTTTTATCACAAATTCAATTTCTGAGCTTGTGATTGGGTTGTTCATAGTTTCTATTTCTTCCTGATTCAGTCTTGGAAGATTAATCTTTTCTAGGAAACAGTCCATTTCTTCCAGGTTGTCCAATTTGTTGCCATATAGTTGTTCATAAATCTCTTATAATCCTTTGGATTTCTGCTTTATCTGTTGTAATCTCTCCTTTTAAATTTTGTTGATCTGGTTCTTCTCTACTTTTTCTTGATGAGTCTGGCCAGCAGTTTGTCCATTTTGTTTACCTTTTTGAGGAACCAGCTTTTTGTTTCATTTATCTTTACTATTGTTTCTTTCATTTCTTTCTCATTTATTTCTGCTTTGATCTTTATGATTTCCCTTCTTCTGCTAACTTTTGGCTGTTTTTGTTCTTCTCTCTCCAGTTGTTTTAAGCATAGGGTTAGGTCATCTGCTTGATATTTTTCTTGTCTCTTGATTTAGGATTGTATTGCTATAAACTTCCCTCTTAGAACTGCTTTTGCAGTATCCCATAGGTTTTGCACTGTCATGTGTTCATTGTTTTCTTCTAGGAATTTTTAAATTTCTCCTTTGATTTGCTTGGTAATCAGTTGGTTTTTTAGGTATGTGTTGTTTAATATCCATGTGCTTGTGTCTTTTGTGGGTTTTTTCCTGCAGTTGATCTCTAGTCTCATTGCATTGTGGTCCGAGAAGATGGTTGATATAATTTCAATTTTCTTGAATTGACTGAGGTTTGATTTGTGGCCCAAGATGTGGTCTATCCTCGAGAATGTCCCATGAGCACTTGAGAAGAAAGTATTCTTCTGCTTTTGGATGGAAGGTCTTAAAGATATCAATGAGGCCTATCTCTTCCAGTGTGTCATTTAAGGCTTGTGTTTCTTTATTAATTTTCTGATTTGATGATCTTTCTATTGGTGTGAGAGAAGTGTTAAAGTCTCCTACTATGATTGTGTTAGTGTTGATGTCTTCTTTTATGTCTGAAAGTGTTTGTCTTAAGTATTGGAGTGCTTCTGTCTTGGGTGCATAGATATTTATGATTGCTATGTCTTCCTCTTGGATAGATCCCCTGATCATGATGTAGTGACCTGCCTTGTCTCTTACAATCTTTTTTATTTTAAAGTCTATCTTTTCTGATATGATGATTGCTACTCCATCTTTTTTTTGATTTCCATTTGCATGGAATATCTTTTTCCATCGTCTCACTTTAAGTCTATGTTTGTCGTTAGGCATGAAGTGGATTTCTTGTAAACAGCATATATATGTGTCTTCCTTTTGTATCTATTCAGCCAGTCTGTGTGTTTTAGTTGGAGCATTTAGCCCATTTACATTCAAAGTAATTATTGATACAAATGTTCCTATTGTCATCTTCTTAAATGTCTGGGGTCTGATTTGTAGGACTTCTCCTACTCTTGTATTCATGGGCTATATCAGGCCCTTTAACACTTGTTGTAAGGCTGGTTTCATGGTACAAAATTCATTTAGCTTTTACTTGTCTGTGAAGCTTTTGACTTCTCCATCAATTCTGAATGAGATCCTTGCTGAGTAGAGAATTCTTAGTTGTAGGTTATTCTCTTTTAACCATTTAAATGTGTCTTGTCACTCTCTTCCGGCCTGCAGGCTTTCTGTTGATAGATTGGCAGTTAAACATATGGGGTTTCCTTTGTATGTTATTTGTTGTTTGTTCCTAGCTGCGTTAAGTATTCTGTCTTTATATTTAGTCTCTGTTAGCTTGATTAGAATGTGCTTTGGTGTGTTTCTTCTGGAGTTTATCCTGTATGGAACTCTTTGTGCTTCTTGGATTTGATTGACTATTTCATTTCCCATGCTGGGGAAGTTTTCATCTACAATCTCTTCAAGAATTTTTTCATAGCCTTTTTCTCCCTCTTTTTCTTCTGGGACCCCTATAATTCTAATGCTGGTGCATTTGATATGGTCCCATAGGTCTCTGAGGCTATCCTCAGTTCTTTGTATTTTTTTGTGCTTTGCTCTGTTCTTCAGCAGTTATGTATACCATTCTGTCTTCCAGTTCACTTATCCATTCTTCTTCCTCTGATACTCTACTGTTGAGACCTTCTATAGTATTTTTAAGTTCATCAATTGAACTATTTGTCTCTATTTGTTTATTTTTCATTTTTTGCATGTCTCTTCTCAGTGCACCAATTTCCTCTAATATTCTGTTTTCAGAGTTTCGGATCCTTGCTAGTATGGACCTTCTCTTTCAGATAGTTTGTCTATCTCCTCTTCTGTTATCTGTAACTCTGTTTCTCTAATTTGTTCCTTCATTTGTGTGGTGTTTCTGTCTGTTCATTATGATGTTAATTTTTGTTTCTTTGTGTGTGTCTGTGTGATGGATGCCTTTTTCCCGGACTTTGTGGTTGAATTCTCCCTTCCTTTTAGTTTCTGTCCTTGTAAAAGTCTTTGGTGGTTTGTGTTTTAGGTGGTATTGGGTCTTGTTTGCAGGTGGATAATCCATAGTGTTGTGTGTTCTTTGACAGTGTAGGGTCTTGGAGTCAGAGCTTCCACTCTGAGGATCCTTGGTTTGATCTCTGTCTGGGGAGTAGGCTCTTTGTCTGGTTTTCTATGGCTTTCAGTACTATTAGTTCAAATATAAGCATATGAGGGATAAAATGTGCATCCCTGGTGGATGACAGTCATAAAATAATGCAAATAGTTTCTAACATAATGGGAAAATAGACATATATGTACCTCAATAAACACAACTGAACAGTCTTAAAGGGATAAATTACAGTAAATTTTTCTGGCAAATGGCGCAATCAAAGTTGGTACCTGACCATTAAGCTCTAAGTTAATGAAAACACTGCCTGGAAAAATAGATCCAGAGCAAAGTCCTAGCTGGGAATATTACAACAGAAGTGGTTTTTAACTAAGGCACGTGTTGGATATGAGAAGGAGGAGAGTGTATGGATAATGAGAAGGAATAGATTCATGTTGCAAGGCTTTTGTAGGGTTACAAAGCCTAAAAATCTTTGTAGGTAACAAAGATTAGTGTGTAGTAGAGTTTAGTACAGCTGGATGAGAATAGTAGAGACAGGAAGACAGGAAATATTTATATAGGATAGTAGTAGATATAAAAGATTTTACAGTTAGAGCATAGAGAAAGAAAGCAATCACAAAAATTTTTTTTTTTTAATAAAAAGGTTTTTTAATTAAAAAAAAATTTTTTAACAATTTTTTAAAAAGAAAAGAAAATACTGTCCCTGGTTTTTATCTTCTCATCTACGTGTGAACCGTCCACCAGTTTGCTCTTGATATTCTTCCAGATTTCCCTAGTCTGTACTGGTGGGGGTCAGGTGTTGGGGCTGGGCGGCTGCTTGTGTCTTATGTTTCAGTGAGGGTCAAGTGAGTTTGTAGTCCAGGCCCTTGCAGAACTGGTTGCTTTGGTTTCTCCACAGTGTCTGTAGCCAGTGCAGTTGACCCCTCCCTCTCCACCCTGCTGTCTGGGGCAGGCGCAGTGGCCTGTTTCCAGTCTGCTGGGCTGGGGTTGCACCTCTGGATCCAGTGCTGGAGGGGGTTCCCTGGTTCTATTGCATACTCCGGGGTAGCCTTCAAGCCCTGCTCTTCTCCCGGTGTAGTGGCTCTGCTGAAGGCGGGACTGAGGCTTTTAGTCCCAGATGCCCATGTTCTTTGCTGCAGCTCTGACTGCGCGGGCTCATTTGAGCTGCAGGCACGTGCCTGTCCCGGTACTGCAGGACTAAGTCCTGGTAGCAGGCGCGAGCTTCCCATCTGGCTCGAGCACGGCTTCTGGACTGCAACCCACGAGGGGATTTCCCAGTTCTATTTCTCACACCCCCGCTAGCGTTGTCTCAGTTCACCTGGAAACCAAGTGTCCCTGTCACAGTACAGTCCCCAGCTGCATTCTCAAGCTGTGTGCTGCTTTCAGTCCTCCTGGAGCACTTCCCAGCGCTCTCTCCACCCGGTCTGCTGTGGGAGCTGGGTTACAGGACCCCCAGGATGGGAGCTCCAAGAAAGTTCAGGCTGCTCCGTCTCTGTCCCTTGTAGATCTGAGGACTGCTTTTGTCGTCTAGAGGCTGGTTTGTTGGTGGTGTTTCATTTCTTGATTAGTTCTGGTTCTGTTGGGGAGCTGGTGAAATCCCCCTCTCATTCCTCTGCCGTCTTGGCCCCCCTCCTCTTCCAAATTTTTAATTCAAATTGCATCAAGTGGTCATAATGGATGATTATTCGTTATATTTTCCTTCATCCAGTTCCTTTCTTACTACAGTCTTATCACTACAGACAATGCTGCTATTAGTAGATAACCCCATTTTGTAGTCCATGGTCCTTGTATCTTCTGCTCATCACCAATAGACCCATTTTGACCCGGGAAACAAATAATAACATTTTGACCCCATCTGAAATTTATTTTGTGCATGGCTGTAAAATCCAAGTCTTGAATGCCTGTAGCAAGGTAACTGTCCTTGATCTACAAGTGATCTTTTATTTTCTGCCTTTGAAAGACATATTCAGTCCTCCTGTTCTTTCCTGCAAATTCCAATCTCCTAATCTTTGAGCTGGAAGATCTCTACAGTAGTCTCATAACTTTCTTCTGTTGACCAGTTCACTTTCATTCAGTGAAACGTCTTTCAATTGTTCCCTTCTATAGGATCATTTTTTCCCCTTTGTACAACAAGCTCAATAAATATGGATTGCATGACTAGTTTGTACATGTCACCCTGTCTGATTTTCTTTAATTAACATTGCCTCATGTACCATGTCCTTGCAGACACCTATTGTGATGATCTACCTCTCCAAAGCCATCATCATTTACACATATTTGGCAAATACGCTGAAGTCACAAACAAAGAGATGGGGTGAAGTAGAGTGATGAGAGAGTTAATTAACAGAAAATGCTCTATAAAGTGAGGCCAATAAATGTTCTATTCAAACTTAAATTTTAATTGTTGAGTCACAAAATCTCTACACCCTAAAAGTTTCCTGGTTTATACCACATGAGAGATAATTAGCAGATACATTTTAAAAAGCCACCGTGTCTCTAATCCACAAAACCTTTCTCTTTTGGTAACATTAGTAAAAGAAAAACACATTTATTTTCCTTGCTAAGCTTAAAACAACAGGCAAACCAAGCTAAGGTTTCTTCTTGCCCTGCCCTGTCTCTAGAGGCTGGTTTGTTGGTGGTGTTTCATTTCTTGATTAGTTCTGGTTCTGTTGGGGAGCTGGTGAAATCCCCCTCTCATTCCTCTGCCGTCTTGGCCCCCCTCCTCTTCCAAATTTTTAATTCAAATTGCATCAAGTGGTCATAATGGATGATTATTCGTTATATTTTCCTTCATCCAGTTCCTTTCTTACTACAGTCTTATCACTACAGACAATGCTGCTATTAGTAGATAACCCCATTTTGTAGTCCATGGTCCTTGTATCTTCTGCTCATCACCAATAGACCCATTTTGACCCGGGAAACAAATAATAACATTTTGACCCCATCTGAAATTTATTTTGTGCATGGCTGTAAAATCCAAGTCTTGAATGCCTGTAGCAAGGTAACTGTCCTTGATCTACAAGTGATCTTTTATTTTCTGCCTTTGAAAGACATATTCAGTCCTCCTGTTCTTTCCTGCAAATTCCAATCTCCTAATCTTTGAGCTGGAAGATCTCTACAGTAGTCTCATAACTTTCTTCTGTTGACCAGTTCACTTTCATTCAGTGAAACGTCTTTCAATTGTTCCCTTCTATAGGATCATTTTTTCCCCTTTGTACAACAAGCTCAATAAATATGGATTGCATGACTAGTTTGTACATGTCACCCTGTCTGATTTTCTTTAATTAACATTGCCTCATGTACCATGTCCTTGCAGACACCTATTGTGATGATCTACCTCTCCAAAGCCATCATCATTTACACATATTTGGCAAATACGCTGAAGTCACAAACAAAGAGATGGGGTGAAGTAGAGTGATGAGAGAGTTAATTAACAGAAAATGCTCTATAAAGTGAGGCCAATAAATGTTCTATTCAAACTTAAATTTTAATTGTTGAGTCACAAAATCTCTACACCCTAAAAGTTTCCTGGTTTATACCACATGAGAGATAATTAGCAGATACATTTTTAAAAACCACCATGTCTCTAATCCACAAAGCTCTTTCTCTTTTGGTAACATTAGTAAAAGAAAAACACATTTATTGTCCTTGCTAAGCTTAAAACAACAGGCAAAGCAAGCTAAGGTTTCTTCCTGCCCTGCCCTGTCTCTCTGTCTCTTTCAGCTGAATTATAGTCTTACTATTACTCTGAATGAAAATTAGGATGAATAGACAGTTAGTTTCAAGTAGAGGGCCAGGTTGGGATTTGGAGAGCAGTCTCACAATTGTTCCCCAGTGGTTACTCCTTTCATTTCTGGAAACATAGTCTTCAGATGTATTTGTGGATGTTCCCCAAACCATTCTGTGGTTCTTCTCCTTACTGTGCTTTTCTCTAAATTCTACTATGGCAATCTGGGCACGCATCCAAGATCAGTAAATGAAAACCTCTTCATGTAGCCTAGCTTCAGCACTGCATACCAGCAGTTAAAGGCTGTCTTTCCTGTACCACATCCAAACGTTAGCATATACAATATCAATAAGTTGTTCCTTTCATCTTCTCAACACTGTGGAGGTGTTTATATTTGTGTGGGGCATTTAAGCAATTCCAGCCAATGCGCTTTTAAATCAGGCTAGGCCCTAGCCAGGGAGCAGCCTCAATTGGAAACAGGAACTGAAAGTGTTCTTGGTAAAAATTCTGTATCTGCCCGAATTTAGCTGTCTAACTCAATGCCTGACCTTCTTTAAAGAGGTCATCCTCAGAATTATGGGGCAGTTTGATAAGCTGGGATATACTAATTTATTGGCCATTTAAAAAAGAGGAAATTTTATTATGGATTACTCTGCTTTCTTGAAAACTTTTTTATAATTAAAAACATCTGGAAGGCATTTTAATATATCATAAACAAGAGGAAATCCAAAGCACGTGACTTCTAAGAAAATGATGCAAATTGAATTCCTTGCCAAAATTTACTATAATATGTTTTTCTTTTTTTCCGGGTTGGAAGCTTCAAGATGGGGGATGCAAAAAAGGAGGGCACATGAGAATACTATCTAGAATTCTGCAGAGAAAACAGTTATTTTGAAATTAGTCTAGTACTATTTTTGGCCAGCATTAGAAGACATTACACATTGGCAGCGTCTCTGAAATGCACATAATTTCTTCTTAAAAATTAGTCATTTTACTGGTAAATTTGTTTCTGAAATAGACAAATAATTACATAAACTAAATTAAGATGTTGTAATAAGGAATAGAAGGAAACATCTTCCAGGGTGAACTTAGGTAAAGAACAAGCTATGCTTAGCATGTTAAACTTCCTCTTTATATCCATCATTTATTTGGAAATAATCAGCTAATAGATAGTACCCAAAGGTTACATGCAAAGTTTTTTACATAGATATGGAGAGCAGTCTCACAATTGTTCCCCAGTGGTTACTCCTTTCATTTCTGGAAACATAGTCTTCAGATGTATTTGTGGATGTTCCCCAAACCATTCTGTGGTTCTTCTCCTTACTGTGCTTTTCTCTAAATTCTACTATGGCAATCTGGGCACGCATCCAAGATCAGTAAATGAAAACCTCTTCATGTAGCCTAGCTTCAGCACTGCATACCAGCAGTTAAAGGCTGTCTTTCCTGTACCACATCCAAACGTTAGCATATACAATATCAATAAGTTGTTCCTTTCATCTTCTCAACACTGTGGAGGTGTTTATATTTGTGTGGGGCATTTAAGCAATTCCAGCCAATGCGCTTTTAAATCAGGCTAGGCCCTAGCCAGGGAGCAGCCTCAATTGGAAACAGGAACTGAAAGTGTTCTTGGTAAAAATTCTGTATCTGCCCGAATTTAGCTGTCTAACTCAATGCCTGACCTTCTTTAAAGAGGTCATCCTCAGAATTATGGGGCAGTTTGATAAGCTGGGATATACTAATTTATTGGCCATTTAAAAAAGAGGAAATTTTATTATGGATTACTCTGCTTTCTTGAAAACTTTTTTATAATTAAAAACATCTGGAAGGCATTTTAATATATCATAAACAAGAGGAAATCCAAAGCACGTGACTTCTAAGAAAATGATGCAAATTGAATTCCTTGCCAAAATTTACTATAATATGTTTTTCTTTTTTTCCGGGTTGGAAGCTTCAAGATGGGGGATGCAAAAAAGGAGGGCACATGAGAATACTATCTAGAATTCTGCAGAGAAAACAGTTATTTTGAAATTAGTCTAGTACTATTTTTGGCCAGCATTAGAAGACATTACACATTGGCAGCGTCTCTGAAATGCACATAATTTCTTCTTAAAAATTAGTCATTTTACTGGTAAATTTGTTTCTGAAATAGACAAATAATTACATAAACTAAATTAAGATGTTGTAATAAGGAATAGAAGGAAACATCTTCCAGGGTGAACTTAGGTAAAGAACAAGCTATGCTTAGCATGTTAAACTTCCTCTTTATATCCATCATTTATTTGGATAATAGCATAATAAGGTTACATGCAGTTCTAATAGACAGTACGCAAAACTGATGCCTGTACACATTGCAAATGTTCCTCAATTTGTCTTTCATCATACAGTGCATAAGCTAGCTTGCAATATAAATGATGTATTTTGAGGATTTATTCTTTATGTAACCCTGGAGATAAAAGGAAAATAATCATCAATCTCAAGAACTGAGTTCTTTTAATATGGTGGGTAACACATGCACACACACCCCTCCATAAACAAACAGTAACAATGAGGCTAATGTTTACCTTATTTGGTTTCCAGTTCTTGGATGTACAATTGATAATATCATGAAAATAACTTCATTTGGTACAGAACATGTTTTTAAATATATAATAATTTATAAAAGCTCACTGAACTGCTATAAATGTGTAATTACATGAAGTATGTGAAAGAATCAGTGGTATTATAGAAGATGCAGGAATTTCTTATTTTCCTGGAAAAATTCCATATTTGGTGCTATGGAAAAGTATGTGAACTACAGGAAGACAAAATTCTGTCTAGATTGTATCTTTGTGCTTTATAGCAGTGACTTCTCTGAATTTCAAGCTCTTCAGCTCTAAAACAGAAAAAATGTATTATCTGTATCTTCTAAGAATTAAATAAGATAATACTTATACATAAAGAATCTGACACAGCTTCTGGGATATAATGGGACCTTGAGTGACAGCTATTATTATTATTACTGGTTTCTATTGAGTTGGTATGCAAGGAATTCTAGAGAAAAAAACTTCCAGTGGTTAGACTTCTTGTTTACTGCTCTAATTATTTTTGGAGAGGGTGTTATTCTGCTTTGGCTCTCTCTTTCTGCTCAAAAAGAGAAGTTTTTATTTTGAAATGCACTATTTTTGGCCAGCATTAGAAGACATTACACATTGGCAGCGTCTCTGAAATGCACATAATTTCTTCTTAAAAATTAGTCATTTTACTGGTAAATTTGTTTCTGAAATAGACAAATAATTACATAAACTAAATTAAGATGTTGTAATAAGGAATAGAAGGAAACATCTTCCAGGGTGAACTTAGGTAAAGAACAAGCTATGCTTAGCATGTTAAACTTCCTCTTTATATCCATCATTTATTTGGATAATAGCATAATAAGGTTACATGCAGTTCTAATAGACAGTACGCAAAACTGATGCCTGTACACATTGCAAATGTTCCTCAATTTGTCTTTCATCATACAGTGCATAAGCTAGCTTGCAATATAAATGATGTATTTTGAGGATTTATTCTTTATGTAACCCTGGAGATAAAAGGAAAATAATCATCAATCTCAAGAACTGAGTTCTTTTAATATGGTGGGTAACACACGCACACACCCTCCATAAACAAACAGTAACAATGAGGCTAATGTTTACCTTATTTGGTTTCCAGTTCTTGGATGTACAATTGATAATATCATGAAAATAACTTCATTTGGTACAGAACATGTTTTTAAATATATAATAATTTATAAAAGCTCACTGAACTGCTATAAATGTGTAATTACATGAAGTATGTGAAAGAATCAGTGGTATTATAGAAGATGCAGGAATTTCTTATTTTCCTGGAAAAATTCCATATTTGGTGCTATGGAAAAGTATGTGAACTACAGGAAGACAAAATTCTGTCTAGATTGTATCTTTGTGCTTTATAGCAGTGACTTCTCTGAATTTCAAGCTCTTCAGCTCTAAAACAGAAAAAATGTATTATCTGTATCTTCTAAGAATTAAATAAGATAATACTTATACATAAAGAATCTGACACAGCTTCTGGGATATAATGGGACCTTGAGTGACAGCTATTATTATTATTACTGGTTTCTATTGAGTTGGTATGCAAGGAATTCTAGAGAAAAAAACTTCCAGTGGTTAGACTTCTTGTTTACTGCTCTAATTATTTTTGGAGAGGGTGTTATTCTGCTTTGGCTCTCTCTTTCTGCTCAAGAAGTTGATTAACTGATTGAATGGTTAACTCATCATTGACTTCAGCACATTTTACCATTTGAGTGTGAGCTCTGTCTTTACTCCTTCAGGCACTGAGGCAGTCCCCTTAGAAGACCTAGAGAAGGTCCCAACATTCAAGAAGCTCTAGGTCTATGTAAGGAAACAACTAATTAAGAAACTTCCATTCATTTAGTACCAGACATTGTGAGAGATACTGAACATAAGAAATAGGAAGGCAGACTTCTGGCTCAGTAGCAAGTGTTCCAGGCTGCATTTGTCCTTCCTAGCATAGAAGCATAGGAAGAAGTAACAACAAGACAATTGAGGTTATCACTGTTGATCATGGGAGTTGAAGTGTGGGTCAGAAGTCAATGTTTATTTTGATGCATTGTGGAAGATTGAAATAAAATCTATAAAAATCAGTATTTAGAGTTCTGTTTTAAAATATTGATTAGAAAAATCTTGCTCATGGATAAATGTTATGAATTAATTAAGTCCATTAGGGAACGTATAAATCTTACTAGGAAGTTTACATTTTCCAAATAGTTGGAGCTAACTTCAGGGGGTTTGCGAATGGAGAGGAAGATATTCAAAGAGGATGGATATTGAAACCAGAGAGACATGTCTCTATATTCTAGCTCTAATTGTCCAACATGAAGAACTGATCCAATTACTTAACCTTTCTTAGCTTTGGTTTCGTCATCTGCAAAATAGGCATAGTATATATTCAGAGTTGTTGTGAGGATTAGTTTTAATTTATGTCAAGAGTTGGGCAGTTAAGTATCACTCAGTAAATGGTGGTTTTTATTATGGTCGCTATTATTTTCACCATTAAGAAGGCCAAAGAACTTTTTAAATTTACAACCATTTTCCTTCAATGAAAATATAATTCATACCATTTATAAATTTACTCATGTTATTCCTCTGTTGGGGTGAGCACTAGCAAGTCATTGGTCATTATATGTGTTGAAAATTTTATTTACTATTTTCCAAGAACTTTATTTTTAAAATGTAGAGTATAGCTCTTTCAAAATGATAGCCAGTGTTTCATAAAATTTAAGGGAATCTAATGTGAAAAAAAAAGACTCAGTTTAGAACCTGTATCTGAAGTAGATGATAGAGGATTATATCTACCACTCTTCTGATTTCTCTGTCCTTAATAGGAGCTCAAAGCAATGGCCTGAATATAACTCAGCTACAGATGAAGTGAGAGAGAACAGACTTTTATTACAAAGAAAATTACAAGGCTAATTTTCATTAACTATTTTAAACAAATCTACCACCTACACTGATCTGAAAAAATATTATAGAGACAGAAAGAGGAAGAGGCCAGGCTAAGATAATGCTTTGGTTTTTTATATTCATATTTCACAATCATGGTATTTTAAAATGGGTTGTCAGATGGATTACTGGTACTTACTATTTCATTTTAAAACTAGATGCTGAAAAAAAAAATGTTTATGGAATCTGCACTTTGAAACAGGCTTCCACAAGCCCAAATCTAATACTTGTTAGTTGTGCAAGAGGCATGAAGACCATTAAAACCTTCCATGAGAAAAGTATGTTTAGTCAACCAGTTATTCCATCATAAATATTACTATGAGGAGCATGATATAAAAAAATTAAAGCAATCAACTGCACATAAAATATTAATATGACAAAAACATGTGCTGTTTTAAGAGAAGGATATGGAAAAGCAAAATAAGATGTACTAGTACACATAGAATATTAATAGCTGGGTCAGCAATTTTATTTAAGCCTGACATATTACCTATTACTTTCATAGGATTCAGAAATGTCTTTTTCCCATTTTGGATCTTGGCCTATGGCGATATTCTTTAGATTGCAATATCTACTCATTGGTTTACCAATTTGTATTGTCAACCAGTCCGTGTACATACATTTTGAAAAGATATTCAGCTTTAGCTAGTGGAGCCATTTCCAGATCAGAGAGTAAAACAAAGGGGAAACCTCTCAGTTTAATGTGAAGAAATAAAACAAAAACAAACAAAACACTCTCCAGAATTAAAACAAGGTAAATATATTTAGAACAAGATAAATATGCTCAATGATCATTAACTCTAACCTTATGCACTTAAGGTTGCCAGCCATCACCTAAAAGATAAAAAACGTAGAAAATATTTAGAGATGTTACTCATACTGCCCATGTTAAAGTATTACAGCCATAAGAGACCATCAGTAAATTTTAAAACAGTGCCCAATTACTCTTTCTCTGTGCTCAGTTACTGATACTATCTGCCAGGCTATAGTCAAACTCTGTAAATAAATAAACCAATAAAACCCTTGGGGAAAAGTCCTTAATCTACAATACAGTGATTTTGTAGCTTAAAAAAAACTTTGGAAAATAAACTTTTGCAAAATAATACTAGGCACTATATTTATCTTTCTACCTATGATATTGAAAAAGCACAGGATTTTATTGATTTAACAAAGTAATGCTGAACCAAACCGGGTGCTGGGATAATTCTAGAGAAAAAAACAGACTTGGTCTCTGTCCTCACAGAACTTATGATATTATTCCTTAGTATACCTATTATCCTTCCTTTTACATTCAGGAAAGATAGATATTAACCAATCATCCAACCATATAAACTCTGCCTAGAATGTAAAGAGCAAAAGTGTGCGTGCCAGGAAATTATGTTGGAAAAGTGGGAACTCTGCAGTCTCATACTTAAACTCCATCACTGTAGTAGCTCTCAATTTCCCAATGAGCACTATTACAAATGAAAGAAATTTTCTGTTTTCTTCCTTCATTACAACTTTATGAAAAATGAAAGAAATACTACTTATCTGAGAGAAAATATGCTATATAAATCCTAGATGTTCTCATTTACATTAATTTATTCAGCACAGTTTGATTGTATGCTCATTAGATTCAAGAAAAAATACATCATGGTCTTGCTCACCTTTATATTCTTAGAATATAGTATTCACTAGAAATCTTAATGAAAGGCAGAGAATGATAATGATCATGTGACTGTAGAAGTAAAATGTTCTGAGATTGGGTTCTCAGAGGAGAGAAAAAGATCATTCTGACTGAAGAAGTGGTCATTAGGCTGAGCCTTGACTTATAGGTAAGATGTAGGCTTGTGGAATAGCAAAGGGAGAATCCAGGAGGAAAAAAATATGAACAATAAACACTCTCCAGAATTAAAACAAGGTAAATATATTTAGAACAAGATAAATATGCTCAATGATCATTAACTCTAACCTTATGCACTTAAGGTTGCCAGCCATCACCTAAAAGATAAAAAACGTAGAAAATATTTAGAGATGTTACTCATACTGCCC
This sequence comes from Tragulus kanchil, assembly GCA_022376925.1. Classification (NCBI taxonomy): domain Eukaryota; kingdom Metazoa; phylum Chordata; class Mammalia; order Artiodactyla; family Tragulidae; genus Tragulus; species Tragulus kanchil. The sequence continues at coordinate 50,185,842 of JAIOJX010000032.1, forward strand.
ATGTTAAAGTATTACAGCCATAAGAGACCATCAGTAAATTTTAAAACAGTGCCCAATTACTCTTTCTCTGTGCTCAGTTACTGATACTATCTGCCAGGCTATAGTCAAACTCTGTAAATAAATAAACCAATAAAACCCTTGGGGAAAAGTCCTTAATCTACAATACAGTGATTTTGTAGCTTAAAAAAAACTTTGGAAAATAAACTTTTGCAAAATAATACTAGGCACTATATTTATCTTTCTACCTATGATATTGAAAAAGCACAGGATTTTATTGATTTAACAAAGTAATGCTGAACCAAACCGGGTGCTGGGATAATTCTAGAGAAAAAAACAGACTTGGTCTCTGTCCTCACAGAACTTATGATATTATTCCTTAGTATACCTATTATCCTTCCTTTTACATTCAGGAAAGATAGATATTAACCAATCATCCAACCATATAAACTCTGCCTAGAATGTAAAGAGCAAAAGTGTGCGTGCCAGGAAATTATGTTGGAAAAGTGGGAACTCTGCAGTCTCATACTTAAACTCCATCACTGTAGTAGCTCTCAATTTCCCAATGAGCACTATTACAAATGAAAGAAATTTTCTGTTTTCTTCCTTCATTACAACTTTATGAAAAATGAAAGAAATACTACTTATCTGAGAGAAAATATGCTATATAAATCCTAGATGTTCTCATTTACATTAATTTATTCAGCACAGTTTGATTGTATGCTCATTAGATTCAAGAAAAAATACATCATGGTCTTGCTCACCTTTATATTCTTAGAATATAGTATTCACTAGAAATCTTAATGAAAGGCAGAGAATGATAATGATCATGTGACTGTAGAAGTAAAATGTTCTGAGATTGGGTTCTCAGAGGAGAGAAAAAGATCATTCTGACTGAAGAAGTGGTCATTAGGCTGAGCCTTGACTTATAGGTAAGATGTAGGCTTGTGGAATAGCAAAGGGAGAATCCAGGAGGAAAAAAAAATATGCACAGAATCAAAAATGCCCTCACATTTGGTCAATTAGATAATCTCTCCTCCAGGTTTTCCCAGGTACTTACGAAGCAAGCATAAGCTAGGCACTCAGGATCCTGAGATATATGATAGGAATACTGAGGAACTGGGGGCCATATTATGGCTGATCTTGACTGAAAATTAATAATCATATTTTGGCAAGCAGACAATCACTGAACTTTTGATTACAATCACAGCTATTCCTTAGAAAGATCAGCTTAGCAGCATTTTGCCAAGTTGGTTAGAGATAAGGCAAGACTTAGAAAGAAGTTGTCCAGGAGTAATGGAAATGCTAAAGTTTGGAGTGGTGTAAATATTAGAGGACAGAGTAGTTGAATGGACTTAAGAGGTGAGAAAAGAAAGTGGTCCAAAGTTATCCTCAAGCTTCAAGCTCAGGTTACTGGGGAAGTATGACAGTAAAGGGTGTGCTGGAAAATGTTCAACAATCAGCTTTCAAAAGAGAAACAAAGAAAGAGAAAGAGAAGAAGGAAGAAGAAATGAAGCCCTGATTTGTAGCATTTGCCACTATCGAGGTTGGAAATGCTACTAGTATGGCCGATCTCAGAGTTGGGAAAAGACACACAGCAAGCCCTTATATGCTGGTAAGAACCAGCTCTAGCACATCGGTGCCGGTGATGGACATGAAGGAGTGAAGTTGAAGTTCTGAGAAGGAGCCAGGAACTTCTACTTTGGACACATTAAATTTACAGAGATTCATGAGAGTATCTAAATGGCATGCATGCATGCTAAGTTGCTTCAGTTGTGTCTGACTCTTTCTGACCCTAAGGACTGTAGTCTGCCAGGCTCCTCTGTCCGTGGGATTCTCCAGGCAAGTATACTGGAGTGGGTTGCCATGCCCTACTCCAGGAGATCTTCCTGACTCAGGGATCAAATCCACATCTTTGATGTCTCCTGCATTGGCAAGTGGATCTAAATGGAAACATTTATATATATATATAATTTAGGGGGCCTGTGAACTAAAATTACATTAAAGGTAAATAAAATTACCTTTTAGTAGAGAATTCAGGCAGAGAAAAATTCGAAATAATGACAGATCTTAGAAAATATCTGATTTGAGGAGAAAGAGGAGGCAGGAGAATAGTCTGGAGAGGTAAGAAGCAAATCAAAAGAGCGTTCCATTCTAGAAACCAAGAGAACACATCTTAAGAGGGCTTGGCTAAAGAGCCAAGGGTGGCAGGGAGGTCAAGAATAATTAAATTGAAATAAAAGTCTTCAAGATGGGTCTCTTTAGGCCACTGGGACCCTGGAGGATGCAGCAGAGCTGTGGGTTGAGAGAGTTTCAGCACTGTATATCTTCTTGTTCTCTTAGTATATTTGACACTGAAAGGAATGAGAAAAAGTGAAAGGTTGGCCTCTTGTTTTTCTTTTTTTGAACTATTATTATTTCAATGGAAGTTTAGATGCAATATTAGAAGAAAAACAAACTCTCATAGACTCACTAGTAGCAAAAATGGCTTTAGTCCAGTTAAAGATTCGTGAGCCCCACTGGGGCTGCCCTTGGGCTACCCATTACTTGTTATGAGCCTCGTTCAGTCAGACCACTTGCGAGAAGACAGACTCTCATGGATGGTGTGACCAAGCAAACAGAAGCACCATGATGAGCCAACATCAATCCCATGAAGATGAAGAATATGATAAATCATTTGCTTTTAGGAAAAATACAGGGGTGGGGAGAACGAGGGAGGCAATGCCAAGAACAAGTATCTGAAAAAATACATTTTTCTAGAATGACTTGTGTTGTTCAGCCAGTTTAAGGCTTATCATAACAAAACTGGTTTCTGAGTCCACAACTCTTATTTTCCAAGTTGTTCCCCATGTTGTTTTCTTCTTATCTGGAATAGATGATTTCCTCATTACCACAGTTCCAGATTATACAAAAATCTGAAGTCCAGCCCATCTTACTTCCTCCTTAATATCCTCTCTAACTCACAGTATTTTCGAGTTGCTCAGATAAACTGTACATGTCATCTATACAATGCATAATAAAGCACAATAAGTATCTATTAAGTACCTATTAGAAACAGTACACACGTGTTGACCCAATATTCCAAGTCCTGCATTGTACAGTATTCTGATTATTTCATGCATGCATCTTCTCATTCTCTTAATATATTTGACATAGTATGTAAGTTGTATTGCTTACAGGTGAAAAGTTAGGATCGTATATTTTCCTTTTGTAAACCTTTCTTTCTTATATAAGGCACAACTATAGTCTGGTTAAAAACGTTTTAACTGATACTTGTTGAATTGGAAGTTTTTCTTTTTTTAAAGTTTTTTCATGGAAATCTTTATGTGTAGTACAACATAGAAAATCTTGTGTAGCTGAAGATAAACTACAATGTATCTTTGTTTAAAACATTTCTTTTTTTTTTAAAGTAGGTTCTGGAGAAAAGGAATGGTTCCTCTAAGAAATGACTAAAGAGTCAATTGGAAGATAAGAGTAATTTATCAATATCATCAATTCAACTGTAATAAGGATAAGACTTTCTGAAATAAATTAATTTGACCCTCCCCCATTCAGCCAGAGGCATTCATTATTTGAGGCATGATTTGGATTATTAAAGCAGGAATACAAAGAGGGGGAAAACTTCATGTTCTAGGAAGGCTGTTGTTTTTATTTTTATCAATGAGAGAGACAAAAGTTTATGAATAAGGATTTGTGACAAAAGAAAGGAGCTTTCTAAATTCCAAGAGCTACTTACTTATACAAATTAAACCATGGAGGTATGAAAATATGCGTTAGCATATATATATGTATGTGTATGTATGTGTACACACACACACACACACACACACATAAACTTAATGTAGGGAAAGCTCAGCTTCAACAAAAGAAAGGAAAGATAGGGTCCTGACAGTGATTCTGAGAGAATTCAAGGAGAAGAGCTGACAGTTGTAATTATATGTCCTGGCTTTCCCCTAAGGAAGTTGCAAAAGTTTAGAGGGAAGGTTTGAAAAAATTCTCTGTTCTTAATGTTTCAGATGTGGCTCAGAAAATTACAGACTTCAGGTGAAAATGATGATGGCCACATGGTGCCACCTAAGATGTTCCTAGGATGTCCTTTAAAAATTGCTGTCCTAGAAGTATTTTCGAGTTGCTCAGATAAACTGTACATGTCATCTATACAATGCATAATAAAGCACAATAAGTATCTATTAAGTACCTATTAGAAACAGTACACACGTGTTGACCCAATATTCCAAGTCCTGCATTGTACAGTATTCTGATTATTTCATGCATGCATCTTCTCATTCTCTTAATATATTTGACATAGTATGTAAGTTGTATTGCTTACAGGTGAAAAGTTAGGATCGTATATTTTCCTTTTGTAAACCTTTCTTTCTTATATAAGGCACAACTATAGTCTGGTTAAAAACGTTTTAACTGATACTTGTTGAATTGGAAGTTTTTCTTTTTTTAAAGTTTTTTCATGGAAATCTTTATGTGTAGTACAACATAGAAAATCTTGTGTAGCTGAAGATAAACTACAATGTATCTTTGTTTAAAACATTTCTTTTTTTTTTAAAGTAGGTTCTGGAGAAAAGGAATGGTTCCTCTAAGAAATGACTAAAGAGTCAATTGGAAGATAAGAGTAATTTATCAATATCATCAATTCAACTGTAATAAGGATAAGACTTTCTGAAATAAATTAATTTGACCCTCCCCCATTCAGCCAGAGGCATTCATTATTTGAGGCATGATTTGGATTATTAAAGCAGGAATACAAAGAGGGGGAAAACTTCATGTTCTAGGAAGGCTGTTGTTTTTATTTTTATCAATGAGAGAGACAAAAGTTTATGAATAAGGATTTGTGACAAAAGAAAGGAGCTTTCTAAATTCCAAGAGCTACTTACTTATACAAATTAAACCATGGAGGTATGAAAATATGCGTTAGCATATATATATGTATGTGTATGTATGTGTACACACACACACACACACACACACATAAACTTAATGTAGGGAAAGCTCAGCTTCAACAAAAGAAAGGAAAGATAGGGTCCTGACAGTGATTCTGAGAGAATTCAAGGAGAAGAGCTGACAGTTGTAATTATATGTCCTGGCTTTCCCCTAAGGAAGTTGCAAAAGTTTAGAGGGAAGGTTTGAAAAAATTCTCTGTTCTTAATGTTTCAGATGTGGCTCAGAAAAATTACAGACTTCAGGTGAAAATGATGATGGCCACATGGTGCCACCTAAGATGTTCCTAGGATGTCCTTTAAAAATTGCTGTCCTAGAAGTATTTAATGAGACGAAAGTCCTGAGAAGAACCTTCACAGGTTGGCTCACAGCATCATTGAGGTAACCTCTATAGGATAGAAAGGGATACATGGCATACCGAGGGAGAAAGGAAGATGCAATAGGGAATAAATCAAATGTTCCTTTAAGAAAGTAGGAGCCACAAAAAAGTAGTTGAATTAAGAAGCAGCAGATGTTCAATGAGACCACCACAGTGAGACTAGAAGCAGATGAAAGGAAACTGATTCAGAGATTCTGTAGAATCAGTAAGAGCTGAGGTAAAGCTGATAGACCAATGGAAACTGAGTTAGATATATCTTTGATATTTACAAGCCATGAACTTCAGCAATGGTATTATGCTCATCCCTTCCACCCCAGCCTCCACCAAACACCATAAAAAGGAAGTATAAAGAACAATTCAGGGCTTCCTCTGGTGGTCCAGTGGATAAGGACACCGCCTTGCAGTGCAGGGGGCGCTGGTTTGATCCCTGGCCTGGGAAGATCCCATGTGCCGTGGAGCAGCTGGACTGATTGATGTGTCAAGTGCATGCGCCCAGAGCTGGCACTGTGTGACAACAGACGCCACTGCGATGGGAGGCACACAGGAGCCAAAGAACAAGGACGGATGAAAATAGAGAAATGAAAGACCAATAGCAGTGGCCCGCCTGCTCCCCTCCCTCCCCAACCTGACCCCCGCCCAAAATACATAAATAAATAAATAAATCTTTAAAAAAAAAAAAAAGAACAATTCAGTGGGCACCAGTGCCAGATGGTTGGTGCCTAAAGGGACCAGATGGGCTTCATCACATCATAGACCAGCAAAGATGTGGACAACAAGTAGACCGCCTTCTTCTTTGCAAGGTAGATACAAAAGCTTTTCCATAACCACAGATATCATCTTGATAAAAAGGACTGAAAGAAGAAAAACACCACTAAAAGGAAGCTTGACTTTAAATTAACTGAGTATTTTCCTGAAGACTTATTTAAATGGCCAGAAAAAAAAAATTACAGACTTCAGGTGAAAATGATGATGGCCACATGGTGCCACCTAAGATGTTCCTAGGATGTCCTTTAAAAATTGCTGTCCTAGAAGTATTTAATGAGACGAAAGTCCTGAGAAGAACCTTCACAGGTTGGCTCACAGCATCATTGAGGTAACCTCTATAGGATAGAAAGGGATACATGGCATACCGAGGGAGAAAGGAAGATGCAATAGGGAATAAATCAAATGTTCCTTTAAGAAAGTAGGAGCCACAAAAAAGTAGTTGAATTAAGAAGCAGCAGATGTTCAATGAGACCACCACAGTGAGACTAGAAGCAGATGAAAGGAAACTGATTCAGAGATTCTGTAGAATCAGTAAGAGCTGAGGTAAAGCTGATAGACCAATGGAAACTGAGTTAGATATATCTTTGATATTTACAAGCCATGAACTTCAGCAATGGTATTATGCTCATCCCTTCCACCCCAGCCTCCACCAAACACCATAAAAAGGAAGTATAAAGAACAATTCAGGGCTTCCTCTGGTGGTCCAGTGGATAAGGACACCGCCTTGCAGTGCAGGGGGCGCTGGTTTGATCCCTGGCCTGGGAAGATCCCATGTGCCGTGGAGCAGCTGGACTGATTGATGTGTCAAGTGCATGCGCCCAGAGCTGGCACTGTGTGACAACAGACGCCACTGCGATGGGAGGCACACAGGAGCCAAAGAACAAGGACGGATGAAAATAGAGAAATGAAAGACCAATAGCAGTGGCCCGCCTGCTCCCCTCCCTCCCCAACCTGACCCCCGCCCAAAATACATAAATAAATAAATAAATCTTTAAAAAAAAAAAAAAGAACAATTCAGTGGGCACCAGTGCCAGATGGTTGGTGCCTAAAGGGACCAGATGGGCTTCATCACATCATAGACCAGCAAAGATGTGGACAACAAGTAGACCGCCTTCTTCTTTGCAAGGTAGATACAAAAGCTTTTCCATAACCACAGATATCATCTTGATAAAAAGGACTGAAAGAAGAAAAACACCACTAAAAGGAAGCTTGACTTTAAATTAACTGAGTATTTTCCTGAAGACTTATTTAAATGCAGAAGCCTAGAATTCTATCAACCACCAAGTTTAGGTTTGTATTTACTGATACTGCAACAGCGCGGAGAGCTTGAGCATTTAGAACAGTCATGGCAAATGACTAACAATATTGTTTTTTGCACGTTTTGAATCACATACTACACATCTTGATACATAAACTAATAAGAAAGGAATGAAAATGTTGAAAACAGGGTTTTGTGAAAACTGTTTTTTAAGCTGCCATGATATTTTGTTGCCATTTTTTCATTTACAGTGAAAAGAAGGCAAAGAAATAATTGAAAATAAGACAATTTTTTCTTTGAACAAGAAAGTAGACTATGTAGTGTGATCTGAATAGCAGCGGTAAAGTAAGGCCCATCTCACATCACAGGATTAACCTATTAAGATGAGTGCTACTGCTAGGAAATGAAGCACAATCCATATTTTCAATACTTGAAGCATTACAAATGAAAGGGAAAATCCTATTTTTCTTTTAAAACAAATAAGGACTAAATAAAGTAGATTAGGATAAAGTTTTTTTACTAAAGGTATAGCATCTAGAAAGTTGTGTTTATTTAAATATTGCTCTAAAATTGTGTCCCTCTTTTGATACACTGTGGAAATGGTAAAATGTAGCAATTGACGTGGGCTTCCCAGGTGGTGTTAGCAGTAAAAAAAAAAAAAAAAAAAAAAAAAAACCCACCTGCCAACTCAGGAAACATATGACACATGGGTTTGATCCCCGGGCTGGGAATATCCCCTGGAGGAGGGAATGCAACCCACTCCAGTTATCTCTGCCTGGAGAATCTTGTAGATAGAGGAGCCTGGTGGGCTTCAGTCCAAGGCATCACAAAAAGTCAGACACAACTGAAGCAACTTAGCATGCATGCATGCCATTTAGAAGATGCTTGTGCCTTGGAAGAAAAGCTATGACAAGCCTAGACAGCATATTAATAAGCAGCAGCATCACTTTGTGACAAAACTCCATATATAGTCAAAGCTATGGATTTTACAGTAGTTACATATAGATGTGAGAATTGAATCATCAAAAAGTCTGAGTACCGAAGAACTGATGCCTTTGAACCGTGGTGTTGAAGGCTCTGTAGAGTCCCTTGGACTGCAAGGAGATCAAACCAGTCAATCCTAAAGGAAATCAACCCTGGATATTCATTGGAAAAATTGATACTGAAGCTCAAGCCCTGATACTTTGGCCACCTGGTGTGAAGACATGACTCATTGGAAAATACCCTGATATTGGGAAAAATAGAAGGCAGAAGAAGGGAACAACAGAGGACGAGATGGTTGGATGCTATCACTGAGTCAATGGACATGAGTTTGAGCAAGTACTGGGAGATGGTAAAGGATGGGGAAGTCTGGCATGCTGCAGTCAGTCCATGGGGTCACAAAGAGTTGGATATGACTGAGCGACTAAACTGAGTCACTAATGCCATTTAGAATGGGCTCATGTTCATAAACCAGATGTTGTCAATAACCTGTTGACAGATACTAAGACAGGATATGTAGTTTCAAGGAGGAGTTCCAAAGCTGTTAGATGGCAACAGGCATCACATTACTAAATATATGATTTTATAAGTAATCTGTATAGGATATTTAGATTATCATAGAAGTCGAAGACATTTTGTCAATTTGAGATTTGGGATTTTTAAAATGTAAAACTAAGGTTGCCTAGAACTATTTTTTTCTAACTAAAAGCTCTCAATTTATTAGAAAAAAAATTGATATAATTACTTGTAAGATGTATATTTATTATTACCTTGTGTCTAGCATATCTGACTCCAATGCTCTTGAAAAAGTCATTCATATTTATTGTTATATTATTTTTATGAAGAAAAGTGCTAATATTTCATAGTTCTGCAAATAGCATATAATTCCACTTTTTTTTTGAAATTTTACAATGAAAATTTGGAAAAACTTGATGATTATGTTCTCTACTTTAAAATATTCTCCCTCCTAATTTATGTCCTCTCTTTTTCAAAAAGTAAAGGATTTTGAAGATTAATCTTCCAACAGTCGTGCTTTAAATGAAGAAATGTTATTATAGTAAAGCTGGAAGCCTTAAAAGAAGATACAAGCTAAAATATGAATATAAAATACATATTTAACTGGCAATCAAACAAGAAGTAAACACAAGATTTCAAATTATTGCCCACTAAATTTGGAAGAAAATTATGTGTTTTTTTCTTTTATTATTAATACTAATTTTGCCACTGAGCAGTAAGAAGAGCTCTCATTTATTGTTGGTGGAAGCGTATGTGCATGTGTGTTAAGTGGCTTCATTCTTTCAGACTCTATAGAATGTAGCCCGCCAGGCTCCTCTGTCCACAGGATTCTTCAGGCAAAATTACTGGAGTGGGTTGCCATGCCCTCATCCAGGGGATCTTCCAGAGCCAGAGACTGAACCTGCGTCTCCTGCGATGCCTGTTTTGCAGGCAGTTGCTTTACCATTGAGCTACCAGGGAAGCCCTGGTGGAAGCATAATTCGGGGCAATCTTTCTGTAAAGCACTTTGAAAACATGTATGGAATATCATGGAATATCTATAAATGTGCCTAGTTTGAACTACAGCCTCCATACTTGAGAATCTAACATAAAGATTTAGAGGTAAGTCAGGGAATTATGTGCAAACACTTTCAATGAATATGTAATTATAACGGGAAAAAATGGAAATACTCTAAATGTCCAAAGATATGAATCTAATTAAATAAAAACAGAACTGTTTTTGTTTGTCCAACTTAAAAATGGCAATATGGGCTCCTGAATTCAATTTTCTACTTGCCAACGTCAAACTTTATCCAAAGGCCTATTTCATTCTGGCATTAATTCACTTGTTAATGATGTAATATGTTGTTGATTAAGAATATTTTCAAAGGATATATAAGGTAACCAAAAATGCTCACCATGAAAATTTTTGTTGTTGTACGTGTATTTGGGAGGGGGAGAAAAATAGTTCAGGGTCTCTCTCTCAGTGGCAAAATTTTCTTTACTCTTTTTAACTTTTCTTCTTTAACATTTCTGAGTTTCACAAATTTTCTACCAAAAAGTTCATTAGTTTTCAAATCTAAATAAAAGTAAAATGAGTAGCAATGAAAATGAAATAAGTTCTGTTTAACATTTCTGAGTTTCACAATCTTCCAACAGTCGTGCTTTAAATGAAGAAATGTTATTATAGTAAAGCTAGTTAAAAGAATACAAGCTAAAATATGAATATAAAATACATATTTAACTGGTAATCAAACAAGAAGTAAACACAAGATTTCAAATTATTGCCCACTAAATTTGGAAGAAAATTATGTGTTTTTCTTTTATTATTAATACTAATTTTGCCACTGAGCAGTAAGAAGAGCTCTCATTTATTGTTGGTGGAAGCGTATGTGCATGTGTGTTAAGTGGCTTCATTCTTTCAGACTCTATAGAATGTAGCCCGCCAGGCTCCTCTGTCCACAGGATTCTTCAGGCAAAATTACTGGAGTGGGTTGCCATGCCCTCATCCAGGGGATCTTCCAGAGCCAGAGACTGAACCTGCGTCTCCTGCGATGCCTGTTTTGCAGGCAGTTGCTTTACCATTGAGCTACCAGGGAAGCCCTGGTGGAAGCATAATTCGGGGCAATCTTTCTGTAAAGCACTTTGAAAACATGTATGGAATATCATGGAATATCTATAAATGTGCCTAGTTTGAACTACAGCCTCCATACTTGAGAATCTAACATAAAGATTTAGAGGTAAGTCAGGGAATTATGTGCAAACACTTTCAATGAATATGTAATTATAAGGGGAAAAAAATGGAAATACTCTAAATGTCCAAAGATATGAATCTAATTAAATAAAAACAGAACTGTTTTTGTTTGTCCAACTTAAAAATGGCAATATGGGCTCCTGAATTCAATTTTCTACTTGCCAACGTCAAACTTTATCCAAAGGCCTATTTCATTCTGGCATTAATTCACTTGTTAATGATGTAATATGTTGTTGATTAAGAATATTTTCAAAGGATATATAAGGTAACCAAAAATGCTCACCATGAAAATTTTTGTTGTTGTACGTGTATTTGGGAGGGGGAGAAAAATAGTTCAGGGTCTCTCTCTCAGTGGCAAAATTTTCTTTACTCTTTTTAACTTTTCTTCTTTAACATTTCTGAGTTTCACAAATTTTCTACCAAAAAGTTCATTAGTTTTCAAATCTAAATAAAAGTAAAATGAGTAGCAATGAAAATGAAATAAGTTCTGTAAACACCACATCTATTACATTTTACACATAAAAGTTAAGTTTTCCCAGATTCACCTGTTTGTAAACAATACCCTATTTCTATAAAAATAGAAATGAAGTTTCCAAATCTTTCAAAAGTTAATGTTAGACTTCTGCCTCTAACTCACAAACAGTAAAAATAGTATTTCACATTTTCATAGTAATCCATTTTGTCAAAGCAATTACATATATATGAATCATCTGCCTCTTCTCCCTCAATCTGATTTCATTATAGAATCAGAGAATCTGAGCTAGAAGATCCCTAGGAGTTAACTAATCGAAATCCTGCTTAGTGCAAAGGAATTTATCATAGCATGCCTGTGAAAGTAAAGTGATAGGTGTTCCCTCACGTCCAACTCTTTGTGACTCCATGGACTATAGCTTGCCAGGCTCCTCTGTCAATGGAATTCTCCATGCTAGAATACTGGAGTGAATAGCCATACTCTTCTCCAGGGGATCTTCCTGATCCAGGGATTGAACCCAGGTCTCCTGTATTGCCGGCAGATTCTTTACCATCTGAGCCACTAGGGAAGCCCAAAAGAGGCTCTTTTCAACCTTGTAAATGTTTCTAAAAACCATGACATCACAAGGCTGTTACATTTTCTGGACAGTTTTGATTGATTGTTATAAAGTCCTTTTATTAAATGAAAAGAAGTTGAAAGAAAGCAGTAGCTACTAATCCTAAACTTTCTTATGTAAAAAGGCATTGACCATTCCCAATCCTGAGCTTCCATTTTTCTAAAGCTGTGGTCCATAGACTGCCTGCATGAAACCACCTGAGAACTTCTTTTGAAATGTAGATTTCCAAGCTCCACCTGATACCTCCTGAACAAGAGTATCTGATGGTGGAGCCAGGAATATCCATTTTTCACTAGCTTCTTAACTGATTCTTGGATGTCTGGGTGGATAAAATGCTGCGTTGGAAGGAATGAGCCCTTTTAGTTGCTTGCTTTGACTTGGAACTGGCCATGTGAGCTCCTGAATTCAGTTCTCCATTAGTGAATGTTGAACAGGGCTTAACAGCCATTTCCCTCCAGCGTTACTCTCTTTGTAAACTCCCACTCATTCAACGTCCCTTACTGTGTCAGGCACTACACCATGCATTGAGGACACAAAAAATGAATACATGTGGTCTTTGCTGGTAAGGAGCTCATCACCAGGCACAGCATCCTCTGGTCTATGTAGCTGACAATGGTTGACCTTTCCTGGTATCAAGACTTGATTATTTTTCCTCTAGTACCTTCCTCTGGAAGACAATTCAATTGGAAAGTTCCTGTCACAGGAATAGATGCTAGGATTTATTTTTCTAAGAATTGGGCTCTGGTAATTAGAAACCAACCCTGTCTTTTAATTTTGAAAATTAGTCCCAGTTATATTTTTTTTAAACTGGAGTAAAATTCACATAGCATAAAGGCAACTATTTTAAAGTGAATGATTCAGTGATATTTAGTACATTCATAATGTGCATCCACCACCTCTACCTAGTTCTAAAACATTTTTATAAACTCAAAAGGATACCTCATAGTCATTAGGTAGCTTCTTCCCGTTCACCCTCTACTCTGTGAATACGTTTGCTAGTTTCTTTTAACTTCCCATACCTCTTAGTCCCTGACCACTTAAGGCTTTTTAGTGGTAAAAGATTGTTTTGGGATCCATCAACATTTACTCCGTTTAGTGTTCTCTATCATAAGCATGCATGCTAAGTCGCTTCTATCCTGTCTGACTCTTTCTGACTCTATAAACAGTAGCACACCAAGGTCCTCCATCCATGCGATTCTCCAAGGAAGAATACTAGAGTGGGTTGCCATTCCCTTCTCCAGGGAATCTTCCCACTCAGGTATCAAACCCGCGTCTCTTGTATCACCTGCATAGGCAGGCAGGGTCTTCACCAGTAGTGCCACCTGGTTAACCACATGGTTTGCAGCTGACATAGTCTTATTTTCTATAATGAACAGTTAAATTCTAAAATGATGTAATTAATCATTTTTTGTGATAACTATAGAATAAAATATTTCAACTTTGGAAGTTATATATATGTGTTATAAATATTCAAATAATATATAAATAAAGTTGAGCCCTTTTAGTTGCTTGCTTTGACTTGGAACTTGCCATGTGAGCTCCTGAATTCAGTTCTCCATTAGTGAATGTTGAACAGGGCTTAACAGCCATTTCCTCCAGCGTTACTCTCTTTGTAAACTCCCACTCATTCAACGTCCCTTACTGTGTCAGGCACTACACCATGCATTGAGGACACAAAAAATGAATACATGTGGTCTTTGCTGGTAAGGAGCTCATCACCAGGCACAGCATCCTCTGGTCTATGTAGCTGACAATGGTTGACCTTTCCTGGTATCAAGACTTGATTATTTTTCCTCTAGTACCTTCCTCTGGAAGACAATTCAATTGGAAAGTTCCTGTCACAGGAATAGATGCTAGGATTTATTTTTCTAAGAATTGGGCTCTGGTAATTAGAAACCAACCCTGTCTTTTAATTTTGAAAATTAGTCCCAGTTATATTTTTTTTAAACTGGAGTAAAATTCACATAGCATAAAGGCAACTATTTTAAAGTGAATGATTCAGTGATATTTAGTACATTCATAATGTGCATCCACCACCTCTACCTAGTTCTAAAACATTTTTATAAACTCAAAAGGATACCTCATAGTCATTAGGTAGCTTCTTCCCGTTCACCCTCTACTCTGTGAATACGTTTGCTAGTTTCTTTTAACTTCCCATACCTCTTAGTCCCTGACCACTTAAGGCTTTTTAGTGGTAAAAGATTGTTTTGGGATCCATCAACATTTACTCCGTTTAGTGTTCTCTATCATAAGCATGCATGCTAAGTCGCTTCTATCCTGTCTGACTCTTTCTGACTCTATAAACAGTAGCACACCAAGGTCCTCCATCCATGCGATTCTCCAAGGAAGAATACTAGAGTGGGTTGCCATTCCCTTCTCCAGGGAATCTTCCCACTCAGGTATCAAACCCGCGTCTCTTGTATCACCTGCATAGGCAGGCAGGGTCTTCACCAGTAGTGCCACCTGGTTAACCACATGGTTTGCAGCTGACATAGTCTTATTTTCTATAATGAACAGTTAAATTCTAAAATGATGTAATTAATCATTTTTTGTGATAACTATAGAATAAAATATTTCAACTTTGGAAGTTATATATATGTGTTATAAATATTCAAATAATATATAAATAAAGTTAATAGTGAGTGTTTCTTTAGTGCCCCCACATTTACAAGAGTGACTGTTGTGGAGCATTCTGGATTATTTCTTGATTCATATTCATATTAGTTGTATCATTATATCCATATTCAGAGTTTACCACTTGTTCATTTATACTGTGCTATGCTGAGTTGCTTCAGTCGTGTCCAGTTCTTTGTGGAACTAAGAACTGATACCATCAGGCTCCTCTGTCCATGGGATTCTCCAGGAAAGACTACTCGAGTTGGTTGCCATGCCCTCATCCAGGGGATGTTCCTAACATTTATATTATTTTTAACTTTCCATTCATTCTTTTTCTTCTTTTTTTTTTTATTTATTTTTTATGTTTTTTGGGGGGAGGGAGGAGGGCAGGCAGGCCACTTCTATTGGTCCCTCATCCATCCATTTTCATCCATCTTCTTTCTCTGGCCCGTGTGGGCCTCCCATTGCGGTGGCCTCTGTTGTCGCAGAGCACCGGCTCTGGGCTCATGCGCCCCAGAGCCCCGGCTCGGTAATTGGACACATCAGTCCAGCCACTCCGTGGCACGTGGGATCTTCCCAGGCCAGGGATAGAACCGGTGCCCCTTGCACTGCAAGGCGGTATCCTTACCCACTAGATCACCAGGGAAGCCCTCTTTTTCTTCTTAATCTATATATTTTTTTGAAGTATAGTTGACTTACAATGTTTCAGGTGAACAACAAAGTGATTCGATTATACATATGTACATTATAGTTTTGAAATTATTTTCCATTATAGGTTATTATAAGATATCAACTATAGTTCCTTGTGTTTACAGTAAGTCTTTGGTGTTAGTTGCTTATCTATTTTTAAGTTAGAAATTTAGCATTCTAGTCATGCTAAGTCAAACAAGTAGAATCAAAATGTCATACATTTTTTAGTTAGGCAAAGATTCATAAATTCTCTAAAATATATATATAATATATATTATATATATATATATGTTTAAAAACAATTGGACTATATGATGATCTTTTCATTCATTCTTGAAACCACTATTTATTGGATGCTTTTTAGATGCCAAGAATTCTTCAAGGAGATAGGAATTTAGAATGAATAGACATCCATGTCAACATCTGTCAGATAATTATTTGAAATAAGTATACACACTTCCATCATCCAGATAGTCCATAACTTCACCTAATTCATTTAATCATTCTTCCACTAATAAATAGCACAAATTATTTTAACCAACATTTATTAAATAACTACTGGATACCACAGGCATTACACTGAGATGAGGAGTACATTTGCTTTCTGTTTTTATAACTGAAATCTGAATTAAGTTGTGGTTAGCATCACTTTGAGTAGTAAGTTAACTTCCTTTTATTTGAAGCAGAGTTAAGTTTTTGAGGAAGCTGTATACAAAGCAGACTCAAGCATTCCAGCCATGTACCCAGGAGTACAGGAAATATATTTACTCCACCCTAAAAGATTATACAGCATAAGGAATAATCAAAATAATTAAAACCTTCCAAGCAAGGTACCAGCCATTCAAATGTACACCTCACTAGTGAAAACAGATGTAGTATATAAAAGACAGATATTTACCATCTTAGGTAGATACACCTTGGTATACACTGTAGATATCCAATCCTCAGTTCACTTGAGTCTTTTCGGGACCTTTTTGTGTTTTGCTTATTTGTTTTGTGAGAAATGGGTAATATTTGTGCTTTTTCATTTACATATTTGGCTATGTAAAAACCCCAGGGAATGAATCATTCTGGATAGCTGAAAATTTTAATCATTTTTGATGGAAATCTTTCTAAAATGGATTTCACACTTCCCTGCCTTCTTAAACAGAGTGGATAGAATGTAATTAATCTTTTTTTGATGACTTGGTTTTATCATTATGAACATTAATGACTGTGCTGTGCTATCCAGAGATGACGTCCTAGACACTGCTTGTGGTTTGCAGAATGGCCTGTGGTTCTATTAGTCCTTACGAGTATTTGTGTCTAGGTTATAGTCTTCCTTTATTGGTAGATCCCCAGTTGCCATTCTCACTGCTCACAGTAATGCAGCACAAGTAGGTACAAAGAGATGGGTTTAGAAAGAAGAGAAATCGGTGTTCAGATTCAAGCTCTTAATCTGGGGGTCAATTACTCTTTTAACCCTATTCCTTTAACTATAATATGATCACAGCAACTGATCTAATAGAGACGGTATAAGGATTAAATAATGGGCCTTAAGTACAGTGAAAAATAAGTCAATGTTAATTCCTGATTACTAATAAAAATGCATTTTACAATTTTTATTCTGCTGTGAAATAGGAAACTGGGTGGTGGAGTTGAAAGACTTATATGCAAATTCAAATTAATGAGTTTTTTGGTGGTAAGACGCCAGTACTTTCAGTTTTATTCTGTATAGGCTTTGTGACATGGACACTGGGTGTTTAGATACACCAGTTACTTCTTAACTGCGTAAACACATTGCTGCCTCCATAAAATAGAGTTCTGGAGAAACAAAATGCAACTTGGGTATTTTGAAATTCATATGTAACATGGAAAATGTTTTAAATAAGTCTAATTATTCTCTTCTAGGTTAGAAACTTGGTAATTTTTAGAAAAATATTATTTTAAAAATGTGATAAACTATACCTACCAAGAAACTATCCCATACTAGGTATATTTCCAAGTTTTGGATATAAAGGAGAGAAGAAAAAAGTGACAAAAATCTCTGTTCACATGTAGCTTCCAGTTTAGTAGGAGAGACAGAAAATAAAACACATAGATAATAAAATATATAGTACATAATTTTATATATCCTGAGAAAAATAAACCAGGCGAGGGGATATATAAGTGAGGTAGTTAGGTGAGAGACTTAATTTAAAATACAATGGTTAGTAAAAACCATTACAATTACCATTACAGATATACAAACTGAATTTCGAAAAGGCAGAGGAATCAGAGATTAAATTGCCAACATCCATTGGATTATAGAAAAAGCAAGAGAGTTCTAGAAATACATCTGCTTCATTGATTATGTTAAAGCCTTTGACTGTGTGGATCACAACAAGGAGGAAAATTCTGAAAGAGATGGCAATACCAGACCACCTTACCTGCCTCCTGTGAAACCTGTATGCAGGACAAGAAGCAACAGTTAGATATGGACATGGACATGGAATGGGCTGGCTCCAAAATGGGAAAAGAGTATGTCAAGGCTGTATGTTGTCACCCTATTTATTTAACTTATATGCAGAGAACATAATGCAGAATGCCAGTATGGATGAAGCACAAGCTGGAATCAAGACTACCAGGAGAAATATCATTAACCTCAGGTATGCAGATGACACCACCCTTATGACAGAAAGTGAAGAGGAACTAAAAAGCCTCTTGATGAAGGGGAAAGAGGAGAGTGAAACTCAACATTCAATAAACAAAACTCATGGCACCCTGTCCTATCACTTCATGGCAAATAGATGGGCAAACAATGGAAACAGTGACAGACTTTATTTTCATGGGCCCCAAAATCATTGTGGATGGTGACTGCAGCCATAAAATTAAAAGGCATGTTTCTTGGAAGAAAAGCTATAACAAACCTAGACAGCATATTAAAAAGCAGAAACATCACTTTACTGACAAATGTCCATATAGTCAAAGCTATGGTTTTTCCAGCAGTTATATATAAACATGGGAGTTGGACCATAAAGAAGTCTGAGTACCAATGGATTGATGCTTTTAATCTGTAGTGTTGGAGAAGACTCTTGAGAGTCTCTTGGACTGCAAGGAGATCAAATCAGTGAATCCTAAATGAAATCAACCTTGAATATTCATCTGAAGGCCTAATGCGAAAGCTGAAGCTCTGATATTTTGGCCACCTGATGTGAAGAGATGACTCATTGGAAAACACCTTGATGTTGGGAAAAATAGAAGGCAGAAGAAGGGGACAGCAAGGGACAAGATGGTTGGATGGCATCACTGAGTCAATGGACATGCGTTTGAGCAAGTATTGGGAGATGGTGAAGGACAGGAAACCTAGCGGCGGCGATCCATGAGGTTGTAAAGAGTAAGACATGACTGAGCAATTGAACTGAACTGAATTGAATTAGAATTTCAGAAAATATTTTCAGTTTTGACATTAACAAGCTGATTCTAAAATGCATATGGTAATACAATGAACCTAGACAAGCTAGAACAACTTTGAAGAAAAATAAAATTTAACAACTTATACTACCCAATTTCAACATTTGTTGAAGACATAATAATCAAGACATAGACAAATAGGGAACAGACACTGATATGAAATAGAAAGAATTCAGAAATAGACCCACATATGCACGGTCAGTCAATTTTGACAAAGGTGCAAGATAATCCAAGGAGAAAATATAGTGTTTTCAACAAATAGAACTGAAATAATTGGATACTTTATGTAAAATAAAAAACCCTTCAATTTATACCTTGTATTATATAAGCATTAACTGAGAAATCTAAATTTTCCTCAGATATGCAGATGACACCACCCTTATGACAGAAAGTGAAGAGGAACTAAAAAGCCTCTTGATGAAGGGGAAAGAGGAGAGTGAAACTCAACATTCAATAAACAAAACTCATGGCACCCTGTCCTATCACTTCATGGCAAATAGATGGGCAAACAATGGAAACAGTGACAGACTTTATTTTCATGGGCCCCAAAATCATTGTGGATGGTGACTGCAGCCATAAAATTAAAAGGCATGTTTCTTGGAAGAAAAGCTATAACAAACCTAGACAGCATATTAAAAAGCAGAAACATCACTTTACTGACAAATGTCCATATAGTCAAAGCTATGGTTTTTCCAGCAGTTATATATAAACATGGGAGTTGGACCATAAAGAAGTCTGAGTACCAATGGATTGATGCTTTTAATCTGTAGTGTTGGAGAAGACTCTTGAGAGTCTCTTGGACTGCAAGGAGATCAAATCAGTGAATCCTAAATGAAATCAACCTTGAATATTCATCTGAAGGCCTAATGCGAAAGCTGAAGCTCTGATATTTTGGCCACCTGATGTGAAGAGATGACTCATTGGAAAACACCTTGATGTTGGGAAAAATAGAAGGCAGAAGAAGGGGACAGCAAGGGACAAGATGGTTGGATGGCATCACTGAGTCAATGGACATGCGTTTGAGCAAGTATTGGGAGATGGTGAAGGACAGGAAACCTAGCGTGCGGCGATCCATGAGGTTGTAAAGAGTAAGACATGACTGAGCAATTGAACTGAACTGAATTGAATTAGAATTTCAGAAAATATTTTCAGTTTTGACATTAACAAGCTGATTCTAAAATGCATATGGTAATACAATGAACCTAGACAAGCTAGAACAACTTTGAAGAAAAATAAAATTTAACAACTTATACTACCCAATTTCAACATTTGTTGAAGACATAATAATCAAGACATAGACAAATAGGGAACAGACACTGATATGAAATAGAAAGAATTCAGAAATAGACCCACATATGCACGGTCAGTCAATTTTGACAAAGGTGCAAGATAATCCAAGGAGAAAATATAGTGTTTTCAACAAATAGAACTGAAATAATTGGATACTTTATGTAAAATAAAAAACCCTTCAATTTATACCTTGTATTATATAAGCATTAACTGAGAATGGGTCTTAGACTTAATGTAAAATCCCAAAATATAAAAGCTCTAAAAAATATGAGAAAACCTTCATGCTCTTTGTTATGCAAAGATCTCTTGGCTACATTAAAGGAAAACCTGTAAAATAGTAAGTAATAAATTCAGTTCACTCACTCAGTTGGTCCAACTCTGTATGATCCCATGCGCTGCAGTACACCAGGCTTCCCTGCCCTTCACCATCTCCCAAAGTTTGCTCAAACTCAAGTCCATTGACTCAGTGATGCCATTCAACTATCTCCTTCTTTGACATCCCCTTCTCCTTTGTCTTCTCTTTTTCCCAGCATTAGGGTCTTTTCCAGTGAGTCGTCTCTTCACATCAGGTGGCCAAAGTATTAGAGCTTCAGCTTCAGCATCATTCTTCCAATGGATATTCAGGGTTAATTTCCTTTAGGACTGATTTGATCTTTTGACAGTCCAAAGGACTACCACAGGTTCAAAGGCATCAATTCTTTGGTACTCGGCCTTCTTTATGGTCCACCTCTCACATTCATACATGACTACTGGGAAAACCATAGTGCTGACCAGATGGACTTAATCAAATTTTAAATCTTTTTATTTGAAAGAATGAAAAGCAAGACAGATTGGGAAGAAATGAAACTCAATGATAAGGAAACAAAATACAGTCAAATATACACAAAATTTTTAGATAACTGTTGTGCTACACCTCACATGCCTACATGTCCTGTGCTTGCCCAGCTTCAAGACTGAAGGAGCAGCCCAGGATTAGCAAGAGAGACAATAGCTGCATCGAAGGGGAAGCTGACACATCTGAACCAAGGTTCCAAAGTGACACTCCTCTATGTGAGGGTTATGGATGGAAGGATAGGACATGGTTGCAGTCTTTGCTTCCAGGGAAGGGGGGAGGGGGTTGCCAGTTCTAGGGTGATTGACATCAAGTGGGCTCATGCATTACCTGGGAAACCAGTAGGTTGGGGAACAGGAATGGATTGTGAGGGACTACACTGGGGCAAGAGAAAATTCTTACTGTGTCAGTTACGTTTACTGTCTTGACTGTGGAGGTGGTTTTACAGATTTATACATGTATCCATGACATACATGTCAAAACTGGTCATATCACATTTCATATTTTGCATGTGTGCATGCTAAGTCACTTCAGTCATGTCTGACTCTTTGTGATCCTATGAACTGTAGCCTGCCATGCTCCTCTGTCCATAGATTCTCCAGGACAGAATACTGGGTGGGTTGCCATGCCCTCTTCCAGGGTTTCTTCCCAACTCAGGACTGAATCCATGTCTCTTATGTCTGCTGCATTGGTAGATGGGTTCTTTACCACTAGGAACATCTGGGAAACCCCTTTCATACTTTAAATATGTGCAGTTTCTGTTAGTTTAAAACTTGATAAGGCTATTACAGATTGCATTAAATATGTAAAAGATGCTACTAATTCTAAAATTTACATGATGAAAGATATCTTAGAGTATTAAGAAATTAGACAAATAATTTTGAGCATTTAAAATTTTAATTTAATAATGACTAATAAATTGCTTACTTTGGGCTAGGTACTACTCTATGTGCTTTACAAATATTGACTTGTTTAGTCTCTGTGCTAACTCTCTTCATTGGATATGGCATTATCTATACCCATCTTACATATGAATATACTGAGGCACAAAGAGTAGTATGGTTTTGCAAATGCAAAGCTTGGATTTCAACCCAGGTGGTCTGACTTCAGGGATATAGCTCTGTTTAATCTTGCTTAAAAAGAGCATTTATTTTGACTGCTTCACAGATTCAGTTGTACCACAGAATTTTACTTTCATTTTCTTATTGCCCACATTTCTTTTTTTAATTTTTTTTAAACATTTATTTATTTATTTATTTTTGGGGGGCGGGTTAGGGAGGGAGAGGACGGGTGGGCCACTTCTATTGGTCTTTCATTTGTCTATTTTCATCCATCTTTGTTCTTTGACTCTTGTGGGCCTCCCATCGCGGTGGCCTCTGTTGTCGCAGAGCACCGGCTCTGGGCGCATGCACTCCAGAGCTCCGGCTCGGTAATTGGACACATCAGTCCAGCCGCTCTGCAGCGCGTGGGATCTTCCCAGGCCAGGGATCGAACCGGCACCCCTTTCACTGCAAGGCGGTGTCCTTACCCACTAGAACACCAGGGAAGCCCCTCGCCCACATTTCTTGAATAGACTTTTGCACACAGGTTGGTTCTTTACTAAGATAATAATTTAACACATACTAAGAACAGCTTTCATTAACATACACTGTCCTGCCCACCAGACTCTACTTTAAAACCTCTTTGCCTCTCTATTCTTCACTTCTTTTATGAATTGATTCCATTCTACAAAGCACCAATCTTCAGATTCTGAAATAAATACGGCAATATGACAACTATTTTTATTCCCACCCAAACTGGTTTGTCTCATTGTAAAGTATTTATTATTCAGGTACGACTTTTGATTTAGTATTGCTTCTGATGATTCTTACTTTGAAAATATAAATTTTGTGTTGACAATTACTTTGAGATCAGAAACCAAGTCTTCATCCTTATGTCATGCATATGCAGAAATACATATTTTTTGATACAAAATTACAAGCTACTCAGGACTCAGGGGAACATACATGCTCCACTTCAAAAATATAATCATATTTTTTAAGCTTTCATGCAACTTCACAAGCAGCTCAGCATATGAGGGTTGGCAATGCCTCTCTTCCATCACTGTCTCCAAATTTTGCCTTGGGTGTGTAATGAGGAGTGTCCACTCAGGCATGAAGAATAAAGGCTAAATGAATTGTGTTGGAATTGTGAGAATGGTGTGCTTTATGTGGTTAGGGCACATTCCACATTTTTTCTTCTTGACGAATGTGACATTTGTGTCAACTCATGAAGAGTGGAGATGTCCTTTTGGTACGGGTACAAGTTCATTAGGCTAGTTCAGCAGGGAACACTGGGATGCACAACTTACCCAGTCCTTCCTTCTCAAATAGTTTACATTAATTCTCTGACTTCTAAAACAAATCTCTCATTTTTTCATTACATGTTTCATATAATTCATTGTACATAATAAATAGTTTGCAAGAGTTGGGTTTATGAATAGCTTGAAACAGGTTTTCCATGTCCAAATCAAGCTGCCATAGTAACCATTTTTCTTTTCTGCCAAACGTATGGTCTTTTTCCTTTTTTTCTGCCTTGAAATATGTTGTTTAAAAAAATCCCAAATTATTCAGGAAACTTGATCAGGTTTCATTAAAATAATGACTTCATTGTTAGCAAATGCTCATTTCGATCTCTTATTAAATGACTCCTTCTTGTATTATGGGCGTCAAACTGAAAATAGAACTCTATAGCTTTAAATTTTGACTTAATGTATTTATCATAAAAACACATTTTCATTTTCCTTCCACTTCCCCATAAAAGAATCTCTGCTCGTTTAAAACAATAGAACAGAAGTTGCAACCAGGTTAAGTTTCTAAGATAGCCTCATGTAGAAATTCCAGGAGAACCATAGTCTGTTGGGTATTTATATCCATATCTCCTCATAGAGCCTCCAATGTCTTTGCCATGGAAGTTTTTTTAAGGCTGTTTCCACAGGTGTTTTCTCTAATGTCTCATCATTATAATATTTTGACTTTTCAAAATCAGATCCCTCATCAAAATAACCAGCCCCTCCTAGGAAAATGTCCAAGTTCCAAAAGCCAACCTAACTCAAAAACTTTCAAAAGCTATAGTCAACCACTATCTACTTCAGATGCTCAAACAGGAAACCACCTTCAAGAGCCACTGTAATATATGACCCTTATAACAGTAAAAGTGTCATGGTCATTGAATGGAGTGGCTGTGTTTTGGCAGGTAGAGAGCAAGCTGTTTGTTATGACCCACCTACTTTGAGGATCTTTATAAAACTTTATACACACTTTTATCCTTTAACCTCTACTCACTGGAATTTAGCTTAGAGAAAGAAAATGATTTATTAATCATTTTATCCAGGTTTATTCCCAGTGACACCATGAAATGTACATACTTTTACCTCTGCCCATTAAAATGCCTTGCTTTAAAGTACTTCCAAAAACCTCATCTTTCACTACATACTCGAGATTCTTACATATCTAAGCTAACTTCATTTCCTTCACAAGTTCTTTCATTTTTTATTCAACAAACATTTAATGAGTGACTTCTCTCTGCAATATCATATAGGCTCCAATGAGCCATAGATTCAAGAGTAATCTCTGGACCTTATCATCATGGATGTAAATAAAACATAAAGATGAAATAAACATAAAAGTTTGTGCTAGATGGTATAACACATTGAATGAGAAGCCAAAGAGTTTGGGTTACACTCTCTCTACTACTCCTAGTAATGGTCTCGCTATCACTATTACAATGACCACAACTAACTACAGTTTAACTAAAACTTTTATTTTGTAAGTTTCAAAAATCAATTGAGTCTAGATTAACTTAGAAAACAGCTACGGATGAGGGTCTACTCAAAGGATCTAGAATATCTTATAGAATTTAAAGAAGAGATCAACAATCAGCCTCGAGAATGTAAGAAATAGGAAAGAAACTTGAAATTTTGAACCTCAAATGCAAGAGTTTTGGAACATTGACTGCTGCCATTATTAAAGTGAAATAGCTTCTGACCCTTGATTCACAACTCAGAATTATCCCAGCTTGAGTACTGTCCATTCCCAATTAGCTATGGTTAAGTGAACAGAGTCAAGTATTACTGGCACTGCTTCTGAGGCTCATTCCTGAAAACTGGAGGGTGGAGGGGGCAATATCTTGAGAAGGGGAAATCTTAAGAGGTAGTTAGCAAAAAGTGGCTCTGTAAGCACAGCTAGCATTCACTTGGTTATGTCCTGTGCTAAGTAAACCTTTCACATACCAACTTAAAAACTCTCCAAGAAGCCTAATATGGTAGGTATTGTTATTATTTTTCTCCTTTTACTTAGATAAATGAAAATTTAAAATTGGTAATGGTTCATAAGCAGTAGAGCCAAGAGCTGAAAGCTACTCTGTGTCTGCAGTCTTTTTTCTCTGTTCTACATCTTGATGGTGTCGATCCAAAGGGTTTGCATGCAGACTGAGTCTGATGCCTTTGTCTGTATAAGCTTTCGGTTCTCAACTCTCAATTGTGAGTAGCTGAAGAGTCAAGAGTCATTTGAGGAGCTAGTAAACATCTAACTGGTACCCCCAAAGTATCTACTGTTTCTTTTTTTTTTTTTTTTAACAATTTTGTTGTCCTCTTTTATTGATTTTTTTTATCCATTTAGTTTCATCCATCTTTATTCTTTGGCCTGTGTGGGTCTCCCATTGCAGTGACCTCTCTCATTGCAGAGCACTGGCTCTGGGCACATGCACTCCAGAGTGCTAGCTCATAGTTGGACACACCAATCCAGCCATTCCATGGCATATGGGATCTTCCCAGGCCAGGGATCGAACCGGTGCCTCTTGTACCACAAGGCGGACTCTATCCATTTGACCACCAGGGAAACCCACTACTGTTTTTTATCATTTTCTAATACAAAATGAGAGGTGTATGTGTTCCAGGTAAACATGTTTTCTCATAGACTCTATGTGATATATGGTACTCAGAAGTAGATGAACCAATGCCACTAGTACTGTATTCCAGACTAAATATATCCCAGAGTAAAACAGATTTTCTTGTATGTGTGTGGGATACAAGCCACGAGTTATCATGCCGTCTAAACATTTTGACTTAGAACTACTGACCAGTCAGATACTTCTCGCAGACTGTTTCTTTTGGATAATCACCATGGTAAAAAATTTTTTAAAATGCTTTTCTCTAATGATTTAACTTTTAATTTGAAAAATGGGAAATAATCTACATCTCTTTTCCAATCAGCAGTGTCAAAATTCTCAGTCAGAGGACCTATTAGAGACAGAGTCAGAACTCTTGTCCTGGTTAAGATAAATCCAGACCAATGATAATTTATCTATGTTGGCACAAGAAAGGTAATACTTTGGGTCTGGCACTCACGACTTTTGAAACAAAGCCCAGTTCATTATCTGAGCAGTGATGGAGTGGATGGTGGGTGGTGGTAGGAGGAAGCTACAGGGAGAACAAAGTTTTGGCCATTGTCACCATTGCTTATTCATAGTCTCAGGTTACTTCCAAGTCCCAAATTCACAAGTGTGGAACCTTCTATGAGAAAAGTCATACCACCTTTAAATACTACAATGCGATGGGTAGAAATCACCATTGGGGTGGCATATACAGGCTTTAGTAAAGCACTGTACTCTTTTCCTGTGTGGTGGACCTGTTCTTGATAGTAAACCCATTACAAGAGTCCTAAACAGAAGTTTATGGACTCCCCTTTTAGATGGACCAAAGGAAATGAATTCTTTGATGAAATGAGAGAATTTGGTCCTAGATGGAAGCCAGAACTCTATTTGTGCAGTGGAATTCTCTGTAATGGGAAGATGAGTTGTAGTCCCTGGGGTGGATGAACTTAGGATGTCCCTAGCAAAGCGGACTGTCTCCCTCTGTTAGTCATGATGTCTTTCATGACCCCTGCAAATGAGTTAAGGAAGGGCTCAGAATGCAAAAATATCCAAATTTACATTGATGAATGAATTAATTAGGACACGACTAACTCAAAAATTCTGATAACAAAAATAGGAGCCAGTGGGAAAGTCAATTACCTCTCCTCTGCTGGAAAGGGAAACACAAGCAGACCTTATCATTTTAAATTCAGTTTAAATATAGCCCAAACCCAGTTCAGATTACTTTTTGTGATCACAGAGAATGTACTTTTGACTAATTCATCTGGCTTAGGTTTCCAAGAGGATTTTGGCACAGTAAGGAAAGCTTGTTGTCTGGGGGGGGAGGGAGGGGTGCACAGAATGTACCTAAATGGCTTTGGTACTAAATGGCTTGGGCAGAAGGGTGAGGCGTCTTCACTTGCCAGATTAGAGCTGGAAAGAACGACGTGCAACTGCTAACATTCTCTCACTTTCAGCACTGACACAGGCATCCTGTTAAGAGACGGAGAGGAGGCACAGGGAAAGAGAGGGAGGGAAAGATTAGAGCAAAGAGTAAAGGAATAAAGGGATAGAAACCAGATGAAATTTGTTCGGGAATACTTTGGGTCTGGCACTCACGGGAGTTCATTATCTGAGCAGTGATGGAGTGGATGGTGGGTGGTGGTAGGAGGAAGCTACAGGGAGAACAAAGTTTTGGCCATTGTCACCATTGCTTATTCATAGTCTCAGGTTACTTCCAAGTCCCAAATTCACAAGTGTGGAACCTTCTATGAGAAAAGTCATACCACCTTTAAATACTACAATGCGATGGGTAGAAATCACCATTGGGGTGGCATATACAGGCTTTAGTAAAGCACTGTACTCTTTTCCTGTGTGGTGGACCTGTTCTTGATAGTAAACCCATTACAAGAGTCCTAAACAGAAGTTTATGGACTCCCTTTGAGATGGACCAAAGGAAATGAATTCTTTGATGAAATGAGAGAATTTGGTCCTAGATGGAAGCCAGAACTCTATTTGTGCAGTGGAATTCTCTGTAATGGGAAGATGAGTTGTAGTCCCTGGGGTGGATGAACTTAGGATGTCCCTAGCAAAGCGGACTGTCTCCCTCTGTTAGTCATGATGTCTTTCATGACC
This sequence comes from Tragulus kanchil, assembly GCA_022376925.1. Lineage (NCBI taxonomy): Eukaryota > Metazoa > Chordata > Mammalia > Artiodactyla > Tragulidae > Tragulus > Tragulus kanchil. The sequence goes on from JAIOJX010000032.1 coordinate 50,213,898, forward strand.
CCTGCAAATGAGTTAAGGAAGGGCTCAGAATGCAAAAATATCCAAATTTACATTGATGAATGAATTAATTAGGACACGACTAACTCAAAAATTCTGATAACAAAAATAGGAGCCAGTGGGAAAGTCAATTACCTCTCCTCTGCTGGAAAGGGAAACACAAGCAGACCTTATCATTTTAAATTCAGTTTAAATATAGCCCAAACCCAGTTCAGATTACTTTTTGTGATCACAGAGAATGTACTTTTGACTAATTCATCTGGCTTAGGTTTCCAAGAGGATTTTGGCACAGTAAGGAAAGCTTGTTGTCTGGGGGGGGAGGGAGGGGTGCACAGAATGTACCTAAATGGCTTTGGTACTAAATGGCTTGGGCAGAAGGGTGAGGCGTCTTCACTTGCCAGATTAGAGCTGGAAAGAACGACGTGCAACTGCTAACATTCTCTCACTTTCAGCACTGACACAGGCATCCTGTTAAGAGAAGGAGAGGGAGGGCACAGGGAAAGAGAGGGAGGGAAAGATTAGAGCAAAGAGTAAAGGAATAAAGGGATAGAAACCAGATGAAATTTGTTCGGGACATTGAATATTAAATTAAGGTGTTGTGATATGGGAATACCCCCCTGCACTACAATCCTTGTCCCAATTTTTAGGATATTAGAAAATGATTCCTATTTAAGAGAGAGAGGAGCTTTATGAAAAGCTAAATATATCTCCTCAAAATTGGCTACAACTTTCTCTACACAAGGACAAGTTTGAGAGATACGAATAGTCATGGGAGGAATATTTTATGGAACAAAATATTTATTCTTGCTTCTCTTATGAGGATATCAAGACAGAAAATGGTCTCTGGAGGAAATCATGCCTGTGAAAGATATTTTAAGATCAAAGTTTACCTGACACATAAACCAACTCACTAACAATGAAAACTGTGAAATTCTGTTTTGAAAGGCACTGATTTTTCTTTTTTCCTTTATCAATTTAGCTCTTTGTCTTTTACAAAATATATATGCAACTATAACAATGTGATCTTTTTTACTGTTAAAAGTTGAAACTTGTAATTTGATCAGAGAATTCAAACCCCACATGGAACACGAGGAACTTAGTTTTCTTGTAATACTTCTGATAATTTTTTGAAACAATGAAATTTATCTCATACTAAATGCCATCAATCTTCTCATTTATATATATACAAAGAATTCTAAATTAAAAAAAAACTACTCAGTAGCATAATACCTTTTATTGTGGCTCAATTTTTCTTCAGTTGATGATGAGAAAATCAGAAATATATTATTCTTACTAACTAGAGCTGAATGAAAGTCTTCATTTAAAGTAACTTAATTATATACAGAAAGTATGTAATAAAATAATGACCTCTATTATAAATCATAAGTAGCAATCAAAATAATGATCAAATCAGATAATAAGTTTGATTATGTGTAGAATTCCACTTTCCTTCTGTATGTTATTACTCCCAGAACAGGATGGAAACTAAAGAATTTGGCTGGAAATAAACTCTCCCTTGATCACATGCCTAGTACAGTTCTCTGTGCCCAGTGGGTTCTCAATAAATATTCAGTGATGATTATAATGAGTCTCCTGGAAAGACTGCAATGTGCAGGTATACACAGATCTGAGATTACAAAAAAAAAAAAACTGTCAGTGTAATTGATTGTATCAGAAGAGAAAGAATTCTCTATCCGATATCATCGTATAAACTGTGGACCCAGACAAACAAATTTGCTCGATGGCTTTTTCCTTCTAATCTCTTTTCTTCCTGGCCACCCCATATACTAAATGGAGACCCAGTGGACACATCTGTCACTTGATTAATTATCCGGGAGCAAAGCAGAACAGTTACACTGTTGCCAAATGTTTCTGTAAGGTGGACCTTGCTTCCTAAATTAAGTCCTTGATTCCTGACCATTCTGTTCCAAGGAATAGTTCTATGGAGCACAGTACTTTGGAAGGGCCTAAGACTACTGTCAGTGTGCCAGACTTTAAGCCATTCTAAGGTTGAAGAACAAAGTTGCAACTGTCATAGGCCTGCATGTTAAGGAAATAAATGCTGAATTAAAAAAAAAAATCAAATGTGAACCATGGCTCTGATTATTTGCAGGTTGTAATAGTGTCTGGGGACAACTTAATATTATGCCAGTGGAAAAGTGGGCCAGATATTTTGTTTCATTGTCACAACCTAACAACTTCACCTTTAGCAAACGTGAACCTTAAGTCTCCAAAGAGGAAAGGAAAGAGCTCAGACCAGGAAGTTGGAAATCAGTCTTGACTCTGTTAAGTTTTCATATCTATTCCTCTCCATGGACTCTATGGCAAATTTTCTCTACTCTCTTAAAATCCTCGAAATCTTTCTATTTCTTTCTAGCCTGCTGTCACCTTCATTTCTTACATGGAGAGTGCTATAAACATGTAATGCTGTCTATGCATCTTAATATTTTCAATTCATTTACCTCCCTGTCATCAGGATCCTGTTTTAAAGGATCCGGACATGGCATACTCAATTTGCATAAGACCCTTTGCCAAGCACTGTGATAGGTACTTCATATATGTTCAATATCATCATTCGATCCTCTTAAAAACTCAATTTGACAAATACAATTGTGCTCATTTTCTATTGTTTTTGTAAAAACGTGAGAAATTTAATGGTTTAAAACAGTAACAACTTATCAGCAGTCTCTGAGATTGCCCAACCAATGCCCTGAACCTGGACCATTCCCTTATGACCAATGCTGAGCAATAGTTCAGATTCTCCTTCCTTATTAGGGGAAATCTTTCCTGTTCTGAGAACACAGTGAATTTCCTAGTACTGCTTAAGTGGTGCATCTGGCCAGTGCACTAGCATTTCTCTCCTGAGGGAAGGGAACTGAGTTTTCGCCCACAGGACAAGAGGGGCCTGTGCAATCCATCTCCCTGTGTGGTTACCCTGCTGACCATGGGAGACTGGCAGATACTACAGATGCTACTATTATTGGGCCTTTTCTTCTTCTTGTGATTAAAATGTTCTTGCAATAAGCACCTTGTGAGTGGTGTCCTCCTTGGTGACTCTGAGACCCATAGGTGGTGATCTGCCAGCTCCTACTTCTAATGGTTGGCAGTGTCATGGTCTTTGCTCTCTTCCACGAGGTGTGAATTCCACCAGAGACTGGTAGCTGGACCTTCCAGCTCAACAAACAGAAATACAGTATTTTTTAGCTCTTGAGGTCTGCAGTCTGAATTGAGTCTATGGGGCAAAAATCAAAGTGTCAATCATTGAGACTGTTTGCTTCTGGAAGTGACGAGGAAAAATCCATTCCTTGTTTCTTCCAGCTATGAAAGCTCCATTCTTGGATATCATCAGTTCTTGGTTTGTGGTTGCCTATGTTTATCCTCTGCTTCATTATCATGTTGCCTTCTGCTCTGTGAAAGACAGTCAAGAGAATGAGAAGACAAGCCACAGAATGAGAGAAAATATTTTCAAAAGACATATTCAGTAAAAGACCGTTAGCCAAAATGTACAAAGAACTCTTAAAATTCAACAATATGAGAACAAACGCCTGCCAAAAATTGAACAAGAGACCCAAAGGGCACCTCTGAAGTAGTTTGCAGGGAGGAAGGTATTAATAGGTAGAGTAGTAAAACTCTGTTACATGAAACTATGGTGAATACATGTCATCATACATTTGGTAAAGTCCATAGAATGTACAACACACAAGAGTGAACCCTAAAGCAATCTATAAACCGTAAGTGACAGCAATTTTTCAGTGTAGGTTCATTATTTGTAACCAAAAAAAAAAAAAAATGAAGAGGGAAGAAGGGATTTAAATGAGACACTGCAGAAGCTCGATGCTGAGCTTTATTCCAGTCAAGAGACTGGACAGGTGGTGGTGATTTAGATGAAAGAGTCAGAGCTTTATGCCTTAATGCTAGACAGAATGGTGGTGCCATTGGTAAAAATAGTGAAGTTAGAAGGCAGTACTTTTTGTTAAGAGGGAGATAACCTCAGCTTAGATAAATGGGATTTAGGGAACTAGCAAGACAAGTAAATGATCATTGTAATTTATGAACTAGAACTTGAGAGGATGCCTAGGGCTAGAGATAAAGATTTGACTATTATTTATACAGATGAAGACTAATTCTCTGCAGCAATTAGTTTTCACTGGACACATTTTATTTTACAGGACTTATTAAATTCTTACACCAACTCTATGAAATAGATCATCTTTTCCCATTTCATAGATGAAAAGTTAGGCTCCGAAAGGTTAAATAACTTGCTCAAGGTCACATATTTAGTAAGTGGTAGAGTGTAGAACTATGTCCTTCTGATTCCAAAGCCCCTACTCTTAACCACTGTGTTAAACTGGTGTAAGAGTAAATACAATCATCCTGGGCAGTTTTCCTCAAAGATTGTTTCTAGAATGTACCTTGTGGCCAACATGAATGCTAGCTGCTGTTATTTTTGTGTGACTGAAATGGGCTGGATATTAATAAGTGGATAGGTACCTCTCCAGGAACACAATGAAAGAAGACATTTCTTATCCTAAGAATCCATCCTAATATTGAAATAATATAAAAATTATGTTTTCTAATCTATAATGTCAAGTAAAATCTATAATCTAACAATATTAGATTATAAATCTATGTATTATGTATTATGTCCTATGTAACCTCTGCCTTTCCCCTTAGCAAACTATCAGATGCTCTAGGGTTGTGGAGGAAAGATCCAGGCTGAGCAACATATACCCCATAGAACACAGAGAGCTACGGACAGAAGCTTATATATGTCAACATTTATGAAATGAAAGGAAGAGCGAGGATTTAAAAGAGTAATGGAAGAGTTGTCAGAGAAGTGAGGTTTGAACTGGCATACAAAAAGTGGATGAGAGTTTTCATTCTGTCACATGCTGCAAAGGAAATAACCAAAAGTTTGAGAAAAAAAAACAATTAGAAATGAAATATTTAAAGTAGACATATGAATGGTGGTAGAAGGCAGAGCTTTATGCCTTAATGCTAGACAGAATGGTGGTGCCATTGGTAAAAATAGTGAAGTTAGAAGGCAGTACTTTTTGTTAAGAGGGAGATAACCTCAGCTTAGATAAATGGGATTTAGGGAACTAGCAAGACAAGTAAATGATCATTGTAATTTATGAACTAGAACTTGAGAGGATGCCTAGGGCTAGAGATAAAGATTTGACTATTATTTATACAGATGAAGACTAATTCTCTGCAGCAATTAGTTTTCACTGGACACATTTTATTTTACAGGACTTATTAAATTCTTACACCAACTCTATGAAATAGATCATCTTTTCCCATTTCATAGATGAAAAGTTAGGCTCCGAAAGGTTAAATAACTTGCTCAAGGTCACATATTTAGTAAGTGGTAGAGTGTAGAACTATGTCCTTCTGATTCCAAAGCCCCTACTCTTAACCACTGTGTTAAACTGGTGTAAGAGTAAATACAATCATCCTGGGCAGTTTTCCTCAAAGATTGTTTCTAGAATGTACCTTGTGGCCAACATGAATGCTAGCTGCTGTTATTTTTGTGTGACTGAAATGGGCTGGATATTAATAAGTGGATAGGTACCTCTCCAGGAACACAATGAAAGAAGACATTTCTTATCCTAAGAATCCATCCTAATATTGAAATAATATAAAAATTATGTTTTCTAATCTATAATGTCAAGTAAAATCTATAATCTAACAATATTAGATTATAAATCTATGTATTATGTATTATGTCCTATGTAACCTCTGCCTTTCCCCTTAGCAAACTATCAGATGCTCTAGGGTTGTGGAGGAAAGATCCAGGCTGAGCAACATATACCCCATAGAACACAGAGAGCTACGGACAGAAGCTTATATATGTCAACATTTATGAAATGAAAGGAAGAGCGAGGATTTAAAAGAGTAATGGAAGAGTTGTCAGAGAAGTGAGGTTTGAACTGGCATACAAAAAGTGGATGAGAGTTTTCATTCTGTCACATGCTGCAAAGGAAATAACCAAAAGTTTGAGAAATTAAAATAAAATTTAAAAAATTACAATTAGCAAGAAATGACTTTCAAAGGTAGAGTTTAAATGAGGGAAGAGTCAAATTGGATAAAAGTAAGAAACAAGTAAGTGCTCAGAAATTGGAGGAAGAACCAATGAATGCTGTTGCTTTGTAGAAGAAAATGTATATACTGGGTCAAGTAAAAGCAGAAACCCTGCGTCAGCTAAGGTTGATGAAACTCTGCATCCACACAAAGCGAAGAACCTAAGCAAAATAGGGATTCAGTACAATGAGACAGCATAATTCTTATAATCAAAAGAAAAGCAAAAGAATTAAACTTGAGAAAGTGTAGAAACCAGATCAGTTCTAATAGCAAGTAGTGGAGAGGAACTGGCGAACAGTCCCTTCAGAACAATGCCATCTGGGGACTCTGCTTCAGCCCGTTTCAAGCCCTGGACTACTATGGTTCAAGAGATAAATTCTAGGCAGAACATTTTACTGGCCTAGTTCTGGTCATGTAATCAGACTTGGCAAGTGAAGGACAAGGTTCTTGAATTACAGCTTATCTATTAAGGAAAGGTTAGTTCTTCAAAGAAAATCTGAAGAATGAGTTCCAAGAAGTAAAACACTGCTAAAGAACAGGAAAATACAGGCAGTTCTTTCTTGGCACTGTGCAATACTCACTGAAACCCATGTACACTGGCACTAATTCATCACTTTGCACAATTCTGGGGTAACTGACATTTGACCTCTGACACCTTGGAATGGTGCAGTGAGGAACAGGTATCAATACCAATTTCTGGTGCAAGGGATTATCATGCAAAGTAACAACTGGCTGCATGTATGGCCAAGAATAATTTAAAAGAAGCCAAAACTTAAGAGATAGATTTGGAAAACAAACTACGCTATAGTAAAAAGGGACCTTAGAAGTCATTAAATCCAGCCCTTTCTTGTTAAAGAGAAAGAAGCGGAGGCCAGAGGAGGAACACTGACTTATCTAAGACTTCCTTCGTAAACAAACAGAAATTATAATAGCAAAAAAGTACTAAGAAAAGGAGTGATTCTCAGAGTTGGCTACAACTTCACAGGGAAAGCAGTCTGTGGGAGGTAGGTTTTGAGTTAGAGTTTGAAGGACTATGGAAATGTGTTTCCTCAAGTGTAAATTGAGGAGGGCTGATCTCAATCTCTAAGAGCCTTTTCAGCTTTGACATGCTATGATTCACAGAAATATGTACTAAAATGAGCAAGTCACAGACTGAGCATAGTAAGCAGGGTGGCATGGTTAGAGCAAAGAGGCTTGTTAGGGAAAAATGACAGCTCTAAGATGATGAGTTCATGAATGCCTGGCTGGGGGTCCAGGTTACTAGTTGTCCAAGGGGGTTAGGGAACGCACCATTCTCAAGGTATTGCAGTATGCCCACCGTTTATGAAGTAATGAACCAACACACTTGTTATATCATGGCACCTGCTATCTTCCCACCGAATGTGATTTAAACATTATTTGGAGAAGTTTTCTGCAGGACTGTAATAGCTGGCATTCCCTATTGTCTTATTAGATGGAACATCTATAATTTTTAATTCTGATTTTACAGAGTATATGTGAGAACATTTTACTGGCCTAGTTCTGGTCATGTAATCATATTGGCAAGTGAAGGACAAGGTTCTTGAATTACAGCTTATCTATTAAGGAAAGGTTAGTTCTTCAAAGAAAATCTGAAGAATGAGTTCCAAGAAGTAAAACACTGCTAAAGAACAGGAAAATACAGGCAGTTCTTTCTTGGCACTGTGCAATACTCACTGAAACCCATGTACACTGGCACTAATTCATCACTTTGCACAATTCTGGGGTAACTGACATTTGACCTCTGACACCTTGGAATGGTGCAGTGAGGAACAGGTATCAATACCAATTTCTGGTGCAAGGGATTATCATGCAAAGTAACAACTGGCTGCATGTATGGCCAAGAATAATTTAAAAGAAGCCAAAACTTAAGAGATAGATTTGGAAAACAAACTACGCTATAGTAAAAAGGGACCTTAGAAGTCATTAAATCCAGCCCTTTCTTGTTAAAGAGAAAGAAGCGGAGGCCAGAGGAGGAACACTGACTTATCTAAGACTTCCTTCGTAAACAAACAGAAATTATAATAGCAAAAAAGTACTAAGAAAAGGAGTGATTCTCAGAGTTGGCTACAACTTCACAGGGAAAGCAGTCTGTGGGAGGTAGGTTTTGAGTTAGAGTTTGAAGGACTATGGAAATGTGTTTCCTCAAGTGTAAATTGAGGAGGGCTGATCTCAATCTCTAAGAGCCTTTTCAGCTTTGACATGCTATGATTCACAGAAATATGTACTAAAATGAGCAAGTCACAGACTGAGCATAGTAAGCAGGGTGGCATGGTTAGAGCAAAGAGGCTTGTTAGGGAAAAATGACAGCTCTAAGATGATGAGTTCATGAATGCCTGGCTGGGGGTCCAGGTTACTAGTTGTCCAAGGGGGTTAGGGAACGCACCATTCTCAAGGTATTGCAGTATGCCCACCGTTTATGAAGTAATGAACCAACACACTTGTTATATCATGGCACCTGCTATCTTCCCACCGAATGTGATTTAAACATTATTTGGAGAAGTTTTTCTGCAGGACTGTAATAGCTGGCATTCCCTATTGTCTTATTAGATGGAACATCTATAATTTTTAATTCTGATTTTTACAGAGTATATGTGACTTCCAGCAGATATGTGCCATTCCTAAGGCCAGAGATTATGTCAATACAGAATGAACATACAGACTGAAGATTGAACATAACTTATTTTAGTAATCATATGACAAACCCACTTAAAGATGTTAAACAGGGTGAGTGTTTGCTGAGTGTTCTATTCCCTAGTGGAAACATTTATTTTTCATATGTATAAGAGTTAAATGAGCTTAAAAAAAAGAAAATTCCCCTAATTCTTTCAGCTCAGTTATCTGTTACCGTTTTCACAAACTAAAATGCTTTTTGATCAGATTACCAAATTATGGGCAAAGAAATACATTCAGTTCTTTCATTGAGATCCAGTTATATTTATATATCTTGGCACACACAGAAACAATGCTTGTTCCTCTGCCTGATCTCTTTCCTTTTTTGTAAAGTTTATCATCCTTCTGTAATTTCATTCTTTTTTGTTTGTTTGTTTCCTTGTGCATTTTTCTGTGTATCTCACTCTGCACCACTCACTCTGTTTACCACATTAATGTTGTTTATCCTGAGGTAATTAAGATGCTGTGTCTTCTCCTTTTTCTCTCCCTTTTGGTCTGCTTCTAGCAGCCTCCATATATTTTTATAAACAGTATGGGGATATTTACTGTGTCCAAAACTGCCAGATATGCTCATTCCAAATCAAAGTGCCTCTGGAAGCTCTACCAAAGAGCCTGAAGAGCCCTGAAGTGAGAGCAAGTAGAGAGACTTTCTTATCTGGGTTGTCTACCCTCTCTGTGATCCTCTACTATTATGGGCTGTGGAACACCTGGTCTCTTATTAGCAGTTCTTCTAGATTCATCATTTTCCTCAATCCATTTTTGACTTCAACTTAAACCAAACTTTATCCTCTGGGTACCCATTAGAGTCTGTCATTCTACCCAGTGCACACTAGCACTTGACTGATCTGCCCAACTATTTTCCCATCATAATCACTCATCAACTTCCTTTTTTTTTCCCCATATATAGATACATCATTTGTTGTTCAATCACTCAGTCGTGTCTGACTATTTGTGAGCACATTCCCTAAGGCCACAAAATGTGATTAAATTTTGGAGAAGTTTTCTGCAGGACTGTAATAGCTGGCATTCCCTATTGTCTTATTAGATGGAACATCTATAATTTTTAATTCTGATTTTACAGAGTATATGTGACTTCCAGCAGATATGTGCCATTCCTAAGGCCAGAGATTATGTCAATACAGAATGAACATACAGACTGAAGATTGAACATAACTTATTTTAGTAATCATATGACAAACCCACTTAAAGATGTTAAACAGGGTGAGTGTTTGCTGAGTGTTCTATTCCCTAGTGGAAACATTTATTTTTCATATGTATAAGAGTTAAATGAGCTTAAAAAAAAGAAAATTCCCCTAATTCTTTCAGCTCAGTTATCTGTTACCGTTTTCACAAACTAAAATGCTTTTTGATCAGATTACCAAATTATGGGCAAAGAAATACATTCAGTTCTTTCATTGAGATCCAGTTATATTTATATATCTTGGCACACACAGAAACAATGCTTGTTCCTCTGCCTGATCTCTTTCCTTTTTTGTAAAGTTTATCATCCTTCTGTAATTTCATTCTTTTTTGTTTGTTTGTTTCCTTGTGCATTTTTCTGTGTATCTCACTCTGCACCACTCACTCTGTTTACCACATTAATGTTGTTTATCCTGAGGTAATTAAGATGCTGTGTCTTCTCCTTTTTCTCTCCCTTTTGGTCTGCTTCTAGCAGCCTCCATATATTTTTATAAACAGTATGGGGATATTTACTGTGTCCAAAACTGCCAGATATGCTCATTCCAAATCAAAGTGCCTCTGGAAGCTCTACCAAAGAGCCTGAAGAGCCCTGAAGTGAGAGCAAGTAGAGAGACTTTCTTATCTGGGTTGTCTACCCTCTCTGTGATCCTCTACTATTATGGGCTGTGGAACACCTGGTCTCTTATTAGCAGTTCTTCTAGATTCATCATTTTCCTCAATCCATTTTTGACTTCAACTTAAACCAAACTTTATCCTCTGGGTACCCATTAGAGTCTGTCATTCTACCCAGTGCACACTAGCACTTGACTGATCTGCCCAACTATTTTCCCATCATAATCACTCATCAACTTCCTTTTTTTTTCCCCATATATAGATACATCATTTGTTGTTCAATCACTCAGTCGTGTCTGACTATTTGTGAGCTCATGGACTGCAGCACATCAGTCTTCCCAGTTCTTCACCATCTCCAAGAGTTTGCTCAAACTCATGTCCTTCAAGTGGATACGTCATAGGCCTATGCAAACTTTTGGTCATTATTTCAGGTTTTTTAAAATATAGATACTGTTTCCCTTTTCTAGAAGACATTGCACATCTCTTCATCATTTTGATCATTATAATTTTCTAAGAATTAAACCTTTAAACAGATGGTACGCTGCTCTAATTTCTTCTGCTTGCTGACTCCAGTGATCCTGAAACACTCATTCTTTAGATTATGTCTTTACCAAATTGTCCATTTCATACCTCAAATGCTAAGTTTCCCTTCTCCAATTTTTACTTTCTTCCCTTCCACCTTCCAAAGTTTCCTTTCAAATGCAAATAAGACCTTACCATGTTCCCCATACTAAAATCCTTCATTGACTAATTTGCACTTGAAATAAAATGTAAATTTTATATAAGATTTGTTCTAGGAAACTGCCTTAAACTACAAAAAAAAAGAGAAAATCTTAATAAAATTTCAATTTAAAAAAATCTGCATTTTTCACCAGCAAACAGAAATTACAAATAATGCTAAGTGAAGTTCAATTAAAAAAATAGCTTATCAATGAATCTGATGCCAAATGGAAACTTGGATCTCAAAAAGGAATAAAAACTGTGAGAAACATAAATACGTGGTTAAGCATAATAAAATTTATGATTATGTGGATTACCATAAATAAAATATGTAGATAACATAAACAAAAAAATAACAAAATATGTTTTTTTTAATTATAAAGACAACTAATTAAAAGAAGCACAGTAGTAGTGTTGTTTTGGGTTTATAATGTGATGTTTTAATATTTTTATACTTTATGAGAAGAGCAGGAATCCATTTTATTCCTTGAGCCTGAAACTTTCCTGGTTTTAGCACTAAAAGTTCAAGCTGGGAATCCCTAAGACTTAGCACACTGCTATGGTTAGTCATCCAAAATGGAAAATTAATTACGATAGCAATATGCATTTTGTAAGCTCAAGGGCAACCAATAAAAATTAAAAGAACAAAAAAATATCGCTGATAAGCCAATATGCAGAAGTAAAATAAAATACTAAAAATACTTAATGCATAAAAAGGCAGTAATAGAATTGAAAAGTCACAAAGAACTGAGTCATTCCTGCCATCCCATTCCTGCCACAACTTCCTGGAGTCTCCGCCTCCACAAAGCTCTCCGCCCAGGAGCTCACTTGGCACCATTCCCTCCCCCCTCTTTCAGCTTCCACTCTTTACCCATCCCATCATCCAGCTGCTAGAAAACGCCTTTCCCCCACGCCATTCTCTGACTCCTGCCTCTTTCTCCATGCACAGCTTGAATAAACTCTTGATCCTGCCTGTCTGAGGTCTGTGATTTTCTTTTATCAACACTTTTCCTACAGGCAGGAAAAGACTAAAAAAGGAATAAAAAATAGATGTCACAAGTAGAAAACATAGTCAACTGATAATTTAATCCTTATCATATCAATTCACATATTAAATGTAAATGATTTGAGCTTCTAGTTAAAATAAATTATCAAACTGTTGTCAAATCCAAGCTTGCCCTGCTTGCCACATGGCAGGCCAATGATTCTGAGCGACGAGATGCTGAGGCAAGGGAAACAAAGTCAGCTGCCGTTCAGAAAGAAGATGGCAAGTTAATGCCTCAAAATAACCACCCTGTGGGGTCTGGATGCCAGCTTCTTTGATAGATTAGAGATGGGGGGAGGTGAGCAAGCAAAGTAAAAAGGCTATTAATCTTGCAAACATCTCCTAAAATGGCAAGCCTCAGGCAGGGAATGTGTTAATTTCTCCCTTCCTGCCATCCACTGGTGGACAGGGTTCTGAATGAAGGCACTTCAGTTTAACAATCAGGCGGAAGGTCAGGATTCTCTGAAGTAAACCATTATGTGTGATTATAATAGCAAAAACAATGAAAAGCAGAAAGAAAAGTCAAAGATACAGTTTCATCATGGGGCCAGAATTGGGTTCCTCCTTGCAACAAAACTATATACTTAAAGACCAAATTCTATGCTGTTAACAAGAAACTCATTTTACTATAATAACATAGCTAGGTTAAAAATAAAAACAGAAGTAAACTTATATAATGCAAATTCTTAGCATAAAGCAACTGGAGTGGCTATAATTAATATTACATAAAATACAAGTACAATGTATACTACCTGAAAATTCATGATCTTAAAAGTGGTGATCCATCAAGGAAACAAAACAATCTTAAGTATGTATGTACTTAATAACAGGGCTTCAAAATGCACAAAGAAAAATTTAAATAAACCAAAAGGACAAATATTGATGGAGTAAATTGACAGAAGCGAGCAAAAATATAAGATCTGAACTATGCTAAGTGATTTGACATAGTTAGCATATGGAGATTGCCTCAACAGTCTGTGGAATACATCTTTCTTAATACCTCCAAAAATTCATTTAGATCATCAAGAACAAATTTCAATAATTCTTAAAATAAAATTGAAATTATATAGTTTATGTTATCTAGCCATAAAAGAATTAAATCAGAAATTAATAACAAACTTATATGGGAAATTCTTTAAACTAAATTTAAAACTAAAAAATCCTGCTTCTAAATAACCCATGGAAAAAGTCTTGATAAAAATTATAAAATCTTTTGAAATGAAAGAGAACTTAAAATATTACATATCAAACTCATGAGTGTAGCTAAAACTTGGGGAAAATTTTATAACTTTAATTCCTTCTATTGGAAAAGATAAAATTGAAAATTTAATCATCCAAGTTTCCAAATTAAGAAGAAAAAAAAAAAACTAGAAAAGCCAGCACAAGAATATGCATAAGAAATGAAATAATAAGAGGAGAAATTAATGAAATAGTAAAATAATATAATGAACCAATTAAACCATACATTATTTATTTGCAAAAACAAACAAAATATATGAACTTCTAGCTAGACAAATCAAGATACGAAGAGAAAAGACAAACTATCCACATCTAGAATGAGAACACATCATTATTAATTCCATAGAGATAAAAAGCATAGTTAGAGAATATTATGAAATACACCATACTGATAAATATGACAATGTAGATTAACTGGACAAATTTCAAATTTATCAATAATAATTCGAGAAATTCCATTGTAATTATATCTACAATAATAGATCCTATGAAAGCAACTGTAATTGAGTCACAAGTGACTGCCCTGTTATTGAATGCAATGAACTTTTCAGGACCCACATCTCTATTTAATAGTATTGAGCACTTCATGAAATTCTTTACTCCCCCATTTTGTGACACAACGCCCTCTTTGATTTATTCTAACCTCTTATCCTAGACTCTACTCTCACTCCAAAAGTGATCTCTGGATGATCTCATTTACTCTTAAGATTTCACTGCACTCTACAGACAGACAGATGGATCCCTGACTTAAAACTCAATCAGCTACCTGGATATTTGCATCTACAAGTAGAACAGATACCACAAGCTCAGCATGTCCAGATCCCTCTCCAGACTGGAGCTTTCATCTTCATTATTTGCTTTCTCAATAAGTGGATGAATCGTCTCGATAATTCCCCTTTTTACCAAGCCTAGAAACAGAGTCATCCTTCACTGCCTTGTCACTCACTCACACTTAGTCATTTAACTAGTCATCTTGGATTCCTTCTGCCTAGCTTTTTGCATGATTACTACCTGAGTTTCTGATACTATTTCCTGCTTAATTTACTAAAATAGCCTCTACAACTCTCTTTTACTTCATTTCTCCCTTACTCTAATCCCTTTTCCACATGTTTCCAGAGTGATCTTTGCAACCCTATGGACTCTAACCCACCAGGGTCCTCTGTCCGTGGGGTTCTCCAAGCAAGAATACTTGAGTGGGTTGCCATTCCCTCCTCCAAAGAATTTTCCTGACCCAGGGATCAAATCTGAGTCTCCTATATTGGCAGGTGGCTTCTTTACCACTAGTACCACCTGGGGAGCCCCTTAGGTCCTTTACTACTCCCTATTCCCACTAGGATAAAAACCAAACCCTATAGGGGTGTGCAAGATTTTTTACAATTCAATTCTTGCTTTTCTTTTTAGCCATATCATTCATTGTTCAACCTTCACAATTTATTTTCTTTTCACACTGAAATCATACTTGCAGCTTTATTAGTTATCGTCACTATTCACATTCCTCGTGAGTCCTATATATAAGATGCTTTCTCAGCCAAAATTGTTTAACCTCAGCAATCTGAGGTAGTGTGTCTCCTAAGTTTCCTTATGCCATTTCTTAATACAATTTGTATAATACTTAGTACATTTTGAGCATATACTGATAACAAAATTTAGAAAAGCAAGATCATAACTCTACAGATACAAGACATGGAGAAAAGTGTAAAGGGAAATATTAACACAGCCCAATAGGATGAGCTTGGTTAAATGGAGATTATGGAGGAAAATACCAGCAACAGAAATAATTGATGGATTTAGACTCACTTAAAAAAAAAAAAAAAAGAAAGAATTTAAAAAGTAAAGGGAAGATGTTTAAAGAAATATCACCAGATGCAGAGGAATGAAATTAACCAAAATGAACTGCAGGATGCTTCTCTAGGGAAAAGACCTAAAGAATCAGATTCATCAGTCTCTGGCATCTTCTCCTTAGAAAAGGTTGATAACCCCTAACCAACATCTAGGCATTTTATACTGAAAATACCTAGCTCTTGAAACTTAAACTGGGTGAGCAGGAAATGTTTTTTTAAAAAACTGAAATTTCTCAAATTTTTACACATCTTTCCTTTTTCTAATTTTTGGATGGCATTAATTTTGATGAGGCATTCCCAGAGAGCTCAGTTCTGATGGCTCAGAGCTATTCAGTCAAACACTTAGTCTGCCACAACTGTCATTCTACGGGCCTAGAACTCTGATCCAGCTTTGTGCTTAAAGATATTCATGTCACAGTCCATGAACACAGAGGAAGCATCTTCAAACTAGGATATGCTGTTGACAGGATGAAGACTTATTCTCCAGACATGGTGCCAAGCACTTCACGTGGCTCAAAGGAAGCCTTGTAGCCAAACAACATTTTGGAGCCATAGGGAGCAATCACTTTCATAAAAAGTTTGAGTGACTGACCACTTAGAGACTTCTTACTCTAAGAGTCTGTTATTTTTAATTAAATTAGTTCAAATGCTGAATTTACTTGCTTTTTGTCTTACATAGGCAGCTGCTAGGAAGTATTTGATACTAAGTACTGAGAATTATGGCATGTGCCAAAAGGATTTTAGAACTGGGACCAAGTTGTGATCTAATTAAACAATAAGACCTGACAAAACAGTCACTACTGGTCTGTTAATGACTTCCTGGGGCAGTTCAACTTCCCATGTCACGGCAGAGCAAGGGCAAGGTCATCTGCCTTTGGCTGAGGCTTTTCTCTCCCTTAAGAATACTGCTTCTACTGTTTCTCTCTTTCTCTGTCTCTGCTATAAAATCATACCCTAAACCAGTGACCAGAAAGTCTGATTCAGAAGTCTCAAAACAGCAAGACTAAAATTAAAAAAAAAAAGTTCTTAACAAATCTATAAAAATATGCAAGAAGAAATAGCACACCACAGCCCACAGCTCTACCAAATAGAGGCATAAAGTGCAGCAAAGGAGTTCGACAGCTTGAAACACACATCACCGCAGTGAATGACACAAAGGAAAAGGCAGAGGCAGCGGATAGAGACTCAAACCCCAACTCCCACATGTGGAAACATCTGTTCACGTTGTGGCCACACCTGTTGCCCTGTTCAGGACGCAGAGACAGACCTTGATACAGGAGAGATGCTTATCATCACCTACTTTATGTGCACTTCCTGAAGCTCTTGTTGGCTAGGTCCATTTTAGTATTGGTACTTTTTAAAGAACCACTCCACTTATCTAGGTGAAAAATTAAGCACAGCAGTTTGGAGGACAGATACATTTCTTTCAGTTGATTTTCACTGACTAAAAACCTAGTTTTTTAAAATGGATAATTCACTCTGATTCAACCATAAAGAATTGAATCAGGGTGAATTAAGGAATTTCGTAAAATCAAAGTCTATAACAGAGGCTGCAACATTATGAAAACTACTTTTTTGAATTCTTGCCTCCTAAATAAAGGAAACATTTTAAGATTAAGATTAGCTATTTTAGGTGACAAATGTAATTTTCTCTGCATCAGTTCACAGGCAAGGTCATTTGCAAATAGTGCACTGGCTTCCTCCAGGCTGTGACATATGCCTTTTTGAAGAGAGTAACCAGAAAAAATATAGGACATTCACTTAGACTTGAATTTGAGGTAAACAATGAATAATTGTTTAGTATAAGAATGTTTCATGTAACATTTGGGACATTTTTCCTTGCTAAATCCCGAAACCCTATTTCCACACTATTTTTGCTTTTAAATGCTTTGCTTCATTCTGCCTTTATAAGAAAAGGGGATGTAGAGGCAATATGCATGGGATACATTTGATGCAAAGTAAAATATTTAAGATACTGCTTGAGGAAAAAGAAGGCTTCCTCTATAAGGTCCCTATCTGTCAGAGGTCTTCACTCTGTCAACAGACCTTACAGTCTCTCGAGGGCCATGTTAGGCGAAAGGCCTGAATGCATTGCAGGGGTGGTAGATTCAGCTTTGCTACTGCCGCGGTGGTGACTGGCATCTCAGGTGATGCTAATACACAGCTAATGTTGGTCATTATCTTCAAAAACCTTTGTCTGCCTATTGTGTAGTACATCGTTGTTAATTATTAAAATTTTCCTCTTAAGCTTTTCCCACAATCATGATTACGTCTCAAAGTATGGCCTAGGGAGTCTCATTTAGACAGTTAAGACTGATTCACTCATTTAATTGTCCTAGTAACGGTTTGTTCACCTTCTTGTCCTCTAAGACATTGAGCTTTCTTTTTATGTTTTTAATGCAGCAAACATTACCCTACCTGCCTGCTTCCTTTGGGATTTCTGCATGGTTTACTCTAATTACTCCCGATGCCAGACCTTGTGTGCTATGAACAACTTCAAAGAAAAAAAAGAAATCGAAAAGGAACAGTGTGGTTTTTCTTCCTTTTTTTTTTTTTTTTTTACCTTTAAGACACTGTATCAAGGAGACAAGATAGTATTTTGTTCTTACAATGTGATGGACAAATCATGGATAATCTATTAGGATGATGGATGATAGAAATTTTAATATGAAACATCAACCATAGTGAATTTCTCCTAGAATGTCTTTGAAACTGAACTGCCTCTGTTTGGTCCAAATTTAATAGTCAGATCTTTAAGCTTAAAACTACTCTGGATACAAAGATGTGATTAATTTTAATTATGTTCACTTCAGGAACCAGTCAAATCTTAGTTCAGAGCAATTGTTTCAGGAGGAAATTCTTCAAAATGGATCCCATTCTCTGACTCAAGGTTTAGTAGTATCTCACCTTAAATGTCTGTTATCCTTCGCCCTGATAAAATCCTATTTCTGTAGTCTCTATTTTTTTCCCCGCAAACCCCAATGTTTCATTTGGGACATTTTTCCTTGCTAAATCCCGAAACCCTATTTCCACACTATTTTTGCTTTTAAATGCTTTGCTTCATTCTGCCTTTATAAGAAAAGGGGATGTAGAGGCAATATGCATGGGATACATTTGGTGCAAAGTAAAATATTTAAGATACTGCTTGAGGAAAAGAAGGCTTCCTCTATAAGGTCCCTATCTGTCAGAGGTCTTCACTCTGTCAACAGACCTTACAGTCTCTCGAGGGCCATGTTAGGCGAAAGGCCTGAATGCATTGCAGGGTGGTAGATTCAGCTTTGCTACTGCCGCGGTGGTGACTGGCATCTCAGGTGATGCTAATACACAGCTAATGTTGGTCATTATCTTCAAAAACCTTTGTCTGCCTATTGTGTAGTACATCGTTGTTAATTATTAAAATTTTCCTCTTAAGCTTTTCCCACAATCATGATTACGTCTCAAAGTATGGCCTAGGGAGTCTCATTTAGACAGTTAAGACTGATTCACTCATTTAATTGTCCTAGTAACGGTTTGTTCACCTTCTTGTCCTCTAAGACATTGAGCTTTCTTTTTATGTTTTTAATGCAGCAAACATTACCCTACCTGCCTGCTTCCTTTGGGATTTCTGCATGGTTTACTCTAATTACTCCCGATGCCAGACCTTGTGTGCTATGAACAACTTCAAAGAAAAAAAAGAAATCGAAAAGGAACAGTGTGGTTTTTCTTCCTTTTTTTTTTTTTTTTTTACCTTTAAGACACTGTATCAAGGAGACAAGATAGTATTTTGTTCTTACAATGTGATGGACAAATCATGGATAATCTATTAGGATGATGGATGATAGAAATTTTAATATGAAACATCAACCATAGTGAATTTCTCCTAGAATGTCTTTGAAACTGAACTGCCTCTGTTTGGTCCAAATTTAATAGTCAGATCTTTAAGCTTAAAACTACTCTGGATACAAAGATGTGATTAATTTTAATTATGTTCACTTCAGGAACCAGTCAAATCTTAGTTCAGAGCAATTGTTTCAGGAGGAAATTCTTCAAAATGGATCCCATTCTCTGACTCAAGGTTTAGTAGTATCTCACCTTAAATGTCTGTTATCCTTCGGCCCTGATAAAATCCTATTTCCGTAGTCTCTATTTTTTTTTCCCCATGAAACCAAATTAACCCCCCAAATTATTTTTGTTTTGTTCTGCTTTGTTTCACCCTAGATACTTTATTTTCTTTAAAAATATTTTGTTCAAAAGACAATTCTTACATGCCTACTATGCACCAAGGTCTGTCCCTTGGCCTCAAATCTTACTGTCTGTTGTTGGTCAGGCAAGTTAAAAAAACACAAAGTTACAAGATATGATGAATGCTTTGCTAGGTTAAACAGACCTAGTTTCAAAATTTAACTGTCACTTCCTAACCATATGACATGGTAAAAATTGCTTAACCTTTCTGAACTCAGCTACTTCTATAAAATACGGACATTAATACTTATAAAGTTGCAGGTTCTGAGATCTGAATTAAAGAGCTAGTTCCTGGTCTCCACGACTATTAACACTGCTACAAGTGGCTGACATTTATGGTGAGCTGTGTCAAACACCTTACATGTATTATTCAGTTAATCTTCACAACTACTCTCTTAGGTTCATGTTACTCATGTTCCCATTTCATGGGTGAGGAAATTAAAGCTCCCAAGGTCATAGAACCAGTTCTTTGGATTCAAACTTCAGGGTCTCACCAATAATCATAAGATTGATTAATATAGGGAGCTGCTTTTCTTTTCCTTTTTAGGCTCACTGCTATGACTTACTATTGAAAAATCTGGTGTCAGTCACTTGAAATCTCTTTTATAGATGGAAGATCTAGTATTTTGTTCTTACAATGTGATGGACAAATCATGGATAATCTATTAGGATGATGGATGATAGAAATTTTAATATGAAACATCAACCATAGTGAATTTCTCCTAGAATGTCTTTGAAACTGAACTGCCTCTGTTTGGTCCAAATTTAATAGTCAGATCTTTAAGCTTAAAACTACTCTGGATACAAAGATGTGATTAATTTTAATTATGTTCACTTCAGGAACCAGTCAAATCTTAGTTCAGAGCAATTGTTTCAGGAGGAAATTCTTCAAAATGGATCCCATTCTCTGACTCAAGGTTTAGTAGTATCTCACCTTAAATGTCTGTTATCCTTCGGCCCTGATAAAATCCTATTTCCGTAGTCTCTATTTTTTTTTCCCCATGAAACCAAATTAACCCCCCAAATTATTTTTGTTTTGTTCTGCTTTGTTTCACCCTAGATACTTTATTTTCTTTAAAAATATTTTGTTCAAAAGACAATTCTTACATGCCTACTATGCACCAAGGTCTGTCCCTTGGCCTCAAATCTTACTGTCTGTTGTTGGTCAGGCAAGTTAAAAAAACACAAAGTTACAAGATATGATGAATGCTTTGCTAGGTTAAACAGACCTAGTTTCAAAATTTAACTGTCACTTCCTAACCATATGACATGGTAAAAATTGCTTAACCTTTCTGAACTCAGCTACTTCTATAAAATACGGACATTAATACTTATAAAGTTGCAGGTTCTGAGATCTGAATTAAAGAGCTAGTTCCTGGTCTCCACGACTATTAACACTGCTACAAGTGGCTGACATTTATGGTGAGCTGTGTCAAACACCTTACATGTATTATTCAGTTAATCTTCACAACTACTCTCTTAGGTTCATGTTACTCATGTTCCCATTTCATGGGTGAGGAAATTAAAGCTCCCAAGGTCATAGAACCAGTTCTTTGGATTCAAACTTCAGGGTCTCACCAATAATCATAAGATTGATTAATATAGGGAGCTGCTTTTCTTTTCCTTTTTAGGCTCACTGCTATGACTTACTATTGAAAAATCTGGTGTCAGTCACTTGAAATCCCTTCTTTTATAGATGGAAGATCAGAGGATAGAGAAGTTAAGATACTGGAGGAAGTCACAGTCAGTTAAAAGAAAAATTAAGACTATAAATTCTTAGTAAATACAACTCATGACATTGTCATCTATTTTAATATCGAACACTGGTTGTTAAGTTGTAAAATGATAACTTTTTAAACAGAAAGTTTAGGATTCATGGCCTGTCTCATATCAATCCTCAGAACAAATTTTTTGGAGGTAAACTGAAAGTTGGTCTCTTCTCGGAGGCTGACTAGGGCAGCATGTGTGAGCCTCCATGTCATTGGTGATTGATGCAAACCAGAAATGACTGAGTCACATGGAAAGAAGGGTCCCTTCTTGAGTTCAGAGAGTTCAGGATCATATCCCCCCATATGTTTAACAAAGAATCATAATACCTTCAGGGACAGAAGGAACCTTGGGCCTCATCTTAACTTAAACCTACATATTACAGAAGCTGAAAATGCAAAGAAACAGCCTGAACAGTGGATGGGTGTTCAGAATATCCTTTAAACAAGAAAATTAAAATCAGATCACTACATTTCCTAACAAGGCTATAAAGAAATTTATTTCTTAGGCTTTCTTTCCAATTGTCCTCACCTAACAATTTAATTTCCTCACTATTCCACTCAGTGTTTGCATCAAAGAAGCAGAAACATAATATAAACTTCATTGTCATTTAGTAAAGGGGGAAAATATCTAAAAACAAATTCCTCTTTCCCTAGACAACTAATATTTCTCCAGAAATGACACTGCATCCACTGAAAAAAAGAAAAACAAAGATACCAGATCACAATACCCTATGTTTTCACTTTTCTGTTTATGTTCCATTATTATTATAATTGAGTCCCTACAATGTAACATATACTGTGCTGGTCACTATTTTTATGAAGTTTAATTAAATTCTCACAAACAGTTCTGCAAGGTGGGTGATCTTATTTCCATTTTTCAGATAAGGACTCTGAATCACCAAAAGAATAAATAATTTGCCTAAAGTCTCACCCTTACTCATGCAGAGTCAGGACCACAACTTGGGTCCTGCTGACTCCAAAGCTGGTGCCCTTCCTACCACATCAGGCCACCTTGAAAAAGACCATGAGTTTTTAAGTCTTACCTTAAACAGAAAGACAAACAAACAGACAAAATCAACCTATCTAGAGAGAAGAGCAATGTATGGCTGGGCCAGAAATAAAGTCCAAAATTTTCAATCCTCCTGACCAGGGCCTGGGACAGTAGTCCCCATCATCTGGTTTGGAAAGAAAGAGTGCCAGGCAGAGAGGAGGCAAAAGGAACTTGCCGAGAACAACCGTGGTCCTTCAAATTCACGTTCCTTTGGAACAGACCTTCACTGTGGTTTGTACTGTGGAATCTCCATCAATCATATCTTCTATAACATAAGTCAGTAATATATTCAAATATACCGGACACCTGCAAGCTGCCTCTCCCACTGCTGCCCAGAGAGGCGAAAGTTCACATGGTTCATTTGCATTTGGTTGATGATGCAGGTAACACTGCTCTTTCTAATTTTTGAAAAATATTCCATTTCCTATTAAACATATGTCAAACATATCTTACTAGAAGAAAGGATGATACTTCACATTGAGTGAGGTGCAGGAAGGTTTTTTTGTGTTTTTGTCACTCAGTCTTATGTGTCTTAGTTACTTAGTCATGTCCGACTATGACCTTTTCGACTGTGGCTCACCAGGTTCCTCTGAACAGAGGATTATCCTGGCAGGAATATTGGAGTGGATTGCCATTTCCTTCTCCAGGGATCTTCCCAATCCAGAGATCAAACCCAAGTCTCCTGTATTGCAAGTGAATTCTTTACCTACTGAGCCATTGAGGAAGTCTTAGATCAACCCAAAAAATGTGTACATTAGATCAGGGCTGGTGGCATGATTAACTATGCTTGTGAAAATGATGCAAATGCATTTCATGCTGTCTAAAATATTTTTAAACTTGAAAGTGGAGGGAGAAAAAAAATCACCCTGAGTCACAGATTCTATATTTTATGGAACAGAATTAAACTGTCTAAAATATTGCATAAGGAAGATCACCTAGGGACTCTTGTTCAGACAATAACTTTAAAAATGTTTTACCCAATATCACAGGTTTTTTAAATCCAGAAATTTGGTAGAGATGCCAAAGGGTCTTTAAGCAAAAATGAAGTAGAAATCAATGCTAGAATTATTATTTTCAACAGAGTATTGACAGATATAATAAAGTTATTGCAACTGGACCTGGGAATGTAAAGTCAGTTAATGGACTTTATTTAGACAACATCAGATATGGGCATTAATAATAACTGTTATCTTGATAGATAACCTTAAATTCAAGAAAATGCTTCCTCAAACATGACTTGTTGTGAATTCCTTTCCCTTTTATCTTATAGTAGGCAGAAGATTGCAGCCTCCCATTATGAAATAGCATCATAAAATGCAGAGCACAGCCACCCTGACTAAAACTACTGTTCTCCTTTGCTGATACAGACAAAGTAGCAGTAAATGCTTTTTGAGCTCCTGGCGTGCAGATAAATTCCTATGAATGTCCCCAATTGGACTGGGAGATTGAGAGACACCAGGGAGAGAATAGCTGAGGCCAGGAGAATTTAACATGGCAATTAGCAACCCTTTGGCTTCGCTAGACCGCACAACACAAGACAGAATACAAGGAACCAAAAATCTCTCTAGCGGAGTAGATGATAAATTGGTTGGGTCCCAGGGGTTGCTGGACACAGTTATTATCCAATGGCAGATCTGGATGATGTGGAAGTCTCTGTAGTGAGGTCAGAAAATGAAATGCAGGGCTCTAAATTCCCAAGGAGAGCACTTTGGCTTACATCTCAATTGGTGTGCCCTTTCCCCTCATTTTGGAAGGCTCTGGATCACATCACATCATCTGTATTACCTTCTCTATCTTAACAACTTTCAAAGTATCAAGTATATAAAACACTGTGGCCATTGTTATAGTTGATTATCTCCTTGAAAAGTTAGGGAAGTAAAAGATAAACTTTAAAATAAAAATACTTAAAGACTTTCAGATATATTTTTCTTTAAGCAGAGGAAGGGTATAATGGAGGAGGATGAATCTTGATCCTCTTTCTCTCTCAGTTTTGATAGCTGCTTTTAGTTACCATTTAAACCTTCACATTAAGGTTCATAATAACTTTAGCAGTGCATTGAAATTTCTTCTTCATAATTCTTAAGTTTTTAGAGCCTTATTTTCTTCATCAGAAAAATGAGGCTAATAATATCTAATCAAAATGTTGCTATGAAGATTAAATGAGGTAATACATGCAAAATGCTAAAAGACTACCTGGTGCTGAAATCTCAAAATAATAATGGTGATAATGATGATAGAAACTGTTTTTTTTGATCAGAAACAAAGTTAGCAGTAGGATAATCTGTTATCTTGATAGATAACCTTAAATTCAAGAAAATGCTTCCTCAAACATGACTTGTTGTGAATTCCTTTCCCTTTTATCTTATAGTAGGCAGAAGATTGCAGCCTCCCATTATGAAATAGCATCATAAAATGCAGAGCACAGCCACCCTGACTAAAACTACTGTTCTCCTTTGCTGATACAGACAAAGTAGCAGTAAATGCTTTTTGAGCTCCTGGCGTGCAGATAAATTCCTATGAATGTCCCCAATTGGACTGGGAGATTGAGAGACACCAGGGAGAGAATAGCTGAGGCCAGGAGAATTTAACATGGCAATTAGCAACCCTTTGGCTTCGCTAGACCGCACAACACAAGACAGAATACAAGGAACCAAAAATCTCTCTAGCGGAGTAGATGATAAATTGGTTGGGTCCCAGGGGTTGCTGGACACAGTTATTATCCAATGGCAGATCTGGATGATGTGGAAGTCTCTGTAGTGAGGTCAGAAAATGAAATGCAGGGCTCTAAATTCCCAAGGAGAGCACTTTGGCTTACATCTCAATTGGTGTGCCCTTTCCCCTCATTTTGGAAGGCTCTGGATCACATCACATCATCTGTATTACCTTCTCTATCTTAACAACTTTCAAAGTATCAAGTATATAAAACACTGTGGCCATTGTTATAGTTGATTATCTCCTTGAAAAGTTAGGGAAGTAAAAGATAAACTTTAAAATAAAAATACTTAAAGACTTTCAGATATATTTTTCTTTAAGCAGAGGAAGGTATAATGGAGGAGGATGAATCTTGATCCTCTTTCTCTCTCAGTTTTGATAGCTGCTTTTAGTTACCATTTAAACCTTCACATTAAGGTTCATAATAACTTTAGCAGTGCATTGAAATTTCTTCTTCATAATTCTTAAGTTTTTAGAGCCTTATTTTCTTCATCAGAAAAATGAGGCTAATAATATCTAATCAAAATGTTGCTATGAAGATTAAATGAGGTAATACATGCAAAATGCTAAAAGACTACCTGGTGCTGAAGAAATTCTCAAAATAATAATGGTGATAATGACGATGAAGAAAAAAAGAAGATGGTGACCAAGACAATCATAATAATTGTTGTCATATATCACTCTGGCTATATTTTATAATCCTTAGACCAAGGACCGTATATGTCTTGTTTATAGATAAAACCCCAGCACACTGCCTAAAGTGCAATTAATATTTATTGATTGATGGAATGATTGATTACATGAGTTTTTCTAATGCCACATTCCACACTGTGTTACTATTGATTTAACTTAATTATGAGGATTATTTGGAGTCATTAAAAAGGAAGTTGGAAATAGATTTGGTAAAATCAATGTCATCAGATGCATTTACTGAAAAACTACTACACATAGGACACACAGCTTAGAATACTGTGTCAATTTGCAATGGACATAAAAAGGAAAATACAAAGGTAGCTTAACATGAAGATAATCTTCTTATAAAAGAGCTATGTAATAATTAAATTTCTAACATTCTTCAAATTGTCAATATCAGGGGACCCTACCTCCTTCTTCCCTTTCCTTCCTTCCTCTTTTCCACTCTCCTTTCTCCACATGTCCCCACCCCCCAAAAAATCTGTTTCTTTCTTTTATAGTAGTCATAAAGGCTACATTCTTAGATTTCCTAAACCAAAAAAAAAAAAAAACCGAAACAGAAGTCCTGGAAATATTTTTTTTCTATTGAAATTGTTCCTTGAACTTTTCCATTTAGATTCCATTTTATTTGAAACACTGAGCCAATTCTATGTGTGGGTTCTGCAGCTTTGGGCCAAATAACATTCCTGATTGATCTGGACCTCAGTTTTAAAGGGAGAGTCCCTCCCTCTCTAGTTAGTTCTCCTTGCTTTCAGAGATCTAATGGAGGAGGATGAATCTTGATCCTCTTTCTCTCTCAGTTTTGATAGCTGCTTTTAGTTACCATTTAAACCTTCACATTAAGGTTCATAATAACTTTAGCAGTGCATTGAAATTTCTTCTTCATAATTCTTAAGTTTTTAGAGCCTTATTTTCTTCATCAGAAAAATGAGGCTAATAATATCTAATCAAAATGTTGCTATGAAGATTAAATGAGGTAATACATGCAAAATGCTAAAAGACTACCTGGTGCTGAAGAAATTCTCAAAATAATAATGGTGATAATGACGATGAAGAAAAAAAGAAGATGGTGACCAAGACAATCATAATAATTGTTGTCATATATCACTCTGGCTATATTTTATAATCCTTAGACCAAGGACCGTATATGTCTTGTTTATAGATAAAACCCCAGCACACTGCCTAAAGTGCAATTAATATTTATTGATTGATGGAATGATTGATTACATGAGTTTTTCTAATGCCACATTCCACACTGTGTTACTATTGATTTAACTTAATTATGAGGATTATTTGGAGTCATTAAAAAGGAAGTTGGAAATAGATTTGGTAAAATCAATGTCATCAGATGCATTTACTGAAAAACTACTACACATAGGACACACAGCTTAGAATACTGTGTCAATTTGCAATGGACATAAAAAGGAAAATACAAAGGTAGCTTAACATGAAGATAATCTTCTTATAAAAGAGCTATGTAATAATTAAATTTCTAACATTCTTCAAATTGTCAATATCAGGGGACCCTACCTCCTTCTTCCCTTTCCTTCCTTCCTCTTTTCCACTCTCCTTTCTCCACATGTCCCCACCCCCCAAAAAATCTGTTTCTTTCTTTTATAGTAGTCATAAAGGCTACATTCTTAGATTTCCTAAACCAAAAAAAAAAAAAAAACCGAAACAGAAGTCCTGGAAATATTTTTTTTCTATTGAAATTGTTCCTTGAACTTTTCCATTTAGATTCCATTTTATTTGAAACACTGAGCCAATTCTATGTGTGGGTTCTGCAGCTTTGGGCCAAATAACATTCCTGATTGATCTGGACCTCAGTTTTAAAGGGAGAGTCCCTCCCTCTCTAGTTAGTTCTCCTTGCTTTCAGAGATCTAAAGTGATCTTTGGTGGGTTGTTTAGCAATGCTGACATTAAAATTGAAGAGTATTTCGCTAAATACTTGAGCTTTTTATTTTTTGTAATACATTGTGCCTACTGCTTTCTTTATCTTTCACTGGCCTTTTAAGTACACAATCACTCATTTTTGGAAACATTTAGGAAGGTGAAGCCTAGCTATGGATAAGTGAACACAGTTTGGCCCAAATTTTATAGGCTGTTGTCTGTGTTTAAAGTTCTCTTGAACTTGTAAAATCTTAGCTTAGAGCAATTGTTTGAAAGGAAGTGCTGAGAATGAATCAGATTTCCTGTCCTAATGCTACATATTGTCTAAAATTTGAGGACCATTTTTTCCTTTTGCCCCAAAGAAAATGCTATTTGCCTAGCTTTGTTTCACAGTCAACGAATTTTGCAATTTTTTTTTTTTTTAGTTTGGTTTTTTTCTGTCTTCTGGTTTTGTGTGCGTGTGTGGTTGCATTATTCTTTCATGAGTACCTGATTCCATAATTGTCCATTTACTTGATAGAACTTTCTTAATTGATATTATGGGTGAGTCAGCCAGGAACACAGACTAAAACTAAACATGATCTCTGTCCTTCAACGACTCTTCTTGTAATGCTGCCCCTTAATATAACTGCCTGCACCTTCACCCTATGCCTCCCTAATCTCCTCTATCACATATCTGCCTGACATATTATATATTTATTTGCATGTGGTTTGTGTTTCCCACTAACTACAAGAATGCTTAAGATAGTGCTTGGTATAGTAGGAAAACACACACACACACACACACACACACACACTTGCTAAATTAATTAATGAATGGTACAAAGAACACTTTAACATGCTTTACACTTTTAGGTCTATGTGGTAGTCACAAGGCCTCCCCCAGTGGCTCAGATGGTAAGGAATCCGCCTGCAATGCAAGAGAGCTGGGTTTGATCCCTAGGTTAGGAAGATCCCCTGAAGAAGGGAATAGCAGCCCATTCAGGTGTTGCTTTATGAGAAATAATTGAGGTGTACATTTTTGATTCATGGGCTTTTCATGTATGCCTTATATTTCAGAGTAAAGAAGGTTATAAAATTCCAGTTTTAGTTTCAGTTTCAAATCATATTCAATTACTTACTTGTTAGCTACCAACTAGACCTACCAACTAGATCTTTAAAAATCTCTAAATTTTATGTTGTCAAAGCTTAATCTAGGTAGTAAAACCTAGTTAATCATTTATAACCAAAATCTTTAAGTTTAAAGGACATAAAATTCTTTTGAATGTGACACTTTCTCACAGGCCAGGGGTGGAAAGAACAACGGACATAGAAACTTCACTTCTCAGGCCATGAAAATGCATACGAAGCTGTACACGTCCTCGAGTGAGGGCAGTTGTTCACAGAGGAAGGTGAGACAGAATACTTAGGAAGATTGATCATTTTTCAGACAGAAAATCAGTATAAAATGATCTCCAGATTCATTGTAAAAAGTCACGGATGCAAAGAAAACTTCTAATTTGGCATCAGTATTTAAAATAAATTCAGCTGATGAATTTGTCCTGCTCTTTGGAACCATAAATCTGTTTCATGAAAAAAATGTAGAGGGTGAGGTTGGTAGGGACTCAGCTGGGAGAATAAGATGGTCCGTGCTTTCCTTGTGCTTCTTACTGTGACCCCCCAGCCATGTGTCTCATTAAGACATGCCTTCAACCCGTAGCAGCAGCATCTATGTGTCTGTTAGCCAGTGCTGGGATTTCCTGCCTGGGGCTTTTGTTACATTTGATAAACAGGTTAGGGTCAGGTGCATTAAATAAATATTTTTTATGGGTTATGATAGCCAATATTTTAGAAACCGAAGAAAATAATTATGTCCTACTTATAGGAGTCTTATTTCAAACCCTAGCTAGGGCCCCACAGTGGCCACTGCTTACATTTTTCAAAATTGATTTTCCACCATATAAACAGTCTGAAGTTATGTGTGACGCATCCTCCAGTAACAATGATACAGTTGCTTTGAAACATTTTCTGGTGTTTGTCATTTTTCCTTTTTGCTGTAGTGTTCATTTCTTTAATACACACTCTCTAGGAGAACTTGTACCAGGATTCTACGATACTAACTATTGGCATGTATGACCCAGAGAGCTAGGGAATCAGGAAACTTAAGCAGAATTTTAACTCATCCTTGGAAATGAAAGCTTTGCTTGCATTAGTCTCCCCTCAATAAGTGTTATTCACTTTTGCTACAAAGCATTAAGGCCTGTGCTAATCGTCTCTCAATAGCAATAGCTCCCCAAGGCAAACTTGAGAAAGAGAAGTTGGTCTTGAGAGTTTATCCAAGCTCCTTTTCTCTCTCCTCTATAAGGAACATTAACTATCTGCTTCTTTCATGAGTCCATGGTACACTGCCTTCCCTGGGCCTAAAACTTGACCCAGGCATGATGTCACAGCACAAATCTACACAACTTCCCCAAAGGTCACCTGCCTGCATCTTCCTCCATGAGATCTCTGCTTCCTGTTTTCCACAGTTGCTATAAAAAGAATAAAGTTTTGGATATCTGACAAATGATGATTTGGGGCGTAAAAATCAATGGACCTAGAGAGAGAAGGTCTCAATTCCCATATCAGCTTTTCCACTTAGCATCTGGGTGGCAAATCTGATCATTTATAAGACTTGCTTTTCTCACCTGTAAAATGGAGTTAACATTACATAGCCCGCAGAGGCTCAAATTAGGTGAAGTAGGTGAATTCGCTTGCCAAGTTTAAGTTTAAAACTGTACAGTTTTTTAAATTAATGTTATTGGGAAAGAAATGTCACCTTTTTTTTTTACTCTCAACACAAAGGTCGCCCCCTACTGCACCCAGAGTGGAGGCTTTTCCTGGACAGCAGAGGATGGTGTGTTTTTCTGAGTTAAGAAACAGGTAACCAGTTTCTCAATTTGAACATCACACACAGCCCCCGGTCCTCAGTCTTTTGGTTCATGAATGCTTTAGCTCCAGCAAACCTGCAGGGTGAAAACTGTCTGAGAAACCCAACCCTTCCTGGGCAGGTGACTTGACTTAGAGAACCAGCATACACACAATGATAGTATTTATAACCCAGGAGTAAAAACCCAGTCTCTGTTCCAGGCTTATAGCCCCACTAAATAAATCCAGGGCAAGTGGCACTTGAGAGGGACGGAACATACCTCAAAGCCATTAAGCATCTCTGGCTGGAGAGGCTGAGTGTAAGTGAATACTGTGTGGGGAGGTGTGACACCTAGGTGAAGCTGGTTGTCAAAGGAGCCTTCTCGGTACAAAGTCCTCAAGATTGGGGGTCATGAGGAGTTCAATTATCATGTCTGAGCCTTTACTTCCTAAGTGTTTCCAAAATCTGTAAATGCACATTTTGAAGTGCCAGAGGAAAGCAGAGAAAGCAGTAGAAGAAATATTCCAAAAGTGAATACACTGAAAAACACACACATTGCCTACTCCTTTCATGAGTGCTGTAAAATAACACATCAAATATCAGCAGTGGCCTCAAAATGAAGAGGAACTGAAACAAGCTTCCATTCTGTGAGGCTCAGGTTAGTCAAGAAGGTTCTGTGGCTGAAGCTGCCAAATTTTGCAAGGAATTCCAATGTTAGTGGGTTTTCTGGTCTCCCTTCATATAGAATGGGTTCAGAGTTTCAATTAAAATAGAATCACAAAGAAACATCCCCAAGGGCCGATTTTAGTAGGAAAATACTTTCAATGATTTTATTGGCTCTCAAGCCACCAGTACTCCTAGGTATGCTTTGATATGATTTTGTTCTAGAAAAAATCTGAATGCCTCAAATCTATAATTTAACTTCTTTTCATGAGTTAAACTTAAGACACACTGGTGCAACGACACTATTTAAATTTATTATGAAAGGAAATTCACAGAAATAGAGGATCCTGCATATCCTGCTTGCCAATAAAATGATTCCTTATCAGTATATTAGATGAATTGGTTTCAATCAGTCTGTTTAAGTTTTATCTATTTATTTATTTTTGGCTATTCTGGGTTTTCACTGCTGCCACGGGCTCTTCTCTAGTTGCAGGGAGTGGGGGCTACTCTCTAGTTGAGGTGAGCAGGCTTCTTGTTGCAATGACTTTTCTTATTGTGGAACTTGGGCTTTAACGCACATGGGTTTCAGTAGCTGCGGCACATGGGCTCCATAGCTGTGGCTCTGAGGCTCTAGAGCACAGGCTCAATAGTAGTGGCTCATGGGCTTAGCTGCTTCGCAGCATGTGGATCTTCCCAGATCAGGGATTAAACCTGTGTCTCCTGCATTGGCAAGTGAACTCTTTACCACCGAGCTACCAGGGAAGACCCAGTCAGTCTATTTAATGGCACTTAAATCTGTTGTTGTGTTGTATTGGTTAGCATCAGATAATAATAAAAAAAAAATGTGAAGAAACTCTCCATAGTTCCAAGGATTGATAGAAGACTTCTTGGCCAACTCTGAATTACTGTGGTTCCTAGAAAGCTTTATTTGAAAGGTGTCTGTGCAGGGCTTCCTGTTTTTCTAGTATTATTGTAGCTTCAGAGGAGCAGCCCATGGGCTCATTTGAAAATTCTTTCAGTGTTTTCATCCTAGCTCGTGGCATCGCATTATATTTTGGTGTATAGAAAGCGCAGTATGCGAGGAGGATAATATCATATCAAAAGGAACCCTGGAGATAGCTGTAAAGTATACCAGTTAGCAACTCGGCAGAGACTCTTCCATCAAACAACCTGAAGTGAGGTTGCTTTGTTCATTAAACTGACCTACATGAACCATTATTGCTATATGGCTCTGAATTATTAAAAATCAGTAGCAAGATTTAGCACACCTCTAACTCCAGGCTCTCCTGTTCTTCAAGATAAAAACAGTCTCTCTTTGTGCTAGTTAGAAAACATATGTGAACGTCCTAGCACTCAGCTTCTTGTGATAACCTTGTTAGTGCCTGTATAACTGCATGTAACCACTCAGCATGACATCCTTTTCCATTTCTCTTTATGAATAATTTTGTTATACCTCATCCATTTTCCAGTGCTCTTTATTACAGCATGCTACTACATTTATTAGAGTTCCCATCAGAGAATTCTTCTTCTTGTTATCCTTAATAGCACCATGTACTGCCCTCTCTTGACTGTAAACCTGGCACTGTTCAAAGCACGTGTTAGTTTATAACCCTTACATTTTAAATTCCTGCCAGGAACTTCCTGGGTGAAGAATAAGTTTGCAATAAATATCGACACACACACACACACAGGCAACACATCCATCTTCATCACCACTACTATTAGAATTACAGCACCAAGGACCTGCCTTTCAACCCACAAACATCGGAAAACTCACAGGTTAATAACTTCTTCATTTAAACCTGTTATGAGCAGGTGCTTCAGCAAGCTCTAAGCAGCGGGGGCTTTCATTTGATTCAGAGCACACACTTGGACTTGAAGCTTTGGTTCAACAACTTTACTGTCCTGGGTTTTTCTTGTATGGCCTCTTCATTGGAATGGAATCTCACCCAGTCAGTTATTTTGGTTCTTTTTTTTGGCATCAGATAAAAATAAATAAATGTGAAGAAACTCTCCATAGTTCCAAGGATTGATAGAAGACTTCTTGGCCAACTCTGAATTACTGTGGTTCCTAGAAAGCTTTATTTGAAAGGTGTCTGTGCAGGGCTTCCTGTTTTTCTAGTATTATTGTAGCTTCAGAGGAGCAGCCCATGGGCTCATTTGAAAATTCTTTCAGTGTTTTCATCCTAGCTCGTGGCATCGCATTATATTTTGGTGTATAGAAAGCGCAGTATGCGAGGAGGATAATATCATATCAAAAGGAACCCTGGAGATAGCTGTAAAGTATACCAGTTAGCAACTCGGCAGAGACTCTTCCATCAAACAACCTGAAGTGAGGTTGCTTTGTTCATTAAACTGACCTACATGAACCATTATTGCTATATGGCTCTGAATTATTAAAAATCAGTAGCAAGATTTAGCACACCTCTAACTCCAGGCTCTCCTGTTCTTCAAGATAAAAACAGTCTCTCTTTGTGCTAGTTAGAAAACATATGTGAACGTCCTAGCACTCAGCTTCTTGTGATAACCTTGTTAGTGCCTGTATAACTGCATGTAACCACTCAGCATGACATCCTTTTCCATTTCTCTTTATGAATAATTTTGTTATACCTCATCCATTTTCCAGTGCTCTTTATTACAGCATGCTACTACATTTATTAGAGTTCCCATCAGAGAATTCTTCTTCTTGTTATCCTTAATAGCACCATGTACTGCCCTCTCTTGACTGTAAACCTGGCACTGTTCAAAGCACGTGTTAGTTTATAACCCTTACATTTTAAATTCCTGCCAGGAACTTCCTGGGTGAAGAATAAGTTTGCAATAAATATCGACACACACACACACACAGGCAACACATCCATCTTCATCACCACTACTATTAGAATTACAGCACCAAGGACCTGCCTTTCAACCCACAAACATCGGAAAACTCACAGGTTAATAACTTCTTCATTTAAACCTGTTATGAGCAGGTGCTTCAGCAAGCTCTAAGCAGCGGGGGCTTTCATTTGATTCAGAGCACACACTTGGACTTGAAGCTTTGGTTCAACAACTTTACTGTCCTGGGTTTTTCTTGTATGGACTACCTCATTCTGACTACAGGCAGTGAAAGGCTGAGAGCAAGTGGAAATCTCAGTTTTTGATGTTTTCTCAATAGTTTAAATCGAAATCCTTTTGAGGTTGGCCAGGTTTGGTGTTAGTTGCTTGACATTGGAAATTTGTCTCTTTTGGGCTTCTTATATGGTCACCTTTGAAACACAGCCACTGATATTCAGAGATAATGGAAAGTGAGTGAGGATATATCCTTTTGTTCTTTAATCACCTGCATCTGAAGAGAAGTTTCTCCTCCCAAGGATCTGAGTGGTCAATCAGTTTAAATCATAAAGTGCAATCCTCATAGATTTTGTTCTCAGTTACATTATCTTCTGTTATTCAGAGGCTTGAAGTGGTTGGAAAGGGAGGAACATTGCCAATAGGAACAAGAAGGGAAAAGTGGGCACCAGAAGGAGAAACAGGAGAAGACCATTACTAAAACACACACAAACACACATCTTTCAGCAATGGAATCTGCCAAATGTGTATTTACATACAACCATAAACATTACTAAAACCTTTCACCACTTTTGCTTCAAGTAAATTTACTCCTTTCTGCAAACAATAAAATACATTGTTACAGGAAGATGTAAGTGCAGAGATGCTAAATATCTTAGGATTTTGGAAACTCACAAAACCTGTGTCATGCAGCTGCTCTCCAAAGTCCTAATGGATAGTGAGAGCCATTCATTGACAACAATACTAAGACCAGGTCATGAGGGAGAAATCCACTGGGCTTCATTCATAATTAGGTTCTGCCTTGATTCCCAGAGATGTTTATTCACTGCTGCTACATCCAGGAACTACTCTACATAACATCAAAAGCAGTCCTTTGACAGTCAAGAGGCACAACTCTCTGCCTCCTGTTGTTATTATCTGTTACTATTATTCCATACTAAAACTTTTTTTTTTAAGATTTATGTCATTTTTTAAATTTTATTTTTGGCTTTCTTGCTGTGTGAAGGTTTTCTCTAGTTGCAGTTTCAGAGCACAGGCTCCAGGCTCACGGGTCAATAGCTATGGTGCATGGGGCATAGTTTCCTGAAATCATATGGGATCTTCCCAGGGCAGGGTTAAAGCCCAGGCCCCTTGCATTGGCAGGCAGATTCCTAACCATTGGGCCACCAGTGAAGCCCTATACTAAAACTTCTGTTGCTGATTTTCTCTCCCCTTTATTCTTGATCATATCTAGAAATTACATGTCAGTTGATTTCTGTGAGGAGTTAAGACTACTAGCGTTGGAAAAGGTTAGCTACCATTTCAAGATGACAAGCAGTGGTGGCAAATTTAGAAACAAAATATCTAGAGTTGAAAGGAGCTTGAGAGGGGTGCATCCCGATTGGTTATTTTTGTATTTTTATACAACGACTGTCAGAATGGTGGTAGTCCTTTATTTTTATTTTTTTTGTCATTTATGAAAGACAAACATTTCATACCCCTTTTCCCTTTCCCCTACCCATCTGCTTCCTGACATTGAGTTCTCTCCAACTATATATGTAAATACTACTTGCATGACATGTTCCATTTTCAGCAAACTGGAGGTAGATTCTTAAGTGTGTAACTAAAAGAAATGTCTGCCGATCTCTGCAGTTATTTTGACAAAAATTCTGGAGTGTGCTCAGAGATGAAGCTTCAATAATGTCTTAGAGAAATGTTTGATATTAGTATCTGAGATACAAGAAGAACTGGCTCATGAAATCTTACTGTAAGGAGACCTCTCTAACTAGAACTATATTGTGTAAAAGAGAGACCAAGTGAAGCAGGCCCAGGATATGGATGTATCAACTGCAGAATCAAGAGAAGTATTAGAGGAAGAAAATTCAAGAAAATTACAGACCTTCCAAGAGATCTTTTATGCTATTAAGAACAGAAGACAGAAGAAAAAGAGGCATAAATGTCAAGAAGATGAAAAGCTCAGTTTTAAGAGAAAAACAACCAAAGCTGGAGTTACAACTGGGATCGAAAGCCAGCAAAGGAGAACAAGTCAGCGACTCAGCATGAAGTAAAGAAGACCGAGTACAGGAGGCCTTTGTCTTTAATATGTTTCATTCAGTGTCAGTTCTGTTGGCAGGAGTAGAAAACAGTAACAAAAAAAAATTTGTCATTTTTAAATTTTATTTTTGGCTTTCTTGCTGTGTGAAGGTTTTCTCTAGTTGCAGTTTCAGAGCACAGGCTCCAGGCTCACGGGTCAATAGCTATGGTGCATGGGGCATAGTTTCCTGAAATCATATGGGATCTTCCCAGGGCAGGGTTAAAGCCCAGGCCCCTTGCATTGGCAGGCAGATTCCTAACCATTGGGCCACCAGTGAAGCCCTATACTAAAACTTCTGTTGCTGATTTTCTCTCCCCTTTATTCTTGATCATATCTAGAAATTACATGTCAGTTGATTTCTGTGAGGAGTTAAGACTACTAGCGTTGGAAAAGGTTAGCTACCATTTCAAGATGACAAGCAGTGGTGGCAAATTTAGAAACAAAATATCTAGAGTTGAAAGGAGCTTGAGAGGGGTGCATCCCGATTGGTTATTTTTGTATTTTTATACAACGACTGTCAGAATGGTGGTAGTCCTTTATTTTTATTTTTTTTGTCATTTATGAAAGACAAACATTTCATACCCCTTTTCCCTTTCCCCTACCCATCTGCTTCCTGACATTGAGTTCTCTCCAACTATATATGTAAATACTACTTGCATGACATGTTCCATTTTCAGCAAACTGGAGGTAGATTCTTAAGTGTGTAACTAAAAGAAATGTCTGCCGATCTCTGCAGTTATTTTGACAAAAATTCTGGAGTGTGCTCAGAGATGAAGCTTCAATAATGTCTTAGAGAAATGTTTGATATTAGTATCTGAGATACAAGAAGAACTGGCTCATGAAATCTTACTGTAAGGAGACCTCTCTAACTAGAACTATATTGTGTAAAAGAGAGACCAAGTGAAGCAGGCCCAGGATATGGATGTATCAACTGCAGAATCAAGAGAAGTATTAGAGGAAGAAAATTCAAGAAAATTACAGACCTTCCAAGAGATCTTTTATGCTATTAAGAACAGAAGACAGAAGAAAAAGAGGCATAAATGTCAAGAAGATGAAAAGCTCAGTTTTAAGAGAAAAACAACCAAAGCTGGAGTTACAACTGGGATCGAAAGCCAGCAAAGGAGAACAAGTCAGCGACTCAGCATGAAGTAAAGAAGACCGAGTACAGGAGGCCTTTGTCTTTAATATGTTTCATTCAGTGTCAGTTCTGTTGGCAGGAGTAGAAAACAGTAACAAAGATAAGGAGGAAAATAGTCCATTTTTAAACCCAAAGAAAACCTCAGTCAATTATCAGTATGAAATTGTTCAAAATAAAGAAGAAATTGATAACTGATTACAACTGATTTGTACATAACCCAAATGTTTCAGCAGACTCACAAAACTGCCCAAAGATGCACCTGAGTTTCTCCTTAGATAAAAACAAGTGACTAAAGATGTGTTTCATCTGGAGTCTCTCAGTTTTTGAACAGGACTTGGGCCACCCTTCTCTCTTACTCCCCAAACCCTCAGCTAATCAGGTTGTGGTTTTCTTACTCTTAACTATTTTGCTCCCATATCACCTCCTTTTATTTGTTTCATAAAAGTGTTTTTAATCCGACAAACCATTTTTCTTCTTTTTGGTAATAGTAAAACGTTATGATGATAGATCCCACATTAAGTACAGTGACTAAATTTCTTCTTGAATGATCATTTCTTCTTATCCTCATTACTCACTGGTGGATCCACTCAGAGGAAACATTGAGAACTTAAGAGAAATTGTT
The DNA here is from genome assembly GCA_022376925.1 of Tragulus kanchil. Taxonomy (NCBI): domain Eukaryota; kingdom Metazoa; phylum Chordata; class Mammalia; order Artiodactyla; family Tragulidae; genus Tragulus; species Tragulus kanchil. The sequence goes on from JAIOJX010000032.1 coordinate 50,252,098, forward strand.
TACCTCTATTTCTTGATTCAACTTGGAAGCAGTTAATACTATGGTTAGGTAAAATTCTGCATCCTTGTGATGTTTATAAAAATTTCCCCAGAACTACTTGCATGTGCCACTGATGCTAGAGGATTAGAGTGGGTCAAAGAAGATATCGTATTAACATTCTTATGGCTATACCTTTTACAAATATTATCCAGCATCTAGACCTCTATTACCACCACAACAAAGCCCCATCACTGCCATAGTTTTCTCCACATTGAGTTCTACCTTCCTTTTGCTCATCCACTAAGAATCTTAAATATCAAATTCTCATAATATGCCACCTACTAAGCAGGGGTTATTTATTTTTATCTCCAGCTTTGTAGATTTTATTAATTTCCCACATATATTAGTAAGATTACCTATTTCCTTAAAATAAATCCAATTTACTATATTCCCCATTCTTCTCTTTAAATTCTATAGTCATCTCATTTATTGGTAGTCATCTAATTCCTATACATTAATATGTGTGCATAAGTAACTGTCACTGAAAGTCTAACCTTTGGCTTTACTGAATGTACTGCTGCTATTTTCCTAGAGCCCTTTACATTCTGGGAATGCAATTCACTGAAGTAATCCAAGCATTGAAAGTAAATGGAGTTCACACTATAGTTTCTATTTTGGATTTACCCCTATAAAGCTTTAACTAAGATTTCTAGTGAAGACTGCACTCTCTGATCACCCAGAACCAACTGAGGGTTATAGGAAGATTCATGAATCTTAAGGATATCCAATATGCCAGTGTAAATGCCACAGCTTGCAATATATAGCTATACTATTTATAAAAACATTGACATGATCAAATGGAAGTATATTGATAGGTCAACTTTTCTTCATGGATTTCTTGTTATGGAAGACTTTTATGTTACCTGAATCAAATAAACTTTTTTTTAAAGTGTTTTTAATCCGACAAACCATTTTTCTTCTTTTGGTAATAGTAAAACGTTATGATGATAGATCCCACATTAAGTACAGTGACTAAATTTCTTCTTGAATGATCATTTCTTCTTATCCTCATTACTCACTGGTGGATCCACTCAGAGGAAACATTGAGAACTTAAGAGAAATTGTTTACCTCTATTTCTTGATTCAACTTGGAAGCAGTTAATACTATGGTTAGGTAAAATTCTGCATCCTTGTGATGTTTATAAAAATTTCCCCAGAACTACTTGCATGTGCCACTGATGCTAGAGGATTAGAGTGGGTCAAAGAAGATATCGTATTAACATTCTTATGGCTATACCTTTTACAAATATTATCCAGCATCTAGACCTCTATTACCACCACAACAAAGCCCCATCACTGCCATAGTTTTCTCCACATTGAGTTCTACCTTCCTTTTGCTCATCCACTAAGAATCTTAAATATCAAATTCTCATAATATGCCACCTACTAAGCAGGGGTTATTTATTTTTATCTCCAGCTTTGTAGATTTTATTAATTTCCCACATATATTAGTAAGATTACCTATTTCCTTAAAATAAATCCAATTTACTATATTCCCCATTCTTCTCTTTAAATTCTATAGTCATCTCATTTATTGGTAGTCATCTAATTCCTATACATTAATATGTGTGCATAAGTAACTGTCACTGAAAGTCTAACCTTTGGCTTTACTGAATGTACTGCTGCTATTTTCCTAGAGCCCTTTACATTCTGGGAATGCAATTCACTGAAGTAATCCAAGCATTGAAAGTAAATGGAGTTCACACTATAGTTTCTATTTTGGATTTACCCCTATAAAGCTTTAACTAAGATTTCTAGTGAAGACTGCACTCTCTGATCACCCAGAACCAACTGAGGGTTATAGGAAGATTCATGAATCTTAAGGATATCCAATATGCCAGTGTAAATGCCACAGCTTGCAATATATAGCTATACTATTTATAAAAACATTGACATGATCAAATGGAAGTATATTGATAGGTCAACTTTTCTTCATGGATTTCTTGTTATGGAAGACTTTTATGTTACCTGAATCAAATAAAATAGTCCAAACAGAAACAGGTTGTTTGCTTAATGGTCTGTGAAACTAGAACCAATGATTGCACTTGTAATTTCTGGCACTAAGGCTTTCAAACATTTAATAAAATCATCACATTGCTAAAATTTCTACTCTTGTCTCTGTGCCCTGTTATGGCTCAGAGATTTAATTTCAATAATGAGATCAACAGTGTGATGAGAAGATTGTGACTTTCTTTACAGGGATGTATTGCACAGAGAAACAAAGTGAACCCCTTTCTCGGCTGGTCTGATTGAAGGGATACATGTAGTCACAATCCTTTTTTTTTTTTTTTTAAACCTTTTTTTTACTTTTAACTTTTACAGAGTTTTGTTGTTCACAGACATGCATCTTCTCAGATTAGTCACATGTATATCCCCCCCTTCCCTCCCCTCCTGACCATCACACAGCACCCCTGAAGGATCCCCTTTTTTCACAGAGCAATGACTATAGCTATTTTCTTCACTTATGATAGCACAGGCCTTCATGCTACTTCTTTTACGCCTCTCACCCACTGTTCCTTCCCCACAATGTCCATATGTCCACTGTCCATGTCTGTCTGTCACTTCACTGCATGTGCCATCATCACCATCCTACTAGATTCCATATATATGTGTTAATATACTATATTTGTCCTTCTCTTTCTGACTGACTTCACTTTTTATGATACGTTCTAGATCCAGCCACCTCATTAGGGTTGATTCTTCTGCATTTCTCTTTACTGAATCCATTTCCTAGAGCCCTTTACATTCTGGGAATGCAATTCACTGAAGTAATCCAAGCATTGAAAGTAAATGGAGTTCACACTATAGTTTCTATTTTGGATTTACCCCTATAAAGCTTTAACTAAGATTTCTAGTGAAGACTGCACTCTCTGATCACCCAGAACCAACTGAGGGTTATAGGAAGATTCATGAATCTTAAGGATATCCAATATGCCAGTGTAAATGCCACAGCTTGCAATATATAGCTATACTATTTATAAAAACATTGACATGATCAAATGGAAGTATATTGATAGGTCAACTTTTCTTCATGGATTTCTTGTTATGGAAGACTTTTATGTTACCTGAATCAAATAAAATAGTCCAAACAGAAACAGGTTGTTTGCTTAATGGTCTGTGAAACTAGAACCAATGATTGCACTTGTAATTTCTGGCACTAAGGCTTTCAAACATTTAATAAAATCATCACATTGCTAAAATTTCTACTCTTGTCTCTGTGCCCTGTTATGGCTCAGAGATTTAATTTCAATAATGAGATCAACAGTGTGATGAGAAGATTGTGACTTTCTTTACAGGGATGTATTGCACAGAGAAACAAAGTGAACCCCTTTCTCGGCTGGTCTGATTGAAGGGATACATGTAGTCACAATCCTTTTTTTTTTTTTTTTAAACCTTTATTTTACTTTTAACTTTTACAGAGTTTTGTTGTTCACAGACATGCATCTTCTCAGATTAGTCACATGTATATCCCCCCCTTCCCTCCCCTCCTGACCATCACACAGCACCCCTGAAGGATCCCCTTTTTTCACAGAGCAATGACTATAGCTATTTTCTTCACTTATGATAGCACAGGCCTTCATGCTACTTCTTTTACGCCTCTCACCCACTGTTCCTTCCCCACAATGTCCATATGTCCACTGTCCATGTCTGTCTGTCACTTCACTGCATGTGCCATCATCACCATCCTACTAGATTCCATATATATGTGTTAATATACTATATTTGTCCTTCTCTTTCTGACTGACTTCACTTTTTATGATACGTTCTAGATCCAGCCACCTCATTAGGGTTGATTCTTCTGCATTTCTCTTTACAGCTGTGTAGTATTCCATTGTATATATGTACCAGAGCTTTTGGATCCATTCGTTCGTCGATGGGCATCTAGGTTCCTTCCATGTTCTAGCTATTGTATAGAGAGCTGCAATGAACATTGGGGTACAGGTGCTTCTTTCAGTTTTGATTTCGTCAGGATATAAGCCTAAGAGTGGGATTGCTGGGTCATATGGCCCACAATCCTTTTTGACTCTAATTTTACTCAAAAGATGTACCAACTCCTTCATTCACTGCTTTCCAAATCTTGTGGATTGTTCATTCCTACATTTAAAAATTCTAAACACCAGAAACCAACCTTCTGTACATGTACTTTATTTGTCAATTACATTATGTGGTAGTCTCTGAATACCTTAAAATATATGCACAAAATATGTTTATAATAATTAAATAAACATAATTTTTAAAGGTCATTAAATTAATATCTCAATTCATATTTTCCATTTGAGGTTCATTGTCATGATAGTGGATAATAAATCTGTATTTCAAGTAGCTTTCCTTGATTTTTTGTTGACTTGTTTTGAAAGAATATTGGAAGATAAAAATAAATTTTCATTGCTTTCAGCTCACAGAGTTATTCTGTGAGTGGACATGTCAGCTCTGTATGTTTTCTATATTATCTGTGCTTGTTTTACTGGTGTTACCTTTAGTCAAGATTATTTCCTTGCTGAAAATTTTGTAATCCTTTTGTTCATTTATAAGAGTTTGTTCACTTGAAATCTGATAACATAATCTATGATTCACATTACTGGCCCTACATAAGCTAGAATATATCACAATATACGTAAAATAAATAAGTTGAAAATGACTCTGGTTAAGTATTTTGCCTTATAGAATTATTCCCACTCTTCTAAGGACCTTGAAACATGGGCTGAGTGAGGGTTATTTTAATGGTATTAATTTTTTGTTATAAATTAACTGTATTTTTATCCTTAATATGGACAATAAACATACTTAGAAGCTGCAGTGTTTTCTTCCCATACCTTAGTGAATAATATTATACAATGGATTATTAGTATCACTGGTGATATTAATGTTAAGATTTCCATTCATCTTTTTAGGATGAGGATATAATATAGAAAGCTGTTTGGAGAGCTTTGTGCATGTAGATACAACTTGTCCACTGGACACCTCTACTTTACAACAACTGTTCAGAGAAATCTACTGTTTCTCTTTTAATTTTCAAATTTTCTGGGTGATTTGGTAAGCACTGAAAATGCCAGACATATTGTCAGCCTAAACTTGACTTCTGTGCTATAAATCCAGAATGTAATAGCCACCTATTGTATATCTCTGCATGAAAATCCTACATTTCCAAAACTGAATTTACCTTTTTGATTAACAGTTCTACCATACACTTTCTACCAAAGTAAGAAAGCTTGGCCTCTCTTTCTTTGTTTGCCTTATTCACAATCATAGTTCCTTTTATTCTACCTCTTAACATCTTCTCAATTTGCTGCTCTGACCTTGTTTTATTTAATGCTTTTGTCATTAAATAAAAGTTGTCTGCAGATTTGCTCCAGTCTTATCACCAGCCAACAAACCCTCATACTATTCCTGGATTGATCTTTATCAGAGGAAAAATTATGTCTCTCCATTTTCATAATGCTATATTCCGATTTTCTAAAGAATATTGGAAGATAAAAATAAATTTTCATTGCTTTCAGCTCACAGAGTTATTCTGTGAGTGGACATGTCAGCTCTGTATGTTTTCTATATTATCTGTGCTTGTTTTACTGGTGTTACCTTTAGTCAAGATTATTTCCTTGCTGAAAATTTTGTAATCCTTTTGTTCATTTATAAGAGTTTGTTCACTTGAAATCTGATAACATAATCTATGATTCACATTACTGGCCCTACATAAGCTAGAATATATCACAATATACGTAAAATAAATAAGTTGAAAATGACTCTGGTTAAGTATTTTGCCTTATAGAATTATTCCCACTCTTCTAAGGACCTTGAAACATGGGCTGAGTGAGGGTTATTTTAATGGTATTAATTTTTTGTTATAAATTAACTGTATTTTTATCCTTAATATGGACAATAAACATACTTAGAAGCTGCAGTGTTTTCTTCCCATACCTTAGTGAATAATATTATACAATGGATTATTAGTATCACTGGTGATATTAATGTTAAGATTTCCATTCATCTTTTTAGGATGAGGATATAATATAGAAAGCTGTTTGGAGAGCTTTGTGCATGTAGATACAACTTGTCCACTGGACACCTCTACTTTACAACAACTGTTCAGAGAAATCTACTGTTTCTCTTTTAATTTTCAAATTTTCTGGGTGATTTGGTAAGCACTGAAAATGCCAGACATATTGTCAGCCTAAACTTGACTTCTGTGCTATAAATCCAGAATGTAATAGCCACCTATTGTATATCTCTGCATGAAAATCCTACATTTCCAAAACTGAATTTACCTTTTTGATTAACAGTTCTACCATACACTTTCTACCAAAGTAAGAAAGCTTGGCCTCTCTTTCTTTGTTTGCCTTATTCACAATCATAGTTCCTTTTATTCTACCTCTTAACATCTTCTCAATTTGCTGCTCTGACCTTGTTTTATTTAATGCTTTTGTCATTAAATAAAAGTTGTCTGCAGATTTGCTCCAGTCTTATCACCAGCCAACAAACCCTCATACTATTCCTGGATTGATCTTTATCAGAGGGAAAAATTATGTCTCTCCATTTTCATAATGCTATATGAATGGTTCCCCTTTTACCACAGATAAAAGGGTTTGCCTCTCAAGGGCACTAAGACTTCCCAAGACTTGGGTGCTGTCCTCTTCTCCTGCCCTATTCCTCCATACCCTTCTTTCACGCTATGAGAGCCTGTCATTACAAACTATTTGAAAATACTGAAGGTAACGTGATTTTCCACGAATCCATCATTTAAGGCTTAAAATGTCTTCCAACTTCAACTTATGTTCATCTGGAAAACTGCTCGCTTGAAAATCTAAATTCTCATCTTTAAATTCGGCAAGCAGAAAGGCCATTATTCTACCTCAAGCATATTATCTTTCTGTTTATTTTAATTGATTTATTTATATTCTTTCTTAGTTTATGGTGATTATCTTTCTCAGAGGAGCCATTTATTATCAGTGTTAATCGAATCTAGCACAAAATCTAATATATAAGAGCAAAACACATTATTAGTGATATGTATCAGGAACTGTTCTAGGTGCTGAGCAATCAGATGTAAACAGACTATACACAAATTTCTGTTCTTGTAGCATACATTGTAAGCTACAATAGGTGTCATCATATATTATAACCTATATAACAATATATTATAGTTTATATCTCACTGAGGCAAAATAATTGCCCTAAGTAGTAAAAATCAGTGTGGAATTACCAAGTTGACTATAGACTGAAAATTAATTCTGCCCCCTAACAAGAAAACTTGCATCTTGTAATCAGGCCAGGAAAAGGTCATATTAACTGAATGCATTTTATATAGAATCAAGTTTCTTTAATAAAAGTCAGAAAGGTTTGTATAAAATGATGCACATTAACTTTACATGTCCTTTTGGATAGTGTAAGAAAGCTTGGCCTCTCTTTCTTTGTTTGCCTTATTCACAATCATAGTTCCTTTTATTCTACCTCTTAACATCTTCTCAATTTGCTGCTCTGACCTTGTTTTATTTAATGCTTTTGTCATTAAATAAAAGTTGTCTGCAGATTTGCTCCAGTCTTATCACCAGCCAACAAACCCTCATACTATTCCTGGATTGATCTTTATCAGAGGGAAAAATTATGTCTCTCCATTTTCATAATGCTATATGAATGGTTCCCCTTTTACCACAGATAAAAGGGTTTGCCTCTCAAGGGCACTAAGACTTCCCAAGACTTGGGTGCTGTCCTCTTCTCCTGCCCTATTCCTCCATACCCTTCTTTCACGCTATGAGAGCCTGTCATTACAAACTATTTGAAAATACTGAAGGTAACGTGATTTTCCACGAATCCATCATTTAAGGCTTAAAATGTCTTCCAACTTCAACTTATGTTCATCTGGAAAACTGCTCGCTTGAAAATCTAAATTCTCATCTTTAAATTCGGCAAGCAGAAAGGCCATTATTCTACCTCAAGCATATTATCTTTCTGTTTATTTTAATTGATTTATTTATATTCTTTCTTAGTTTATGGTGATTATCTTTCTCAGAGGAGCCATTTATTATCAGTGTTAATCGAATCTAGCACAAAATCTAATATATAAGAGCAAAACACATTATTAGTGATATGTATCAGGAACTGTTCTAGGTGCTGAGCAATCAGATGTAAACAGACTATACACAAATTTCTGTTCTTGTAGCATACATTGTAAGCTACAATAGGTGTCATCATATATTATAACCTATATAACAATATATTATAGTTTATATCTCACTGAGGCAAAATAATTGCCCTAAGTAGTAAAAATCAGTGTGGAATTACCAAGTTGACTATAGACTGAAAATTAATTCTGCCCCCTAACAAGAAAACTTGCATCTTGTAATCAGGCCAGGAAAAGGTCATATTAACTGAATGCATTTTATATAGAATCAAGTTTCTTTAATAAAAGTCAGAAAGGTTTGTATAAAATGATGCACATTAACTTTACATGTCCTTTTTGGATAGTGTATACTGACCTCAACTTCACAAGCATACTTTCTCTGATAATGTTGGCCGTTTTTGTTATGGTTAAATCCCTAAGTCATGTTCAACTCTGGATCCCATAGACTGCAGCATGTCTGCTTCCCTGGCCTTCCCTGTCTCCTGGATTCTGCTAAAATTCATGTCCATTGAGTCTGAGATGCTATCTAACCATTTTATCTTCTGCTGTTCTCTTCTCATTTTGCCTTCAGTCTTTCCCAGTTGGCTCTTTACATCAAGTATATGCATGCTCAGTCACTTCAGTCATGTCCAACTCTTTGCAACCCCATTGACTGTAGCCCATCAGACTCCTCTCTCTATGGGGATTCTCCAGGCGAGAACACAGGAGTGGGTTGTCATGCCCTCTTCCAGGGGATCTTCCCAACCCAGGGATCAAACCCATGTCTCTTGTGTCTTCTGCTTTGGCAGGCAGGTTCTTTATCACTAGAGCCACCTGGGAACTCAGGTGGCCAAAATATTGGAGCTATGACTTCAGCTAAGTCAAGAAATATTCAAATACTAACCCTTCCAAAAAATACTCAGGGTTAATTTTTTTTAGGATTGACTGGTTTGATCTCTTTGCAGTCTACAGGGACTTTCAAGAATCTTCTCCAATACCAAAATTGAAAGTATATGGTCTAACTCTCACATCCATACATGACTACTGGAAAAACCATAGTTTTGCCTATACAGATCTTTGTCAGCAAAGTGACGACTGTGCTTTTTCATACACTGTCTATAGTTTGTTTGTTATAGTTTTCCTCCCAAGGAGCAAGAGTCTTTTAATTTCATGGCTGTTGTCACTGTCTACAGTGATCTTAGAGTCCAAGAAAATAAAATCTTTCACTATCTCCCGCTTTTCCTCTTCTATTTACCATGAAGTGATGGGAATGGATGCCAAGATCTTAGTTTTTGAATTGTTAAGATTTTAAGGCAGCCTTTTTCAAAATCTTTTTGCTGCCCCTAACAAGAAAACTTGCATCTTGTAATCAGGCCAGGAAAAGGTCATATTAACTGAATGCATTTTATATAGAATCAAGTTTCTTTAATAAAAGTCAGAAAGGTTTGTATAAAATGATGCACATTAACTTTACATGTCCTTTTTGGATAGTGTATACTGACCTCAACTTCACAAGCATACTTTCTCTGATAATGTTGGCCGTTTTTGTTATGGTTAAATCCCTAAGTCATGTTCAACTCTGGATCCCATAGACTGCAGCATGTCTGCTTCCCTGGCCTTCCCTGTCTCCTGGATTCTGCTAAAATTCATGTCCATTGAGTCTGAGATGCTATCTAACCATTTTATCTTCTGCTGTTCTCTTCTCATTTTGCCTTCAGTCTTTCCCAGTTGGCTCTTTACATCAAGTATATGCATGCTCAGTCACTTCAGTCATGTCCAACTCTTTGCAACCCCATTGACTGTAGCCCATCAGACTCCTCTCTCTATGGGGATTCTCCAGGCGAGAACACAGGAGTGGGTTGTCATGCCCTCTTCCAGGGGATCTTCCCAACCCAGGGATCAAACCCATGTCTCTTGTGTCTTCTGCTTTGGCAGGCAGGTTCTTTATCACTAGAGCCACCTGGGAACTCAGGTGGCCAAAATATTGGAGCTATGACTTCAGCTAAGTCAAGAAATATTCAAATACTAACCCTTCCAAAAAATACTCAGGGTTAATTTTTTTTAGGATTGACTGGTTTGATCTCTTTGCAGTCTACAGGGACTTTCAAGAATCTTCTCCAATACCAAAATTGAAAGTATATGGTCTAACTCTCACATCCATACATGACTACTGGAAAAACCATAGTTTTGCCTATACAGATCTTTGTCAGCAAAGTGACGACTGTGCTTTTTCATACACTGTCTATAGTTTGTTTGTTATAGTTTTCCTCCCAAGGAGCAAGAGTCTTTTAATTTCATGGCTGTTGTCACTGTCTACAGTGATCTTAGAGTCCAAGAAAATAAAATCTTTCACTATCTCCCGCTTTTCCTCTTCTATTTACCATGAAGTGATGGGAATGGATGCCAAGATCTTAGTTTTTTGAATGTTAAGATTTAAGGCAGCTTTTTCACTCTCCTCTTTCATCTTCATCAAGAGGGTCTTTAGTTCCTCTTCATTTTCTGTGATTAGAGGGGTATCATCTAAATTTTCCAGGCAATCTTGATTCCAGCTTGTTCTTCATCCAGCCTGGCATTTCACATAATGTGCTCTGTATATAAGTTAAATAAACAGGGTGACACCCTTGTCATACTCCTTTCCCAATTTTGAACCCATCCATTGTTCTACGTGCAATTCTAGTTATTGTTTTTGGGCCTGCATACAGGTTTCACAGGAGACAGGTAAAATGGTCTGGTATTTCCATCTCTTTAAGAGTTTCTCACCATTTGTTGTAACCCACACAGAGACTTTAATGTAGTCAATGAAGCAGAAGTAAACATTTTTTTTGAATTCCCTTGGTTTCAATTTGATCTCTGGTTCCTCTGCCTTTTCTTTTTTTTGGCAGGGTGGGGAGGGGGGGTGCCAGGCAGGCCACTTCTATTGGTCTTTTATTTATCTATCTTTCATCCATCTTTGTTCTTTGGCCTGTGTGGGCCTCCCATCACAGTGGCCTCTGTTGTCACAGAGCACCGGCTCTGGGTGCGCATGCTCCAGAGCTCTGGCTAGGTAATTGGACACATTGGTCCAGCTGCTCCGTGGCAAATGGGATCTTCCCAGGCCAGGGATCAAACAGGCGACACTTGCACTGCAAGGCGGTATCCTTACCCACTGGACCACCAGGGAAGCCCCTCCTCTGCCTTTTCTTAATACAGCTTGTTCAATGATACCTAGTTCTCTGAAAACTGGTCTTAGTAAATAGCAAATATTCAATGGTTATTTGAGCATATAACTAAAAATAAAAATAATCTAAGATCAAGAATCTACATGATTTTTGTGTTTTCTTCAAGGAATAAGCCTAGATTATAAGTCAAACATGCTAAAGCTAGTGTTTAATTTTATCAAGTATATTTCCTGTGACACCTGTGCTCTACTTCAGTCTTTACGTATCACAAAACTACAGGCTTGGTGATGTTGGCTTTTACAATTTAAACAGTTTTGCCAGATATAAAAATGAGACATCACTATGTGTCAGATCTTATATGAAGTATCGTCTTCCCAGGTTTATTGAGATATAATTGGCATAATGTATGAAATGTTTCATATGAATTGTCTTGTTGAATCTTCACAAAGCAGCACAAATTGGAACTCAGAGTAAGAAAGACTTTCAACTTGAAATGCCCCTAACTTGTTCTAACCTCTGCTTCACTGTAATTCATACAAGGCACTGATGCTGAAGACCCCCACATCACCAAACCCCAGGTAGGCAAACACATCCCCTATCTCTACTATTGAGGTACGTGCACAGATAGTACACAGGTAAGGGGGAAATGGAGGAGTGGAAAAGTGCTCAACGCAAGCTCAACACGGAAGTTATCGGTCTTCAGCCTCAAAAAGTTTCAAATAAGAATTCGTTGTTAGCTCGGGAAGAATTAGGAGGAAACAGTTCCACACTACCTATTGTGGAAACTGTTAGTGGGAAAATATGTCAGAGTTAATTTCTGTCTCTGCTTGATGTCAGTTTTAATTCATTCTGGCATGTTCCATGTTAAAGTGTCTTGACGGTATCTGGAAACAGCAGAGTAGGCAGGGTGGAAGAGCGAAAAATGCAGTACAGCACATTGAAATGAATAGATTTAGCATAAACTGGTCTACTAGGTTAGCTCTAGTTATGAAACGTGATCCTGATAACTGAAACTTTAGAAATTATTGAATTTGGATTTGTTAAGTTTATGAAAAAATGGACATGAGAGTGAATGGACCCGAAGCCCTCCTCTGCCTTTTCTTAATACAGCTTGTTCAATGATACCTAGTTCTCTGAAAACTGGTCTTAGTAAATAGCAAATATTCAATGGTTATTTGAGCATATAACTAAAAATAAAAATAATCTAAGATCAAGAATCTACATGATTTTTGTGTTTTCTTCAAGGAATAAGCCTAGATTATAAGTCAAACATGCTAAAGCTAGTGTTTAATTTTATCAAGTATATTTCCTGTGACACCTGTGCTCTACTTCAGTCTTTACGTATCACAAAACTACAGGCTTGGTGATGTTGGCTTTTACAATTTAAACAGTTTTCCCAGATATAAAATGAGACATCACTATGTGTCAGATCTTATATGAAGTATCGTCTTCCCAGGTTTATTGAGATATAATTGGCATAATGTATGAAATGTTTCATATGAATTGTCTTGTTGAATCTTCACAAAGCAGCACAAATTGGAACTCAGAGTAAGAAAGACTTTCAACTTGAAATGCCCCTAACTTGTTCTAACCTCTGCTTCACTGTAATTCATACAAGGCACTGATGCTGAAGACCCCCACATCACCAAACCCCAGGTAGGCAAACACATCCCCTATCTCTACTATTGAGGTACGTGCACAGATAGTACACAGGTAAGGGGGAAATGGAGGAGTGGAAAAGTGCTCAACGCAAGCTCAACACGGAAGTTATCGGTCTTCAGCCTCAAAAAGTTTCAAATAAGAATTCGTTGTTAGCTCGGGAAGAATTAGGAGGAAACAGTTCCACACTACCTATTGTGGAAACTGTTAGTGGGAAAATATGTCAGAGTTAATTTCTGTCTCTGCTTGATGTCAGTTTTAATTCATTCTGGCATGTTCCATGTTAAAGTGTCTTGACGGTATCTGGAAACAGCAGAGTAGGCAGGGTGGAAGAGCGAAAAATGCAGTACAGCACATTGAAATGAATAGATTTAGCATAAACTGGTCTACTAGGTTAGCTCTAGTTATGAAACGTGATCCTGATAACTGAAACTTTAGAAATTATTGAATTTGGATTTGTTAAGTTTATGAAAAAATGGACATGAGAGTGAATGATTGGAAAGGATGGTGATAAGGAAATGAGAGAAAGGAGAGCCAGAAACAAATTCCACCTGTTTCTTCTAAACTATTCATATTTCCATGACTGATCAGGTTAAGAACTTCTAAAGGTAAGCATGACTAGAAAGTGAATTCATTATTAAAGCAAGAGCTTGTGCCTTGGAATCAGACCTATGCTCAAACCTAGGTTCCATTTCTCTTCTTCATTTTTCAATTTTGGCCTCTTTTATTGGTCTTTCATTTATATATTTTCATCCATCTTTACTCTCCAGCCTGTGTGGGCCTCCCACTGCTGTTGCCTCTCTTGCCACAGAGCACCAGCTCTGGAACGTGTGTTCCAGAGCACTGGCTCACAACTGGACACACTGGCTCAGCTGCTCCATGGCACATGGGATCTTCCTGGGCCAGGGATCAAACCAGTGCCCCTGCACTGCAAGGCAGACTCTTTGCCCACTAGACCATCAGGGAAGCCCCCTAGGTTCAATTTCTAACAAGTTTATCTTATCTGAACCTCAGTTTCTCTTCTTTTAAATGTCAATGAGGATATTTACCTCTCAATATTATTGTGAGAATCAAAGATACTGTATAATGCTCCCAATACAGGTCTAAAATACAGTAGAGATGAATGTGCCATTCAAAAAAAATTCACACATGCTTCTGACACAGACACATATGAACAAACACACATCACTGGCTTAGAAGAGAAAAAGAAGCAGGCATTTTTTAAAATAATTATTTTACTTTTTACTTTTACAGAGTTTTGTTGTTTACTGATATGTATAATTCCAGATTAGTCATATGTATATCCTGGCCTCTCCCTCCTCCACCCCACTCCCAGTCCCTCCTATCCCACTCCTCCAGGTTGTAGCTCCAGACATTTTTAAAATGTAGAAAATAGAAGAATTATGCTTTGACCCCATTTCTTCCTATATGTCATACTAAAGATTTAACAAGATCTTTAGGGGGTGTCATTCAGCAGTTACGAGCTCAAAGGGCAGCTTCTTACAAACATCAAGGGTTTACTGAGAAAGTGTCCTGTCTACCCACTAAACTGATTCTTATCTTTGGGAAAAGTTGTTTAGAAGAAACTTCAGATTTTCTTTAGAGTCAGCTACATGTGATCCTAAATGATAAGACTCTCTGGGAAGTAAGATCTAAGCCTAACATCTTCTTGAGACTCAAGTTAACCAAGATCAAAACCATGATCTCTGCTAGATATGCTACCTAATAGCCTAACATGTACACTCTGTCCCATTTTGGATTCAGCTTTGTCTGCATCTCCCTTTCTGTGTGCATAGTGGCATTTTGTAGCCTTCTATTTCTTGTCCCTAAACTATGTCTAACAAAAATAAAAACGTCAGACATGCTACTCACAGTCACTCTCTGACTTATATTTCATATACTAATTATAATAATTGTGCTTTGTGTTAACTTATATATACCTGAAAATACACCTTAATTATCAGTGAAGCTGTCTGGACAAGAATTTAGCGAATTTAGTCAGTTCTCTAAGATAATATTAAATAGCAAACACATATTTCTTTTATATGTCTGGTACTATCCTAAATATTTACCATATGTTAATTTATTCAATGAGATTTTACCTCCATATTATTGTGAGAATCAAAGATACTGTATAATGCTCCCAATACAGGTCTAAAATACAGTAGAGATGAATGTGCCATTCAAAAAAAATTCACACATGCTTCTGACACAGACACATATGAACAAACACACATCACTGGCTTAGAAGAGAAAAAGAAGCAGGCATTTTTTAAAATAATTATTTTACTTTTTACTTTTACAGAGTTTTGTTGTTTACTGATATGTATAATTCCAGATTAGTCATATGTATATCCTGGCCTCTCCCTCCTCCACCCCACTCCCAGTCCCTCCTATCCCACTCCTCCAGGTTGTAGCTCCAGACATTTTTAAAATGTAGAAAATAGAAGAATTATGCTTTGACCCCATTTCTTCCTATATGTCATACTAAAGATTTAACAAGATCTTTAGGGGGTGTCATTCAGCAGTTACGAGCTCAAAGGGCAGCTTCTTACAAACATCAAGGGTTTACTGAGAAAGTGTCCTGTCTACCCACTAAACTGATTCTTATCTTTGGGAAAAGTTGTTTAGAAGAAACTTCAGATTTTCTTTAGAGTCAGCTACATGTGATCCTAAATGATAAGACTCTCTGGGAAGTAAGATCTAAGCCTAACATCTTCTTGAGACTCAAGTTAACCAAGATCAAAACCATGATCTCTGCTAGATATGCTACCTAATAGCCTAACATGTACACTCTGTCCCATTTTGGATTCAGCTTTGTCTGCATCTCCCTTTCTGTGTGCATAGTGGCATTTTGTAGCCTTCTATTTCTTGTCCCTAAACTATGTCTAACAAAAATAAAAACGTCAGACATGCTACTCACAGTCACTCTCTGACTTATATTTCATATACTAATTATAATAATTGTGCTTTGTGTTAACTTATATATACCTGAAAATACACCTTAATTATCAGTGAAGCTGTCTGGACAAGAATTTAGCGAATTTAGTCAGTTCTCTAAGATAATATTAAATAGCAAACACATATTTCTTTTATATGTCTGGTACTATCCTAAATATTTACCATATGTTAATTTATTCAATGTTCCCCTGAACCTTATAAGGCAGTTACTATTATTATCCTCATTGTGCAAATAAGGAATTTCAGGGACAAAGAGTTTAAATAATTTGTCCAAAGGAAATTAGCCAGTAAGTGAAGAAGCTGTTCTGTATTGTAATGTACTCTGCCATATATCACCATGTCTCTCAGCACTGTGAACACCTGTGTAAAACAAGATGACTTCTTCCTCCCACTTTCAAAATTTTCCAGGCATGGTAAAAGTCTTATTCTGTTCCACCATTTTTCCAAATCTTTGAAGATGGACAAACAACTCTCTTACAATACAGAGAAGTATTATTGCAAAATTTACTGCCAGGTTGAGACCTTGCATGCCATACTAAATTTTTATGACAGTTATAAACACCTAAAATATCTAAGTCTATCATGGGACTGCTTATAAATCCTAATAATAACTCTCTGACCAAGCAGCATCATAAAAGAATTGAGTGGCTGACCGCATAAGCAAGAGCAAAGGTTTAGATACTTTTAGTTTGATGTTTGGCTCTTCTTTCCTTTCTCTGCAAGATACTAAGAGAAGAAAGGGGGTAAGGAGAGGAGGAAGAAAAAGGTCTCCCATAGGAGCTATGCTAGGTCTAATTTTCTGAACTTCAGTTTTCTTTTAAGCAAAATGGTATTCAATGCACTGTACCATCCTTTGAAATTCCATCTGACTAAATCCGCTCAGGATTTAGGAGACCAATTTAATAAATTTGAAATTACCTCAGGATCATGCTAGTACTACCTAATAGCCTAACATGTACACTCTGTCCCATTTTGGATTCAGCTTTGTCTGCATCTCCCTTTCTGTGTGCATAGTGGCATTTTGTAGCCTTCTATTTCTTGTCCCTAAACTATGTCTAACAAAAATAAAAACGTCAGACATGCTACTCACAGTCACTCTCTGACTTATATTTCATATACTAATTATAATAATTGTGCTTTGTGTTAACTTATATATACCTGAAAATACACCTTAATTATCAGTGAAGCTGTCTGGACAAGAATTTAGCGAATTTAGTCAGTTCTCTAAGATAATATTAAATAGCAAACACATATTTCTTTTATATGTCTGGTACTATCCTAAATATTTACCATATGTTAATTTATTCAATGTTCCCCTGAACCTTATAAGGCAGTTACTATTATTATCCTCATTGTGCAAATAAGGAATTTCAGGGACAAAGAGTTTAAATAATTTGTCCAAAGGAAATTAGCCAGTAAGTGAAGAAGCTGTTCTGTATTGTAATGTACTCTGCCATATATCACCATGTCTCTCAGCACTGTGAACACCTGTGTAAAACAAGATGACTTCTTCCTCCCACTTTCAAAATTTTCCAGGCATGGTAAAAGTCTTATTCTGTTCCACCATTTTTCCAAATCTTTGAAGATGGACAAACAACTCTCTTACAATACAGAGAAGTATTATTGCAAAATTTACTGCCAGGTTGAGACCTTGCATGCCATACTAAATTTTTATGACAGTTATAAACACCTAAAATATCTAAGTCTATCATGGGACTGCTTATAAATCCTAATAATAACTCTCTGACCAAGCAGCATCATAAAAGAATTGAGTGGCTGACCGCATAAGCAAGAGCAAAGGTTTAGATACTTTTAGTTTGATGTTTGGCTCTTCTTTCCTTTCTCTGCAAGATACTAAGAGAAGAGGGAGGTAAGGAGAGGAGGAAGAAAAAGGTCTCCCATAGGAGCTCTGCTAGGTCTAATTTTCTGAACTTCAGTTTTCTTTTAAGCAAAATGGTATTCAATGCACTGTACCATCCTTTGAAATTCCATCTGACTAAATCCGCTCAGGATTTAGGAGACCAATTTAATAAATGATTGTAGAATTCCCTCCATCTAAGTGCTACCTCAGGAGTTATTACCCTGTTGTGTGTTTCTTTTTAAGTATTGGAAGGCCTCAAGGAATCCTAAATAGAATTACAAAAATGAATTATACAAGATCTGACTTTAAAGTAATGAGACTAATTCTACAAACCATATCTGAAAATCAGTCTTATTGCCATAGTCACACTTGTACTTTCAGTCAAGAAGTCACAACACATATCAGTGGGATTAGGCAACAAAAAAGGATTAGAAATACACATCAACCTCAGAATAGTGGTTACCTCTGGGATTAAAGGAACTTTCACAGTGGCTCAGTGGGTAAAGAAATTGCCTTCAATGCATTAGACTCAGGAGACAGGGATTCGATCCCTCAGTCAGGAAGAACCCCTGGAGGAGGGCATTGCAACCCACTCCAGTCTTCTTGCCTAGAGAATCCCATGGACAGAGGAGCCTGGTGGACTGTAGTCCATAGGGTCTAAAGAACTGAACATGACTGAAGCAACTGGGCATGCAGCCCTGCAGGGATGAAAGAAAACTCTGGCTTACTCTATAATGTTGCCATTTATTAAGCATAATGTCTTCGTATATTAATATAAATCAACTAACACATTTTGGTCTAATGAGTACAAATTGCAGTTCAATGTTTTCTCATGAATTTTTTTAAGGAAAGAGATTTCATGATTTCAAGAGATAACAATTCCAAGGCTTTACCTCTTTGGCAGTACTGTGTTCACATGTTACTTTCCATTTTAGTGTTGAAATAATTATAACTAAAAATCAGAAACAAAATATTTGTTTACCATGAGTAAGGAATCTCATTGGTTTCTCTGATGTAGGAAACCAACCCTCTTATGTTTCTCAATAGACTCCATTAGTACATTCAGTCACTTTCTTCAGTACACTCAAGAGTCTCACCATTCATTTCATTTATTTTAGTTGACTTGTGGCATTGTCAACCACTAGACTAGGCCCAATGATTGCTTTGCATATGTATTTCTCAGGTATTCAAGAAGAGCATTCATTTTCTCTTGAAAAAAATTAATGAGAAATCATCTATTCCTAAACTTGAATTTGTCATTGTAAACAAGTGCTAATGAATGGTGGTAGGAGGAAATATATCTTCAAGCAAAAGTGATCAGTCCATTGGCTTGACTCTTAGAAGAAGTTAGGTATATATCCTAGAATGCCTAGTGCTTAGAAATATATATCTTGGCAAAAACTCAGGAAAAATTCTATATTATTTTTACTCACAGTAAAAATATTGGTCAACACGAAATTAAAAGTGAAAACAACACTTCTCCTTTTCCTAACCTCCCCCCACCAAAAAAACTAAACCTCCTATAAAGTCTTTAAAAACAAAATAACATGCAAGTATGTGTTTTTTCGGCTAACATTCTTTTGGTATTTATAATGTAGTACAGAAAGACTTTTAAGAGGGGAAAATGGCAAGTTAGAACAACATACCAATGTGCTTAGCACTGAGATTACAGAAGGTACCCATTCAGACCATGATACTCTTGTCAGCCAAGAAGAAGGACAGAACAGCAAGAGAAATAAAGCTTACTGCTCTCCATAATGGCTGCAATGACAAAAAAAAGTTATTAAGAAAAATCATATGGGAAAATTAGCCTATTGACCTTCTCATTTGGTGCAGGTGAGCATCCATGTATATAATCACGTATATAATTATTGACAATAAAATATAAATACAGTGGATCATAATCATTAGTGAGAATTCATCAAACCTTTCTGTAAAAAGTAATGACAGTATGAAATGGGAAAACAAATCCCTGTAGAAGTACCTCTGATAAGACATTCTTGACTCTTTAGCAAATAGTGAAATTAACTGAGAATGCCTCATGTGACAGTACCCTGAGGCCAAGTGATATTCATACCTTAACACCCAACCCAGGGTATTAAGGTACAAATACTGGCTTCAGTTCCTCATCCAGCTTGCTTCTATTAGATAAGAAAGCCTCCAAACACTCTGTGCGTATAGGGAAAGTAAGTGTGTATTAACAAATGAGATACCATGGGAAAATTCACTTACACGTACAAGCTGGATTTAGAAAAGGAAGATGAAACAGAGATCAAATGGCCAACATTCGTTGGATCATAGAAAAAGCAAGAGAATTCCAGAAAAAAAATCTACTTCTGCTTCATTGACTATACTAAAGCCTTTGACTGTGTGGATCGCAACAAACTGTGGGAAATTTCGAAAGAGATGGGAATACTAGACTAACTTACCTATCTCCTGAGAAGCCTTTATGCAGTTCAAGAATCAACAGTTAGAACCAGACATGGAACAATGAACTGGTTCCAAATTGGGAAAGGAGTATGCCAAGGCTGTATATTGTCACCCTGCTTATTTAACTTATATACAGCGTACATCATGCACAATGACAGGTTGAATTAAACCCAAGCTGGAATCAAGATTTTTGGAAGAAATTTCAATAACCTCAAATATGTAGATGATATCACCCTTATGGCCAAAAGTGAAGAGGAGCTAGAGAACCTCTTGATGAAGGTGAAAGAGGAAAGTGAAAAACCTGACTTGAAACTCAACGCTTAAAATGCTAAGATTGTAGCATCTGGTTTCATCTCTTCAAGGCAAATAGATGAGCAAACAATGCAAATAGTGAGAGACTTTATTTTCTTGGGCTCCAAAATCATTGTGGACAGTGACTTCAGCCATGAAATCAAAAGATGCTTGCTGATAGAAAAACTATGACAAACCTAGACAGTGTGTTAAAAAGCAGAGACATTACCTTGCTGAAAAAACTCTGCATAGTCAAAGCTATTATGTCTCCAGTCCTAATGTACAGATTAAGAGAATTGTACCATAAAGAAGACTGAGTGCTGAAGAATTTATGCTTTCAAAGTGTGGTGTTGGACAAGACTCTTGAGAGTCTCTTGGACTGCAAGGAGATAAAACCAGTCAATCTTAAAGGAAATCAACTCTGGATACTCATTGGAAAGACTGATGCTAAAGTGGAAGCTCCAATACTTTGGCCAAATGATGCAAAGAGCTGACAAAAGACCTTGATGCTGGGAAAGATTGAAGGCAAGGGGAGAAGAGAATGACAACGGATGAGACGGTTGGATGGCATCACCGACACAATGGATATAAGTTTAAGCAAACTCCAGGAGATGGTGGAGGACAGGGAAGCCTGAAATGCTGCAGTTCATGGGGTCTCAAAAAATCGGAAACAACTGAGTGAAAATATTCAAATGAGCATGTCTATAAATATCAAATCTTAGGCTGATTTTTTGACTGAGAGATTTTAAGAAAACTAATAAAATATTTATTATTAATAGAGTTCAGAAGTATAAGAAAAATACCCAGACATTATTATATCTGTAATACTTAAACACTTTTGATGTTGTATATATTCCTGTTCCAAATTGGGAAAGGAGTATGCCAAGGCTGTATATTGTCACCCTGCTTATTTAACTTATATACAGCGTACATCATGCACAATGACAGGTTGAATTAAACCCAAGCTGGAATCAAGATTTTTGGAAGAAATTTCAATAACCTCAAATATGTAGATGATATCACCCTTATGGCCAAAAGTGAAGAGGAGCTAGAGAACCTCTTGATGAAGGTGAAAGAGGAAAGTGAAAAACCTGACTTGAAACTCAACGCTTAAAATGCTAAGATTGTAGCATCTGGTTTCATCTCTTCAAGGCAAATAGATGAGCAAACAATGCAAATAGTGAGAGACTTTATTTTCTTGGGCTCCAAAATCATTGTGGACAGTGACTTCAGCCATGAAATCAAAAGATGCTTGCTGATAGAAAAACTATGACAAACCTAGACAGTGTGTTAAAAAGCAGAGACATTACCTTGCTGAAAAAACTCTGCATAGTCAAAGCTATTATGTCTCCAGTCCTAATGTACAGATTAAGAGAATTGTACCATAAAGAAGACTGAGTGCTGAAGAATTTATGCTTTCAAAGTGTGGTGTTGGACAAGACTCTTGAGAGTCTCTTGGACTGCAAGGAGATAAAACCAGTCAATCTTAAAGGAAATCAACTCTGGATACTCATTGGAAAGACTGATGCTAAAGTGGAAGCTCCAATACTTTGGCCAAATGATGCAAAGAGCTGACAAAAGACCTTGATGCTGGGAAAGATTGAAGGCAAGGGGAGAAGAGAATGACAACGGATGAGACGGTTGGATGGCATCACCGACACAATGGATATAAGTTTAAGCAAACTCCAGGAGATGGTGGAGGACAGGGAAGCCTGAAATGCTGCAGTTCATGGGGTCTCAAAAAATCGGAAACAACTGAGTGAAAATATTCAAATGAGCATGTCTATAAATATCAAATCTTAGGCTGATTTTTTGACTGAGAGATTTTAAGAAAACTAATAAAATATTTATTATTAATAGAGTTCAGAAGTATAAGAAAAATACCCAGACATTATTATATCTGTAATACTTAAACACTTTTGATGTTGTATATATTCCTGTAGTCACTGTATAAATGATTGATTAGCTTCTTAATTACAGTCTCTTGACTGATCTGTATGGACAAATAGAAAGAGCAGAGGCTTTGGAATCAAACCTTGAATCACATGCAGCTTCACTCACTAGCTTATGTTCGTTGTCTAATCATCTAGTCTCTCTAGGTTTTATTTTCTTTATCTATAAAATGAAGATAATAAGGTTTACTTCATGTAATTATGTGATAGAGACATAATATTTAATGCCTTATTAATATCAAAGTAGATATTCAATAATTGGCAAATAACTTTCTTATTCCTACTATTGGTAAAATGAATACCATCTTCCAAAGAACCTGACCTTCTCTTCATTTCTTAAATCATATATGGCACTAAGAAGAGCAGTAACAAGGTGGACTCTATTCCACTCCTAGTATATGCCAGGAATTTCATTTGTACTTTATATGTTATTTCATGAAATTGTCCCAGTAATCTTAAGAAGTAGGTATTCTTAGCTCTGTTTAAAGATGAGATGACTGAGACTGAATAGGATTAAGCATCCTCCTTAAAATCAGACAGCTATAAATGTCAAAGTATCAGAGAATGAGGATTTTTGGAATGGTGTTTGTTCATCATTGCTTTGTTAATTGAGTCCGAGTATCTTTCCAAACTCATTTTTAACCATGAGACGGTGTCAGGTATATTATCTATAATCATAAAGCTTCAGTTCTCACTAAAGTTGTCTTCTGGCAAGCTTTGCAAAGAGCTGCAAATGCTCCTTAGCAGTTTAGTGATGATGTCCAGAAGTCTTAGCAATGCAGAGCTTAGAATTTCAACCTCAGGGTTCCATAGATCTTCTCTGGAAGGAAATGGTTATTTTTCCTCATCACGGTGCAAGAGAAGATGTTACATTTCCAAGATTCAAAATAGATCCTTGCTTTTCCTGCATCTCCTTCAAATCGCCTTGGGTGACAGTTGATCAAGTATTCTATACTACATCAAAGCTGTTTGTGGAAAAGCTCCAGGAAACTGTAAATTTCAAAACATCTAGGTTTGCCATTTTCAAGACATCTAAATTAGGCATCAAGTTTCATTTTCACTTTGGAAAACTTAAAAAAACAGAAGTATAAGAAAAATACCCAGACATTATTATATCTGTAATACTTAAACACTTTTGATGTTGTATATATTCCTGTAGTCACTGTATAAATGATTGATTAGCTTCTTAATTACAGTCTCTTGACTGATCTGTATGGACAAATAGAAAGAGCAGAGGCTTTGGAATCAAACCTTGAATCACATGCAGCTTCACTCACTAGCTTATGTTCGTTGTCTAATCATCTAGTCTCTCTAGGTTTTATTTTCTTTATCTATAAAATGAAGATAATAAGGTTTACTTCATGTAATTATGTGATAGAGACATAATATTTAATGCCTTATTAATATCAAAGTAGATATTCAATAATTGGCAAATAACTTTCTTATTCCTACTATTGGTAAAATGAATACCATCTTCCAAAGAACCTGACCTTCTCTTCATTTCTTAAATCATATATGGCACTAAGAAGAGCAGTAACAAGGTGGACTCTATTCCACTCCTAGTATATGCCAGGAATTTCATTTGTACTTTATATGTTATTTCATGAAATTGTCCCAGTAATCTTAAGAAGTAGGTATTCTTAGCTCTGTTTAAAGATGAGATGACTGAGACTGAATAGGATTAAGCATCCTCCTTAAAATCAGACAGCTATAAATGTCAAAGTATCAGAGAATGAGGATTTTTGGAATGGTGTTTGTTCATCATTGCTTTGTTAATTGAGTCCGAGTATCTTTCCAAACTCATTTTTAACCATGAGACGGTGTCAGGTATATTATCTATAATCATAAAGCTTCAGTTCTCACTAAAGTTGTCTTCTGGCAAGCTTTGCAAAGAGCTGCAAATGCTCCTTAGCAGTTTAGTGATGATGTCCAGAAGTCTTAGCAATGCAGAGCTTAGAATTTCAACCTCAGGGTTCCATAGATCTTCTCTGGAAGGAAATGGTTATTTTTCCTCATCACGGTGCAAGAGAAGATGTTACATTTCCAAGATTCAAAATAGATCCTTGCTTTTCCTGCATCTCCTTCAAATCGCCTTGGGTGACAGTTGATCAAGTATTCTATACTACATCAAAGCTGTTTGTGGAAAAGCTCCAGGAAACTGTAAATTTCAAAACATCTAGGTTTGCCATTTTCATAGTACAATAGCCAATAAAGTCATAAGGGCATCAAGGTTTCATTTTCACTTTGTGGTCCCCATATTTGCAAAAACCACAAAGATGCACAGATGCACTGCCCCCTAGACAGTCAGACATAATTTCCTAGATAAATCAGACACCTGGAACATTTATATTTTCAAAGATTTTATTCAAAATGACTAAATGTAGAGTTGTCATAGTGATCATAAAACAATGCATGACAAAGAATTGCTTTGATACTCACTTCATATTTGAGAACTACCTGGGTGGGTCATCATGAAATGTGCCTAATATAGCACCTTTCATTAAAATACCTTAATAAATAGTGTTAAATGAACAAATAAATTAGTTCAAGAGTTAAACATGTCACAATTATCATTCTTCTTTAAAACATATAAAAATAAGTCTTGGTCAAGGGAGACACATAAATCATAATAAATATGTGTTTTCAGAATGGACAAGCTTATTTATTTTTTCATATTTTTAAAAATTTTGGCCTCTTTTATTATTTGTTTGTTTATTTATTTATGTATTTATTTTCATCTATCTTTACTCTTTGACCCTGTGTGAGACTCCCATTGCAGTGGCCTCGCTCGTTGCAGAGCACTGGTTCTGGCACATATGCTCCAGAGTGCTGGCTCGCAACTGGACACACCAGTTCAGCTGCTCCGTGGCATGCGGGATCCTCCTGGGCCAGGGATCGAACCAGTGCCCCCTGCACTGTAAGGCAGAAACCCCACCCACTGGACCACCTGGGAAACCTTGGACAAATTTACTTCCATTTGACTAATTCATAGTGAATCTATCCTTAAACATTCATGCACAGAATACATAAAAGTATATAAAAATCACAAAGAAGAAAGTATACACAGCACTATTCCCATGTATTTATAAATGTCTTCATCTAGGTACTATTTATTATTTCATGTTCCAAATATAAAAAGGGAAAGTACAGAGAGCTACTATTCCCATGTATATTATGCATAGATCCTTCTTTCCTGCATCTCCTTCAAATCGCCTTGGGTGACAGTTGATCAAGTATTCTATACTACATCAAAGCTGTTTGTGGAAAAGCTCCAGGAAACTGTAAATTTCAAAACATCTAGGTTTGCCATTTTCATAGTACAATAGCCAATAAAGTCATAAGGGCATCAAGGTTTCATTTTCACTTTGTGGTCCCCATATTTGCAAAAACCACAAAGATGCACAGATGCACTGCCCCCTAGACAGTCAGACATAATTTCCTAGATAAATCAGACACCTGGAACATTTATATTTTCAAAGATTTTATTCAAAATGACTAAATGTAGAGTTGTCATAGTGATCATAAAACAATGCATGACAAAGAATTGCTTTGATACTCACTTCATATTTGAGAACTACCTGGGTGGGTCATCATGAAATGTGCCTAATATAGCACCTTTCATTAAAATACCTTAATAAATAGTGTTAAATGAACAAATAAATTAGTTCAAGAGTTAAACATGTCACAATTATCATTCTTCTTTAAAACATATAAAAATAAGTCTTGGTCAAGGGAGACACATAAATCATAATAAATATGTGTTTTCAGAATGGACAAGCTTATTTATTTTTTCATATTTTTAAAAATTTTGGCCTCTTTTATTATTTGTTTGTTTATTTATTTATGTATTTATTTTCATCTATCTTTACTCTTTGACCCTGTGTGAGACTCCCATTGCAGTGGCCTCGCTCGTTGCAGAGCACTGGTTCTGGCACATATGCTCCAGAGTGCTGGCTCGCAACTGGACACACCAGTTCAGCTGCTCCGTGGCATGCGGGATCCTCCTGGGCCAGGGATCGAACCAGTGCCCCCTGCACTGTAAGGCAGAAACCCCACCCACTGGACCACCTGGGAAACCTTGGACAAATTTACTTCCATTTGACTAATTCATAGTGAATCTATCCTTAAACATTCATGCACAGAATACATAAAAGTATATAAAAATCACAAAGAAGAAAGTATACACAGCACTATTCCCATGTATTTATAAATGTCTTCATCTAGGTACTATTTATTATTTCATGTTCCAAATATAAAAAGGGAAAGTACAGAGAGTACTATGATCTCAATACTCATTCATTCATGAGCAAAATTAAATCATTTGAAAAGCTACATTGACTTTAATAGTATTAGAAAGAATAATAACAATCACCATGTTTTCTTAGTCTTACTGAAGGCTGCATGTTTAACATATTACCTCTATGGAGTATTCCAGACTCTTAGGAAGCTGGTATGCTGGAGTGGCCAGACATTTTGGCAAGTCATTTAGCCCCATTTCATTCATGTCTATAACAATTCTTCATTACCTTTGAAATAAAGTCCAAATTCCACAGCTGGCAATCAAGACCTTTGATAATCAGGTCATACTTCCTTCTACTGTCAGCTAGGACCCTGATTTCAATAAATTGATAATGACTATAATTTATTAATTAAAAATCAAATGTGTTAGAAGGATAGGTAGTGCTGACAGGTTGGAATGGAACGTGTCAGCACAAGATCAGGTGCAGGGAAAAACCAGGCTGTTCCAGAAGGGCTCAAAGTTAAAAGTCGCTTGATTGTTCCACATGGGAATGTTTTTGTATTCATAAGGACCTCAGTACTTTTCAGTCTTTTTGTCACCCTTTCTGTTCTCAGGCTAACAGAAACCAGGGCACCTTATTAGTCCTGCACAATGGTACCCAATGGAAAGAATCCAAATAAAATCAGATTCATATTGCCATAAAAAAGGTAGTGAATGCATCTAAATATTTACAATTGTCCATCTCTCCCTTCCAATTTACATTTGCCCTTCTTTTTTTTTTTTTTCAGCTACATGAAAGAAATTTCAGGTCCATGTATCTCCAAGTGAACTTACATCTCTGTGCCTACATATATCTTTCCCTATACTAAGAAAACCTTCCACTTTTTTGGCCTTCATAACATACTATTAACCCAGTCTCCAAGACGCAACTTCTCTAACAGACTTTGCCAACATGTCTTCTTCCCATCCTCATTCCCTACCTGCTTTATGTGTTGTTCTTTCATCTTTCCATAGCATTCTCTGTTCACTTCCACCATAGCTTTTACCATGTATAGTGTTGTAATTCCTGACTTTACCTGACTTTCTCAGATCTGTCCCTAAATTTTACCCAGAGTCATCCACTCTTTTCATTTGGTGCTTTGTTCTTTCTTGCAGCATATGGGCATCATGTGGACCATTTCTTTCTTTCTTTCCTTTTTTTTTTTTTTTTGCATAAACCTACTGGCCTAGGGATGAGTAGTGTGCCTTTGGAGGATGAACCTGGGAAAAAGGCTCTGCACAAGCCCTGGAAGCAGGGCATCCTCACTGAGTGGGGAACTCTGTGTCAGTTATCTGGCATATGGTTTAAAAGAGATGGTTGCTCAAGTTCTAGGTGAACACACCTTCTTGGTCTTCTGGGGAAAAAAAATCAGTCAGAAGAGGGCAGCAGGGTCCTCTAAAGCTCCATGTCTAGTGCAAGGGCCCTGGCAGCCCGAGTCCAAGGACAATCTTGCCTCATCTAAGTTGTGAGTTCCTGGAAGTAGATTCAGCGCCTCTTATGGTGTCAGGCTGGATGAATAACAGCTGGAATAAAGATTATCAGGAGTAATGGGAACGGTGGTCAGCACAAGATCAGGTGCAGGGAAAACCAGGCTGTTCCAGAAGGGCTCAAAGTTAAAAGTCGCTTGATTGTTCCACATGGGAATGTTTTTGTATTCATAAGGACCTCAGTACTTTTCAGTCTTTTTGTCACCCTTTCTGTTCTCAGGCTAACAGAAACCAGGGCACCTTATTAGTCCTGCACAATGGTACCCAATGGAAAGAATCCAAATAAAATCAGATTCATATTGCCATAAAAAAGGTAGTGAATGCATCTAAATATTTACAATTGTCCATCTCTCCCTTCCAATTTACATTTGCCCTTCTTTTTTTTTTTTTTCAGCTACATGAAAGAAATTTCAGGTCCATGTATCTCCAAGTGAACTTACATCTCTGTGCCTACATATATCTTTCCCTATACTAAGAAAACCTTCCACTTTTTTGGCCTTCATAACATACTATTAACCCAGTCTCCAAGACGCAACTTCTCTAACAGACTTTGCCAACATGTCTTCTTCCCATCCTCATTCCCTACCTGCTTTATGTGTTGTTCTTTCATCTTTCCATAGCATTCTCTGTTCACTTCCACCATAGCTTTTACCATGTATAGTGTTGTAATTCCTGACTTTACCTGACTTTCTCAGATCTGTCCCTAAATTTTACCCAGAGTCATCCACTCTTTTCATTTGGTGCTTTGTTCTTTCTTGCAGCATATGGGCATCATGTGGACCATTTCTTTCTTTCTTTCCTTTTTTTTTTTTTTTTGCATAAACCTACTGGCCTAGGGATGAGTAGTGTGCCTTTGGAGGATGAACCTGGGAAAAAGGCTCTGCACAAGCCCTGGAAGCAGGGCATCCTCACTGAGTGGGGAACTCTGTGTCAGTTATCTGGCATATGGTTTAAAAGAGATGGTTGCTCAAGTTCTAGGTGAACACACCTTCTTGGTCTTCTGGGGAAAAAAAATCAGTCAGAAGAGGGCAGCAGGGTCCTCTAAAGCTCCATGTCTAGTGCAAGGGCCCTGGCAGCCCGAGTCCAAGGACAATCTTGCCTCATCTAAGTTGTGAGTTCCTGGAAGTAGATTCAGCGCCTCTTATGGTGTCAGGCTGGATGAATCACAGCTGGAATACAGATTATCAGGAGAAATATCAATAAGTTCAGATATGCAGATGATACCACCCTAATGGCAGAAAGCAAACAGGAACTAAAGAACCTTTTGATGAAGGTGAAAGAGGAAAGTGAAAAAGCTGACTTAAAACTCAATATTCAAAAAATGAAGATCATGACATGTGGTCTCATCAATTCATGGCAAATAGATGGGGGAAAGTGGAAAGAGTGACAGATTTTATTTTCTTGGTCTCCAAAAATCACTGTGGATGATGATTGCAGCCATTAAATTTAAAGATGCTTTCTACTTGGAAGAAAATCTCTGACAAACCTAGACAGTGTATTCAAAAGCAGAGACATCACTTTGCCAACAAAGGTCCATGTATTTTTTCCAGTAGTCATGTATGGATGTGAGAAATGGACCATAAAGAAGACTAAGTGCTAAAGAATTGATGCTTTCAAAATGTGGTGCTGGAGAAGACTCTTGAGAGTTCCTTGGACTGCAAGGAGATCAAATCAGTGAATCCTAAAGGAAATCAACCTTGAATATTCACTGAAAAGACTGATGCTGAAGCTGAAGCTCCAATACTTTGGCCACCTGATTCAAAGAAATGACTCACTGGAAAAGACCCTGATGCTGGTAAAGATTGAGGGCAGGGGCTTCTCTGGTGGTCCAGTGGGTAAGGACACAGCCTTGCAGTGCAAGGGGTTCCAGTTTGATCCCTGGCCCAGGAAGATCCCACGTGCCGCAGAGCAGCTGGACCGATGTGTCCAACTACTGAGCCAGAGCTCTAGAGTGCGTGCGCCCAGAGCCGGCGCTCTGCAACGACAGAGGCCCCTGTGATGGGAGGACCACACCAGTCAAAGAACAAAAATGAATAAATGAAAGATCAATAGAAGCAGCCAAAGTTGGGGGGAGATTGAGGGCAGGAGGAGAATGGGGTGTCAAAGGATGAGATGGTTGGATGGCATCATTGATTCAGTTGACATGAGTTTGAGCAAACTTTGGCAGATAGTGGACAGGGCAGCCTGGTGTGCTGCACTTCATGGGGACACAAAGAGTTGGACACAACTGAGTGACTGAACAACAATAACGAGAACAACAGATCCAGCACCTCCTGTGAGTCATACATAGATAGTGTCCTATCCAAGGACTAAATGGATTAATAAACTTCAGTTTTCTCTGTAAAATAGAGATCATACTATCTACCCTGTCCATGGCTGACACAAGAGAAAGGAACTAATTAATGCAGAGGTGCTTTGAAAGAATTGAAGTTTTTAACAACTGTTTTTAACATTTTCTCAAACAGGTTATGACTTATTTTTGTTACCCTTCCAGAACAAGAAGTGGCAAAATGTCTAACCAAATAAAAGAGAATAAAGTTCAGATTATATATGTGTGTGTGTGTGTGTATATATATATATATATATATATATATATATATATATATATATATCTTTTAGCACAGAACATTAAAAATTGGGTTATGGGGCTTCCCTGGTGGTCCAGTGGGTAAACGGTCCACCTTGCAGTGCAAGCAGCACGAGTTCAATCCCTGGCCCAGGAAGATCCCACATGCTGCAGATCGACTGGACTGGTGTGTCCAATTAGGAGCCAGCACTCTGGAGCACATGTGCCCAGATCCAGTGCTCTGCAACAAGAGAGGCCACTGCAATGGGAGGCCCACACATGCCAAAGAATAAAGATGAATGAAAACAAAAATGATGATGTAGAGGCAAAAAAAAAACCCAAACTTTAAAATCGTAAAATAAAAAAAAATTGGGTTATGATCATGAATAGAAAAAAGGAAACATTAATATTTTTATTTCCATAATTTATACTTTTCCCTTGCCCATTAAAAAATAATGTTAGGAAATCTATAATATGAGTCCTTCAAAAGAAGAAACAAATACCAACTGGCATAGGATTTTAATTATTATTGAGACATTCAGGTTCCTGCAAGATAATCATTTTAATGCAGCAGTTTCAGGCTGAGCTCCATTTTGAATGTGATTATAATAGAAGTCTTTTTTCTGAAAGTTTACTTATATAGAAAAGAGTATCATCTGAGGTGTGACGTGACCCTGGCAAAGTGGAAAGAACAACTAGGATTTGGTGCACACAGGTCCTACTCCTGACTAAGCTGTATTCATTAATTTGATCATTCATTCACATTGTTCATCCAGTGTAGAAGAGTTATTGATCACTTTCCTGCTGCAGAAGTTGTTGAGGGTGCTGGGAGCAACAACAAAAAATAACGTGAAATCTGCCTTCTAGGAGCTTGTGGTTTGGTGATAAAGAGTAAGCCATGCAGTGTTAAACACACCATAATAGTAATTATAAGCATAATATAGAGTTAGATGTATCTAACTCTATATATCTAATATAGAGTTAGATATTCATTTCACTCTTCGTAAACCCCTCCAGAACTTCCACCACTGCAAACTTGATCATACACAAAGATACTAGCCCATCTAATTTATTCCTATTAAGTTCTATGTTTGCTTGACATTCAGAGATTTTTAAAATTTTTATACATCTTATTCAATTTTGGCAACAGATCAGTTGAGTAGCCACTGCATAAGAAGAAGATAACTGTGGCTCACTCAGTTTCAATGTCAACAAGACTGCCACTGTCTTAGAAGACAGGTATAGGGTGTTTAATTCACTTCACTCACCACTTAGCTCAGTGCCACTCAACCTCTTTTCATAAGCATTACTTGATAAATGAGATTTCTGCATTCTAATTGTGTGTCCAAGCTTTCCATTGTCTGGCTCAGACTTCAAAATGAACAGAAGCTGAGCTTAACTTAGTTTTACCCCCACTCCCAGTTCAGACTGGTGCGATTATAGGTTGCAATCATAATGAAAAACAATGTCTAATTGAGTTTTTAAGAAAAGATTTTATTTCCATAATTTATACTTTTCCCTTGCCCATTAAAAAATAATGTTAGGAAATCTATAATATGAGTCCTTCAAAAGAAGAAACAAATACCAACTGGCATAGGATTTTAATTATTATTGAGACATTCAGGTTCCTGCAAGATAATCATTTTAATGCAGCAGTTTCAGGCTGAGCTCCATTTTGAATGTGATTATAATAGAAGTCTTTTTTCTGAAAGTTTACTTATATAGAAAAGAGTATCATCTGAGGTGTGACGTGACCCTGGCAAAGTGGAAAGAACAACTAGGATTTGGTGCACACAGGTCCTACTCCTGACTAAGCTGTATTCATTAATTTGATCATTCATTCACATTGTTCATCCAGTGTAGAAGAGTTATTGATCACTTTCCTGCTGCAGAAGTTGTTGAGGGTGCTGGGAGCAACAACAAAAAATAACGTGAAATCTGCCTTCTAGGAGCTTGTGGTTTGGTGATAAAGAGTAAGCCATGCAGTGTTAAACACACCATAATAGTAATTATAAGCATAATATAGAGTTAGATGTATCTAACTCTATATATCTAATATAGAGTTAGATATTCATTTCACTCTTCGTAAACCCCTCCAGAACTTCCACCACTGCAAACTTGATCATACACAAAGATACTAGCCCATCTAATTTATTCCTATTAAGTTCTATGTTTGCTTGACATTCAGAGATTTTTAAAATTTTTATACATCTTATTCAATTTTGGCAACAGATCAGTTGAGTAGCCACTGCATAAGAAGAAGATAACTGTGGCTCACTCAGTTTCAATGTCAACAAGACTGCCACTGTCTTAGAAGACAGGTATAGGGTGTTTAATTCACTTCACTCACCACTTAGCTCAGTGCCACTCAACCTCTTTTCATAAGCATTACTTGATAAATGAGATTTCTGCATTCTAATTGTGTGTCCAAGCTTTCCATTGTCTGGCTCAGACTTCAAAATGAACAGAAGCTGAGCTTAACTTAGTTTTACCCCCACTCCCAGTTCAGACTGGTGCGATTATAGGTTGCAATCATAATGAAAAACAATGTCTAATTGAGTTTTTAAGAAAAGATTAGAAACAATGTGACACTTGTAAGTAAATCAAATTTGACAATGAAAAGCAACAAAAACTGTATAACACTAGCTTTATGATAATCAACAACTTCCACAATGAAATGATATGCCATGATAAGAATACTGTAACAAAATAACTCCAAAGAAGAATCAAGTAAGTGACTTTAAAAAAAAATTATTGAGTGTGATACTGGAACCCTTGATACTTAACACCTGAAGTGATCATGAACCATGCCAGGCCCTTAGTCACATTGCATATGGAATCATTTCTGAGTTCCTGGCATAAGCCTGTATTTGTTTAATATCAGTCGTGTATTTACTCCCCTCCAGCAGGGGGTGGAAGGCACCAGCTCTTTACATGTATTCAGGAAGAGGAAGGGAAATGACTAGCTTGCTCTGAACACTGTCTCAAGTCAGAAAACTTTCCAAGTCACTGAGGGTTGTGTGAGACCACAAAGTCCAGTCTTTAGTATTTCCTCTTTTGTATTCTTACGTTCAAAGCACTAAACATAGGCTTGGCCAGTCCTATTTCATGGGACCAATCACACTGCCTCTATTTTCTGATGACCTGGACTGTGTAGGAGTCAATTGTTAAAACAGTAATGACTCCAAAATCATTCATAACCTCTCTGAGCTGTCTAGGATATGACAATATGCAGCCATTCTTGAGGCATTGTTTAGTCAACTGAAAAGACTTCCCCAGGAGAACAGAGTGAGAGGGAGAAAATCTGCTGATGGTAGAGAGAAATAAAGACTGTGAAATGAAAACAACATGAAAATTATACAATGGTTTTATGTAAGGTAGCCTTTGACATTGACTTCGTGGCCATCCATTAGAGTCCTTGGCCTAGTCCTGAGTCAATACCTATTTAGACTGGGCACCAGGCATCTGCCTTGCTACTGAGAGACTGATAAACTGACAAGTCAATGGTTTGGTTGCTTAGATGGCTGGAGACAAACTACATAATTTATAACGCTCTAGTTTGAGTTGTAGTTTTATAAGTCATTTTGAAAACAGCAAGACATGCGCTATGAACAAAATAATCGAGATGGTAGGGAACAGGGGCAGAGAGCTGCATCCTGCTGAAGGGTGGAGACCAGTTCACCCAGACTCCACTCAAGGAGCCTGACCACGCAGAACATTCTGTGTGAGGATGTGAAAATACGACTATAATCCAAACCTTATGCTTATGGAGCTTTACTAGCAAGTGTTAACTTACACTAGACATCCAGTCTACAAAAGGCACTCCACAAATGTTAGCTCATGTGATCCTCTGGGCAGGGTTACACAGTGAAGAGAGCACCTAGGGAAGGTAGTTTAAGCCTTGCTTCCCAAACACCTGAGAGTGAAGTGGAATGGAGCCATGTTTGTTATCAGATTCCACCTCCTGGATTCTTTGTGCTTACAACAGGTGACTCTATGTAGTTTACACCTGTGTGTGTGTATGCTAAGTCATGTCTGACTCTTTGTGACACTATGGACTGTAGCCCTCCTGCATCCATGGGTTTCTTCAGGCAAGAATATGGGAGTGGGCTGCCATGACCTCCTCCAGGGGATCTTCCTGACCCAGGGACTGTGGTTCAATCTGCAGCTCTGGCATTGCAGGCAGATTCTTTACTATTGAGCAACTGGGGAAGCCCTAGTTTATACATAGAAAGAAAAATATACACTGCTGCTGAGCAGACCATACTTTGGGAGGTGATATCCCAGGATTAAGTCTCATATTTTGTTTCTTTTTTCCTCCATCCATAAACATAGTTATGACAGTCCTCTGAGTGATCAATTACTTACTCGACACAAGTGCTGGCCAATTAGAAATAAGTACTACTTATATTCATAACCAGGTAGCTCAGTGGTAAAGAATCTGCCTGACAATTCAGGAGATGTAAGAGACATGGTTTTGAACCCTGATGTGGGAAGATCCCCAGGAAGAGGAAATGGTAACCCACCTCAGTATTCTTGCCTGGGAAATCTCACTATGGGCTACAGTCCATAGTGTTGCAAAGAGTTAGACACAACTGAACACACACACACATTCATTATATCATCACTATAATTTTATTAGGAAGGGAAAATTTCTTAAAATGTGTGCATCTGCTTAATTTTGTTCTAAGTATTAAAATGATCAGATCTCCACTAAAATAATTAAAAGAAGATTGAACATCTTAAATTTCTTTTACTTTTTTATAAGAAAAAATGTAAGATCATAGCTGTGAATTTTCATCTTTCTGTAGAAGACAATGGAAATCTTAAATTGTTTCTATAATCAAACCTTATGGAGCTTTACTAGCAAGTGTTAACTTACACTAGACATCCAGTCTACAAAAGGCACTCCACAAATGTTAGCTCATGTGATCCTCTGGGCAGGGTTACACAGTGAAGAGAGCACCTAGGGAAGGTAGTTTAAGCCTTGCTTCCCAAACACCTGAGAGTGAAGTGGAATGGAGCCATGTTTGTTATCAGATTCCACCTCCTGGATTCTTTGTGCTTACAACAGGTGACTCTATGTAGTTTACACCTGTGTGTGTGTATGCTAAGTCATGTCTGACTCTTTGTGACACTATGGACTGTAGCCCTCCTGCATCCATGGGTTTCTTCAGGCAAGAATATGGGAGTGGGCTGCCATGACCTCCTCCAGGGGATCTTCCTGACCCAGGGACTGTGGTTCAATCTGCAGCTCTGGCATTGCAGGCAGATTCTTTACTATTGAGCAACTGGGGAAGCCCTAGTTTATACATAGAAAGAAAAATATACACTGCTGCTGAGCAGACCATACTTTGGGAGGTGATATCCCAGGATTAAGTCTCATATTTTGTTTCTTTTTTCCTCCATCCATAAACATAGTTATGACAGTCCTCTGAGTGATCAATTACTTACTCGACACAAGTGCTGGCCAATTAGAAATAAGTACTACTTATATTCATAACCAGGTAGCTCAGTGGTAAAGAATCTGCCTGACAATTCAGGAGATGTAAGAGACATGGTTTTGAACCCTGATGTGGGAAGATCCCCAGGAAGAGGAAATGGTAACCCACCTCAGTATTCTTGCCTGGGAAATCTCACTATGGGCTACAGTCCATAGTGTTGCAAAGAGTTAGACACAACTGAACACACACACACATTCATTATATCATCACTATAATTTTATTAGGAAGGGAAAATTTCTTAAAATGTGTGCATCTGCTTAATTTTGTTCTAAGT
This sequence comes from Tragulus kanchil, assembly GCA_022376925.1. Lineage (NCBI taxonomy): Eukaryota > Metazoa > Chordata > Mammalia > Artiodactyla > Tragulidae > Tragulus > Tragulus kanchil. The sequence goes on from JAIOJX010000032.1 coordinate 50,288,655, forward strand.
ATTAAAATGATCAGATCTCCACTAAAATAATTAAAAGAAGATTGAACATCTTAAATTTCTTTTACTTTTTTATAAGAAAAAATGTAAGATCATAGCTGTGAATTTTCATCTTTCTGTAGAAGACAATGGAAATCTAAGGGAAAGACACACAAGAACACACACACACACACACACACACACACACCCATAATGCTTTACTAACATCCTGCAACATTCTTCTACCAACAGTGTACTAAAGATGCAAACCACCAAATGGCAGAGGATAAATCATAGTTCTCTGCCTGTTTTCCATTTGGTATGGCTGTACTCACAACCTTGATAGCAATAAGTAAACCTTCTGTTTCTCTTTCAAAAATTTTATAGGATGCTCTCATGTCCTTTTCTTCCCCTATTCCTCCCCCCTACAATTCAGCTCACTCAGAAACTGCTATAAAGTTTCAGAGAAGAGGTTTGCTCAAAGCAACCACAAATAAAGTGCATGTACATAAATAACTTAGCCTGACTTTTTGTTTAATGTCCAAGATGATTGGAACAGATTGTATCATGAACTACTTTCCCTTTGGCTAATTAAATAGCAGTCCCCACTTACCATAAAGCATATTCTTATTAAAACAAGTATCTATAGTCACTCTGCTGGATAAATTACTCCCAAGTAGTGCCATAAAGCCCATTACATTCCTGCTTTAGGAATGGAAGAGGTCCAAACAGACAATCAAAGGATTTCACTGGGATTATTTTAGATTAGAAAAACTAAGGGAGACATGCGGCCCTGACAAGATCGTAAAGGCATAAAGGATAAATTAGCAGTTCCATATCAAGCAAAGTGCTCTAGTGGTATCCTAGTATATCCAAAAGTAAAAACAAATTCCTACCGTATTAACCTTCGCCAAAATGGAAATCTGTTTATGCAGAAATAAAAATGTCATGAACAACTGTTATCTCCTGTGCAAATCAAAATGACTGTTTTGAATAATAATAAAAAAAATCTTTTCAAACCAATGACTATGGAAATGCACCACAGGGAAAAAGATGTCTTCATTCCAATAAATTGCTCTCTACATTTAACAGAAAAGGTTATGTTATGATTTGTCATATTAATGAACCATTATTGCATAACCATATTTTTATTGCAATATATTACCTGCTAAATGATGCCTTTTTTTTTTTTTAGAAGAAAAAATTTTGCCAAGCAGATTCTATGGGGCTTTTTCCTGCTGCCAGTTGTTAAATCTTTCAAAAGCTGTCAGGAGTCTCAGAAATCGAGTTCAAAATATCATAGCCAACATGAGGATAAGCATAGGCCAGTCTATTTTTAAATTGTAATACAAAACTGCCAAAGAGATACCTTAATACAAAAAATTATTTAAAAAAAAAGATCATCTTATGTAACTTGTCCATGTAAAAGACAAAGCCAGTGAAGTGAAATTCAACCCACAACTTCTATAAAGATGGCTAGACATTTGAGTGCTAAGTGCTTTTTTTTTAGGTTAATTTTCCCTTAAATTCATTAATTATCAGGGTCTTCCCGTATTCAGCCTGCACAGACTCTGTGGCACAGCAGCCGTAGGTAGTATAGGACACAATTGGTCAAGGCAGTCAGTTGGCTTAATTCCCTACTCTGCCTCAGTCTCAGGCAAGCCCTTCGAGAGGATGAATGGGTGGCAAAGTCATTGGCCTCTGCCCTGGAAACTTATGCAGGAAAGGAGCCATACAGGTTCCTACAAATGGCATACTGGATTCGCCCTGTGTCTATGAGCACTGATTCACCACACTGCTTCTCAATGACAAGACTATCTTCGGCATAACAGTAAGAGCAACACCAGCCTGGACCTCCTCAGAAGATCCCAAGTTTATGACAGTGAACTAGTCACCTGATGGAAACAAAGGGTGGGACATGAAGGATTATCTTCCTGCTTAAGCTGCTGCCGCTGCTCTCATATTTTTGGAGGGAAAGGATGGACAAAATGAGGGTATGAACTGTCACTTCTTTGGGCACCGCCTACCTTAGCTGTCGGTTCATGGGTGCACTCACCTTTGGCTGCTGCTGACAGACACTGCAGCCCATCCTTCATTCTAGACATATTTTATAAGAGTATAATATGTGACAGCAGTGCATTAGGTACCAGAGACAAAGTGAACAAAGCTCTTACTCTCAAGCAACTTTAGGTCTAGTGAAGGAGATGAATATTTTATGAATTGACTATATGGAATCTGTCAAAGCAGGTAAATTGGGGAAATTCTTTCTACCTTTTAAAAATGATACAAGTATTATATAAAACATGCATATTGCAGAAAACCTAAACAATACTGTGAAGATTTTCTACTTTATCCCTCCAATGCACACCCTTTCTATAGGTAAATAATGTACTTTACATATAAAGATAATATCTAGATAAGATCTAGATATCTAGTACCCACTTATGTATTTATATGTACATACATATAAAGGGCTTACTTTTCTTTTTCACATACATAGATTATACTCTAAATATTATGCTGCTGAAATTTGTATCTTAGAAAAATTTTCATGTAAATATATAAAGCCATTATTCACTGCAGTGATTAAATTCCCATATATCTATAGAACATAATTTATATAGCATTTTGCCTTTTGGTAGGTGTGTAAGTTTCTTGTGGCCACTGTAACAAATAAGCACAAACTAGATGAATTAAAGCAACAGAATCTTATTCTTTCATGATTCTGTGATTAGAAGCCTGAAATCAGTATTAGTGAACTGAAATTAACTTGAGGACAAGGCTACAATTCCTCTGGAGAATTCATTCCTTGCCTCTTCCAGCGTTTCATTCTTCCAGAGGCACTGGGGGAGAAGCCATTTCTTGCCTTTTGAGGTCTTCCAGCACTCGTTGACTTGTGGCCACATCACTTCAATTTTCAAGGGCAGCAGCTTCAAATCTCAATCTGCTCCAATTTCAAGTAGCCTTCTCTTCAGTGTGTGTAACATCATCCTATGCCTCTCTCTTACAAGGACACTTGTGAAGGTATTTAGGGCCGCTATCATGAGGGGTACTCACCTTTTTGGAGGGAAAGGATGGACAAAATGAGGGTATGAACTGTCACTTCTTTGGGCACCGCCTACCTTAGCTGTCGGTTCATGGGTGCACTCACCTTTGGCTGCTGCTGACAGACACTGCAGCCCATCCTTCATTCTAGACATATTTTATAAGAGTATAATATGTGACAGCAGTGCATTAGGTACCAGAGACAAAGTGAACAAAGCTCTTACTCTCAAGCAACTTTAGGTCTAGTGAAGGAGATGAATATTTTATGAATTGACTATATGGAATCTGTCAAAGCAGGTAAATTGGGGAAATTCTTTCTACCTTTTAAAAATGATACAAGTATTATATAAAACATGCATATTGCAGAAAACCTAAACAATACTGTGAAGATTTTCTACTTTATCCCTCCAATGCACACCCTTTCTATAGGTAAATAATGTACTTTACATATAAAGATAATATCTAGATAAGATCTAGATATCTAGTACCCACTTATGTATTTATATGTACATACATATAAAGGGCTTACTTTTCTTTTTCACATACATAGATTATACTCTAAATATTATGCTGCTGAAATTTGTATCTTAGAAAAATTTTCATGTAAATATATAAAGCCATTATTCACTGCAGTGATTAAATTCCCATATATCTATAGAACATAATTTATATAGCATTTTGCCTTTTGGTAGGTGTGTAAGTTTCTTGTGGCCACTGTAACAAATAAGCACAAACTAGATGAATTAAAGCAACAGAATCTTATTCTTTCATGATTCTGTGATTAGAAGCCTGAAATCAGTATTAGTGAACTGAAATTAACTTGAGGACAAGGCTACAATTCCTCTGGAGAATTCATTCCTTGCCTCTTCCAGCGTTTCATTCTTCCAGAGGCACTGGGGGAGAAGCCATTTCTTGCCTTTTGAGGTCTTCCAGCACTCGTTGACTTGTGGCCACATCACTTCAATTTTCAAGGGCAGCAGCTTCAAATCTCAATCTGCTCCAATTTCAAGTAGCCTTCTCTTCAGTGTGTGTAACATCATCCTATGCCTCTCTCTTACAAGGACACTTGTGAAGGTATTTAGGGCCCATCTAGATAGTCCAAGATAATTTTCCCATCTCAAAATTCTTACCTATTTATATCTTAATTTATAAGTTAAATTTGGGACTAAATTTACGGACCTCTTTTTGTCAACCAAATATTACATTGGTATCTTAGAACTAATTTATCTGCTATCTCACTAATTTTGAAATACTACCTTTATCATATACTAGTTAAACATAATAGTATTTAGTTAGTATATGATATGGCCAGTTATGTTTTTGAACTATATATCAATGATCTGTTTTTGCAATTTCTATGAGTTCTATGGGGACAGAGATTGCGTCTGTCTCTCCATTCTGTACCTCGGTGGTACACAGAGTGCATCTAAATGCACGTATATATATATACACAGGCATTTAGTTAATGTGCCAGTAAAGCATGAGACTTCCAGTTAAATAAGAATTAATATAACTATGTTCCAAATATTGATTGGAACACACTTATGTTAAGAAAAATTATTCATTGTTTACCTGAAATACAAGTTTACCTGATGCCCCATATTTTTAGCTGCTAAATCTACCAGTTGGTATATATTGAACACTCCATCATAATTTTATTATTATATTTCATAAATATATTTATTACCATGAAGGGAAAATTTCTCCTCACTGTTCTTCTTTTGTAAAAGATGGTACTTACTTTTAAGTAACATCTGCATAAATCTCAGAATCTTTTTCATAAGCATTTTTGAGATTGCATTAAATTTATCAAAGTCTTTGTTCTGCTTTCTGTACTTCTATAGTTCTCAGTACTCAGCTATGTTGAAAAAAAGATGATGAATAAATAAATAACTGGCTGATATTATGTTTAATGTTTAAACATTAAAGGCATTATCATTTAATAAAAAACAAGAAAAGAATGAAAACTGCCACCATTAGAAATTTTAGCCTCTTGAAGAAATAAGGAAAAGGAATGAAATGTATGAATATTGCGACATGGAAATTATTGGCCTATGATATAATTTCTTGTTTATAAGTTCCTACTTATAAAATCCAAAAGAATCAATGAAATATACTCAAATTAATATGAATTAGTTTAGTAAGTGGATGATTTATAAAACAATTATATGGAAAAAGTATTTCTATATATTTCCAATAAAACCAGTTAGAAATCATAGTATAAAAATATCATTCTTAATAGAATATAAAAATATAAAATATCTAGACATAAGATTAACCAAATATATCTGCCCTTATATATAAACAGACAGAATTATGAAATTTTACTAAGGAACATGAGAAGTCTTTAACACATGAGGAGATTTACCATATTCTTGGATAAGAAGTTTTAATGTTGAAACTGATATTTTTATTAAAATTACTTTTAGATTTATTATAATCTTTATGATACAGTATAAATTTTGATCTTTTTTAAATCTGAAAAATCCCTCAAACATGTCCTATACCCCTTTTAATAATGAAGTCTCACGACTATATCCTCCCAAGTCTGTGGAACATTATTATATCTCTTATAAATCATGTTTACTAACTTGAAATATGTAGTATCTGAAATGATGGTAAAATTGTTTGATATTTTCACATGTCAAAGACCCGTAGCATGTATACCCAGAGTTAACATAATTCTATCAATGCCAAAAAAAAGGAATCAAGATTATTTGGAAAAAATAACACCAACAATAAATAAAAGATACAGAAGAACTAGGGGAACTTGTAGTAGCAGGTATGAAAGAGTAAAATAAAGCTGTGAAAATTAGAGTAATGTTTTAAAGTAAAAACATACAGAAAACAGAGCAAGATAAATGATGAACAAAACTACTAAATAAAAGCACAGTCTGGTACTCTAACACTCATGGCGACTTTTTATCCCAGTACCAAGACAGTAGTAGTCTTTGTCCAAGGAATCTTTCTTATGAGAGACTGGTTCAAAATGGCAGACTTTGTATGCAATTCCATCTTCCTTCCTTCCTTTTTTGGGGTTCCACTTAGTTCAGGGTGTGCATATTTACATACGTATACCACAGAATGCTAGTAGAATCAATTTAAAAAGTGAGCAGGAATAGACTAGAAACAAAAAAAATGAGAAAAACATCAAAGTTAGAAAGCAGATGGTGCTGGATCAACCAGGAAAATAGAACAGGGAAATACAGAGTTAGAGATACCAGAGGAAGTGATTCTTTCTATCCAAAGCAATGCCAAGTGTAGGGCCATAAATTTCCAGACTAGGAGAGTGGGAGTCGAGTAAGCATCAGGGGAATTAGCTAAAGCAAATATGCTGAATAACTGAGTTGATTGTGCCTCTTTCTCAGCACTTTCTTTGTGAAGCAAGGGAAGAAGAGCTTGACTGTAATTTTCTGTAATTCTTCTCTTGATTCTCAATAATTACTTTTTTATGAAATCATTGTTCTAAAAAAAAAATCTGTATGTGTCCTTAGGTCATCTTAACCAGACCAAAATGTAAGAATAGAGTTTAGGAAACAAGTTGTTAGAATTTATTCCTCTATATTATTTGCAATTTGGTTGTTAATGATTCCAAGGTGACTCTTATACCTTGTTGAGGAAACTAAAGAGTCATAATGAAAAATAATTTTAAATTTTAATTAACTATACCCCCTGTTTAGTCATATTAAAAGGGCTAAGTTTGGAAATGTAGGTACATCTTGATCCACATGATTTAACAGAGTGAGTACACTCTGACACTAGTTAGTTACTCATTTGCATGGTCTGTTCTCATTGCTTATGATTCAACTGGAGAACGTTTGTCACTTGATTGTTACTTGAAGACAATAACCTTTAAGATAATCCAACTTCATTCCTCATTGAATATATTTCTTAAATAGATTTTTCTATGAAGAACGCAGTTCCACACAGCTAAGAGAGATATTTTTATCAGTTATATCTGCTGTTCTAAATTAACAGATGGACATTCTGAGATATAAATCTATCCATTGTGAATGTGGTTGACAACAATTAGTGTCCATTCCTACTTTGCTCTGCCCACCCTAACTGAAGTTGACAAATTAACTAATGACATTGTGCTCTTTGAATCTGAGACCCCCCACACATGATGACTCCCTCAGATAATCACTTGACTTTTTAGAATGTATTTACTGAATAACTACATTGTAACACAGAAGACCCCAAGTCTTAAAAATATCTATGGGCCTTTCTCAGAATCTATTTTCTTTCTTCTTCCTTTTTAAAATATGTATTTATTGGCTGCAACAGATTTTCGTTGCAGCATGCAGACTTAGTTGCCCCACAGCATTCTGGATTTTCCCCTATCAGGGATCAAACGCACATCCACTGCATTGGAAGGCAGATTCTTAAACACTGAACCACCAGGGAAGTCCTTTCATAGTTTATTTTCAGTCTTTCTCATCTTCCTGCTCCCCAGCCCCTGGTTCACTCTGATACCTCTTCGCATCTTAGAGGACCCAGACCAAGAAAAATTGACTGTAATTTTCTGTAATTCTTCTCTTGATTCTCAATAATTACTTTTTTATGAAATCATTGTTCTAAAAAAATCTGTATGTGTCCTTTGGTCATCTTAACCAGAACAAAATGTAAGAATAGAGTTTAGGAAACAAGTTGTTAGGATTTATTGCTCTATATTATTTGCAATTTGGTTGTTAATGATTCCAAGGTGACTCTTATACCTTGTTGAGGAAACTAAAGAGTCATAATGAAAAATAATTTTAAATTTTAATTAACTATACCCCCTGTTTAGTCATATTAAAAGGGCTAAGTTTGGAAATGTAGGTACATCTTGATCCACATGATTTAACAGAGTGAGTACACTCTGACACTAGTTAGTTACTCATTTGCATGGTCTGTTCTCATTGCTTATGATTCAACTGGAGAACGTTTGTCACTTGATTGTTACTTGAAGACAATAACCTTTAAGATAATCCAACTTCATTCCTCATTGAATATATTTCTTAAATAGATTTCTCTATGAAGAACGCAGTTCCACACAGCTAAGAGAGATATTTTTATCAGTTATATCTGCTGTTCTAAATTAACAGATGGACATTCTGAGATATAAATCTATCCATTGTGAATGTGGTTGACAACAATTAGTGTCCATTCCTACTTTGCTCTGCCCACCCTAACTGAAGTTGACAAATTAACTAATGACATTGTGCTCTTTGAATCTGAGACCCCCCACACATGATGACTCCCTCAGATAATCACTTGACTTTTTAGAATGTATTTACTGAATAACTACATTGTAACACAGAAGACCCCAAGTCTTAAAAATATCTATGGGCCTTTCTCAGAATCTATTTTCTTTCTTCTTCCTTTTTAAAATATGTATTTATTGGCTGCAACAGATTTTCGTTGCAGCATGCAGACTTAGTTGCCCCACAGCATTCTGGATTTTCCCCTATCAGGGATCAAACGCACATCCACTGCATTGGAAGGCAGATTCTTAAACACTGAACCACCAGGGAAGTCCTTTCATAGTTTATTTTCAGTCTTTCTCATCTTCCTGCTCCCCAGCCCCTGGTTCACTCTGATAACCCATCCTTTCTCTTCTATTATCCAAATTTGAAATTATCCTTCAGCCAACATAGTTTTTTTTTTTAAATTATTTAACATCACTATTATTCCACTGTCACATGAGTAGAGCTCTTATTTTAGTTAGTATAAGTTTATACATATCAGCTCTTTAGAAAGTTGGGACTCTAATTTTATCATTCAACTCAGAAATGTAGCTTGTATCTGTTTGGGCTTATTATTTTGCTTTATTTTTACTCTTAAGGTGGATTCTTTGGTGTGGCATTTTAGGATAGAAGTTCATAGACAATTGTAAAAGTCAAACGCTAAGTAATACTTTACTACACAGGCAGCTGGAAGAAAGAGTTGAAGGGAGCTGTGCTGGAATGGGGGCTCACAGCCCCACACTGCTGTGTCTCTGGCATAGCTTAGCCTTAATAAAAGAGTTTTTATGCACCATCCTGCTTATCTGTGTGTTCACAGGTGTGTGAAAGACTATCATCTGCAGAATAAAATACCCTGTGGCACCAGGACAATAAAAAGTGGTGACTCTCATCTATCTATGCCTGAGGAAGAGAAGGCTTGAGAACACATAGAAATAGAATGTGGAAGAGAAAGAAAAGGCCAGGAGCAAAGTTTAAATTGTTTCCAATATGGGTCAGTGGAAGGCATATGCCCCACATGAAGCTAGAAGGCATTAACCTTGCTGTCCGACAAGTGCACCTAGAGATGTGGCAAGATGGTCCAGTACAAGGCCCTGCTTGATACAAACATAGCTGGGACCTAAATTAAGGGAGCAGAGAGCCACATTAGAAAAGCAAGATAAGATGCTAATCTCATCTTCTGGAAAAAGAGAGAAAGATATTGTTAATAGAATAGATTGGAGAAAAAGGACAAAAGTACGTACAAATATCCCAAAATGTAGACAAATTCTCTTTAAATGCAAAATTGAGGAATCCAGTTCTAAGGGATACATTTGGCCAACTAGGCTGAGGGTTTATTTATTTCACTGGTATGTTAGCTTTATCCTTTCTGGTATATAAAACAGTCTATTAAATAGGAAAATGTCCATTTATTTTTGAGTATAAGAAAACTTTTCTTTAAAAAAGTTTACTTTTAATCATCTAAAACATTCCAAATCTTTCTCTGTGTTAAAAAATTAAATGAATTAAAGAATTTTGAGCTGAAAAGGTTCTTCTGTGATTATTTGCAAACTAATACCACTTTCAGAAGAAGGCAAAATAGGGATAAAGAGGTAAGGTCAAAAAACCTTCTTTCCAATGTTTGTACTTAATTGTCAGTTTCAAAGCATCATCGCCTGAATTTCATTCCGAATGGCTAGGAAAAGAGTATCGTTGTAACCAGAGTGCTGGGGAGACCTGAATGATATCATTTTATTTAGGAGAATGGTGGCCACCTGAGCAAACAGTCAACCCGAAATTGGGTCTGATTTGAAACAACATAGCTTGTTCTCAGACACTTAGCCTCCTGGTAAACCGGTTACATATTAGACAGGATGACACAGCCCCAGCATCTATTTCCAAATATTTCATCAATTCAGATATGTGGAGGAAGCACACATTGCCAGAGACACAAAATAAACTCTAATGTCCTGAAGGGTACCAATTTACTTGTACCTGGAATGCTTATGCCTTTGAGTCAAGTATTCTGAGTATGAAAGGAGCTACATCGTAGAAACAGTGGGGTGTAATGATTTCTACTGCTGTGGAGTGAGATTTATATCATACCAAAGAACTGAAAGGGTACCAATTTACTTGTACCTGGAGCAAAGTTTAAATTGTTTCCAATATGGGTCAGTGGAAGGCATATGCCCCACATGAAGCTAGAAGGCATTAACCTTGCTGTCCGACAAGTGCACCTAGAGATGTGGCAAGATGGTCCAGTACAAGGCCCTGCTTGATACAAACATAGCTGGGACCTAAATTAAGGGAGCAGAGAGCCACATTAGAAAAGCAAGATAAGATGCTAATCTCATCTTCTGGAAAAAGAGAGAAAGATATTGTTAATAGAATAGATTGGAGAAAAAGGACAAAAGTACGTACAAATATCCCAAAATGTAGACAAATTCTCTTTAAATGCAAAATTGAGGAATCCAGTTCTAAGGGATACATTTGGCCAACTAGGCTGAGGGTTTATTTATTTCACTGGTATGTTAGCTTTATCCTTTCTGGTATATAAAACAGTCTATTAAATAGGAAAATGTCCATTTATTTTTGAGTATAAGAAAACTTTTCTTTAAAAAAGTTTACTTTTAATCATCTAAAACATTCCAAATCTTTCTCTGTGTTAAAAAATTAAATGAATTAAAGAATTTTTGAGCTGAAAAGGTTCTTCTGTGATTATTTGCAAACTAATACCACTTTCAGAAGAAGGCAAAATAGGGATAAAGAGGTAAGGTCAAAAAACCTTCTTTCCAATGTTTGTACTTAATTGTCAGTTTCAAAGCATCATCGCCTGAATTTCATTCCGAATGGCTAGGAAAAGAGTATCGTTGTAACCAGAGTGCTGGGGAGACCTGAATGATATCATTTTATTTAGGAGAATGGTGGCCACCTGAGCAAACAGTCAACCCGAAATTGGGTCTGATTTGAAACAACATAGCTTGTTCTCAGACACTTAGCCTCCTGGTAAACCGGTTACATATTAGACAGGATGACACAGCCCCAGCATCTATTTCCAAATATTTCATCAATTCAGATATGTGGAGGAAGCACACATTGCCAGAGACACAAAATAAACTCTAATGTCCTGAAGGGTACCAATTTACTTGTACCTGGAATGCTTATGCCTTTGAGTCAAGTATTCTGAGTATGAAAGGGAGCTACATCGTAGAAACAGTGGGGTGTAATGATTTCTACTGCTGTGGAGTGAGATTTATATCATACCAAAGAACATTCAAAAGAAAAAGGTCTATACATGGGCAGCATGGACACATTTTACTAGGTTTCTTCCTCTCCACAATGTTACCTTTCCAAGCTTGAATTTATAGGCTTCGGTTTCATAGTGTAATTACTGGGTTTAATATCAGAGAGGAGAGCAGCTTTGGTTTTTGGACTATGTTTGGTGTTTATTCAAGGGAAACAATCTCCAACGCAGTTTCATTTTCTTTTCATTTTTCACTGGGGTGGGGGTGGGCGGGGGATGAATACTGATGTTTATGGAGTTTAAGGGTCTGGCAGCACTGGGAACGGCAGAACTTTGTTTATCCAGCGTCCAGTTTCAATCCAGAGGGTGCCAATGCAAACTTCTCCAGTCTACTACGCCAAAAATGTCAGCCCTGCCTTGGAGGAGCAGCCTTCCCAAGCAGAGAGAGAATTCAGAGCCAGCTTAGTTTGAAACTGAACTAGCAAGAAAGCTCAAGTGCTCAACCATGCTGTCTCAAGCACAGCAGTTTAAAAATATGCTTTTTATCAGATTTGCCTCATATTTTGCCTCGTATTTTTTATGACAGCAGGAGCCTGCCATCACCAGCTAAGCCGACTGACTGTGTCCTCTACCAGCAACGGCCTGTGCTATTCATGTCTTGAGGAAGGCTCCATCCCTTCCGCTTATATTCTTGCTGGTGTTTCTTTATGCACGCACTATTACCACAGTTACAGCATCCGTCCCCCCACCGGGAAGAAAGCTTAAGCTCATCAGGATCACCTGCCTATCTCCTAACTGTGGGTGCCATCAGAAATGCAATGCTGTCAGCACTTTCTTTCCATTCTTGAGACATTACATCTCCACAGCCCTTGGGGTGTTTCATTCTAACAGCTGGAAAGTCCTGGTTTTCAATACAATTTGCTTTTTCCTCCTCATATTGCTTGGTATCAGGGCCAACTTTGCAAGGCAGTTCTTAATGAACCCATAGCCAGTGTATTAAATATGTTAGTTGAGTTTTTCCATAAAGCCAAACTAATATAACACAATTGTTTTCTTAGGCACCCTGTGGGGAGTAAGGAACGGAGAGGGTAGGAAAAGTGGGGAGGTGTAGTTGATACAGTTGGTATGCTGCCAAAGCTATCCACCTTTCAAAAACCCCCCCACCCATCAGTGAACTGATGGACTTCATGGTAGCTGAGCTTTCTAAAATAAGGAGGGCATCAATATACTGGAACCCAGAAAGACTCAAACGAAGTGTAAGCCTTCCGGAAAGGTGTTGAGAAAAACTACTTCAGTAACTAGCACGGATAAACTTTGAAGTTCAACTCTGTGCTTTGCTACTTTTCTTCCTAGCATTCTAGTCACTGCAAATCTATCTAAGAAGACCACTGCCAAACTATTTATGATGTTACGTGCAACAAGAAGACTGATACTGCTGTGGTTTCCTTAATTTGGAAAAATGGACCACAATAATGTGAAATGTTACTATCAAGAGAAACAAGGTGAGGAGTACAGTCATTCCTCAGTATTCCAGGGAGACTAGTTCCAGAACACCTGTGGATACCAAAATCTGTGGATGTACCACATAGAAAATAATGTAATATTTGCATAGAATGTAGGCACATCCTCCCATACATCTTCAATCATCTCTGGGTTAGTTGTAATACCTAATCCAATGGAAGTATTACGCAAATACTTGCTGGCTTATGATCAACTCAAGTGTGCTTTTGGGAAGTACCTGGAAATTTTTAAAAGTATTTTCATCCATGCTGGTTCAATCTACAGCTGCAGAACCCCCAGATCCAATGGCAAACCAATGTACAAACTCTCTACCATCTCTGCAGCCTTTTTGTAAGTCTAAAATTACTCCAAATTAAAGTTTAAAAATGGGTTTGTGAAATAGTGAGTAAACAAATATAACCAAAGCTCAGAATCTGGTTAGGAAAACAGTGGTGAATTAAGATGAATGGGTGAGATAAGGGACCAAATAGTAGATGACTTTGCAAGACTGCCCAGAGATTTTGGATTTGCATTCTGCTATCCACGTAATGTCACTGAATATAGAAGGCTGGTGAGGTGTTTGAATAAGAAAGGAGCAGAGCTGAGCCTTGAAATAGGTGCTCTGCTCCTAAAGGACTTTAATGTCATTGTTATTGGTTTGCACACATTCAACACCACACTCCCTGAAAAGCAAATAACACACTAACATTTTTCCTTTCATATTTTCCTCAACTATTAAAACTCTAAAGTTGGATTAAGTGGAACCCAAATCACAGAACCTTCAGGAGTCCATGGAACAAACTTGAATAAAACAGCAACAGGATGCATAGAACCTTCCGTAATCAACTGAGCAAGCTCAGAATTAAACCATATTAGAATGCAAAGAACCTTCCAGAGCCCACTGAGCAAACTCTAAATAAAACAGGCAGAACTCACCTGGAAGCTCTGGGCTCACAGAACCTTTGGCAGTCTCTCACGTATCCTTTCCTGGTGGCGGTGCTTGATGCTCTGGTTGGTCACTGCTGTGTGCTGGGCTGTGCTCCCCTGTCCGTGGCAAGCCGGCTGCTCTGACCCTTCCTGTGGCCGCCGAGCCTACTGAGGCCCGCAAAGCTTTGCCTTGCTGGCTCTGGCTTCCTCCTCCTCCTTGTTGACCACCAGCCCGCCCACTTGCACCACCTGGATCTTGTTAATGTGCCGAGTTCTAGGCCTTCAGCTGCAAATTGTTAAGAGAATCTGCATTTGGCAAGGTTTCTCAATTATCTGTTGTTTCATAACGAATCACTCTAATTATAGATACTAAAACCAAAAAAAAAAACATTTTGAATAAAAAAAATTCTAATTGTGTGAGATGATGTGATGGATATGTGAAAAATCTAATTGTAATTTATTCACCATTCATACGTACATCTAATCATTATGTTATACACCTAACATTTAGTTTATGTAAATCATAACTCAATAAAGCTGAAAAAATTAATATTAAAAAAGGGGGAAAAAGAAGACTATTACACCGTATTTGTTTTCTGTAAGTAGCAGGTTCTCGAGTGCTGGGGATGACTTCCGGTTATTCCTGTGAGCTCACTATGAAATCCTGTGAGAGGTGTCAAGTATCTGTGGATAGTCAGAGCAGTTCGTTTAAGCTCAAACCTCTAAAAAGCTATAAAGTGAAAAGACAACATCAAAACTAAAACAAGCAAACAAACAAAAAATTTCAAGAGCAGTAAACTGGTTAAAATCAGAGCCTACTTAAACAACCTGAGTTTCAGCTCCAGCTATTCACTAGCTGTAATGATCTCAGGCAAAAGTCCTACCCTATTGCTGTAAAACTGGATATAAGGATATAAAAATAGCATTTGCTCATTTTATTAGAGTGAAAATTAATTGACTTGATATTTGTAAAAGGTTGGTAATTGGTACATAATAGGCTCATTTAGGTGTTTGTTAAATAAAATGCTCTCAAGATGTGGTCACTGATATTATTGTCAGGGGATATTATTCTCTTGTCAGATCTGAAAGCACTATAGGTGGAAAGAATGCATATATTGCACAGAAGAACTCAATCCATCAACTATGAAATATTCCAGTAATATGGTAATTCAAATTAAAATGAATTATTGAAAACCAAACATTTACACCATGGCCTGTGATGATAATGTAAAGAAACTGCATCATTTAAAGCCAAACTGAGAAAAATTTTGAGTTCCAACTCTGACATTTACAAACTTGTAACTAAAATTTCTTCATTCTAGTTTCTTCATCTGTAAAATGAGTTTTTATGTAGCACTTCTTGCAGTAGGTTTTGGTGAGGACTAAATAAATGCATAATATAGTGTTTGACATATAGAAATCTTCCAATAATATGGAGAATTTTATTTTTAATCAGGAGTCCATAATACATTTTTGGTAATGAAACTCTAATACAGTTATCAAGAAGTAGAGTTCTAAGAGTATAAAATCCCCTCTCCCCTAATTTTAAGGACTCAAACCAACAAAAATCTGATTTAAAGATTAACTAACATCTTATTTTGTGGCGTATTTTGGGACTTGCAATTGTCAACCAATGGCACCTATCAAAAGGAAAGGTTTTATTCCCTTTTTAATCAACATTCAAGAAAAGAGAGGTGGTTAAACATGATGAAAGATGATAAATGTTGATGTTTAGCAATTTTCAGGTGCTTCTAAAAAGTGTATCTAAAATTAGAAATTACTGTGCAAGGGTACACAGCATTTTAAGAGGATGTTAAATAATTATCGATACAGTTTTCTAAGAAGCTTTATCTGGAGTTTAAATTTTTATTTCAGGTCTTTCCATACTTTTACTTCTGAGTCCCACGAGTTTTATTTCCTGTCAGAATTGATTTGTCTCCATCTTCCTTCCAACTCCTCACATGTAAGGAATTCAAAGTTATATAATCTTAGATCTAGGAGATGCCTTATCAATCATCTAGTCATGCCTTCTAATGAGGAAGCTGAGGCTCAGAGAGGTGAAGTAATTGGCCTAAGGCCACAGACATGCTGAGGGACGAAGGCAAGCTTAGCATCAAGGACTTCTCATGATTTTCCCACTTAATTGATTAGAATGAAAAAAATTTGTCAGAGTTGCTGGAGAAGTGACAATAACCATCAGTTTTAGGGTTTTGTTTGCAAGGACTGAATGTGTAAGACTGTTTATTTCCTTTCAGATATCACATCTACAACTCTAGTGCCTGTCACAGGGTGAATAATGGTGCCTAGGCTGTGGTGGCTGTGTAAGTGAAAAGATTTCCCAAATAGACTGAATAGTTGATTTTAGTACCTGCTTCCATTCATGTGTGCGTATGTAACTTACCCATATAAGCCATTCTTACTGTGTTAATTTTTTGTTATTCTAACACTATATGTATTTAAGCAAATTATATACATATATGTATGTATATAATAAACTTGAAGAAATATACTGCTTAGGTGCAGGTAAATACAATCAGTTATTAACAATTTTATCAGTCTATTTTTAAAAAAAAGTAGAGTTCTAAGAGTATAAAATCCCTCTCCCTAATTTTAAGGACTCAAACCAACAAAAATCTGATTTAAAGATTAACTAACATCTTATTTTGTGGCGTATTTTGGGACTTGCAATTGTCAACCAATGGCACCTATCAAAAGGAAAGGTTTTATTCCCTTTTTAATCAACATTCAAGAAAAGAGAGGTGGTTAAACATGATGAAAGATGATAAATGTTGATGTTTAGCAATTTTCAGGTGCTTCTAAAAAGTGTATCTAAAATTAGAAATTACTGTGCAAGGGTACACAGCATTTTAAGAGGATGTTAAATAATTATCGATACAGTTTTCTAAGAAGCTTTATCTGGAGTTTAAATTTTTATTTCAGGTCTTTCCATACTTTTACTTCTGAGTCCCACGAGTTTTATTTCCTGTCAGAATTGATTTGTCTCCATCTTCCTTCCAACTCCTCACATGTAAGGAATTCAAAGTTATATAATCTTAGATCTAGGAGATGCCTTATCAATCATCTAGTCATGCCTTCTAATGAGGAAGCTGAGGCTCAGAGAGGTGAAGTAATTGGCCTAAGGCCACAGACATGCTGAGGGACGAAGGCAAGCTTAGCATCAAGGACTTCTCATGATTTTCCCACTTAATTGATTAGAATGAAAAAAATTTGTCAGAGTTGCTGGAGAAGTGACAATAACCATCAGTTTTAGGGTTTTGTTTGCAAGGACTGAATGTGTAAGACTGTTTATTTCCTTTCAGATATCACATCTACAACTCTAGTGCCTGTCACAGGGTGAATAATGGTGCCTAGGCTGTGGTGGCTGTGTAAGTGAAAAGATTTCCCAAATAGACTGAATAGTTGATTTTAGTACCTGCTTCCATTCATGTGTGCGTATGTAACTTACCCATATAAGCCATTCTTACTGTGTTAATTTTTTGTTATTCTAACACTATATGTATTTAAGCAAATTATATACATATATGT
This sequence comes from Tragulus kanchil, assembly GCA_022376925.1. Lineage (NCBI taxonomy): Eukaryota > Metazoa > Chordata > Mammalia > Artiodactyla > Tragulidae > Tragulus > Tragulus kanchil. Next base: position 50,306,097 of record JAIOJX010000032.1, read on the forward strand.
ATGTATATAATAAACTTGAAGAAATATACTGCTTAGGTGCAGGTAAATACAATCAGTTATTAACAATTTTTATCAGTCTAACCTGGCCTTCTGTTCAAATAGAAAACAAAACAGTATTCACAGTAACTTTGAACCTAATCTTGAAGTCCACTGGAATAAATAGATAGCTACTGAGTCTAGCATTTGGGAATCTTTAGTTGAAGATAGTTTATCTTTTCGTAGGATTCTACTGATCTCTGTTAATAACTCATCATGAATAAGGGATGACATTCGCTTGCCAGAACTATCAAACAATTTTTTTTACTAAGTTCCCAGGTCTTCTAATCATTTTGAGAAAGGGAAAACTAATCTGGCAAAAGAAAAGTATGTAATAAGAGATTTGGTTTTTACAACAACTCTATGGAGTAGGTTCTGTTATTATCTCCATTTTACACTTGAGGAGACTAAGACACAAAGAGGCTAAGTAATTTGTTCAATAAGCAACAAAACTGAAATTTAAACTTGTGCAATAGGGCTCCAAACTGTACAGCCTTCTAATAAGCCAGGTGAATTTCTAGGAGGAAGGATGGGTCCTGATCTCTTCCTCCTGAAATGTGTTAGAAAATCCAATTGCTTAGCAGTTTATATGATCCCCTAGCTCATTCTTAATATAACTTCACATTCAGAGAGCAAGCCTATACTCTATGGAATAAATTAAGCATTATTTCATATCATATATTATTAAATTACATCTTATAATAAATACATGCAGGCAAAATATCATGAAGTTTCAAAGTATACTATATAAACTACATATGTGGTTTTGTCAAGGTTTATCTTGCATTAAATTGACACTCTGAATAAACATTCAGGTTTTAAAATTTTTTTGGAAAGTTGAGTGCAACTCATAACTTTGCATTAAAGAATTATAATAATGGAGCAACAGATTTTGAAAACTGAACATGAAAGGAAAATAGTATATAATCAAATTAAACATATACAAGTATTGTTACAAAATATGTATAAGAAAATAGATAATTATTGTGGTATAGTAGTAAGGTATAAAAATCAGATAGCACAGTAGAACTACTATAATGGTTAACACTTCTGCATAACAAAATTATACTTTTATATATATATTTCCCATTTTCTTTGTTCTCAGAATCTAAAGCCATCATCATGATCAGCAGATTTTTTCCAACATATATAATCAGGTCTTGTTACTTACTGATACTCTCATGCATATTAGAAGACAATGGCCTGAACTCAACAAGCTAGTATCTGGGGTTCCTCTACCTGTAGGGTTTGCTGAGACCAGAAGCAATGCCTTATGCACATCATATGCCGCCTATAGCAATACAGTTGCTTCCTTACCAGAATGTAACACTCATCCTCCAAGGATTCTATGCCCCAAGTCTCAAGACTGGATCCTGGGCTGTTAGAAGGCAGAGATGGAAGTTTTAGACAATGCCAGCATTCTTCCACCTCCCGTAAGAGTTTAATTGCACCCCTGAGGGGATGAGAACTAAGTTATTATGATTAATCTTAATGGAGAGGATGCCAGAAAAGCCTTGAAGAAGGTAAAGGTCAGCTGTGTGCAGGGAGTGCTGATAGGCAGCAGAGGAAAGCTGAAAGCTATGAAAGGGAGACAAGATCTGGGGAAAGGGGCTTCGCCTGGTGGTCCAGTGGGTAAGGACACCACCTTGCAGTGCAAGGGGCACCAGTTCGATCCCTGGCCTGGGAAGATCCCACGTGCCGCGGAGCGGCTGGACCGATGTGTCCAATTACCGAGCCGGAGCTCTGGCTCCCATGCCCAGAGCTGGCGCTCTGCAACAACAGAGGCCACCGCGACGGGAGGCCCACAGGAGCCAAAGAACAAAAACGGATGAAAATAAAGAAATGAAAGACCAGTAGAAGTGGCCCGCCCATCCCCCTCCCTCCCCACCCCACCCACCAAAAAGATAAATAAATTAAAAAAAAAGATCTGGGGAAAACAGTGGCTGGTGTCAAGTCCAGAAAGGAGGATAGGCTGGCTGGGGAGAAGAGAGAAAAACAGTGGTTGTGAAGGTGTGCTCAGCCCAGGTAGGATGGACGCTAAGCCTCTGGTTTCTCAAACAGAAAGCTGAAGATCTCACTTCTGTAGAACAGGTTCTCCTCTCACCTCTACACATCTTCCCATCACATTACATTGCTTCATGGGTCATGGGATAGCAAATCTGAGACCACTGAAGGCATAGAAAAAAATGAGAAAGTTCAGCTCTTTCCAGATAACTAATACCATTAATTACTCTATCTCTAGAGGGAGACTGATACAGACAAACATGGTGTAATATCCCAAACCCTAAAATTCCTGCTGCTTAGATCCATTGTATACATAAAATGCCTCTCTCACTACCCCACCACAAAATACTTTGTTCTACTGTCAAGAAACAGGCTTAAAATGTCATTGCCCTTGGGAACAGTACCACATGAATTTTATTCTTAAATGGTTTAACCTTCTTATTCCCAGATTTCAATAAATATGGGTGCAAGGAGAGAGAATTCTGGATAATTGAGCCACTGAAATAGGTGTGAGGAGGTATCTGAAAAAGAATGCTGATTTCTTGAAGAAACTTAACTATGTTATATGGCCATGTCAGACTGGTTCTTCAAGAAGCCTGGCCAAACACAAGCCATAACCGTAAGCAAGAGGGCAAAAAGCACTAAGCAAAAACTATGGGGTTCTCTCATCTTTCATGATTCCTGCTTTCTTCATTAGTAAAATCAGTGAATTTTCATAGACTTCTAAAGCCCTTTTGGAAGGGAAAATGGCAACCCACTCCAGTATTCTTCTCTGGAAAATCTCATGGACAAAGGAGCCTAATGGGCTACAGTCTATGAGGTCACAAAAGAGTCGAACACAACTGAGAATGAGCACAAAACTCCTTTTAAATTTCAGTACTGTAATTGTTATTTTTTAAATTAATTTATATTTTGAGGTTTTTTTGATGCAGACCATTTTTAAAGTCTTTATTGAATTTGTTACAGTATTGCTTCTGTTTTATGTTTTGGGTTTTCTCTGCAAGGCATGTGGGATCTTAGCTCCCTGACCAGGGATCAAACCCACAACCCCTGCATTGGAAGGGGAAGACTCAACCATTAGACCACCAGGGAAGTTCCTTAAGCATTCATTTTTAAGCCAGTAGAAATATTATTTTCTCAACAGAATTTGAAATAAGAAATAAAACACTACTCTGATTAAGGATAAGATTGGAAAGCCCACACCTTGAGTGCTTAGATTCTTTATTTCCTCAGGGAATCCTGAAGGATCATCAAGGGATCTAAGGAGAAGTCCTCCTTAGCATTAGTGGAGCCCAGGGCAACAGTATAAATGGAGAGCATATATCTAAATATTTTAAATCAAGTATTACAAATGAAACTAAACAATTGTTAAACCTATTCTGTCCTCCTACCTCAACAAATTTATATTCATAATGATGGAGAAGAACATGTTCAAGTCTTGAATTCCTCAGAGTTTGTGATAGAAAATTCTGGAATGAGATAGGCCATAGTTCATAGCCCAGGGCCCTAGTCCCTGGTGCTCAGCCTAAAGTCCACTCATCTTTTCTTACCATTCCCAATTCCATGTCCCATGGTGGAATTATATTCCAATCACAGGCATTCTGTGAGCACCAAGCCCACTATTAAAAACACTGCCCACAATTTCTGCAAAGTGGCTTTGTGGTATACCCTTGAATGGTAAAAACTTGGGGGAGAAGATTGTTCAGGTTAAGACCATTTGAGTAAAGAAATCTAAATTCCAGAATACCCAAACTGTGGCCTTGAGACCAGGCACAGGCTCCTTGTGGACACATGTTCACCAGCCCCACAGAGCTCAGACTATATTCCTTGGGGAGGGTTACAGTCACCAAGACAGGGTGCTTTAAGTGTGTAACTGTTACCAACTAGGGTTCTTAGACTTCTTAATCAATGGAAATTGACAAGAGGCCAGACAAGAAATTCAAGCAAGGCTTGTTGGGGCCCCTACTACAGCAATTGGGAGCGAATAAGGAACAGCTTCCTTGCTTGCTAGCTAATTGTGGAGGTGGGGTGTAATTTTCCTTTCAACAGTATTGCTTCTGTTTTATGTTTTGGTTTTCTGCAAGGCATGTGGAATCTTAGCTCCCTGACCAGGGATCAAACCCACAACCCCTGCGTTGGAAGGGGAAGACTCAACCATTAGACCACCAGGGAAGTTCCTTAAGCATTCATTTTTAAGCCAGTAGAAATATTATTTTCTCAACAGAATTTGAAATAAGAAATAAAACACTACTCTGATTAAGGATAAGATTGGAAAGCCCACACCTTGAGTGCTTAGATTCTTTATTTCCTCAGGGAATCCTGAAGGATCATCAAGGGATCTAAGGAGAAGTCCTCCTTAGCATTAGTGGAGCCCAGGGCAACAGTATAAATGGAGAGCATATATCTAAATATTTTAAATCAAGTATTACAAATGAAACTAAACAATTGTTAAACCTATTCTGTCCTCCTACCTCAACAAATTTATATTCATAATGATGGAGAAGAACATGTTCAAGTCTTGAATTCCTCAGAGTTTGTGATAGAAAATTCTGGAATGAGATAGGCCATAGTTCATAGCCCAGGGCCCTAGTCCCTGGTGCTCAGCCTAAAGTCCACTCATCTTTTCTTACCATTCCCAATTCCATGTCCCATGGTGGAATTATATTCCAATCACAGGCATTCTGTGAGCACCAAGCCCACTATTAAAAACACTGCCCACAATTTCTGCAAAGTGGCTTTGTGGTATACCCTTGAATGGTAAAAACTTGGGGGAGAAGATTGTTCAGGTTAAGACCATTTGAGTAAAGAAATCTAAATTCCAGAATACCCAAACTGTGGCCTTGAGACCAGGCACAGGCTCCTTGTGGACACATGTTCACCAGCCCCACAGAGCTCAGACTATATTCCTTGGGGAGGGTTACAGTCACCAAGACAGGGTGCTTTAAGTGTGTAACTGTTACCAACTAGGGTTCTTAGACTTCTTAATCAATGGAAATTGACAAGAGGCCAGACAAGAAATTCAAGCAAGGCTTGTTGGGGCCCCTACTACAGCAATTGGGAGCGAATAAGGAACAGCTTCCCTTGCTTGCTAGCTAATTGTGGAGGTGGGGGTGGGCAAACTGGTTCTGTATATGGGGTGAGGGCAGAGGTGTGTCCAGAAGTTGGACTGAGGGGTGCCCTAGAGGGTTTTTTTTTTTTTTTTAAAGATTTATTTATTTATGGGGAGGTGGGGTGGAGAGGGAGGGGAGTGGGCGGGCCACTTCTATTGGTCTTTCATTTCTCTATTTTCATCCATCTTTGTTCTTTGGTCCGGGTGGGCCTCCCATCGCAGTAGCCTCTGTTGTCACAGAGCACCGGCTCTGGGCGCATGCGCTCCAGAGCTCCGGCTCGGTAATTGGACACATCGGTCCAGCCGCTCCGCGGCACATGGGATCTTCCCAGGCCAGGGATCGAACCGGCGCCCCTTGCACTGCAAGGTGGTGTCCTTACCCACTGGACCACCAGGGAAGCCCCTGACTTAGAGTTTTATGTACCTCTTTCATAATGTTTTATCAGCGGGCATGTGCAGTACCCTACTTTTGCTCCCAGCCCTTCAGAAGTGACAGTTGGGCTTTTTTGTTTTTTGTTGTTGTCCATAATATCCCCAACTCTGCATGAATGCTTATTTGTAACCCTTATAGTTTCTTTGTTGTTTGGGGAGATGTTTGTCTAGGTGCATGTATTGCAGCAAATGGTCCTGGTCCCAGAAAACAGCCTGTCTCAGAGCTTTGACCCAAAGCCTCTCTTGGCCAAGCCTAGGGTTGTACTGATTGGGTAGAGGTGAAGACCAGCAAACCATTCCTGTGGGTTCTTGAGGGCTCTCTCTTGAATGTAGTTTGGTAGAATGCTTTTAGTGAACTTCAAAGTCAAGTCTTTATAATCAATCCTTTGCCTATGTCTCTAATTTGCTGTGTCAGCCACTGTTAACCTTGCCCAAACTGTGGCCTTGAGACCAGGCACAGGCTCCTTGTGGACACATGTTCACCAGCCCCACAGAGCTCAGACTATATTCCTTGGGGAGGGTTACAGTCACCAAGACAGGGTGCTTTAAGTGTGTAACTGTTACCAACTAGGGTTCTTAGACTTCTTAATCAATGGAAATTGACAAGAGGCCAGACAAGAAATTCAAGCAAGGCTTGTTGGGGCCCCTACTACAGCAATTGGGAGCGAATAAGGAACAGCTTCCCTTGCTTGCTAGCTAATTGTGGAGGTGGGGGTGGGCAAACTGGTTCTGTATATGGGGTGAGGGCAGAGGTGTGTCCAGAAGTTGGACTGAGGGGTGCCCTAGAGGGTTTTTTTTTTTTTTTTAAAGATTTATTTATTTATGGGGAGGTGGGGTGGAGAGGGAGGGGAGTGGGCGGGCCACTTCTATTGGTCTTTCATTTCTCTATTTTCATCCATCTTTGTTCTTTGGTCCGGGTGGGCCTCCCATCGCAGTAGCCTCTGTTGTCACAGAGCACCGGCTCTGGGCGCATGCGCTCCAGAGCTCCGGCTCGGTAATTGGACACATCGGTCCAGCCGCTCCGCGGCACATGGGATCTTCCCAGGCCAGGGATCGAACCGGCGCCCCTTGCACTGCAAGGTGGTGTCCTTACCCACTGGACCACCAGGGAAGCCCCTGACTTAGAGTTTTATGTACCTCTTTCATAATGTTTTATCAGCGGGCATGTGCAGTACCCTACTTTTGCTCCCAGCCCTTCAGAAGTGACAGTTGGGCTTTTTTGTTTTTTGTTGTTGTCCATAATATCCCCAACTCTGCATGAATGCTTATTTGTAACCCTTATAGTTTCTTTGTTGTTTGGGGAGATGTTTGTCTAGGTGCATGTATTGCAGCAAATGGTCCTTGGTCCCAGAAAACAGCCTGTCTCAGAGCTTTGACCCAAAGCCTCTCTTGGCCAAGCCTAGGGTTGTACTGATTGGGTAGAGGTGAAGACCAGCAAACCATTCCTGTGGGTTCTTGAGGGCTCTCTCTTGAATGTAGTTTGGTAGAATGCTTTTAGTGAACTTCAAAGTCAAGTCTTTATAATCAATCCTTTGCCTATGTCTCTAATTTGCTGTGTCAGCCACTGTTAAGTTTTTAGCCTGTCCTCCTGCTTCATCCATTTCAGACTTGCCAGCGCCACAATAGCAATGAGGCAATTAATTTCTTAAAATCATATATATATATATATATATATATATATATATATATATATATGAACTTCTGTAAGATACTCATGTTATATGATCTGCGGCTGGCTCCTGACTTCTCTGACAGTTCATTACCTCATCAGTACCATCGAAATAGTAATAGTAACCTCTGAGCCAGTGAACGAATAAAAAGAGATAAAGTATGCCAAGTACATTATACTGAGTTTGACATAGGATAATGACTTCAGAAAAGTAACAAGCACCACTTATTATTATTACTCTTAACAATGGAGCAAAAGCTATTAACTTGGAAGTTAGTTAACACAGAAATGTCAAAACATTCATTCCACATAATATATTAATAGTAATTGAGAACATGGTCTTTGGGCTCAGGTCGTGGGTGTTTGTATGTTTGCTCCATCAGCTACCATTTATTAGTACTTACAAAGTGTCACTGAATATGCTTGGCACAATCCCTGTCCCACAGAATCCCGATTTGACTTCCATGAGTATAAAACTCATAAGAGTTTATGATTATTAGGCCCTACCATATGGACTTACTTTTAATTTTCTTAAATAAAACTCAGGTTTAATTTATGCTCTTATATTTGAAAAGCACTACCAGATCTCAAACATAGAGCACAGCCATTAACCAATACGTTTTTTCCCCCCATGAAGTGACAGTTGGGCTTTTTTGTTTTTTGTTGTTGTCCATAATATCCCCAACTCTGCATGAATGCTTATTTGTAACCCTTATAGTTTCTTTGTTGTTTGGGGAGATGTTTGTCTAGGTGCATGTATTGCAGCAAATGGTCCTTGGTCCCAGAAAACAGCCTGTCTCAGAGCTTTGACCCAAAGCCTCTCTTGGCCAAGCCTAGGGTTGTACTGATTGGGTAGAGGTGAAGACCAGCAAACCATTCCTGTGGGTTCTTGAGGGCTCTCTCTTGAATGTAGTTTGGTAGAATGCTTTTAGTGAACTTCAAAGTCAAGTCTTTATAATCAATCCTTTGCCTATGTCTCTAATTTGCTGTGTCAGCCACTGTTAAGTTTTTAGCCTGTCCTCCTGCTTCATCCATTTCAGACTTGCCAGCGCCACAATAGCAATGAGGCAATTAATTTCTTAAAATCATATATATATATATATATATATATATATATATATATATATATGAACTTCTGTAAGATACTCATGTTATATGATCTGCGGCTGGCTCCTGACTTCTCTGACAGTTCATTACCTCATCAGTACCATCGAAATAGTAATAGTAACCTCTGAGCCAGTGAACGAATAAAAAGAGATAAAGTATGCCAAGTACATTATGCTGAGTTTGACATAGGATAATGACTTCAGAAAAGTAACAAGCACCACTTATTATTATTACTCTTAACAATGGAGCAAAAGCTATTAACTTGGAAGTTAGTTAACACAGAAATGTCAAAACATTCATTCCACATAATATATTAATAGTAATTGAGAACATGGTCTTTGGGCTCAGGTCGTGGGTGTTTGTATGTTTGCTCCATCAGCTACCATTTATTAGTACTTACAAAGTGTCACTGAATATGCTTGGCACAATCCCTGTCCCACAGAATCCCGATTTGACTTCCATGAGTATAAAACTCATAAGAGTTTATGATTATTAGGCCCTACCATATGGACTTACTTTTAATTTTCTTAAATAAAACTCAGGTTTAATTTATGCTCTTATATTTGAAAAGCACTACCAGATCTCAAACATAGAGCACAGCCATTAACCAATACGAACTTAGCCTTTTTGGAAAACTGAATCAGCCAATGACAGAATTGTACATTTTTTGCACAGCAGCTTAGAGGAAATGGCTCAGTCAGTGTTATACTCATAATTTAGAAATAACATCACAAGTTGCATCAAAATCCAAAATGTTTCAGCCACAGAATCCCACAACATTTATTTTGTAATTTTACTAATGATTTTTCAGCATTACCCCTGGAAGAATATAAGTTTAAAGAAAAAGCTTGGTTTTTTTCTAGACTACTAAAAAAAGATCTAAGAATATGACATTTAATATGATAATGACATAAATTTCTCTGTTACCTATCAACTGAAGGTTGTTTTTAAAACCTAAACATTATATTTATAAGAAGGAAAGCAAAACCAGGAATGACAATTGTCATTTTTATGGAAGCCAGATCTCTCTAAGATAATTGCATGTGTACATCCAAGGACAGAGATTTATAGCTGAAGCACACTTTGTAGATTTCAGTGACAGATACAAGCCTTGAAATACATCTCCACTACAGGAGATCAAACAGATTTTTTAAAATTTTTAGTTAAAGCTCATGATAGCACAGTAAGAAAATGAGCTGACAACTTACTGAGTTAATCTCTCCCTTTTCACCTCCTGTACAATAGATTTTTCACAGTTGTTACCACTTTTATTGTCTCTTATCTCAGGCATTCTCCCACATCACACCTCGAATTTGTGGCCACTGAGTCAGGCCCCTGAGCTTTTCTCTGTTGGTGGGAAACTCTGGTACTGAAAGCTGCCCTGTCTATAATAGTAATAAGTGCTACTAACAGGAGGGATTAATCTAAACCAAGCTCAGGAGTTCTTTAACCCCTGGAAAAACTGGTCTTTTCCCTGGAGCTTCACCCTTGTCTGTAAGTGTTAAACCTTATAACAACCTAGGGAAACATAACAACTACAATTCACTCAATGTCTGGTTCATAAGAGTTTATGATTATTAGGCCCTACCATATGGACTTACTTTTAATTTTCTTAAATAAAACTCAGGTTTAATTTATGCTCTTATATTTGAAAAGCACTACCAGATCTCAAACATAGAGCACAGCCATTAACCAATACGAACTTAGCCTTTTTGGAAAACTGAATCAGCCAATGAATTGTACATTTTTTGCACAGCAGCTTAGAGGAAATGGCTCAGTCAGTGTTATACTCATAATTTAGAAATAACATCACAAGTTGCATCAAAATCCAAAATGTTTCAGCCACAGAATCCCACAACATTTATTTTGTAATTTTACTAATGATTTTTCAGCATTACCCCTGGAAGAATATAAGTTTAAAGAAAAAGCTTGGTTTTTTTCTAGACTACTAAAAAAAGATCTAAGAATATGACATTTAATATGATAATGACATAAATTTCTCTGTTACCTATCAACTGAAGGTTGTTTTTAAAACCTAAACATTATATTTATAAGAAGGAAAGCAAAACCAGGAATGACAATTGTCATTTTTATGGAAGCCAGATCTCTCTAAGATAATTGCATGTGTACATCCAAGGACAGAGATTTATAGCTGAAGCACACTTTGTAGATTTCAGTGACAGATACAAGCCTTGAAATACATCTCCACTACAGGAGATCAAACAGATTTTTTAAAATTTTTAGTTAAAGCTCATGATAGCACAGTAAGAAAATGAGCTGACAACTTACTGAGTTAATCTCTCCCTTTTCACCTCCTGTACAATAGATTTTTCACAGTTGTTACCACTTTTATTGTCTCTTATCTCAGGCATTCTCCCACATCACACCTCGAATTTGTGGCCACTGAGTCAGGCCCCTGAGCTTTTCTCTGTTGGTGGGAAACTCTGGTACTGAAAGCTGCCCTGTCTATAATAGTAATAAGTGCTACTAACAGGAGGGATTAATCTAAACCAAGCTCAGGAGTTCTTTAACCCCTGGAAAAACTGGTCTTTTCCCTGGAGCTTCACCCTTGTCTGTAAGTGTTAAACCTTATAACAACCTAGGGAAACATAACAACTACAATTCACTCAATGTCTGGTTCATCAGGTGTAGAGTGTCAAATTGCTATGAGCTCCATATATTAACATACTGAAGAGCTGAATCAACACCTAAGCCTGTTTCCCTGAACAAGAGATTTCTTAGAATCTCAGTCATGCAAAGGACTTTTAATCATGGTGAGGGGTATGAATAAAGAAGACTAAAAGGGCAAGGATAACAAAGAGAGAAAGGACTAGACAGGTGTGGAGCCCTTGGAAAATTGTACAGTGAGAAATGAAAATCTAAGCTGTTCAGGTTAAGTCTTATCATAACAAAGAAAAATTGCAATCCTCCAAAATGGTTCCAAGTCTTAGAAAATGCCCCACTTATGTTAAGAGATTTTTATATCGTAAAACTTGCCCACAGCCATGGAATTTATATGATTCTTTGGTGTGGTATAAAATAAGCGCTCCATGGCAAAAAGAAAAGATGCCTTGGGGCCAGATGGACCCATGCTCAAATCTTCTATCAATTCGTAGCTGGGTGGTCTTGGCCAAATCACTTCATCTATAACCTTAATTTCCTGATCTGTCAAAAAGAAGTAGTTTATTATAGACTCTAGTCTAGAATGGATGTTCTGTAAGTGGTGGTTATTATTATAAAAGAATATGACCTTCAGTTAGAAAAACACTGCGTTATAAATACCAGGGAAAGATACTAGGCAAAGCAGTCAATAGGTGGGTTGGTCACACATCACAGTTTGCTCAGGACAGTTCCAATTTATACCTGTTGTCTTGGCATAATTATCAACATTGCTTCTTTTCATTTTGTAATGAATGAAAGGGTCGTTCTGGTAATAGACAAAATCCTCACTGGTTAGTTAAGGCAGAAAGGAGCAGGTGCAGACATCAATAGTCTTAGGTGAAGGAAGCAGAGGGGACCTACCAAACCAAGAGCTTCTGATGCTGAACTCTCAACCTAGGTCAGCTGCCTACTCATTAGAGAGCAAAAACCATGGGAGGGAATGTCCTTACAGATTAAACTTTCTGGATATAATTTTGTTTCATCAAATATTATTGGGTATCTGGGCTTCCCAGGTGGTGATAGTGGTAAAGAACCTGCCTACCAATGCAGGAGTCATGAGAGACGTGGCATTAATCCTTGCATCAGGAAGAGCTCCTGGAGCAGGAAATGGCAACCCACTCCAGTATTCTTTCCTGGAGAATTGCATGCATAGAGGAGCCTTGCAGGCCATGGTCCATAACGTTGCAAAGTGTAGGATACAACCAAAATAACTTAGCATGTATGCACACTGGGTATCTACTAGGCAACAATTAGTGCCCTAAAAATGTTTGCTTTTAAAATTTTCTAGTCTATACCCCAGGAAAGACTCATAACATTATTTCATATTATACTTATTAAATTAGTGACTTTAATAAAATGTTTAAATATGAGGAATATCTAGAAAAGAAATCTAAGGAATATTTAACTTTGCCCAGGAAGAGAGGAACAAGTATAGACGTAGAACCTGGCTTTGAAATTTGGGTAGATAGTTATGTGTCAGGCAAATAAGGAGATACTATCTCTTTTCCAGAGTAAAATGCTTGAGGACAGAAACGTGAAGAATGTTTGACTGGTACAGACAATTCTGAGATATCAAATGTGAGAACAGAGTAGCTTTTATAATGGCAGATGGAAAGGTTACCTGTGTCACGCGAGGAGAGCTCTGTGTGGGCCAGAATAATCTTGAGCCAACTAACATTATTTTATGTAATGAAATGACTGAAAGGGATAAGGCTCTCAGCATGTGGTCAAAATCAAACTCTTGGATTTATTTTTAGTACAATTCCTGAAAATGAATATTTGAAGGTGGAAAAAAATTGCAGATATAAACACATTGACACATTTGTTCAAGTTATATTCCATAACCACTAAAAGTAAACAGAATTAGTTCTTCATCACATTGCTTTCCTTGACTCTTTTATTTATTTATTTGTTTTTCAGTTGCTGCTTCCTCTGAGCCTGGAAGCCTGTTCCCAAATAACTGTGGAGCCTAATACCCTTTTGCCATTACTGGATAAGGAAAATCTTCAGGCTGCTGTCAATAGAGAGAATTGAACCAGTTTAACTGTCATATAGACTTGGGAGTGAAGAGAATTAACACTGCTTGTGAAAATTTTGTTGTGTTGTTTTTATTTAGCTCTGTAGTTCTGGACAAGTGATTAACTGAATCTCAGACATCTTGAGATAATAAATCTTGTCTGAGCTCTATGTCTAAACAGAGGTAGTCATCAAATGTAGGGTGTGGCAAGAAAATACTTGTCCAGTCACCTAATCCTTTAATTAATGGATGTATTCAACAAGAATTCATCTGGGCCAGAAATAGTATTGGCACACTGGGTATCTACTAGGCAACAATTAGTGCCCTAAAAATGTTTGCTTTTAAAATTTTCTAGTCTATACCCCAGGAAAGACTCATAACATTATTTCATATTATACTTATTAAATTAGTGACTTTAATAAAATGTTTAAATATGAGGAATATCTAGAAAAGAAATCTAAGGAATATTTAACTTTGCCCAGGAAGAGAGGAACAAGTATAGACGTAGAACCTGGCTTTGAAATTTGGGTAGATAGTTATGTGTCAGGCAAATAAGGAGATACTATCTCTTTTCCAGAGTAAAATGCTTGAGGACAGAAACGTGAAGAATGTTTGACTGGTACAGACAATTCTGAGATATCAAATGTGAGAACAGAGTAGCTTTTATAATGGCAGATGGAAAGGTTACCTGTGTCACGCGAGGAGAGCTCTGTGTGGGCCAGAATAATCTTGAGCCAACTAACATTATTTTATGTAATGAAATGACTGAAAGGGATAAGGCTCTCAGCATGTGGTCAAAATCAAACTCTTGGATTTATTTTTAGTACAATTCCTGAAAATGAATATTTGAAGGTGGAAAAAAATTGCAGATATAAACACATTGACACATTTGTTCAAGTTATATTCCATAACCACTAAAAGTAAACAGAATTAGTTCTTCATCACATTGCTTTCCTTGACTCTTTTATTTATTTATTTGTTTTTCAGTTGCTGCTTCCTCTGAGCCTGGAAGCCTGTTCCCAAATAACTGTGGAGCCTAATACCCTTTTGCCATTACTGGATAAGGAAAATCTTCAGGCTGCTGTCAATAGAGAGAATTGAACCAGTTTAACTGTCATATAGACTTGGGAGTGAAGAGAATTAACACTGCTTGTGAAAATTTTGTTGTGTTGTTTTTATTTAGCTCTGTAGTTCTGGACAAGTGATTAACTGAATCTCAGACATCTTGAGATAATAAATCTTGTCTGAGCTCTATGTCTAAACAGAGGTAGTCATCAAATGTAGGGTGTGGCAAGAAAATACTTGTCCAGTCACCTAATCCTTTAATTAATGGATGTATTCAACAAGAATTCACTCTGGGCCAGAAAATACTGTAAGTGTTATAAGGGATATCAGGTTTGACGAGCTACGTTTCCTGCCTTAAAAGAAGAAAAACCTCAGATAAACTCAGAAATAGATGGTAATACAGAGAAGGATTTGAGGACAAACTGGTGATATTAAGAAATCATTAAAACATCCTTCTCTTCTGAGCTAAGTTCTTAGGTATACCAAATAAAATAGTTAATTTTTCTCTTTAGATGCATATAGCTCATCTTGAATGCAAAGAAGGGAAAGATTAAGGTGCCAGATAAGTTTAAGAAATCCATTATAGTAACTGGAATTCAAATGACTTATGAAGGAAAATGTGAAAAGTGGAGTTTTAACAACCACACGGTGAAAATAGTTAAAAATGAACCCTGTGTGTAAAAGGAAGTGAAACTGGGATCACAGCACCTAAATATGGGAGCCAAGAACTAGCTAACTTCCATAAAAGGAAATTTCAAAATATGTTTATTTTGGCTGGTTGGAAGTCTAAAGATAGCTGCAAACCTTGGCCTATAAATATAAATAATAATCTGTGATTGATGGAAATCCACATTCAGGAATTGAGCAAGTTTAAGTCATGTATTGGGGCAATGTAAGGAGCAAAAACATTAATTAGAATGCTCTAGGCCCTGGTTTGGCCACCTGATGTGAAGAGTGGACTCACTGGAAAAGACCCTGATGGTGGGAAAAACTGAGGGCAGGAGGAGAAAGAGGCCACAGAGGATGAGATATTTGGATGTCATCACTGACTCAACGCACATGAGTTTGAGCAAATTCAGGGATATAGTGAAGGACAGGGAAGCCTGGTGTGTTGCAGTTCATGGGGTCACAAAGAGTTGGACACAATTTAGAGACTGAACAACAAAAACAGGGCCTGATTAGATAGTAACTTCAAAACCATATCATAGGGCTTCCCCTGGTGGTCCAGTGGATAAGGACACCGCCTTGCAATGCAAGGGGCGCCAGTTCGAGCCCTGGCCTGGGAAGATCCCACGTGCCACGGTGTATGGCTGGACTGCTGTGTCCGATTGCCGAGCCCCGGAGCTCTGGAGTGCATGCGCCCAGAGCCGGTGCTCTGCAGCGACAGACGCCACTGCGAAGGGAGACCCACAGGAGCCAAAGAACAAAGATGGATGAAAATAGAGAAATGAAAGACCAATAGAAGTGACCCGCCCGCTCTCCTCCCTCCCCCATCCCGACCCCACCCAAAATAAGTAAATAAATAATCTAAAAAAAAAAACACCATATCATAGTGAACCTCTATAACTAGATATACCTACAAGAAAGGAATTACAGAATGTGAGAAATTCAACTGCCCATAAGAGACAAAATGTAGCAAAGGAAAGAATTTACTCTAGGGGGAATTAGACATAAGAGAGAGATTCTGATAGTAAAGTTATAAAACAAGAATACATAACTGGTTAGAGATTTTAAAAAGAATAAAAAAGAGATGGAGATAAGGTGCACATAAAAAAATTCTCGATAGGTAAAAAGATAAAGCTAAAGAGAGACTTGATTAATTTGAAAATAATAGAGGAAATCTTCATAAAATAATATAGATAAATGAAATGAAAGATAAGTCAAAACATTTGAAATACAGAATAAAAAGCTTTAACAAGTACCCAAGATTTATTTTAAAATTTTAATTGAAATGATTACAGATTCATAGAAGTTTGCAAAAACTAGTAAACTGAGGTCTCATATACCCTTTACTTAGTTTCTTCCAAAGGTTACATCTTACATTTTAATAACATCTTAATATTACATTTATGTAATACTATAACAGGCAAACAGTGGTATAATTAGTGTATTACTATATGCTGTCTCCTTGTTCCTAAAAATTTTCTTTGCTTTGAGGTCTACTTATTAACATGGCCTGCAACTCCTACTTTCTTTGGATTAACATCTATATACCTTTTACTTTCAACTTGCCTATTTCTATACATTTAATGTGAGTTTCTCATAGACAGCATGTGCTTCAGTCATGATTTTTAGTTGATTTTCAAAACTGTATATTAATTGGTAAATTTAAATTATTTGCTTATTATTAAAGTTAAACTTCATTTTTTAGAACAGGTTTAGATTTATAGAAAAGTTCTGAATGTAGCATAGGAACACTCTCATCTGTCTAACCCCAACCTCCCCTGTTGTTTACATTTTGTTATCACACTTTCATTATAATTAATGAAGCAATATTGACACACTATTACCTTTATTCATATTCTTTTTTTTAGTCTTTGCTTCATGTCCTTGTTCCATATCAGGATCCACTGAGGGTGCTACATTATATGAGCTGTCATATTTCCTTAGATTTTTCCTTCTGTGATAGTTTTAAAAGTTTTCCTTGTTTTTGATGTCTTTAATTCTTTTAAGAAGTACTAGGCAAGTGTTTTGTAGAATTTCCCCCAATTGGGATTTGTCTGGCCTTTTTCTCATTAGACTGAAGTATGATTTTTAAGGGTAAATCCTTTAAAAATGGTGAAGGGTCACTTCATCCCACTATATCAAGGATACATACTACCAATGTGAATTATCTTTGCTGACCTTTAACCTTGACCTTTTGGTTAATCTAAAATCACTGTCATTAAACTTGTTTTTCCCTACAGGTAAAGTACCATAGTGCTCTCTATTTCAGGTTTTGTTTTTTTTTTTCCACCTTACTTTTTGAAGTTTCACTATTTTGTATCTTAGCATGCGTTTCTTAGAATTTATTCTGAGTTTTCTTATCTTCTTGAATCTATAGACTTTATGGTTGTTTTGTTATTTTTGTTTATTTTTCTGAATCTGAGAAATTTTCAGCCTTTATTTTTTTCAAATGGTTTTTCAGTTGTCTATTACACCTGCCCTTTGGAGCTTAATCAAACAAATGTTAAACCTTTTGTAGCAAGAACTATGGTCCGGGAAATTATAGGTTTTTGTTTGATTTTACCTCTTATTTTCTCTTTTTCTTTTTTTCTCCCAAGTTTGTTTCTCTCTGTTCAGATTGGGTGATTTTTATTGTTCTGATCAAGTTCATTGAGTCTTTCTTCTATCATGTCCATTCTGCAAATTGTAAATTTAAATTATTTTTTGGGCTTATTTTATTATTAGTTGATTTTCAAAACTGTATATTAATTGGTAAATTTAAATTATTTGCTTATTATTAAAGTTAAACTTCATTTTTTAGAACAGGTTTAGATTTATAGAAAAGTTCTGAATGTAGCATAGGAACACTCTCATCTGTCTAACCCCAACCTCCCCTGTTGTTTACATTTTGTTATCACACTTTCATTATAATTAATGAAGCAATATTGACACACTATTACCTTTATTCATATTCTTTTTTAGTCTTTGCTTCATGTCCTTGTTCCATATCAGGATCCACTGAGGGTGCTACATTATATGAGCTGTCATATTTCCTTAGATTTTTCCTTCTGTGATAGTTTTAAAAGTTTTCCTTGTTTTTGATGTCTTTAATTCTTTTAAGAAGTACTAGGCAAGTGTTTTGTAGAATTTCCCCCAATTGGGATTTGTCTGGCCTTTTTCTCATTAGACTGAAGTATGATTTTTAAGGGTAAATCCTTTAAAAATGGTGAAGGGTCACTTCATCCCACTATATCAAGGATACATACTACCAATGTGAATTATCTTTGCTGACCTTTAACCTTGACCTTTTGGTTAATCTAAAATCACTGTCATTAAACTTGTTTTTCCCTACAGGTAAAGTACCATAGTGCTCTCTATTTCAGGTTTTGTTTTTTTTTTTCCACCTTACTTTTTAGAAGTTTCACTATTTTGTATCTTAGCATGCGTTTCTTAGAATTTATTCTGAGTTTTCTTATCTTCTTGAATCTATAGACTTTATGGTTGTTTTGTTATTTTTGTTTATTTTTCTGAATCTGAGAAATTTTCAGCCTTTATTTTTTTCAAATGGTTTTTCAGTTGTCTATTACACCTGCCCTTTGGAGCTTAATCAAACAAATGTTAAACCTTTTGTAGCAAGAACTATGGTCCGGGAAATTATAGGTTTTTGTTTGATTTTACCTCTTATTTTCTCTTTTTCTTTTTTTCTCCCAAGTTTGTTTCTCTCTGTTCAGATTGGGTGATTTTTATTGTTCTGATCAAGTTCATTGAGTCTTTCTTCTATCATGTCCATTCTGCTGTTGAGTTCATTCAATGAATTTTTCATTTTAGCTGTGTGTTCCATATTAAAAAAAATTTCTTTTCCATTGCTACTTCTCTACTTGAGAAGTACTTTGCTTCTACTTCTCTACTGAGACTTTACATTTTTTCATTGTGTCAGGCTTCATTATAACCTCTCATCCAAAAGATTTTTATGATGACTGTGTTACAGTCCTTATCAGATAATACCTACAGTTATACCATCCAGTGTTAGTATCACCGATTGTCTCTTCTCACTCCAAATGAGGTTTTCCTTACGCACGGTACAATGAGTGATTTTACAGTTATACCCTGGAAATTGGGGGTGTTACGTTTTGACATTCCAGATTTTGAAAGGGAAGCATCACCTCACTATTATTGCCAGGTAGGGCCAGGAGTCCATGTTCCTCACAGGGCTTCCACTGACTCTAAAGTGGTAGCAGGACTCCTTTTTGCCTCTGAAAGGTGGTGAAAGTTCTGACTCTCCTCTAGGTCTCCTTTGATACCAATGCAGAAAATAGGGGAGTGGCATGCCTTACTACCAATAAGTAGTGGAGGAAATGTAGACTCCCCACAGGGTCTCCAATGATACCATAGAGGTGAGAGTTTCATAGTTACTCTCAAGACAAGTTGAAGTCTTGCCTTCCTATTTGGCCTCTGATATTACCCTAGTGGGTTAGTGTGCAGAGAAATACCTCATTCAAGTCAAGAAAAAGTGAAGTCTAGGTGCCCTATTAACCCTTTGCTGAGGAGGGTGGAGTGGGTGTCAGGCCATATCTGGCTGGAGCTAGGTATTATTGTTTAAAGGTTTTCGATTTTGTTAGGCTTTCTCTTTTCCTAGTCTTTTGAGTAAAAGAACTAACTTTCATTGAGACTTTTTTATTTATGCCTTTCATACTTCTGGACTGATGGCCTCTGCAGCACCCAGCCTGGAGTATCTATAGTAAAAATAAAGCCCACCACTGTTATTGTCCAAAAGTGCTGAGGTCTCCAGTCCTCTGCCTTCTCCTTACTTTTCAAATCTTTCTGATGCTCACTTTACATGTGGTCTAGAATTTCTTCAATGTATTTATCAGGAGGAACTGGAAAAGCTGCATCTACTTCTGACAGGAGTTAAGGATGTAGAACGCAGAAAGAATGGTGGGTAGGTAATATTTGAAGAGGAATAGTTGAAAAATTTTCAGATATGACACAAACAGTAATTTAAATTGAAAGGACACATTGAGAACTTGGTAGAATTAAAACTATAAAATTAAATTAAATTAAAACTCACTTAAGTGAATTAAAACTCACTATAAGGAATTTTCAGAAAACCATAGATGTAGAAAAAAATCATAAAAGTCACAAGAAGAAAGATTATTCCAAAGGGAATGACAATAAATTTAGCACCAGACTTAGTACCAGCAGCAGCCATATATGTCAAAAATAATATAACCAATATATTTGAAAATATGTCATAAATTAGTCACAAATTATAAGTCTAGAATTGAAAACAAACCAAACTATCACTTAAACTGAGATTAAAATAGGTATACTAATAGACATACAACTTAGAAATTATAAAGTTTACTATCCAGAGGACCTCATTGAAAGGGCTACTTTAAAATTACTTCCGTGAGGTAAAAATATACTAGGAGGAAAGTGTAGGCTGCAAGAAAAAAAAAAAAAATATGAGTCAGGACATGATAAATCAAGGTGGCAAATCTAAAGCAGAAATTACTAAGCACATAAAAAATACACTATTGCCAAAAATATTTATAAATAATATGAATATTAATTATGATAAAACAATAGCAATATTTCTATTATACTTAATAATATTCACTATAGAACAAGAAAAATGGACAAAACTTGAACATTAGGAAAGATGCTAATTTAAAGAAAAACTTAAAATATGTTAGGAAATTTATTAATTCTGGAGGAGAATAATGATATTTATTCAAACTTATTTAGAAAAATATTAATTTAAAAATGCATTATTACTTAAGTATAAAGAATAAATTGGAACTATTTTTCAGCAGAAAATAGGGGGAGAAAAAGAAACAAGCAAAACTCATTATCCAACAGAAAGCAAAAGCAAAGGATCCAGAAACTAAGACTGTAGGAGATGAAAAATCATATGTTATAATATGTCACACAAGCAGCAAGGGGTGGAGCTAAGATGGCAGCGTAGAAGGACGTGCACTCATCTCTCCTGCAAAATCGCCTGAATTGCAACGAGTTCCTGAAAAACCATTGACAGGAGGAGGTTGGATCTGATCACAATAAAGATACCCCACATCGAAGAACAAAGGAGAAGCTGCATCAAGACGGTAGGAAGGGTGCAAGCGCACTTTTAAAAGTCAAACCTCATACCCGACAGATGTGGCTGGGTGGGCCAAAGGTGCAAAGCCTCTTGCAGATCAAGACCCGGGAAAGGAGCAGTGATGCCCACAAGGGACTGAGTCAGACCTACTTTGGAGGGTCCAAGTGCCCCCTTGAACTAGAAGTGCCCTTGAGCAGTCCTTGGAAGGACGGCACTCAGTTCCCTTTGGAAGAGGTTACCATTAACCCGGTCATAGAGCCACCAAGGAGGACTGGAAACTCTGTGCACACTGTGATCCAGGAGAGGGGAATAGCGATCCTTCATGAGACTAAGCCAGACTCACCTCTCAGTATTCTGACGTCTCCCATGGTGGCGGGGGTCGATGGTGGCCTGCAGCAGGGTCGGGGTCACTGTGGAAGTGCTTCCCATAGAGAATGAGGGAATAAATCCTTTGTGAGAGAGACGCCATTTTCCCTACTGTAGTTTGGCTGTTGGTCAAACTGCAGGGCTGCTGGACAAGCGACAGGGAGGGAATTTAGCTCCACCCAGCAAGAAAAGGGATTTGGATTAAGAAACTCCCAGAGCCAGCCTGGGCGGGCCTTTTAGTTCTGGAATAAGTCGAAATAAACAAGCAGTCAAAGAGGTCTTCAGATCCAACCACTGTCAGAGGCAAAAAAAGACTAATAAGTCCTGAATAGTCAGCAAGAGACAGAAGAACATAAACACTATTTTCACATTTTGTCTGAAGCTGGAGTTACTGCTGGATTTTTTAAATTTCATTTTATTCCTTATTCCTTTTTATTGCTTTTTTTTGATTTCTTTTGTTTTAATTGTTTTTTTCCCTTTTTTCCAAACCCATTCAGTGCCCCACCCCCTTGTTTTTTGGGGTGTGTGACTGTGGGTGTGTTTATTTCTTCCATTGAATTCTATTGAAGCTACTAATCTTATCAGTAAGGCTGAATATATTCAAGTTTACATAATTTTTTCTTCTTCTTTTTCCTTTTAAACCACACATTTTATTTTGTCATAAACTTCTGGTTCCACATTGGTCTAGGTGTTGTTTGTTTTTATTGTTTTTGCTTTGTTTTTCTATATTTTTCTACATACTTATTTCTGTTTTAATTTTTAAAATTTTTTATTTGTATTACTACTTTCTCTATAATTCTTTGTTTTTTCTGATGCTACTTTCCTATAGCACTAAACATACATACACATCTTTATCTCCCTAAATTTAACTTTGCAGTATTATTCTATATTTCTCTTCTATCCTCACTTTCTCTTTTTCCCTCTTCCCACCATATTTCTTACTCTGTTCTGTCCTCATTGCCTTATCCCCAACAGAGACCCTGCTCTAGCATTATTCTCCAATTTGTGCTCTACTTAGTTTGGTTGTTAACTGGCAGGTATCATTCTTGGTTTTCTCTATTTGCTGTGCTAATGTATTGTACTGTATTTTTGGTTGGAATGCTTGGGTTATGTTACAGCTGTATATCTTTATGTGTATAATTCAGTATACTAGATAGTATTTGCATAATATTTTAATTGCCATTTGTCAAAGGTATACCTTCTGTTTCTCATTAGCGTATATATGTTTTAATATCATTTAATGCCATACCAAACCAGCCATGAAATATACATTCCATGGTCAGGCAACAAGCCCCAGGGCTTTAGGGAGGGAGCATTGACTCCAAAATTCTACAATACTAGAGAATGCCTAACACTAAAGAGCAGTATACAAGTGAGAACACCAACAAAGGTAATCATATGCATGCAAGTCCTGACATCACCCAACCACCAGCATAACCCAGAATAAGAAGCCCCATCCAAACACCAACAGACGTAACTCAAAGTCTGGGAAAAGGAAATCCCAAACAGAGTTAGTTAAAAAATTAATAATAACAATGAAACAGCAGAGAAATACCACACAAGCGAAGGAACAATCCACAAACACACAAGATCAAATCAACAAAGAGGATTTGGACGAACTTTCTGAAAGTGATTTCAGAAGAATGATAGTAAAGATGATCAAAGACACTGAAAACAGAATGTTAGAGAAATTGCAAGACACAACTAACACACTGAATAAAGAAATACAAGAACTTACAGAAAAAGTAACAGAGACAAACGACACAATTGCTGAACTGAAAAACACTGTAGAAGGAATCAAGAGCAGAGTATCTGAGACAGAAGACTGGATAAGTAAGCTGGAAGATAGAATGGTGGAAGTAACTGCCAAAAAAAAGAATCTAGCTCAAAGAATGAAAAGAGCAGAAGATAGCCTCAGAGACCTTTGGGTTTATATCAAACTCACCAATATTCAAACTATAGGGGTTCCAAAAGAAGAAGAAAAAAAGAAAGGCTATGAGAAAAATTTTGAAGAGATTATAGTTGAAATTTTCCCTAACATGGGAAAAGAAATAGTCCATCAAGTCCAAGAAGCGCAAAGAGTACCATACAGAATCAACCTGAGAAGAAACACACCAAGACTCATATCAATGAAGCTAACACAAACTAAACACAAGGACAGAATTCTCAAAGTAGCAAGGGAAAAGCAACTAGGGACATACAAGGGAAAGCCCATCCGTTTAACAGCTGATCCTTCAACAGAAACTCTGCAGGCCAGAAGGGAATGGCAGGACACATTGAAACGGCTAAAAGAGAATAATATGCAACCAAGAAGCCTCTACCCTGCAAGGATCTCATTCAAAATGGATGGAGAAATCAAAAGCTTTACTGATAAGCAAAAATTAAAAGAATTTAATAACACCAAACCAGCCTTACAACAAGTGTTAAAGGGACTTATATAGACAATAAGTATAAGAGAAAGAGGAGATCCACAAAACAAACTCATCATAACATCTGAGAAGATGACAATAGGATCATTTGTATCAATAATTACTTTGAATGTAAATGGGCTAAATGCCCCAACCAAAAGACAGAGAGTGGCTGAATGGATTCAAAAACACGACCCATACATATGCTGCCTCCAGGAAACTCACTTCAGACCTAGAAACACTCATAGACTGAAAGTGAGAGGCTAGAAAAAGATATTCCATGCAAATGGAAATCAAAAGAAAGCTGGAGTAGCAATCCTTATATCAGACAAAATAGACCTCAAAATAAAGAAGATTCGAAGAGACAAGGCAGGACACTACATAATGATCAAGGGATCGATCCAAGAAGATTTAACAATCATAAATATCTATGCACCCAACACAGGAGCGCCCCAATACATGAGACAAACACTTTCAGACATAAAAGAATACGTCGACACTAACACAATCATAGTAGGAGACTTTAACACTCCTCTCACACCAATGGACAGATCATCCAAACGGAAAATTAGTAAAGAAACACAAGCCTTAAATGCCACACTAGAAGAAATGGACCTCATCGATATCTTTAGGACGTTCCATCCAAAAGCAGAATACATTGGGTTTATATCAAACTCACCAATATTCAAACTATAGGGGTTCCAAAAGAAGAAGAAAAAAAGAAAGGCTATGAGAAAAATTTTGAAGAGATTATAGTTGAAATTTTCCCTAACATGGGAAAAGAAATAGTCCATCAAGTCCAAGAAGCGCAAAGAGTACCATACAGAATCAACCTGAGAAGAAACACACCAAGACTCATATCAATGAAGCTAACACAAACTAAACACAAGGACAGAATTCTCAAAGTAGCAAGGGAAAAGCAACTAGGGACATACAAGGGAAAGCCCATCCGTTTAACAGCTGATCCTTCAACAGAAACTCTGCAGGCCAGAAGGGAATGGCAGGACACATTGAAACGGCTAAAAGAGAATAATATGCAACCAAGAAGCCTCTACCCTGCAAGGATCTCATTCAAAATGGATGGAGAAATCAAAAGCTTTACTGATAAGCAAAAATTAAAAGAATTTAATAACACCAAACCAGCCTTACAACAAGTGTTAAAGGGACTTATATAGACAATAAGTATAAGAGAAAGAGGAGATCCACAAAACAAACTCATCATAACATCTGAGAAGATGACAATAGGATCATTTGTATCAATAATTACTTTGAATGTAAATGGGCTAAATGCCCCAACCAAAAGACAGAGAGTGGCTGAATGGATTCAAAAACACGACCCATACATATGCTGCCTCCAGGAAACTCACTTCAGACCTAGAAACACTCATAGACTGAAAGTGAGAGGCTAGAAAAAGATATTCCATGCAAATGGAAATCAAAAGAAAGCTGGAGTAGCAATCCTTATATCAGACAAAATAGACCTCAAAATAAAGAAGATTCGAAGAGACAAGGCAGGACACTACATAATGATCAAGGGATCGATCCAAGAAGATTTAACAATCATAAATATCTATGCACCCAACACAGGAGCGCCCCAATACATGAGACAAACACTTTCAGACATAAAAGAATACGTCGACACTAACACAATCATAGTAGGAGACTTTAACACTCCTCTCACACCAATGGACAGATCATCCAAACGGAAAATTAGTAAAGAAACACAAGCCTTAAATGCCACACTAGAAGAAATGGACCTCATCGATATCTTTAGGACGTTCCATCCAAAAGCAGAATACACTTTCTTCTCAAGTGCTCATGGAACATTCTCCAGGATAGACCACATCTTGGGCCACAAATCAAACCTCAGTCAATTCAAGAAAACTGAAATTATATCAACCATCTTCTTGGACCACAATGCAATGAGACTAGAGATCAACTACAGGAAAAAAACGCTAAAAACACAAACACATGGAGATTAAACAACACATACCTTAAAAACCAACTGATTACTGAGCAAATCAAAGGAGAAATTAAAAAATTCCTAGAAGAAAATGACAATGAACGTTCAACATGACAGTGCAAAAGCTATGTGATACTGCAAAAGCAGTTCTAAGAGGGAAGTTTATAATAGCAATTCAATCCTACCTCAAGAAATTAGGAAAATCTCAAACAGATGACCTAACCGTACGCTTAAAACAACTGGAGAAAGAAGAACAAAAACACCCCAAAGCCAGCAGAAGAAGGGGAATCATAAAGATCAGAGCAGAAATAAATGAAAAAGAAACGAAATAAACAATAGTAAAGATAAATAAAACAAAAAGCTGGTTCTTCGAAAAGGTCAATAAAATCGACACACCACTGGCTAGACTCATCAAGAAAAAAAAGAGAGAAGAACCAGATCACCAAAATCAAAACTGTAAAAGGAGAGATTACAACAGAGAATGCAGAAATCCAAAGATTCTAAGAGACTATTATGAACAGCTATATGACAACAAACTGGACAACCTGGAAGAAATGGACAGTTTCTCAGAGAAGATTAATCTCCCAAGACTCAACCAGGAAGAAATAGAAACTATGAATGAGCCAATCACAAGCTCACAAACAATGAAAAATCAGAAAATGAAATCAAAGAGGCAATCCCCTTCACTATTGCCACCAAAAGAATTAAATATCTAGGAATAAACTTACCCAAAGAAACAAAAGAACTGTACACTGAAAATTACAAGATACTCATGAGAGAAATTAAAGAAGACTTAAACAGATGGAGAGATATTTCGTGTTCCTGGGTCAGAAGAATCAATATTGTGAAAATGACCATACTACCAAATGTCATCTATAGATTCAATGCGATCCCTATCAAACTACCAATGACATTCTTCACAGAACTAGACCAAAAAATAACGCAGTTCATATGGAAACACAAAAGACCTCGAATAGCCAAAGCAATCCTGAGGAAGAAGAATGGAGCTGGAGGGATCAGCCTCCCCAACTTCAGATTCTACTACAAAGCAACAGTCATCAAGACAGTGTGATACTGGCACAAAAACAGAACTATAGACCAATGGAACAAGATCGAGAACCCAGAGATAAACCCACGCACCTATGGGTACCTTATTTTTGACAAAGGAGGCAAAACTATAAAATGGGACAAAGACAGCCTCTTCAACAAATGGTGCTGGGAAAATTGGACAGCTACATGCAAAAAAATGAAGTCGGAACATTCCCTGACACCATGTACAAAGATCACCTCAAAATGGATTAAAGACCTAAATATAAGACCAGAAACCATCAAACTCTTAGAGGAGAATATAGGCAAAACCCTCAAGGACATAAATCAAAGCAAGATCTTCTCTGACCCACCTACTAGAATAGCAGAACTAAAAAGACAAATGAATATGTGGGACCTAATGAAACTTAAAAGCTTCTGTACAGCAAAATAAATTACAATAAATCTGAACAGACAACCCACAGAATGGGAGAAAATCATAGAAAATGAAACAACAGACAAAGAATAAATCTCCAAAATCTAGAAGCAACTCAGACAACTCAGCACTGGAAAAATGAACAACCCAATCAAAAAAATGGGAAAAGGACCTAAACAGACACCTCTCCAATGATGACATACAGATGGCCCAAAAACACATGAAACGATGCTCAACTTCACTTATAATTAGAGAAATGCAAATCAAAATTATAATGAGATATCACGTCACACCCATCAGAATGGCCATCATCCACAAATCAACAGACAATAAATGCTGGAGAGGCTGAGGAGAAAAGGGAACACTCCTGCATTGTTGGTGGGAATGTAAATTGATACAGCCCCTATGGAAGACAGTATGGAGATTCCTTAAAAAACTCAAAAGAGAAGCACCATACAACCCAGCAATCCCACTCTCAGGTTTATACCCTGGTGATATCAAAACTGAAAGAAGCACCTGTACCCCTATGTTCATTGCAGCTCTCTATACAATAGCTAGAACATGCAAGCAACCTAGATGTCCATCGATGAATGAACGGATCCAAAAGCTCTGGTACATATATACAATGGAATACTACACAGCTGTAAAGAGAAATGCAGAAGAATCAGCCCTAATGAGGTGGCTGGCTCTAGAACCTATCATAAAAAGTGAAGTCAGTCAGAAAGAGAAGGACAAATACAATATATTAACACATATATATGGAATCTAGTAGGATGGTGATGATGGCACACGCAGTGAAGTGACGGAAACACAGACAGGGACAGTGGACATATGGACATTGTGGGGAAGGAACAGAGGGTGGGAGGTGTAAAGGAAGTAGCATGAAGGCCTGTACTATCATAAGTGAAGAAAATAGCTCTAGTCATTGCTCAGTGAGAAAAGGGGATCCTTCAGGGGTGCTGTGTGATGGTCAGGAGGGGTGGGAAGGGGGTGATATACATATGACTAATCTGGGAACATACATATCTGTAAAAAACAAAACTCTGTAAAAGTTAAAAGTAAAAGTTAAAAAAAAAATACAGAGACTCTCAGATTAGATAATATCAACTCCAGACAAATGCTTTTTTCAAGAAACTATTTTAAAATCAAATAATAGAGAAAGGAGAAAATTAAGATTTGGGAGAAGGTAAATCAGGTAAGTGGCTTCCCAAGTGGCATGAGTAGTAAAGGACCCACCTGCCCATGCAGGAGATATAAGAGACTCAGGTTGGTTCCTTGGGTCAAGAAGATTCCCAGGAGGAGTGCATGGCAACCCACTCCAGTATTTGAGCCTGGAGGACTACAGTCCATGGGGTCGTAGTGTCAGACATGACTAAGCAACTTAGTGCACAGATTAGATAAGTACTAACCAAAGTCTACCAGCAAAGCAATGGAATTCTAGAGCAGGATTTTGCAACCTCAGTACCACTGACATTTTAGGCAAGATATTTATTGTGGGAGGCTGACTGGTGCATTGCGGTATCTATCCTACTGTATATAGTGCCACCCTCTCTTCTAGTATTGACAATTTAAAATGTTCTTTGACATTGCATAATATCACCTGGGAGCTAGTTATTTGTGGGAAAAGGTCACAGATTTAGAGGGAATCATATTGAAAGGGAGAAAAAAAGGACTTTTCCTGTAGGCAGAATTCTAAGATGTCTGCTAAGATTACTGCCTCCTGGTGTACACACATCTTCCTGCCACTTAATCAAACACTAATCTAGGTGTAGTTGAAGGGATTTGCAGATCTAATTAAGGTCTCAAATCAATTGACCTAAAAAATAGGGAGATTATGTGACATGGAACCTGACCTAATCAGATGAACTTTTAAAGGCGTCTGGGCTCTTCCTGAAGTCAGACATTTGAAGTGAGGAGAACCTGATGAAAGATAGAGTCTCCGTTAGGTGTCTTTGAACATGGATGCAACCACATGGCAAGTAAAATGGCTGTTCCCTGAAAGTTGAAATCAACCCCTCTCTCTGAAAGCCACCAAAATATGGGGACCACAGCCCTGGAGCTGTAAACAGTGGCCACAATCACACCATTTCTTTGCTCATTTATTTTAAATTTTCTTGCTTATTCATATGCTTTTGCTTTTCTGCATGAATTTGAAGAATTCACTTTTTGTGTCCTGTAGCCCATTATTTTGCCTGTGAAATGGAGATAATAATAACATAAAGATCAAATAATGGTGACTGGAGAAGATATTTTTAATATATGAGGGTAACTTATTAGCAGTTAACTTCCAGAATACATAAAAATAACTTCTAAAATAAGGAAGAAAAAGTAGCAAAATCAGAAAATAAGTCAAGGTATTGAATTGTAGCTCACAAGAAATTTGAATGATAATCTCTATATAAAAATTAAATCTCCCAATTTAGGACCATTTCTATAGTATTTTTCTTAGTCAAAATGTAAAACAATTTATGGGTTCAATAATATAAAATACTGAGAATACTAAAAGTTGAATTGTCACCAACATTTTGGAGAGAATTTGGCAGCCTCTTAGTAAATTGTATAAATACCTGAGGGTCCAACAATACCACATTTCATGACAATAAAGAGACCACTGACATTTTAGGCAAGATATTTATTGTGGGAGGCTGACTGGTGCATTCGGTATCTATCCTACTGTATATAGTGCCACCCTCTCTTCTAGTATTGACAATTTAAAATGTTCTTTGACATTGCATAATATCACCTGGGAGCTAGTTATTTGTGGGAAAAGGTCACAGATTTAGAGGGAATCATATTGAAAGGGAGAAAAAAAGGACTTTTCCTGTAGGCAGAATTCTAAGATGTCTGCTAAGATTACTGCCTCCTGGTGTACACACATCTTCCTGCCACTTAATCAAACACTAATCTAGGTGTAGTTGAAGGGATTTGCAGATCTAATTAAGGTCTCAAATCAATTGACCTAAAAAATAGGGAGATTATGTGACATGGAACCTGACCTAATCAGATGAACTTTTAAAGGCGTCTGGGCTCTTCCTGAAGTCAGACATTTGAAGTGAGGAGAACCTGATGAAAGATAGAGTCTCCGTTAGGTGTCTTTGAACATGGATGCAACCACATGGCAAGTAAAATGGCTGTTCCCTGAAAGTTGAAATCAACCCCTCTCTCTGAAAGCCACCAAAATATGGGGACCACAGCCCTGGAGCTGTAAACAGTGGCCACAATCACACCATTTCTTTGCTCATTTATTTTAAATTTTCTTGCTTATTCATATGCTTTTGCTTTTCTGCATGAATTTGAAGAATTCACTTTTTGTGTCCTGTAGCCCATTATTTTGCCTGTGAAATGGAGATAATAATAACATAAAGATCAAATAATGGTGACTGGAGAAGATATTTTTAATATATGAGGGTAACTTATTAGCAGTTAACTTCCAGAATACATAAAAATAACTTCTAAAATAAGGAAGAAAAAGTAGCAAAATCAGAAAATAAGTCAAGGTATTGAATTGTAGCTCACAAGAAATTTGAATGATAATCTCTATATAAAAATTAAATCTCCCAATTTAGGACCATTTCTATAGTATTTTTCTTAGTCAAAATGTAAAACAATTTATGGGTTCAATAATATAAAATACTGAGAATACTAAAAGTTGAATTGTCACCAACATTTTGGAGAGAATTTGGCAGCCTCTTAGTAAATTGTATAAATACCTGAGGGTCCAACAATACCACATTTCATGTACAATATAAAGAGACTCTTACATCTATGGAGAGTAGAGAGACAAAGTATAAATTTTAGAATTGTTTGAATGGCCTAAAACATCATATTAATAGATAGGTAAATACATAAATAAAATGTGGAATATTCATATGAAGAACTACACAACAATTTAATAAAATAATCAACCTGACAATATTTTCTTTTTTTGCATAATCCTTCACAGGCTTAAAAAACAAGAAACAGAATGTTACATCTATTACAAAATCGGAGCAAAAATGTCATATGTTATTATGGAAGCATATATAGGTTTTGTCTTGTATTAAAATATAGATAGGAAACAGGCATGGCAAATTCATGATAATAGTTGGCTCTGGAGAGAGAAATAAATAAATAAATGATTAATATTTAATTAATTTATAAGTTAATATATACATACAACATATGGGAAATCAGTTCATCCAGTGGATTTTGAGGTGCCTTGTGGACTCTAAAGGGAAGGTGACATGGTATGGGGTGAGCAGAGCTCATGTGAGCAAGGCTTTTAGACATCCATACCCACTTCAACTCCAAGAGTTTTCATCTATACATGTTTCATAAAGTGGGCCTCCAAGTATACTGCTTTGAACTCAGAATTTCCTTGATAAAGACTTCCCAATCCAACAGTTCAATCCAGCTCTCTCATAGACTTACAGACTGGCTCAAGGTTATATTGAGGGCAGGATGCAGAGGTCCAGTTAAACTATTGTCCTAACTTTCCCTCTAGCCTTATCTTCTCCAGCTCTTCTCAGAGTTAAGGAAGATAATCCTCAAGTTTGTGGACTGGGTTTAGGATTAATTCCTTAAATGATCTGAGGATACAAAATTCCCAGCATTCCACATGCTGTGGCCCATGAAAGGCCACTTAAGGGCTGCCAGGCTACTTAGTGTTTGCATCCTTTTGTTGAGAGAGAATGCCACAGATTTTAAAATCTTGTTTAAAAATAATGGTACTGTATAATTTTGGTTGATTGATATCATTCAGTTGACATGGCATATACTTGTTAGCACAAATAACCCTGGACAAATCTCTGTTTATGAAATGTGAACAGATGTGCTTTAGTCCCTGTGAGATCCAAAGAACAGAGTAATATGAATATTACATACGGCTTTAAAAATATTCATCAACATTGCGTAAGTTTCTTTTCTATAGGCAAAGTGTTATGGCACACATTTTCCCTCATGATCCTCAGGACACTGCTAGGGATAGGCATTAATGTCATCTTTATTTTGCACCTGAGGAGATCAGACGTCAAGAGATGTGAGTGCCATCCCTGAAGTACAAGTCCTACCTTGGAGCTTATACCATCATTGCAATTAAAGTATTAGTTTACGTGTTATCATATGTGACCTATGAAGAGGGATCAGACAGACTTAACAGAGAACATGCCAGGCACATGAGTTAGTTGCCATGGGGTTCAAGCTCCCTTTATAAGGAATTCTAGGAGAAGTTTTGGCCTTGGGGATCAACATGGTCTGCAAAATACAGAGGACTGAGGACTTTATTAATTTCAAGTTAATGTCAAATTTTTAAAAAATGAGGTTTTCTTTCCTGATTCAAAAAATGCACACTTAAACACATGTACATATATATATGAAATCATGCAAGATCCTGAAAAATTAAAGAACATCTGATATCACTTGGAGAATTCAACTCAAATTCTATACATGTTTCATAAAGTGGGCCTCCAAGTATACTGCTTTGAACTCAGAATTTCCTTGATAAAGACTTCCCAATCCAACAGTTCAATCCAGCTCTCTCATAGACTTACAGACTGGCTCAAGGTTATATTGAGGGCAGGATGCAGAGGTCCAGTTAAACTATTGTCCTAATTTTCCCCTCTAGCCTTATCTTCTCCAGCTCTTCTCAGAGTTAAGGAAGATAAGCCTCGAGTTTGTGGACTGGGTTTAGGATTAATTCCTTAAATGATCTGAGGATACAAAATTCCCAGCATTCCACATGCTGTGGCCCATGAAAGGCCACTTAAGGGCTGCCAGGCTACTTAGTGTTTGCATCCTTTTGTTGAGAGAGAATGCCACAGATTTTAAAATCTTGTTTAAAAATAATGGTACTGTATAATTTTGGTTGATTGATATCATTCAGTTGACATGGCATATACTTGTTAGCACAAATAACCCTGGACAAATCTCTGTTTATGAAATGTGAACAGATGTGCTTTAGTCCCTGTGAGATCCAAAGAACAGAGTAATATGAATATTACATACGGCTTTAAAAATATTCATCAACATTGCGTAAGTTTCTTTTCTATAGGCAAAGTGTTATGGCACACATTTTCCCTCATGATCCTCAGGACACTGCTAGGGATAGGCATTAATGTCATCTTTATTTTGCACCTGAGGAGATCAGACGTCAAGAGATGTGAGTGCCATCCCTGAAGTACAAGTCCTACCTTGGAGCTTATACCATCATTGCAATTAAAGTATTAGTTTACGTGTTATCATATGTGACCTATGAAGAGGGATCAGACAGACTTAACAGAGAACATGCCAGGCACATGAGTTAGTTGCCATGGGGTTCAAGCTCCCTTTATAAGGAATTCTAGGAGAAGTTTTGGCCTTGGGGATCAACATGGTCTGCAAAATACAGAGGACTGAGGACTTTATTAATTTCAAGTTAATGTCAAATTTTTAAAAAATGAGGTTTTCTTTCCTGATTCAAAAAATGCACACTTAAACACATGTACATATATATATGAAATCATGCAAGATCCTGAAAAATTAAAGAACATCTGATATCACTTGGAGAACTCTGAAATATATTTTGTTCAAAAGAAAAAAAAATAGGCTACAATATAACTTTCACTTGCAGGGCTGCTTTCTTGCTAATCATTGCCCCCAGAAGCTTTACAGATCAATATAATAGAAGGCAACAGCAGAAAGCATATGGTCCAGTGTAAATTACTAAAAAAAATGAGTTACAAAGACATTATACGATGAATAAATTAAAGTATTCAGTCATAAATCCAGTAAGAAAGGGAGAAATTAAGAAGTTGTGAATAGGAGGGAAGAAAGGGCTCAGAATTAACTCGGAGATGAAATGAAGACTATACGTGATGGATGTGTGTCTCCAAGGGGCAGCTGAAGCGAACACGGAGTGTGAGAGCCTTGAACTCCTCCGCCAGGCCTCTAGGAGCCAGAGTGAAATATTGGCAAGAACAGGGCCCAGCCAGGAAAATAAATATTGGGTCACTGCCTAGGATCTAAAAGAAATAAGGTTAAACCTAATGAAAATCAGAGAGCAGATCTAAAGAAAAATGTATAATATTCTGTTCTTTCTTTTTTCTGTTCTGATTGGTTTTGATAGGAACATGTGTTTATGGGAGGGCTCTAATCTACGCATACAGAGGTTTGTTTTCTTTGAAAACCCTGAGATGGAGAGGAATAGAAATGAGAGAAGACTATGCTGGGAAATTGGCTTAAGCTTGTGCAAATTTTGTGGGATGTTAAATACTGGCATCCAAATGATATTCTTAAATTATTTGTATATTCTTTATATGTTATGGAGACCAGAGAGCCAGGATTTCATCTCTGAGGCCCACAGAACAGGCAGGTGAGCCAAGAACACATTCAGAATATTTGTTAGGTCCTTTATTTCAAAAATATTGGGAGGATTCGGTACCAAATACAAAGGGGAGTTTGTGTAGGTGACCAGATCCAAATTCCAGTGGTGGCAGCCACACCAAAGGGGCAGAGGAAATTAAAGTTCCTGCAGTAGCTGGTTATATATAACCCATCATTTACTACAATCCATGGGCAAATGTCAATGCATCATGCCCGCATGCGTGCTAAATTGCTTCAGTTGGGTCTGAATCTTTGTGACCCTATGAACTGTAGCCTGCTAGGGTCCCTGCATGGGATTCTTTAAGCAAGAATACTGGAGTGGGTTGCCATGCCCTTTTCCAAAGGATCTTCGCAACCCAGGGATTGAGCCCAGGTCTCTTAAGCCTCCTGCATTGGTGGGCAGGTTCTTTACCCCTAGCGCCATCTGGGAAGCCTCGTCTATGCATCAAATATTACTAACTTGCTATGGTACAGGAGAAACATTCAAAGTGAGGCCACCATGTAATGCAGTGCATATATATCTATACACATACATACACGCATATACATACACAAACATGCCTATACACATGTAGATACACACACACACATAAAGTGAGGATCACAGGGAGGCAAAGGGTCCATCAATCGAGAAACACTCTCTTTCTAAGAGGGGAAAATGACCATGTAGCCAAGAATGAGAGTACAGTTCTCTGTATAGTTGTGGTAGCTTCCAAAGTTTTAATATTTCCCTATTTACTCTTTTATTCAATCACTAGATACTTATAGGTCATATGCCATGTATCAGGCACTGTGCTGGGTACTGGGTGTTTGAAGATGCAGAAGGTACCACCATCCTTGGGCTGGGACTTCTCAGTGACTCAGAGGTAAAGAATCCATCTGCCAATGCAGGAGATTCAGGAGGCACCGGTTTGAACCCTGGGTTGGGAAGATTCCCTGGAGGAGGAAATGACAACCCACTCTAGTATTCTTGTGGGATGTTAAATACTGGCATCCAAATGATATTCTTAAATTATTTGTATATTCTTTATATGTTATGGAGACCAGAGAGCCAGGATTTCATCTCTGAGGCCCACAGAACAGGCAGGTGAGCCAAGAACACATTCAGAATATTTGTTAGGTCCTTTATTTCAAAAATATTGGGAGGATTCGGTACCAAATACAAAGGGGAGTTTGTGTAGGTGACCAGATCCAAATTCCAGTGGTGGCAGCCACACCAAAGGGGCAGAGGAAATTAAAGTTCCTGCAGTAGCTGGTTATATATAACCCATCATTTACTACAATCCATGGGCAAATGTCAATGCATCATGCCCGCATGCGTGCTAAATTGCTTCAGTTGGGTCTGAATCTTTGTGACCCTATGAACTGTAGCCTGCTAGGGTCCCTGCATGGGATTCTTTAAGCAAGAATACTGGAGTGGGTTGCCATGCCCTTTTCCAAAGGATCTTCGCAACCCAGGGATTGAGCCCAGGTCTCTTAAGCCTCCTGCATTGGTGGGCAGGTTCTTTACCCCTAGCGCCATCTGGGAAGCCTCGTCTATGCATCAAATATTACTAACTTGCTATGGTACAGGAGAAACATTCAAAGTGAGGCCACCATGTAATGCAGTGCATATATATCTATACACATACATACACGCATATACATACACAAACATGCCTATACACATGTAGATACACACACACACATAAAGTGAGGATCACAGGGAGGCAAAGGGTCCATCAATCGAGAAACACTCTCTTTCTAAGAGGGGAAAATGACCATGTAGCCAAGAATGAGAGTACAGTTCTCTGTATAGTTGTGGTAGCTTCCAAAGTTTTAATATTTCCCTATTTACTCTTTTATTCAATCACTAGATACTTATAGGTCATATGCCATGTATCAGGCACTGTGCTGGGTACTGGGTGTTTGAAGATGCAGAAGGTACCACCATCCTTGGGCTGGGACTTCTCAGTGACTCAGAGGTAAAGAATCCATCTGCCAATGCAGGAGATTCAGGAGGCACCGGTTTGAACCCTGGGTTGGGAAGATTCCCTGGAGGAGGAAATGACAACCCACTCTAGTATTCTTGCCTGGAGAATTCCATGGGCAGAAGAGCCTGGCAGGCTGCAATCCAGGGAGTCACGGAGAGTTGGACATGACTGAGGGGCTGAGCACACACGCATGCATCCATGGGCTGCCTTGAACCTAGAGGCATGATTTTTCAAGAGAAAATCACTAACAGGGGGAAATATATATATATATATATATATATATATATAAATATATATAATATTTATATATAATATTTATATATAATATAATATTTATATATAATATAATATATATATATAGTGTAGGGTTATTAGAAGTGAAATAGAGGTCAGCTCAGATAGAAAGATGGAAAATAAAATCTGTTCAGCAGCATCAAAAGGTAGGAAGGAACATCAGCCAAAATGGAAAGTGAGTTTGGGGTACTAAAGAAGGTCTGCTCTTGCTTTAATAATGTGGAAAATTTTTACAAAATCAAAGGTGTGGTTCACCTTCCCTGCTCTGCAGCCTCAAGGGAGCAAGCTATAGCCAATACAGGCTGCATGTGTGACTTGAGTTTCTCATCCTGAGCAGAGGCTGGCGCTCACTGCATGCTTGCACACCTGGGGTGTCCACCTGGTCCTTGACTTTCAGGTCAAAGTGGCAAGAGTCACCAGGGTGGGGGAAAGGGGGAAATCAGCAGCATTTTCCTGTCAGCCACAAAATTCTCCAGAAAGCATCTTTCGCCAGACACGTGCGTACATCTGCTCTTTGTCTTATGGTGCAAATGCCCTGAATACAGGCTGGCAGGTGCAAAAGAGCAAAAGAGGGTGATGGAGAGGAGTAGAGAATGATTTGATTTACATAATCTAATGCCTTTTCCTAATTCTTTGCTCTTTTCAGGCTAATTTTTAAGAGCAGTTCTTGGTTAAAACACAGCTTGTTTACCTGATACATTATCAATGCCCCATTATATTCTCTATATTTGGTATCTTACATTTTCAGTCAGTTTTAATTTTTTTTGCTTATAGGTCATATGTATCAGGCACTGTGCTGGGTACTGGGTGTTTGAAGATGCAGAAGGTACCACCATCCTTGGGCTGGGACTTCTCAGTGACTCAGAGGTAAAGAATCCATCTGCCAATGCAGGAGATTCAGGAGGCACCGGTTTGAACCCTGGGTTGGGAAGATTCCCTGGAGGAGGAAATGACAACCCACTCTAGTATTCTTGCCTGGAGAATTCCATGGGCAGAAGAGCCTGGCAGGCTGCAATCCAGGGAGTCACGGAGAGTTGGACATGACTGAGGGGCTGAGCACACACGCATGCATCCATGGGCTGCCTTGAACCTAGAGGCATGATTTTTCAAGAGAAAATCACTAACAGGGGGAAATATATATATATATATATATATATATATATATATATATATATATATATATATTTATATATAATATAATATTTATATATAATATAATATATATATATAGTGTAGGGTTATTAGAAGTGAAATAGAGGTCAGCTCAGATAGAAAGATGGAAAATAAAATCTGTTCAGCAGCATCAAAAGGTAGGAAGGAACATCAGCCAAAATGGAAAGTGAGTTTGGGGTACTAAAGAAGGTCTGCTCTTGCTTTAATAATGTGGAAAATTTTTACAAAATCAAAGGTGTGGTTCACCTTCCCTGCTCTGCAGCCTCAAGGGAGCAAGCTATAGCCAATACAGGCTGCATGTGTGACTTGAGTTTCTCATCCTGAGCAGAGGCTGGCGCTCACTGCATGCTTGCACACCTGGGGTGTCCACCTGGTCCTTGACTTTCAGGTCAAAGTGGCAAGAGTCACCAGGGTGGGGGAAAGGGGGAAATCAGCAGCATTTTCCTGTCAGCCACAAAATTCTCCAGAAAGCATCTTTCGCCAGACACGTGCCGTACATCTGCTCTTTGTCTTATGGTGCAAATGCCCCTGAATACAGGCTGGCAGGTGCAAAAAGAGCAAAAGAGGGTGATGGAGAGGAGTAGAGAATGATTTGATTTACATAATCTAATGCCTTTTCCTAATTCTTTGCTCTTTTCAGGCTAATTTTTAAGAGCAGTTCTTGGTTAAAACACAGCTTGTTTACCTGATACATTATCAATGCCCCATTATATTCTCTATATTTGGTATCTTACATTTTCAGTCAGTATTACCTTAGGAAACACTAATTTATGTTAGAACAGTAGATATAGAGCATATACTAGATGATCTTAAATATAGCTGTTAAATTTAAGAGAAGTGAGGAAAAAGAAAGAGAAGAAGGTAATATGAATAACACGAAATTCATTATTTAGTTAAGAGAATATATGTTAGCATCTCTGCATAGAAAGAAATGAAATCAGTCACAAATCAAACAATTTTGAATATTTTCTTAGATCGTAGAGTGGCTATAAATTAGTTTACTTTAAACTGTAAATGTGACTTTCTTTTCTTCAGAGAACTGAATAAATACATTGAACATTAATAACAACAAAAAAAGAAAAAAAACAGACTTTAGAGACTGATCAATACATTTACTGTCTGCTTTGAAGAAGTTCTGCAGCAATGATTTTTCAGTATTCATTGTTGTGGAATTTAAGAAAAAAATAAGAGAAAGAAAGAAAAGGAAAAGTGCATTTACAATCACTCTTACAGGGAATGCTTTTCTCCTTGGATCCTTCATGAAACACTTTTTCTGCCTGCAGAGGTCTCTCTTTGGCACTCTGATCATCGTAGCACACTGGCTCCTCTTCCTATTGCCATCTTCCTTCATTCTAACAAGATCATCATTGGCGCCAAACTCCATTGATCTATGCAGAAGCATTTTGAAAGTCAGGTTCTGTTGGTACCTAAGTGCATATCTCTGCTGTGCTCAGTCATTTAGTTGTGTCCGACTCTTTGTGACCCTATGGATTTAGCCCATCAGGCTCCTCTGACCATGAAATGCTCCAGGCAAGAATACTGGAGTGGGTTTCCATTTCCTACTTCAGAGGATCTTCCTAACCCAGGGATAGAATCCACCTCTCTTTTGCCTCCTGCATTGACAGGAAGATTCTTTACCACTGTACCACCTGTGAAGCCCTAGGGCATATCACTGCATTATAAAACAAAATATATGACTACAAAACTGATTTACAGCAAATAAACTACAGATTACAAATCCCAGTGGTATTCAGTCACATCACCACTTAGTCACGCCATGGTTGGCCAGACACCATTAACCCATTGCTGTAAGCTATGGCAGCGCTGATGCCCAAACTGTAATGGATGTTCCAGAAATAACTATTTTTATGCCTGTTAGACTCAATCCTAAAAATGTCTAAGAGCCATCCATGTTGTGTACTAGAGTCCATAGTCAAATTAAAATGGTCTGGAGGGAGGACGTTAAGAGGAGACCACTGCAACCATCTCACACAGTCTTCTCTAAAAAACAGACAACATTGCCAATGTCTGGGCATCTATTTAGCCATTCCACTCAAGTTCATTCTTAGGGGGTCTTGTCAATAAAGTCAAACCAGGGCTCTTGGTATGTAGAAGGGTTACTAAGGGTCTTTTTTGAGAGCTTCATTTAAAGCAGACAGTTTCAAACCTTAAAAAAAGTTAACTGATCAATACATTTACTGTCTGCTTTGAAGAAGTTCTGCAGCAATGATTTTCAGTATTCATTGTTGTGGAAATTAAGAAAAAAATAAGAGAAAGAAAGAAAAGGAAAAGTGCATTTACAATCACTCTTACAGGGAATGCTTTTCTCCTTGGATCCTTCATGAAACACTTTTTCTGCCTGCAGAGGTCTCTCTTTGGCACTCTGATCATCGTAGCACACTGGCTCCTCTTCCTATTGCCATCTTCCTTCATTCTAACAAGATCATCATTGGCGCCAAACTCCATTGATCTATGCAGAAGCATTTTGAAAGTCAGGTTCTGTTGGTACCTAAGTGCATATCTCTGCTGTGCTCAGTCATTTAGTTGTGTCCGACTCTTTGTGACCCTATGGATTTAGCCCATCAGGCTCCTCTGACCATGAAATGCTCCAGGCAAGAATACTGGAGTGGGTTTCCATTTCCTACTTCAGAGGATCTTCCTAACCCAGGGATAGAATCCACCTCTCTTTTGCCTCCTGCATTGACAGGAAGATTCTTTACCACTGTACCACCTGTGAAGCCCTAGGGCATATCACTGCATTATAAAACAAAATATATGACTACAAAACTGATTTACAGCAAATAAACTACAGATTACAAATCCCAGTGGTATTCAGTCACATCACCACTTAGTCACGCCATGGTTGGCCAGACACCATTAACCCATTGCTGTAAGCTATGGCAGCGCTGATGCCCAAACTGTAATGGATGTTCCAGAAATAACTATTTTTATGCCTGTTAGACTCAATCCTAAAAATGTCTAAGAGCCATCCATGTTGTGTACTAGAGTCCATAGTCAAATTAAAATGGTCTGGAGGGAGGACGTTAAGAGGGGAGACCACTGCAACCATCTCACACAGTCTTCTCTAAAAAAAACAGACAACATTGCCAATGTCTGGGCATCTATTTAGCCATTCCACTCAAGTTCATTCTTAGGGGGTCTTGTCAATAAAGTCAAACCAGGGCTCTTGGTATGTAGAAGGGTTACTAAGGGTCTTTTTTGAGAGCTTCATTTAAAGCAGACAGTTTCCATAACCTTTTAGCAGAACCTGCTATCTGATAACGTGAATTAAAGTCTCTCAAATGACTAATAATCATATCAGGGCTGCCATGTCAGCTTGTAGATTTGAATAAGAGGGTCTGAAAACATTTGCATGCCTCGATGTGCCAGTGCTAAGAAGCTAATGTGATAGTGCTGTCATAAAGCACTGCAAAGACATGACTTAATGTAATCTGTCATGTCATATGCTAATCTTCAACCATTACTTGAGTGCTGTAAGTAAGTAGAAAGCATTTGGGAGAAATCCTTTCCAATTTCTCTGAGTACCACTTCTGCTGCTGGTCAGCTCAAATGGGTTTTGTGCATTTAATGCAGAGCTCAAGTCAAGTTGGTTTAGGTCACACTTAATTAACCAGCACACTGATGGGCTGGGCCACTACTGCTCTATGGGAAACGGTTATTTCAGAGGCGGCCTAACAAGTAAATATTTTATACGTTAAAGGAAAAGGGAAAAGGACACTTTCTCAGTCCTTGATAAAGAATAGATTCTTTTCAGAGAAAACACGATG
This sequence comes from Tragulus kanchil, assembly GCA_022376925.1. Lineage (NCBI taxonomy): Eukaryota > Metazoa > Chordata > Mammalia > Artiodactyla > Tragulidae > Tragulus > Tragulus kanchil. The sequence goes on from JAIOJX010000032.1 coordinate 50,347,707, forward strand.
AATCTTAACAAGACATCATTTTGGTTTCTGCTTGCCTCCTTCTATATTTGAGTTGAGTTTACAGAAAGTAGATAATAAATAGTTAAAGACATTCCTCTCACCCTGATAGCAAGAACTCCCCTGTTCATCAGATATAGACTTATCACTCAAACAATAGAGGCTGCTGCAGCTGCAAGTCCACAGAAACAGAGGACAAGTGATCAAAGAACTCTTTAACGAATGACAGCACTCCTGTAAGCTATGGCAGCGCTGATGCCCAAACTGTAATGGATGTTCCAGAAATAACTATTTTTATGCCTGTTAGACTCAATCCTAAAAATGTCTAAGAGCCATCCATGTTGTGTACTAGAGTCCATAGTCAAATTAAAATGGTCTGGAGGGAGGACGTTAAGAGGGGAGACCACTGCAACCATCTCACACAGTCTTCTCTAAAAAAAACAGACAACATTGCCAATGTCTGGGCATCTATTTAGCCATTCCACTCAAGTTCATTCTTAGGGGGTCTTGTCAATAAAGTCAAACCAGGGCTCTTGGTATGTAGAAGGGTTACTAAGGGTCTTTTTTGAGAGCTTCATTTAAAGCAGACAGTTTCCATAACCTTTTAGCAGAACCTGCTATCTGATAACGTGAATTAAAGTCTCTCAAATGACTAATAATCATATCAGGGCTGCCATGTCAGCTTGTAGATTTGAATAAGAGGGTCTGAAAACATTTGCATGCCTCGATGTGCCAGTGCTAAGAAGCTAATGTGATAGTGCTGTCATAAAGCACTGCAAAGACATGACTTAATGTAATCTGTCATGTCATATGCTAATCTTCAACCATTACTTGAGTGCTGTAAGTAAGTAGAAAGCATTTGGGAGAAATCCTTTCCAATTTCTCTGAGTACCACTTCTGCTGCTGGTCAGCTCAAATGGGTTTTGTGCATTTAATGCAGAGCTCAAGTCAAGTTGGTTTAGGTCACACTTAATTAACCAGCACACTGATGGGCTGGGCCACTACTGCTCTATGGGAAACGGTTATTTCAGAGGCGGCCTAACAAGTAAATATTTTATACGTTAAAGGAAAAGGGAAAAGGACACTTTCTCAGTCCTTGATAAAGAATAGATTCTTTTCAGAGAAAACACGATGAATCTTAACAAGACATCATTTTGGTTTCTGCTTGCCTCCTTCTATATTTGAGTTGAGTTTACAGAAAGTAGATAATAAATAGTTAAAGACATTCCTCTCACCCTGATAGCAAGAACTCCCCTGTTCATCAGATATAGACTTATCACTCAAACAATAGAGGCTGCTGCAGCTGCAAGTCCACAGAAACAGAGGACAAGTGATCAAAGCAAGACATCCACTTGGCACACTCTTTAACGAGATGACAGCATCTCCTAATATACAGTCATTAAGGAAGGAGACGGGTTCTCACAGCTAAGTACAGTTTGCGAGACAGACAATGAGGGAGACTAGAGAGACTGACAAATTTTTGCCCAATTTTTTTAGGAACGTGTGCATGGAATTGTGATTCAAAATCTGAAGGTTATTTTTATCAGCCACACTGAGTCAAGTCAAAAACACGCCTAAAAACTCGAAGAACTGCCTTCTGGAATAGCATTTTTGAGGATGCTGAGCAGATGGTATGAGATTGTCCCCAACGATTCTGCCTGAATTTCCCAACATTCCAACGAGGCCTACTATTGGTAACCCAAGGGAACTTTCATTCATATGGGTACTGGCTTTTTATAGGGTCTAATTAGAAAGCACAACCAATTCCTACCTACAGTATTTTTTTAAAAAAATGCTTCTATAAAATTTTGTTTTGACAAATGTGTGTCAAATTCATGAAGAAAAATGAATGTAAATCAAAATTGTTAGAGATGTGAGGTCAGTATTTTCTTTCCAGCTATGGATTCTACTAAAATTTGGGACTGTCTATCAAAAGAAGGAAAAACCTGATCATGGAAGTGGTATCTTCTCTACTTACACCAGTTTCAGAAAATCTTGACCGTTGGTCATGAATTGATGGTTGCCTAGCACAGCTACATCTTCCTGTATGTTCATTTATAAAATTCCAGCTGACATTTCTTTTTTTAAAAAAATAATTTTTTGTTTTTCTTTCTTTATTTATTTTCATCCATCTTTATTCTTCAGCTTGTGTGGGCCTCCCATTGCAGTGGCCTTTCTTGTTGCAGAGCACGGGCTCTGGGCACATGCGCTCCAGAGCACTGGCTCATAATTGGACATGCCAGTCCAGCTGCCCTGTGGCACATGGGATCTTCCTGGGCCAGGGATCGAACCAGTGCCCCTTGCACTGCAAGGTGAACTCTTCACCCACTGGGTCAACAGGGAAACCCTCCAGCTGACATTTCAAAGAGGTAAAGAATGAGTGTCATTCACGGTGCCAGGGAAATGTGGTTCCTTATCTAGTTTTTTTTTTTTTTTTGCTCCTGAGAAAACCTAATCATCAGGGGACCCTTTGATCTTTTCTGCTCTTATTCAGCTGTGAATACTGGTCAGATGACTACTTTGGGCTGGTTGGAAGCTGGTCTCACTGGCACAGATTTCCAAGGCCAATCATCATTTGGACCATCCATTTAAAAGAGCACTTTCAACTCGATCCAGGCATCTTGCATTTGTATATTTCTAGGTCTGGGAAAATTCATTATTAAGAGAACAAAGTAACACATTCCTTGGATTTGAGGTCAATGGCTTCACCTTCCAAATGAGGGCAGTAAATGCCTTCTAAGTCCTCCAGGGACTTATCAGCTTGAGTTTAACATCACAGAAGCCTGTAAGACTAGGTTCCAGAAAATGATACTGCCTAATAATGTTAAGCCAAGGCAAGCCCTTTCCCCCCTATATCTTCCTATTCCTGATAGACTATCCAAATAATCTGTTTGGGTTAATCCTGCTTAATTGCTGTAACTTCCTGATAGCCTCTCAAAGTTCCTACTCAATCAACTTAAATTATTCTCTACCCCGAGTTCCAATGCTTGCAACTTTCCAAGGCTCATGATCACTCTTTCTGTGCCATCCCTTAACCCTCTCTCTTAAAAAGAAAAAATATCTGACTACCTTCTCTTCCCTTTGATTTCTTACGCTATTACCTTTGCCTAAACAGTCTTATTCCTTGTAAAACCTCAAATTATGCTTCTTTCCCCCAGTGTATCTGGGAAATATTCCCTGGTTAATCCAGCCAATAATTAATATTTTCATTGACTATTTTCATCTATCCCTTAATTCAAGAAAGCTCATACATTGATTGAGCTCCTTTCTTGTGTCAGATGCTATGCTAGCCAGTAGTAATGGTGATACAAGTAAGGAAATGGTTCTCACTCTCATATTCATTTTGTTATAAGCCTTATGCAAACACATGTAAATTATGTTGGCTGAATACTCTTTCATTTGACTTTTTATATTATGTTTTCCTTAAGGGTCTTATACAGGGAAAGGTTTTGATTATGCCTACTATTTTATATATCAATATACTCTCTTGTTCCTTCTCTATCTACTACCTTCTGAAAAATCCCAGGCAGTTTTCAGTTATGTAGAGGTGTTCATTCAGTTCTGAAAGGCCTTGTTACTTTAAGTTATTGTGTCAATTGGACTGAATAAGGCGGTATAGAAGATAATCATGAATCATGGGGCATTCCCCTGCTGTCAAATGATTGGGAATCTTTGAAAATGAAAGTGAAGTCATTCACTTATGTATGACTCTTTGCAACCCATGAATGAGCCATGGAATTCTCCAGGCAAGAAAACTGGAGGGCGTAGTCTTTCCCTTCTCCAGAGGATTTTAGTATTGCCTTTAGTAGAAGGTGATACCTTACAACATGAAATAAAGTGCCAAACTCAGCATGATCAGATTGGGTCAATAGTGATGATACAGATGAAACATGCATGTAAGGACTAGAGATGAAGGAAGAAATGAAGAGTGACTGGATAACCCATACATTTCTGCTAATTTATCATGAATTAAGTTTTATCAAGAATATTTGGGAACCTGTTGGGCTAGAGAGAAACAAGAGAAATCAGGAAGAGGGGCTCTTTAATGTGAGAAGATCAGAGGCAGGGAAAAAGTCAGATGAAAAGCATGAGACCTGGAAACTCTGAAATATCATTCTAAACTACTGAATTTATTAGTGTATCTCAGAAATCAGAATCATTGCCATCAAAAATGGAAACAGAACTGAGAGGCAAATGGCTGAGAGCCCTAAAGTAACTTATGTTGGTTCACCAATTAGGCCTAAGCAGTCTTATTCCTTGTAAAACCTCAAATTATGCTTCTTTCCCCCAGTGTATCTGGGAAATATTCCCTGGTTAATCCAGCCAATAATTAATATTTTCATTGACTATTTTCATCTATCCCTTAATTCAAGAAAGCTCATACATTGATTGAGCTCCTTTCTTGTGTCAGATGCTATGCTAGCCAGTAGTAATGGTGATACAAGTAAGGAAATGGTTCTCACTCTCATATTCATTTTGTTATAAGCCTTATGCAAACACATGTAAATTATGTTGGCTGAATACTCTTTCATTTGACTTTTTATATTATGTTTTCCTTAAGGGTCTTATACAGGGAAAGGTTTTGATTATGCCTACTATTTTATATATCAATATACTCTCTTGTTCCTTCTCTATCTACTACCTTCTGAAAAATCCCAGGCAGTTTTCAGTTATGTAGAGGTGTTCATTCAGTTCTGAAAGGCCTTGTTACTTTAAGTTATTGTGTCAATTGGACTGAATAAGGCGGTATAGAAGATAATCATGAATCATGGGGCATTCCCCTGCTGTCAAATGATTGGGAATCTTTGAAAATGAAAGTGAAGTCATTCACTTATGTATGACTCTTTGCAACCCATGAATGAGCCATGGAATTCTCCAGGCAAGAAAACTGGAGGGCGTAGTCTTTCCCTTCTCCAGAGGATTTTAGTATTGCCTTTAGTAGAAGGTGATACCTTACAACATGAAATAAAGTGCCAAACTCAGCATGATCAGATTGGGTCAATAGTGATGATACAGATGAAACATGCATGTAAGGACTAGAGATGAAGGAAGAAATGAAGAGTGACTGGATAACCCATACATTTCTGCTAATTTATCATGAATTAAGTTTTATCAAGAATATTTGGGAACCTGTTGGGCTAGAGAGAAACAAGAGAAATCAGGAAGAGGGGCTCTTTAATGTGAGAAGATCAGAGGCAGGGAAAAAGTCAGATGAAAAGCATGAGACCTGGAAACTCTGAAATATCATTCTAAACTACTGAATTTATTAGTGTATCTCAGAAATCAGAATCATTGCCATCAAAAATGGAAACAGAACTGAGAGGCAAATGGCTGAGAGCCCTAAAGTAACTTATGTTGGTTCACCAATTAGGGTTTTTAAGTCAGTTCAAGACTAGTCCATTATCTTATGTAGTTTCTAAAAAATATTTTTCAGAAATTATTAACTTAGCCATTATCTTTCTTATCAATAACACTGATTTATGGCAAAGCATAATATAAACTCTTAACCAATATCTGCTCTTCAGTCTTAATTAGGGGATTTAGGTTTTGCTAAAGGCTCACTGGTAAAGGCAGCTCATTCATCTCTAAATCAAGTTTTTACTTTTCAGAGGCCATTGTGTCTCTGAGGCCCCTTGTCAGCTTCCTGCTGGGTTTCTGTCCAAGTACTTAATTGTTAATGGCTCCCAGCTGTGCCACAACCATGCTTCTTTAACTCCTTCCTTCCTGGCTTACAAATGGTATTCTGTGCTTGAGAAGTCAAATCCCTAGTGTGAGCTTTGCCTAGAGATGAGGAATTAACTGCCAGGTAGGAAGATTTGAGTGCTGAGAACACAAGTGAATCTTACTAGGTCCAAAGAATGACAAGTAAACCTCTATTTCTGTCTCTTAGGTTGAGGTGACTATGTGGACTTTTACCTTGATCTCAGATAACAACATCAAATATATCTTTTCTTGTCTTATATTGTCTTGATGGACTTTAAAATGTATTTATAATTTAAGTATCAGCTTCCTCCTTAAAATTGTTATCTGTAGTCAATCTTTACTGACAATTCTTCAACTTCCTGTTCCTTTCCTCATCTTGTGTGGATGAGCTATGATCTTTCATGATCTTCAACTCAAACCCCAGTGAATCTTGATGTCAAACCCTATCCATGTGAGCACATCAGGCAAGCTCAGTGCATCTTAATACCCATGAAAGTCATCCAATTTTCTTTTAAGTTTTGCACATTGATGCTAGTTCATTTTACAAAAGAACATCTCCTTTGCAAAGGAACATAGCCCAAGTGACCTCTAAAGACCAGGAATAGGCTCTTGTGATGCCATAGACTGTGAGGACTTGACCTTGCCTAGGAGTTCAGAAAATCATCTTCCATGTAGTGATGCACTGAGACCTGATGGATGAGAGTGAGTGGTCTTGGAGTTGTGGTTGGGTAATTATTTCTGGCAGAAGAAACAGCAATGGGCACAGATTCTAAGTAACTCTAATGAAATGCCTTGGCCACAGAAATTATTAACTTAGCCATTATTTTTTTCTTTTTTCAATAACATTTTTTGATTTATGGCAAAGCATAATATAAACTCTTAACCAATATCTGCTCTTCAGTCTTAATTAGGGGATTTAGGTTTTGCTAAAGGCTCACTGGTAAAGGCAGCTCATTCATCTCTAAATCAAGTTTTTACTTTTCAGAGGCCATTGTGTCTCTGAGGCCCCTTGTCAGCTTCCTGCTGGGTTTCTGTCCAAGTACTTAATTGTTAATGGCTCCCAGCTGTGCCACAACCATGCTTCTTTAACTCCTTCCTTCCTGGCTTACAAATGGTATTCTGTGCTTGAGAAGTCAAATCCCTAGTGTGAGCTTTGCCTAGAGATGAGGAATTAACTGCCAGGTAGGAAGATTTGAGTGCTGAGAACACAAGTGAATCTTACTAGGTCCAAAGAATGACAAGTAAACCTCTATTTCTGTCTCTTAGGTTGAGGTGACTATGTGGACTTTTACCTTGATCTCAGATAACAACATCAAATATATCTTTTCTTGTCTTATATTGTCTTGATGGACTTTAAAATGTATTTATAATTTAAGTATCAGCTTCCTCCTTAAAATTGTTATCTGTAGTCAATCTTTACTGACAATTCTTCAACTTCCTGTTCCTTTCCTCATCTTGTGTGGATGAGCTATGATCTTTCATGATCTTCAACTCAAACCCCAGTGAATCTTGATGTCAAACCCTATCCATGTGAGCACATCAGGCAAGCTCAGTGCATCTTAATACCCATGAAAGTCATCCAATTTTCTTTTAAGTTTTGCACATTGATGCTAGTTCATTTTACAAAAGAACATCTCCTTTGCAAAGGAACATAGCCCAAGTGACCTCTAAAGACCAGGAATAGGCTCTTGTGATGCCATAGACTGTGAGGACTTGACCTTGCCTAGGAGTTCAGAAAATCATCTTCCATGTAGTGATGCACTGAGACCTGATGGATGAGAGTGAGTGGTCTTGGAGTTGTGGTTGGGTAATTATTTCTGGCAGAAGAAACAGCAATGGGCACAGATTCTAAGTAACTCTAATGAAATGCCTTGAGCCACAGAAGAAGTCAGCAAAGACAAGTCTTAGCTAAATGTTTGTGACAGGGGGAAGGAGAGTGGTAGGAAGTAAGACTAGAGAGATGGGCAAGGACCATACTGTGTCGGACCTGTATACCAAGGCAAAAACTTTGGCCTACTATCTGAAGTGCAATAGGAAACTCTCCCATAATTTTAGTTGGAAAGTGACTTAACTTTCTAGTCATCTTTTGGTATCCATAGGGAACTGCTTCTGGGATTCCCCATGGATAAAACAATTCTTAGATGCTCAAGTCCCTTACAAGAAATGGCCCTCTGTATCTGTATTCCATGTGGCTGAATTTGATCTGAAGTTGGTTGAATCTCTGAAGATATAACTTTTGGATATAGAGGGCAGGATTTCTTTATTTATTTTTAATTGGCACCAAAAGAGAATAAATTAGAGGCAACTGGATCCAGGTATGGCACATCAAGTAGAATGTTTAATTAGCCAGTGGTATTTCATTGTAATGCTCATTTTACAGATGCAGAGACTAAGATTTGAGAGGCTGTATACACTTTGCCTAAGTTGACCAAGTTTTTGCCAAAGTCAGGATCTGAATCCAGTTCTGTCTGACACTCAAGTTCATGTTACTTTCCACTACATTAATCTTCCACTTGTGTGTAGAACTTATGCCTCTTGACTCACTGAATGTAACTTGAGGCTAAGGCTTAGGAAAATTTCCCCAGTGCACACACCTGGTAATTAGCACACTGGCCTTAGGAAAATTTTTCCACACTGCATTGTCTTTGTCAAACCTTTTTATCCATGTGAATCTTGATGTAAAACCATCAGTGCAAGCCTCAGTGCATCTTAATACCCATGAAAGTCATCCAATTTTCTTTTAAGTTTTGCACATTGATGCTAGTTCATTTTACAAAAGAACATCTCCTTTGCAAAGGAACATAGCCCAAGTGACCTCTAAAGACCAGGAATAGGCTCTTGTGATGCCATAGACTGTGAGGACTTGACCTTGCCTAGGAGTTCAGAAAATCATCTTCCATGTAGTGATGCACTGAGACCTGATGGATGAGAGTGAGTGGTCTTGGAGTTGTGGTTGGGTAATTATTTCTGGCAGAAGAAACAGCAATGGGCACAGATTCTAAGTAACTCTAATGAAATGCCTTGAGCCACAGAAGAAGTCAGCAAAGACAAGTCTTAGCTAAATGTTTGTGACAGGGGGAAGGAGAGTGGTAGGAAGTAAGACTAGAGAGATGGGCAAGGACCATACTGTGTCGGACCTGTATACCAAGGCAAAAACTTTGGCCTACTATCTGAAGTGCAATAGGAAACTCTCCCATAATTTTAGTTGGAAAGTGACTTAACTTTCTAGTCATCTTTTGGTATCCATAGGGAACTGCTTCTGGGATTCCCCATGGATAAAACAATTCTTAGATGCTCAAGTCCCTTACAAGAAATGGCCCTCTGTATCTGTATTCCATGTGGCTGAATTTGATCTGAAGTTGGTTGAATCTCTGAAGATATAACTTTTGGATATAGAGGGCAGGATTTCTTTATTTATTTTTAATTGGCACCAAAAGAGAATAAATTAGAGGCAACTGGATCCAGGTATGGCACATCAAGTAGAATGTTTAATTAGCCAGTGGTATTTCATTGTAATGCTCATTTTACAGATGCAGAGACTAAGATTTGAGAGGCTGTATACACTTTGCCTAAGTTGACCAAGTTTTTGCCAAAGTCAGGATCTGAATCCAGTTCTGTCTGACACTCAAGTTCATGTTACTTTCCACTACATTAATCTTCCACTTGTGTGTAGAACTTATGCCTCTTGACTCACTGAATGTAACTTGAGGCTAAGGCTTAGGAAAATTTCCCCAGTGCACACACCTGGTAATTAGCACACTGTGAATTTTAACTCATATCTTTAAGGCCAAATCTAGTGTTCTTTCCACACTGCATTGTCTTTTGCTATTAGCCAGCATGTTTCAAAATGATCCCTCTTTATGATAAAAATGGAAACCATTAAGTCTTAAATGACAGTACAGTCATAAATGCAATGTATGAAAATACCTGCCCAACATACCTCATAGGATTGTTATGAGGTTGAGATAATATGCATTAAAGCACTTCGTAAATTGCCAAGTACTTTGCAAAAGTAAGACTTTGCTGATGTTTGTTATACAGGAAACCAGAGTGCCATGGCAACTTGTCCAGTAGGAATGAGGTCTCAGCCTCAAATTATTTTAATATCAGTTGCCAAAAGAGCTCATAGATTTTCAAGTGTCAGTGAATTTCAAAGATTTTAGCAATTCAGGAATAGGGCCAAAGAGAAACATTTGACATCCGTGTTTCCACCATGCTCTATTACATGGTTATAAGCCCAGTCAGAGTTCAATTGGATAATTAGTTGTCCTAGAGAAATATGTGTGTCTCAGAATGCCACCTGGAGTGTCTTTACTTCTATTTTATGAGGCAAAGGCATTTTTTAAAAAACATACCTGAAGGTGAGAATTTATTTTTGCAATTTAAATTCCCTAGAAGAATGAAACATGGGTACACAAACTCAAATCAATAGTTATCTTTCTTCTATTAAAGTACTTTTACAGTCTTTTATAGGATTCCATTTCTGATCATTAGCCCATTTCTAAAGATGCTTTTGGTCTGACTTGGTGTTTGTCAAAGGGCATATCATGACCCACGAGTGGGTTGTGAAATCAATTTAATAGTCATACACAGTATCTTAGGTGAAGTAGAAGAAAGAGAAAATATCCCAGAGCATAAAGTAAAGATATTGTTTCCCCCCATAAACCTATGTGCCTGTGTACTGGGTCACAGTAAAAATTGTAACTCTTACTGCAGGTCACTACCAAAAGTTGTTTGCCACACACTGGTTTGTTGGCTTCAGGAAGAAAGCTGGTGTCTTTACAGTTTTATAGGCTGGACTTAATCAAGTCTTACCCCACATTTGGGATGGAGAAGTATACCCAGATTCTATTAAGATTATACTTCCTTCAATTTCAGTATTCCCTACAAGGTTTCTAAAAGCTATATCATGTGGAGAGGGTGATGAATGAGGAATCAGCACTAGCCAGGAGCTATGCCTGAAAAGAACCTTGAACTGGGGCTTGTTTAAAGAAGTGCTGAAGGATCTTCCAAGCAATGAGAAAGGAACGGGGCTTGGAAACCATTAAGTCTTAAATGACAGTACAGTCATAAATGCAATGTATGAAAATACCTGCCCAACATACCTCATAGGATTGTTATGAGGTTGAGATAATATGCATTAAAGCACTTCGTAAATTGCCAAGTACTTTGCAAAAGTAAGACTTTGCTGATGTTTGTTATACAGGAAACCAGAGTGCCATGGCAACTTGTCCAGTAGGAATGAGGTCTCAGCCTCAAATTATTTTAATATCAGTTGCCAAAAGAGCTCATAGATTTTCAAGTGTCAGTGAATTTCAAAGATTTTAGCAATTCAGGAATAGGGCCAAAGAGAAACATTTGACATCCGTGTTTCCACCATGCTCTATTACATGGTTATAAGCCCAGTCAGAGTTCAATTGGATAATTAGTTGTCCTAGAGAAATATGTGTGTCTCAGAATGCCACCTGGAGTGTCTTTACTTCTATTTTATGAGGCAAAGGCATTTTTTAAAAAACATACCTGAAGGTGAGAATTTATTTTTGCAATTTAAATTCCTAGAAGAATGAAACATGGGTACACAAACTCAAATCAATAGTTATCTTTCTTCTATTAAAGTACTTTTACAGTCTTTTATAGGATTCCATTTCTGATCATTAGCCCATTTCTAAAGATGCTTTTGGTCTGACTTGGTGTTTGTCAAAGGGCATATCATGACCCACGAGTGGGTTGTGAAATCAATTTAATAGTCATACACAGTATCTTAGGTGAAGCAGAAGAAGAGAAAATATCCCAGAGCATAAAGTAAAGATATTGTTTCCCCATAAACCTATGTGCCTGTGTACTGGGTCACAGTAAAAATTGTAACTCTTACTGCAGGTCACTACCAAAAGTTGTTTGCCACACACTGGTTTGTTGGCTTCAGGAAGAAAGCTGGTGTCTTTACAGTTTTATAGGCTGGACTTAATCAAGTCTTACCCCACATTTGGGATGGAGAAGTATACCCAGATTCTATTAAGATTATACTTCCTTCAATTTCAGTATTCCCTACAAGGTTTCTAAAAGCTATATCATGTGGAGAGGGTGATGAATGAGGAATCAGCACTAGCCAGGAGCTATGCCTGAAAAGAACCTTGAACTGGGGCTTGTTTAAAGAAGTGCTGAAGGATCTTCCAAGCAATAGCTAAGAATGGAGCTTTTTGAATAATGCTCATGGAGATGGAGTATGTTCTGGCCCCTGGATTTACATGTCTGCTTTAACTGTCTATCATCACTTCCAGTGCTCACAGTGTGCCTAGCCCTCTTCTCAGTGCTCTGGGGACACTAACTTATGTAACTTGTAAGGCAGCACTATTGTTTTTGTTGTTTAGTCACTAAGTCATGTCCACTTCTTTGCGACCCTTTGGATTACAGCCCATGAGGCTCCTCTGTCCCTGGGATCTTCTAGCAAGAATACTAGAGTAGTTGCCATCTCCTTCTCCAGGGGATCTCCACCCAGGGATCAAACCCACATCTTCTGCATTGGCAGATGGATTCTTTAGCACTGAATCACGTGGGAAGCCCAGGCACTACTGCTATTGTTAGTCCCATTGAAAGGAGAAGACCTTAAGACATGGAGAAGAAAAGCAGCAGTGCAGGACATATTCTTCAGTGATGTTCTCTGCTGGTGTTGGTGCTTCTCCTTGGTTCCCACAACCATGCTCACTAATAAGGGTGTTTTAACCATTGAGTCTCGTTTAACTCACATCACTATGTCAAGGCTGTGTACATGTGTATATGTGCATTTGTACGTGCATTTGTGCCTGAGTGTGTTTATGCATGTCTGACACTCAAGTTCATGTTACTTCTCACTACCTCAGTCTTTCACATGTGAATGTGTATGGCTGTGCATATGCAACATGGAAGCACTTATTACTGGGAGTGGTGGAAAAGATAATGTGAAAGCATCCTGCTGACACAGATCTAGAAGAAAACCCATCCGTACTAAAGTGTCAAAATACAGAGTCTTTCTATACTTACTCTGGCACTCTGTTTGCTCATTTTGCTGATTAAGAATACCATGACAGTTTAATCAAGTCTTACAAAAAGATTCTATTAAGATTATACTTCCTTCAATTTCAGTATTCCCTACAAGGTTTCTAAAAGCTATATCATGTGGAGAGGGTGATGAATGAGGAATCAGCACTAGCCAGGAGCTATGCCTGAAAAGAACCTTGAACTGGGGCTTGTTTAAAGAAGTGCTGAAGGATCTTCCAAGCAATAGCTAAGAATGGAGCTTTTTGAATAATGCTCATGGAGATGGAGTATGTTCTGGCCCCTGGATTTACATGTCTGCTTTAACTGTCTATCATCACTTCCAGTGCTCACAGTGTGCCTAGCCCTCTTCTCAGTGCTCTGGGGACACTAACTTATGTAACTTGTAAGGCAGCACTATTTTTTTTGTTGTTTAGTCACTAAGTCATGTCCACTTCTTTGCGACCCTTTGGATTACAGCCCATGAGGCTCCTCTGTCCCTGGGATCTTCTAGCAAGAATACTAGAGTAGTTGCCATCTCCTTCTCCAGGGGATCTCCACCCAGGGATCAAACCCACATCTTCTGCATTGGCAGATGGATTCTTTAGCACTGAATCACGTGGGAAGCCCAGGCACTACTGCTATTGTTAGTCCCATTGAAAGGAGAAGACCTTAAGACATGGAGAAGAAAAGCAGCAGTGCAGGACATATTCTTCAGTGATGTTCTCTGCTGGTGTTGGTGCTTCTCCTTGGTTCCCACAACCATGCTCACTAATAAGGGTGTTTTAACCATTGAGTCTCGTTTAACTCACATCACTATGTCAAGGCTGTGTACATGTGTATATGTGCATTTGTACGTGCATTTGTGCCTGAGTGTGTTTATGCATGTCTGACACTCAAGTTCATGTTACTTCTCACTACCTCAGTCTTTCACATGTGAATGTGTATGGATGTGCATATGCAACATGGAAGCACTTATTACTGGGAGTGGTGGGAAAAGATAATGTGAAAGCATCCTGCTGACACAGATCTAGAAGAAAACCCATCCGTACTAAAGTGTCAAAATACAGAGTCTTTCTATACTTACTCTGGCACTCTGTTTCTCTGTCCTACATGCTGATTAAAATAATGGCAATTAAAAGGTGGGCCCTAAGCTCCCATGCACATAGATGAACACATGAGTATGGAGGTAACATTCAAAAAAAGGCAAAACCTTTAGAGTAATTGACTGAGGAGTGAAGAGGAAAGTGAGAAGGGATTTGAGGGGAGGAAGGGTTCACAGGCTGGGAAGGTTTTCACAAGGCTTTGTGAAGAGAGAGGGAGGAAGAACAAAGCATTATGATTTAGGTGCAAAGGGTTCCCTAGGTTGGTCAAACTGTTTGAGTGTGTTCTCCCATCAGAAAAACAAAGCAGGCAGAAGAAAAAAAGCGCCATGGGACTAAAAAGGGGGAAGAAACTAAGAGGAACAGAACTACAATTGAGTTGATGGAGACAATGTTTATAATGAGTGTATAATCAATTTATCCTTTGCATATGAAAATATTGCACAGTGTCTATCAGAAGAAGCCTCAGTGTGCCTCAGGATCAGTTGCAATTACATATTAAGGGAAAAAGAAAGACCTTGTGTAAGAGAAGACTGAGACTTTTCCTCAGATAAGAATGGAGAATAGAAATATTTGGATCCTAGGCAAAGAAATGATAGCAGAGTACTCTGAGGCCCCACGTGCCAGTAAGTAAGTTAGCAAAAGTTGGTTGTTGTTTCCACATGTTCCATAGTGTCTATCCAGGGACTTTTGAGCATGGCAGCAGTTGAGACCTCAGTTCTGAGTGGCAGCTGGGAGTGTGGTGAGGACAGAAGGCCATGAGGACCTGTGGTCACCCGTCACTCCAGGGACTTTGAGTCTCGTTTAACTCACATCACTATGTCAAGGCTGACATGTTGTATTGCGTGCATTTGTGCCTGAGTGTGTTTATGCATGTCTGACACTCAAGTTCATGTTACTTCTCACTACCTCAGTCTTTCACATGTGAATGTGTATGGATGTGCATATGCAACATGGAAGCACTTATTACTGGGAGTGGTGGGAAAAGATAATGTGAAAGCATCCTGCTGACACAGATCTAGAAGAAAACCCATCCGTACTAAAGTGTCAAAATACAGAGTCTTTCTATACTTACTCTGGCACTCTGTTTCTCTGTCCTACATGCTGATTAAAATAATGGCAATTAAAAGGTGGGCCCTAAGCTCCCATGCACATAGATGAACACATGAGTATGGAGGTAACATTCAAAAAAAGGCAAAACCTTTAGAGTAATTGACTGAGGAGTGAAGAGGAAAGTGAGAAGGGATTTGAGGGGAGGAAGGGTTCACAGGCTGGGAAGGTTTTCACAAGGCTTTGTGAAGAGAGAGGGAGGAAGAACAAAGCATTATGATTTAGGTGCAAAGGGTTCCCTAGGTTGGTCAAACTGTTTGAGTGTGTTCTCCCATCAGAAAAACAAAGCAGGCAGAAGAAAAAAAGCGCCATGGGACTAAAAAGGGGGAAGAAACTAAGAGGAACAGAACTACAATTGAGTTGATGGAGACAATGTTTATAATGAGTGTATAATCAATTTATCCTTTGCATATGAAAATATTGCACAGTGTCTATCAGAAGAAGCCTCAGTGTGCCTCAGGATCAGTTGCAATTACATATTAAGGGAAAAAGAAAGACCTTGTGTAAGAGAAGACTGAGACTTTTCCTCAGATAAGAATGGAGAATAGAAATATTTGGATCCTAGGCAAAGAAATGATAGCAGAGTACTCTGAGGCCCCACGTGCCAGTAAGTAAGTTAGCAAAAGTTGGTTGTTGTTTCCACATGTTCCATAGTGTCTATCCAGGGACTTTTGAGCATGGCAGCAGTTGAGACCTCAGTTCTGAGTGGCAGCTGGGAGTGTGGTGAGGACAGAAGGCCATGAGGACCTGTGGTCACCCGTCACTCCAGTGAGACTGAGCAATGAGCTGGGCTTCCAGAAAGCCTTCTAGGACATTCTGGCAAGCAGTGAATTCCCCCTTTTATGATTCCTTTTGTATTTTTTCGCAGTATTTTTTCACTTAGTGTGGGTTTATATGGTCAATTTTATACTCATGTTAGAGGGACAGCTGCTTGAAGGCAGAGTACCACAACTAGCATATACTACTGTCGGGAGGGTGAGCGGGTGGTGCGTGATCCGGTTTGTCTGACTCTTTGCAACCCCATGGACTGTAGCCCACCAGGCATGGAATTTTCCAGGCAGGAATACTGAAGTGGGTTGCCGTGTTCTCCTTCAGGAAATCTTTCCAACCCAGGAACTGAACCAGTGACTCTTGCATCTCCTGTATTGGCAGGCAGAGTCTTTCTTTCACTGGTAAGCATATACTAAATCCTCAACAAATGCTGACTGATCAAAAGAGATGTGAGATCTCAGAAAGTTCTAGGCTAGGGGACTTTACATACCCCTGGAGCTGTCATTTCTGTTGCTGTTTCATTTATACATGGCTTTGAATGGCCTTCTGAACATCCTATTTATCACCTCTCAGTCTTTGGGGATACCCGTAGGCAATCACCTCTCCACAACTCTAACTTCTATCCCAAGTTGACTGTGGCCATTCAAATCAGGAGCCACAGTGGACATTTAAAACACGTAGAGAAGACAGTTGTCCCAAGCCCATATGCAGCTACTTGTTGTGTCAACTGAATGACTTTAATAGGGATTTCTTCCTTGTACTCAGAAGCCTGCTCCAGACCACTGATCTTTGAAAGGCAGTTTGCCTGTTTCTTTGGAAGTGCCATGCACAGCTTTCCTGACACTGAAGTTAACCTCTTAGAAGTGTGTCACCACAGGCTTCCATGTCCACAGACTGCCATCCTCAAGGGTGTAGAAAGAAACAAGGGTAGCCTAGTCAACTGTCATAATTATGTCAGGAATAAAGGCCTTACACCCTGGAGGTCTCAAGAGGTGTTGTATTTTCATACAGGTCACCATTGTGTGGCTAAGCTAGTGCTAGCTGAAAGGTGACATCAGTACAGTGTCATCAACTTTATTACTTAGAGGCAACAATGTACATTAGGAGACAGTGCAGAAAAATGTCACCAATTCCCCACTTAGTGCTTCCTCATACAGTATGTGTTCATGGGGAATGTCAGCTCTAGCTTCTATAGGTTATGTGTGTGGATAATTTATGAAGTTATCCACCTTATAAAGGAGAAATAGCAGAGGAGCCTCTGCTTTGGTGGCTAAAAACATTAGGATAATGGTATTAATGAAAATGTGTGATGGGGAGGTAAGAAAGAGAGAAGGAGAGAGGGGAGCCCACATGCCACTTCCATGAGGATTGTAAGAATCTGAAGAAATCTCCTTCATCTACTTCTTCTTAGATAGTATCAGGCAGCTTCTAGATTTTCCACTTTTCCCCACTTGGATTTCGTGAATGAGAGCAACCTGGGACCCAGTGGGGTAAATGTCAGACTCCATGCTTTCCTTACTAAATGCAGGTGAACATGTTTTCTATGGCTTCATGAACATAGTCACTTGTTCTGCCCACCTCATCTCAGTTTTCTAACTGTGTGGCTATCTGCCTGTGAGTCCCCTGCATATTTCTTAATCATGATGGAATTCCAGCTGAGCTATTTAAAATCCTAAAAGATGATGCCGTTAAAGTGCTGCACTTAATATGCAAGCAAATTTTGAAAAATCAGCAATGACCACAGGACTGGAAAAGGTCACTTTTCCTTCCAATCCCAAAGGAAAGTAATGACAAAGAATGTTCCAACTATCATACAATTGCCCTCATTTCACATGCTAGCAAAGCAATGCTCAAAATTCTTCAAACTAGGCTTCAGTAGTACTTGAAGCGAGAGCTTTCAGATCTACAAGATGGATTTAGAAAAGGTAGAGAAAACAGAGATCAAATTGTCAACATCCATTGGATCACAGAAAAATCAAGGTAAAAACATCTACTTCTTCACTGACTACACTACAGCCTTTGAATGTGTGGATCACAACAAACTGTGGAAAATTCTTAATGAGATGGGAATACCAGACCACCTTAGTAGTCTCCTGAGAAACCTGTGTGCAAGTCAAGAAGCAACAAAACCAGACATGGAACAATGAACTGGTTCCAAATTGGGAAAGGAATATGTCAAGGCTGTATATTGTCATCCTGCTTATTTGACTTATATACAGAGTACATCATGCTAAATGTTGCCTAGATGAATCATAAGCTGTTATGGTGAGAAAAATGTCATGGGGAATGTCAGTCAGCATAGGTATTTGGATAATTTGAAGTTATCCACCTTATAAAGGAGAAATAGCAGAGGAGCCTCTGCTTTGGTGGCTAAAAACATTAGGATAATGGTATTAATGAAAATGTGTGATGGGGAGGTAAGAAAGAGAGAAGGAGAGAGGGGAGCCCACATGCCACTTCCATGAGGATTGTAAGAATCTGAAGAAATCTCCTTCATCTACTTCTTCTTAGATAGTATCAGGCAGCTTCTAGATTTTCCACTTTTCCCCACTTGGATTTCGTGAATGAGAGCAACCTGGGACCCAGTGGGGTAAATGTCAGACTCCATGCTTTCCTTACTAAATGCAGGTGAACATGTTTTCTATGGCTTCATGAACATAGTCACTTGTTCTGCCCACCTCATCTCAGTTTTCTAACTGTGTGGCTATCTGCCTGTGAGTCCCCTGCATATTTCTTAATCATGATGGAATTCCAGCTGAGCTATTTAAAATCCTAAAAGATGATGCCGTTAAAGTGCTGCACTTAATATGCAAGCAAATTTTGAAAAATCAGCAATGACCACAGGACTGGAAAAGGTCACTTTTCCTTCCAATCCCAAAGGAAAGTAATGACAAAGAATGTTCCAACTATCATACAATTGCCCTCATTTCACATGCTAGCAAAGCAATGCTCAAAATTCTTCAAACTAGGCTTCAGTAGTACTTGAAGCGAGAGCTTTCAGATCTACAAGATGGATTTAGAAAAGGTAGAGAAAACAGAGATCAAATTGTCAACATCCATTGGATCACAGAAAAATCAAGGTAAAAACATCTACTTCTTCACTGACTACACTACAGCCTTTGAATGTGTGGATCACAACAAACTGTGGAAAATTCTTAATGAGATGGGAATACCAGACCACCTTAGTAGTCTCCTGAGAAACCTGTGTGCAAGTCAAGAAGCAACAAAACCAGACATGGAACAATGAACTGGTTCCAAATTGGGAAAGGAATATGTCAAGGCTGTATATTGTCATCCTGCTTATTTGACTTATATACAGAGTACATCATGCTAAATGTTGGCCTAGATGAATCATAAGCTGAAATCAAGATTGTTGGGAGAAATATAAACAACCTCAAATATGCAGATCATACCACTCTAATGGCAGAAAGTGAAAAAGAACTAAAGAACCTCTTGATGAGGGTGAAATAGGAGAGTGAAAAAGTTGCCTTAAAATTCAACATTCAAAAAACTAAGATCATGGCATCCAGTACCATCACTTCAAATAGATGGCGGTAAAATGGAAAAGGTGACAGATTTTATTTTCTTGGGTTCCAAAGTCGCTGTGGAAGGTGACTGCACCCATGAATTTAAAACATGCTTGTTCTTTGGAAGAAAAGCTGTGACAAACCTAGGCAGTGTATTAAAAAGCACACACAACACTTCGCTGACAAAGATCCACATAGTCAATGTTGTATTTTTCCTGGTAGTCATGAACAGATATGAAAGTTGAACACTAAAGAAGGCTAAGCACTGAAGAATTGATGCTTTTGGATTTTGGTGCTGGAGAAGAATCTTGAGAGTCCCTTGGACAGCAAGGAGACCCAACCAGTCAATTCTGAAGGAAATCAATTCTGAATATTCATTGGACAGACTGATGCTGAAGCTGTAGCTCCAAAACTTAGACCACCTGGTGCGAAGAAACAGCTAATTGGACAAGACCCTGATGCTGTGGAAGACTGCAGGCAGGAGGAGAAGAGGGCAGCAGAAGAGGAAATGCTTAGATGGCATCATTGACTAAATGGATATGAATCTGAGTAAACTCTGAGAGATAGTGAATGATAAGGAAGTTTGGTGCGGTACAGTCCATGGAGTCGCAAAGAGTCAGACATGACTTAGTGATTGAACAACAATAATGATAGTTCTTAATAGAAGGTTAGCTGTTTGCTCTTTCTTCTTTTTGGTATCTCTTTGAGGTAGTGATTTCATTGCCTTTGTATATATATCCAGAAGTAGGATTGTTGGGTTATATTTTTGTTTTGAGGAATTCCATACCATTTTTCTACAGTAGCTGTACCATTTACATCCCCTCCAAAAGTTTGTTTTTTCATTCACTCCATAATTATTTTTACAGAGTTGCCTTTTTCTAAGCATCACTGTGTTAGGCACTCATGAGGCAAAAATGAGAGAAACGCATTCACGACTCTCAAGATGCCTCCAGGAAGACAAACCTAGAAGCAGATAATTTCAGCATTATCTCAGTGTATTTTAGGCCAGGTTTCCATAAGAACACACTGAAGAGGCCCTTACCCCAGTCTGGGGAAGAGGTGGTCAGAGAAGGATTCTAGACCAAGTGGTGCTTGGGCAGTGAAGGAAGATAAGGAGTTAACTCTGGAATTCCTTCAAAGGGAAGAAAGGAAAGGAAGAACAGGAAGCAGGAAACTCCCAGCAGTGGTCAGTTTCTGTGAAGGTCTAGCGGGAGGAAACACAAAGTCAGTCTGGGGAACTGACTGGAGCATCCAATGTAAGACCAGAGAATAGACAGAATTCAGATAATGAAGGACATCTGAAGTCATCGTAAGGAGTTTGGATTTATCCTGAGGGCCTTGGGGAATCATTGCAGGGTTTTAAATGGACAATTGACAGATCCTATTTGCTTTTTATAAGGATACCTCCAGTTGCAACGTGGGGATCAGATTGCCATCAGACAAGAGATGGGCTAGATGGCCATCACAGAAATCTGAAGGAGCTTAAAGTTAAGCACCTGGCCTAAGGGAGCAACAGAGGGATAGCTAGAAATCGTTGGACGCAACAGGATGTGGTGCCGACTGGTCCCTGGACATGATGGAGAGAGGAGCCACAGATGACCTTGAATTCAAGGTGGCATCCTGCCAGCTTCCGTGCTTGAGTATGTGAGACATGCAATTATCAGATAAACCCCCAATTTATCTATTTGTCCGGTACAGTCCATGGAGTCGCAAAGAGTCAGACATGACTTAGTGATTGAACAACAATAATGATAGTTCTTAATAGAAGGTTAGCTGTTTGCTCTTTCTTCTTTTTGGTATCTCTTTGAGGTAGTGATTTCATTGCCTTTGTATATATATCCAGAAGTAGGATTGTTGGGTTATATTTTTGTTTTGAGGAATTCCATACCATTTTTCTACAGTAGCTGTACCATTTACATCCCCTCCAAAAGTTTGTTTTTTCATTCACTCCATAATTATTTTTACAGAGTTGCCTTTTTCTAAGCATCACTGTGTTAGGCACTCATGAGGCAAAAATGAGAGAAACGCATTCACGACTCTCAAGATGCCTCCAGGAAGACAAACCTAGAAGCAGATAATTTCAGCATTATCTCAGTGTATTTTAGGCCAGGTTTCCATAAGAACACACTGAAGAGGCCCTTACCCCAGTCTGGGGAAGAGGTGGTCAGAGAAGGATTCTAGACCAAGTGGTGCTTGGGCAGTGAAGGAAGATAAGGAGTTAACTCTGGAATTCCTTCAAAGGGAAGAAAGGAAAGGAAGAACAGGAAGCAGGAAACTCCCAGCAGTGGTCAGTTTCTGTGAAGGTCTAGCGGGAGGAAACACAAAGTCAGTCTGGGGAACTGACTGGAGCATCCAATGTAAGACCAGAGAATAGACAGAATTCAGATAATGAAGGACATCTGAAGTCATCGTAAGGAGTTTGGATTTATCCTGAGGGCCTTGGGGAATCATTGCAGGGTTTTAAATGGACAATTGACAGATCCTATTTGCTTTTTATAAGGATACCTCCAGTTGCAACGTGGGGATCAGATTGCCATCAGACAAGAGATGGGCTAGATGGCCATCACAGAAATCTGAAGGAGCTTAAAGTTAAGCACCTGGCCTAAGGGAGCAACAGAGGGATAGCTAGAAATCGTTGGACGCAACAGGATGTGGTGCCGACTGGCCATGGACATGATGGAGAGAGGAGCCACAGATGACCTTGAATTCCAAGGTGGCATCCTGCCAGCTTCCGTGCTTGAGTATGTGAGACATGCAATTATCAGATACAATTTATTCTTTCCTTTTCCTCACATTTTATCGTTTTTTATTTGTCCTGCTTTTATAGGAGAAAATAACACTCATTTGACTCTTGACTTTAATATTCTAACTTTGAAAACCAATAATTTCACATAAAAATGAAGTGGGCTAGTAGAAAAGTTTGAAAAAAAAAATACTATTAATTTTTTCAGGGGAAAAAAAAAAAAGCCTATGCCATATGCAGAAAGTTTCCAATTAGGTTAATGTACCTTAAACTGTATTAGTAATTAAGTGCTTTGAGTATTAACATACCTAATCTAGCTGCAGGCTGTTTTTGATAAATCCTTTGACATTTTCCCAGCTGAGGGAGAGAGACAGAGCAGAGGCCTCGCCTGGGATTACAGAGCTCATGGCTTCACTTCCCAGCTTTTAGTGGCTTACCATTGCTTTGGTAAGGCTGCTTTAGGTCTCCAGCCTCTAGTTACCCTACCTATAAAATGGTAAAAACATAAATAGGGAGACATGACTGATCATGTGAATAACTTCCAACAAAAGGCTTGGAACTCAGTGGGACAGGGCTTTTCTTGGGGGTGTTATGCTAGGGCTGTTACTTCGGGCTTGTTGCTATGTTATTTATTCTACTTAGGGACCTATTCACTTGTAAGTAACAGATAGCTGATATTTCTGACTCAAAAGTAACTTTTTAAAACATAACAAGAAACTGGCAGATAGTCAATCTAGGATATACATACAAGATGCATGCAGCTATATACGCCATCCATGGCCCAAGGTCCTTTCCACTCCAATGTGCTTAGCTTTTCTTATTGTTGGAGAGCAGTTGTATGTTTTAAGTACCATGGCTACATCCAGCAGGGAAAAAGAAGGGCTGGTGATAGTTTCATTTCTCCCATTTGTCAGGAAGGCCGTCACTTTCCCAGAAGCAGATCCATGAATGGCTTGAACTCCCATCAATAGAACTACCTCTACTCCTACTCCTGCTGGAATCCTGTGGAGACTGGGAATAGGAGGAGGAAAGCAATACATGGCTTGCCCCACTTCTCCAGTGAAAGAGGCAAGAAAGGAGGGGGCTGAGAATAGGTGTTGAGTGAGCAAATCAACAGCATCTGTCGCACCTGCTAAACAGAGCACCATCAAACACAGGCAAGTGAATCATTTCTCTAGAAGAAAAGCATTGAAGGTTAGGCAGAAGCTGAGACTTGGCAAAGGCAGCCCCTACTGGGAGTTTGCTTCAAGTATGATAGGAGCTTTTGAGCAATTTCTTTAGTCCAAATTTGTGAAAATCTAGCCCACCCCAGAAAGTGAACTATAGAAATCTGATTTCTTTAGCTAGCAGGTAGACTTAACAATGAATAAAAAGCACAAGTAAAGAGTGAGAAAAAGAGAATGATGCATCCATAAAAGTGGAATAGGAGCCAATTCCTGAAGAAACCTAACTTAACTTAGACCTTTCAGACTTATTCATTACAAGGTATGACAGGGAGAGACTATGCCCAGGAAAGATGGGGACCTTTTATGCTAGGGTTTTGTTGGTAAGGCTGCTTTAGGTCTCCAGCCTCTAGTTACCCTACCTATAAAATGGTAAAAACATAAATAGGGAGACATGACTGATCATGTGAATAACTTCCAACAAAAGGCTTGGAACTCAGTGGGACAGGGCTTTTCTTGGGGGTGTTATGCTAGGGCTGTTACTTCGGGCTTGTTGCTATGTTATTTATTCTACTTAGGGACCTATTCACTTGTAAGTAACAGATAGCTGATATTTCTGACTCAAAAGTAACTTTTTAAAACATAACAAGAAACTGGCAGATAGTCAATCTAGGATATACATACAAGATGCATGCAGCTATATACGCCATCCATGGCCCAAGGTCCTTTCCACTCCAATGTGCTTAGCTTTTCTTATTGTTGGAGAGCAGTTGTATGTTTTAAGTACCATGGCTACATCCAGCGGGGAAAAAAGAAGGGCTGGTGATAGTTTCATTTCTCCCATTTGTCAGGAAGGCCGTCACTTTCCCAGAAGCAGATCCATGAATGGCTTGAACTCCCATCAATAGAACTACCTCTACTCCTACTCCTGCTGGAATCCTGTGGAGACTGGGAATAGGAGGAGGAAAGCAATACATGGCTTGCCCCACTTCTCCAGTGAAAGAGGCAAGAAAGGAGGGGGCTGAGAATAGGTGTTGAGTGAGCAAATCAACAGCATCTGTCGCACCTGCTAAACAGAGCACCATCAAACACAGGCAAGTGAATCATTTCTCTAGAAGAAAAGCATTGAAGGTTAGGCAGAAGCTGAGACTTGGCAAAGGCAGCCCCTACTGGGAGTTTGCTTCAAGTATGATAGGAGCTTTTGAGCAATTTCTTTAGTCCAAATTTGTGAAAATCTAGCCCACCCCAGAAAGTGAACTATAGGGAAATCTGATTTCTTTAGCTAGCAGGTAGACTTAACAATGAATAAAAAGCACAAGTAAAGAGTGAGAAAAAGAGAATGATGCATCCATAAAAGTGGAATAGGAGCCAATTCCTGAAGAAACCTAACTTAACTTAGACCTTTCAGACTTATTCATTACAAGGTATGACAGGGAGAGACTATGCCCAGGAAAGAAAAATCAAATTGCTTATTTGTGTGATGCCCTTGAAAAGATTCTGGCCCAGCATTTGGGAACCCAGGAATAAAAGGTCAGTACAGTTGCATATGGGCTTTCTTGGTGACTCAGTAGTAAAGAATCCACCTGCAGTGCAGGAGATACTGGTCCGATCCCTGGGTTGGGAAGATCCCTTGAAGTAGGAAATGGCAACCCACTCCAGTATTCTTGCCTGGAGAACCCCATGGACAGGGGAGACTGACGGGCTCTACTCTATGGGGGTCAGAAAAGAGTCAGACACAATTTAGTGAGTAAACAACAACAAAACATCAGTTGCATAGTGTTTCTAATTCCAAAATTATTTGGCCCCTCTAATGTGCACAGATCCTATACTCCTTCCCTGAAGTGATCCTTCCTTTACTCCCAAGAGAGCAGTGAGGGTGCAAGTGTGTTTTCTCCATCAAGTTTGAAGAAGATCTCAATTTTTCTTTTCAAATTATCATCTAACAAGGTTTATTGTTCATGCTTGTATGCCTATGAGGACATTAGGGTACAACTGCCCACCACTTTTTTTTCGTTAACCTAGAAACGAAACATGCAGAGTTCCAGTTTCTATTCCTAGAGAGGAAGGACAGCTCCTAGGCCTGACCACCAACCTGCACCACTCCCCTCCTTGACCTTTGATCCCATGAATTGGTGAGCCTGAACTGTGCTGTGGCTGGAAAGTGTCTCCAACCACAGGCCACTTTTCCTCTGAGCCTTCACTGTGATGGAATCTCCATGGTCTGTGAGATTCCAAAAAGAAAAAAAAAAAAAATTAAAAAGGTCAGCCTTTTAAGAAAACAGTCACTTGCCTTTTTTTTCATGTGAAATGTTTCCCCAGGTAGGAATTGTGTGTATTTCCAGATGTCTCTGTCTGATCCCAGGTAGATTCATCCGGCAGGAGTGGAGCATGCAATTCTCACAGCTAGAGTAAGGCAAGGCCTTTCAGACAGAGTTCAGTGAGGAGAAGCAGACTCCTCAGCTGGTATAAGTAAACTGGTAATTCAATTTAAGGACACAGGAGAATTACCAGGGAGGCTCAGTCTGACTACAGACCAAAGCCATGTCTGTGTATTTTTGCATGCATTTGTGCCACTACTAATCTGTCTGCTTGCAATGCAATTGCCCAGTTCCTTTACTAGAATTAAGTGCAGCCAGAAGAGGAGAAGCAAGCTCACACACAATTAGGGCACATTTGTGAACAATACAGTAAGTGAAATTAAGCGCTTTCTATATTTTCACATCTCTCTGCTAGCACTTGTTCCCATGGCTCAAAGCTATGTAGATCACATTCTGAAAACCCATTTCAGAGACACTATGATGCCCTTCATGATGTTTACATATTCATTGTCCAAGAGTTTCATCAACTCATGGCAGCACATTAAAGGTCCCAAGAATCATAGATGTCAAAGCCTATTTAACAGAAAAGGGTCTGCTTCCATGATCCTTCACTTCTACCCAGAGAAGACACTTTAAATACCCCAGAATCCAAGGTAGAACGGGAGTTTTGAAGAGATTCTCCTTGTGAATGAAGAAAGGCACTTGGATACTCATCACCCTTCCCACTGTGGTGTCCTAGGTCAGGATTGAAGAAGGTAGGTGGAGCAGGGTTACAGTGCAGGGCAGTTGGGAGAACAGGGGTTTCATATGCAATGAGCTGGTATATTTAATTTCTGGTCTTATGGAGTCATCCTAATGTGGTCAGAGTAACACACCTTGATCACCTCTGAGAGCATCACCATCCATGAGTCAGAACCACAGCCATATTGTAAAGGGTCTCAGACCTAGCAAGCAGCATCTCTGAATTTATGGTTCAGCATGGGTTGGGACCCTGCTTGTAATGAACTGAGGGAGAATTCTCTCTCTCTGGGATATTTCAAATTTCCCTTAAAGCGTTTTGACATAATAGCTGTCTCTGGGACAGCTCCTTACCCACCCTGTGACTTCTGACACAGATACAGCCTGAGTTAAATGAATATCCATTCACCCGAAATATACTCATTTAAAGTTGAGAAAACTGAGGATTGATACAAAAATTTCTCTAGTCATTGACTAGAGTTAAGAAAGAATGCTCATATTTACACTTCACACATGTTATTAGAGTTGCTTAGTGCATTCAGATTGAGGAACATCCTTCAACAGGATGCAATTGTCTACGGTGGACCTATCAGCCTTGATTATTACTGACTGCTATCCTCATGTGGCTCCTTCTCAGCTGTCACTGGGTCCCTTAAGAGCCTCTCTGAATTTTTTGTCAGTATCATGGCCAAATGGGTTAGTTGATTTGGCCTCTGGGGGTTGGAACAGTAAGTACTAGCTTTAACGTGAAGAACTACTAGGAAGATTTTCTTCTAGGAAAGAATATAAAAGTCCTATCTATTTAGGGGCAGTTTTACAGGACTTTTTCCTGGTAGCCACAGCTCCCCCTGCTGCTGAGTTAGTGACAAAAGAGGCCAAAGGAACCTCTGAGATAGACAAAGCAGGGCCTCCCTGGAGTCAGGGTGGCCCTGGGAGCCAGCAATTGAAGGCTATTAACCTCTGCTCAGCAGTCTAAGGCTTTAAAGGCACTCAGGGGGACGAATGATTCAGGGAGGCAGGAGTGGGTCTTTGAGAGTGGTAGGTAGCAGAAAGGGTGACTGAATTTTAAACATGGCATCACCAACTGTTTGTTAAAAATCAAAACTGCAAGTAACAGAGTACCTTGGACTTCCATGCCCATGTAATTCTCTGGTGAGTTCTCTGTGGCTCCAACACTGCTCACACGCACATGACATTCCTCTTGACTTCCAGTAGCAGCTCTGTCAGCTCTTTAGCTGAGGACAAGTTACATAGTCTCTGCCTTGGTTTTCTGGCCTGTAAAAAGGATTTCTTTGAGGATTCAATGGAAAACATACGTGTTGATCAACAGGCCCACATTTGTATAAAAGCAACCAACACACACAGACTGTTGTTATTATTTTAGTCATTATTATTATTTTTTAATTCATTTTCAAACTTAGCTGCATATCCAAATCATCTGGAGTGTGTTTTTTATTTTAATGGTACTGTCTTAATTGTTTAATAACCTATAATTAAGTTTTACTACCCACAGCCTCAAACTATGAAGATTTTCAAAAACTTAATTTTTATAGCTGAATATTACTTTTTCATATGTACCTTAAAAAATACACTTATATGATTTCCTGGTGGCTCAGACAGCAAAGAATCTGCCTGCAATGCAGAATACATGGATTCGACCCATGGATCAGAAAGATCCCCTGGAGAAGGAAATAGAAACCCATTTCAATATTCTTGCCTGGAGAATTCCATGGACAGTGGAGCCTGGTGGGCTAACATCCACAGGATCACAGTCAGACATGATTAGGTAACTAACACTTTCACTTTTTTGCTTATATTAATGATGGAGTTGTTTTTAAAATGCTCATGCCTGGGTATCATTCCTAGAGGTTCTAATTTAATTGATGTGGGGAGAAGCCTGGGCATTGGGGTTTTTTAAAGCTCTCAGGAGATTGTAATATACAAGAAATTCTGAAAACCATGTCTTGAGAGTCCCTCAGCATCCCCTCTCAAAGACCAGCATGTCACAAGGAGATGGTCCATTGTGCTAGGTAGAGTGTCCTTCTGCAGTGTCAGACTAATTATGACTCTTGGGGAAATATTCTCTTTACTTGTGTGACCTCCGGATCAGCATCTGAGTCACTTGGGGACAGGTTAAATTCTTATGTCTCATCTTAGCCTTAGGGATCAGTCTACATTTTAATAAGATCACCATGTGATCTGTACACACATTCAAGTTAGAGAAACCATGCTCTAGAACATACTTTCTCTCTTTCTTCTCCTTCTTGCTTGGACTCCTTTATTTTTATTTTTTTCACTGTGGAGAATATCCTTTCAAAGAAAGTTCCTTGTCTTTATTTCAATAGTCTCCTCAGATTCAGATCTCCTTGGAGTTAATTTTCGTCCGCTGCCACGTGTACTTTGTTTTAATACCTGTCTCAACTCACAAACACCCACTTCATGTCTGCTGATAGATACACCCTAGGCCTCTTGTGTAGCTTCTAAAAATATTCCTTCCAGGGCTTTTGAAAATGCCCTGACCTGGCCAACTTTGGTTTATTGTTAAGATGGGTTGGCATTTGATAGAAGATCTTCTGTACATCACACCGGGAGACCAAATTTAGAAGATGATTATTATTTACTAAAGGTTCAGAAAGGGAATAAGATCCTCCATTAGAACCTAGTCATTTAGGTTAACAGTAAACCATTAAATGAATGGAATGTTGGCCTTGTGAACAGGTTCCCAAAAAAAGACAGTGCTAATGTTTTTAACTAAAGCTGGAGAGACTAGACAAGGCTTTGGAGGGAGAGGACGGGAGTAAAATGAATGATCAGAAAAGAGAGTAAACCTCAACCGGAAATTAGCTGCTATGGCATGAGTACTTCTCCCTCCCTCCTTCTCTCCCTCTCTCCCACCCTCACCCACTCCATTTCAAAAAAAAAAAAAAAATTAAGTATGAATTTTAAAAGATTCATACTGAAGTAGAAATAACAGAAGCATTGCTACGGCTGTCTTCACTTTTTTTCCTCTCTTATTCTCCTTCTAGAGACACAATGTCCTGTTTATGATGCTTTTATGTCTATAAACGACTTAGGGAAAGACACTGAAACCAATCTGTAAACGTGCAAGGCTCCTGGATTGGTGAGGAGGGGGGCAGGGTAAGGGGGAGACACAAATTGCAAAGAGCAGAATAATCAGATACAGAGGGACTTTGATCTTCTGGAGACCTAAGCTAATAGATGTTAAGTGCAGTTCAGTGGAAGTAATAACCCATGAAGAAAACAAAATCTGCAAAATGATAAAATGCTGCAGTCGACTGATCAAGGAAGACATTGGAAAATTACTATGAAAGCATCCTTAACCCAGCAGATCCAAGGTGAAGAAAGGGCTGTGTCTGCCAACCAGCAGCCAGACATTCCAGGCAGACTTAGCCGTCTCCCATTCTGCGGCCAGCTTAACTAACACTCTTTGGAACCTGAGTGCCCCGAAAAGGCATGAACTGGCACCCTCACAACCCTGAAAGGCATAACTCTCCCAAACACCCACTTCATGTCTGCTGATAGATACACCCTAGGCCTCTTGTGAGCTTCTAAAATATTCCTTCCAGGGCTTTTGAAAATGCCCTGACCTGGCCAACTTTGGTTTATTGTTAAGATGGGTTGGCATTTGATAGAAGATCTTCTGTACATCACACCGGGAGACCAAATTTAGAAGATGATTATTATTTACTAAAGGTTCAGAAAGGGAATAAGATCCTCCATTAGAACCTAGTCATTTAGGTTAACAGTAAACCATTAAATGAATGGAATGTTGGCCTTGTGAACAGGTTCCCAAAAAAAGACAGTGCTAATGTTTTTAACTAAAGCTGGAGAGACTAGACAAGGCTTTGGAGGGAGAGGACGGGAGTAAAATGAATGATCAGAAAAGAGAGTAAACCTCAACCGGAAATTAGCTGCTATGGCATGAGTACTTCTCCCTCCCTCCTTCTCTCCCTCTCTCCCACCCTCACCCACTCCATTTCAAAAAAAAAAAAAAAATTAAGTATGAATTTTAAAAGATTCATACTGAAGTAGAAATAACAGAAGCATTGCTACGGCTGTCTTCACTTTTTTTCCTCTCTTATTCTCCTTCTAGAGACACAATGTCCTGTTTATGATGCTTTTATGTCTATAAACGACTTAGGGAAAGACACTGAAACCAATCTGTAAACGTGCAAGGCTCCTGGATTGGTGAGGAGGGGGGCAGGGTAAGGGGGAGACACAAATTGCAAAGAGCAGAATAATCAGATACAGAGGGACTTTGATCTTCTGGAGACCTAAGCTAATAGATGTTAAGTGCAGTTCAGTGGAAGTAATAACCCATGAAGAAAACAAAATCTGCAAAATGATAAAATGCTGCAGTCGACTGATCAAGGAAGACATTGGAAAATTACTATGAAAGCATCCTTAACCCAGCAGATCCAAGGTGAAGAAAGGGCTGTGTCTGCCAACCAGCAGCCAGACATTCCAGGCAGACTTAGCCGTCTCCCATTCTGCGGCCAGCTTAACTAACACTCTTTGGAACCTGAGTGCTTTCTCACTGAAAAGGCATGAACTGGCACCCTCACAACCCTGGGCTTCACAATCTCTCCCGGTGACGCCATAGTGAACCATCCCAAGGCTGGCCATGTGCTCTCTGGGGATGTTCTGGGACCGCTGTTACTGGTAATCAGTTAGTCCAAGGAAAAAAAATCTGAATCGTCTCCAAACAAAGTGCTGATCAGTTTCTTTTTTTGACACACAGTTAAGATGTATCAGACATTTTGCAAGAAATTAAAGTCTTACCAAGAAAACCATGTAAGTAGAAATTTGTAAATTATAAACATTTAAATGCAATTCAAAAACCCAGAAACTTTATAAAAGGGAACTCCTTAACACAATTTAAATAATATTGGATTATGTATATCCATTAATTGAGCAACGACTCATTATACACATTGAGTAAAGTAGGACAGAATTAATTTAACCTGTGTATTCGCAGAACTGAAATTCTATTATCCAGAGAAAATCTAAAACTTGAGGCAGTTAGATAAATTTAGTCTGAACAAATCTTTATGACAAAAAGATTCTTTTAAAACAACAACAAAAAAATAATAGCAAAAGGCCACCAGAGAATGTGAGTTAAAATTCAGAAAACTGGGAGAAAATGGAGAATACATTTTAAGAGCAACACCTTCCTACGTTTCATGGGATAGCTAATTAAACATGTGGAATACATTATCTGGACCACATATTAGTGTGTTTAGATAGTGTGGGAGCAAACAAATGAGAATAAAGGAAATCTACATGGCTGTAAACTAGACATGATGTGGACAAGCTCTGCTTTGCAAAAGCACTGGTTCATCTTTGAAAAATTTATGTTAGAACACTTAAAAGCAATAATCTTGCTTAGAGGATTCCTCTTATCAAGAGAAAAACTGAACTTGGCAAGCCTCAGACAATATTACATTGGTATCTGCAGAGAATGATTGCAGGACCCTCAGATAACAAAATCCTCAGATGTTCATATCTCTTACATAAAATAGCATAGTATATACATATAACCTACACGCATCCTCTGGTGCACTTTAAGTCATCTCTAGATTACTTATAATATCTAATACAATGTAAATGCTATGTAAATAGCTGTAAATAAAATGTAAATGCTATGTAAATAGTTGCCAGCATGCAACAAATTCAAGTTTTGCTTTATGGAACTTTCTGGAATTTTTTTTCAACTATTTCATATCCATGGTTGGTTGAATCCATGGATGTGAACCCAAGGAAACGGAGGACCAACTGTATAGATATCCAAAAAGAAAAGCAAAATGGCACCACAGATTTGTTCCAGTGCATTTAAACTCACCAGGCTATTTTCTCGTGTTGAAAAGGGCATTGGTTAGCATCAACATGTGCCCTTAGTAGTCACTGTGCTGTTCCTCAATGGAATTATTTACACAGACCGGCCCTTTAAAATGTATTTCCTGTACAGTGAAACCTGAGGCTGTGCTCACGTGATGCCAAAGGGACTTAATGGAAAATTAAAACTCCAAGTCTACCAAAATTTGTTGGGAAAAATATTTCATGTGATATATATATGTGTATATATATGCACACACACACACACATGTAGTTCTTAAACAAGTTGAATCTTTGTTTTAAAGTCCTGTGGGATGGGCCCAGGTCCCACAGAAGACTAACTGGGTAGTCAACATGAGGACTCTTAGCCTCTGAGTGTCCAGTCCATTTCCCAGCAGCTGTGTCACGCTGCCTCTCATCAACAACCATCCTTATCTATTATACACATATAACACAATTTAGACTAGGCATGCTGAGTGGATTAACTAATGATTGCAAACCACTTTGGAAATAGAAAATAGCCCATACGTGCACAGAATGACTAATTACTAGACAATAGATTGTCCTAAATTTTACTTTTTATTCAAATAAACCTTTTCTTGACGATGAAAATTGTGCAGTTAAACAAAAGACTGTTTTTTACTAGAGGTTTTCACGGTATTTTCATTTAGGTTGAATTTCTGTTCTTCAGACCCATATTTCTGCCAATTTCTATCTCCTGTGCTTTCTCTGGCACAACTGAAAGAACAAAGTTAATAACAGAGAAAGGACAAGCTTTAAAAAGTGCTGCATTTATCGCCTGTTGTAATTCTGCTATTAAATGGTCTTGGCATTTGGGAAATTCTTCTCAATCTTACTTTTTTTACTTAGAGAAAAGGAAAACTGAAAACATGGAATTTATACTAAAAATAATTCTTCTCCATCTTTCACTTTCTCAGTCTTTTCCCCTCTTGCATTCAGTCCTAGTCCTGCCTCTGTAGGATAGTACATGATAAACGCTGGGCCTTTGTTTCCCCCTTTATTTTTCTAGAAGTAGCACACACACTCTCACACACATGCACACATACACACTCACCACACATGTGACTTGTGTAGAAATATTTTTCACTGTGATTTCTGTCTGTGGAACAGATTGAATATTTTACTATACAAAACCCACAAAGAGAAAACTCCTACTGTGGTCTTCAGAATTTCCATTCAGTTGGTTCGCCTGCCAAGTCCACTGACCAGGACCACCGCTCCTGATGGTGGGGAGCATATGGTACTGCTGTGAATAGTTTTGCTCTCACTGCTGTGAAATCCCACGCCCTCCCACAGAATGCGCTTGCAGGAGCCGATGGTAAGTGTCGCTATTCAGCACAGCTCTGTCTCTGCTTGTGGAACCCATTCCTTTAAACAACAAAATGAAGATGCAACTGCAGGTCTTCACAGGCCCTGGTTTAGCAAGCAGCTTCAGGATTAATTGTTACTTGTGATTGTTAACTGTTCCTTTTCCCAGGAAAAGGGAGATTATCCTTAACACATCCCAGATTTATTAGGATCCATAAGGGTAAATCAATCATCCATCATATTTCATTTTTGTATTTATCTTCCTCTTCCCCCCTCTTCTCCTAAAATATCTCAAAGTGGGAAACAATCTCCAAGTTAAATTGGTACTCCAAAAAGAGCATTGAACTTGGCTTTGAAAGCCTGAAGTATCAAAAATGAATTAGCCTTGTAACTTTGGGCAAATGTATTCTGTGCCTCGTCTATAAAACAGATGGTATGGGCCCTTCATGCTCCTTCCAGTTCTAAGATTATATGTATTTGTCAAGTTCAACCCCTCCCTACTCCCAGCTTCCTTTTTTGTGCTTTCTCTGGCACAACTGAAAGAACAAAGTTAATAACAGAGAAAGGACAAGCTTTAAAAAGTGCTGCATTTATCGCCTGTTGTAATTCTGCTATTAAATGGTCTTGGCATTTGGGAAATTCTTCTCAATCTTACTTTTTTTACTTAGAGAAAAGGAAAACTGAAAACATGGAATTTATACTAAAAATAATTCTTCTCCATCTTTCACTTTCTCAGTCTTTTCCCCTCTTGCATTCAGTCCTAGTCCTGCCTCTGTAGGATAGTACATGATAAACGCTGGGCCTTTGTTTCCCCCTTTATTTTTCTAGAAGTAGCACACACACTCTCACACACATGCACACATACACACTCACCACACATGTGACTTGTGTAGAAATATTTTTCACTGTGATTTCTGTCTGTGGAACAGATTGAATATTTTACTATACAAAACCCACAAAGAGAAAACTCCTACTGTGGTCTTCAGAATTTCCATTCAGTTGGTTCGCCTGCCAAGTCCACTGACCAGGACCACCGCTCCTGATGGTGGGGAGCATATGGTACTGCTGTGAATAGTTTTGCTCTCACTGCTGTGAAATCCCACGCCCTCCCACAGAATGCGCTTGCAGGAGCCGATGGTAAGTGTCGCTATTCAGCACAGCTCTGTCTCTGCTTGTGGAACCCATTCCTTTAAACAACAAAATGAAGATGCAACTGCAGGTCTTCACAGGCCCTGGTTTAGCAAGCAGCTTCAGGATTAATTGTTACTTGTGATTGTTAACTGTTCCTTTTCCCAGGAAAAGGGAGATTATCCTTAACACATCCCAGATTTATTAGGATCCATAAGGGTAAATCAATCATCCATCATATTTCATTTTTGTATTTATCTTCCTCTTCCCCCCTCTTCTCCTAAAATATCTCAAAGTGGGAAACAATCTCCAAGTTAAATTGGTACTCCAAAAAGAGCATTGAACTTGGCTTTGAAAGCCTGAAGTATCAAAATGAATTAGCCTTGTAACTTTGGGCAAATGTATTCTGTGCCTCGCTATAAAACAGATGGTATGGGCCCTTCATGCTCCTTCCAGTTCTAAGATTATATGTATTTGTCAAGTTCAACCCCTCCCTACTCCCAGCCTCATCTTCAGGAAAGTCTCTTTCTAAACCACTCAAAATAAATGATTCTCTTTCATTGTATAATACAGCTTTCACAAACTTACTTGGTAGCTCCAAAGTCAAGGGCTTCTTCTGTATGTTTAGCAAAACTCTCTCCAGGATAAGGCTGCTTTTTCCTCCTTCTGTTTACTGTGAAAACAGAGAACAACTCTTTGGAATCTTGCTTATAATAACTTTTCTTATGCATGTTGATTGTTCCTAAGTCACTCTTTTATGCCATGACCCTTAAGATGTATATTCTAATGTAATTATTGGTTCTTCTTCACCTCCTCCTGTCCTGATCACCATGCTCTTGCTTTGTCAACAGGAGTGTATGCTGAGCGAGTGGTTGACTTGGGCTGCTTGGAGCCCTCGGAGTGGGTTCTGTGGGTGCCAAGACTGCTGGTGTGCAAGGGGAGGGGAAAGGAGAGAGCAGACACTCCTCAGCTGCTGAAGAGGGCTGTGGAAACTGAAGTCATAGACATGCTTCAGTGGAGGATAAGGATTTGCCCAGATGGGGAGCCTCAAGTACACAGGCACTTATGCATCTACTTGTCTTGAGTCTCAATGATGCTGTTTATGAGTGAGCTATTCAAATGGAGAGAAACCCACAGAGAAGGAAAAATAACAGGTTGGAGTGATTACGTACAGGAGGAGAGGCCCTCATAGAAACCCAATGGGAAAGGAAGAAGGGAATAAAATTAAGAATGATTAATGGCAGATCTCTAATGATTTCATTGGATCCAAAGAACCAGGGCAATGGAGAAAATGATAAAGGAAAGGCTCTTAAGGAAACAATAAGATGTGAAGGTTGCCAATTTATTAGATCATGGCTTTTTTTGTATTTATCTTCCTCTTCCCCTCTTCTCCTAAAATATCTCAAAGTGGGAAACAATCTCCAAGTTAAATTGGTACTCCAAAAAGAGCATTGAACTTGGCTTTGAAAGCCTGAAGTATCAAAAATGAATTAGCCTTGTAACTTTGGGCAAATGTATTCTGTGCCTCGTCTATAAAACAGATGGTATGGGCCCTTCATGCTCCTTCCAGTTCTAAGATTATATGTATTTGTCAAGTTCAACCCCTCCCTACTCCCAGCCTCATCTTCAGGAAAGTCTCTTTCTAAACCACTCAAAATAAATGATTCTCTTTCATTGTATAATACAGCTTTCACAAACTTACTTGGTAGCTCCAAAGTCAAGGGCTTCTTCTGTATGTTTAGCAAAACTCTCTCCAGGATAAGGCTGCTTTTTCCTCCTTCTGTTTACTGTGAAAACAGAGAACAACTCTTTGGAATCTTGCTTATAATAACTTTTCTTATGCATGTTGATTGTTCCTAAGTCACTCTTTTATGCCATGACCCTTAAGATGTATATTCTAATGTAATTATTGGTTCTTCTTCACCTCCTCCTGTCCTGATCACCATGCTCTTGCTTTGTCAACAGGAGTGTATGCTGAGCGAGTGGTTGACTTGGGCTGCTTGGAGCCCTCGGAGTGGGTTCTGTGGGTGCCAAGACTGCTGGTGTGCAAGGGGAGGGGAAAGGAGAGAGCAGACACTCCTCAGCTGCTGAAGAGGGCTGTGGAAACTGAAGTCATAGACATGCTTCAGTGGAGGATAAGGATTTGCCCAGATGGGGAGCCTCAAGTACACAGGCACTTATGCATCTACTTGTCTTGAGTCTCAATGATGCTGTTTATGAGTGAGCTATTCAAATGGAGAGAGAAACCCACAGAGAAGGAAAAATAACAGGTTGGAGTGATTACGTACAGGAGGAGAGGCCCTCATAGAAACCCAATGGGAAAGGAAGAAGGGAATAAAATTAAGAATGATTAATGGCAGATCTCTAATGATTTCATTGGATCCAAAGAACCAGGGCAATACAGAGTAAGAAACACTTGATAAAGGAAAGGAACATAACTGTGAAGGAAAATACATCATTCTATAGATGTTGACAGGCTCTGAGGATGAGGACAGGTCCTGCAAGAGCAGAGCAGTTCCCCCAGCCCAACCACACACACGCAAAGGCACCCTCACTGGCATGGCATCATCTGGTATTTCTGGGAAATTCTCTCCAGTTGCATTCCAGCAGGGCCAACGAGAATAACTGTGGCAATAGATGAGGGTGAATAAAAAATGGATTTCAGTTTTTAGGAACATTTAGTTCAGGATCTCAGGCACCTCTCCTCCTAATTGTGCCCTTAAGTGTACTGTAAAGGGTGTGTATGTGTTGCTCCAAGTATCTGTCTGAGAATCAGAACACAGATTAGAATTTTAATTGCAATAGACCCGACTTCACTCTCCC
The DNA here is from genome assembly GCA_022376925.1 of Tragulus kanchil. NCBI lineage: Eukaryota > Metazoa > Chordata > Mammalia > Artiodactyla > Tragulidae > Tragulus > Tragulus kanchil. Next base: position 50,385,027 of record JAIOJX010000032.1, read on the forward strand.
ACCACCCCAGTTCTTACTACTTTCCACCCCTCATATCAAGTTTAGAATTGCAATAATGTTTAAAGCTACTTATGATGGGAAATAATAATATCTACCATTTATGATGTTCTTAATATATGCTAACACTGTGGCATAATTTCAAATTTAATCCTCCAGCAATATATGAGGTAATTACAAACATTTACACAGTATTTTTTAAAAATGTCAGACAATATTTCAAACACTTTATACATGCATATACATATATATATATATATATATATATATACACACATATGATAAATTTTATATGACTTCCTCAATGGCTCAGGTGGTAAAGAATCTGCCTGCAATGCAAGAGAATCAGAAGACTTGGGTTAGATCCCTGGGTCAGGAAGATCCCCTCGAGGAGGAAATGACAACCCACTCACTCCAATATTCTAGCCTGGAAAATCCCACGGACAGAGGAGCCTGGTGGGCTAGTCTATAGGGTTGCAAAGAGTCAGACATGACTGAGCACATACACATCTCAAATATTTTTATATGTATATGCATGTAACTTAGGTATTAAAATGATATATTTGTTGACATATAAGGACACTGAGGCACAAAGATGTAAAATAATCTGTCAGCAAAGAGTCAGTAAGTGTCAGAGTCAAGATTCACAACTTGTATGTGATTTATCTCATTAGACTGTAAGTTCCATGAAAGTGGTAATTACATGTGGTTTGCTGTCAAATTCTTGATGCCTAGAACACAACAAACACTCCTACGTAAGGGTTGAGTGATTAAAAACAGAGCCTAAACTGTTTTTAGTCACGTCTGACTTTTGGAACCCCTAGTCCCCGAAGGCACCACTCACTGGCATGGCATCATCTGGTATTTCTGGGAAATTCTCCAGTTGCATTCCAGCAGGGCCAACGAGAATAACTGTGGCAATAGATGAGGGTGAATAAAAAATGGATTTCAGTTTTTAGGAACATTTAGTTCAGGATCTCAGGCACCTCTCCTCCTAATTGTGCCCTTAAGTGTACTGTAAAGGGTGTGTATGTGTTGCTCCAAGTATCTGTCTGAGAATCAGAACACAGATTAGAATTTTAATTGCAATAGACCCGACTTCACTCTCCCACCACCCCAGTTCTTACTACTTTCCACCCCTCATATCAAGTTTAGAATTGCAATAATGTTTAAAGCTACTTATGATGGGAAATAATAATATCTACCATTTATGATGTTCTTAATATATGCTAACACTGTGGCATAATTTCAAATTTAATCCTCCAGCAATATATGAGGTAATTACAAACATTTACACAGTATTTTTTAAAAATGTCAGACAATATTTCAAACACTTTATACATGCATATACATATATATATATATATATATATATATACACACATATGATAAATTTTATATGACTTCCTCAATGGCTCAGGTGGTAAAGAATCTGCCTGCAATGCAAGAGAATCAGAAGACTTGGGTTAGATCCCTGGGTCAGGAAGATCCCCTCGAGGAGGAAATGACAACCCACTCACTCCAATATTCTAGCCTGGAAAATCCCACGGACAGAGGAGCCTGGTGGGCTAGTCTATAGGGTTGCAAAGAGTCAGACATGACTGAGCACATACACATCTCAAATATTTTTATATGTATATGCATGTAACTTAGGTATTAAAATGATATATTTGTTGACATATAAGGACACTGAGGCACAAAGATGTAAAATAATCTGTCAGCAAAGAGTCAGTAAGTGTCAGAGTCAAGATTCACAACTTGTATGTGATTTATCTCATTAGACTGTAAGTTCCATGAAAGTGGTAATTACATGTGGTTTGCTGTCAAATTCTTGATGCCTAGAACACAACAAACACTCCTACGTAAGGGTTGAGTGATTAAAAACAGAGCCTAAACTGTTAACCTTCAGTCACGTCTGACTTTTTGGAACCCCTTGGACTGTAGCCCACCAGGCTCCTCTCTCCACGGGATTTTCAAGGCAAGAATATTGGAGTGGGCTGCCATTTCCTTCTCCAGGAGATCTTACCAACTCAAGGATCAAACCCAGGACTCCTGCATTGCTGGCAAATTCTTTACTATCTGAGCTACCAGGGACCTGGGCAAATTGATTTCCCCCAACATCAAATGAACAAAAACTAAGACAAGCAAGAGCACTAGAAAGATAATCTTTCATTCAATCATCATTCTTTCAACAAATATTTGTCAAACACCTATTATGTGCCAGGCTCTAGCTTGTGTGCAAGTGGTACCTTCTCTTTTGGAAGGGAAAAGCCACGTGACTTGTTCTGAAAAGTCCCATATCCGGACAGATTTGCCTCCAACTTTCCTCCCTACCCTTCTTATTCCCCCCACAGGTAATACAATGGGCCCAACAGCAAGGGGGGGGGGGCAGTTCTGATCTCATGAACGCAGCTCTCAGACATATTCTGCTTGTTTTCTCTCAGTCCTAGGTTTGGAGGACCCTCTGGGGATAATGACTCAGTGCTGGGGAGAGCATGGGAGCTGCACATAGCAAATCTCAGAGGGAGGGATGAAAATTGGAGGCGTTGTATTGTTTTCTCCTTTTTCACTTTGAACACTTTCCAAAAAGAGAGATCTATTTGAGTGGCTTGCAAATCTATCTTAAGGTCAGCTCTAATTAAGTTGAGACCTGGCAGCTGTATGGTTTCTGTGCTGTTACTCAGCTGCCAAAGGCGAGCATGGTGCCCACCTTCAATGGCAGTGGTGACTGCCTTCCCTGCTCCTGCAGCCCAGACCAACTTGGCCTGTATGACATGTAGAATGGGTCAGTGCCAAAGAGAAAACTTGTCCTATGTTTGGGTTGAAATATAGGACTGATGCAGGAGTTTAGAATTTCATATTTTGGTAAAGGTCAGAAGAACACAGACACCCATTATGTCACATAGTAGATACTCAAACAATCTACTCTTTCTCTTCATTTTTTAACTTTTTTGAGGGGGGAGGGCAGTTGGGTAAGGAGCGGGGCGGGCGGGCCACTTCTATTGGTCCTTCATTTATCCATTTTCATCCATCTTCGTTCCTTGGCCTGTGCGGGACTCCCATGGCAGCGGCCCCTTGTCTCAGAGCACTGGCTCTGGGCGCATGCGCTGCAGAGCTCCAGCTGGGTAATTGGACACATTGGTCCAGCCGCTCCGTGGCACGTGAGATCCTCCCAGGCCAGGGATGGAACCGGTGCCCCCTGCACTGCAAGGCGGTGTCCTCACCCACTGGACCACCAAGGAAGCCCTACTCTTTCTCTTCATTTCTGTAATTGGTATGTATGGTTTTAGCAACAGAGAACTGGGTCAACACAATGCCTAGCTCATAGCAGGCATTCAGTTAATTTTCATACATTGAAAAAGCTCATATAAAATAACAGAAAATGAAAACGCAAGAGACTCAGTTTCTCATCCCTGGATTTTCTACTAATTAGTAAGAAAATATAGAAATCATCTCTCTGGGTGGTGGTTGTTTCCCCTAAAATTTGGTTTAGAAAAATATAGAAATATCTCATGAACGCAGCTCTCAGACATATTCTGCTTGTTTTCTCTCAGTCCTAGGTTTGGAGGACCCTCTGGGGATAATGACTCAGTGCTGGGGAGAGCATGGGAGCTGCACATAGCAAATCTCAGAGGGAGGGATGAAAATTGGAGGCGTTGTATTGTTTTCTCCTTTTTCACTTTGAACACTTTCCAAAAAGAGAGATCTATTTGAGTGGCTTGCAAATCTATCTTAAGGTCAGCTCTAATTAAGTTGAGACCTGGCAGCTGTATGGTTTCTGTGCTGTTACTCAGCTGCCAAAGGCGAGCATGGTGCCCACCTTCAATGGCAGTGGTGACTGCCTTCCCTGCTCCTGCAGCCCAGACCAACTTGGCCTGTATGACATGTAGAATGGGTCAGTGCCAAAGAGAAAACTTGTCCTATGTTTGGGTTGAAATATAGGACTGATGCAGGAGTTTAGAATTTCATATTTTGGTAAAGGTCAGAAGAACACAGACACCCATTATGTCACATAGTAGATACTCAAACAATCTACTCTTTCTCTTCATTTTTTAACTTTTTTGAGGGGGGAGGGCAGTTGGGTAAGGAGCGGGGCGGGCGGGCCACTTCTATTGGTCCTTCATTTATCCATTTTCATCCATCTTCGTTCCTTGGCCTGTGCGGGACTCCCATGGCAGCGGCCCCTTGTCTCAGAGCACTGGCTCTGGGCGCATGCGCTGCAGAGCTCCAGCTGGGTAATTGGACACATTGGTCCAGCCGCTCCGTGGCACGTGAGATCCTCCCAGGCCAGGGATGGAACCGGTGCCCCCTGCACTGCAAGGCGGTGTCCTCACCCACTGGACCACCAAGGAAGCCCTACTCTTTCTCTTCATTTCTGTAATTGGTATGTATGGTTTTAGCAACAGAGAACTGGGTCAACACAATGCCTAGCTCATAGCAGGCATTCAGTTAATTTTCATACATTGAAAAAGCTCATATAAAATAACAGAAAATGAAAACGCAAGAGACTCAGTTTCTCATCCCTGGATTTTCTACTAATTAGTAAGAAAAATATAGAAATCATCTCTCTGGGTGGTGGTTGTTTCCCCCATAAAATTAGGAAATTAGATGAGTTCAAAAATTCCTTCCTGTTCTTAAATTTTACAATTGAAATTTTACACCAAGGCAGCTTCCCACAACAGAAAGAACAGAAGACAAAACCCAGAGTCCACACACAAGATTTAATTCCAGAGTCTACTTCTGACCAACTATGCAAGCTAAAGCATTTTATTCAAACATCCCCCAGCCTCAATTCTCAATTTCTTCATTTGTATGATGTGTGTGTGTGTGTGTGTGTGTGTGTGTGTGTGTGTGTGTTAGTCACTCAGTTGTGTCCAACTTGGCAATCCCATGGATTGTAGCCTACCAGGCTCATCTGTCCCTGGAATTCTCAAGGCAAGAATACTGGAGGGTGTTTTCATTCTTTTCTCCAGGGGATCTGCCCAACTCAGGTTTCGAACACAGGTGTCCTGCATTGCAGGAGGATTCTTTACCATCTGAGCTATAGAGATCTTGAAATGCTTTTTGCATAAATGTAGTAAAATAAGGAGATAATATAGAAGGCTTTAAATAATAATTTAAATTAAAACCTATTGAATTTAACTAGATTTCTTTATGTGGAAAAGTGCTATGACCTTTGGGGATAGAGTGTGTTTATGGCTCCAATTCTTCATCATGCCCTGTGTTTTTGCTGTTTGACATGTAACTCTGCAGTGCTCTCCAAAGTCTTGACTCCATGGTTAAGTGACTTACGATGGATGTTAGTCTGTATGATGTAAGCTGAACTTTGTAAAGCAACTGGACTCAGTCTTATCTGACTCCGCCGTTGCCGTGAGAAGGACATGTCTAAACTTACCCACAAGCCCTAAGCAACACATGGAACAGAGTCACCACGAACTATGACCAGTCTAGAAAAGCAAATTCCAGTTAATTCGATTTTCAAAAACTGAACAAATGCTTGTTTTAAGCCATTGAGATGTGGAGTGGATTTTTATGTGGTAGTTTTATGACAGTAGCTAACTGATACACCATTGGTTTAAAATAGATGGCAGGAGTTGAGTTTGAGATTGCTTTATTTTAAAATTGGAGTTCATTAGTGAAATTTGCGAATATATTTACTTTCCTGTATTTGGTGAACCTTCAGATACACTTTTGAGTAAAATTTTGAGAGGAGAAGGAAGAAAATTTTGTTAAATTATCTTTTTAGTTCAAATGACAATTTTAATGATATCTGAAGAATTTTAAATTGCTGGATTATGAATGTTTGAAAACTTGCCATTAGGACTTGCCATTAGGACTAGGCTTTAATTTCAGGTTAGGGAATTTTAAGCAGGGAGGGCCTTAATACATATAGGTCCAAATCTGACTGAAAAGTATGTCTGCATGTTGCTTAATATTATTTTCTTTTTGTAAAACCTATACATTTTAGTAACAGTTTTATTCAGATTAATAAGGCTTTCAAACTACAGTGTCAAAAGATGGCACTTGATGGGTCAACAGTAACCTCTGTTTATAAAGTCAGACATATCTCTTAGAAGGAAGGTCTTTGACAGAAACTGACATAAAGAAGGCTGAGTGCTGAAGAATTGATGCTTTTGAACTCCGGTGCTGAGGAGCTTGAGAGTCCCTTGGACACCAAGGAGATCAGACCAGTCAATCCTAAAGAAAACCAACTCTGAATATTCATTGGAAGGACTGATGCTGAAGCTGAAGTGCCATCTGATGTGAAGAGTTGACTCATTGGAAAAGATCCTGATGCTGAGAAAACTGAGCCAGGAGGAGAAGAGGGCAATAAAGGATGAGAAGATTGGATGGCATCATTGACTCAATGGACAATTAAGTTTGAGCAGAGGATGCCTGTCTGGGAGCTGGACACAACTGAGCGACTGAACAACAACAACCACCAGTCTTATCTGACTCCGCCGTTGCCGTGAGAAGGACATGTCTAAACTTACCCACAAGCCCTAAGCAACACATGGAACAGAGTCACCACGAACTATGACCAGTCTAGAAAAGCAAATTCCAGTTAATTCGATTTTCAAAAACTGAACAAATGCTTGTTTTAAGCCATTGAGATGTGGAGTGGATTTTTATGTGGTAGTTTTATGACAGTAGCTAACTGATACACCATTGGTTTAAAATAGATGGCAGGAGTTGAGTTTGAGATTGCTTTATTTTAAAATTGGAGTTCATTAGTGAAATTTGCGAATATATTTACTTTCCTGTATTTGGTGAACCTTCAGATACACTTTTGAGTAAAATTTTGAGAGGAGAAGGAAGAAAATTTTGTTAAATTATCTTTTTAGTTCAAATGACAATTTTAATGATATCTGAAGAATTTTAAATTGCTGGATTATGAATGTTTGAAAACTTGCCATTAGGACTTGCCATTAGGACTAGGCTTTAATTTCAGGTTAGGGAATTTTAAGCAGGAGGGCCTTAATACATATAGGTCCAAATCTGACTGAAAAGTATGTCTGCATGTTGCTTAATATTATTTTCTTTTTGTAAAACCTATACATTTTAGTAACAGTTTTATTCAGATTAATAAGGCTTTCAAACTACAGTGTCAAAAGATGGCACTTGATGGGTCAACAGTAACCTCTGTTTATAAAGTCAGACATATCTCTTAGAAGGAAGGTCTTTGACAGAAACTGACATAAAGAAGGCTGAGTGCTGAAGAATTGATGCTTTTGAACTCCGGTGCTGAGGAGCTTGAGAGTCCCTTGGACACCAAGGAGATCAGACCAGTCAATCCTAAAGAAAACCAACTCTGAATATTCATTGGAAGGACTGATGCTGAAGCTGAAGTGCCATCTGATGTGAAGAGTTGACTCATTGGAAAAGATCCTGATGCTGAGAAAACTGAGCCAGGAGGAGAAGAGGGCAATAAAGGATGAGAAGATTGGATGGCATCATTGACTCAATGGACATAAGTTTGAGCAAGCTCTGGGATAGAGTGAAGGACAGAGATGCCTGGCATGCCATAGTCCATGGGGTCACAAAAAGCTGGACACAACTGAGCGACTGAACAACAACAACCACCACCACCCCTGAAACAATAAATCACTTCTTAAATAAAGCAGTGTGCAAGTCTATAAAACACAAACCACGTTCTTCTGGGGATTGGGACAAATACTAGGTAGTAAGCTCCTTCAGGGCAGGAACCAGAGAAAATATATACAACATATGAAAATGTTATAAATATGCACTGCCGTATGACTGCTTGGGTAACAGAAAATGAATGTTATTGTCAAAGAAAGGCAAGGTGAAACCCACTTCTCTTTATTTAGGATCCAAACCAAATGTTGCTCCACAGGGAAGAAACCTTTTTTTTTTTTTCTCATCTGTGCTCCCCTGGGACCTGTCAGATCCATTGTTTCTATGTCTGACACTGACACTAAGCTGTCAACTACTCAAAAACATGAAATGCACTGTATTTATTTTGCATCCCCTATCTTAACAAGGTCCCTTATATAGCCTGTGAGCTTAATAAGTGCTTGTTAAATAAATGAATGCTAGTATGGGCCCAGTTTATAAATGAGGAACCTGAGAATCAGAAAGATTAACTGATTTTCTAGAAATCACAGTTGGGCAAAGTAAGGAGGTATATTTGAACTCAGCTCCAGATGAATCCAGTCTATTTACACTATACTATGCTTGAAACGGTTCTTGTGGCAAAAAAAAATAAAATAAGTACAGGTAAAGTTTCATAGGAACTGACATAAAGAAGGCTGAGTGCTGAAGAATTGATGCTTTTGAACTCCGGTGCTGAGGAGCTTGAGAGTCCCTTGGACACCAAGGAGATCAGACCAGTCAATCCTAAAGAAAACCAACTCTGAATATTCATTGGAAGGACTGATGCTGAAGCTGAAGTGCCATCTGATGTGAAGAGTTGACTCATTGGAAAAGATCCTGATGCTGAGAAAACTGAGCCAGGAGGAGAAGAGGGCAATAAAGGATGAGAAGATTGGATGGCATCATTGACTCAATGGACATAAGTTTGAGCAAGCTCTGGGATAGAGTGAAGGACAGAGATGCCTGGCATGCCATAGTCCATGGGGTCACAAAAAGCTGGACACAACTGAGCGACTGAACAACAACAACCACCACCACCCCTGAAACAATAAATCACTTCTTAAATAAAGCAGTGTGCAAGTCTATAAAACACAAACCACGTTCTTCTGGGGATTGGGACAAATACTAGGTAGTAAGCTCCTTCAGGGCAGGAACCAGAGAAAATATATACAACATATGAAAATGTTATAAATATGCACTGCCGTATGACTGCTTGGGTAACAGAAAATGAATGTTATTGTCAAAGAAAGGCAAGGTGAAACCCACTTCTCTTTATTTAGGATCCAAACCAAATGTTGCTCCACAGGGAAGAAACCTTTTTTTTTTTTTCTCATCTGTGCTCCCCTGGGACCTGTCAGATCCATTGTTTCTATGTCTGACACTGACACTAAGCTGTCAACTACTCAAAAACATGAAATGCACTGTATTTATTTTGCATCCCCTATCTTAACAAGGTCCCTTATATAGCCTGTGAGCTTAATAAGTGCTTGTTAAATAAATGAATGCTAGTATGGGCCCAGTTTATAAATGAGGAACCTGAGAATCAGAAAGATTAACTGATTTTCTAGAAATCACAGTTGGGCAAAGTAAGGAGGTATATTTGAACTCAGCTCCAGATGAATCCAGTCTATTTACACTATACTATGCTTGAAACGGTTCTTGTGGCAATAAATAAAATAGTACAGGTAAAGTACATAGAACTGTAACAGATCCTGAATAAATGTTCCATACCTATTTCATGTCTGACTAGTACCAGGGATGCCACTGGAGATTTCTTTCTCTTCAAGGTAATTCTTTTTTTTTTTAGAGGTCAACATCTGATCTTTCATTAATGAAGCTAGAAAACAAACCAAGTGTCCTGATAAAGTAGTGGCTAGCTTATGACATTAAATTATCAGTTGGACTATTATTCAGTCATTAACAAGTACATATATAGGAAGAACTTAACGTAACATGGAAATGCAGTCAACAGTGATGTTGCGGTTTTGGAAATGAAGCAACTCATTTCTTTTCTAATATGTTCAATATATTTGCAATACTATAACAATGTTTTCAAAATTAACATATATGTGTATATATATATATATATATATACAAAAAAAGATAAAAGAATGCTGGAAAATGTTAGAAGCAAGTTGGGAATATTTGTCTTTATACAATAATAATAAGGATAATTTTGGACATCTTTCTACTTTTCTTAAGTTACCAAGTTTCAAAAAATTAACAAAGTCTTACTTTTACATCTGAAAGTCTTTCACAATGGCCCCCATGATGCATTTTCTGTTTCCCAACCTGCCTTTGGTAGATGGTCCACTGTGATCATTTTACCCTACTTTGTTAGTACTTCCACACTTTTCTTGTGGTATCTATAACCCTTTATTGAACTTAATGGTTTCCATATTTACCTCCTTTGTTACCTGAGTTCATTAAGGGCAGGAATTGCCTGATTCCTTTGCATTTCTCCAGTACCCAGCTAGAACATAGTCCATAATATGCTCATAAATTTTTGTTAAATGATTAATATTTTCACAACTAAATTCATAATTGGCACCATGACCTCCATGAAAAGGCAGCATAGGAAAATGTACATGCTTATGTGTGTGTATCTCAACAGTCAGAGCTTGCAAACACTGTACTACATGTTTTCACATGTCTTCCTTCAATTTTGCACATTCACCAATTCTAGAAATCACAGTTGGGCAAAGTAAGGAGGTATATTTGAACTCAGCTCCAGATGAATCCAGTCTATTTACACTATACTATGCTTGAAACGGTTCTTGTGGCAATAAATAAAATAGTACAGGTAAAGTACATAGAACTGTAACAGATCCTGAATAAATGTTCCATACCTATTTCATGTCTGACTAGTACCAGGGATGCCACTGGAGATTTCTTTCTCTTCAAGGTAATTCTTTTTTTTTTTAGAGGTCAACATCTGATCTTTCATTAATGAAGCTAGAAAACAAACCAAGTGTCCTGATAAAGTAGTGGCTAGCTTATGACATTAAATTATCAGTTGGACTATTATTCAGTCATTAACAAGTACATATATAGGAAGAACTTAACGTAACATGGAAATGCAGTCAACAGTGATGTTGCGGTTTTGGAAATGAAGCAACTCATTTCTTTTCTAATATGTTCAATATATTTGCAATACTATAACAATGTTTTCAAAATTAACATATATGTGTATATATATATATATATATATACAAAAAAAGATAAAAGAATGCTGGAAAATGTTAGAAGCAAGTTGGGAATATTTGTCTTTATACAATAATAATAAGGATAATTTTGGACATCTTTCTACTTTTCTTAAGTTACCAAGTTTCAAAAAATTAACAAAGTCTTACTTTTACATCTGAAAGTCTTTCACAATGGCCCCCATGATGCATTTTCTGTTTCCCAACCTGCCTTTGGTAGATGGTCCACTGTGATCATTTTACCCTACTTTGTTAGTACTTCCACACTTTTCTTGTGGTATCTATAACCCTTTATTGAACTTAATGGTTTCCATATTTACCTCCTTTGTTACCTGAGTTCATTAAGGGCAGGAATTGCCTGATTCCTTTGCATTTCTCCAGTACCCAGCTAGAACATAGTCCATAATATGCTCATAAATTTTTGTTAAATGATTAATATTTTTCACAACTAAATTCATAATTGGCACCATGACCTCCATGAAAAGGCAGCATAGGAAAATGTACATGCTTATGTGTGTGTATCTCAACAGTCAGAGCTTGCAAACACTGTACTACATGTTTTCACATGTCTTCCTTCAATTTTGCACATTCACCAATTAGTAAATAAAACTAAAAATGCAGTTGAGGTTTTTTTTTTCTCCCACATTGCCTTTTCTGAATAATGATGACTAGTGCTCAATATGCATGCTTGTCTAACATGAAGTCTGTAAATTCTCTGAATACAGGCAAAATGTATGGAAATTATATCAAATCTAATTTAATGTGTTTTCTTAAAATTAGAATGTATAATATTTACTTTCATGAGCAGAACAAATAATACAATTAGTGTTTATTCTTTGACTGCTCTTTTCCTAAACAACTCGGTTAAAACATGCAGGCAACACAAAAACACAGAGCTTCCCAGTCACTGTTCCAAGTTTCATATGTTAAACAAAGACAGGCCAACCTTAAACCTTTTGATAAATACGATGCTTGTGGTAACTGCAGCATTCACTTCGTATCCCATTTCTCCAAGTTCCTGTCAGCCAGATGTCACTTGCAATGCAAACACTAGAAAAATATGAAATAATAATTTCATACATCATCTATGTGTGCATGAGCTGGTCAAACATTCAATACAAATTCAAACTGCTACTACACACAGAGCAAATATCATCCAAATAATATTTAAAATGATTGAAAGGCTTTTGATTTGGAAGTGTATTCTCTTAAGCTAAGTGGTCCCCAAGACCATCTAGAAAATTCAATTGTTTCATTTTTAAAATGTTTTCTGCCCAAAATTATATCAAACCCTAATGTCTCAATAGAAACACATGGGATTGGATTGCTGACTGGGCGCCTGATGTCAAAGAAAAAATCTAATTTCACAATGGCATTTCCTCATACTGTCTCACCAAAACACAAAATTGATAAAATTTTAATGGATAATTTTCAGAAGCAGAATGTTAACCATTGGGAAAATATAAAAGTAAACTTAGCATTGTAGCATAGGAGAGGCATTGTATATCTGTAAATTCAGATATACAATGTTATATAAAAAGCATTCTTAAGTCTTTTCTTATCAAAAACAGAACCTCAACTTTAAAAAGTTCCTTACCATCAAAATATAAGCTGTTTTTGTGTGTCCATTCCTAAGTTTCTCTTCCCAAATATTTCTTGTAAAATGACATAGGAAAAGGAATCATACTGTAAGCTATAGTATTAGATATACATTTACACTGTGTTGATTTCTATTTTGATGTTAGCTATGAAAACAGCCATGTCTACCCTCAGCTTCAGTTAAGAGATAAGACAAAGGTATTAGATTCAACTCAATTTCTTTTCACCAAGGTCCTAAGTATCATCTCTTTCTGCTTGCTATTTAGAGGTGAATTTCCCTGCCTACCTGCAAGGGAAAAAGTTCTAGTCCTTTTGTTTTAAGGAAGGAACTCAGTGCTATACAAAATGCATGATTCAGAGTATCATGATTCAGAGTGTCAAAGCTCTTCATCTACATATGACTAATCTGGGATTATACATATCTATAAACAACAGAACACTGTAAAAAGTAAAAAGTAAAATAAAAAATAAAAGAATGTGTTCTAGAAAGAAAAAAAAGCTCTTCATCTTGGCTGTGTGACCTTCTGCATGTCCCTTACTGTCTTTGAGTCTCAGTGTTCTCATCTGTAAGGAAGAGAGAGCAATTCCTACCTTTACTGTTTTTTTGTGATATTTTGGAATGAAACTTAAAAACATCTCACACAGTACTTGAGGAAGAACTCAAATATTATCCGTTATTCAAATTTTTTTCAAAGCTTTCTTGGAAGGGGGCTTTTGATTTGGAAGTGTATTCTCTTAAGCTAAGTGGTCCCCAAGACCATCTAGAAAATTCAATTGTTTCATTTTTAAAATGTTTTCTGCCCAAAATTATATCAAACCCTAATGTCTCAATAGAAACACATGGGATTGGATTGCTGACTGGGCGCCTGATGTCAAAGAAAAAATCTAATTTCACAATGGCATTTCCTCATACTGTCTCACCAAAACACAAAATTGATAAAATTTTAATGGATAATTTTCAGAAGCAGAATGTTAACCATTGGGAAAATATAAAAGTAAACTTAGCATTGTAGCATAGGAGGCATTGTATATCTGTAAATTCAGATATACAATGTTATATAAAAAGCATTCTTAAGTCTTTTCTTATCAAAAACAGAACCTCAACTTTAAAAAGTTCCTTACCATCAAAATATAAGCTGTTTTTGTGTGTCCATTCCTAAGTTTCTCTTCCCAAATATTTCTTGTAAAATGACATAGGAAAAGGAATCATACTGTAAGCTATAGTATTAGATATACATTTACACTGTGTTGATTTCTATTTTGATGTTAGCTATGAAAACAGCCATGTCTACCCTCAGCTTCAGTTAAGAGATAAGACAAAGGTATTAGATTCAACTCAATTTCTTTTCACCAAGGTCCTAAGTATCATCTCTTTCTGCTTGCTATTTAGAGGTGAATTTCCCTGCCTACCTGCAAGGGAAAAAGTTCTAGTCCTTTTGTTTTAAGGAAGGAACTCAGTGCTATACAAAATGCATGATTCAGAGTATCATGATTCAGAGTGTCAAAGCTCTTCATCTACATATGACTAATCTGGGATTATACATATCTATAAACAACAGAACACTGTAAAAAGTAAAAAGTAAAATAAAAAATAAAAGAATGTGTTCTAGAAAGAAAAAAAAGCTCTTCATCTTGGCTGTGTGACCTTCTGCATGTCCCTTACTGTCTTTGAGTCTCAGTGTTCTCATCTGTAAGGAAGAGAGAGCAATTCCTACCTTTACTGTTTTTTTGTGATATTTTGGAATGAAACTTAAAAACATCTCACACAGTACTTGAGGAAGAACTCAAATATTATCCTATGATTATTCAAATTTCTTTGCATTTCTAATATTTGCTTTCTTGGATTCTTTGTTTCTTTTTAATCTCTTTTGGCCATCTTCTTCATACAAGCTGGTTGTATGGGCAGGTTTCACATAATGTGCCCAGGGAATAAGGGGCAGTCTCTATTGGGCAGTTTGTCCAGGGTGACCCTGGTATCAGTGAGGTGAGCAATGTAACAGCCAAGTCACTGTCAACTCTGAACATCGCTATGCAACCTGGAGCCATGGACTCAAGGCATTGGTGACACCACAAAGCACCAGCTGCTAATCTCTTATAAGCAGGAACCTTGCTCCTTGGGACTGAGGATGATCATCCCCTTTCCACAGGACCCCACCTCCATACCAAAAAGGATCTCTACAGTGAACCTCAGGATTTTAAAGCAGAATCAACTCTAACACCAATGTTCCTGCTTAAAAACTTGAAATAGACCAGAAACACATTTAGAATTTTCCCTTCTCCCTCAACACCCTTCCCCTCTCTCCCATTCATCTTCTCTACTACATAATATTTTCCTGTGAGGGCAGGCCCTGGCTCTTAAAGTATCCTCATATGTATCTTTTTGTCTCTCCAGTCCTAGCACAATGCTTTGGACAAAGTATGCCATTACTAATTTTCTATTATTCAAAATCAAAATTAGCTCTTTATCTTGAGGCAGCTAATTTGACTGAATAAACACTGACTATTTATTAGCAACCTGGATGAGAAGACCAGTATGGGATAGCTGCTGGTAGTATGGGGTTTTAAATTAAACAGAAACACCCAACTCTTATACATTTACTTACCATTGTGGCAATTTTTTTTTTTTAATATCTCTGAGTCTTAGTTTCCTCAACTGTACAATGGGAATTATAGTTCCTGCTTCTTGGTTTTTTCCCAAAAAGGGTTGTCAGATAAAATACAGGTGGTGGTAGGGGTTTAGTCACTAAGTCATGTCCTGTTGTTGTGTGACCTCAAGGATTGTAGCCCACCAGGCTCCTCTGTCTGTGGGACTTCCCAGGAAAAAATACTGGAGTGGGTTGCCATTTCCTTCTCCAGATAAAATATGAGGCTCCCTCTTAAATACGAATTTCAACTAAAAAACAAGTTTTGTCTGAAGTGTAAGTATCTCCCAAATTTTGTATAGGCTATACTTATACTGAAAAGAATGCATTCCTTATCTGAAATCTAAATGTAACTCGATGTTAACTAGATTTTAATTTGTTAAGTATGGCAACCCTAATTATAAAGACTAAATGAAACAATACATTTAAAAATGAAGTTATTAGCTTTGTGCTCATTGGCTAATGGGTACTCATTAAGCGTTATCTCATTATCTTCTACCCTCATGGGGTTATTGTGGAATTAAATGCCTGGTGTATAGTACCAGTTCAATAAATCTGAGTGAGCTTTCCTTCTCGAGGCTCACCCTCTGAGGAATATGCTTTATGCCTTCAACAGAGGAGAGGCCTCATTGGCTTGTAGCATTTGTCTCCACTTGGTGCTTGCTCCTTTCACCATTCCAGGGCATGTGAGCCTCATGGAGTCCAGACAGTGTGATGTGGCCCTGTTGAAAACATTTAGAATTTTCCCTTCTCCCTCAACACCCTTCCCCTCTCTCCCATTCATCTTCTCTACTACATAATATTTTCCTGTGAGGGCAGGCCCTGGCTCTTAAAGTATCCTCATATGTATCTTTTTGTCTCTCCAGTCCTAGCACAATGCTTTGGACAAAGTATGCCATTACTAATTTTCTATTATTCAAAATCAAAATTAGCTCTTTATCTTGAGGCAGCTAATTTGACTGAATAAACACTGACTATTTATTAGCAACCTGGATGAGAAGACCAGTATGGGATAGCTGCTGGTAGTATGGGGTTTTAAATTAAACAGAAACACCCAACTCTTATACATTTACTTACCATTGTGGCAATTTTTTTTTTTTAATATCTCTGAGTCTTAGTTTCCTCAACTGTACAATGGGAATTATAGTTCCTGCTTCTTGGTTTTTCCAAACAGGGTTGTCAGATAAAATACAGGTGGTGGTAGGGGTTTAGTCACTAAGTCATGTCCTGTTGTTGTGTGACCTCAAGGATTGTAGCCCACCAGGCTCCTCTGTCTGTGGGACTTCCCAGGAAAAAATACTGGAGTGGGTTGCCATTTCCTTCTCCAGATAAAATATGAGGCTCCCTCTTAAATACGAATTTCAACTAAAAAACAAGTTTTGTCTGAAGTGTAAGTATCTCCCAAATTTTGTATAGGCTATACTTATACTGAAAAGAATGCATTCCTTATCTGAAATCTAAATGTAACTCGATGTTAACTAGATTTTAATTTGTTAAGTATGGCAACCCTAATTATAAAGACTAAATGAAACAATACATTTAAAAATGAAGTTATTAGCTTTGTGCTCATTGGCTAATGGGTACTCATTAAGCGTTATCTCATTATCTTCTACCCTCATGGGGTTATTGTGGAATTAAATGCCTGGTGTATAGTACCAGTTCAATAAATCTGAGTGAGCTTTCCTTCTCGAGGCTCACCCTCTGAGGAATATGCTTTATGCCTTCAACAGAGGAGAGGCCTCATTGGCTTGTAGCATTTGTCTCCACTTGGCTTGCTTGCTCCTTTCACCATTCCAGGGCATGTGAGCCTCATGGAGTCCAGACAGTGTGATGTGGCCCTGTTGAAAGCACAAAACTGAAGGGACCAAGCTATTGACACAGGCCTCTCAATTTAAGGCAACTTGATCTCTGAAAATCTGAATTTACTGTGGAAGTAGATGTTAGAAATTCTTTAAATTGTGGGCTCTCTGAAGAGTTCCAAAACAAAATTGTAAAGAAGGGCTTGATTTACAAAAATACCCAAGCAAGATAACTTGTTCAGCGAAAAATCTGCTACCTAAAGTGTGCTATAAAGTCATCGCTAACAGCTCTAGTCAAGGCTAAAACTCTGCCTTGCTTCCACGGGCACCCCTCACCCTGCAAGACAGCTCTTCCGGACGCTGTTATTCATCAGACAGAAAAGCTTTCTTCTGTGACTATTGTCAAATGCTCTCCTGGGGCAGCTAGGCATGAACTGGGCTATCCGCAAAAGATATAGGCCGGGGTTTTAAGGACACTTTTTGTTTTCTTTACAAGTTCAGTGCTGTTCCTCTCTGAGAAGCCAGAGATAGTGCATAGGATATGATTCAATGGAAAGTCTTTGTATGAGAAAATGGCTCTTTCAACATGGTCTATCTGAGGATCAGCACATTTGGAGTCTGTCTGAGCCAAGGTCCCAGACCTACAGCTGGTTCTGCTGGGCCAGAGGCGGCTGCCAGCATCCTGGGAGAAACTCCCTTCGGCCCCAGTTTTTTCCCATGTCTGGAAAATAGTTGGGGCCTAAAGCCTTTGAATATTTCTATATTACACATCAGAGGTTTCCACGGAATCGAATCCTCGGCTGACAGCAGAAAGCAGGTACTGGCCCCTTCCTTCAGCTCCCATTCTCATGTAAACAGCCAGCCACCATACTCAGCACCAGCTGCAGCTTCTGGGTGGTCCTGTAGGAAGTTCCAAGCAGATTCCAATGCAGTCTCCTGGGCTGGTAGTCACATGGCTTGAGTAAGCATCCGGGAGACAGCACACTCTCCCAGCTCCAAATCTCGGGGGGAAATATCAGTAAAATCTGACTTCCGGGTGGAAAATCAGACCTCATTGGCTTGTAGCATTTGTCTCCACTTGCTTGCTCCTTTCACCATTCCAGGGCATGTGAGCCTCATGGAGTCAGACAGTGTGATGTGGCCCTGTTGAAAGCACAAAACTGAAGGGACCAAGCTATTGACACAGGCCTCTCAATTTAAGGCAACTTGATCTCTGAAAATCTGAATTTACTGTGGAAGTAGATGTTAGAAATTCTTTAAATTGTGGGCTCTCTGAAGAGTTCCAAAACAAAATTGTAAAGAAGGGCTTGATTTACAAAAATACCCAAGCAAGATAACTTGTTCAGCGAAAAATCTGCTACCTAAAGTGTGCTATAAAGTCATCGCTAACAGCTCTAGTCAAGGCTAAAACTCTGCCTTGCTTCCACGGGCACCCCTCACCCTGCAAGACAGCTCTTCCGGACGCTGTTATTCATCAGACAGAAAAGCTTTCTTCTGTGACTATTGTCAAATGCTCTCCTGGGGCAGCTAGGCATGAACTGGGCTATCCGCAAAAGATATAGGCCGGGGTTTTAAGGACACTTTTTGTTTTCTTTACAAGTTCAGTGCTGTTCCTCTCTGAGAAGCCAGAGATAGTGCATAGGATATGATTCAATGGAAAGTCTTTGTATGAGAAAATGGCTCTTTCAACATGGTCTATCTGAGGATCAGCACATTTGGAGTCTGTCTGAGCCAAGGTCCCAGACCTACAGCTGGTTCTGCTGGGCCAGAGGCGGCTGCCAGCATCCTGGGAGAAACTCCCTTCGGCCCCAGTTTTTTCCCATGTCTGGAAAATAGTTGGGGCCTAAAGCCTTTGAATATTTCTAGATTACACATCAGATCTTTCCACGGGAATCGAGTCCTTGGCTGACAGCAGAAAGCAGGTACTGTCCACTTCCTTCAGCTCACATTCTCATGTAAACAGCCAGCCACCATACTCAGCACCAGCTGCAGCTTCTGGGTGGTCCTGTAGGAAGTTCCAAGCAGATTCCAATGCAGTCTCCTGGGCTGGTAGTCACATGGCTTGAGTAAGCATCCGGGAGACAGCACACTCTCCCAGCTCCAAATCTCGGGTGGAAATATCAGTAAAATCTGACTTCCCAGAGAAGGTCTGTGCTTCAAAAGTAAAAAACAAAGCTGAACCAGATAGAAACATAGAGGCAAACAAAGAGGCAGAGCAGATTTTTCTGGCAGGCAATTAACAATATGAAAATTTGGGGGTTCTGCTACCCCCTTCCTCTCAGGCATATGGAATCAGAATCTTCATAAGTGCATGCTAATGGTTCATTGTGATGGCACACTAATGTATAGTGTCATAAGATTTTCTACACCTTTCCTTAGAAAGGTAAATCGGGGGTTGCTGCAGTGGAATCCCACCTCCATCACTTATTAGTTGTTAAACAAGTTACTTAACCTTTCTGTGTTGTTCTGAGAATATAAATGCTTTAAAACACACAGAGGTTTAGAATATTGCTTGGCTATAGTAAGCCTTAAGAAGTATTAACTGCCCTCAACGTAATTAAAATGACCTTAATAATCATGCTCTGTGTGTATAGTGTTTTATAAAGTGCTTCTTCCTTTCTTTGGGGGGGTCTGTAGTGCAGATGAGATGATGTGAAACTGAGAAATCTCCATTTTTCTGTATTGAGACAAGGAAGAGGAGTAATCAGATGTTCTCTGAGATTGTTCCATGTGGAAAGGGTGGTATATGTGACTTTAGAGGTAGAAGAGTTTCATAAAGGAGCTATGGAGATGGTTGCTGGGTTGCAACTGAGAAACCCTTACCAGTCCAGGGGTATAGACAGTGAGAGAATATGGAGATGGTTGACTGGGTTGCAACTGAGAAACCTTAAGTCATAGAGGCGGCTGCCAGCATCCTGGGAGAAACTCCCTTCGCCCCAGTTTTTCCCATGTCTGGAAAATAGTTGGGGCCTAAAGCCTTTGAATATTTCTAGATTACACATCAGATCTTTCCACGGAATCGAGTCCTTGGCTGACAGCAGAAAGCAGGTACTGTCCACTTCCTTCAGCTCACATTCTCATGTAAACAGCCAGCCACCATACTCAGCACCAGCTGCAGCTTCTGGGTGGTCCTGTAGGAAGTTCCAAGCAGATTCCAATGCAGTCTCCTGGGCTGGTAGTCACATGGCTTGAGTAAGCATCCGGGAGACAGCACACTCTCCCAGCTCCAAATCTCGGGTGGAAATATCAGTAAAATCTGACTTCCCAGAGAAGGTCTGTGCTTCAAAAGTAAAAAACAAAGCTGAACCAGATAGAAACATAGAGGCAAACAAAGAGGCAGAGCAGATTTTTCTGGCAGGCAATTAACAATATGAAAATTTGGGGGTTCTGCTACCCCCTTCCTCTCAGGCATATGGAATCAGAATCTTCATAAGTGCATGCTAATGGTTCATTGTGATGGCACACTAATGTATAGTGTCATAAGATTTTCTACACCTTTCCTTAGAAAGGTAAATCGGGGGTTGCTGCAGTGGAATCCCACCTCCATCACTTATTAGTTGTTAAACAAGTTACTTAACCTTTCTGTGTTGTTCTGAGAATATAAATGCTTTAAAACACACAGAGGTTTAGAATATTGCTGGGCTATAGTAAGCCTTAAGAAGTATTAACTGCCCTCAACGTAATTAAAATGACCTTAATAATCATGCTCTGTGTGTATAGTGTTTTATAAAGTGCTTCTTCCTTTCTTTGGGGGGGTCTGTAGTGCAGATGAGATGATGTGAAACTGAGAAATCTCCATTTTTCTGTATTGAGACAAGGAAGAGGAGTAATCAGATGTTCTCTGAGATTGTTCCATGTGGAAAGGGTGGTATATGTGACTTTAGAGGTAGAAGAGGCGAGTTTCATAAAGGAGCTATGGAGATGGTTGCTGGGTTGCAACTGAGAAACCCTTACCAGTCCAGGGGTATAGACAGTGAGAGAATAGACATGGATGGAAATTAAAAGAGATATTTTTAAAGAACTTACAAAGAAGACCAGGAGTTTAAATGCGATTCTGGAGACAACTAAGGTTATGGCAAACAATTTAGCATTTTGAGAAAAACCTAATCTGACTGTCCCTATACTTCACTCCAAGACAGTTCCAGATGAGGGCTTAAGAGCTGAAGTATAAAAAAATTAAAAGCGTAGAATAACAAGAAGAGAAAAATTTAAATTATCAAGCATTTTGGGTAGGTTTAACTTTCTAAGCTTTGAATCAATAGATCAAATGTTTTTGAGTATTCATACTCTCATTGTAATACTCATGGACCAAATCAGGTATATCCATTTTAGGGCATAAAATTAGCACTTCCAATAGAAGCTCCTTGCTTCTGCATATTTCATCTTTCCAACAGGACCCTCAGGCAGGGGCTACATAGTCTATGGTGCCAAGTAAAAAAATGAAACAATGGAGGCCTTTGTTCAAAAAAGAGGAAACAAATACCATTAAACATATAAAACTTTTTTCTTCTTCTGTGGTCACTCCGTGAATTGTCATGATTTTTAAAAATTTTCTATTTAATGAAATTCTGAGTAAATAAACATTAAAATTTTAATTTATTAGCATGAATTTTACTGTTCATCTATATATTGGCAACACCAGTTTTAAATACAAATGCAAAAACATTTATACTGTATACAAATTTTATTTCATAGTGCACGCATATGTATTTTTCTACCAAAAGAGTGGAAATGGTACACAAAACTAATTTTATAGGACTTCCTTATGTACACACATCCACCAGTATGCTGCTTTCAGTTTACTGATGAAAAGGGAAGGAGTAGGGGAAAAACTATGGATTGACTATTACTTCCTTTCCTTTGATGTCATCACTTTCAGCCTAAGTGGTTGGCTTATATATAGACATAACATCATTAAGAAGGATATGAAATGATTCTTTGATTGTTTGCATTTGTTAGAATACCATGTCTTCTTTCTGTGTTCTATGTTTGAAGCAAATTCTGATGGGATGAAAAACCTGGCCTCCAGGGCATATCGGCATCCCCACTCCTTTGCTTACAGACATGGACACAACACACTGACTTTGTACTTGCTTTGAATTTCCCATAGTAGCTCCTCCATACTTACAGTCCACCAGAACTGTACACTCACAGGGAACTGTGATTTCCATGTGGGAATGGGGCAGCAAAGACAGATGGATGTGCGTATTGTACATGTATTCCTTGTTCATGTGCTTGCTCCATTCTTCCTTAGGGCTTCACCTACAGAATATGCTCATAAATTAAATTATAAAGAATTGTAAGATAGTGACAACCTATGACCATTAGTCCCATGAAACTGTACAGGTCACACATCAGTGAAGCCAGCCACATCTTTAAAGTTCTACTTCATCTCAGTTTCAGTTATTGTACTGTCTTTGGAACATCCTCAGTGTGATATTGTCCAAACGAGTCCTATATAGTGGTGACTATCATTGAACCCTTTAGTGGTCTCTTTTGGACTCATCATAAGCTCTTGGAAAGAAAGAAGTATATTTTATAAGAATTCTCATCTTCAGCAGAATGTGTATATGGGAGGTGCTTGCTGTGGATACTGATGGCAGTGGGCATGCCCCCACAATGGGACTCTGAATCTTTGAAGCTGTGAGTTAGTAATGTTTCTTATTCTATTCTTTTATGTCAAACTAGTAAAAAGTGAGGTGCCAGGCTCTTACTTATTATGTCTGTCCTTTTTTGACCTGTCATATCTTGAGGAATCTCCAAAAGTTGACCTTTCTAGTATGGGTAAATTTTCTGGTTCTTTCCTAGTCTGTGGATACTAGCAGGGAAAATGAGACAGAAGAATTAGAACTGTGCAGGGCCTCCTACTACCTCAGTCCAAAAATTGTAGGGTCCTTCTACCACCTCCAGGTCTGATCCATGTGAAGATGCAGTATATGGAACCTCTACTAGGATCTTAAATAATCAAATCTTTGTGTGTATAAGACACAAATCCTACCTGTACAAATACTTAACCCTCAATGGGAAAATGGAGAGATGACACAATGATTTTAGAATATACAGACATGGGCCAGTTCAGCATGGTGAAAAACAGACAGTCCAAATTGAGGCCAAAATGTGTGACACATTACCCATCTTTACCCTCTTAAACCCAAGGACTATAGCAAGCCCTCTCTTAACCAAGTAAGATGGCACTGGAAAAAGACTTCGGGGCATAGGTCAACTATATCTCTAGTATTAAATAGTTTCCAAGAGTGGCCTCAAAAGGGGAGACTCCAGAAGATTTGAATTTTGTGTTCAAGGACCTAAAATCTATCTAGTAGTAAGGATAAAAGTCAGAGATGCCAAAATGTCTGCCTAGACTGAGGAGATGAGCACAGGGCCAGACAAAGGAAATCAAACCGAAAGGACTGTGGTCCAGATATTTTCTAGACTGCAAAGGACAGCAAATGGAATGACATAGAGCAGATGGTTTAGAATGACTTTTGGTAAGTAAGTGATTTGATGAATTTAAAGGCATTGACTCTGGTCTAGACACATGGCCAAGGGTATGTCAATATGATCACTGTTCTTTTGTTGGATAGCACAGCTCATGAGACAAAACAGGATTTACAGAATGGAGAAAAAAGTCAGGAAATGCTATCCCTGTACTCACCATGAGAATCAGAAAAGAAAATCCAAGGCAACTAAGCAAAATAATAAGAATAAATGTGGAAACATTTTTAAAAAAAAGACTGAGGGAAGGAAGTAACAAAGGAAGGAGGAGAAAGACACAAGATGATGACAGTTGACCCGGTCGTTTATGTCCATGGGTTCTTCATCTGTGGATTCAACCAGCTGAAAATATATGGGGGAATAATTCCAGAAAGTTCCCCAAAGCAAAACTTGCATTTGCTGTGCTGGCAACTACTTACATAGTATTTACATTGAATTAGATATGTAGAAATGATTTAAAGTATACAGGAGGATGTGGGTGGGCTATATGGAAATGCTACACTATTTTATATTAATATAAGGGGCTTGAATAACTGCAGATTTGATATCCATGGGGATGCTGGAAACTGTTGCCTGTGGATATGGAGAGAAGACTGCACATTCGTGAAAGTCCCTGGCCTTGCACAAAGTCCATTTTGCCTGACACATAGTAGTAATTTCAAGTCGGTGAAAGATTAGAGAAATTAGAAAGGAAGAAAATAAACCGTGATTTAGTTTAGACTAGTACAATTTTTCTCTTCAAGCCCTGCCTGGTAAAAATGTCACAATTTACCCCATGATGAGACATTCAAAAGACAAACACTTAATTGATATCGGCTGATACCTTTCCTAAGGGTGATCATCTTCCAACTGGGACGAAGAGAAGGAAGGAAAGATGGAGAATGAAGGAGAAGAGAATGGATGGCTCAGTAATCGATTTTCAATGAAAAGTAACTTGCGTTGCTCCAAGGTCGGCCTCTGAGGCGTGGTTGCCAAACAAAACATGGAGAAGTGGACCTGCTACGATCCACAGAGACTCGTCGACGCTGAAAGGCCACCTCACAAAGGTAAGAAAGATCTTCTCAGGAAAGCCTCTCTGAGGGGCCATGGTTTCTGTGTTCATCAAAAAATCCCTAAAACCTAGGAATCGGGAGGTAGTCAGAATTGATTTAATCCTTTACTATAAATCTCATTTCTGCAAATGATTAACTAAAGGAAATCCAAGGCAACTAAGCAAAATAAAAATTACAGAATGGAGAAAAAAGTCAGGAAATGCTATCCCTGTACTCACCATG
Organism: Tragulus kanchil; assembly: GCA_022376925.1. NCBI lineage: Eukaryota > Metazoa > Chordata > Mammalia > Artiodactyla > Tragulidae > Tragulus > Tragulus kanchil. Next base: position 50,409,653 of record JAIOJX010000032.1, read on the forward strand.
AGAATCAGAAAAGAAAATCCAAGGCAACTAAGCAAAATAATAAGAATAAATGTGGAAACATTTTTAAAAAGACTGAGGGAAGGAAGTAACAAAGGAAGGAGGAGAAAGACACAAGATGATGACAGTTGACCCGGTCGTTTATGTCCATGGGTTCTTCATCTGTGGATTCAACCAGCTGAAAATATATGGGGGAATAATTCCAGAAAGTTCCCCAAAGCAAAACTTGCATTTGCTGTGCTGGCAACTACTTACATAGTATTTACATTGAATTAGATATGTAGAAATGATTTAAAGTATACAGGAGGATGTGGGTGGGCTATATGGAAATGCTACACTATTTTATATTAATATAAGGGGCTTGAATAACTGCAGATTTGATATCCATGGGGATGCTGGAAACTGTTGCCTGTGGATATGGAGAGAAGACTGCACATTCGTGAAAGTCCCTGGCCTTGCACAAAGTCCATTTTGCCTGACACATAGTAGTAATTTCAAGTCGGTGAAAGATTAGAGAAATTAGAAAGGAAGAAAATAAACCGTGATTTAGTTTAGACTAGTACAATTTTTCTCTTCAAGCCCTGCCTGGTAAAAATGTCACAATTTACCCCATGATGAGACATTCAAAGACAAACACTTAATTGATATCGGCTGATACCTTTCCTAAGGGTGATCATCTTCCAACTGGGACGAAGAGAAGGAAGGAAAGATGGAGAATGAAGGAGAAGAGAATGGATGGCTCAGTAATCGATTTTCAATGAAAAGTAACTTGCGTTGCTCCAAGGTCGGCCTCTGAGGCGTGGTTGCCAAACAAAACATGGAGAAGTGGACCTGCTACGATCCACAGAGACTCGTCGACGCTGAAAGGCCACCTCACAAAGGTAAGAAAGATCTTCTCAGGAAAGCCTCTCTGAGGGGCCATGGTTTCTGTGTTCATCAAAAAATCCCTAAAACCTAGGAATCGGGAGGTAGTCAGAATTGATTTAATCCTTTTTACTATAAATCTCATTTCTGCAAATGATTAACAGAGGCAGAGACATAAATGGTAAAGTCTCGATCAGGGAAAATGCTGTCAGCGTATCATCTAGATAGATTAGAAAATGAGCGTTCAGGTTTCTGTGAAGGAAGACTAATGACATTAAGTCAAGATGAAATAGAAGGGAGCTTCGCTTGGGTTCCAAAATCATAAACCACAAGCTCACCCTGACAGAGGACCCTCAGCAGCTTTCTGAACTGGAAAATGATCTGGCATTTGGGCTCACAGTAGGTTCTGAGGCCTCACTGAGAGTTCCTGGCTTGTTTGGGTTTGTTCAGAATGGCTTCGCCAAGGTTCTGACATTTGTATTAATGTAGGATCCTTCTGCCCACAACTTTCAGTGCAATCAATCACACACTCAGAAACAAGAAAAGGAGGGTTTGGCTCATCACAGTAAATAAACCTTTAAAATACGTTCATATTGTGCAACCATCTGATTTTCAAAGTGTCACAATCCTGTTGCCTTTCAGAAAGAAGGCAGAGCTGTTATGCTGAAATCAGTGGTGGCTGAGACCAACATCCTTTGTTTAAGTTAACATCAAATAGTGAAGCAAGTATATAAATTCCTGCCAAATAAGGCTAAAGCAGGCCTTCTGCTCTGTTTGCTAGTGGGAAAAAGCCTGTGCGTCTGCTTCACATGTGGTGTATCACTTGATTACTTAAAGTGTGTCTCCCTTGAAACACGCACACACACATACATACACTCGCTCCTTTTCACATAGTTTAGGTGCTAATCATTTTGGAAGAGAAGGAAGGAAAGATGGAGAATGAAGGAGAAGAGAATGGATGGCTCAGTAATCGATTTTCAATGAAAAGTAACTTGCGTTGCTCCAAGGTCGGCCTCTGAGGCGTGGTTGCCAAACAAAACATGGAGAAGTGGACCTGCTACGATCCACAGAGACTCGTCGACGCTGAAAGGCCACCTCACAAAGGTAAGAAAGATCTTCTCAGGAAAGCCTCTCTGAGGGGCCATGGTTTCTGTGTTCATCAAAAAATCCCTAAAACCTAGGAATCGGGAGGTAGTCAGAATTGATTTAATCCTTTTTACTATAAATCTCATTTCTGCAAATGATTAACAGAGGCAGAGACATAAATGGTAAAGTCTCGATCAGGGAAAATGCTGTCAGCGTATCATCTAGATAGATTAGAAAATGAGCGTTCAGGTTTCTGTGAAGGAAGACTAATGACATTAAGTCAAGATGAAATAGAAGGGAGCTTCGCTTGGGTTCCAAAATCATAAACCACAAGCTCACCCTGACAGAGGACCCTCAGCAGCTTTCTGAACTGGAAAATGATCTGGCATTTGGGCTCACAGTAGGTTCTGAGGCCTCACTGAGAGTTCCTGGCTTGTTTGGGTTTGTTCAGAATGGCTTCGCCAAGGTTCTGACATTTGTATTAATGTAGGATCCTTCTGCCCACAACTTTCAGTGCAATCAATCACACACTCAGAAACAAGAAAAGGAGGGTTTGGCTCATCACAGTAAATAAACCTTTAAAATACGTTCATATTGTGCAACCATCTGATTTTCAAAGTGTCACAATCCTGTTGCCTTTCAGAAAGAAGGCAGAGCTGTTATGCTGAAATCAGTGGTGGCTGAGACCAACATCCTTTGTTTAAGTTAACATCAAATAGTGAAGCAAGTATATAAATTCCTGCCAAATAAGGCTAAAGCAGGCCTTCTGCTCTGTTTGCTAGTGGGAAAAAGCCTGTGCGTCTGCTTCACATGTGGTGTATCACTTGATTACTTAAAGTGTGTCTCCCTTGAAACACGCACACACACATACATACACTCGCCTCCCTTTTTATAACAAGTCATGAGAGTAACTTCAAGTCTAAATAGTTTGCTACAATTTCCCTGTGATTTGATAGAACAAATATTTTGTGTTCTAATGCAATGTCTTTAAGTTGATCCATCCTTTTCTAGTGACACACAATGAAACTGCAGGAAACATCAGCACTCCTAACATTTGCTGTCCTGTGGCTAGGCCAGGAATGGTCTCCAAGCCTCATAGCACACCACTGATTTTTATGAAAAATAGTCCTATTAATCTAAAATTCAAGGTAAAATCTTTATCCAGTTTCAGAGTTGGAATGGTTATGTGAAAAATATTTCCCATTCTCTAACCCTAAACCCCCTTATTATGGCTATACTATCAGAAGAAATAAAATTTCTCAAATATGCAATAGATGCATAGTTAAGTGGGTAGATACTTACTGTTCAATTGTAATGTTTCTGACTTAAAATTTTAAGGTCATTGTCTCCTTTCTGACACTTTTTACTACATCAATATCCCATTATATCATTACAGACTCAGGAAGCAATGTACTTTTACATTTTGCAGGGTAATGACTCTTTTGTATTTCAGTTTTTATCATAATATAAATCTTGAATTGTAATTTGCATATCTTTTGTTTAGAAAAAGAGACCCCCATTTAAGACTTTGTCATTTTAATACATAGGCTTTAAAACGGCTTCTTTTTAAGAAATTCACCAAAATATTCCAATTTATTCTTCAACTGAAAACTGAATCTGATTCAACCTCTGCTGCTGCATCAATAAAATTTAAGTAAACCTTTAAAATACGTTCATATTGTGCAACCATCTGATTTTCAAAGTGTCACAATCCTGTTGCCTTTCAGAAAGAAGGCAGAGCTGTTATGCTGAAATCAGTGGTGGCTGAGACCAACATCCTTTGTTTAAGTTAACATCAAATAGTGAAGCAAGTATATAAATTCCTGCCAAATAAGGCTAAAGCAGGCCTTCTGCTCTGTTTGCTAGTGGGAAAAAGCCTGTGCGTCTGCTTCACATGTGGTGTATCACTTGATTACTTAAAGTGTGTCTCCCTTGAAACACGCACACACACATACATACACTCGCCCCCCTTTTTTATAACAAGTCATGAGAGTAACTTCAAGTCTAAATAGTTTGCTACAATTTCCCTGTGATTTGATAGAACAAATATTTTGTGTTCTAATGCAATGTCTTTAAGTTGATCCATCCTTTTCTAGTGACACACAATGAAACTGCAGGAAACATCAGCACTCCTAACATTTGCTGTCCTGTGGCTAGGCCAGGAATGGTCTCCAAGCCTCATAGCACACCACTGATTTTTATGAAAAATAGTCCTATTAATCTAAAATTCAAGGTAAAATCTTTATCCAGTTTCAGAGTTGGAATGGTTATGTGAAAAATATTTCCCATTCTCTAACCCTAAACCCCCTTATTATGGCTATACTATCAGAAGAAATAAAATTTCTCAAATATGCAATAGATGCATAGTTAAGTGGGTAGATACTTACTGTTCAATTGTAATGTTTCTGACTTAAAATTTTAAGGTCATTGTCTCCTTTCTGACACTTTTTACTACATCAATATCCCATTATATCATTACAGACTCAGGAAGCAATGTACTTTTACATTTTGCAGGGTAATGACTCTTTTGTATTTCAGTTTTTATCATAATATAAATCTTGAATTGTAATTTGCATATCTTTTGTTTAGAAAAAGAGACCCCCATTTAAGACTTTGTCATTTTAATACATAGGCTTTAAAACGGCTTCTTTTTAAGAAATTCACCAAAATATTCCAATTTATTCTTCAACTGAAAACTGAATCTGATTCAACCTCTGCTGCTGCATCAATAAATTAACTAATGTCCTGAACAATACACTTCCAACAATGACGACTCCACCACTTAGTTCTCTGTGCCTGTGGGTTTTCTACCTGTTATGAGACCAATCATAAATTTGTAACAAAAATTTGGACTGTGTGTCAGGCTAATTTTACACATACACACGTGCACACCTGCATCTTTTTATATGTGTACATATGTATATATATGTTTACTATCTCATATGAAGAGCGTGCTATGTATGTGTGAGTGCTCAGCCACTCAGTCATGTCCTATTCTTTGTGATCCCGTGGACTATAGCTGGCCAGGCTCTGCTGTCCATGGAATTTTCCAGGCTAGAATACTAGAGTGGGTTGCCGTTTCCTATTTCAGGGTATCTTCCTGATCAGGGATTGAACCTTCATCTCTTTCATCTCCTGGACTGACAAGCAGATTCTTTTACGATTGCACCACCTGGAAAGCCCAGCACTATGCATATATACATGTACAAATGCATTTGTATGTATATGTTTGTTTACTTTTTCATATAAAGAGCCCATTGTCTGTGCATCAATTTTTTTACTATCTTTTGCTTTGCGCCTTCCCTATGGTACCCATCTCTTTAAGTACCCTGAGACATTTGTCCCTGTGACAGAACTTGGGTATATTGGAAAGAGCCTTTCATAGACAGGGCCTGGGTAGCATCCTCTCTGCCTCTGCACAGCAGGAAGGGAGCAGACAGAGTACTGAGGTATGTAGCATCCCCCACGCCCACTGCAGTGCTTAGCACACAGAGAGCGCGTACCGAATAGTTCTAAATAAATGAATGGATGAAATGAGCTAGAGGACTTCTTTTTTCCCACTCTTTTTATCAAATTAGTGAACTGTCTAGTAGCTGCCACTCTCAGAGACTGATAGATACCTGTCACTTTGTCCTGCCTGGCCCACAGCTTCGCCCAGTTCCCTTTACTCCACTCTTGCCCATTCATTCCATTCTAGAAGCCTTTGGTGTGGTCAAGGGTTAAGGCAGTTGTGGAAAAGCTACCTTTTTACAACAAAACAAACCCATTCTTTAAAACTAAGTTTAACCCTGTACTTTCCAACATCCTTATGACCCACCTGAACCAATTGATCAGGTTAAATGAGCAGTAATTAAGGACTAACCAGGAGTGAATGAAGCATGGAACTCCATTTCCACAGGAACTGGAAAGCTACAGAAAAGTTGAAATCCTGGTTCTTCCACTCACTTAAATTCAGCAAGTGATCTCATTCTCTAAGCCTCAATTTCCTCATTTATAAAGTGGGAGGGATAATAATACCTGCCGTACAGGACAGCTGTGAAGCCTAAACGTGACAATACACATGAAACAGTTTGCTTTGCAACATGTGTTTACTTCCACTTCCAGTCTTTTTCCCCCCCTATCTCATATGAAGAGCGTGCTATGTATGTGTGAGTGCTCAGCCACTCAGTCATGTCCTATTCTTTGTGATCCCGTGGACTATAGCTGGCCAGGCTCTGCTGTCCATGGAATTTTCCAGGCTAGAATACTAGAGTGGGTTGCCGTTTCCTATTTCAGGGTATCTTCCTGATCAGGGATTGAACCTTCATCTCTTTCATCTCCTGGACTGACAAGCAGATTCTTTTACGATTGCACCACCTGGAAAGCCCAGCACTATGCATATATACATGTACAAATGCATTTGTATGTATATGTTTGTTTACTTTTTCATATAAAGAGCCCATTGTCTGTGCATCAATTTTTTTACTATCTTTTGCTTTGCGCCTTCCCTATGGTACCCATCTCTTTAAGTACCCTGAGACATTTGTCCCTGTGACAGAACTTGGGTATATTGGAAAGAGCCTTTCATAGACAGGGCCTGGGTAGCATCCTCTCTGCCTCTGCACAGCAGGAAGGGAGCAGACAGAGTACTGAGGTATGTAGCATCCCCCACGCCCACTGCAGTGCTTAGCACACAGAGGCGCGTACCGAATAGTTCTAAATAAATGAATGGATGAAATGAGCTAGAGGACTTCTTTTTTCCCACTCTTTTTATCAAATTAGTGAACTGTCTAGTAGCTGCCACTCTCAGAGACTGATAGATACCTGTCACTTTGTCCTGCCTGGCCCACAGCTTCGCCCAGTTCCCTTTACTCCACTCTTGCCCATTCATTCCATTCTAGAAGCCTTTGGTGTGGTCAAGGGTTAAGGCAGTTGTGGAAAAGCTACCTTTTTACAACAAAACAAACCCATTCTTTAAAACTAAGTTTAACCCTGTACTTTCCAACATCCTTATGACCCACCTGAACCAATTGATCAGGTTAAATGAGCAGTAATTAAGGACTAACCAGGAGTGAATGAAGCATGGAACTCCATTTCCACAGGAACTGGAAAGCTACAGAAAAGTTGAAATCCTGGTTCTTCCACTCACTTAAATTCAGCAAGTGATCTCATTCTCTAAGCCTCAATTTCCTCATTTATAAAGTGGGAGGGATAATAATACCTGCCGTACAGGACAGCTGTGAAGCCTAAACGTGACAATACACATGAAACAGTTTGCTTTGCAACATGTGTTTACTTCCACTTCCAGTCCCTCTTTCCCTCTCTCTTCCTTGTCGTGAAATTACTTTCAATTATTTCTCTTTCTTCTTGAAAGGAATGGAACATTCAAATGTGCATCAGACTTGGCCAGAATGAGGTAGATGAACCAGAGGGGAGTGGACCAAAACAGCCAGGGCAGAAAACCAATCTTGTGCCCTGAGGGCTTTGTCTGCTTTGAGTCTTTCAGCTCTCCCTAACCTTCCCCTTGGACTAGGACATGCATCCCGGGCCTCCAAGGACTCCCCTTTTGGCCAATCTGGCTGACAGTGACTCTGTGGGGAGCTTTGCAACCCCCTTAAACGTAGGCAATTAAACCCCTCAAAGCTCTTAGGCTTATTGCCCAGTAAATTCACAATGAATAGTAACCTTAATAAAGGTTATAAATCTCACCTCAGAGCCAACAGGAAATTCAAACTTTTGCATGTGTGGGAGGCAAAATGCTGCTGAAACAAAAGGGAGGTGTGTGGACAAGGAGAACATTGTGCTCAGCCCTCCTTTCCCCTGGCAGCACTAGAGCCTGGGAAAGGCCCTTAATTGTATTTTGTGAAGCAGTTCTCTGGACTCCTGGCTCCTCCCGTCCTTCACCTGCCTTAACTCTTTCTTGTCCCAGTGACCCAAGAGGTCATCCCTCTAGACAACTCCTAGGGATTGAAATAAATGATGGAAATTACAAACAAATTACAGACAAATTGCCTTTTTATGTCAATATTTCAGTCAGAAACAATTTCAGAAACTTAAGGAAACTCTAAAACTGAAACTTAAACTCAGTGCTATAAAAAAAAAAGGGGGGGGGATATTGAAAAAGAGAAACCACTGGATATTTTGATCCACACCCTCACTCACAAAAGGGTGTTAGTTTTAATAAACAGTCACAATTTGGGACTGTTATGAACCATAAGGCACACTCCTGACCGTGTTTCCAATTTCCTCTCTTGCCTTTACTGCTGTTATATTAAGGTCTGCGGTGAGGCAAATGTTTATTAAAAAAAGGTGAGGAGAGCAATATTCCAGATTAGATTATTTCACCTGTTCTAACCAGGCACCGGCCAATCAGAGATCTTCAGTATAGGTTTAAATGCAGCAGCCCTTCCACCTTTGGGGTTGACAGAGGAGGCGTTTCAGCCTGTGGTTGCAAAGTGAATGCAGATTAGGCCGTTTTAATTACTGACTTTAACTGAATATGGAATACATTTTCCAGTTGCAGAGAGGGCCAAATAAATGCATCTGGAGCCTCCTCCATCATGGAGATAATTACTCTGGGATTGAAAAACATCTTGGGTGTGATGAGCGATGTCTTCTGAGGTGTCTTTCCTTACAGGAGGGGTTAACATGAAGGGGGGTCTTTGAGTGGCTTCATACAGAAGTAAAAACTGTTTTCTTCGAATATCCAATTCATATAGAACTCTTTTGGAAAAAAATGGGGCAAAATCTCAGTGTGTTGGAAATTACCTAGAACACAATCCTCAAACAGGAAAATCCCATTAAAGCACATGATTCTTTGACTCTCCTGGAGGCTTCTTTAAGACAATAGGCTTTCTTAGAGTGACTCCTTGGGGACTTCCAAATCCTTTAATTGTTTCTGAAATTTCTCTAATTGTGGGAGTTGCTGAAAAGTACTTTTATATATTTAATGAATGGCTTCTATTCCACAATGTTAACACAGTTTCTTTATATTTTTTTCCTTTTTCATGTGGGTAGGTACAGAATACTTGTATTCCAAGAGGATATGTACATAGGATTTTATTGAATGGTGTTATTAAGGTTTAGGATAAGCTATTTGACACATGGCAGAACCAATTCTGCATTATAATAATCTATGTTGTAACACCATTCTACAGAATTTATTTTAGAAACATGGGTTTTAAAAACCTTAACACAAGTGAGTGAAATGGTTCAGTCATATCTGACTCTTTGAGACCCATGGATGAACCATGGAATTCTCCAGGCAAGAATACTGGAGTGGGTAACCGTTCCCTTCTCCAGGGGATCATCTCAACCCAGGGATTAAACCCAGGTCTCCATCACTGTAGCTGGATTCTTTACCGTCTGAGTACCCCTTTTCTATTCCTCTACTTTCAAATACAGAGGACTTACTCCTTCAAGCAGTCTCTGTGTAGTTCAGTACTGCCAAAGAAATATAGTGTACAGCATAAATGCAAGTAATATAAAATTTTCTTGCATAAGTAATTTAAAAATTTCTGGTAGTCATATTAGGAAAAATATAAAAGAAACAGGTGAAATTAACTTAATATCTTATTTAGACCCACATTTCCACAATATTATTATTTTCACATATAAGCCTATGAAACCTTTATTAACAGGGTATTTTACATTCGTTTTTATAACTAAGTCTTCAGAATCTATTTTCTTGAAGATATTTTGTGTCTTACATTTACAGCACATCTTAGTTCAGATTGGGCACAGTTCAACTGCTCAGCAATCAGTGTGGTTATGAAATTAGTCAGTGTAACTACAGACTCAAAAAGTCTCTAATTCTTTACCCTCTGAGCCATGAGGGAAACCCCTGAAAAATCTCTATAATTCTTTAAGAAGTTTATCTGATTCCCTCTTCCCCTCTGTTCTCTTTGGTGTATATTGCTACCATTTTCTTACCAACTGCATTCTGCTTTAAAATCTCAAATGTCCTGTATGTTCTGAGTAAACCCAGGTCCTATCATATAACAACAGACCCCTGTAGTTTCAAGGGAGATGAACTTGATACTTACAATGTTTATTCTGAGAACATAAAGTCCTCCTCTTTTCAGATGCCTGTATCCTTCATGCTTTTTCATAGGAGTACCAGTCTGTACACACCAATCATCACAGAGAAGAGGGACTGAAGCATAGAGTCAGTAAGAAAGCCTTCCACAGTCTACAGGTGACATTTTACTCAGGCAGGTCACCAGGTCCCATCCCCATCCACCTTGTCTGCTCCTTCAGGGCAGTCTTAAAACCCACAGCTCACTCTGCATTGAATCCGTTTTAGGGTTTACCTTGTTCTTCTGCCTTATGTTCAATCTGACAAGCCATCACCACAAGCCATTTAACACTGTCTTCACCTTGAGATAATCAAGAACTCAGGGGTCGTTTGTAAGTACAAACATATATTTATATATATATATATACACACACACACACACACACACACACAGAAACATGTTTATTCCTTTCTCTCATCCTTATCACAAAGAAAACATAAAAAATACTTTCATAGCTGTCTCCCTAAAAAAAAATCTTTTTTATAGTCCACTAACAGAATCTTTAAAACTTCCTTCAATGTAAATGACTATGTCCTACCATTTTTTTCAATTAATAAATTTATTTATTTAGCTGCATCAGATCTTAGTTGTGGCACTCGGACTTTCCCCACAGCATGTGGGATCCTATTTCCTGAATCAGGGATCAAATCCATGTCTATTGTGTTGGAATGTGGATCCTTAACCGCTCGACCAACAAGGAAGTCCCATCCTGTCACTTTTATAGAGTTAAAAAGGCTGAAAGATTCAGAGGACAAATGAGGAAGTGTCAGCCAGTGAGCGAGAGGACTTTGCAGCATCTCATTTCCTCATTAAAAGAAAGAAACAAAAAAATCCTTAGATTTGAAAATATTCTGTCAGGCCACCAACATACTGTGCCTGTAGTCTTTGTACTTCAGAAGCCCATTCATCTAAACAGGGCTTTTTTGACATCACATATCTCAAAATATTTTACCTGGTCGGTGAAGATCTCAGAATACTAGCTGCTTGTAAGAGAAAATTCATGCGAACAAACAGCCAAAAGAACTAAAGCAAAGGCTGAAAATTCAGATTTAGCGGAAAAGGTACTCAAAGGCTTTTAAGTGCCATATATATGTACACACACACACACACATATATATATATATTAAATTTTATCCAACATTTTTTTCAATAATCATATAATACTTGATTATTGTTGCTTAATTAAATAATTAGACTTTTCTGTTATAGGGAAAATATCAGATATGATGCTTGATTTTTAGTACATTCTTCCTGGGTCTCATCAACTCACCTCTGGTACAGGCCATTATAACAATACGGCTATTATACAAGATGTCCACACTACCCAGTTGCAAGTACTTAAGTGTTCAGGCACAGTGGCAATTAGAAAAGGAAAAGGAAAGAAAAGAAAGGCCTGGCACTAAAACCCACAGCTCACTCTGCATTGAATCCGTTTTAGGGTTTACCTTGTTCTTCTGCCTTATGTTCAATCTGACAAGCCATCACCACAAGCCATTTAACACTGTCTTCACCTTGAGATAATCAAGAACTCAGGGGTCGTTTGTAAGTACAAACATATATTTATATATATATATATACACACACACACACACACACACACACAGAAACATGTTTATTCCTTTCTCTCATCCTTATCACAAAGAAAACATAAAAAATACTTTCATAGCTGTCTCCCTAAAAAAAAATCTTTTTTATAGTCCACTAACAGAATCTTTAAAACTTCCTTCAATGTAAATGACTATGTCCTACCATTTTTTTCAATTAATAAATTTATTTATTTAGCTGCATCAGATCTTAGTTGTGGCACTCGGACTTTCCCCACAGCATGTGGGATCCTATTTCCTGAATCAGGGATCAAATCCATGTCTATTGTGTTGGAATGTGGATCCTTAACCGCTCGACCAACAAGGAAGTCCCATCCTGTCACTTTTATAGAGTTAAAAAGGCTGAAAGATTCAGAGGACAAATGAGGAAGTGTCAGCCAGTGAGCGAGAGGACTTTGCAGCATCTCATTTCCTCATTAAAAGAAAGAAACAAAAAAATCCTTAGATTTGAAAATATTCTGTCAGGCCACCAACATACTGTGCCTGTAGTCTTTGTACTTCAGAAGCCCATTCATCTAAACAGGGCTTTTTTGACATCACATATCTCAAAATATTTTACCTGGTCGGTGAAGATCTCAGAATACTAGCTGCTTGTAAGAGAAAATTCATGCGAACAAACAGCCAAAAGAACTAAAGCAAAGGCTGAAAATTCAGATTTAGCGGAAAAGGTACTCAAAGGCTTTTAAGTGCCATATATATGTACACACACACACACACATATATATATATATTAAATTTTATCCAACATTTTTTTCAATAATCATATAATACTTGATTATTGTTGCTTAATTAAATAATTAGACTTTTCTGTTATAGGGAAAATATCAGATATGATGCTTGATTTTTAGTACATTCTTCCTGGGTCTCATCAACTCACCTCTGGTACAGGCCATTATAACAATACGGCTATTATACAAGATGTCCACACTACCCAGTTGCAAGTACTTAAGTGTTCAGGCACAGTGGCAATTAGAAAAGGAAAAGGAAAGAAAAGAAAGGCCTAGCACTACAAATGCAAACCCATAAAGCAGCAGCAAGTGCCACAAAAACGGTCTCCAACCTCCTCTTTTGCCAAGACTGCCGCTGCGTTCTGAGCTGAGTAAATAGTGCCAGGTCCAGATAATGCGTCTTTGTTTAGGACTGGACACCAGGGGCTCTCCAGGTGAGCAGAAAGCTCCTGACACTGAGACTGGGCAGTCCAGAACCTGTGTGATCCTGTCCTGTTTGATCAACCATAATGCAAATATTCTGAGGCTTTTGGAAGACAGTGAATCTGAAAAGATTAGGCTTGTCTTAAAGTATATTTTTGAGTTTTTTTTTTTTAATCTTCTAAACACTGACTAAAGGAATCTTACATGTGAGCGAAATCCAGGTTTAGAGAAGCTAAGTGACTTGTTCAAGATCATACATTTAACCAGTCTCAGAATTAGGGCTAGAAATTGCAGGGAAATGGAAGTAGGAAAAGAAATCAAAGTACACCTCATGAGAACCAGCTTGTGACTCTTCTGTTTTCTTTTATGATTTTGATCATTTGGAGCCTTCATGTGCAATGAAAGTAAACTGCTTATTGGTGACTACCAAACAGCTGTGTGACTGGGAATGGTTAGAATTTTTCTTTCTTTCTTTTTTTTTTTTTTTAAAGAGTTATTTATTTATTTATTTTGGGCGGGGGTCGGGTTGGGGAGGGAAGGGAGCGGGCAGGCCACTTCTATTGGTCTTTCATTTCTCTATTTTCATCCGTCTTTGTTCTTTGGCTCCTGCGGGCCTCCCATCATGGTGGCATCTGTTGTCGCAGAGCGCCAGCTCTGGGCGCATGCGCTCCAGAGCTCCGGCTCGATGATTGGACACATTAGTCCAGCCGCTCCGCAGCACGTGGGATCTTCCCAGGCCAGGGATCGAACTGGCGCCCCTTGCCCTGCAAGGCGGTGTCCTTATCCACTGGACCACCAGGGGAAGCCCACCTGTCTTTCAATACATGGGAGAAATCTGGATCACAAATATAAGTGTCCTCCCTGCTTTTTCTTGTCAGGTTGAACATCATGAGAAGAGAGAACTCTCCTCTAGTACTGAACCCTAATTCCCAGTGTAGTGTCTGGCCCATTACAGATTTCAATAAGCAGGTTTTGAATGAAAGAGTAAATAAATAAATGAACGAATAATCAAATGAGCTCTTGGAAGGAAGCTCTCTACAGTAGAGCTGTGTCTTGTCTTACATATTTATTACATTCCTGTAAATGTATGTGCAGGCCTGATTTTGGTACCTCATATGATAGACTAATTTAATTTTTCAAGTCCCTATTCTGTATTAGGGTATAGCCAATAAACAACCTTGTGATAGTTTCAGGTGAACAGTGAAGGGACTCAATCAAACATACATGGATCCATTCGCTCCTAATGCATGTGCTTTGCATCTAATTTAGCAGTAGCCGTTCTGTTAAGTCATTAATGATTTGAACAAAACACATACAACCAGAGGTGGAGATCTATGTAGTGGAACTTTACAAAAGTAAACAATTCTTTGTGTGTTCGGGAAGACTAATGTCCCCTTTCATATCTGTTTTGTAAGCTTGGATAGGTGCACACAGCACTGTTACTGTTGTTTTAATAGCTGAAGTCATCTGTTAAAAGAGAAAGGAGAAGCACAAACAACAAAGAACAAAAAGCAACCCCTCCGTATGCTCTGAGGCCCTCCAGGAGCTATGACAAGTGATTAAGGGCAGAACAGGGCTACGCCTCAAGAACTCTTGCTCTCCACTGCTCCCCTTGAACCCTGGGAGACTTGGTTTGCCATCAATTGTGCACAAAGTGAGGCTGTATTTTTCAGTTGAGAGGCAGTCGTGGGGACAGAGACAAACACCTTAGTATGTCAACCTTGAAGTACCACCTGGAGGGCCAGGGCCTTTCACAGTTTAATAGTGGACAGAATGTTATGGTGATGATCTGGGTCAGGTGGTGACTGAAGCAGTCACGGATCCTGAAACAACAGATGTCACAGTGACAGCTGTAATATCCAAGACGTATTTTTCTCCTTCAGCAGCAGAACCAAATAATGGGGAACAGATCTGATCCTACAGAGGAAGTACCGCCCTGCCTTTATTAGTTGACTCACTTGGACTATATGATATTAGTTCCTTACACCATGTGTGCTAAGTCTTGAGCAGTCAGAGGCAATCTGAAGACACAAAATAAAGCACATGATGATAAAGTTCGGCCTTTAAAACTTAATTTTTTAAAAAGAGTTTTATCTTGGCATTTCCATCACCAAATTCTCCTTGGATCCCACTGAGAAAAATGATCTGGACTTTAAAGCCTACTGGCAAATCAGTGTACAATTATTGATAAAATAGCTCTCTATCAACTGTAACGTTCAAAGTATCATTACTGTAAATATGCCATAGAATTTTTAAATGGCTCAATATATACTGGATCGTCTATGTCTATAAGACTATCAATTTCATTGATTTATAAAGTATATGGAATAATCTTACAATATTAAACAGTGAATGGATAAAACTATGCTGGCATAATACCTAGATACTCATTAAATATTGAACAAATAAATAGTGATCCAGAACCATGTCTAGAGCTGTAGGTGACTGTATCAATGTTTTTAAATATTTATTACTTACCTCTGTCTTTTTCTACCTTTTTCTATATACATTTGCCTGATTAATATGGTTCTCAATCATATGATATATTTTAACAAATTTGTTTATGTTTAAAAATATATGGGGTGCAATAAAAGCTAATTAAATGCCACAAGTTAAATAAACTCTTAAGGAAACAGAAGAAAACAGCATCCTTTAAACTAGATTTCCAGATGCCTTTCCCATTAGAAGAATGGCTCTGTGTTTTTCAACTGATATGGAACAGAGTCACTGTCCACTGCTGAGTGCTTCCTGTGCTCTTCAGTGTGAGGCTTTTGACGTCTTCTTGGGGCTGATCCAAAAGCTCTTCCGGAGCTTGCTTGGAGGTTACTTAGTCACCTCATTCTCAGATTGTGCAAAAGCCTCTACCTCAGTGTTTATCTTCCTCCCATAATCATGTCTGAATTAGCAGTCCTTTCCACAACTACTTTCCCTACTGGCCCAGAAAAACTGGCCTAAGGATCTGGAAGAATGACCAAGGGTTCCTGTCATCCTCGTTTCCCTGTGGTGGGAGTGAGGAGCAAATCGATGAAGTCACGGCTTCATGTCCATGAACATCATCGTCATTCATAGAAGACTACTATTTATTGGATCCTGAAGACAGAGACAAGTTAAACAATACCAAGTCCTTCAGAAACTTAGAGATGGCCTTGGAAGATAAGTGGCAGCATAAGATAGTTCAAGAAACCATCCGAAATGCATGATGTGGGCAATAATTGTTACGAGGGTATGAGTGCAGTAGGATGCAACAGTTGAACATACCTGGAATATATTGAAGAAAAATAAGGAAATTTAGACCAGAATTCTAAAAAAAAACCCTGAACTGTGAACACCTAAGGATTAATTCCATTTCAAACCAAAGTTAAAAAAAAAACCTGAAAGCAAGAAAAAGAATTTTATATTCATATCTGGCCTCTTCTAAACCAAAAAGTACGAGGAACTTCACAAGAAGAATTTGATCACATATGATTGACAGAGTAGAAACTTTAAAATAATATTAAAAGAAACCCTGACAGCGGCCCCCTCCTTCTTATCTGGGGGTAGCCCTGATCTAATCATATGAGCGATTAGAACTAGATGAGGCAGGTCACAGCCTAGGTGAGTTCTAGAAATATAACCAAACATGCAGTGCTAAGAAGACAGAGGGAGAAGGAAAAAAAATCCTCAGTGGGATGAAACCCAATTTTAAGCCTCTAGAGCATAGAAAAGCCCCACTATTCATTAAGGGAGGTCCCACCAGCTATTTTCTCAGACAGCTTGTACTCACATTAATGAATGAAAGAGAGAATTTTAATGTGCACCTCTGAGAGAAATAAGACTCCCAAAAATTTCATTCCCCAGATCCCTCTGGGTTCTCCCCCACCCCGCTTTTCTAGTGCATAGTAATGAGGTTTTGTGGTTCTGTCAAGGTGGGGCAGGCTATATAGAGCTGGAGCAGGCTCAGCAGGTTCTGTTCTCATTCACAGAAGCTCAGCATCAGAGAGCTCACCTCTATCTGTAACCTGACTCTTCTTCCCATGCTTCTAACCCATACCAAGCCTCCAGCTCCGTCCAGTGGGGCAGAAGAAGCTGAACACGGCGATCCTTCCATGTGCCAAGAGGGAGCCCAGGCTACTCACAGGAACATCCTTATCAGCCCTCTGGAATAAATCTCCAAACACACACACCAGTCTTGACTCTGGTCTCCCGGTATTTGATCCTGGCTTCTTTACCCTCTTTCCCCAACAAAGCAAAGAATAAACTTCTACCAGACATTATAAGAAAGGCTTAATACAAAGAGCCAGAGGTCAAGATGTCGATCTTATTTGCCCTAAGAAATTCCTGAATTTGTAGAAACTCATATGTTTGCATTATAAATGGACTAAATGAGCTAATTATAGTGATCATAACTCACAATTAGAAACAAACACAGTTAGAAATTTCAAAGACTTTTGATATCTTTTCTTTAATCATTCACCCAGGCTCAAAATATGCATTTTTTAGATTAAAGCATTAAAGTTACTAATTATATTCTCAGAACTAACAATTATTTCTTTACCCTTTTACTACCTTCTTCTGGCAACAAAAAAATGTCAGCACTGATTTAATTTTTTGTTATTATAGGATTAAAAGAAGTTTCTAAAAACGCAATTAAATTTGCCCTATAGCTAGAGTAACTTCCCTATCAGCATCCAAAACCTCTTCTCCAATACAACAGCATAAAAAATGATTCAGAATTTCTTGACTTGTGTGATACATTCCTTTGGTGATTATCTCCAATAACAACTCAACCGTTTTAATGAAACTCCCTGCACATCACGTCCTAGTGAAAGGTAGAACATATTAGATTAATATAGAAAATGGAAGTTAAATTGGCTGTTGGAGTATGAAGCCCTGCCCTTGTCATGCATGGGTTCCTCACCTTTGGGAGCCTAGTTCAACTTCAGCCCCAGGCCCTAAGTGAAAAGTTCAGTAGTCTTGAGTACGTCCCCACTTAATATATCACAAAATCAATTATTTTATGGTGGTACACTTGGTAACCTATGCTCAGACAGAATCAAGTTTTGTTCCCACTGGAGATTCACCAATTATCTATTCAGTGAGTTATTTTCAGATAAAGCAGAAACACCTGCTGTCAGCAGAGGGCGTTTCTGCCTAAGATGGGTATATCTTTCTGAGCCTGACGTGTTATTGCATTTGTCACGTGCAGGATGGCACTGCAAGACTTTGGATGAATTTATCACATTACCAAGATGCTTGATGGGACACTGGAGCATGATTCAGTGCCCAAAGTTAGAGCTCAAATGCTGTAGCAAAGAGATCCAAAATGAAGCCACGGAAAAATTGGGTAAGGGGGTAATCAGGTGTGCAGAGACTGCAACTCATCTGTCTTGCCTTATTTCCAATAAGTCAGCACAAATAAAAATTGTGATAATTCAGCACAATTTCCTTTTACTGGCTATTGACCTGGGCCAGATTCAAAGTAGGAACCAAAGAAAGGCTCCACGGACTTTGATTCTGAGATTGGGACAAAGGTCAGGCTTGAGACAGGCATAGTTTATGAGGGTTGCTATTCCTAACCATCTACTCAGGTAGGATTTCCATTCTGTCAGGATTTCTCTCTCTCTCAGCAGTCAGCCAACCTCAAAACACTAGTGCCATTTATTTTCTCTCTTTTGCAAAATTAATAACAATATCTGAAACTGAAACAAAGACCAAGCACAACAGACAAGCAAAGGTAGCTCTATAAGCTCCCTGGCAGTTCAAAAATCTCAAAAAAATTAATGCATGAATTCCAGGACCCACGATGAAGTCCAGAAACATGTATAGGATGCCAGATACTGAATGAAGAGTACTTTGCTCTGATGGATGGAATACAGACATCATTAGGGAGCCCTAAATAATGTGATACTGAGAGATTAATGAGTACCTCTTTATTATCATTTTGTTCTTCACTGGAATAATTCCATATCAAAAGTGCTATGCTAGAACTCATGGAGAAAAGTATCATTTTCTGATTATAAGCACATTTTCTAGTACTAGGTTTAGAATACAGTTTTCAGGATTCAAATCCTGGATCTACCCAATTATCACCTGTGTTTTCTTGGATGTTTATTAAACCATGTACAAAAACCTTAGCTCTCTTAATCTCAAAGTGAGAATAATGCCTCATAGTATTATCCTGAAAAGTGAAAGTGCTAGTCGCTCAGTTGTGTCTGACTTTTAGAGATCCCATGGACTGTGACCTGCCAGGATTTTCTGTCCATGGGAATTCTCCAGGCAAGAATACTGGAGTGGGTTGCCATGCCCTTCTCCAGGAGATCTTCCTGAGCTAAGGATTAAACCTGGGTCTCCTGCATTGCAGGCAGATTCTTTACTGTATGAGCTCCTGGGGAAACCCTAGTATTATCCTGAAGAGGATCATTAATCATATGTGTAAAGGTTTTACATGATACCTGTCATGTGACAAATACTCTGGAATTTTTGCCTTTTGTACTTGTGGGATGATTACTCTCACTGCTATTGTGCTCTTGTTATATTATTAATATAGGAGAATATTAAATGATTCCTAGGACTAATCCATAAAACTTCTTAGCTGAGAGAAGCACTAGAAGAAACTGATAATGATTGAGCTTTAAACTGAAAGGAAGAGGCAATGCATTTAGAACAGGCATCAATTTTACTGCACAGGCTCTAGGTCAGCCCTCAATTATCCTTGCTAATAGAGAGGAGAAAATAATTCTAAAACAACAGCTGACTCAACAAGCTGACTTTCTTTTTACTTAAAATCCCTTCAGAGATACAGACATACAACCTGTCAGCTGATGCTCTAAGTCCTCACTTTTAGTCCTACTTGCTGGCAGGCACCTGATATTCATCTGTATCTCTGAGAAGGACTTTACCTTGCTGGTGACCTGGGACCTGTCAGCCCTCATGGCATGCCAGGAGCCCTGCCCATGGAAGAGCTTCAATAGGTTTCCACCCTATATGCCCAGTCAATCACTCCCTACCCCAACCTCCTCTCCATTCCAGCTATCTAAACTTATTTTCTTAAGGCTAGAAGGTCTACTTATCTACATTCAAGTCCTACATTGAAATATTTCATCATATCCTAAAGGCATAGGCTATATGAAGAGAAATGAATTTGCTCTGGCAAATACAGCCCTTCTAGATATGCCCTTTCTTTGGAATCTTTGATCTTCAAGCTCTAGTCTTTTCCTCCCCCATCTCACCACCCCATTGCTGTTATTCTCTGATACTGTTCTGAGCTCTAGTGAGCACCATAAAGTTAAAGGCACTGTCTCTTAAAGAAAGGGTCAATTCTGTCTACTATATAGGCAGCTAGAAAAGAGGCAAGTGTTGGGTGAGAATCATGGTGAGAAACCACAGGAAAAGTTCAAGCTGTTTATACTTTAGCATGGAGTCAAGTAGAGTGAAACTTTGAGAGGAACCTTAGGTAAATTTCAGTCCTGGCAAGCAATCTTTTCAGCTGACCACCAAAACCATCTGCCTGTACTTTTATCTCAGAACATAACAGAACAAATACCTGAACTATAATAATTAGACAGAAACCCTGGAATTTTTGCCTTTTGTACTTGTGGGATGATTACTCTCACTGCTATTGTGCTCTTGTTATATTATTAATATAGGAGAATATTAAATGATTCCTAGGACTAATCCATAAAACTTCTTAGCTGAGAGAAGCACTAGAAGAAACTGATAATGATTGAGCTTTAAACTGAAAGGAAGAGGCAATGCATTTAGAACAGGCATCAATTTTACTGCACAGGCTCTAGGTCAGCCCTCAATTATCCTTGCTAATAGAGAGGAGAAAATAATTCTAAAACAACAGCTGACTCAACAAGCTGACTTTCTTTTTACTTAAAATCCCTTCAGAGATACAGACATACAACCTGTCAGCTGATGCTCTAAGTCCTCACTTTTAGTCCTACTTGCTGGCAGGCACCTGATATTCATCTGTATCTCTGAGAAGGACTTTACCTTGCTGGTGACCTGGGACCTGTCAGCCCTCATGGCATGCCAGGAGCCCTGCCCATGGAAGAGCTTCAATAGGTTTCCACCCTATATGCCCAGTCAATCACTCCCTACCCCAACCTCCTCTCCATTCCAGCTATCTAAACTTATTTTCTTAAGGCTAGAAGGTCTACTTATCTACATTCAAGTCCTACATTGAAATATTTCATCATATCCTAAAGGCATAGGCTATATGAAGAGAAATGAATTTGCTCTGGCAAATACAGCCCTTCTAGATATGCCCTTTCTTTGGAATCTTTGATCTTCAAGCTCTAGTCTTTTCCTCCCCCATCTCACCACCCCATTGCTGTTATTCTCTGATACTGTTCTGAGCTCTAGTGAGCACCATAAAGTTAAAGGCACTGTCTCTTAAAGAAAGGGTCAATTCTGTCTACTATATAGGCAGCTAGAAAAGAGGCAAGTGTTGGGTGAGAATCATGGTGAGAAACCACAGGAAAAGTTCAAGCTGTTTATACTTTAGCATGGAGTCAAGTAGAGTGAAACTTTGAGAGGAACCTTAGGTAAATTTCAGTCCTGGCAAGCAATCTTTTCAGCTGACCACCAAAACCATCTGCCTGTACTTTTATCTCAGAACATAACAGAACAAATACCTGAACTATAATAATTAGACAGAAACCCATGTATTATATAAATAGTTATTTTATAATGAATAATAACCATTCATTATAAAATTATTCAAAACTGACTTATTAATTTATTCTCCTACATATATTTATGTTAGCAGCTACTGAACTAAGTTCTGTGGTGAAGAGAAGCTAAGATACACAAACAAATACCTAGACCAGTGGCTCTTACACTGGTACAATTTTACTCTGAGGAGAGATTTGGCAATGTCTGGAGACAATTTGGATGGTTACAATTGGTGGGATTATGGTATTGGCATCTGTGGGCTCATGGTACCTGCATCTCATGGTACTGAGTAGAGACCAGAGATGTTGCTAACCATCCTACAGTGTAGAGGACAGTTCCCATAAGGAAGGATTCTCCAGTCTCAAACACCATAGTGCAGATCTTTAGAATCCTGAATTCTACCGGAAGATGTCACAACCTACACTCAACACAAAAGACCAAAGGGGGAGACTGTGGAAGAGTGAGAGCCACTTCTGTCCAGAAGTCTAATCCTGGAAGGTCTGAAGAGGAGCCATGCAATGATAGATATTAGATATTAGATGATATTCAAAAGATGGACTTAGATTAGATGGAGTCATACAGAGTGAAATAAGTGAGAAAGAATTAAACAAATACCATACATTGATGCATATATATGAAAGTTAGAAAATGGTACAGATGAACCTTAGTCAGGGCTGGAAAAGAGACATAGATATAGAGAATGGACATGTGGATGTGGATGGTGGGGAATGGGAGTGGAATGAATTGGGCGATTAGGATTGACAAGTGTACATTACTATATGTAAAATAGATAGCCAGTGGGAACCTGTTGTATAACACAGGGAGATCCACTTGGTACTCTGTGATGACCAAGAGAGGTTAGATCGGGGGTGGGAAGGAGGCTCAGGAGGGAGGGGGTAGATGTATGCATATAGCTGATTCACATCATTGTACAGCATAAACTAATCAACATTGTAAAGCAAATTATTATTAGTGTTTAGATAAGTCATCTGACTTTTTTAATATAGCTATGTCATCATTTTCCAAAACCATCTGCCTGTTTTTAAAAAAAAATAAAAAAGACAGAAACCCATGTATTATATAAATAGTTATTTTATAATGAATAATAACCATTCATTATAAAATTATTCAAAACTGACTTATTAATTTATTCTCCTACATATATTTATGTTAGCAGCTACTGAACTAAGTTCTGTGGTGAAGAGAAGCTAAGATACACAAACAAATACCTAGACCAGTGGCTCTTACACTGGTACAATTTTACTCTGAGGAGAGATTTGGCAATGTCTGGAGACAATTTGGATGGTTACAATTGGTGGGATTATGGTATTGGCATCTGTGGGCTCATGGTACCTGCATCTCATGGTACTGAGTAGAGACCAGAGATGTTGCTAACCATCCTACAGTGTAGAGGACAGTTCCCATAAGGAAGGATTCTCCAGTCTCAAACACCATAGTGCAGATCTTTAGAATCCTGAATTCTACCGGAAGATGTCACAACCTACACTCAACACAAAAGACCAAAGGGGGAGACTGTGGAAGAGTGAGAGCCACTTCTGTCCAGAAGTCTAATCCTGGAAGGTCTGAAGAGGAGCCATGCAATGATAGATATTAGATATTAGATGATATTCAAAAGATGGACTTAGATTAGATGGAGTCATACAGAGTGAAATAAGTGAGAAAGAATTAAACAAATACCATACATTGATGCATATATATGAAAGTTAGAAAATGGTACAGATGAACCTTAGTCAGGGCTGGAAAAGAGACATAGATATAGAGAATGGACATGTGGATGTGGATGGTGGGGAATGGGAGTGGAATGAATTGGGCGATTAGGATTGACAAGTGTACATTACTATATGTAAAATAGATAGCCAGTGGGAACCTGTTGTATAACACAGGGAGATCCACTTGGTACTCTGTGATGACCAAGAGAGGTTAGATCGGGGGTGGGAAGGAGGCTCAGGAGGGAGGGGGTAGATGTATGCATATAGCTGATTCACATCATTGTACAGCATAAACTAATCAACATTGTAAAGCAAATTATTATTAGTGTTTAGCTGATAAGTCATCTGACTTTTTTATAACTCCATGAGCTATAGTCCATCAGGCTCTTCTGTCCATGGGATTCTCCAGGCAAGAATACTGGAGTGAGCTGCCATTGCCTTCTTCTGAGGATGTTTCCAAGCCAGGGATCGAATCTGTGTCTCCTGCAAAGGCAGGCAAGTTCCTTTACAAGGGAAGCCCTATACTTTAATAAAAATGTTTTTAAACATAAAAAGAGAATAGATTTCCAGTAAAGGGAAGAAAAAGGTGTGCTAAAAATGCATTAAAATCTAAAGGGAGCTCTAATTGTATATTAACACTAGAATCTCTTGAAAAGGAGGGTGGGAAGACAAGAAGGAGAAGGTGGCAACAGCTCCAGTCTTCAAACATAAAGTGCCAGACCAGGTAAATGCTGTTTTTTTTTTTTTTTTTTTTAAAGATTTCTTTATTTATTTATTTTGGGCAGGGGTCGGGTTGAGGAGGGAGGGGAGCGGGCAGGCCACCCCCACTGGTCTTTCATTTCTCTGTTTTCATCCGTCTTTGTTCTTTGGCTCCTGTGGGCCTCCCATCGCGGTGGCATCTGTTGTCGCAGAGCGCCGGCTCTGGACGCATGCGCTCCAGAGCTCCGGCTCGGTGATTGGACACATCAGTCCAGCCGCTCCGCAGCACGTGGGATCTTCCCAGGTCAGGGATCGAACCAGCGCCCCCTACACTGCAAGGCTGTGTCCTTATCCACTGGACCACCAGGGGAAGCCCAAATGCTGTTTTATGTTAGACTCTGTTGTGCATTTTGTTCTGTGATATCTGACTCCAATTTGGAGTTGAAGATGGATTGTACACATGTTTCGGTCAGATGTCCACATCTGACAGGTAAAGAAGCTGAAGCCCAGGGAGGCCATGTGAGGTGACCACTCCCAGAGCCCGCTGTGCCAGAGCTGAGTTTCCATTTGCTCTCAGCCTAATTCTTTTTCCATTACTCTATGCTGACTTCAGGAGGTGCTGCCATACTCATTTTTAAAGTCTGTAATTCGAATTGGGTTACCTGACTGCAATTAGTGTTCATGTAGAGAATTCCATGTCATCTAGATGGAAACAAAGGACAACTGACAACTGTCTGGTGTACACGGTCCAGTTCTCCACTGGGTTCTGACTGCCGTGGAGGAGGATGTAGGGAGAAACCACCTCCTCATGCCTCACTGTAGTTATTTCACATCATTTGAAGGTTTTCTTCAAATTCAGTTTATTCCCTTAGAGAACCTAACATACCACCTGGGAAGGGGGGAATCTAAGTTGCCCACCTTGGAACTTTAGATAGTCGTCACTTTAGAAAATCATTGATGAGTGAGAGAAGAGTTTGAGAGATTGTATTAAAGGTTTTAATAGGGAGCCTAATCTAATTGGACTTACCTGGCTTCCTGAATTTGGGAACAGTGTTAATTCTGTATTATTGGTAATGTAGTTTTCTGGCATATATTCTTCCAGAATCTTTCAAAACTCTACTTGATATATTTATTTTAAAAATTGAATGAAATTTGATTTTGAGCCCTCCCCCCTTTGGTGAGGCAGAAGTTGGTATTTTTCAAGCACAGGAGTCCATGGAAGTAACAGAAGACACAAAGCGGCCCTCAGTGCTGAGAGCTGGGAACGGCTGAGTTAAGTGTGTGTTTTATGTTTTTTCTATTAGGTCATCTAATCCTTCATGTATAAGCTTAACCACTAGGTTAAGAGTAGACTATATAACTTCCAATCCTGGTTCCAGCACTAATCAGTTGCGTGATTTGGGGCCTTCCATGAAACTTTTCTGTGCCTTATAGGAATGACTAGATGATTAAAAGTAATTAGTATATGTAAGCTGCTTTTAGGAGTTAGGAAGATCCACTAGAGAAGGGCATGACAACCACTCCAGTATGCTTATCTGGAGAATTCCATGGACAGAGGAATCCATAGGGTCCCAAAGAATTGGACATGGCTGAAGCGACGTAGCACACAACTATATGAAATAACAAAAACATGGATGTCTACAAAAAGCAGGCCCAGTAGTTAAATGGGAAGTGTATAGCCTGGCTAGGGCAGGACGCGTGGTTGAGATATAATCTTCTGTGTGCAAACTTAACGTGCCAGTTGTTTTATTTAGAGAGAGAGAGGCGGGGGATGCATTAGAGAGAAAAGTCCACAGCATAATTAGGAAACAATCAACACGTTTTTCTTGCTGTCCTAATTTTTTCTTCACTTTAAAATGCTCCATTGAGTTTAATTAAACTTGCCCTAGGCTTATAAGCCTAGAAAACTGGGGAACATTTTTTTTTTTTTGAAACTCGCTTTCCTGTCAGAAAGGTTTTCTTCAAACTGGCCCAGTACTGCTGAACTTCAAGGTTTCAGGGGATGTTAAAACAACTGCAACGAAATTAATGTAGATTATCTTTATTTCTTCCTATTGATTTGAGCAGAGGGGACGGGAAGCCGGGCACTGCCAAATAAAAGACTTGTACAAGGTTATTAAGGATGCTTGATTTGGAAAATGGAGAGTGGCAAGATGATTTCACGTGATTGTGAAGGAGACAGAAAGAAAGGGTTAAAGGCGGCATGCCAATGATGAATAATTACTGTTATTGCAGTGCACTGCTATTAAGAATGCCATTTCTTCCCTTCTTTTCGAATGTCAGCATCCTATTTGCCTTGGGGAATTACCATTTCCCCATTCTAGGTAGCCCCATCAGGACTTTCAGCTATTAGGTCTGCCCACCACCAGCCCCCACACTCCTTGGCAAAGGGGCAGTGGGTATGTGACCATTCTGGACCAGTGAGAAGCTCACTCTTCTCTCCCTTAGGAATTTGGATCTTAATCAGAGAGACACATAATAAGAAGGAGTCTGAAAAAATCATTTTAATTTGAAAGCCATATAGGTTAAGAGTAGACAATACTTCCATCTAGAAGGGAAGACTTTTCTGTGCCTTATAGGAATGACTAGATGATTAAAAGTAATTAGTATATGTAAGCTGCTTTTAGGAGTTAGGAAGATCCACTAGAGAAGGGCATGACAACCACTCCAGTATGCTTATCTGGAGAATTCCATGGACAGAGGAATCCATAGGGTCCCAAAGAATTGGACATGGCTGAAGCGACGTAGCACACAACTATATGAAATAACAAAAACATGGATGTCTACAAAAAGCAGGCCCAGTAGTTAAATGGGAAGTGTATAGCCTGGCTAGGGCAGGACGCGTGGTTGAGATATAATCTTCTGTGTGCAAACTTAACGTGCCAGTTGTTTTATTTAGAGAGAGAGAGGCGGGGGATGCATTAGAGAGAAAAGTCCACAGCATAATTAGGAAACAATCAACACGTTTTTCTTGCTGTCCTATTTTTTCCTTCACTTTAAAATGCTCCATTGTGTTTAATTAACCTTGCCCTAGGCTTATAAGCCTAGAAAACTGGGGAACATTTTTTTTTTTTGAAACTCGCTTTCCTGTCAGAAAGGTTTTCTTCAAACTGGCCCAGTACTGCTGAACTTCAAGGTTTCAGGGGATGTTAAAACAACTGCAACGAAATTAATGTAGATTATCTTTATTTCTTCCTATTGATTTGAGCAGAGGGGACGGGAAGCCGGGCACTGCCAAATAAAAGACTTGTACAAGGTTATTAAGGATGCTTGATTTGGAAAATGGAGAGTGGCAAGATGATTTCACGTGATTGTGAAGGAGACAGAAAGAAAGGGTTAAAGGCGGCATGCCAATGATGAATAATTACTGTTATTGCAGTGCACTGCTATTAAGAATGCCATTTCTTCCCTTCTTTTCGAATGTCAGCATCCTATTTGCCTTGGGGAATTACCATTTCCCCATTCTAGGTAGCCCCATCAGGACTTTCAGCTATTAGGTCTGCCCACCACCAGCCCCCACACTCCTTGGCAAAGGGGCAGTGGGTATGTGACCATTCTGGACCAGTGAGAAGCTCACTCTTCTCTCCCTTAGGAATTTGGATCTTAATCAGAGAGACACATAATAAGAAGGAGTCTGAAAAAATCATTTTAATTTGAAAGCCATATAGAGTCTGTCCATGGACCCTTGAAAGAAATTCTTTATAGTCACATAGATCCCAGTCTGTTCTGAAGCATGGTTGTTCAGCTTGGAGCTGGATTTTGTGAGTTCTTCAGCATTTGTATTAGCTGTATTTTACTAGTTTATGCTGAGATAACGAGCAACACTCCAATCTCAATGACTTACAACAACACCACAAGTTTATGTCTTACTCATATTAAATATTGCCTGCAGGCTGCCTGAAGTCCTGCTCCATACACACTTCACTCCAGGTTGAAGGTACAGCTTCTGTTTCAGAAATTGCCATTCTGATAGCAGATGGAAAAGCACTGTGAGGAAATCATAGGATGCTTGCTAAACCTGCTTTGGAGTGGCATATGTTATTTTCACTCATCCTCACTTGGTCCAGGCAAACCTAACATCAGAAGGGCTTGAAATAAAACCTTAGGCTTCTCCAGGGAGGAACCTAATAGGAGCAGCAGATGCTTTTGAGCAATAGTACCATTTTAACTCCAGTTCTGCCAAATATTAACTGTGAAAATGTGGGGAAATAACTCCCTGGGCTTCAGTTTCTACATTTTTAAGCAGTGCTCACCAATATCTAGTCCCTATTTTATAGGCATATGGAAAATTACACATCCTGGCAACCTTTAAGTTGAATGGGACCATTTCACTAGGTTTCCCAGGTGATGCTTGTGGTAAAGAACCTGTCCGCTAGTGCAAAAGAAATAACAGGCTTGGGTTCGATCCTCAGTCAGGAAGATCCTCTGGAGAAGGAAATGGCAACTCACTCCAGTATTCATGCCTGGAGAATCCCATGGACAAAGGAGCCTGGGAGGCTATAATCCATTGTCTCAAAGAGTCAGATATGACTGAAGTGACTTAGCATGCATGCATCAGTCCTGGCCAATGAAATGAGCAGAAATAATAATTGTTACTCTCAGGATAAGATAAGGATAAACTATGTGAAATTCTCCAGACTGCCTCTTCTCTGTTTCAGAGAAGACGAGAAATACCAATGACACAAGTGCAAGATATTTGAGTCTAGGTCAGCTCAAGTCCAAAGTGACTATGTAAAGCACTGTAAATTCCCTTCTATTAGCCCAGGCTAGACATTGTAGTCAGGGGAAAATGACAATACTTTGTTACACTAAACTATGAATTTAAGATTAATTTTTTTCTTCATTTGTATCCTTGGGCTTCCTTATTAGCACAGAAATTTGTAGTGATACTATAATCCTCATATTTCTGGTATTAAATTCCTTTCCGCTTGAAATACCTAGAGTAGCTTTTGTTTCCTGCAATAATCTGACTGATACAGGTACCTAATCCAACCAGAAGATAATGGGAGAAATTTCTTGCACAAAGTCTTGCCTGAACTATGTCTGAAAGAATGAATAGCATAAGTGACACTAAGGACAAGGACATTCCAGGCAGGATCTATAGTAGGAACAAAGGAACAAGGGACTGACAGGATGATGAAGATCTATATTCAACTTCACCTGCTGATATTACAGAATATGAAGTTAGGAGATAATTAAGAGATTTTGTACTCTGTTGAGGTGGCTGGAGAAGGAGGATATTGTATGTAATATGAAGATTCATTAAGTTATCTTACATGAAGACAATGGAAAAAAACATTCAAGAATATTAAAGCAGAAAGACTCCTGGGCTTCAGTTTCTACATTTTTAAGCAGTGCTCACCAATATCTAGTCCCTATTTTATAGGCATATGGAAAATTACACATCCTGGCAACCTTTAAGTTGAATGGGACCATTTCACTAGGTTTCCCAGGTGATGCTTGTGGTAAAGAACCTGTCCGCTAGTGCAAAAGAAATAACAGGCTTGGGTTCGATCCTCAGTCAGGAAGATCCTCTGGAGAAGGAAATGGCAACTCACTCCAGTATTCATGCCTGGAGAATCCCATGGACAAAGGAGCCTGGGAGGCTATAATCCATTGTCTCAAAGAGTCAGATATGACTGAAGTGACTTAGCATGCATGCATCAGTCCTGGCCAATGAAATGAGCAGAAATAATAATTGTTACTCTCAGGATAAGATAAGGATAAACTATGTGAAATTCTCCAGACTGCCTCTTCTCTGTTTCAGAGAAGACGAGAAATACCAATGACACAAGTGCAAGATATTTGAGTCTAGGTCAGCTCAAGTCCAAAGTGACTATGTAAAGCACTGTAAATTCCCTTCTATTAGCCCAGGCTAGACATTGTAGTCAGGGGAAAATGACAATACTTTGTTACACTAAACTATGAATTTAAGATTAATTTTTTTCTTCATTTGTATCCTTGGGCTTCCTTATTAGCACAGAAATTTGTAGTGATACTATAATCCTCATATTTCTGGTATTAAATTCCTTTCCGCTTGAAATACCTAGAGTAGCTTTTGTTTCCTGCAATAATCTGACTGATACAGGTACCTAATCCAACCAGAAGATAATGGGAGAAATTTCTTGCACAAAGTCTTGCCTGAACTATGTCTGAAAGAATGAATAGCATAAGTGACACTAAGGACAAGGACATTCCAGGCAGGATCTATAGTAGGAACAAAGGAACAAGGGACTGACAGGATGATGAAGATCTATATTCAACTTCACCTGCTGATATTACAGAATATGAAGTTAGGAGATAATTAAGAGATTTTGTACTCTGTTGAGGTGGCTGGAGAAGGAGGATATTGTATGTAATATGAAGATTCATTAAGTTATCTTACATGAAGACAATGGAAAAAAACATTCAAGAATATTAAAGCAGAAAGAGTAGAGGTGGTTACACATGAATTTTAGATAAACTCCTTCATCTGCTACATGAAAGTTAAATTTGGGGGATGAATTAATGGATAAAATAAAGACTGGAAAGCCAATTAGAAGACTATTCAGTAAGTAGGCCTCAGCCAGAGGAGTAGAAGAGGACATCAGACTAGGGAAAAATATCTTGATTCTGGATATATTCTGGATACACAAACAAGAGTACTTATTCAAAAATAGAGTATGGTAGTAAAAAAAGGGGAACTTTAAGAACAATTCTCAGGTTTCTAACCTGGATGACTGGGTGGATGTAATCCCTGAAGCTAAGGAGTATATTATTAGAGGAGAAAGTTTATATAATTAATTTGGTTATGTATTTATTGATGGTGAGTCATTAAGATCATATCCAAATATATCTGTGAAGAAATAATGGATAGTTAGATTTAATACTCAGAACAGAGTCTAGGCTGAAAATATAGATTTGCAAATTTCAGAATCATCGGCCTATAAGTGGTAGCTGAAACTGGAAGTGGGTGAGGTCGTTCAGGAAACTTTGGGAGAGTCATAGTCTAGGAGAAAACCAACATTTAGAAAGGAAATCCACAGATTAGCTATAACATGTACAGGGAGGATCATGGAAAAACAAACCAGAGTATCGTGAAACAAACCAATAATAACAAAAGTTTCAAATGCAGAGGTTATTTTTTTTTCTTCATTTGTATCCTTGGGCTTCCTTATTAGCACAGAAATTTGTAGTGATACTATAATCCTCATATTTCTGGTATTAAATTCCTTTCCGCTTGAAATACCTAGAGTAGCTTTTGTTTCCTGCAATAATCTGACTGATACAGGTACCTAATCCAACCAGAAGATAATGGGAGAAATTTCTTGCACAAAGTCTTGCCTGAACTATGTCTGAAAGAATGAATAGCATAAGTGACACTAAGGACAAGGACATTCCAGGCAGGATCTATAGTAGGAACAAAGGAACAAGGGACTGACAGGATGATGAAGATCTATATTCAACTTCACCTGCTGATATTACAGAATA
Source organism: Tragulus kanchil (assembly GCA_022376925.1). Classification (NCBI taxonomy): domain Eukaryota; kingdom Metazoa; phylum Chordata; class Mammalia; order Artiodactyla; family Tragulidae; genus Tragulus; species Tragulus kanchil. Next base: position 50,440,972 of record JAIOJX010000032.1, read on the forward strand.
TGAAGTTAGGAGATAATTAAGAGATTTTGTACTCTGTTGAGGTGGCTGGAGAAGGAGGATATTGTATGTAATATGAAGATTCATTAAGTTATCTTACATGAAGACAATGGAAAAAAACATTCAAGAATATTAAAGCAGAAAGAGTAGAGGTGGTTACACATGAATTTTAGATAAACTCCTTCATCTGCTACATGAAAGTTAAATTTGGGGGATGAATTAATGGATAAAATAAAGACTGGAAAGCCAATTAGAAGACTATTCAGTAAGTAGGCCTCAGCCAGAGGAGTAGAAGAGGACATCAGACTAGGGAAAAATATCTTGATTCTGGATATATTCTGGATACACAAACAAGAGTACTTATTCAAAAATAGAGTATGGTAGTAAAAAAAGGGGAACTTTAAGAACAATTCTCAGGTTTCTAACCTGGATGACTGGGTGGATGTAATCCCTGAAGCTAAGGAGTATATTATTAGAGGAGAAAGTTTATATAATTAATTTGGTTATGTATTTATTGATGGTGAGTCATTAAGATCATATCCAAATATATCTGTGAAGAAATAATGGATAGTTAGATTTAATACTCAGAACAGAGTCTAGGCTGAAAATATAGATTTGCAAATTTCAGAATCATCGGCCTATAAGTGGTAGCTGAAACTGGAAGTGGGTGAGGTCGTTCAGGAAACTTTGGGAGAGTCATAGTCTAGGAGAAAACCAACATTTAGAAAGGAAATCCACAGATTAGCTATAACATGTACAGGGAGGATCATGGAAAAACAAACCAGAGTATCGTGAAACAAACCAATAATAACAAAAGTTTCAAATGCAGAGGTTTATTAAGTTATGATCTGGAACATTTCTACTGTATTTGACAATAAGGGAGATTACAGTAGAATTTAGAAGGCAATTATAAATTAAGGATAGAAAATTAAATATTTATTTCTTAAAAGTATGATAATAAGAGAGGCATGTAATGGGGAAAATGTTCCACATTTTTATAAGATAGAAAGATGGAACCCTGAAAAAGAAAAAACAGAAGATACTTTAGATAAAAGTAAGGAGAGACAGACTAAAGCCTCAAGGGGCAAACAAAGAGTCAGAGTGTCAAGGAGAAAGGTGAGGTTCAAAGGGGAGAGGCTTAGAAAGAACAGAAGCCAGCTATGCAACTGAAGAAGAGGAATCAAGTTGTGAAGAGAGAAAATCTGTTGGTAAGACTTATGATGCAACCATTTTTCCTTTAAGATCTTAGAAATGGCATAGTCCATTCTGAATGATCACAAGTTAGAGAGTGGCCATAGTAAAGGCAGGGTGAAACAAAAGGTGGACAAAGATCTTTAGAGCTGAACAGGACAGGAGTTTAGAATTTTTGCATAGACACTGCACTTGCGATGTTACTGACTTGTGCAGAAAGGATGACTGCAGGGATTGTTTCAGAGTCTCCAGTGACTTGAAGCTAGGAGAAGTGATTTGGTAAAAATCAGGAGTTGATAAAATGATCTAACATCATGAATCTCAAGAGACTAGGGATTTTACTGGTGAGTAAAGAAGTCACAGGAGAAATGAGAAAATGCTAAGGGCCAGAAGTGGGATCCCATCTGGATAAAAAATTTCTGTGAAGAAATAATGGATAGGTAGATTTAATACTCAGAACAGAGTCTAGGCTGAAAATATAGATTTGCAAATTTCAGAATCATCGGCCTATAAGTGGTAGCTGAAACTGGAAGTGGGTGAGGTCGTTCAGGAAACTTTGGGAGAGTCATAGTCTAGGAGAAAACCAACATTTAGAAAGGAAATCCACAGATTAGCTATAACATGTACAGGGAGGATCATGGAAAAACAAACCAGAGTATCGTGAAACAAACCAATAATAACAAAAGTTTCAAATGCAGAGGTTTATTAAGTTATGATCTGGAACATTTCTACTGTATTTGACAATAAGGGAGATTACAGTAGAATTTAGAAGGCAATTATAAATTAAGGATAGAAAATTAAATATTTATTTCTTAAAAGTATGATAATAAGAGAGGCATGTAATGGGGAAAATGTTCCACATTTTTATAAGATAGAAAGATGGAACCCTGAAAAAGAAAAAACAGAAGATACTTTAGATAAAAGTAAGGAGAGACAGACTAAAGCCTCAAGGGGCAAACAAAGAGTCAGAGTGTCAAGGAGAAAGGTGAGGTTCAAAGGGGAGAGGCTTAGAAAGAACAGAAGCCAGCTATGCAACTGAAGAAGAGGAATCAAGTTGTGAAGAGAGAAAATCTGTTGGTAAGACTTATGATGCAACCATTTTTCCTTTAAGATCTTAGAAATGGCATAGTCCATTCTGAATGATCACAAGTTAGAGAGTGGCCATAGTAAAGGCAGGGTGAAACAAAAGGTGGACAAAGATCTTTAGAGCTGAACAGGACAGGAGTTTAGAATTTTTGCATAGACACTGCACTTGCGATGTTACTGACTTCGGTGCAGAAAGGATGACTGCAGGGATTGTTTCAGAGTCTCCAGTGACTTGAAGCTAGGGAGAAGTGATTTGGTAAAAATCAGGAGTTGATAAAAATGATCTAACATCATGAATCTCAAGAGACTAGGGGATTTTACTGGTGAGTAAAGAAGTCACAGGAGAAATGAGAAAAATGCTAAGGCCAGCTCCAGATCAAGTCAGAAGTATCCCAGTCTGATGATAAAGCATACAGTCCCCTCTCTCACTAATGGGTAAAATGGATCTCTGAGGAAAAGCCAAATTTCCTAACAAAGTACTTAGAGAAAATATTTTGTGCCTAGGTACAGGATGTAGAGGAGAAGATGAATTGGGATATGTTTGTAGAAGTAGTTCAAGTCCCTCCATTACTGACCGTACAATGTTACCCTCCTTTTGTTTCTTCTCTGGAAATTCTCAGTCACTAGCTCTGGTCATTATCTTTTCACTATCTTCACCTCAAAAGCCTTGACCAATTTCCTTACCTACGTTTCAGTCTCTAAAGACCCAATTTGAATCCTACTTCTCTTCTGAAAGTTTCTCAGATTATAGCAGGTTTTCTAGACTATTCTATGAACCACTATGCACTTTTTGGACATGCCAATGTCAGGTATATCATTACAGTTGTTCTTCTATATCCATGAAGAATTGGCTTAAGGACCCCCAGAGATACCAAAATCTGAGGCTGCTCAAGTCCTTTATGTAAAATGGCCTAGTACAGATGACCCTCTGTATCCAGTTTCTTTATCAGAATTCTGCTAGTCAAACAATAGCAGCCCAGCTGGTTGAATCTGCAGATACCAAACTCATGGATATAGAGGGAGGACAGTATATTCTGCTTAGGAATCTCTGTGTTGGCTTTGTTCCTCTAGTAATTTGCAAGCTCTTGGAGTGCATGATTTGCACAGTGGCTATGTGTTGTGTTGTCTTCACTCCAGCACTCTATACTTTTTAAGATCTTAGAAATGATGTTTCCATTCTGAATGATCACAAGTTAGAGAGTGGCCATAGTAAAGGCAGGGTGAAACAAAAGGTGGACAAAGATCTTTAGAGCTGAACAGGACAGGAGTTTAGAATTTTTGCATAGACACTGCACTTGCGATGTTACTGACTTCGGTGCAGAAAGGATGACTGCAGGGATTGTTTCAGAGTCTCCAGTGACTTGAAGCTAGGGAGAAGTGATTTGGTAAAAATCAGGAGTTGATAAAAATGATCTAACATCATGAATCTCAAGAGACTAGGGGATTTTACTGGTGAGTAAAGAAGTCACAGGAGAAATGAGAAAAATGCTAAGGCCAGCTCCAGATCAAGTCAGAAGTATCCCAGTCTGATGATAAAGCATACAGTCCCCTCTCTCACTAATGGGTAAAATGGATCTCTGAGGAAAAGCCAAATTTCCTAACAAAGTACTTAGAGAAAATATTTTGTGCCTAGGTACAGGATGTAGAGGAGAAGATGAATTGGGATATGTTTGTAGAAGTAGTTCAAGTCCCTCCATTACTGACCGTACAATGTTACCCTCCTTTTGTTTCTTCTCTGGAAATTCTCAGTCACTAGCTCTGGTCATTATCTTTTCACTATCTTCACCTCAAAAGCCTTGACCAATTTCCTTACCTACGTTTCAGTCTCTAAAGACCCAATTTGAATCCTACTTCTCTTCTGAAAGTTTCTCAGATTATAGCAGGTTTTCTAGACTATTCTATGAACCACTATGCACTTTTTGGACATGCCAATGTCAGGTATATCATTACAGTTGTTCTTCTATATCCATGAAGAATTGGCTTAAGGACCCCCAGAGATACCAAAATCTGAGGCTGCTCAAGTCCTTTATGTAAAATGGCCTAGTACAGATGACCCTCTGTATCCAGTTTCTTTATCAGAATTCTGCTAGTCAAACAATAGCAGCCCAGCTGGTTGAATCTGCAGATACCAAACTCATGGATATAGAGGGAGGACAGTATATTCTGCTTAGGAATCTCTGTGTTGGCTTTGTTCCTCTAGTAATTTGCAAGCTCTTGGAGTGCATGATTTGCACAGTGGCTATGTGTTGTGTTGTCTTCACTCCAGCACTCTATACTTATTTCTTTTGAGAAACTGCTTTTTGCCAGTTTTAACTGTATATTCCTACTGAGGATCAAAATTTCTAGTCAAAATATTCTAGATCATCTTTCCAGTCATAGAAATAGCCAACTGAGCAATGCTGGATGATTTATAATATCCCATTTTGTTAGTTATAATCGTTCACCTAATGGGGTAACTAATAAGAATTCTTCTCTAGTATTTCCTGATACCAGGTAGAAGGGAAGGAAAGATCTCCTATCTCTTTGATATTCAAGCCATTGGGATGGAATTTCCTAACCATTCAGTGATGGTTCTGTGATGTTCATTTTATCTGTAATTTGATCAGGCCACAAGATAACCACATATTGGTCAAACATTATTCTGAGTATTTCTGTGAGTGTGTTTTTGGATGAGATTACTACTTAAATTGATAGAATAAATAAAGCAGATTGCTCTTTCTTATGTGGGTGAACTATATCCAATTTGTTGAAGGCCTGAATATAACAAAAAGGCTGACCTCTTTCTGAGTAAAAGAGACTTCCTGCCTGACTGCCCTCAAACCTGGGCATTGGCCTTCAGGCCCAAACTAAAGCCTAAGTTCTTCTTGCCTTTGAAACCATTGGCCTTTGGACTGGAACTGAATCATCAATTCTCCTGATTCTTAGGCATTTTGACTTAGAATGGAACTAAATCATTGGCTCTCCCAGGCTTCCATTTTGCTGATTCGCCCAGCAGATCTTGGGGCTTGCTAGCCTCCACAATCATGTAAACCAACTATTATTTTATAATAAATCTATTTATACGCATACACATATATCTAGCTATCCATCTATCTGTCTATTCACATACTATTGTTTCTGTTTTTGTCTCTCTGGAGAATGCTCACTAATACATATTCCCTGTTATGTGGAGAGATAGAATGAAACTGACATCCAGAGACAAGAGGCAGAAAAGGAGAGATGAGACTTCAAGACATCAAGTACTGGGTTTTTATTTCATTTCTGATGTTCCTAGTACATGGTTGTAGCATTGTTTCTTTCAATTCTAAGACTAAAGCAAAATCTTGCAATAAATTTCCTTTGATGATTTAGCTAGCTTGAGTTGTGCTTCTGTGACTTGAAACAAAAAGAACCTTGCTGGCCACTGGATTTGCTCTGCCATGGCCCACACTCTGTCTGTGGAGTGTGCTTTCTCTGAATCTGAATAAATCCATTTCTTACCTATCATTTTGTCTCTCGCTGAATTCGCTGCAAAGAGACATGAAGAACCTGAACCTCAGTGGGTCCAGACATTGGAAATCGTCCGAGTCCTTCACTGCAGCCTCCAGCCCGGACCTGCATCGGTGAGCCAGCAACCCTTTCACCTCCAGCCTGGGCCCGAGCTCCTGGCCCGTGGAGGCCCTGACTTCCAGCCCTGACAGAGACCTCCCTCCCTTTGAGGATGAGTCGGAGGCTGCTCAGCACAGAGTGGCCTCTGGAGGAGGAGGAGCAGGAGGGAGAGGAGCTCATTGGAGATGGCATGGAGAGGGACTACTGCGCCATCCTGGAGCTGGGACGACTACGAGGCTGAGGGGCTGGTCCTGGACGACGAGGACGTGGAGGAGCTGACGGCCAGTCAGAGGGAGGCTGCCAAGAGGGTCATGTGGCAGCACGACCGGGAGGCAGGCTGGGGCCCGGGCTGCATGCACCACGGGCTCCTGTACGACAGCGACGAGGAGGAGGAGGAGCGGCCGGCCGGCAGCGGTGGCAGGTGGAGCAGGCCACGGAAAAAGGCCAGGAGGAGGAGGAGCTGATCGAGAGCATCAAGAACCTGGAGGACCTGAAGGGCCACTAGGTGCGCGAGTGGGTGAACATGGCCTGTGTAGCTGGAGATCCACCCGCCGCTTCAGGAACTTCCTGCACACCCACGTGGACGGCCATTGCCACAGTGTCTTCAAGGAGCGCATCAGCGACATGTGCAGAGAGAACCAGCAGAGCCTGGTGGTGAACTACGAAGACCTGGTGGCCCGCGAGCACATGCTGGCCTACTTCCTGCCAGAGGCGCCGGCCGAGATGCTGCAGATCTTCTACGAGGTGGCCCTGGAGGTGGTGCTGGCCATGTTCCCCAAGTACGGCCGGCCGCCAGCCGTGTCCGCCTGCGCATCTCGCACCTGCTGCTGGTGGAGGAGCTGTGCTCGCTGTGGCAGCTACACCTGAACCAGCTGATCTGCACCACCGGGGTGGTGAGCAACTGCACCGGCATGCTGCCCCAGCTCAGCGTGGTCAAGTACAACTGCATCAAGTGCGGCTCCATGCTGGGGCCTTTCTGCCAGTCCCAGAGCCAGGAGGTGAAGCTGGGCTCCTGTCCCAAGTGCCAGTCGGCCGTTCCCTTCGAGGTCAACATGGAGGAGACCATCTACCAGACCTACCAGCGCATCCAGATTCAGGAGAACCCCGGCAAAGTGGCGGCCGGCCAACTGCCCCGCTTCAAGGACGCCATCCTCCTCGCGGACCTGGTGGACAGCTGCAAGCCGGGCAACGATATCGACCTGACTGGCATCTACCACAACAACTACGACGACACTCTCAACACCGCCAATGGCTTCCCTGTCTTCGCCACCATCATCCTGGCCAACCACATGGCCAAAAAGGACAACAAGGTGGCCGTGGGCGAGCTGACTGACGAGGACGTGCAGATGATCACCAGCCTCTCCAAGGACCAGCAGATTGGGGAGAAGATTTTTGCCAGCATTGCTCCTTCCATCCACGGCCACGAGGACATGAAGCGAGGCCTGACGCTCGCCCTGTTTGGAGGGGAGCCCAAGAACCCTGGCAGCAAGCACAAGGTGCGTGGTGACATCAACATGCTGCTGTGTGGAGGCTCTGGCACGGCCAAGTCTCAGTTCCTCAAGTATGTGGAGGTTTCCCGCTGCACCGTCTTCACTGGCCAGGGTGCCTCGACTGTGGGCCTCACTGCATACGTCCATTGGCACCCTGTCAGCTGGGAGTGGACCTTGGAGGCCGGGGCCCTGGTGCTGGCTGATGAGTGTGCCTCATCGATGAATTTGACAAGATGAAGGATCAAGACAGGACCAGCATCCACGAAGCCATGAAGCAGCAGAGCATCTCCATCGCCAAGGCCGGCATCATCACCTCCCTGCAGGCCCGCTGTACCATCATCGCCGCCACCAACCCCATAGGTGGCTGGTACGATCCCTGGCTCACCTTCTTGAAGAACGTGCACCTCACCGAGCCCATCGTCTCCCGCTTTGACATCGTGTGCATGGTGAGGGACGTGGTGGACTCCGTGCAGGATGAAATGCTGGCCCGCTTCATGGTCGGGAGCCACATCAGAAACCACCCCAGCAACCGGGAGAATGCAGGGCCGGGGGCCACCCCGGAGCCCGACGTGCCCAACACGTTCGGCGTGGAGCCCCTGCCCAAGGAGGTCCTGATGAAATACATCATCTACGCTAAGGAGAATGTCCATCCCAAGCTCAACCAGGTGGACAAGGACAAGGTGGCCAGTGTGTACAGTCACCTGAGGACGGAGTCCATGGCCACGGGCAGCATGCCCGTCACTGTGAGGCACCTCGAATCCGTGATCCACATGGCGGAGGCCCATGTGCGCATGCACCTGCGGGACTGTGTCATAGAGGACGACGTTAACATGGCCATCCGCATGCTAGAGAGCTTTGTGGACATACAGAAGTCCAGCGTCAGGCGCAGCATTAAGAAGACGTTCACCCGCTACCTATCGTTCCGCCAGGACAACAATGAGCTGCTGCTCTTCATCCTGAAGCAGCTGGTGTTTGAGCAGGTGACATATCAGCGGAACTGCTTTGGTGCCCTGCAGGACACGATTGAGCTGCCGGAGAAAGACCTGGTGGACAAGGCCTGGCAGATCAGCATCCACAACCTGTCTGCCTCTTACAACAGTGAGCTCTTCAGGATCAACAAGTTCACCCATGACTGGAAGTGGAAGGTGATCTTGCAGCAGTTCTAGTGGCCGCGCGGGTCTGGTGGGTGGTCAGGCCAGCCCGAGGGACGCTGCCTGGGGGACCAGGGCCAGGCCGCCAGGGGCTCAGCGGGTGGGGCTGGGCTCCAGCCCCGCTGCTCCCCTGCCTGCGTGCGGGGTATGCTTCCTAGGTTCAGCACCTCTGCCGTCTGTCCAGGGGGCTCCCCTTCCCAGAGCTGTGAAGCCCTGCCGACAGCCACCCCGCCTGCAGGACGTTCTCCCTTCCCGTGCATTGCTGTGTTCCCAGCCCCGCGGGTTGGGCGGGGCACCCAACTGTGAGGTGCTGCGGAACCGTCAGCCTCTTGGTGGTCCTCCCGTGTCCTGAGGAGCCAGTTCTCAGAGTCGCGGTGGTTGAAAGGTGTTCCCCGGGCTTGCCCAGGCTCCCCGTGAAGAGAGCCGGCAAGTCCTGCAGCGACGGGACCCAGACCCCGCAGCACAGCACCCCCCACCATCCCCGCAGCCCCGGCCTCTGAGAGGCGGGGGCGGGGGAGGGACAGTGAGGCCCTGTGGGAGCGGCACCCGCTGGGTCACTCAGTGGTTCCATCCAACCCTGCCTTGTGCTATAGTTGTGTGTTCAGTAGTTTTTTCTATGGTTTTAATGCTTTATTTATAAATAAAGTGGATCCAACTTAAAAAAAAAAAAAAACTAATTAATTAGAAAAAGAAAGCCTGCATGCAACAATGAAGACCCTCCACAGTCAACAATAAGTAAATATATAATACATTAATCAAAAAAATTAAAATATCATCTTTACTTTGATGACTCCAAGTTGTGGGACTTTCCAAGCCCTCACCTCTGCCCATCTTCAGACACCCACTATCTATGCAGCAGCTCTACTTGATCATCAGATATGTATCCAAACATAACACATCCAAATATAAATTCCTGATCACCTCAGAGCATGCTTTTCAAATTTCCTCATTTCAATTAATATCAACATCTTTCTTCCAGTTACCTCAACTGAAAATCATAAAGGACCTTGAACATACTACCCAAAAAGATTCTCCTTGTTTTATTTTTTCCTGTTGACTCTGAAGTCAAAATATACCCAGACCAAATCTTACTACTTCTACTTATGCTACTATATTATGATCCTCAACACCATCAACACCATCTTTTTTCTCTGGAATATTGAAAATTATTCATAATACTCTTTTATATTATCTCCCAATAATCCACCCTCATCTTTAAATATATTATTTACTTTTACTTCTAAAATATGCAAAATATACCACTTTTTTTCTCTCCTCCAAAATCTCTGGGATTCTTATCATTGAGCAAAATGTAAAGATGTTAACATGACCTACAAATCCCTACAAAAGGCCTTCCATTTCCCCCCATTTCTCTGATGTCACCTATTAGCTAACTCACTGCCATGGTTATTCTGTCAGCCATGTTGACCTTCTCGCCTTTCTCCCATCAGTTTTTTGCCCCTGTAACATGGAATTGTTGGAGGGAACTTTCTCTATACATCTGCACAATTTACTCCTGTACTTCTTTCACATCTCTGTTCAAATGTCCAGAGAAGCTTTCCTTGAAAACAATAAATAAACTAACTCAGATTCAAAAAAAAAAAAAAAAAACAAAAAGAACCCTGCTATAACAGTTTATGTTTTATGTCTATAGCCCTTTTACCACTCAGGACTGTGCATATGGTTGATTTGACAATAATAATAATAATAATAATAATAATAATAATAGTAATAATAATAAAAACTGTTGAATGAGTGATTAATCAATTAATATTAGAATTAGATCAGTCTTTGGTCAAATGGTTTCTGCTAAACTCCTGGTCTTCTCAATATTTCCTTCTGAGTCCCATAATGAGAATTTATCCAGACTGCTCCTAAGAGATAATCCAACTGTGAGACAACAAGGCCATTGGCAATAAACAGCCTAGATTCACAAAAATAACATAGACTGACTCCAAGTTGTGGGACTTTCCAAGCCCTCACTATGTATCCAAACATAAACAACATCCAAATATAAATTCCTGATCACCTCAGAGCATGCTTTTCAAATTTCCTCATTTCAATTAATATCAACATCTTTCTTCCAGTTACCTCAACTGAAAATCATAAAGGACCTTGAACATACTACCCAAAAAGATTCTCCTTGTTTTATTTTTTCCTGTTGACTCTGAAGTCAAAATATACCCAGACCAAATCTTACTACTTCTACTTATGCTACTATATTATGATCCTCAACACCATCAACACCATCTTTTTTCTCTGGAATATTGAAAATTATTCATAATACTCTTTTATATTATCTCCCAATAATCCACCCTCATCTTTAAATATATTATTTACTTTTACTTCTAAAATATGCAAAATATACCACTTTTTTTCTCTCCTCCAAAATCTCTGGGATTCTTATCATTGAGCAAAATGTAAAGATGTTAACATGACCTACAAATCCCTACAAAAGGCCTTCCATTTCCCCCCATTTCTCTGATGTCACCTATTAGCTAACTCACTGCCATGGTTATTCTGTCAGCCATGTTGACCTTCTCGCCTTTCTCCCATCAGTTTTTTGCCCCTGTAACATGGAATTGTTGGAGGGAACTTTCTCTATACATCTGCACAATTTACTCCTGTACTTCTTTCACATCTCTGTTCAAATGTCCAGAGAAGCTTTCCTTGAAAACAATAAATAAACTAACTCAGATTCAAAAAAAAAAAAAAAAAAACAAAAAGAACCCTGCTATAACAGTTTATGTTTTATGTCTATAGCCCTTTTACCACTCAGGACTGTGCATATGGTTGATTTGACAATAATAATAATAATAATAATAATAATAATAGTAATAATAATAAAAACTGTTGAATGAGTGATTAATCAATTAATATTAGAATTAGATCAGTCTTTGGTCAAATGGTTTCTGCTAAACTCCTGGTCTTCTCAATATTTCCTTCTGAGTCCCATAATGAGAATTTATCCAGACTGCTCCTAAGAGATAATCCAACTGTGAGACAACAAGGCCATTGGCAATAAACAGCCTAGATTCACAAAAAATAAAACGGATTAGACTAAGTAGAAACTTTTTGGCTGAACTCACAAAGATTATACTAGCTAAAGGGAATGTGGTAGATGATTATTTGATCTTGTATCTTAATAGTGCACATAGCAAAGTGCTGGATACAGCATCTCATGAAATCTTGATAGCTAAATTAATTTAAATTGGCAGAATACGTAGGTCTTAAATTTCTGAATACAGCAAACATTGAATAAATATAATATAGGAAAGTGTCAGGTTAGAATGTGCAGACTGGCTAATCAGATAATAAGGGATCAGTTTAACTCTGCTTTATTGGACCATCATCACTAATAGCATCTGAAGGGGTAAACAGCATGTTAATGAAATCTTCAAAGCATTTGTAAGAGCATTAATAAATTAAACAAAGAACTTGAAGAGATATGAGAGATATACTGACAGAATAAATCTTAAAATATCAGAGAGTAAAATATTCCTCAGACCACTTAGATCCCAAATCTTTTAACTAAAAGTAAAAGGGAAGTGACTAAGAAACATAAAATCATCTGATTTTAAAATGATGCTACAGATCAGTGCTAAATATCCTGGAATATAAGGTGACATGCAAGCCCGGAAAGCAAGGACTGTGCCAGGGTGCCTGCAGCCTCACAGTTTTTCAATAGGGAAAATTCAGGTTCTAATCGTAGGATTAGAAAAGACTTTTAAACCATGAAATCAAAAGACTAATCCATAAAGAAGATACTGGTCAACATAATAACTATCTACTATTAATAGACGATGGTAGATAACTTAGGCTAAACGCTATTGGATTTGTGACCTCCAAAGGAGAAAATTCCACTTTGGGATCAAAAGACTGGGCTTTGGTCACTCAGAACTTTGTGTAGCAAAAGTTTGATTAAAGGAGAAAAAGGGATAGAGAAAGCTTCCAGCAATAGACACTGGAAGGGGATAGAAGAGAACTTCTGCCGCTAGTTTAGGTGATGCATTTTCTACTTTTCCAACTGGTTGGTAACAACAGATCAAAAGAATATCATAAGGTTGTAAAGGTCTTACTAGACCCACCCTAATATTGCCCAAGAGATAAGTTCCAACTGTGAGACAACAAGGCCATTGGCAATAAACAGCCTAGATTCACAAAAAATAAAACGGATTAGACTAAGTAGAAACTTTTTGGCTGAACTCACAAAGATTATACTAGCTAAAGGGAATGTGGTAGATGATTATTTGATCTTGTATCTTAATAGTGCACATAGCAAAGTGCTGGATACAGCATCTCATGAAATCTTGATAGCTAAATTAATTTAAATTGGCAGAATACGTAGGTCTTAAATTTCTGAATACAGCAAACATTGAATAAATATAATATAGGAAAGTGTCAGGTTAGAATGTGCAGACTGGCTAATCAGATAATAAGGGATCAGTTTAACTCTGCTTTATTGGACCATCATCACTAATAGCATCTGAAGGGGTAAACAGCATGTTAATGAAATCTTCAAAGCATTTGTAAGAGCATTAATAAATTAAACAAAGAACTTGAAGAGATATGAGAGATATACTGACAGAATAAATCTTAAAATATCAGAGAGTAAAATATTCCTCAGACCACTTAGATCCCAAATCTTTTAACTAAAAGTAAAAGGGAAGTGACTAAGAAACATAAAATCATCTGATTTTAAAATGATGCTACAGATCAGTGCTAAATATCCTGGAATATAAGGTGACATGCAAGCCCGGAAAGCAAGGACTGTGCCAGGGTGCCTGCAGCCTCACAGTTTTTCAATAGGGAAAATTCAGGTTCTAATCGTAGGATTAGAAAAGACTTTTAAACCATGAAATCAAAAGACTAATCCATAAAGAAGATACTGGTCAACATAATAACTATCTACTATTAATAGACGATGGTAGATAACTTAGGCTAAACGCTATTGGATTTGTGACCTCCAAAGGAGAAAATTCCACTTTGGGATCAAAAGACTGGGCTTTGGTCACTCAGAACTTTGTGTAGCAAAAGTTTGATTAAAGGAGAAAAAGGGATAGAGAAAGCTTCCAGCAATAGACACTGGAAGGGGGATAGAAGAGAACTTCTGCCGCTAGTTTAGGTGATGCATTTTCTACTTTTCCAACTGGTTGGTAACAACAGATCAAAAGAATATCATAAGGTTGTAAAGGTCTTACTAGACCCACTCCCACAACATTAACATAAGATTAGCCAGAGGATGGTCTCTGGACAGCAAAACCAGATGAGACATTCCAGTGCATAATAGTTTCGATTCATAAAACAGTGAGAAAGTTGCTTTCAGAGTAGATCGTTATCATGGCAAACATTTAGGTTAGAAAATATTTGTTCCCCCCAGTTCCTCCTCCTCCTACTTGGAAACCGTTGGCCTCCTTACCTATTTACCCCTTTCACTATTAAGTGTTCATTGTCAAAACAATAAAATATAACAAAAGAATAACAATGACATATGTAAAAAAAATTAAAAATTTCAGATCTTCAAAGAATAACCCAACAGAAAATAAACAAATTTTATGACAAATAATAATCATAAGATAAAAAAGAAATCATCCATAATATATGCACATTTTAACCCATATTACTGAAAAATGAGAAAAAAAAGATATGACACTTTTGACTTTGAGAGTCAACAGGTCAAGCAATATAACACTTTCACTCATTGCTAGTAGAAATAGTATTTAAAACTAACACTCAGAAGGTTCTTAATAGTACAGAGTATCTTCTAGGTCTAGGTATGAGAACTTGGAGGATAAAGGATTGTATTAGAGTAGTAGAATAGACTAGTCTTCAATAACAAATAGATCTTAAGCTTTTAGTGGCTGATGAAAAGGAAACTTCCTTTTTTAAAGGGGCCTCTGAGGTATTCAGGTTGGCAAAGCTTCTCTGATTTGGTCAGCAAAGATGTTAGGCTCCCTCTCATCTCTTTGCTCCACCATTTCCCTGTGCATTGTTGTCATCTGAACCCAGTGGAGAGGAAACTGTAGCTGAACCAGTGAAAGTTCCTCAGCAGTCCTTCCTAAAGAGGCATGTGGCATTTCTGTTCACATTCATTGGATAAACGGCCATCATTTGGGCCACAGTGAGTGTGAGGATGCTTACAAAATAGTCTAGCTGTGTGTTCCAAGAAGAGTAGGGTTGGGCAGTAGACTTGCAGTCTCTGAGGAATCAAGGTACTAACTGAGCCAAGTGGAATCCAACGATTCAAAATAATATCATAAGGTTGTAAAGGTCTTACTAGACCCACTCCCACAACATTAACATAAGATTAGCCAGAGGATGGTCTCTGGACAGCAAAACCAGATGAGACATTCCAGTGCATAATAGTTTCGATTCATAAAACAGTGAGAAAGTTGCTTTCAGAGTAGATCGTTATCATGGCAAACATTTAGGTTAGAAAATATTTGTTCCCCCCAGTTCCTCCTCCTCCTACTTGGAAACCGTTGGCCTCCTTACCTATTTACCCCTTTCACTATTAAGTGTTCATTGTCAAAACAATAAAATATAACAAAAGAATAACAATGACATATGTAAAAAAAATTAAAAATTTCAGATCTTCAAAGAATAACCCAACAGAAAATAAACAAATTTTATGACAAATAATAATCATAAGATAAAAAAGAAATCATCCATAATATATGCACATTTTAACCCATATTACTGAAAAATGAGAAAAAAAAGATATGACACTTTTGACTTTGAGAGTCAACAGGTCAAGCAATATAACACTTTCACTCATTGCTAGTAGAAATAGTATTTAAAACTAACACTCAGAAGGTTCTTAATAGTACAGAGTATCTTCTAGGTCTAGGTATGAGAACTTGGAGGATAAAGGATTGTATTAGAGTAGTAGAATAGACTAGTCTTCAATAACAAATAGATCTTAAGCTTTTAGTGGCTGATGAAAAGGAAACTTCCTTTTTAAGGGTCCTGCGCAGGTATTCAGGTTGGCAAAGCTTCTCTGATTTGGTCAGCAAAGATGTTAGGCTCCCTCTCATCTCTTTGCTCCACCATTTCCCTGTGCATTGTTGTCATCTGAACCCAGTGGAGAGGAAACTGTAGCTGAACCAGTGAAAGTTCCTCAGCAGTCCTTCCTAAAGAGGCATGTGGCATTTCTGTTCACATTCATTGGATAAACGGCCATCATTTGGGCCACAGTGAGTGTGAGGATGCTTACAAAATAGTCTAGCTGTGTGTTCCAAGAAGAGTAGGGTTGGGCAGTAGACTTGCAGTCTCTGAGGAATCAAGGTACTAACTGAGCCAAGTGGAATCCAACAACTGTAGTTCAAAGAGTAATCAGCTCCAGAAATAAGTAAACAAATGCTAGTAACTCTTAAGTGAATTTCTCTCAATATTCCCATTTGATCCTTATAACATCTCTGTGAGATAAGTATTATAGGTCTGAAAGTCTCAGATAAAATTCCCCAGAGGACAATTTTTGTTTTTTCAGTTTATGCCACTACGGGTAGAGTGAGCCTGCAAAGACATTACCCGCTCCATCTTGCTCTACAATAACCATATATAATCTGTCACCAACTGTATACTCACTCATTCCAAGTCAACATTTAGTAAGAAGTTACAATTTGCTGGACTCTGAACTAGTTCAATTAACATGTAGGACCTCTCAATCTCTTCAACCACCTTCCTTGAAGAAGACATGTTTTTATTTTCCACCGTGAATAAACATGGCAATAGTCACACAGTGAGTGGGCAGCTGACCCAAATTGCAAAACTGAGGCTCTTCCCATTAACACCACACAGATCCTCACGTGAGTATACCTATTTCCCCAGTGAGACTTCATGGAGGCCAACTCTGTATACAGCACTGTGATATTCTCTGAGCTACGGTTCGGTAATAAACTACTGTCCACTTTCAACAATTTTACAGATTAGTTGAAGGAGATAAAACACTCATAAACTCACGTAATACACTCTGTACACATGCTGAAGGATGAAAAAATACTAACAGTTTGTATTTCACAGGAGACCAAAATGGATGTTTGTTAGAAATGAAAAGGAAAGCATTTTGGAGTCAGGAGGACCAGAATGGGTGGACTGAGAGAGACATGGAGGTGGGGAGAGGAAACAAGACAGGAACCTTCCAATGTGGGAGAACAGAGGAGTTTAGCCAGAGAAGCTGATAATAGTCAGAGTTGACCCCATGCATACAAGTCCCATGGATTACTATCTGATCAATAATGTTGGTTAAAACTAGCAAGCAAAAATGCCAAAATCTTTTCAAAACAGGTTAACAAGGTCATGGCTCCATTATTTCTCCTTCTAGGGTGAATGATCTGAATCCTAATTCAAAGTCTCCTCTGAAGGCCTCCAATTCTTGGTTGAAATATATCCGCTGCCCTCCTTTCTATGAATGTGCAAATGTTATAATGCAAAGGTGAACTGAAAAGCTCTTTGTCTTCAGAGACCAAAATATATTGCCCTAATATTAGTTGGTGATATTGCTCTTGCAACAGCTCAACAGCTGTTTTCCTATTAATATATGTACAGTTTACTTTGTTTAGCCAGGCTTAAACCAAGAGATCTTATTGGAAGGAGAGTAGAGACCTCAGGGAAAAGGGAAGAAGACAGTTCCATAGCTCCAAAAATCTTATTTTAATGTGTGGTCAAATTGCTTTCTGTCCCAGAAATAACATAAATACATTTTTTCAGACAGAATTTTACCACCCTTTTGGGGGAAGTGTATTAGGGTTCCTTTTCTTTACAGCAACAAAAAAGTGCTTAACATGCCCTTGACTGAGAAGAGTATAACTTTAGGAAGAAATGTCTCACAAGGTAGGTACTGACATTTTTAAACCATAAGGTAGCCTATTTTAAATCAAGTGTTTTAAACCATACGTTAGCCTATTTTTAGATCAAGGGCTTCCTTGGTAACTCAGCTGGTGAAGAATCTGCCTGCAATGCAAGAGATCTGGGTTTGATTCCTGGTTTGGGAAAATACCCTGAAGAAGGGAATAGCTAGGCACTGCAATATTCTTGCTTGGAGAATTCCATGGCTTGTTCATGGGGTCACAAAGAGTTGGACATGACTGAACGACTTTCACTTGCTAGGCAAGGTACTATTGTAGGTATTTACTGCCCATCTCAGCTTTGTTTCCAAAGATCCCAACTAAAAATTGGAAGAAACCCTTTCACACTGGTAAGAAAAACTGCCATCTTCTATTCTCCTTCAAGCATTTACTCATTTAATGAAAATTTCCTTCCAGCTATGAGCCAGACACTTTTCTATGTATCAGTAATATACCAGTGACTCAAAGAAGACAAAGTAATAAACACTCTAGAATATGCTACATTCTGAGATGCAAAATAACTCAAAAGAAGAGGGTAAAGGAATGGGGGGAGGTGCTCCTCATAATAGGGAGGACAAGGCACTGCTCCATGACAACTTGAAGTTTGAGCAGAACTGGCCTGATGAAGTAAACAGGCAAGTCCTTTGGATATTTGGGGGAATGACATCTTAGGCAGAGCTACAATAAGTTCAAATAGCCTAAGGGAGGAACATACTTGCAGTGTTAGAAGAACAACAAGAACAACAAGAAAGGCAATGTGGCTGGCAAATAGTAACCAAGAAAAAAGACAGGAAGTGAATCATAGAAAATGGGTCACTGGGTCAATGTAGGTCAACAAAAGTCTGAATGATGTTGAAAATCTTTCAAGTGTTTTGAGAAGAGAAGTGATAGTGTATAACTTATTTTTTAAAGGCATTTCTAGTTGCTGTTTGAGACCAGATAGTGGAAGGGCAAGGGCTGTAGCAGGGAAACCACTCAGAAGAGTACAACATAATCCAGGAGAGAAAAGATGATGGCTTGGACCCATGGGAGAGGAAACAAGAGTGGGATAGAACTGGAGAAAGAGGTCATTTAATGAATCCACTTGAACTTAGAACTAATAGAAAATTTTGGTGGATTGGATTTAGAGTCTCATGAGGAAGGTACTGACATTTTTAAACTGTACAAATTACAAACTAAGGATGAATCCAGGTTTGGAGACCTGTGTAATTGAAAAATGGAGTTATAATTTAATGATCTGAGGAAGGCAAGAGCCTGGGTGGGTAATGTTTGAGGCAGAACTCTGTTTACTTATGTTAAATTTGATATGTTGATTAGATATACAAGTGGAGATTAGAAGTGGACTGGTCAAATGTTCATGGGGTCACAAAGAGTTGGACATGATGACGACTTTCACTTGCTAGGCAAGGTACTATTGTAGGTATTTACTGCCCATCTCAGCTTTGTTTCCAAAGATCCCAACTAAAAATTGGAAGAAACCCTTTCACACTGGTAAGAAAAACTGCCATCTTCTATTCTCCTTCAAGCATTTACTCATTTAATGAAAATTTCCTTCCAGCTATGAGCCAGACACTTTTCTATGTATCAGTAATATACCAGTGACTCAAAGAAGACAAAGTAATAAACACTCTAGAATATGCTACATTCTGAGATGCAAAATAACTCAAAAGAAGAGGGTAAAGGAATGGGGGGAGGTGCTCCTCATAATAGGGAGGACAAGGCACTGCTCCATGACAACTTGAAGTTTGAGCAGAACTGGCCTGATGAAGTAAACAGGCAAGTCCTTTGGATATTTGGGGGAATGACATCTTAGGCAGAGCTACAATAAGTTCAAATAGCCTAAGGGAGGAACATACTTGCAGTGTTAGAAGAACAACAAGAACAACAAGAAAGGCAATGTGGCTGGCAAATAGTAACCAAGAAAAAAGACAGGAAGTGAATCATAGAAAATGGGTCACTGGGTCAATGTAGGTCAACAAAAGTCTGAATGATGTTGAAAATCTTTCAAGTGTTTTGAGAAGAGAAGTGATAGTGTATAACTTATTTTTTAAAGGCATTTCTAGTTGCTGTTTGAGACCAGATAGTGGAAGGGCAAGGGCTGTAGCAGGGAAACCACTCAGAAGAGTACAACATAATCCAGGAGAGAAAAGATGATGGCTTGGACCCATGGGAGAGGAAACAAGAGTGGGATAGAACTGGAGAAAGAGGTCATTTAATGAATCCACTTGAACTTAGAACTAATAGAAAATTTTGGTGGATTGGATTTAGAGTCTCATGAGGAAGGTACTGACATTTTTAAACTGTACAAATTACAAACTAAGGATGAATCCAGGTTTGGAGACCTGTGTAATTGAAAAATGGAGTTATAATTTAATGATCTGAGGAAGGCAAGAGCCTGGGTGGGTAATGTTTGAGGCAGAACTCTGTTTACTTATGTTAAATTTGATATGTTGATTAGATATACAAGTGGAGATTAGAAGTGGATGGCTGGATACAGGAACTTGGAGTTCAGGGAACAAGTCAGGGCCTAGGTATAAATATAAGAACTGTCAGGGTGCAGTATATATTAGAAATGCCTGGCACTTAGAGAGTGAGTGAAGAATAAAGAAAGAATTCCAAGAATGGAGCTCAAAGGAATTCTATGACTTAGAGGCTGGGCATATAAAAAAAAAAAAAAAAAAAAAAAAAGTCATTGTGTGAAGACTGAGAAATTACAGTTAGTAAGAACAGGAGGAAAACCAAGACAGTAAGTGTCCTGAAGGTCAAGTGAATATATGGATATATTATTTCTGGGCTGAAGGCAAATAGCAGCTGTGGCTCCAAGAGCCACCATGAAGAGGTCACTTCCCAGATTTGCAAGTTATGATCCAATGACTTGTCCTGGGGTCTGATGGCCCAATAAAGCTTGTGTGCATGCCAAGTCGCTTCAGCCATGTCCGACTGTTTGCGACCCTATGGACTGTAGCCCACGAGGCTCCTCTGTCCATGAGAATTCTCCAGGCAAGAATAGTGGAGTGGGCTGCCATGTCCTCCTCCTGAGGATCTTCCTGATACAGGATCAAACCCATGTCTTTTATGTCTCCTGCATTGGTAGATGGCTTCTGAATCACTAGCGCCATCTGGGAAGTCCCTAATACAGCTTAGGCTGAAAGTTACTTGATATTGGGAGTGCAACCCCAACTTTCTCTCCCTAAATGTGGCAGCTCTTATTGCTGTCTCAAGGCTGACACCTTCTAATTTCTAATTATTTCCAACTCAAGAAGAATACCAAGCAATCATTTAAAAATAAGGGATGACTATACATTTTTACTCAGTTGAGGCTTCTTGCTACATCGTCTTCATTATTATATGGTTATTATTGACATCTTCATTACCTAATCAGTTTTGTAGGGTTTACACATGCCCATGAACTAAGATCTTTGCATTTACTTAATGTTAACCCTGACAACAATCTGAGAGTTAGGTGGTTTTATTTCTATTTCAACAGAGGAGAAAACTGAGACAGGTGGGTAGACTGTGTGTTTATAAACGACAGAGCTAAAGCCTCAGGGTATCAAAATCCAGGATCCATGCTCTTAATCACTCCTCAGCTTCTGATTTAGTGACTCTCGTGTGCCTGATTCACTTTCAGTAAAATAAAGTTAGTTCATAGAAAGAAAAATAAGTACCAAGAACTTACCCAAATTCTAAGGGAAATTACTTGTAAATCTTTCACAAACCCTTACCCATCCATCTTTCCAAATAATATTTTGTTAAATTTCAAAACTTTAAAACTCCCTCTTTTGATGTGAGCATATTTCACATGGCTTCACTTTCATTTCCACCACCATTCCCACTCCTAAGAACTTCTCTCCTTAAGGTGGGAAGTTGTTGTGTTATTTTCTGTTTTGTTGTTATTGTTGTTATTTTGGTAGCAGACAGGGATGTGAGTTAAATGCATCTATGGTTTACACTGCACATGTTAACATCATCTTGTTTACATTACTTCTCTAAAGTCAGGCTTTCAATTACTTTTTTCTATGGACTTGGTTTTAAGTTAAAATATATTCATTTTTTAAATATGTGAAAGAGAGAAGTTGATTTCTATCTGTAACATTTGCTAGTTTGAATCTCTAAAAATGCTAGAGTTATCATTTCTACCCTTGTTAAATCATTGTTATTTATAGAATATGTATATTGTGCTTTTGTGGACTTTACTGATCACTTTTTCTGTGTATCATAATATATAGGGCAAATACTCCTGCTAAAACTTTCATCTTATAGATTTGACAGCTCTTATTGCTGTCTCAAGGCTGACACCTTCTAATTTCTAATTATTTCCAACTCAAGAAGAATACCAAGCAATCATTTAAAAATAAGGGATGACTATACATTTTTACTCAGTTGAGGCTTCTTGCTACATCGTCTTCATTATTATATGGTTATTATTGACATCTTCATTACCTAATCAGTTTTGTAGGGTTTACACATGCCCATGAACTAAGATCTTTGCATTTACTTAATGTTAACCCTGACAACAATCTGAGAGTTAGGTGGTTTTATTTCTATTTCAACAGAGGAGAAAACTGAGACAGGTGGGTAGACTGTGTGTTTATAAACGACAGAGCTAAAGCCTCAGGGTATCAAAATCCAGGATCCATGCTCTTAATCACTCCTCAGCTTCTGATTTAGTGACTCTCGTGTGCCTGATTCACTTTCAGTAAAATAAAGTTAGTTCATAGAAAGAAAAATAAGTACCAAGAACTTACCCAAATTCTAAGGGAAATTACTTGTAAATCTTTCACAAACCCTTACCCATCCATCTTTCCAAATAATATTTTGTTAAATTTCAAAACTTTAAAACTCCCTCTTTTGATGTGAGCATATTTCACATGGCTTCACTTTCATTTCCACCACCATTCCCACTCCTAAGAACTTCTCTCCTTAAGGTGGGAAGTTGTTGTGTTATTTTCTGTTTTGTTGTTATTGTTGTTATTTTGGTAGCAGACAGGGATGTGAGTTAAATGCATCTATGGTTTACACTGCACATGTTAACATCATCTTGTTTACATTACTTCTCTAAAGTCAGGCTTTCAATTACTTTTTTCTATGGACTTGGTTTTAAGTTAAAATATATTCATTTTTTAAATATGTGAAAGAGAGAAGTTGATTTCTATCTGTAACATTTGCTAGTTTGAATCTCTAAAAATGCTAGAGTTATCATTTCTACCCTTGTTAAATCATTGTTATTTATAGAATATGTATATTGTGCTTTTGTGGACTTTACTGATCACTTTTTCTGTGTATCATAATATATAGGGCAAATACTCCTGCTAAAACTTTCATCTTATAGATTTGACATTGAATTTGCCCTTTTTCATGGCAGGAATTGAAAAAGTGAGATCTGTGCTTCTTAGCCACTGTAACTGGGCTAAACTCCATTTACCTCTTTACAAGATACCCATTTCATTTCTCAGCTTAACAAAAGCCCGAATAATATTTTAGTAGCCATGGAAATTATATCCCACTATTATTTTTGGTTAATATATGTTTCTGTTCTAGTTGTAGAATTTTTATCACACAGTAAAACTTTCATTAATATTCCAATGACTTTTTCAGAACCTGTCCCTCAAAAACCAACAGGAACGTGTTTGTTAATAGGGAGCTCCACCAAGTTTCTCATCATTTCCAACAGGTCAACAAACACATATTCAGAGCTACCATCTTAGAATTTCCTTTTCATCACGGCAAACACTTTAAGAGGCTAAATTTTCATTTTAAATTTCAATAACTTAACACCAGATTTACAGTACTAGAAACATCTGCTTTAAATATCACAAACTAATACCCATGGGCAGATATTGAAAGACACAAACCAGCAACAACTCCATGAACAAATGAGAGAGCTAATTCTTAGGTAGGTTGATAGGAAGGCTAGCAGATCCCCAAGAAGGAGGAGGAAAAGGGGGAACTAATATTTTTTAGCCAAGGCACCTTCACCTTGGTTGCCATGTCTATGACAATAATCTATTTTTTGTAAGACTTTCTTTAAGGACAGAGCTAACCTTTGTAACAACAATGTATCTTGCTGGAGGACATGTATCTCTTCCTTAAGGGAAACCTGTTCCTTTGGGCTATTCTCATACTTATGTTAATTATGTACATTGTGAGTGTGGGTCTGGCAAGACCTTTACAACCTTAAAATATTCTTTTGATTGATTGTTAATAACCAATTGAAAAAGCACAAAACACCCCACCTAAATTAGCTGCTCAGGGTACTGTTCTACCCCCTTCCAGTGCCTTTCACCGGAAGCTTTCTCTATCCCTTTTTATTTTAATAAAACTGTTGCCACATGAAGCTCTGAGTGACTAAAGCCACATCTTTGATCCCCAAGTGAAATTTTCTCCTTTGGAGGTCACAAGTCCGACACCACTTACCATAAGTCGTTTATCACAAAGAAGGGAAATTCTATGAGTTAAAAACAATGGTTCAGGCCAGAGACAGGTTCTATTAACTAACCTATAGCCACTTCTTTGGCCATATTTCTCATCTTTCTATCTTCTTTACAAGATACCCATTTCATTTCTCAGCTTAACAAAAGCCCGAATAATATTTTAGTAGCCATGGAAATTATATCCCACTATTATTTTTGGTTAATATATGTTTCTGTTCTAGTTGTAGAATTTTTATCACACAGTAAAACTTTCATTAATATTCCAATGACTTTTTCAGAACCTGTCCCTCAAAAACCAACAGGAACGTGTTTGTTAATAGGGAGCTCCACCAAGTTTCTCATCATTTCCAACAGGTCAACAAACACATATTCAGAGCTACCATCTTAGAATTTCCTTTTCATCACGGCAAACACTTTAAGAGGCTAAATTTTCATTTTAAATTTCAATAACTTAACACCAGATTTACAGTACTAGAAACATCTGCTTTAAATATCACAAACTAATACCCATGGGCAGATATTGAAAGACACAAACCAGCAACAACTCCATGAACAAATGAGAGAGCTAATTCTTAGGTAGGTTGATAGGAAGGCTAGCAGATCCCCAAGAAGGAGGAGGAAAAGGGGGAACTAATATTTTTTAGCCAAGGCACCTTCACCTTGGTTGCCATGTCTATGACAATAATCTATTTTTTGTAAGACTTTCTTTAAGGACAGAGCTAACCTTTGTAACAACAATGTATCTTGCTGGAGGACATGTATCTCTTCCTTAAGGGAAACCTGTTCCTTTGGGCTATTCTCATACTTATGTTAATTATGTACATTGTGAGTGTGGGTCTGGCAAGACCTTTACAACCTTAAAATATTCTTTTGATTGATTGTTAATAACCAATTGAAAAAGCACAAAACACCCCACCTAAATTAGCTGCTCAGGGTACTGTTCTACCCCCTTCCAGTGCCTTTCACCGGAAGCTTTCTCTATCCCTTTTTATTTTAATAAAACTGTTGCCACATGAAGCTCTGAGTGACTAAAGCCACATCTTTGATCCCCAAGTGAAATTTTCTCCTTTGGAGGTCACAAGTCCGACACCACTTACCATAAGTCGTTTATCACAAAGAAGGGAAATTCTATGAGTTAAAAACAATGGTTCAGGCCAGAGACAGGTTCTATTAACTAACCTATAGCCACTTCTTTGGCCATATTTCTCATCTTTCTATCTTCTTTAAATATGTCATTTTAATTTTTTCCCATCAAAATGATTGATAATATAACTTTCCAGCCATATTCACATTCTTTCAGTTTCTGTCTCACCAAGCTAGCTACTCTTCACCTTTCAGTCTGACATCAAGTGTCTCTCTGTCTGCAGTGCCTGCCCTGATGCCCACAGTAGGCACAGTCCTTCTCATGAGATTTTCTAGCAATTTGTAATTACCCTATCAGAACATTTACTAAGCTTTTAATTGACACATAGCTGATTATCAGCTTCAGGTATACAACATGGTGATTCAATATTTTTATTTGTTGTTTAGTTGCTCAGTCATGTCTGATTCTTTGCGATCTCATGGACTGCAGACCTCTAAGCTCCTCTGTCCACAGGATTTCTCAGGCAAGAATACTAGAATGGGTTGCCATTTCTCTTGAATGCCTGGATAAAAACAAACTGTGGAAAATTCTTGAAGGAATGAGAATAGCAAACAACTTTACCTGTCTCCTGAGAAACCATGTGCAGGTAAAGAGGTAAAAGTAAGAACCGGACATGGCATAACTGACTGGTTCAAAATTGGGAAAGGAGTACAGCAAAGTTGTATATTGTCGTCCTACTTATTTAATTTGTATGCAGAATACATCTTGTGAAATGCCAAGCTGGATGAATCACAAGCTAGAATCAAGACTGCTGGAGAAATATCAACAATCTCAGATGTGCAGATGATACCATTCTCATGGCAGAAAGTAAAGAGGAACTAAGAGTCTCTTGATGAGGGTCAAGGAGGAGAGTGAAAAGCATAACTTAAAACTCAACATTCAGAAAACGAAGATCATAGCATCTGTCCCTTACTTAATAGCACATAGAAGGTAAAAACTGTAAGCAGCAACAGATTTTCTTTTCTTGGGTTCCAAATTCACTGGAGACAGTGATTGCAAAAAATTTTTAAAAAAAATTAGGATTACATCTTTACCCAAGTGAAATTTTCTCCTTTGGAGGTCACAAGTCCGACACCACTTACCATAAGTCGTTTATCACAAAGAAGGGAAATTCTATGAGTTAAAAACAATGGTTCAGGCCAGAGACAGGTTCTATTAACTAACCTATAGCCACTTCTTTGGCCATATTTCTCATCTTTCTATCTTCTTTAAATATGTCATTTTAATTTTTTCCCATCAAAATGATTGATAATATAACTTTCCAGCCATATTCACATTCTTTCAGTTTCTGTCTCACCAAGCTAGCTACTCTTCACCTTTCAGTCTGACATCAAGTGTCTCTCTGTCTGCAGTGCCTGCCCTGATGCCCACAGTAGGCACAGTCCTTCTCATGAGATTTTCTAGCAATTTGTAATTACCCTATCAGAACATTTACTAAGCTTTTAATTGACACATAGCTGATTATCAGCTTCAGGTATACAACATGGTGATTCAATATTTTTATTTGTTGTTTAGTTGCTCAGTCATGTCTGATTCTTTGCGATCTCATGGACTGCAGACCTCTAAGCTCCTCTGTCCACAGGATTTCTCAGGCAAGAATACTAGAATGGGTTGCCATTTCTCTTGAATGCCTGGATAAAAACAAACTGTGGAAAATTCTTGAAGGAATGAGAATAGCAAACAACTTTACCTGTCTCCTGAGAAACCATGTGCAGGTAAAGAGGTAAAAGTAAGAACCGGACATGGCATAACTGACTGGTTCAAAATTGGGAAAGGAGTACAGCAAAGTTGTATATTGTCGTCCTACTTATTTAATTTGTATGCAGAATACATCTTGTGAAATGCCAAGCTGGATGAATCACAAGCTAGAATCAAGACTGCTGGAGAAATATCAACAATCTCAGATGTGCAGATGATACCATTCTCATGGCAGAAAGTAAAGAGGAACTAAGAGTCTCTTGATGAGGGTCAAGGAGGAGAGTGAAAAGCATAACTTAAAACTCAACATTCAGAAAACGAAGATCATAGCATCTCGTCCCTTACTTAATAGCACATAGAAGGTAAAAAACTGTAAGCAGCAACAGATTTTCTTTTCTTGGGTTCCAAATTCACTGGAGACAGTGATTGCAGTCATGAAATTAAAAGATGCTTTCTCTTTGACAGAAAAGTTATGACAATTCAATACAGTGTATTAAAAAGCAGGGACATCACTTTGCCAACAAAGGTCTGTATAGTCAATGCTACGGTTTTTCCACTAGTCATGTACAGATGTGAGTTGGATATAAAGAAGGCTAAGCACTGAAGAGTTGATGCTTTTGAATTACGGTGGTGGAGTAGACTCTTGAGAGTCCCTTGGACTGCAAGGAGATCAAATCAGTCAATCCAAAAGGAAATCAACCTTGAATATTCATTGGAAGAACTGATCCTGAAGCTGAAACTCCAAGACTTTGGCCACCTTATACAAAGAGATGACTCATTGGAAAAGACCCTTATGCTGAGAAAGATTGAAGGCAAAAGAAGAAGGGAACAGCAGAGGATGAGATGGTTAGATAGCATCACTAGTTCAGTAGATATGAATTCAAGCAAACTCAGGAGATAGTAAGGACAGGGAAGCCTGGCTTGCTACAGTCTAATGGAATTGCAAAGAGTCAGGTATAATTGAATAAGAGAAACCCAAGAGACTTTCCTCGATTTCAGGATTGAACCCATGTCTCCTGCAAGTCTCCTGCATTGCAGGTGGATTCTTTACTGCATAGTCACCAGGGAAGCCCTTTATAGATTATACTAAAATTATTACAAAACAATGGCTATATTTCCAATTATACTTTTCTTTGATTAAATCATCTTTAACATCAGATTTGGGGAAATTGAGGGCAGGGGCTTACAATTTCATTGAACAGATTGTCTATTAAATATCATGTACTTTTTATTATTATGTATTGAAAAAACGAAGTGCAATTTTAGAGGAGCTGGCTAGAGAAAACATTGTAGTGGTGGTGTAGTGTGTGTATAAGGGTTTAGCCTTGGGTCTTCTCCGAGAGTCCAATGGTTAAGACTCTGCACTTCCACTGCAGGAAGCATGGGTTCAATTCCTGGTCAAGGACCTAAGATCTCACCTGACACCTGGTACAGCCAAAAATAAAAGAGTTCAGCCTTCCTTCCACTGAGTGCTGCATTCAAATCTTAGCTTGCACACCACCAGCTTAATTTACTAACCTTGGATAAATTGCCTAATATTATTTAAATTTCAGATCCTTCTATAAGAAAATGGAGCAATAACAAACTCTGTAAAAATTTTAAAAATTAAAAATAATGTTAAAAATGGGCTAAAGATAGATATCTCTTCAGAGAGAGTGAATATACAATTACATAGTTCATATAGCACTCTACCTAATACATAAAAGTAGTAAACATATATATAGAGAGATATATAGATATATATAGATACAATTCTTATTTTATTAAATAATACTATTATTAAATGATAAAATATGTTTACAGATCTGGCTTTGGATTGCATTTGTAGCACTAGTTTTGAATTTTAGTGGTAAATCCAAAAACAACTAATGGAAAATGCTATGGGGTAAAGAAAAAAATTGTACAGTAATTTGTTGAATGTACAACCCTAGACAATTAATGATGGTGAGAATGTGATATGACATTGGCCAAACTTTTAAGTTCTCTGTTAGGCACCAAGGACAATGAATGTTATCCCTTTGTGCTTACCTTTGAGAATAAAAGAAATGCAGATTGAATTATGTATGTCATAAACTAAAAGGTAACCATTAGTAGAATTAAAAACAGAATGTCTATCTTCCAAATAAGTGAAAAAGTTAAAGAATCAAAATATAGTCTATATAGTGGAACACAGAAAACTAAGGAAGCAGCAGATCAGAAAAACAACAACAACAACAACCAAACAATAAAAAAGGAAGATTCCCAAAATGAGGCAAATGCAAGGCTAAAGTTGTCATACTATACATATATATATATATATATATATATATATATATAGTGCAACCTATTAATAAAAAAGTAAGGCCTCTCAGACTGATATTTTAAAAATCCAACACAATCCTCTAAGAACAAGACAACTTTACAAGTATTAAAATGGAAGATTTATTAAGGACAATCAGAAATTCACTTTTATAATTTCAAATTTTCTACAAGTAGGTATTACCTCCTTAACTGAGGGGAAATGGAGTAGATCAATACATGTTAAGACCTCAAAAGAGTTCCTAGCATAGCAAAAGCTCTAAAGTATTGGTTCATGATATCAATCATCACTGTAGCTATGCCAGTAATAAATCAAAGCCTGGTGGGCTACAGTCGATGGAGTTGCAAAGAGTTGGACACCACTGAGTGATTTTCACTATACAACAATGGACTGCAATACAATCATCACAATCATGAGGTCTCCTTAACTCTAAGGTACAATTTCTCACATTTATGCAAACCCCCAAGGTGAAATTGCTGGTGATTTCAGCTCTTTGTGGTGCAGCTAATTCATCACCATATCTCTTATTTGTAGAGTGGCATACATGTATGCTAAGTAGCTTCAGTCATGTCCAACTCATTGTGACCCTGTGGACTGTAGCCTGCCAGGCTCCTCTGTCATGGGATTCTCCAGGCAAGAATACTAAAGTGGGTTGCCATTCCCTTTTCCAGTGAATCTTCTGGCCTCAGATCAAACCTGCATTGGCAGGAGCGTTCTTTACCACTAACTCCACCTGGGAAGCCCAATGAGTGGTACATAGTGGATATTTATTTATGTCACCTTCATTAAAACAGAAATAATGCCATTTAAACTTCTCTGGAGTTTACAATGTGGTTTTTTCTCTAAGATAATAGAAAAATTAAGCAAAATTCCGTTAAAAGTTTTTGCTCTCCCTTAACACGTAAATTTAGTTATTGTATTCCTTTATTTCATTCATTAATTCATTTGTCAATTCCTTTCCAGGCATCGTGCCTATTTAAAGGTGAGTAAAAGGATGCATGCTACCTGTCTTCATACAGCTTATTGCTATTAGGAGACAACCATCAATTTAATATCCTACCCATAAAATAAAACACAGTTCCATGAGTGTCTGTAAGCATTGACCAACAAATGTGTCCTTTGTTGATAGGGGCAGGTGGGCCAGGATTTTCACAGAAGAACTCTTATAGCCAAGGGTTATTATTATTATATCTTCTCTGTCACATCTGTCGTTCAATCTATCTTTCTAACATACAGAACAATACAACTTTACAAGTATTAAAATGGAAGATTTATTAAGGACAATCAGAAATTCACTTTTATAATTTCAAATTTTCTACAAGTAGGTATTACCTCCTTAACTGAGGGGAAATGGAGTAGATCAATACATGTTAAGACCTCAAAAGAGTTCCTAGCATAGCAAAAGCTCTAAAGTATTGGTTCATGATATCAATCATCACTGTAGCTATGCCAGTAATAAATCAAAGCCTGGTGGGCTACAGTCGATGGAGTTGCAAAGAGTTGGACACCACTGAGTGATTTTCACTATACAACAATGGACTGCAATACAATCATCACAATCATGAGGTCTCCTTAACTCTAAGGTACAATTTCTCACATTTATGCAAACCCCCAAGGTGAAATTGCTGGTGATTTCAGCTCTTTGTGGTGCAGCTAATTCATCACCATATCTCTTATTTGTAGAGTGGCATACATGTATGCTAAGTAGCTTCAGTCATGTCCAACTCATTGTGACCCTGTGGACTGTAGCCTGCCAGGCTCCTCTGTCATGGGATTTCCTAGGCAAGAATACTAAAGTGGGTTGCCATTCCCTTTTCCAGTGAATCTTCTGGCCTCAGATCAAACCTGCATTGGCAGGAGCGTTCTTACCACTAACTCCACCTGGGAAGCCCAATGAGTGGTACATAGTGGATATTTATTTATGTCACCTTCATTAAAACAGAAATAATGCCATTTAAACTTCTCTGGAGTTTACAATGTGGTTTTTTCTCTAAGATAATAGAAAAATTAAGCAAAATTCCGTTAAAAGTTTTTGCTCTCCCTTAACACGTAAATTTAGTTATTGTATTCCTTTATTTCATTCATTAATTCATTTGTCAATTCCTTTCCAGGCATCGTGCCTATTTAAAGGTGAGTAAAAGGATGCATGCTACCTGTCTTCATACAGCTTATTGCTATTAGGAGACAACCATCAATTTAATATCCTACCCATAAAATAAAACACAGTTCCATGAGTGTCTGTAAGCATTGACCAACAAATGTGTCCTTTGTTGATAGGGGCAGGTGGGCCAGGATTTTCACAGAAGAACTCTTATAGCCAAGGGTTATTATTATTATATCTTCTCTGTCACATCTGTCGTTCAATCTATCTTTCTAACATACAGAATGCAGATTCACCTTTGTTCCAATATCCCAAATTAGCTCTGTATTAGTTTATACCTTTTTTACTCAACCCTGTATGTCTTCTAAAAAACATATGTTTTGTATTCATTAGTGAGAACTACACATACCTGCCACAGCAGGAAAAGAAAATAGACACACCTCGATGGGTTGTTATATGTCTAAAGTGAGTGTTTTCAAAGAGGTTTATGTTTGGGCAGGAGACCCAGCAGTCTTTGCCCTTCATAGTCTGCTCCAGAAATAAATGGATGGTCTTGCATAAGGTCAGCTGCCTTATATAGTCCCTAGAAATTTCACTGTATCTAAAGGGCGTTATATGGGCATGAAGAAGAAAAACCATGCAGTTGACATGGCGATGCATCTCCTTTTGACTTTTTCCAATACCCATAGCAAGTTAAAAAAATGTTTAGTTAATGTGAGAATGCATTCCCCTAAAAGGAATGCATAAAAGGAAGGAAGACATTGGAAATAATATTAAAAAGGAAGACATTGGAAATAATATTAAAGTCTTTTTTGACAATCAGTCCTGTATCGTGAACCATCAATAGACATAATCATTGACATTGATTTGATATATATCTTCCTGGACAGATTCCTCTGAATTTACACATACATACGGAGTAATAATTTCTCTGGTTTGGGTTTCTTTTACACACAAGTAATATGTGCATATTTTTGAAACTTTTTTCAATAAATATTATCTTACAGATTTTACATGAGAATATAAATAGATCTACCTCATTCATTTTTCTAATTGCAGAGTCTGTCAAAGTGAGGTTATAACAATTTATTAATTCCCCTATGCATGGGCAGTTATATTCTCATTTTTTCCCATAATAAACAATGCTGCAGTGAATATTCTTGTGAATTTGCTATGATACCTTTTCTAGGCTATCATGTCAGATTTTATATTCTAAGGCTCCAAAATAACTGTGGACAGTGACTATAGCCATAAAATTAAAAGGAGCTTGCTCCTCAGAAGGAAAGATATGACAAACCTAGATAGTGTATTAAAAAACAGAGCCATTACTTAGCTGACAAGGATACATATAGTCAAAGCTATGTTTTTTCCATTAGTCATGTGTGGATGTGAGAGCTGAACCATAAAGAAGGCTGAGCACTGAAGATCTGATGCTTTTGAATCATGGTACTGGAGAAGATTCTTGAGAGTCTCTTGGACTACAAGGAGATCAAACCAGTCAATCCTAAAGGATATCAATTCTGAATATTTATTGGAAGGACTGATACTGAAGTTGAAGCTCCAATACTTTGGCCACCTGATGTGAAGAGCCCTCTCATCAAGAAAGACCCAGATGATGGGCCAGATTGAAGGCATAAGGAGAGGGGGCAGCAGAGGATGAGACAATAAGATAATATCACTGACTCAATGGACATGAAATTCAGCAAACTCAGAGAGATAGTGCAGGACAGGGGAGCCTAGTGTGTGACAGTCCATGGTGTTGCAGAGTCAAAAACAATCTAGTGACTGAACAACAACAACATATAGAAGTGTGCTTGTGAAAACATCTGTGTTATCTGTCACTTTATCATTATACATGACACCATAAATGACATTATCAAAATGTCATAGGCACTGATCAACCAGAAAAGGTGTAAAAAGAAGCCAGGCACAAGCATAAGCATGCAGCCATAAGCATTCAGTATGCCATATAGTTTCCTTCTGCCCAAATGTCTGCTCTGGGATTGGGGTTTTCAGCATTGGCATTTAAGAAACATTTTTACCTTCCTACGTATTTTCTCATGAGCATATTTGGCTGTTCATGCTAGCAGTGGTGCTCATCTATGGCCAAAAAATACAAGGTAAAGACTCTGTATGTAAGTGGATATGTGATGTGCATGCCACGGTTCATTATAGCTAATATAAAAAACACATTATAGTTTTAGTAAATGTTATAATTTGACTACAATTAATCAAAATAAAGAAAATAATAAGCAATAAAGCACATAACTTTCAAAGGAAAAATTTTAAATAAAGTGACATACAATTGATTTTGTTTTTTTTTTTTTTTATCCTATTTATTAAAAGGAGCCATTAGCTCTCAGAAGGAAAGATATGACAAACCTAGATAGTGTATTAAAAAACAGAGCCATTACTTAGCTGACAAGGATACATATAGTCAAAGCTATGTTTTTTCCATTAGTCATGTGTGGATGTGAGAGCTGAACCATAAAGAAGGCTGAGCACTGAAGATCTGATGCTTTTGAATCATGGTACTGGAGAAGATTCTTGAGAGTCTCTTGGACTACAAGGAGATCAAACCAGTCAATCCTAAAGGATATCAATTCTGAATATTTATTGGAAGGACTGATACTGAAGTTGAAGCTCCAATACTTTGGCCACCTGATGTGAAGAGCCCTCTCATCAAGAAAGACCCAGATGATGGGCCAGATTGAAGGCATAAGGAGAGGGGGCAGCAGAGGATGAGACAATAAGATAATATCACTGACTCAATGGACATGAAATTCAGCAAACTCAGAGAGATAGTGCAGGACAGGGGAGCCTAGTGTGTGACAGTCCATGGTGTTGCAGAGTCAAAAACAATCTAGTGACTGAACAACAACAACATATAGAAGTGTGCTTGTGAAAACATCTGTGTTATCTGTCACTTTATCATTATACATGACACCATAAATGACATTATCAAAATGTCATAGGCACTGATCAACCAGAAAAGGTGTAAAAAGAAGCCAGGCACAAGCATAAGCATGCAGCCATAAGCATTCAGTATGCCATATAGTTTCCTTCTGCCCAAATGTCTGCTCTGGGATTGGGGTTTTCAGCATTGGCATTTAAGAAACATTTTACCTTCCTACGTATTTTCTCATGAGCATATTTGGCTGTTCATGCTAGCAGTGGTGCTCATCTATGGCCAAAAAATACAAGGTAAAGACTCTGTATGTAAGTGGATATGTGATGTGCATGCCACGGTTCATTATAGCTAATATAAAAAACACATTATAGTTTTAGTAAATGTTATAATTTGACTACAATTAATCAAAATAAAGAAAATAATAAGCAATAAAGCACATAACTTTCAAAGGAAAAATTTTAAATAAAGTGACATACAATTGATTTTGTATCCTTCTCAGTAAATCTTAACTACTTTTTATCCACTTCAGACAATGTTGCCTACAGAATTTGATCTGCTACTTCTTTCCTAATCATTCAGATTTTCAGGTTGGTCTTTTTTTCAGAATTTTATATGCTTCTAGTGCTTCAAGTCAGTTCCCCTCAAAAGCTTCTCTAGCTTTTTAAATTGTAACTATGCATTCTTAAGGAACTAATCCCATAACTACTCAGCTTTCCTATTTGCTTAAAAAATGTCAAAAGTTTCAGTAGTCTTCTTAAGGCATTTCTTTCATCCTTTCCATGACACAGAATCAGAAAAAGAAGGAAAAGAAACACATGGGGTGTTCCCTTTGCTGAGATTTCAAAAACTCCTTGTGATTACTTCAAAAGAATCTGAAAGAAGTTCTTTTCTGTTTAATTATTAAACAAGAATGAAGCATATCTCTTCCATAGTTTTCCTTTTAGAATAACAGGAAATGAGAATAGCAAGGCATGTTGTAGTCAGTAAAGTACATTTTCATTCACCAAATGGAAACTGCTAGCAAAGTGAAACAATACATCTCAGAACATCATTTCCTTTAGCAATACCCTAGCAATGGTCCCTACCCTTATAAGTGATCCCTACACTTACATATGAATATTCTCTTGCCAAAATCTCCATACTATTAGAAAAAATAAGTAATTAGTTAATCAAATGAGGATTTTCAAAATTGGTTATCTGATGGCTAAGCCCTGAGAGAGGAGTATGGGTCAATCCTATTTTCTATGCCCATTCCCCCATTCACTCAGAAATATAATTTTGTACCTTCATGATCCAAAAGCAAATTTGGCTGTTCATGCTAGCAGTGGTGCTCATCTATGGCCAAAAAATACAAGGTAAAGACTCTGTATGTAAGTGGATATGTGATGTGCATGCCACGGTTCATTATAGCTAATATAAAAAACACATTATAGTTTTAGTAAATGTTATAATTTGACTACAATTAATCAAAATAAAGAAAATAATAAGCAATAAAGCACATAACTTTCAAAGGAAAAATTTTAAATAAAGTGACATACAATTGATTTTGTATCCTTCTCAGTAAATCTTAACTACTTTTTATCCACTTCAGACAATGTTGCCTACAGAATTTGATCTGCTACTTCTTTCCTAATCATTCAGATTTTCAGGTTGGTCTTTTTTTCAGAATTTTATATGCTTCTAGTGCTTCAAGTCAGTTCCCCTCAAAAGCTTCTCTAGCTTTTTAAATTGTAACTATGCATTCTTAAGGAACTAATCCCATAACTACTCAGCTTTCCTATTTGCTTAAAAAATGTCAAAAGTTTCAGTAGTCTTCTTAAGGCATTTCTTTCATCCTTTCCATGACACAGAATCAGAAAAAGAAGGAAAAGAAACACATGGGGTGTTCCCTTTGCTGAGATTTCAAAAACTCCTTGTGATTACTTCAAAAGAATCTGAAAGAAGTTCTTTTCTGTTTAATTATTAAACAAGAATGAAGCATATCTCTTCCATAGTTTTCCTTTTAGAATAACAGGAAATGAGAATAGCAAGGCATGTTGTAGTCAGTAAAGTACATTTTCATTCACCAAATGGAAACTGCTAGCAAAGTGAAACAATACATCTCAGAACATCATTTCCTTTAGCAATACCCTAGCAATGGTCCCTACCCTTATAAGTGATCCCTACACTTACATATGAATATTCTCTTGCCAAAATCTCCATACTATTAGAAAAAATAAGTAATTAGTTAATCAAATGAGGATTTTCAAAATTGGTTATCTGATGGCTAAGCCCTGAGAGAGGAGTATGGGTCAATCCTATTTTCTATGCCCATTCCCCCATTCACTCAGAAATATAATTGTTTTGTACCTTCATGATCCAAAAGCAAATCAAGGCTGTATTTCATTCAAAGTGCTCATGACAGAGGGATCGTGGGAAGTAATTTCCAACCCTAT
Source organism: Tragulus kanchil (assembly GCA_022376925.1). Lineage (NCBI taxonomy): Eukaryota > Metazoa > Chordata > Mammalia > Artiodactyla > Tragulidae > Tragulus > Tragulus kanchil. The sequence continues at coordinate 50,477,343 of JAIOJX010000032.1, forward strand.
GATTTTAGAATCTATTATAAACCTCTTGTTCTTATAATTATGTTCACATTTTCTCCATTACTTTACATAGATAGCAGAATAAAGAAGCTGCAATTTTGATTACAAGATTGTTTTAATCTCATTACTTCTTCATATCCACTTTTTCTCTTTAATTTCTAATTTGAAACATATTAAAATAATAAAAAATATTTCAATGATTCTAACACTAATTATTTGACAGGTCTAAGATCCTAATCTCTCAAACATCTTACTTATTTCAATGAAACACGTATAATTTTAAACATTAAGAAAAAATTAATTTTAATTTATTCTGTAAATGAAGAACATTATATTTAGTTTGATAACACATCTGTCGATTCAAACTGAATTTTAAAGGGAGAAATAACTGTTGGAAACCTAAAATCAAGGCTGCCTAAGCCAATACGTATGGATAAACTTGATGTTTTTATTCAATATATGAATAAATTCTACAAACCACAAGGTAGGTGTGTTCATTGGTCACGCATAACTCTGATACTGGAACTGTATTAGGTTGTTGGATACAGTGTTAGAAAGGACTCAGATTTAAGAACCTCACAGTATATAAGTGGCTGGCATTAACAGATGTACAAATACTGGAGGGACATTATAGGTAGCAATGATCTCCTCCTCCAAGGGAAACACTGGGAAGGGCTTCATAGGGTTGATTTTTTTTTTTTTAGAATAAGTAGCAATAAAAATAAGTAGATGTGTGTGTGTGTGTTAGTTGCTCAGTCATATTTGATTCTTTGTGACCCCTTGACTGTAGCCTGTGAGGCTTTTCTGTCCATGGAATTCTCCAGACAAGAATACTGGAGTGGGTTGCCATTCCCTTCTCCAGGGGATCTTCCTAACTCAGGATCAAACTCTGGTCTCCTGCACTGTAGGCAGATTCTTTACCGACTGAGCTACCAAGGAAGCCCCAAATAAGAAGACACTGAGATATATTTTAAATGAACTTGATACCCAGCTATTAAAGTCCACTTTGATGATTGTTTTTCCTGGAGAGGTAAATCTATAGTTTCCTCCTGCTACAGTAACATGCAAACTGCATTTATAGGAGGTCACTCAAGGGGCAAATGCTGAACAAGAAAGTTTCTAACTTTCTTCTTCTACCTTCCCCTCAGCACCTATTCCTCTTGGTTACTTTACATAGATAGCAGAATAAAGAAGCTGCAATTTTGATTACAAGATTGTTTTAATCTCATTACTTCTTCATATCCACTTTTTCTCTTTAATTTCTAATTTGAAACATATTAAAATAATAAAAAATATTTCAATGATTCTAACACTAATTATTTGACAGGTCTAAGATCCTAATCTCTCAAACATCTTACTTATTTCAATGAAACACGTATAATTTTAAACATTAAGAAAAAATTAATTTTAATTTATTCTGTAAATGAAGAACATTATATTTAGTTTGATAACACATCTGTCGATTCAAACTGAATTTTAAAGGGAGAAATAACTGTTGGAAACCTAAAATCAAGGCTGCCTAAGCCAATACGTATGGATAAACTTGATGTTTTTATTCAATATATGAATAAATTCTACAAACCACAAGGTAGGTGTGTTCATTGGTCACGCATAACTCTGATACTGGAACTGTATTAGGTTGTTGGATACAGTGTTAGAAAGGACTCAGATTTAAGAACCTCACAGTATATAAGTGGCTGGCATTAACAGATGTACAAATACTGGAGGGACATTATAGGTAGCAATGATCTCCTCCTCCAAGGGAAACACTGGGAAGGGCTTCATAGGGTTGATTTTTTTTTTTTTAGAATAAGTAGCAATAAAAATAAGTAGATGTGTGTGTGTGTGTTAGTTGCTCAGTCATATTTGATTCTTTGTGACCCCTTGACTGTAGCCTGTGAGGCTTTTCTGTCCATGGAATTCTCCAGACAAGAATACTGGAGTGGGTTGCCATTCCCTTCTCCAGGGGATCTTCCTAACTCAGGATCAAACTCTGGTCTCCTGCACTGTAGGCAGATTCTTTACCGACTGAGCTACCAAGGAAGCCCCAAATAAGAAGACACTGAGATATATTTTAAATGAACTTGATACCCAGCTATTAAAGTCCACTTTGATGATTGTTTTTCCTGGAGAGGTAAATCTATAGTTTCCTCCTGCTACAGTAACATGCAAACTGCATTTATAGGAGGTCACTCAAGGGGCAAATGCTGAACAAGAAAGTTTCTAACTTTCTTCTTCTACCTTCCCCTCAGCACCTATTCCCTCTTCGGCAAGAAAAATTCTGCTTCTAGCTATGTTATGTTAACATGATTATGCTACAAAAAGAAATCATTTTCTCAATTTATATTTTGTAAATTCAGACACGTGTGTATATGTATACAAGTGTGCTCAATTCTCAGTCCTATCTGACTCCTTGCAACACCATGTACTGTAGCCCATCTAGGTCCTCTCCATGGGATTTCCCAGGCAAGAAAACTGGAGTGGCTTGCCATTCCCCTCTCCAGGGGATCTTCCCAACCTAGGATCAAACTCTGGTTTCCTGCATTGCAGGCAGATTCTTTACTACCAAGTCACCTGGGAACCCCATGTATATGCATATTTTAAAAATTAAGTCCCCCTGTAATAGCAGATATTCACATAGACATACAAACAAAAATAAAAATTTAGGCCTTAAGAATGAAAGAACCGGGCTTCCCTGGTGGTCCAGTGGGTGGGGAGTCCGCTCTGCAGTGCAGGGGGCACTGGTTTGGTACCTAGCCCAGGATGCTCCCACGTGCTGCGGAGTAGCTGGACCCATGTGTCCAATTGAGAGCAGGTGCTGTGGAGGGCATGAGCCAGGGGCAGGTGCTCTGCCATGAGAGGGGCCACTGCAATGGGAGGCCCACACAGGCCAAAGAATGAAAAGGATCAATGAGAATAATTATAAATAGAAGAGGTATCATGGGGGGAAAAACACCTTAAAAAATAAACAGAACTATTAAAAAAAAAAAAAAAAAAGAATGAAAGAATCCCCAAAAAACACTTTTGTACTGTCAGTCCAACTTTCATCGAAAAATGTGCACAGAATGAAAACGAGGTCAAGTTGGAAGTGGAGCGCACATTGTCCTTCACATTTACTAAGACAGTCACTTGCTAAGGCTGCAGTGAAAGTTATTCTGTGAAATCTCAGACTTGGATATATCTACATTCTATTTTGTTTTAAACTTTTTCATAAATGCTTCTGCCTACCACATTATTTTAAAAACAAATTCCTAGATCTACACTAGCTTTTAGAATACCCTTTTTAAACTTTGAATTATACCAGTGTTCAATCATTTTCATTTGCCATGAAAATCCTTTTCTTAGCACAAAGTAGAAGAGTAAAACAGTTCCACTTAAGAAAAGGGAATCCTCCTACACTGTTACAGGGAATGTAAATTGGTGCAATCACTATGGAGAACAATATGGAGGCTCTTGGTAAAAACTAAAAATAAAGATGCCATATGATTCTGCAATTCCACTCTTGGGCTTATATCTAGAGAAAACTGTAATTTGAAAAGATACATGGATGCCAGTGTTCATTGCCACACTATTTACAAGAGCCAAGACACAGAAACCACCTAAATGTCCATCAGCAGATGAATGGATAAAAATGTGGTACATATATACAATGGAATACTAATCAGCCATAAAAAAGAACGAACCAGTGCCATTTGAAGCTTCATGGATAGACCTAGAAATTATCATATTAACTGAAGTAAGTCAGACATACAAAGACAAATGCCATTTGACATCACTTATATGTGGAATCTAAATATAACACAAATGAACTTACCTATGAGACACATACGCATAGAGAACAGACTTGTGGTTGCCAAAGGGGAGGAAAGATGGGGAAGAGATGGATTGGGAGTTTGAGATTAGCAGATGCAAACTATTACATATATTGATAGTATGAATGAATAAAACAGCAATCTCAATTCAGTGAATAATATTCAATATTTTATAATAAATCATAATGGAAAAGAATATGAAAAAAATGTATATATGTGTAACTAAATCACCTTGCTATATAGTAGAAATTAATAAAACATTGTAAATCACCTATGCATTGATAAAATACATTTTAAAAACAAGAATACCATGCTCACGAAGAAATCATTTAGAGTGAAAAACAGTAAAAAGAGAGAAAAAAAAAGGTCATCATACAAGTTCTCTTTGGTGGGTGCTGAAGTAAGGCAAGAGGAGAAGGAAAAAACAAGCTTCCTTTACTCCTTAACTGCAAAGTCTTCACACTGAAATATAGAAGTGGTCAGTGAGTTGAGTATAATCAAGATTTTTAAAATTTATTTGTTCATATTGACAGAAAAGTGCTTCCATAGTTTATGAAAGACAAGACTTTCTAGTTCAGATGCTAAAGAATCTGCCTACAATGTAGGAGACCCAAGTTTGACTCTGGAAGATACCCTGGAGAAGGGAATAGCTACCTATTCCAGTATTCTTGCCTGGAGATTTCCATGGACAGAGGAACTTGGCCAGCTACAGTCCAAGGGGTGGCAGAGTCAGATACAACTGAGCAAATAACCCTCTCACTTTCACTTTCAAACCTTCCCAAATGAACTACATTTTCCCCTATATGCACAAACACATGCAAACATATACCTCTACACCTTTACCTTCCAAGCGCATGGTCTTTCTTGACAAGACAGAAAACTAACTGATGACAAATGAGGAATTTTTGGTACTAAGGAGAAGAGAAATAAGTTTGGAAATAAGTTCAAGCTTAATAACAAATTTTTCCTCATGGAAATCCATAGAGGAGAGAACTCTTTGTTGGAATAATACTCCCCTGTCTTTAGGTTTTGAACAATGTGAAGATCAATATTGCGCATTAACTTGGTTGCAACACAGTGCCAAGATATTTGATGAGATATTACTCTGGATGCTTCCGTGAAGATGTTTTTGGATACTATTTACATTTAAATCTGTAAACTTTGAGGAAAGAAGTTTCCCCTCCATAATGTGGGTGAACATTCTCCAATTACAAAACTAATTATGACCTCCTCTGAGCAAGAGGGAATTCTCCAGCAGACTACATTTGAACTTGAACTGAAAATCTTTGAGTCTGCACTCTACTGTCCACCACTCCCCAACACACATACACTCCATCAATTTTGAACTCACCAAGTATCCACAATCACATTAAGTCAATTCCTTAAAAATAACTTCTTTCTATTTCATACACTTTTGTTTCTAGAGTTCTTAGAGTTTGTTCTGTTTTAATCGGGAATGAGTCAAATAGATAGATAAACTATTATTTTGCCTTTGGAGGGAAAGAGAAGCATGCTTGGGGAAGGGTGCGCAAGTAGAAAGGAAGAATATCTTCAACAAAGCAAGGAAAGGAAATAAAATTGGATAGATAAAACAAATGTAAATTTTCCAGAACCTGTTATGATCAAGGTTTCTACGAAAAAAATAGTCATCTAATCATTTTTTTATAAGTTTGCCTTTACCAAATTGTAGTCTATCCATCTTTCAATATTTCCATGATCCCATTTTTTATTCACTGAGTCTAAATCCTCAATAAAATCTTCTATATACATAGCCTTCAGTAGGTGGCATTTCAGAAAGTGAAAAGATTATGTCAGGACTGAAAGTGTGATTCAACATGGAAACCAGGCAGTTGTACAAGTGATACCATGTGGAGCAGTGATTGGGAATTTTGCCAAAGCAGCAATGTCTGGGGAAACAATGAATCCCAAATTATTCAGACATATGAGGAAAGGAAGACACTAAGCATTCCTTTACCAGTAGGACAATGACAAGGTGATCCTAGGGAAACTGTGGACTTGTAGACTTTCAAATGTTTGTCCCATGTATTCCATTTTTCATTGTACCAGATGGCTCACTGAAGCCTATACTTGGAAAACCATAGAAAAGAAGAGAGGGAGGAAGGGGAGTAAAAAGAAGACCAGTGGAGGTTAAAGAAAAAAAAAGGAAAATAATGTAAAGGAATTATCTTCCAAACACTACCTTTCACTTTGTCTCTGATATTTTGGTGAATTCTATAAAATAAAAGGCTCAATACATCACCCATCATTGTGACATCCATCCCTAGCTGGCTCCCAAAATGTCTTTTCCATCTATCTACCTAAGAAGATCTTAGTATAATCTTGAAGAGAAAATCCAAGAATGTGCTTTGGTATATATTTTAATTATGTATAGCTTTTCACTAAATTGGAAAACCAGATTACTTCTTCATTCTCTGAGGTTTCTCTTTATTGGTATATTGGAGACTCACAGCTATTGGCCTGAGTAGGGAAGGTAATACGTTTGAAAGGAAAAGTGTGTGAAGAGGAAATGCATTGGTCATAACTGAATAAACTCATACTGCTCCAGCCAGTAATTGACAACTGTGATGATTCAGTCACTCGGATGAAATGCTCTTTTATGGGCTAGGGAGGAGAACTTGATAAACAAGGAAAGAAACAATGTGATTGGGTCCTTGGCCAGACTTTGTCCTTTTTTCCTACCACTCTTTTTTTCATCACTAAATTAAAAACAGGATTTCAACACTGAGCTTGTTCCCAACATAGGGCTCTTACACATTGCTTTATCTACTTGGAAAGCTCAAATCTTAACATAGCTCACTCCTTCTCAATATTTAGTCTCTGATCTACTTTCACTTTCCTTAGTTTTTTCCTGATCCTTCTTAAAATAGCACTCAACATATCCCCACACATACCCAGCCACTATTTTCTGCCTAGCACTTGTATTATGTGACATCCATCCATCTCTATCATTCATCTATCCATCCATCTATCATCTATGTAATTATTTTTCTCTAACTTTGTAAAATATCCCCGCTAGAATCTAAATCCCATGAAAGAAAGACCTTTTCCTTCAGATTTTTACTCTCTCCTTGCCATGCAGAACAATGTATCCTACACATAGTAGGGATTCATTTATTATGAATGAGTAAGAGTATTTAAAAATAGTATCCATTTACTATTCTTTGTTTCCAATACATATGTTTATAGCAAATGATTCTTATCTCATTCTTACCCTCATTAATGGACCAGTAAGGCATCTAACTATTTTTATTCACCATCTAATAAAATTCTGCCTAAAATGTAACAAATGTATAAGTTAAAAATTTGCAACCATTCAGGTTTTCCAGTAAATGTGATCAACCCTTCCCCAAATTAATAAAAATTACTAAAATTTTTCATAATTTAATGATGTATGATTCACTAAATATCCTCAGATCCTTTTTCTTTGTTAAATAAAATCAAATGAAATGACTAATTAGTCAATTTGAAGGATTTCCAAATAACACACCAGCCTGTGTTTGTCTATACTACCAAGGTGAATTATTCATTAGCATTTATGAGAAGTGCCTGAAGAACACTAGCAGTGGGAGTAAAACAGCCAAGAATGGTTTTTAAATGACCTTCCAAGCAACATAGATTAACACTGGCATTATTCTCCCTGCACAAATCGAGTTAAAATTTTCCATGTGTCAGATCTCAGAAGAAGGCAGTGAAGGAGTGCTGTCTTGAAAGGAAAATGACCTTCTGCCCCTCATACAATTAGATTCTGCTTCTTTCTCTGTATGTAGAGTCCATGTGTTTCTATATATCTCTGGGATGGGGAGGGAGAGAAACAAAGAAGAGAAAGGAGAGTCAGATAGAGAGAAAGAGATGAGAAGGAAGATGAAAGAGAAAAAAACAAGGATGAGACAGAAAGAAATAAGAAGGAAAGAGAGAAGAGACGGGGCATGAAACAAAGAAAAAAAGATAAAGAAGAGATATATGAAATTGAATCTAGAAACAGAAGACAGAAAGGGGAGAAACAAGACCAGGGAGGAAATGTATGATACCAGGGATAGATTCTGAGGTAGATTCTCCCTGGAGCTGGCACACCAGGTTGCCAGGCTCCCAGGAGTTCTCCCAGGTGTGCAGGGTCACCTGACTTAATACTGATTAAAAGTGTAAATTGCAACGCAATAAGCAAAAAAATGTAATTGTCATGTTTCTTCTCTCCTGTGAGGTCACACTCTCTGGTTGTCGCTGAGCCTGCTGCCAGGCACACCCCTCTTGTTTAATAAAATTGTATTAACTTTATTCCTGCCCTTGATTTGTGGCTTTCTCACGTTGTGAGGAATAAATAATAAATGATTGTAAAGCACTTGTACATATGAAATGCCACATAAATGCTTAATAATAATCAGCTTAGGCCAGGAAGCCAGGGGGGTTGAATAGAAATCATTGCATGCGGCCATTCTTGTTTATGTGACTAAAATCGTCCTCTGTGCTGTCTCCACTTCAAATCATCCCACAGATTTAATTTTCAACCATTCAAGAATCCACTTCTCTGCAAACTAAACAACCTTTGTTCCTCCATCCCTACAGTAGCATCATGTGCAATGGTACGATATAACTGCCACAGCCCATCTCTGCCTTTTTATTCAGCTTGTTTTCTGCAGCACCTTCCTTTCCTTGTTACCCCTTCCAAATCCCCAAGTGCACTATTTTGAGCCATTATTTCTTACCCCTCAGGGATGCCTGTGCTTCTCTGGTTATCTTTGGAAAAATTTCTGTTTTCCAGTCTTGGCTTTCATTATGTTTGCTTCTGGGGAATCCAAGGTAGCTAAGATGCTATTCCTTAATGTTCTTCATTCATGCATTTGTTTAATCATTTGTTTACTCAGCACTGAAGAATGGAGTGCTGTGTGAGGCATTGGGGATACAGGCATAACCAAGACAGAGAGAGTCTTCATTCTGTATGAAAGACAGGTAGGGTGAGTCTAGCAGAGTTTGGGAAATGCTCTGATCAGAGTCAGCACAAGGAGATAAGGGGAGTGAGCATGCAAGGAGGAAATTCTGGTAGGGTCTGAGTTGATTTTGTTTCCCCCTTTCATCTTCAAATGTCTTTAACTCTTTTCTGTGTACTACTTCACATGGCTGAAACTCTTTTGCTTTGACCTGGTTGTGGATAGAAGGAAGTGGTGTAGACCCCGGGAGACAGCCCGAACTGGTCTCTCCTCATCGTCTGAGGGGAGCATGGGTGCTCTCTGAGTCACCTCTGTCTGCTTCATTTTCAGGTGGAGCTCAACCTTTTGGAGCTGGCAAGACTAGGACTTTTGCTGATGGGACAATCTACTTTTAACCTGGAATCCATACTTTCAAAAGAAGATATTGTTTAAATTTGTATTAATATTTAAAAGAAGATTTTGTCTAAATTTGTAGTAATATTTAATGACAAAACAGGTGAAAAAAATAAAATGAAAATAAAGATAAGCAAAAATAAATTAACAGTAATCACATTACCCATTGGGACCATTTTTATCATTTAGTGTATATCCTATCAGATTCTTTTCATGCTTATATCATATATAAAGTTTCCTTAAGACACAGTTTCCTCAATCCCATAGCATTACAGTTCTCACAACATGAATTATACTATACTTTGCATTCTGCTGCTGCTTCTTAGTCACTTCAGTAGTGTCTGCCCCTGTTCAACCCTATGGGCTGTAGCCCACAGGTTCCTCTGTTCATGGGGATTCTCTAGGCAAGAATACTGGAGTGGATCGCCATGCCTGCTTTCATGGGATCTTCCCAACCCAGGGATTGAACCTGGGTCTTCTGAATTACAGGGAGATTCTTTACCACTAAGCCCACCAGGGGAGTCCATACTTTGCATACATATGCATTATTTTATTGCCTTTTTAAAATTTTTACATAAAATACCCAAAATATAGTTTCATATCAGAAGTATATTTAATTATGATTTCTATTACTCCATATTCTACTAAGTATGTCAGTTATTTCAAATTTTTAGATACATATGTTGCTGAGACAAACCTCCTAATTGAAACTACTAGGTAATATGCTGTGTTAAAGTTTTTGTTACATTGCTAAAATGCATTCCAGAGAGACTGAACTGGCTCATACTCTCATCTCCTGTTGATCAGACTGCTGCCCATGCCCCTCATCCTCTCTTATCCCTGCATACTCCCCTTCACCAAAATGAAGTGCTCTCAAGAAAGACAGGCTTGGAGCTCAACAGCTTTCATTTCTCCTCTCCTTTCCCATGTGTTCCCTTGTGGCATGAGGATTAGTGGGCCTTGGGTTTTCAAACAGGTGGAGAAGGCTGTAGTGTGTATAATTGCTTTTGGTGAAACCATCAGCGTCCACATTTAGTTCTTCCTGCTCCACTTCCTCCAATTCAATTAGGCTGTTCTTACCAGAGGGAGAGTTTTCAAAGCATCAGATGAAGTGTTACCTCATGATTAATAATTCATGACAAGAAATGAAGATCGGGAAAGGTAATAATGCCCTCCAAGCTGTTTTCCTCCACCACTCCCTTGTTCTCGCTCACATAAAATGCTGTGTCTCAATCGTTAAGGCAAACATACAAAGTTTCACTGCCCCATAAACCAAAGATTCAAAGCACGGATTGATACACTTTTTGGAGTCTTAAGCCCTTTCAAGAGTCTCATGAAAGCTGCAGACTCTCTCCTGGTGGGAAAAACCTCAATACTGTAGCATGCAGAGATATTGTAATTCTATTTCCCATGGGACAGGCACCCCTGGAATGTCATTCAAACTCTCTAGGCAAAAATTTCTGGTCAAACAGATTGGAAAACAGGACAAGTCCAAAAGGAATCAAATGAAGGATGGACAAGAAATTTCATATGCCTTCCTTGTATTTTCTGTGCCCCAAATTTTAACTAAACTAAGAACTTTGCAAGTGTGCTTTATTTCAATATTTAGGTGTTTGTGAATGGGTCCAGTGAAGTAACTGAAAATTAGAAGAGTAGATTTTATACACTACAGGGCAAAACAAATAGGGATGAGGCTGAGGGCACGCTTGTTGAAATCTATCTGCAAGACTACTAGCGAGGCTTCAGTTTTTTCCTTGCCAAATGCTACCAGCCATAAAACGTCCAAGGCAGTGAGTGGGTCACACCCACTCCTTCATGCTCTGGTACTTGGCATTCCTCTAAGTTCTTCCTCAATTGTCATATCTCCACAGGCCATAACTAGGGACAACAGTCAGCAGCAATTCAATTTCGGCCTCCATCTGCTGGCAATAAGAACATAAGGGGGAAATTAATGTACACTCACACACTTGTCATTATAATAGCCCAAATTTGTTTTTATAGTATGACTTTCTTCCAAGGAAATCAAAAAACAATTTATATTCAAATTCCCAAACAGCAGCTCACCTGGTAGATGACTAAAACAATCATCTCCATTTTTTGAAGGCACAGAGATGGTAAAAGATTGTCAAAGGCCACATAGCATATTCATGGTGAAATATGCTTATTATATTATTAGAACAACTCTCTGGAGAAATCTAATGTGTAAGCCATGGAGCAGATTAGATTAATACTCATATTATATAAAGATAGAGAAAAATATTTCTGTTTTACTAGTTAGCATAGCATTTTTTGACTCATTTTACTCTGTTTAATTTATTCTCCTTCCCCAAACCCAAGACTCATAATTTTCCATTTATGAGCTCTGTGATGCTGTACAAATGGCTTAATCTCCCCCTGCCTCCATTTGTACCTCTGCAAAATGGAAGTAATAGGAGAAGCCAACTCATACCCTCATCATGAGGATAAAGTGAGAAATTCTTAGAAGATGCCTTACTATAGACAAAGAGTCCTTAAAATTTGGAAACACAAATACGATAATTTTATGTTTTTTAAATGTTGATGAAGAATAAATGGATCAAGCTGATACTGCTAAGCAGATGAGTAGGCTGATAATAACAAGGAATAGTAGAATTCTTTAATAGATGTCATTTTGAAAGAACTGCCATTTCCCACAGCACAGTTGGAAAGCTGATTCAAAAATTCAAAGTGTGTTTGACAAGCAAAAGTGCTTCTGAATTATCATCCATTTCCAACAAGGTGAATGAAACTGTCATAGCCAAGGCCATAGCCAATCCAAAGAGGTCAACCTGCCAAAGATTCAAAGAACTGGAAGTACCAGCATAATTGTTCAACAGAGTTCTCAGATGTATGACTTTCAGTTGTAGATGACATAAGTTCTACGGGGTTTATCTTAACATGATCCTGACCATCATGGTGAGGGGCAATGCAATGAATATATCTGGTAAGACCATTGAACAAAATTATATACTATAATATAAATATATTTTTATGCATATTTGCCTGTGTTTTCATAATTTTGGGGCCATCTATAGTAAGTACTTATTAAATATTTATTAGTATTCATTATTTAAGGAAATCAAAAAACAATTTATATTCAAATTCCCAAACAGCAGCTCACCTGGTAGATGACTAAAACAATCATCTCCATTTTTTGAAGGCACAGAGATGGTAAAAGATTGTCAAAGGCCACATAGCATATTCATGGTGAAATATGCTTATTATATTATTAGAACAACTCTCTGGAGAAATCTAATGTGTAAGCCATGGAGCAGATTAGATTAATACTCATATTATATAAAGATAGAGAAAAATATTTCTGTTTTACTAGTTAGCATAGCATTTTTTGACTCATTTTACTCTGTTTAATTTATTCTCCTTCCCCAAACCCAAGACTCATAATTTTCCATTTATGAGCTCTGTGATGCTGTACAAATGGCTTAATCTCCCTCTGCCTCCATTTGTACCTCTGCAAAATGGAAGTAATAGGAGAAGCCAACTCATACCCTCATCATGAGGATAAAGTGAGAAATTCTTAGAAGATGCCTTACTATAGACAAAGAGTCCTTAAAATTTGGAAACACAAATACGATAATTTTATGTTTTTTAAATGTTGATGAAGAATAAATGGATCAAGCTGATACTGCTAAGCAGATGAGTAGGCTGATAATAACAAGGAATAGTAGAATTCTTTAATAGATGTCATTTTGAAAGAACTGCCATTTCCCACAGCACAGTTGGAAAGCTGATTCAAAAATTCAAAGTGTGTTTGACAAGCAAAAGTGCTTCTGAATTATCATCCATTTCCAACAAGGTGAATGAAACTGTCATAGCCAAGGCCATAGCCAATCCAAAGAGGTCAACCTGCCAAAGATTCAAAGAACTGGAAGTACCAGCATAATTGTTCAACAGAGTTCTCAGATGTATGACTTTCAGTTGTAGATGACATAAGTTCTACGGGGTTTATCTTAACATGATCCTGACCATCATGGTGAGGGGCAATGCAATGAATATATCTGGTAAGACCATTGAACAAAATTATATACTATAATATAAATATATTTTTATGCATATTTGCCTGTGTTTTCATAATTTTGGGGCCATCTATAGTAAGTACTTATTAAATATTTATTAGTATTCATTATTTAAGGAAAGAACAAAGATGTTTCATAATTCACTATGTTTTCATTGTGGATATAATCACATTTTGGTATCAGCAAGTAAAGATAGAGAAATCATTAGCTAGTACTAATGATTATGCCCTACTCAGTTGTGGTCCCTTACTGATCTTTCTTCATTAGCTTACCAATACTCCTAAATTCTTTAAGAAAACACAAATAGTGAAATGTGTCTGCACACGTTTCCTGTCCCTTCTCCCACAGAATCAAAACTGAAATATAAAACCTATTTGCATATCTTTTGTCTATTCTTCCTAATGCCAATTTCCTTCTCATAAAGAGATATAGTCTTAAAGTTGACTTTGACTCATGAGAATATTAAACTGAGGAGCTGAAAATAATTATACAAATAAAAACAGCATCTTCACACACACACACAATACTAAAAGTAATTTATTTCTGATCACCTGTGTTATGCTCTCTGGAGAAGATTTAATGACAGATTTCTGACGAGCAATTCCATACAAGCAATTATGAGCAAATTATACATGGGGCAATTTTGAAAAACCTGTCTTCGCTTATGCTCATCCTCAATAAAGGTATAGAGAACTTTTCAAACAGAAGATATACATGTATTATGTAGCATAAATAATACATAGTATACTGTTATGTCAAATGGACCTGTTGTACCAGGTACTTCACACTGATCTTAATTCTCTAGCTTAGGGTGTTTGGTGTGATGCAATCTGGCCAAAAAAGGAAATTCAAGAAATGTTTATTTTTAAAATGCTGGTGAACCTCAGCATTAACAAGGGTGATCAAGTATAAATGGTCAAGTGTCAAAAGGACATCAATAGTTCCATAAAGGAAAGTTTTTTCTATAGGATCTATCAAAGGGAAGTCAGGCTCAAAAAAAAATGACTTACTTTAGATTGCCATTTTCAAGCATATCTGAATTTCAGTCAGCTATCTGGCAAAAACTAAGGATCAGAGAATAGAGAGAGGCTATATATGTGTAACCCCTGAAACTTGTACTTCCTATGAATACGAGACATTAGGGGAACCAGAGCACTGTGAACAGCAAGAATGGCCATTATGCAGACATGAAGACCAGAAGTTTTCTAAAACAGATTAGTAACTGGTATAATAACAGTAAAGACTGTTATAAATGGATCAAATTAACCAGGAAGAAGTTTTTTAGTAACCATCTACAGACTAGCATTAAACTGTTCACAATTTTATTAGCAATTTATGAAAGGAATAGAAGGCAGAATTTTTAAATTCAAGAAGGTACAAAATTGAAAGGGACAGAAAATAATTTTTTTAAGACAGGAGCTCAGTATAGAGAAAGGATGGGCTAAAAGTTTAATCTTACAAGAGTAGGAAGACTTGGAGTTTTAGGGAGATTTCCAGATTGAAATGAAAGGTACCCTACAATTAATATAATTTAGGATAATTAAACAAAAGAATTATTAAAAGAAGTATATATAGGGAAAATCATAAGGGTTGTTAAATACCTGCAAAGAATAATGAACTCAGTCACCCCTTCTACACCTGAAGGTATGAGAAGAGGAGTTGATTGAGGGAACACAGAAAAATGGATGGGGAAAGCAAGTAAAAGGAAACTGGAGAAAAGAAATAAGCAGAATAAATCTTTTGATTCCACATTTTCCTCTTCTGCCAGTCTTCTAAGACTCCTCATCCACCAAGCTCAAAAATCAGAGAACGAATAACTTATTGATGTTGTGATTTCCATGGTAAAATCCATAAATCTGTATTTTATTTACAAATATGGTAATGGTTTAGATACATACCGAAGTTTGAGAACCAGTTGAAGTCCAATGCAAACTGCGAGCCTTGTTTTACTGCAAAGATCAGAAACCTTTTCATGCAAAGGCCAGAGAGTAAACATTTTAGGCTCCTTGGACAATACAGTCTCTGTTGTAGCTACTCACATCTGCCATTTTAGCACAAAAGCAGCTTAAGTAAATGGGCTTGGTTAGAATTGATCCCAGCAGTCTGGCTTTGACCCATACACTGTAAAACTTAAATTAAAAGCCTTTTAAATATAATAATTACATTTATTATATCATCATTTGTTACTGATAGAATTTATAATCCCTGACAAATTTTCTGTGCTCTCAATCATAGAAGTGAAATTTGACAAAAGTGTCCCCCAGAAAGGTTTCATGTAGGAAATACATATCCCAGAAAGATGACTTATTATGGCATAATAGGGAATATTAGAACTATTATATATATTTACTTTTTATTATATTTGTTTTAAATTTCTATTTTCAAATACTTTATGATGTACTTAAAGAATTAGTATTTTAGTACATGGAAATATTTATGAATTACATAAATTACACTGTTTATTGTAAGGCAACATTGGCAAAGTAAGGGTCTCCAAAAATCCACTCTTCCATAAAAGTGATAAGAACACTGAGAAACAATTGTTAAATCATCTTTTTAAGAACTCCTGGAATTAACCAAAGACTTTCAGCAATCCAAGGAGAATTCATTCAAGAAATCTGGTTGAATCTCAGTAAGAATATTGAGCGTTGTGGCATTTTAACTTATCCTGTTCCCATCTCTTTCCTCCCAGCTTTATAGTGGTCTTAAGAACCACTCTCTTTGGAACCATAGTAACTAAAAAACAGCATACTAGCAGCCATGAGGATGGATCAAATGGGTTTGGAACTCTCCTAAAAATTCATCCCCTAAGAAATGTCATGATCTGATCTGCCTTGGACCTCCTGGAGAAAACCATTCCCAGAGCTTGTCCTTATTCAAACCCACTCAGAGCTCACGAATGAGGAAAGTTGTATCCATGGGGCATGTGCCCAAAATAGAGAACGAATAACTTATTGATGTTGTGATTTCCATGGTAACATCCATAAATCTGTATTTTATTTACAAATATGGTAATGGTTTAGATACATACCGAAGTTTGAGAACCAGTTGAAGTCCAATGCAAACTGCGAGCCTTGTTTTACTGCAAAGATCAGAAACCTTTTCATGCAAAGGCCAGAGAGTAAACATTTTAGGCTCCTTGGACAATACAGTCTCTGTTGTAGCTACTCACATCTGCCATTTTAGCACAAAAGCAGCTTAAGTAAATGGGCTTGGTTAGAATTGATCCCAGCAGTCTGGCTTTGACCCATACACTGTAAAACTTAAATTAAAAGCCTTTTAAATATAATAATTACATTTATTATATCATCATTTGTTACTGATAGAATTTATAATCCCTGACAAATTTTCTGTGCTCTCAATCATAGAAGTGAAATTTGACAAAAGTGTCCCCCAGAAAGGTTTCATGTAGGAAATACATATCCCAGAAAGATGACTTATTATGGCATAATAGGGAATATTAGAACTATTATATATATTTACTTTTTATTATATTTGTTTTAAATTTCTATTTTCAAATACTTTATGATGTACTTAAAGAATTAGTATTTTAGTACATGGAAATATTTATGAATTACATAAATTACACTGTTTATTGTAAGGCAACATTGGCAAAGTAAGGGTCTCCAAAAATCCACTCTTCCATAAAAGTGATAAGAACACTGAGAAACAATTGTTAAATCATCTTTTTAAGAACTCCTGGAATTAACCAAAGACTTTCAGCAATCCAAGGAGAATTCATTCAAGAAATCTGGTTGAATCTCAGTAAGAATATTGAGCGTTGTGGCATTTTAACTTATCCTGTTCCCATCTCTTTCCTCCCAGCTTTATAGTGGTCTTAAGAACCACTCTCTTTGGAACCATAGTAACTAAAAAACAGCATACTAGCAGCCATGAGGATGGATCAAATGGGTTTGGAACTCTCCTAAAAATTCATCCCCTAAGAAATGTCATGATCTGATCTGCCTTGGACCTCCTGGAGAAAACCATTCCCAGAGCTTGTCCTTATTCAAACCCACTCAGAGCTCACTGAATGAGGAAAGTTGTATCCATGGGGCATGTGCCCAAAATAGAGGCAATTGTTTAATAATCATGGTTTCCTGGGACAGCAACTCCAGCTGGGGCAATTGAACAACCAAAATTTTGAAAGGAAAATAAGAAAAATCAGATCTCCGTGGGATTTTTTGAAAATATCTAACATGTTTCTGCAGATCTAGGACACAATCTGCATATACAGTACAGTGACACATGGCACAAAAGGACACAAAAAGATTCCCATCTCTCTCCATGGCTGACCTTAAGGCTCTGTGCAAGCAAGAACTAAAGACTAAGGAACAATTTTAAATTACTCCTGCATCAAAAGACCAGTCCAATACATACACTGGCTCCTTCAACAGAGGTAAGAAACTTACTGGTTCAGGACATTTCAGAACTGTCCAATCACTATCTGACCAGTAAGGTAACTAATTAGAGATAAGACTCTAAAAGCTACACCCAACAAAGAATAAGGTATACATAATCTTCCAGAAAATTCACTAAACAAATAAACAACAAAAATAAGAAGAATCTGAGTGAGGAGGCAGAGATTTACTCTCAGAGTTGACATGCTGCTACTTAAAATGTCAGAGTTTCAAGAAAACAATCATAAGATAAATGAAGAAATATAAAAGTATGCCCAATACATGAAAAAGACAACCGGCAATAGTGGAGTTCAAATACTGAGCCTACAAGACAAAAACTTTAAATCAGATATCAAACATATGCTCAACTGATGAAATAAAATTACATTTTAAAAACGAAAGGAAAGTATAAGCCTCATACACTAAACAGAAAATATGAACAAAGAAATACAATTATAAAATGAAACCAAACAGAAATGATGGAGCTTAAAATTATGTTCACTAAAATGAAACATTCACTAGCAGGGAATAACAGCACATAATAACCGACAGAAAAATAAGTATACTTGAAGTTAGGTCAAATAAAATTATCCAGTTTGAGGCACAGAAAAATAATTAAAGAAAAATTACCAGGAACTCAGAAACCTGATGGATACTCCCATATGAGAGTTCCAGAAGAAAAAGAGAGTGTCAGCAAGGTCAAAAATAATATGTGAAGAAAGAGTAACTGAAAACTTCCCAACATTATGATCATTAACCTACACATCCAAGAACTTTGAAACACTAGTAGCAAGATAAACCAAAAGAGAACTATATCTAGATACATCATAGCCAAACTGTCAAAAGACAAGGAGACAATCTTGAAGCAGCAACAGGGAGAGAAATCAAACTCATCATGAACAAGGAATTTTCAATGAGAGTGACAACTGACTTACCAGAAACCAGGAAAGCCAGAATGCTGTAAGGTAATAAACTCAAAGGACTGAAATAAGACTATACATCCAAAAAACTATCGTTAAAAAATAAAGATAAAATTAAAATATTGCAAGTAAACAAAATTGAGAAAATTAATTGCTAGGGAACCTACCTTAGAAATACTAAAGGGAACCCTTCAGGTTGGAATAAAAGGGCATCAGACATTTGTTTTAATTTACATGGATAGATAAAGAGTACCAGTAAAGGTAATGACATAGGTAAATAAGAACACAGTATAAGTCTATTTTTGTCTGTAACTAATTTCTACTATCTCAGTTGAAAATCAACTGCATATAGCAATATATATAAAGCTATGCTTATGGACTCAAAATGCATAAAGATGTAATTTGTATGTCAATAACAGAATAAAAGAGTGGAATGGAAATGGGGCTTTATTAGAACAAATTGTTTTGGATACTATTCAATTTAAGTTGGCACTAATCAGAACTACATTGTTATAAATAAGATATTAATTGTACTCCCTAGGCAAGTTACTAAGAACATAACTTTAAAAACTCATAATCATAAATAAACAGCAAAAATTAAACACTAGAAAATACCTAGCTAATACAAAAGAAGGCAGTGATGAAAATAAATGGTATAAAAGCCGTATGGAAAGCAAATAGAAAAATGATAAACCTACATCTTCCTTTATCAACCTTAATTCATTGCTAGGAGTAATGTAAGTAAATGTAATCCCTTTAAAAAATTTTATCTCACAAAATTGAGCATAGAGTTACTTTATGACCCAGTCACCCTACTCTCAGATCAAGAGAAATTATAAACAAAAACTTGTACAGGATGTTCATAATAGTCCCAAACGGGAAACAACCCAAATGTTCACCAACTGATGGATAGGTAGACACAAATGTGACATATCTATAAAATGGAATGTCTTTGGGCATTAAAAAGGCACAAAGTACTGATATAAGCACAACATGGGTGAATTTAAAAATATTATGCTAAGTAAAAGAAGCCAGTCACGAAAGAATTCATATTCTATGATTTCATTTACAGGAGATCTCCAGGATAGATAAATCTAAACAATTAGAAAGCAGTTTAGTGGTTTCTACTGGCTAGAGGGAAGATGAATGAAGAATTGCTTTTTGGGTGCAGAGTTTCTTTTACAAGTGAGGACAATGTTCTAAAACTGGATAGTGGTAGTTCTTGCATAATTCTGTGAATATGCAAAAAACCTTGAAGTTTACACTTTAAAAGGGTGAGTTTTGTGATATGTGAATTACATTTCAATGAAGCTATTACAAAAACAACTGTAGTGCTAACTAGTTATTTTTTTAGTTAATCACACGTCAGATCAAAATTGTTTGGAGTGAATCACTATTTCCAAAAGCCTAATCATACTCTCATCAGACTGACACTCCAAAACACATCAACAGCAGTTCTACACAACACAAAAAAAACAAAAACTTGAAAAAAATGTTGATAAAAGTAGACAGATTGAAGAGTGGTGATATACTTAGAAAAAGGGACTCACATGGATTAAATTTTCTATTTGATGAATTTTGGTCTAAGAACAGCTGTAGCAGTCACATTTTATTTTTTGTCCTGAAGGCTCAGAGGATAAAATTAGGGGAACACAGATGTTGAAGAGCGAGTGGACATAATAGGAAAAAAAGAAAGGTTGAAAGACCTCAAGTTCTGTGATAAACTTGACTCACATTTTCAGCCTGAGTACTGAACCATGTATGCATAAAGCAAACCCAAAGCAGACAAGAAAGAATGAAATATACAACTAAAGCTTAATTTTTATTGGAACAGTTGCCCAAGAAAAAGTTATATTTCCACTATAATCAATTTAATTACTTGATAAAATGAAAATATCAACACTCTTCAGTGGAATAAAGAGAATCTAGAGTTTCTGCAACATAACAATTTACAAGGTCAGAATGTATTCCAATCTAGTCTGCATAAAAAGAAATGGAAATATCCAATAAATTTTCTAGACAAAAGTCAACCAACATTGACTATCCTTGACATGATTTTGGTATAAAATCAGTAGACAGAGATTTTAAAGCAGCTGTCATGCTTTTTGATCCTTTTGACATGATTTTAAAAGGTAAAAGAAGCCAGTCACGAAAGAATTCATATTCTATGATTTCATTTACAGGAGATCTCCAGGATAGATAAATCTAAACAATTAGAAAGCAGTTTAGTGGTTTCTACTGGCTAGAGGGAAGATGAATGAAGAATTGCTTTTTGGGTGCAGAGTTTCTTTTACAAGTGAGGACAATGTTCTAAAACTGGATAGTGGTAGTTCTTGCATAATTCTGTGAATATGCAAAAAACCTTGAAGTTTACACTTTAAAAGGGTGAGTTTTGTGATATGTGAATTACATTTCAATGAAGCTATTACAAAAACAACTGTAGTGCTAACTAGTTATTTTTTTAGTTAATCACACGTCAGATCAAAATTGTTTGGAGTGAATCACTATTTCCAAAAGCCTAATCATACTCTCATCAGACTGACACTCCAAAACACATCAACAGCAGTTCTACACAACACAAAAAAAACAAAAACTTGAAAAAAATGTTGATAAAAGTAGACAGATTGAAGAGTGGTGATATACTTAGAAAAAGGGACTCACATGGATTAAATTTTCTATTTGATGAATTTTGGTCTAAGAACAGCTGTAGCAGTCACATTTTATTTTTTGTCCTGAAGGCTCAGAGGATAAAATTAGGGGAACACAGATGTTGAAGAGCGAGTGGACATAATAGGAAAAAAAGAAAGGTTGAAAGACCTCAAGTTCTGTGATAAACTTGACTCACATTTTCAGCCTGAGTACTGAACCATGTATGCATAAAGCAAACCCAAAGCAGACAAGAAAGAATGAAATATACAACTAAAGCTTAATTTTTATTGGAACAGTTGCCCAAGAAAAAAAAGTTATATTTCCACTATAATCAATTTAATTACTTGATAAAATGAAAATATCAACACTCTTCAGTGGAATAAAAGAGAATCTAGAGTTTCTGCAACATAACAATTTACAAGGTCAGAATGTATTCCAATCTAGTCTGCATAAAAAGAAATGGAAATATCCAATAAATTTTCTAGACAAAAGTCAACCAACATTGACTATCCTTGACATGATTTTGGTATAAAATCAGTAGACAGAGATTTTAAAGCAGCTGTCATGCTTTTTGATTACATTTAAAGTAATAAGTATAAATATGGTTGCAATGAATTAAAAGATAGGAAATATCAATGAAGAAATATAAGCCATAGAAAAGAGTGAAATTCTAGGACTAAAAGTAATTGTTACATAAATATCTGATACATAAAATATACTGAGTAAGTTTAACGTGGTAATGAAAAAGACAGAAGAAATATTCAGTGAATATGAAGACAGATCAACAGGAATTATATAACCTATGGAACAGAAAAAGATAAAAATTGAAAAACAAATTAACATTTTAAATAATATCAAAACATATATTTATATGTGTAATGGAAGTCTTCAAAGAACAGAGAATGGAACATAATATATTTTAAAGAAATAACAGCTGCATGTTTTTCAACATATAATAAAAGACAAAAATTGCAAAATTTAAGAATCTCAGAAATTCTTAAGCAAGAAATATATGAAGATAATCATACTTAGATATATTAAAATAAAACTGCACAAAACCAAAGAAAAAGAGAAAAAAACTGAAAATGGTCAAAGAAATGTATAACATTACATATATAGAGAAAAAAAGAAATCATTATACCATTTATTTATCAGAACCCTTGGGACCCAGAAAAGAGTAGGAAAATATTATTAAGGTGATGAAAGCAAAATAACAAACAAATAAAAACTTTCACCAACGAAGAATTCTATATCTAGCAACAGTATCCTTTTAGAATGCAAGAAAAGCACATTTTCAGATAAAAAGTGTACAATTTGTTACCAGCAGACATATATTAAAAGAACTCCCAAACACAGTTCTGAAATGAAAGAATAATTAAACCAATTGGAAACCCATATCCTTAGGAAGAATAGAGAATATCAAAAATGACAAATATGAAGATAACTAATTTACCGTTTTTCCTCTGAATTTCTTTAAAATTCACATGATGATTTAAAGCAAAAATTGTAGCATTATTTCATGGAGTTTACAATATACAGGGAAATAAAAATTTAAGTCCCCGAGAACATAAAGTGAGAGATATCATATGAACCTATACACAATTGCAAGGTTCTGCAATTTACATAAAATGGTGCAGTTTTTAACTCCAGGTTCACTGTGAAAATTTAAAGATGTACATTTTAATACCTAAAGCAACTATTAAACATAATGCAAAGAGATATAAGCAAAAAACTAATAGATAACTTATATTGCAATTCTAAAAATATTTAAAAATCCAAAAAGGACAGAAACATAGGAACAGAGGAAATTAAAGGAAAAGTAAGTGAAATGAGGTAAATGATCATAGTAACAGTAGATTTTAATGAAATACAAAACAGACAAGCAATAGGAATATAAGTAAGCCTAAAACTTGGTTTTCTTTAGAAGATCAACAAAATGATAAGCTTCCAGTTAGACTGATCAAAAATAAGTAAATAAAGAACACAAATTACCAATAATAGGAGCAAAAGTGTTATCATTACTTACCCTACAGACAATAAAAGGATATTAAAACAATATTATGGTTAATATTTTTATCATAAATTTATTGACAATGCAGATGAAATAGATAAATCATGGAGGTAGAGGAATGTCTTACCAAAATGGGCATTAAATTAAATAGAAAACATGAAATTTCTACTATTAAAAGACAAGTCAAATCAGTCAAAAGACTTCCACAAGGAAAACTCCAGACCCAGACAGTTTCATTTGTGAATTCTATCAAAATACAAGGAAAGATAGAACCAAGTTTGTACAAAAGCTTACAGAAATTAGAGGAAGCAGGAATACTTGCTAATTTACTCTATGAAGCCAGCACAATCCTTATACCTATATCTCACAAAAAAAATTAACAAAGAAAAATTATAGACAAATATCTCTCACGGACATAGATGTGAAAACATTACACTTAAATCCTCAAAAATACTTAATAAAATACTATTGAATCAAATTATAATTTTATTCAAAATAGCCCAGTCAAATGTCCACAAATGGAAACATAAATCAATGGTGATATATTTATACAATGAAATATAACTCACTAATAAAAAGAACAAGCTATTGAAATACATGACAGGGACAAAGATTAAAAAATATTATGCTGAGTAAGAGAGGTTTTATATTTGTCTGTCTCTGTCTTACTTCACTTAGTATTATAATCTCTAGGTCCATTCATATTGTTACAAATCGCAAATATCATACGATATCACTTATATGTAAAATCTAAAACAAAGATACAAATAATTTATTTATAAAATAGAGATAGACTTAGAGACATAGAAAACAAAAGTATGGTTTCCAAAGGGGGAAGGGTGGAAGAAGGATAAATTAAGAGCTTGGGATTAACAGGTATATGAAACTTCATATAAAACAAACAACAAGGTCATACTGTATAGCAGAGGGAACTACATTCAATATTCTTTTATTAATCTAATAAAGAAATGAATATGAAGAAGTATATATCTGTAGCTATAGATATATGTAACTGAATCACTTCGCTGTACTAACACTGTATTGTATATCAATTATACCTCAGTTTAAAGATAAACAAACAAATAAATACTTATGGTAATTCTAAAGTCAACCAAATTCACACAATCATGAGAACAAGGGGACAACCATTATGGAAAAAAGAGTTGAAGCTAAAAAGTTCAAATGGTGTATTGACATTCACAAAATATGGGGTGCAATTTCAACCAGAACTTTCTGAGGAGCATAAAAATAACTCCCAGGGCTTCCTGGTGGTCCAGTGGTAAGGACACCACCTTGCAGTGCAAGGCGCGGTTCGATCCCTGGCCTGGGAAGATCCCACGTGCGCGGAGCGGCTAGACCAATGTGTCCAATGACTGAGCTGGAGCTCTGGGCGCATGCTCCCAGAGCCGGTGCTCTCACGGAAAGATGTGTTACAAAACTCAAAATACTTAATAAGAAGCCAGCACAATCCTTATACCTATATCTCACAAAAAAAATTAACAAAGAAAAATTATAGACAAATATCTCTCACGGACATAGATGTGAAAACATTACACTTAAATCCTCAAAAATACTTAATAAAATACTATTGAATCAAATTATAATTTTATTCAAAATAGCCCAGTCAAATGTCCACAAATGGAAACATAAATCAATGGTGATATATTTATACAATGAAATATAACTCACTAATAAAAAGAACAAGCTATTGAAATACATGACAGGGACAAAGCTTAAAAAATATTATGCTGAGTAAGAGAGGTTTTATATTTGTCTGTCTCTGTCTTACTTCACTTAGTATTATAATCTCTAGGTCCATTCATATTGTTACAAATCGCAAATATCATACGATATCACTTATATGTAAAATCTAAAACAAAGATACAAATAATTTATTTATAAAATAGAGATAGACTTAGAGACATAGAAAACAAAAGTATGGTTTCCAAAGGGGGAAGGGTGGAAGAAGGATAAATTAAGAGCTTGGGATTAACAGGTATATGAAACTTCATATAAAACAAACAACAAGGTCATACTGTATAGCAGAGGGAACTACATTCAATATTCTTTTATTAATCTAATAAAGAAATGAATATGAAGAAGTATATATCTGTAGCTATAGATATATGTAACTGAATCACTTCGCTGTACTAACACTGTATTGTATATCAATTATACCTCAGTTTAAAGATAAACAAACAAATAAATACTTATGGTAATTCTAAAGTCAACCAAATTCACACAATCATGAGAACAAGGGGACAACCATTATGGAAAAAAGAGTTGAAGCTAAAAAGTTCAAATGGTGTATTGACATTCACAAAATATGGGGTGCAATTTCAACCAGAACTTTCTGAGGAGCATAAAAAAATAACTCCCAGGGGCTTCCCTGGTGGTCCAGTGGGTAAGGACACCACCTTGCAGTGCAAGGGGCGCCGGTTCGATCCCTGGCCTGGGAAGATCCCACGTGCCGCGGAGCGGCTAGACCAATGTGTCCAATGACTGAGCTGGAGCTCTGGAGCGCATGCTCCCAGAGCCGGTGCTCTGCAACAACAGATGCCACCGTGATGGGAGGCCCAAACGGGCCAAAGAACAAAGATGGATGAAACTAGACAAGTGAAAGACCAGTGAAAGTGGCCCGCCCACCCCCCTCCGTCCCCACCCCACCAAAATAAATAAATAAATAAATGTTTAAAAAAAACCAAAACTCCCATAGCATTACAGAGTCTAGACCAGGAAAGTTATTTATATATCAATCTGTCTCCCATTGATTAGGAGATGCACTTGGGAGCATGAATATCTCGGTGCCTCCTGGTTCCACAAGTTGATTGTTCCTATCAGCTTCTTTTTGTAAAATGAGAGAAGCTCAGGCAGAAATAATAGACTTAGAGGCACTGGATCCTCATTTGAACAAGACCCTCTTAGCATGAGATGGGTAGAAGGCTTAAGAAACTCTATTTAACCATGGCAGAAATCAGAGGTAAGACAAAGAGGATTTTACTTGGACATGAAGGTGAGTCTGATGTTTCTTTGATAGATCTTCCAAGATGTGTAAACTTTGTGATTCATGATTAATTTTCTTCCATCCTCCTACTTTGCCCAATTGCCCAGAACTTTCTTTGGAAACAGTGATTTATGTTTCTGCTTACATGAAGAGCAGTTTAAAATATTACTGGTGAAGGCAATAAGAATATTAAGAATAAATCAATGTATACATAAAATATATGTTCAAGAATTCATATGCCAAAAATCTCATGTAAGATGCATTTCAAAAATTGGTCATTGTTTCAATTATACCTCAGTTTAAAGATAAACAAACAAATAAATACTTATGGTAATTCTAAAGTCAACCAAATTCACACAATCATGAGAACAAGGGGACAACCATTATGGAAAAAAGAGTTGAAGCTAAAAAGTTCAAATGGTGTATTGACATTCACAAAATATGGGGTGCAATTTCAACCAGAACTTTCTGAGGAGCATAAAAAAATAACTCCCAGGGGCTTCCCTGGTGGTCCAGTGGGTAAGGACACCACCTTGCAGTGCAAGGGGCGCCGGTTCGATCCCTGGCCTGGGAAGATCCCACGTGCCGCGGAGCGGCTAGACCAATGTGTCCAATGACTGAGCTGGAGCTCTGGAGCGCATGCTCCCAGAGCCGGTGCTCTGCAACAACAGATGCCACCGTGATGGGAGGCCCAAACGGGCCAAAGAACAAAGATGGATGAAACTAGACAAGTGAAAGACCAGTGAAAGTGGCCCGCCCACCCCCCTCCGTCCCCACCCCCGCCAAAATAAATAAATAAATAAATGTTTAAAAAAAACCAAAACTCCCATAGCATTACAGAGTCTAGACCAGGAAAGTTATTTATATATCAATCTGTCTCCCATTGATTAGGAGATGCACTTGGGAGCATGAATATCTCGGTGCCTCCTGGTTCCACAAGTTGATTGTTCCTATCAGCTTCTTTTTGTAAAATGAGAGAAGCTCAGGCAGAAATAATAGACTTAGAGGCACTGGATCCTCATTTGAACAAGACCCTCTTAGCATGAGATGGGTAGAAGGCTTAAGAAACTCTATTTAACCATGGCAGAAATCAGAGGTAAGACAAAGAGGATTTTACTTGGACATGAAGGTGAGTCTGATGTTTCTTTGATAGATCTTCCAAGATGTGTAAACTTTGTGATTCATGATTAATTTTCTTCCATCCTCCTACTTTGCCCAATTGCCCAGAACTTTCTTTGGAAACAGTGATTTATGTTTCTGCTTACATGAAGAGCAGTTTAAAAAATATTACTGGTGAAGGCAATAAGAATATTAAGAATAAATCAATGTATACATAAAATATATGTTCAAGAATTCATATGCCAAAAAATCTCATTATTAAAAAAATAGAAACTATAGGAAAATATTTTTGTAAATTCTCACTTCTAAATTATACTATCACTTTCATAATCGTGAATTTTTGCTGACTGGCATACCACACACCAGACATTTGCCTATTTGTCCTCAACCCCTAGTCCCTTTCTTCTGTGTTCTTCTGTGTATTAAAGTTTAGAAGTCTGTGAGCTGTTTCTCAGTTTTCCTTGATGGCTCTCTTTCTGAAGAGTTTTGTTAATAGAAGGTTCTAGTGAGAGATAAGAAGACAGCCAAAGTCTCCTCCTTTGGCTCCAATATTCTGCCAGTGGCTGACAACTGCTGGAAGTTTGTGTAGTAGCAACAGGAATGGTTTCATTGATTCTAGATCAAATAAGGGTGGGCACAGGTGGCCACTTTTCCTTGGTGTCAGCTTTGTTCCTCCAACTCTCATTCCTTTTCTTATTTGTTATCTTAGCCTTTCCAGGATTCATCAACAAGTCTTCAATAAAATTCTTTCTGTTGGGAGTGGCCATCAAAATCTACAAATAAGAAATGCTGGAGAAGGTGTGGAAAAAAGGGAACCCTCTCACACTGTGGGTGGGAATGTAAATTGATGAAGCCACTATGGAAAACAATACAGAGGTTCTTCAAGACTGAAAATAGAATTGCTATATGGTTCAGCAATCCCACTCTTGGGCGTATATCCAAACAAAACTATAATTTTAAAAAGTATGTGCATCCCTATATTTATAACATCACTATTTACAATAGACAATACATGGAAACAACCTAAATGACCATAGACAGATGAATGGATAAATATTCCATGTATCCAATGGAATACTACTCAGCAAAAGCCTTTCTTGGAAGAAACTCTATTTAACCATGGCAGAAATCAGAGGTAAGACAAAGAGGATTTTACTTGGACATGAAGGTGAGTCTGATGTTTCTTTGATAGATCTTCCAAGATGTGTAAACTTTGTGATTCATGATTAATTTTCTTCCATCCTCCTACTTTGCCCAATTGCCCAGAACTTTCTTTGGAAACAGTGATTTATGTTTCTGCTTACATGAAGAGCAGTTTAAAAAATATTACTGGTGAAGGCAATAAGAATATTAAGAATAAATCAATGTATACATAAAATATATGTTCAAGAATTCATATGCCAAAAAATCTCATTATTAAAAAAATAGAAACTATAGGAAAATATTTTTGTAAATTCTCACTTCTAAATTATACTATCACTTTCATAATCGTGAATTTTTGCTGACTGGCATACCACACCAGACATTTGCCTATTTGTCCTCAACCCCTAGTCCCTTTCTTCTGTGTTCTTCTGTGTATTAAAGTTTAGAAGTCTGTGAGCTGTTTCTCAGTTTTCCTTGATGGCTCTCTTTCTGAAGAGTTTTGTTAATAGAAGGTTCTAGTGAGAGATAAGAAGACAGCCAAAGTCTCCTCCTTTGGCTCCAATATTCTGCCAGTGGCTGACAACTGCTGGAAGTTTGTGTAGTAGCAACAGGAATGGTTTCATTGATTCTAGATCAAATAAGGGTGGGCACAGGTGGCCACTTTTCCTTGGTGTCAGCTTTGTTCCTCCAACTCTCATTCCTTTTCTTATTTGTTATCTTAGCCTTTCCAGGATTCATCAACAAGTCTTCAATAAAATTCTTTCTGTTGGGAGTGGCCATCAAAATCTACAAATAAGAAATGCTGGAGAAGGTGTGGAAAAAAGGGAACCCTCTCACACTGTGGGTGGGAATGTAAATTGATGAAGCCACTATGGAAAACAATACAGAGGTTCTTCAAGACTGAAAATAGAATTGCTATATGGTTCAGCAATCCCACTCTTGGGCGTATATCCAAACAAAACTATAATTTTAAAAAGTATGTGCATCCCTATATTTATAACATCACTATTTACAATAGACAATACATGGAAACAACCTAAATGACCATAGACAGATGAATGGATAAATATTCCATGTATCCAATGGCATATTACTCAGCAATAAAAAGAATGAAATAATGCCATTTTCAGCTACATGTGTACTCAAAGATTATCATACTAAGCAAAGTTATAAGGATAAAGATAAATACCATATGATATCCCTTATATGTAGAATCTAAAATATGACACAAATTAACTTACCTATGAAACAAAAACAGACTTACAGACATAGAGAATAGACTCATGGTTGCCAAGGGGGAGGTGTGGTGTGGGAGAAATGGACTGGGAGTTTGGGACTAGCAGATGCAAACTATCATATATAAAATGGATAAACAATGAAATCCTACTGTACAGCACAAGGAACCATATTCAATATCTTGTGATAAATCACAATGGAAAACAAAAAACTATCTTTGTTGGATGTTTCTATAGTAAATTTTGTTTCCCAAATGGATCCCGAATAATAATATATCTTTTGACTAATTCTTACTTCAAATTAGTATGACTTTATTGCATTGCAATATCTTCTGTACATTTTGTTGACTTTTTTTGCAGCGTGCAACATTTTCTACTTACTCGTCTTCTGTTCCTTCTCTCCTTTCATAAGTGTCAAACCCCCTTCTCAGTAGACTCTCACTGCCTTCTCCAGATCCTTCCAATTTATCATTACTGGCACACAAGAAATAGCCACAATAATTCCCTGGAACTGATAATTTGATTTGCAGTTGTGTATCTAAGAGCCTTTACCCACACTGGTAGAGAGTGCAGTTTAGTCAGGTTACTCTAGTGGTTGATTGGAAACTGAAATTGAATAGAAATACCTGAAGGCAGGAAAAACAATATAAAAATCATCCTTAAAAATTATTTTAAATTGCAGTTCATCAAATTTAGAAATTGTTAGAAGGCTTTTATTTCCATACTTTAAAAAGTAAATTTATTTTAAAAATATGTACAAAACTAGTACACATTCAGAGCAGAGCAATCAGGATAATGAACAGAATTAAACATATTGAGAGCAAGTGAAGGGAATGAAGAAGAGGACAATGTAAGAAGGACCTTCTCAGTTATGGGAAACTGGCTTCTTGCACTCTGGTCTACAAATATAGGCTACAAGGAGACAAATTTCACTTAGATAAAAGATAAGCTTTTACAATATATTCACAAAGCAAATAGCCCCTTTGTGGGATACTCAAACAAGGACTTGACCACTTTGATGGGACTACCATACTAAGCAATTTGAAAAGGTTCCGTAGAATCTAAAATATGACACAAATTAACTTACCTATGAAACAAAACAGACTTACAGACATAGAGAATAGACTCATGGTTGCCAAGGGGGAGGTGTGGTGTGGGAGAAATGGACTGGGAGTTTGGGACTAGCAGATGCAAACTATCATATATAAAATGGATAAACAATGAAATCCTACTGTACAGCACAAGGAACCATATTCAATATCTTGTGATAAATCACAATGGAAAACAAAAAACTATCTTTGTTGGATGTTTCTATAGTAAATTTTGTTTCCCAAATGGATCCCGAATAATAATATATCTTTTGACTAATTCTTACTTCAA
Source organism: Tragulus kanchil (assembly GCA_022376925.1). Lineage (NCBI taxonomy): Eukaryota > Metazoa > Chordata > Mammalia > Artiodactyla > Tragulidae > Tragulus > Tragulus kanchil. The sequence goes on from JAIOJX010000032.1 coordinate 50,508,401, forward strand.
ATTAGTATGACTTTATTGCATTGCAATATCTTCTGTACATTTTGTTGACTTTTTTTGCAGCGTGCAACATTTTCTACTTACTCGTCTTCTGTTCCTTCTCTCCTTTCATAAGTGTCAAACCCCCTTCTCAGTAGACTCTCACTGCCTTCTCCAGATCCTTCCAATTTATCATTACTGGCACACAAGAAATAGCCACAATAATTCCCTGGAACTGATAATTTGATTTGCAGTTGTGTATCTAAGAGCCTTTACCCACACTGGTAGAGAGTGCAGTTTAGTCAGGTTACTCTAGTGGTTGATTGGAAACTGAAATTGAATAGAAATACCTGAAGGCAGGAAAAACAATATAAAAATCATCCTTAAAAATTATTTTAAATTGCAGTTCATCAAATTTAGAAATTGTTAGAAGGCTTTTATTTCCATACTTTAAAAAGTAAATTTATTTTAAAAATATGTACAAAACTAGTACACATTCAGAGCAGAGCAATCAGGATAATGAACAGAATTAAACATATTGAGAGCAAGTGAAGGGAATGAAGAAGAGGACAATGTAAGAAGGACCTTCTCAGTTATGGGAAACTGGCTTCTTGCACTCTGGTCTACAAATATAGGCTACAAGGAGACAAATTTCACTTAGATAAAAGATAAGCTTTTACAATATATTCACAAAGCAAATAGCCCCTTTGTGGGATACTCAAACAAGGACTTGACCACTTGAAGCACAGGCTGGATGGCTGGAGTCTAAACATTCTGAAATTGTTCTAGTGCTGAGTTAGTTGAATCCATAACAACCTCAATAAAACAGAAGAATACACCCTACCATTGAATTTCCTTTTTCCTAAGATCATTCTTCTATGCATGGTGATGTCAGGATATGCCTGCAAGAAATCTGAATATCCCTGTTTACTGAGTCACAGTGAGGGCATAAATCCATATCTCAGTGGAGAAGAACATATGGTGCCCAAAGAAAGGAAGGAAATATATTGGTTTTAAAACAACTAATTAAAGCTGGTGACTGGACCAGAAATACCTTCCACCTTTACATGAAAACATTTCAAATTAGTTTATAATTGATACAAAGTAGAAAACTTTAAAATAGTCCTATTTCTCTAGGAGCTGCTTTTGGTGTTGTTGCTATGAAAATGATGGTTTGAACAAAAATGGCCTGGAAGATATGATACAACCTAGCTACATTGTACTAATGCATCTTTAAAGTTTCATGCGTGTGTCCTATTTCCCTAAGTCATAGATTTCCTGTTATATTTCTCAAAACTATATGATGATAAAAGTAAATACCTACTAATACAAATTCACGTGCGTGCATGCTAAGTCACTTTAGCGGTATGTGACTCTTTCCGACCCGAGCACATACGATAATTTATTTCAGGCAGTGATATTACTTTCTACAGTTTCCTAACCTGGAAAACTCAGTTATACCTATTGTCTCTTCCATGTTAGAGTCACAGTGAATCTTGACTCTAACATGTCAATTCTACTTTTTAAATACATTTCCAAACTTCATATGCTCTTTAGCCTCACTACCACTTTCCCAATTCAGGGTTTTATTACTTCCTCTCTGGACTATTAAAATACCCTTCTATCTGCATATTCTCTCCCTCAACTATTAGCCCACCAGTCCACTATCCACATTATTATATTACCAAAATTATCTAATTATCTCAGCCATGCATCTGAAAGCCTTCAATGGCTTCCCAGAGCCTCACAACAAAAATAAATTTTCACAAAGCCCACTTGTGAAATGAGATTTGGACTACATTATTTCTCTGTCCCTTCACCTTTGAAATAGTGCCATCTAAAAGTTGTTATTTAGACAACATTCTAGTTAAATAAACACATACAAGAAAAAATCTGAATATCCTGTTACTGAGAAGAATAAATCCATATCTCAGTTGAATTTCCTTTTTCCTAAGATCATTCTTCTATGCATGGTGATGTCAGGATATGCCTGCAAGAAATCTGAATATCCCTGTTTACTGAGTCACAGTGAGGGCATAAATCCATATCTCAGTGGAGAAGAACATATGGTGCCCAAAGAAAGGAAGGAAATATATTGGTTTTAAAACAACTAATTAAAGCTGGTGACTGGACCAGAAATACCTTCCACCTTTACATGAAAACATTTCAAATTAGTTTATAATTGATACAAAGTAGAAAACTTTAAAATAGTCCTATTTCTCTAGGAGCTGCTTTTGGTGTTGTTGCTATGAAAATGATGGTTTGAACAAAAATGGCCTGGAAGATATGATACAACCTAGCTACATTGTACTAATGCATCTTTAAAGTTTCATGCGTGTGTCCTATTTCCCTAAGTCATAGATTTCCTGTTATATTTCTCAAAACTATATGATGATAAAAGTAAATACCTACTAATACAAATTCACGTGCGTGCATGCTAAGTCACTTTAGCGGTATGTGACTCTTTCCGACCCGAGCACATACGATAATTTATTTCAGGCAGTGATATTACTTTCTACAGTTTCCTAACCTGGAAAACTCAGTTATACCTATTGTCTCTTCCATGTTAGAGTCACAGTGAATCTTGACTCTAACATGTCAATTCTACTTTTTAAATACATTTCCAAACTTCATATGCTCTTTAGCCTCACTACCACTTTCCCAATTCAGGGTTTTATTACTTCCTCTCTGGACTATTAAAATACCCTTCTATCTGCATATTCTCTCCCTCAACTATTAGCCCACCAGTCCACTATCCACATTATTATATTACCAAAATTATCTAATTATCTCAGCCATGCATCTGAAAGCCTTCAATGGCTTCCCAGAGCCTCACAACAAAAATAAATTTTCACAAAGCCCACTTGTGAAATGAGATTTGGACTACATTATTTCTCTGTCCCTTCACCTTTGATATATTAGGTATTTGTGCCATTCAGTAAACGTTGACTAAATAATGAACAATTCCTAGACAACATTCTAGTTAAATAAACACATGTCCATGGCCAGGTGGTAATTTTCCTAAATTACTAAACTGATTTTTCTATCTGTGCTTGTTATCTATTCATACACATACAAAAAAGAAAAAAAAAACATATAAGGTGATTCTGGAAGCATATCTAACATCATTGAAAGTATATTAGAAATAAATTACATTTAATAATTGCTTCACTCTAGAAACAGCTTAAAAAACCAATAATGATAGTAAAAATTATCAATAATCCCACTATTCAGAAATAATTAATGCTGATATTTCAGGTTATTTTCCTATTTTTTAAATGCAGAAATAAACTCTTTAAACTCAAAATCCTATGGCATAGAGGGTTTGTCATTTAGGTAGCATGAATATTATTTCATATAATTAAACGTTTGTGGAAATTGTTCTTTTAGTAAATAAACAACTTATTCAGTTATTGTTCTATTAAACATTAACTAGTTAATCATTAACTATACCAGTAATTATTTCTTTAATATAAATTTCTAAAAGTGACATTGCTGGGTTGGAAGGAAAGGCTGGTTTTAATGTTCTTTTTATATAAATTTGTCCAGAAGTGTGCTAACTATGTAAGAAAATGTTTATCTCACCAACACCCTGCCAGCATTGTACATTATCTTTTTAAGAGATTATTTTACCATTTTAAACTAGGATTAATGTTCATTACTAAGATAATTTAACATGTTTTCTTACGGTAGCCATCATTTTTTTGGTTCTGTTGTAAATTACCCATTCATGTATATGGCCCATTTTTCCCAATTCAGGGTTTTATTACTTCCTCTCTGGACTATTAAAATACCCTTCTATCTGCATATTCTCTCCCTCAACTATTAGCCCACCAGTCCACTATCCACATTATTATATTACCAAAATTATCTAATTATCTCAGCCATGCATCTGAAAGCCTTCAATGGCTTCCCAGAGCCTCACAACAAAAATAAATTTTCACAAAGCCCACTTGTGAAATGAGATTTGGACTACATTATTTCTCTGTCCCTTCACCTTTGATATATTAGGTATTTGTGCCATTCAGTAAACGTTGACTAAATAATGAACAATTCCTAGACAACATTCTAGTTAAATAAACACATGTCCATGGCCAGGTGGTAATTTTCCTAAATTACTAAACTGATTTTTCTATCTGTGCTTGTTATCTATTCATACACATACAAAAAAGAAAAAAAAAACATATAAGGTGATTCTGGAAGCATATCTAACATCATTGAAAGTATATTAGAAATAAATTACATTTAATAATTGCTTCACTCTAGAAACAGCTTAAAAAACCAATAATGATAGTAAAAATTATCAATAATCCCACTATTCAGAAATAATTAATGCTGATATTTCAGGTTATTTTCCTATTTTTTAAATGCAGAAATAAACTCTTTAAACTCAAAATCCTATGGCATAGAGGGTTTGTCATTTAGGTAGCATGAATATTATTTCATATAATTAAACGTTTGTGGAAATTGTTCTTTTAGTAAATAAACAACTTATTCAGTTATTGTTCTATTAAACATTAACTAGTTAATCATTAACTATACCAGTAATTATTTCTTTAATATAAATTTCTAAAAGTGACATTGCTGGGTTGGAAGGAAAGGCTGGTTTTAATGTTCTTTTTATATAAATTTGTCCAGAAGTGTGCTAACTATGTAAGAAAATGTTTATCTCACCAACACCCTGCCAGCATTGTACATTATCTTTTTAAGAGATTATTTTACCATTTTAAACTAGGATTAATGTTCATTACTAAGATAATTTAACATGTTTTCTTACGGTAGCCATCATTTTTTTGGTTCTGTTGTAAATTACCCATTCATGTATATGGCCCATTTTTCCATAGAGGTATGAAATAACACATATTTTGCCAGCAGGTTTCAACACATATGGGAAAAAAGATATATTCTTGGAATGTGCCTTTGAAGCTGCATTCAAAAGATCTCAGGCAGAGGTTAGTGGTGAATAAAGCAATTGCTTTTGCTTAATGACACAGGTTGGGAAAGAGTTTGTAGAGCGTGTTTTTCTTGAAAATAAAATATCTGTGGCTCACAATGTAGGTGTACATACAAATCAGCTTCAAAAGTGCTTTCACAGAAGGAGCTGCTGGAAACACAGTATAAATATCTGCCTTTTGTATCACAACATTTCTTTAGAAGGGCATGTATAATAGTTCTTTCAAACCTAAATTTAGGAGTTGATAAGTAAAATATGAGAAGAGCTAGAAACTTCAGAGTCATCCTTGACATGTCCCCTATCCAATTGCTGACAAACTCCTGTTCATTTTTCCTGTGTCAATCCAATAGAGGTCCCTGGATCTATCCCCTTTGCCACTGTCTTAATTCAAGCCTGTCACATCTCCCTAGAACTGTTCTAACAGCTTCAGAGCATCTAAGATTAGTATCTAATCTGAGAGTTCTCTCAGAGTTAAATCAATAGTTAAGTATCATTTTCCTTTCCTTTAGAAAAGTAGTAAAATCTCATCTGAGAAACTGTAGATGTTACTAAAGCAAAAGGGACGTAGTATCTGTTGTCCCACCTAATCCTCAGGGATAAAAACTAAAATTCCTGCATATCTTCTTTTCTTGTTTCCACATTAACACAAATGGGGTCCTCTTATACACATGCAGAATCTCTTACATTCACAGTGGAATCTATGCACTGTGAATATTCTCTTCAATTTTAATTTTGCAACATAATTTTAAGTGGCTGCATGGTATGACATTGTATAGACATTCATGGTACTTAAAATATTCCACAATTACAAGCAATGCTATAGTAAATATCTTTGTCATTAAATATTTACTTTTAGTTTATTTTTTTTAAATTGGGGTTTGATTGTTTTATAATGTTGCATTAGTTTCCGGTGCACATCTAAGTTATTGTTATATGCCTTTTACAGAGTTTTGTTGTTTACAGCTATACATAATCCCAAAACAGTCATAGGTATATCCCTAACCCTTCCCACTTGAGATCCCCTCCCTTTTCTCCCCATCCCACCCCCCATACTTCCAGTTCATAAGTGCATTAATTTTTCGTCTATCCAGTGTTTCTGTGGAGAAGTTTGATATCAATCATTCTTTTGTTAGTCTCCCCAAAAAACCCACCCTATTTGGGTAAAGAGTTTGTAGAGCGTGTTTTTCTTGAAAATAAAATATCTGTGGCTCACAATGTAGGTGTACATACAAATCAGCTTCAAAAGTGCTTTCACAGAAGGAGCTGCTGGAAACACAGTATAAATATCTGCCTTTTGTATCACAACATTTCTTTAGAAGGGCATGTATAATAGTTCTTTCAAACCTAAATTTAGGAGTTGATAAGTAAAATATGAGAAGAGCTAGAAACTTCAGAGTCATCCTTGACATGTCCCCTATCCAATTGCTGACAAACTCCTGTTCATTTTTCCTGTGTCAATCCAATAGAGGTCCCTGGATCTATCCCCTTTGCCACTGTCTTAATTCAAGCCTGTCACATCTCCCTAGAACTGTTCTAACAGCTTCAGAGCATCTAAGATTAGTATCTAATCTGAGAGTTCTCTCAGAGTTAAATCAATAGTTAAGTATCATTTTCCTTTCCTTTAGAAAAGTAGTAAAATCTCATCTGAGAAACTGTAGATGTTACTAAAGCAAAAGGGACGTAGTATCTGTTGTCCCACCTAATCCTCAGGGATAAAAACTAAAATTCCTGCATATCTTCTTTTCTTGTTTCCACATTAACACAAATGGGGTCCTCTTATACACATGCAGAATCTCTTACATTCACAGTGGAATCTATGCACTGTGAATATTCTCTTCAATTTTAATTTTGCAACATAATTTTAAGTGGCTGCATGGTATGACATTGTATAGACATTCATGGTACTTAAAATATTCCACAATTACAAGCAATGCTATAGTAAATATCTTTGTCATTAAATATTTACTTTTAGTTTATTTTTTTTAAATTGGGGTTTGATTGTTTTATAATGTTGCATTAGTTTCCGGTGCACATCTAAGTTATTGTTATATGCCTTTTACAGAGTTTTGTTGTTTACAGCTATACATAATCCCAAAACAGTCATAGGTATATCCCTAACCCTTCCCACTTGAGATCCCCTCCCTTTTCTCCCCATCCCACCCCCCATACTTCCAGTTCATAAGTGCATTAATTTTTCGTCTATCCAGTGTTTCTGTGGAGAAGTTTGATATCAATCATTCTTTTGTTGTTGTAGGTGAACTGCTCTTTCTTTCTGGAAAATAATAGAGTTTACTACTTGTCTTTGCTATTCCGTGTGAGGCTTTCCTTATTTTTACTGTTTGGTGGTCTAAAAGCCCTTCTCATTCTAAGACCTTAAACTTCTCAAAAATCCTGGAACATTTTCCTTCATTATTTCTTTAACTACTTCATTCTATTTTTTTTCCCCTAGTTTTCTTATATCTAGATAATACAACTTCTATTTCTAGCCACTGTGACTTAGCTTATCTGTCTTCTGTTTCCTTATCCTACCCCGTGCCTAATGGAAGTGTCTCATTCTGACCTTTTAACGCATATCTGGTTCTGTTTCCCAATTACATAAATATTTTAATTATACTTATTTTAGATTATTCATCGATCTCTTCTAAAAGTTTACTCTCAGAAGATGTATGTTGCCCAGTCTGGTGTGTATTCTGTAAGAAAATTAAAGGTCATAGTAGGCTGGCTATCTCAGTCCATGAGTCCATGTTCTTCTGTGACAGTCTGCTTCTCTCTGTCTAATAGAGTGTCCAGTGGAAGAGCCCAAGGACCAAAGCTGACAAACAAGTACAAGAAGGAAGGATGAGGCCAGAGCAGAGACTTGAGCCAATATATAATCATTGTTGACGACTCCCTTTTGCTCCAGCCCCACCAGACAACTTCTCCGGGGAAGTCTCATTGCCTAGCATAAGTGTCAAGAGGCTGACTCCCAGCACAGTGGCCCCCCAGTTGTGGGGTTCAGAGAGGGGCAGGGCAAGCCAGTGGATGCCTGACGACAGCTGATGGACAGCAACCCGTTCACCCCAAGTATTTGTGCCCTCAAGGGTTTTTGCTATGCTACTTTGATCCTATCCCTCAGACCCAAATACTGACAGTGTGGGGGCCTCTAGCAAATAGCAGGCATTAATGGGCCCAAGACAATGGAATAAAAGGTGAGAATGAGAACAAAACTCAAATCTTTTCCAGGCTCATGTATTCATTGCCATATTGAGTTATATCCTGTGTGCGTTAATATCCCTTTGTGCATCCAGAGACCACCACACACTCAAAAATACTCCCCTTTTTGGCCCCATTGATTTCTCACAGTTTTGTTATATTGTTTGTGCTAGATCCTGTTTCTCATTTTCTTAATGTTTCCAGGATTGATTTGAGCCAGGGATCCAACAGCCCTTCTCTTTTGCCATCTTGGTAAGAACCAGAAGCTCATATCACAATTTTACTCTTATTTCATGCCAATTTCCATAAAATGAATTCCTATAAAAGGAATACTATGGCATAGTGTACCTAAAAACTTAAGACTTTGGTTATGTTTACCAAATGTTCAAAGTTATAAGAAGGAAAATTCATGTTTTTAATAATTTATATCCAAACTTACCTAAACAAACTTCTGTTCTCATAAGTAGGCTGTTATGAACCCATTTATGTCCACATGCACAACTTGTCACATGATGAATTCATCTACTTCCCACATCCATCTTTGTTTCTTAGAATGGTGTTGCCTTTATTCCTTGCTGGACTCTAACTTAAATATCACCTGTTATGTGGATTCCTCCCCAAATTCCCCAAGTTAATCTCTCCTTTTTTTCTGTTATTGTATAATATTTTGTTCATTATGACACAGTGCATTTTAATTATTTACTCTCGTACCTAAATGGACACCTACGCTGAGAATTTCTTTGGGACTTAGAATTTATCTTAATCATCTTGTTATTGCCAGAGGCCTATGACTGGCACCAAAATGTGATCAGTCAATGTTTGCAGAAACAATGAATAAATTTTCAGCCAACACAACCTGAACTGAAGGTACACAGCACTGTTTAAGTATTTTGATTCCATTTTCAAAACCACTATACAATCATCTTCACTTTGTAGATGAGAAAACTGAAGCTTAGGAGGGGTAGGTAGCTTACAAGGGTAGAGCTGGAATTTGAATTCCCATCTAATTCCAGAGCTGAAGATCAAAGTAGCAAAGCAAAAAATCCCAGAGAGAAAGAAAACTAGGGACTAACAGGTTTCTGCTTATAAGGTTGAGACCTAACCACTAGAGTCTTTTAGTTTCTGCTTATTCTGTGTTTGGGTAAATATGAGTGAGGAAAATTAGGGAGATTATTTAAAAAGAAAGCTCATTTTTTTGTAAAGTCATGATTTCTAACCTAATGTAATCCAGTCATTTGAATCACCTTCACCATTCAGTTATTTCAAAATAAACTTAAAACTGGAAGAATTAAATTATATCAACTGACAAATAGTCTAAATAATTTCTTTGTATAACTTCACTAAGAGACTATTAAAGGAAGAGATTTTAAAATATCCATCTACCAGCAACATGACACAATCCACATCTTCGTAAAACAGTTTCTTTCAGAATGCTCCTAAATTTGCATAGTCTTTTACTAGTATTTCCTGATAGAGTAATGGAGTAAGAAGAGAACATAAATATTGTAAGAGGCAAACAAACAAACATTGAGATACTGAAGATACTTAAGCTGTGAAGATCTGCTATGAATTTCAAGAATTACCTTAAGAAATTTCAAGCATATAATTAATGGCATATATGATGAACTAGTGAGAGTATTTAATCATCTTCATGAAAAACTCTACAGAGGCAGATATGGAACACATGTCAAATTATACCATTTTGATGCCTCTGGTAGATATATATGATTGATAGATGACTGTATGATACCAAGTAGTCCTACAGGGTCAAGTGTTCAACTGTCTTCATCATCTACTGCCTGGCAGTCAACCAGGTGGAGGAGGTGGAATGGATCACCCATGCCCCCAATCCGCTCTGACATGCTCTTGTTATTTCAGGCATGGAGACATAGTCCAAGGTAAATGTCACTGATATGTATTCCCTAAAGCTGAATAAAACAAAGGCAGAGCTTATTGATTTTTAAAATTAATTTCTTTCTGCCAGACTTCATTTAGGCCCATTGCCTACTTTCTTTGAGAACACCTGGGCAAGCAGAAATTTCCATTGCTGATTTAGAACACGAGACCAAATTATAAAGAGCCAACTTTTTGTCATTTAATATAAGGAAAAGTGATCTTTAAGAGGGCATGGTGATAACCCAAATTGCTAAGGAGTTGGACATGCAGGAAAGTGCCACAGAGGTACAAGGACTGACCACATTCTGATGTTATCCCTTCTGAAGGTTTCTGCTTATTCTGTGTTTGGGTAAATATGAGTGAGGAAAATTAGGGAGATTATTTAAAAAGAAAGCTCATTTTTTTGTAAAGTCATGATTTCTAACCTAATGTAATCCAGTCATTTGAATCACCTTCACCATTCAGTTATTTCAAAATAAACTTAAAACTGGAAGAATTAAATTATATCAACTGACAAATAGTCTAAATAATTTCTTTGTATAACTTCACTAAGAGACTATTAAAGGAAGAGATTTTAAAATATCCATCTACCAGCAACATGACACAATCCACATCTTCGTAAAACAGTTTCTTTCAGAATGCTCCTAAATTTGCATAGTCTTTTACTAGTATTTCCTGATAGAGTAATGGAGTAAGAAGAGAACATAAATATTGTAAGAGGCAAACAAACAAACATTGAGATACTGAAGATACTTAAGCTGTGAAGATCTGCTATGAATTTCAAGAATTACCTTAAGAAATTTCAAGCATATAATTAATGGCATATATGATGAACTAGTGAGAGTATTTAATCATCTTCATGAAAAACTCTACAGAGGCAGATATGGAACACATGTCAAATTATACCATTTTGATGCCTCTGGTAGATATATATGATTGATAGATGACTGTATGATACCAAGTAGTCCTACAGGGTCAAGTGTTCAACTGTCTTCATCATCTACTGCCTGGCAGTCAACCAGGTGGAGGAGGTGGAATGGATCACCCATGCCCCCAATCCGCTCTGACATGCTCTTGTTATTTCAGGCATGGAGACATAGTCCAAGGTAAATGTCACTGATATGTATTCCCCTAAAGCTGAATAAAACAAAGGCAGAGCTTATTGATTTTTTAAAATTAATTTCTTTCTGCCAGACTTCATTTAGGCCCATTGCCTACTTTCTTTGAGAACACCTGGGCAAGCAGAAATTTCCATTGCTGATTTAGAACACGAGAGACCAAATTATAAAGAGCCAACTTTTTTGTCATTTAATATAAGGAAAAGTGATCTTTAAGAGGGGCATGGTGATAACCCAAATTGCTAAAAGGAGTTGGCACACATGCAGGAAAGTGCCACAGAGGTACAAGGACTGACCACATTCTGATGTTATCCCTTCTGAAGGTAAAGACTCTTATCATTGCAAAGTACTTTGTTTTTTGACAAATTTCCATATCTACTTCTGCATTATAATTGGCCATTTTATTAAATATACTTTTGTAGCACTTTAACAAAGTGTACATCAGGATTCCCAAATATAAGTGATGAGAATTCCATCATCTTAAAGTTCCTTGTCAATAAGAGAGCATAATGTAAGATTAAGCCCTGAAAGAATGGGCTTCCCAGTTGGCACTACTGGTACAGAATTCATCTGCAAATATAGGAGACACAGAGATTCCAATCCCCCGGAGGAGGAGTAACAATCCACTCCCATATTCTTGCCTGGAGAATCCCATGGATAGCGGAATCTGGCAGGCTACAGTCCACAGCGTTGCAAAGAGCCAGACATGACTGACACATCTTAGCACACACGTACCTGAAGGAATGTAACCCAACAAGATCTCTTACCATTGAAAGACTTACATAAGAGTTTATGAAAATATTTGTCTAGGTGTTTTGACTTAGAAGCATAATGGTCTACAGGTCCTCAGTGCTCTAGACATGAAGTGAATCTCAACATGAGAGGCAAATGTAAAGGGTCCCTGAAGAAAGAAAATAGATGAAATGAGGAGTCACTGCCACGTAGTCCCTTCCTCACAAGTGTTGTAAAGCTGACCTTTGGAACCTGCTCTCTTCCTCATGCTGAAAGGAGCACTTACTTATTAGAATAGAAGCAAATAAAATGAAATATAACAGGTGCTGATGGAATCACTTTTTAACATGATAAGAAGTGATTTAGGTCTGCTCAGCAACAAATGGCCCTAAGACACTACAGTTCTTCTAACTCCTGGATCATGACCCTGAGAGTGAAAAATAAACTGAATTATCTGTGACTTGATAGACAGCCTGACGACTTATGCCATGCATATTATAAAATATGACCATGTAACTTTATTCAAGTCAAGGCATCTGATATTACTAAAAGTGATCTTTAAGAGGGCATGGTGATAACCCAAATTGCTAAAGGAGTTGGCACACATGCAGGAAAGTGCCACAGAGGTACAAGGACTGACCACATTCTGATGTTATCCCTTCTGAAGGTAAAGACTCTTATCATTGCAAAGTACTTTGTTTTTTGACAAATTTCCATATCTACTTCTGCATTATAATTGGCCATTTTATTAAATATACTTTTGTAGCACTTTAACAAAGTGTACATCAGGATTCCCAAATATAAGTGATGAGAATTCCATCATCTTAAAGTTCCTTGTCAATAAGAGAGCATAATGTAAGATTAAGCCCTGAAAGAATGGGCTTCCCAGTTGGCACTACTGGTACAGAATTCATCTGCAAATATAGGAGACACAGAGATTCCAATCCCCTGGAGGAGGGAGTAACAATCCACTCCCATATTCTTGCCTGGAGAATCCCATGGATAGCGGAATCTGGCAGGCTACAGTCCACAGCGTTGCAAAGAGCCAGACATGACTGACACATCTTAGCACACACGTACCTGAAGGAATGTAACCCAACAAGATCTCTTACCATTGAAAGACTTACATAAGAGTTTATGAAAATATTTGTCTAGGTGTTTTGACTTAGAAGCATAATGGTCTACAGGTCCTCAGTGCTCTAGACATGAAGTGAATCTCAACATGAGAGGCAAATGTAAAGGGTCCCTGAAGAAAGAAAATAGATGAAATGAGGAGTCACTGCCACGTAGTCCCTTCCTCACAAGTGTTGTAAAGCTGACCTTTGGAACCTGCTCTCTTCCTCATGCTGAAAGGAGCACTTACTTATTAGAATAGAAGCAAATAAAATGAAATATAACAGGTGCTGATGGAATCACTTTTTAACATGATAAGAAGTGATTTAGGTCTGCTCAGCAACAAATGGCCCTAAGACACTACAGTTCTTCTAACTCCTGGATCATGACCCTGAGAGTGAAAAATAAACTGAATTATCTGTGACTTGATAGACAGCCTGACGACTTATGCCATGCATATTATAAAATATGACCATGTAACTTTATTCAAGTCAAGGCATCTGATATTACTAAAAAGTTGGATTTCTGTTTTTCTCTCTTTCTCTTTTAAACACATGTACACAGACCCTCTTTTTAATAACTGAGACAGAAAATTCAGGCCCATCTTACAATACTCTAAAGTTGACGCTGGTCTGATTGCTACATAGACATCCCTATCACAGTACAAACGTGTGGTAGACCAGAATTGTTTTGTGCTGGGAAGCAGATAAATGACATGGATTGAAATTATGGTAAATTTAAATTGATGGCCTAATTAGTATTATCTCTTTTTGTATTCATTGTAAGAAAAATTATCCAGGAGGAACTCATTTTGCATTAATGTTGATATAAAGTGTAATTCTCCAGGATTTTCATTGTAATTTGGCATTAATTAATGCATCATTATTTTAAAGTGTTAATTAAATTGTTACAGAAAGGGACATCTGCAGTGGCTCAGAAAGAAAATCACATGAACAATTAGTTTTGCATAGGTCTGTGGTGCAGAATCCAAGATCGCATGCATGGCAGCAGCCCGGAGGCCAAGGTAGGTTGAAGACAGAAAGAACTCTGCTCTGTCTTGCTCAGAGCACTGTTGACAGTACCTGCTCACTTCTCTTACTGTTGGCACTGTGTTCACAGGAAGGATCAGCACTCTCTGGAACACTGGATATTTGTTTTATGCTTAGGATAGAAAGCACTTCCAAAAAACTATAGTTTTTTTCCTTGATTTTTTTCTAGGAGCTTAGCAGAAGTCACTGACCATTCACATGTCAGTAAAAAGAATAACAGGCTCTTTTTGTAAGAGTGTCTAAAATTCAGAAATAGACTGCTGTTGAAGGTTAGGTTAATATTTCTCCTGATAATAAACTCCATACAAAACTGTGACAAATCAAAGGGGAGATAATCTGTGGTAATTCCTACGCAATGGACCATCATTGTGAAGGCATCTGGACGTCATTGAATGCTATCCCAGCTTAAATAAAGGCCCAAAGACACTACAGTTCTTCTAACTCCTGGATCATGACCCTGAGAGTGAAAAATAAACTGAATTATCTGTGACTTGATAGACAGCCTGACGACTTATGCCATGCATATTATAAAATATGACCATGTAACTTTATTCAAGTCAAGGCATCTGATATTACTAAAAAGTTGGATTTCTGTTTTTCTCTCTTTCTCTTTTAAACACATGTACACAGACCCTCTTTTTAATAACTGAGACAGAAAATTCAGGCCCATCTTACAATACTCTAAAGTTGACGCTGGTCTGATTGCTACATAGACATCCCTATCACAGTACAAACGTGTGGTAGACCAGAATTGTTTTGTGCTGGGAAGCAGATAAATGACATGGATTGAAATTATGGTAAATTTAAATTGATGGCCTAATTAGTATTATCTCTTTTTGTATTCATTGTAAGAAAAATTATCCAGGAGGAACTCATTTTGCATTAATGTTGATATAAAGTGTAATTCTCCAGGATTTTCATTGTAATTTGGCATTAATTAATGCATCATTATTTTAAAGTGTTAATTAAATTGTTACAGAAAGGGACATCTGCAGTGGCTCAGAAAGAAAATCACATGAACAATTAGTTTTGCATAGGTCTGTGGTGCAGAATCCAAGATCGCATGCATGGCAGCAGCCCGGAGGCCAAGGTAGGTTGAAGACAGAAAGAACTCTGCTCTGTCTTGCTCAGAGCACTGTTGACAGTACCTGCTCACTTCTCTTACTGTTGGCACTGTGTTCACAGGAAGGATCAGCACTCTCTGGAACACTGGATATTTGTTTTATGCTTAGGATAGAAAGCACTTCCAAAAA
The DNA here is from genome assembly GCA_022376925.1 of Tragulus kanchil. Classification (NCBI taxonomy): domain Eukaryota; kingdom Metazoa; phylum Chordata; class Mammalia; order Artiodactyla; family Tragulidae; genus Tragulus; species Tragulus kanchil. The sequence goes on from JAIOJX010000032.1 coordinate 50,523,684, forward strand.
ACTATAGTTTTTTTCCTTGATTTTTTTCTAGGAGCTTAGCAGAAGTCACTGACCATTCACATGTCAGTAAAAAGAATAACAGGCTCTTTTTTTGTAAGAGTGTCTAAAAATTCAGAAATAGACTGCTGTTGAAGGTTAGGTTAATATTTCTCCTGATAATAAACTCCATACAAAACTGTGACAAATCAAAGGGGAGATAATCTGTGGTAATTCCTACGCAATGGACCATCATTGTGAAGGCATCTGGAAGTCATTGAATGCTATCCCAGCTTAAAATATATCATTCCAAGGAAATTCCACCATGATTTCATATATCTAGAAATCATGGCAATCAGACAGCAATGCAAGTTGGCAGTTCAATGGAACTTGGGATTCAGAGGAAGTATATCAATTAGGCCCCAGACACTCTGCATCATGGTCTCATAGGACACAGAAATTTGGGGAATCTTACTGCTAGCAATGTATTCCTATATTTATCCCTGTGGGACTCTCCTGAATTGAGCATTCTTTGTCAAGAATTGCAAACCAAGATCCCCGCAGGAACAGTGTAAAAGAATAGTATAGCATGTAAAACTATGAAGCTCTTTAATTTTGGTTATTTGGTTATTTCTTTAATTTGGTTTAGTTTGGTTATTTGGTTTTTCTGGATACCAACTTAACCTAGCAGTCAAAAGCAGAGTCTCTAATTTCTTAGGTTCTGCAAACATTTCCTAACAGATAACCTTGTTTTATGAACATATGAGGCAAAACAGAAATTCCTGTTACCAAGTTGAAGTCAATTCTTTCCTCTTTGCATCAAATTATAAACTGGACAAAAATTTAAAAAGAGATGAGAATCACTCGTTACTGTTTTGATGGTTCTCCTTAGAAAAATGATCATTCACTTCCCTACTCATGAAGATGAAAACTCACTGCAGATGAAGATCTTTCTTTTGTTGTCTATCTTGCAGCCTAGTGTCAGGATAGCTCGATGAATAGTTAATCAACTGATTCATTCCAGGAGCTCATGGATATTTCCTTTCCTAAAAGAGGTGTCACTTCTCTTACTGTTGGCACTGTGTTCACAGGAAGGATCAGCACTCTCTGGAACACTGGATATTTGTTTTATGCTTAGGATAGAAAGCACTTCCAAAAAACTATAGTTTTTTTCCTTGATTTTTTTCTAGGAGCTTAGCAGAAGTCACTGACCATTCACATGTCAGTAAAAAGAATAACAGGCTCTTTTTTTGTAAGAGTGTCTAAAAATTCAGAAATAGACTGCTGTTGAAGGTTAGGTTAATATTTCTCCTGATAATAAACTCCATACAAAACTGTGACAAATCAAAGGGGAGATAATCTGTGGTAATTCCTACGCAATGGACCATCATTGTGAAGGCATCTGGAAGTCATTGAATGCTATCCCAGCTTAAAATATATCATTCCAAGGAAATTCCACCATGATTTCATATATCTAGAAATCATGGCAATCAGACAGCAATGCAAGTTGGCAGTTCAATGGAACTTGGGATTCAGAGGAAGTATATCAATTAGGCCCCAGACACTCTGCATCATGGTCTCATAGGACACAGAAATTTGGGGAATCTTACTGCTAGCAATGTATTCCTATATTTATCCCTGTGGGACTCTCCTGAATTGAGCATTCTTTGTCAAGAATTGCAAACCAAGATCCCCGCAGGAACAGTGTAAAAGAATAGTATAGCATGTAAAACTATGAAGCTCTTTAATTTTGGTTATTTGGTTATTTCTTTAATTTGGTTTAGTTTGGTTATTTGGTTTTTCTGGATACCAACTTAACCTAGCAGTCAAAAGCAGAGTCTCTAATTTCTTAGGTTCTGCAAACATTTCCTAACAGATAACCTTGTTTTATGAACATATGAGGCAAAACAGAAATTCCTGTTACCAAGTTGAAGTCAATTCTTTCCTCTTTGCATCAAATTATAAACTGGACAAAAATTTAAAAAGAGATGAGAATCACTCGTTACTGTTTTGATGGTTCTCCTTAGAAAAATGATCATTCACTTCCCTACTCATGAAGATGAAAACTCACTGCAGATGAAGATCTTTCTTTTGTTGTCTATCTTGCAGCCTAGTGTCAGGATAGCTCGATGAATAGTTAATCAACTGATTCATTCCAGGAGCTCATGGATATTTCCTTTCCTAAAAAGAGGTGACCACACGTTTCTATAAATTCAATAGGTTCTACTTGAGAGTGATTGGTTTTATGCCAGTATTTCCAAACCCATGGTCCCAAAGTTCTTCATTGTCTATATTGCTAATCGCTAGAAAAGGCTACAAAATGAAACAGCTTGAAAATCATACCCAATGGCAACTAAAGAAGAAGATTTAGTTAGTGGAAATAAATCTCTCCTGGCAGAGAAATAAATATTTTTGAAAAGTATATAGCAAGAGGAAAAGCGGTTAGTAGCAGACTGCCACTGCTGGACTGGGAGAATCCAATCATTCACTGACTGGGGAAATGTTACAGGACCCTTAGGCTAGGGTTCACTCTGTCCCCTGAGATTAAATTACTTTAAGAAGAGTCCCCATCTCTCAGTGAAGATTCCTCATAGTAACCCTGGAGATTCTGGAATTTAGGCAGAGTGTAGACAACACACTTCTAGTTGTTACCGAGTACAAGATCGCTCTGCTCACTGGATGACAGGCCAATGAATCCGAGAGAGGTGGTGTTGAGGCAAGGAAAATGACTGTATTTGGAAAGCAGCTGATGGAGAAGATGGCTGGCTAGTACTTCAAAATAACCATTTTATTGGGGTCTAGATGTCAGGTTCTTCTCTAGATCAGAGATAGGGTGAGATGATAAAGCAAAGCAAAAAGGCCATTAATCTTGCAAATGTCTTCTAGAATGGCAAGCCTCAGGCAGGGGATGTGTTAACTTCTCCCTTCCTTCCATCCAAATGTGGACAGGGTTCGGAACAAAGGCACTTTTCTTTAACAATCAGGCAGAGGCGCAGGGTCCTCCAGGCAAGCCATCAGATATGATTATAAAAATAAAAGCAACAAAAAGAAAGTAAAAGAAACAGTTTGCAACATGGAGTCAGAATTGATTTCCTCCCTGCAGCATAGTTACCTTTGGTTTTGCTTTTCTGCTTCAACCTGTTTCAACCAAAGATCAAATTATCTCTGTTTATAGATTATCACTATGTGATTTATGAACGTTTACTGCATTTTGGATTCCCCACTTCCTGAAACACAGATTTGGGAACAGGGAGAGGCATACATTACAACAAAGCAAAATTGTTGAACCTTAATGTGATGCATGTCTGCACTCAAAGGTCATCTCCCAGCCTCCGAAGAAAACAGAATTTCTCAGTGATCCTGTTCTCCTCGTTCACCCTCCTTTTTCTTCCTAGATCTCAAACTTGCCCCTTCTCCTTTCTACAGTGAACTGCCCCCAAAGTCTGTTAACAGTTTAGCTACCTTGTTGTCTTACTGCCTACTTTCATACCGTGCCCCAAGGCCGTACTCTCCAAACCAAAATGGGTCTGTCAAGTCGATTTTACCAAACAAAGGACTTTTGAGACTTTCTTAGGAAAGAGAAGAAGTTGCATTCAATTGAGGTTTCAAATAACTTTTTATGTTTTGTTGAGTTTATCATCTCCTAGTTTCAACAATTGCCTTGGGCTCTTTAGAAAGTTCAAGTTTCTTTGTTAACCATGTTTCAGCCCTTCACATCAGATGCCAGTTCCTTTCAGGCACCTAACATGTGTCTAGTTTCCTCTGTCAGTGTTTGTAAATGCCAAAATCCTAGAGAGGTGGTGTTGAGGCAAGGAAAATGACTGTATTTGGAAAGCAGCTGATGGAGAAGATGGCTGGCTAGTACTTCAAAATAACCATTTTATTGGGGTCTAGATGTCAGGTTCTTCTCTAGATCAGAGATAGGGTGAGATGATAAAGCAAAGCAAAAAGGCCATTAATCTTGCAAATGTCTTCTAGAATGGCAAGCCTCAGGCAGGGGATGTGTTAACTTCTCCCTTCCTTCCATCCAAATGTGGACAGGGTTCGGAACAAAGGCACTTTTCTTTAACAATCAGGCAGAGGCGCAGGGTCCTCCAGGCAAGCCATCAGATATGATTATAAAAATAAAAGCAACAAAAAGAAAGTAAAAGAAACAGTTTGCAACATGGAGTCAGAATTGATTTCCTCCCTGCAGCATAGTTACCTTTGGTTTTGCTTTTCTGCTTCAACCTGTTTCAACCAAAGATCAAATTATCTCTGTTTATAGATTATCACTATGTGATTTATGAACGTTTACTGCATTTTGGATTCCCCACTTCCTGAAACACAGATTTGGGAACAGGGAGAGGCATACATTACAACAAAGCAAAATTGTTGAACCTTAATGTGATGCATGTCTGCACTCAAAGGTCATCTCCCAGCCTCCGAAGAAAACAGAATTTCTCAGTGATCCTGTTCTCCTCGTTCACCCCCCTTTTTTCTTCCTAGATCTCAAACTTGCCCCTTCTCCTTTCTACAGTGAACTGCCCCCAAAGTCTGTTAACAGTTTAGCTACCTTGTTGTCTTACTGCCTACTTTCATACCGTGCCCCAAGGCCGTACTCTCCAAACCAAAATGGGTCTGTCAAGTCGATTTTACCAAACAAAGGACTTTTGAGACTTTCTTAGGAAAGAGAAGAAGTTGCATTCAATTGAGGTTTCAAATAACTTTTTATGTTTTGTTGAGTTTATCATCTCCTAGTTTCAACAATTGCCTTGGGCTCTTTAGAAAGTTCAAGTTTCTTTGTTAACCATGTTTCAGCCCTTCACATCAGATGCCAGTTCCTTTCAGGCACCTAACATGTGTCTAGTTTCCTCTGTCAGTGTTTGTAAATGCCAAGGAGACTCTTCTACCCACTTTGGGCACTAGATAAATGCTGCTTAGGAGCAAGAGCTGACAGAATTTCAAAGAGATGACAACGAAAGTGTTTCCAGCCCTGAGGTTTGGATGTGAGAAAGGAACTGTTCAGAGGATCGTACTACCATCCCAGTAATAAGGAAAATTCAGCAAGAACACAAAACTGGCTTTCATTTTAAAACGAAAGATGCTCTACATTTCTTGCTCTAAATTTAGTGCTGTGGCATTCAGTTAAAACCACCTTGTGTCCAATAATATACTTCCTGGCCTGCCCTGAGGTCTTCAGGAAGCATTTTATCTTTCATATAATTGCCAGGGTGAATCCCTAGTTATAACATACTCTACAGCATATAAAATAATTGTTGCAACTGAACCCATCACATAAATATTAGTGATTGAAGCGATTGGTTGGGATAAATCAATGTGGGTGACATATTTAATAAACTTTGTATAAACATTGTTTGCAACAGCTATAAATAAAATTGTCTTTAGGAATTTTACATATTGCACATCCCTCTATTCAAGGAGAGGCACAGGCATGATTTCTAGCTGCATGAAATGACAAGCAATGCCTTTTCCAACCTGCCCAGATCAGACCAGGCAAGCCGAGTCAGGGAGCATACCCACACCTGGCGTGTCGTGTGCTGGGGCTTGCTCCCGTGTCCGAGCACTCCATATCGCTCTCTTGCCAGTGGGAACAGGAATCAGTCAGAGGAGAACGTCAAGCCAACATGCTGCTTTTTTTCTTTTCTTTTTCCCCAACGAAAAGCCACACCATAAATAAAGCAGATGAGATGGCATTTTACATTCACAGATTTTGGCATAAATAAATAAAAGGGATTTTGTTCAAATAACTTTTTATGTTTTGTTGAGTTTATCATCTCCTAGTTTCAACAATTGCCTTGGGCTCTTTAGAAAGTTCAAGTTTCTTTGTTAACCATGTTTCAGCCCTTCACATCAGATGCCAGTTCCTTTCAGGCACCTAACATGTGTCTAGTTTCCTCTGTCAGTGTTTGTAAATGCCAAGGAGACTCTTCTACCCACTTTGGGCACTAGATAAATGCTGCTTAGGAGCAAGAGCTGACAGAATTTCAAAGAGATGACAACGAAAGTGTTTCCAGCCCTGAGGTTTGGATGTGAGAAAGGAACTGTTCAGAGGATCGTACTACCATCCCAGTAATAAGGAAAATTCAGCAAGAACACAAAACTGGCTTTCATTTTAAAACGAAAGATGCTCTACATTTCTTGCTCTAAATTTAGTGCTGTGGCATTCAGTTAAAACCACCTTGTGTCCAATAATATACTTCCTGGCCTGCCCTGAGGTCTTCAGGAAGCATTTTATCTTTCATATAATTGCCAGGGTGAATCCCTAGTTATAACATACTCTACAGCATATAAAATAATTGTTGCAACTGAACCCATCACATAAATATTAGTGATTGAAGCGATTGGTTGGGATAAATCAATGTGGGTGACATATTTAATAAACTTTGTATAAACATTGTTTGCAACAGCTATAAATAAAATTGTCTTTAGGAATTTTACATATTGCACATCCCTCTATTCAAGGAGAGGCACAGGCATGATTTCTAGCTGCATGAAATGACAAGCAATGCCTTTTCCAACCTGCCCAGATCAGACCAGGCAAGCCGAGTCAGGGAGCATACCCACACCTGGCGTGTCGTGTGCTGGGGCTTGCTCCCGTGTCCGAGCACTCCATATCGCTCTCTTGCCAGTGGGAACAGGAATCAGTCAGAGGAGAACGTCAAGCCAACATGCTGCTTTTTTTCTTTTTCTTTTTTCCCCCAACGAAAAAGCCACACCATAAATAAAGCATGATTGAGATGGCATTTTACATTCACACAGATTTTGGCATAAATAAATAAAAGGGATTTTGTTCAAATTCTGTCATCCTTACATGCCATTTTAAAATTATCTTTCCCTACCAGTTCTGCATATTCAACCACACTCTGAGAGTCACCTTGGCTCCCTCCAGTGGCTGACTGAGCTCTGATGAAACCACAGGGGTATCTTTCAAGGCCGTACAGCCTAGTGGTTCAATGTGGAAGTATGCACTTACGAAACAATGAGTTCAAATTCTTTTGGGATTTCTGCCACACCCTTAACAGGCATTACCCTTCCTGGAACGTTTGAGGTGTTGGTTTTAATTAATCTCCCTCATAATCTCCCATCCAAATGGATGTATTTCACTGTTTCCACTTTGTGAATGAAAATAATTCATTGGAGGCTGTGGGAGGACTAGGGATGCTAGAAGGGGATGGCGATGTCTCATGACTGAGCTCAGGTCCAGGGAGTTTCCATAACAGCCTTCAACAGACTTAGACACTATAACATTTTCTGCCTTATTATTGTTAGATTCCAAAGGATGACAAAGTACAGAAATATTTAGGTTCCTTTTTTCTAAAGAGGTCAGACATAATACAGTGTAACTTCAGCTTTACGCTTAATGAAATGTCACATACACATTTGGAAATTCAGGTATGAAGTATGGGTCTTACATTGTTTGAAATTTACAACTTTCACATTTATTTTTATTAGTAATATTTTAGTCGCTCAATATATTTCCCTGGCATTAATGGAAAAAACATGGTGTCTTCAGGCAGCTAAAATAATCTGTCTAAATTCCCACTGAGTTTAAGCAAAGGCCGTGTGATTTAATGGTTAAAGCGACAGACTTTAGACTTTACAAACTATAGCATACAACTATAGACTTCTAGTGTGCTAGGTTCAAATCCCATTAAATTAGACTCTAAAATTCATCTGAGTTATCTTTTCATTGTACAATTATTGTTTTAATTCTTAATGACCCATTTTAACTTCCTTTTACTCAAGAAAAATAAAGGGGACATTTTTTAAAAAAAAAAAAAAGGCAAGGTAAGAAAAAAAAGCAGATGAATTACAGGAGATATGATGCCTTTTTAAAATGCAGCCTGGAAACAGGGTGTGCAGCACAGATAATCAAGAGGAGACAATTAGGCTTCAACTGCTCAGTCCATAGTTCTTGAGTCTTTATAAAAGCCAAGAGCAAAGCTAAATCATGTGTAATTTGCCATTATTTTCCCAGCTAGCTCTCTCTAAAATGTTATTTTTCACTTATCTTTTCCATTTTTTTCATCTTGAGAGCATGGTATCAGACCTTTTATATACAGTGTGCCACTTGCCTGCTGTCAGAGAGAGAAGTGACAACACTTGTCACTACCAATCTCTTCATGTCTGGTCGCATCCAAGCAATACATACAGCCTGATTTCCAGGTGTTTGTTGAAACTCTGAGTTACATAACATGTCTTCACTGTGCTCAGAACTGAAAAAGAAGCACCACAGGGGGAATAAATTCTTACCTTTCTAAGAACTCTGAGTGTGCATAATAGTGATTTTAGCCCAGTTCCATGTTATTGAAGGGACAGCTTGGGAGATGGAGAAAGGAAGCGCTGTAAAGCTAAAGAGCAAAATGACAGATTCAGGGCTGGTCAAATAGCAATGATGAGAAATTTCTACAAACTTTAAAAAAAAAAATAAAGCAATATGAGTATACAGTTGAAGAATGTAACCATTACTAAAAGCAGTATATTTTTAAGATTATTCCTTCTGTTTGATACCAACTTTACATACTGCCAAGGGCAAATTTTTTTTAATGCTTCTAACTATGTCTACTGCTATACAGCTATATTGTGATCTATCCAATTTAAACATCATCTATTGGTCTGTTGTAATGGTAAATGATAATCCTGGTTCTTTTACACGCATATACATATACATATGCATACAGTTGTTGTTGTTCAGCTGCAAGGCCATGTTTTAGTCTTTGTAACCCTAATGACTGCAGCACACCAGGCTCATCTGTCCTCCACTATCTCCTGGGATTTGCTCAATTTCATGTCCATTGAGTCAGTGATGTTATCTAACCATCTCATCCTCTGCCCTCTTCTCCTTTTGCCTTCAACCTTTCCCTCATTTCCAGTGAGTTGGCTCTTTATCAGAATATTGGAGCATCAGCTTAAGTGTCAGGTGGTCAGAATACTGGAGCTTCACTTTAAGCGTCAGTCCTTCCACTGAATATTCAAGGTTGATTCCCTTTAGGATTGACTGGTTTTATCTTGCAGCTGAAGGGACTCTCAAGAGTCTTCTCCAGCATTACAATCCAAAAGCATCAAATCTTCAGTGGTCAGCCTTCTTTATGGTCCAACTCTCACACTCATAGATGACTACTAGAAAAATCACAACTTTAACTACACAGATATTTGTCAGCAAAATGATATCTCTGCTTCTTAATATGCTATTGAGGTTTGTCATAGCTTTTCTTCCAAGGAACAACTGACTTTAGTTTGGTATTTTGTTCAACCATTCAGCTAGGAGCACAGAAGAAATTTTCACTTTGCAGAATGCTTTAAATTTTTTTTGTATTATTTACAAAATAACTTCCTCGTCTTTATTTTCTATGTTCTCTCTTTGCAGAATGCCTACTAAGTATATGTTAGATCTTATTTTTGTTTTATAAGGCATTCCAATACATTTCATCTGTTCATCTCCATTTATTTTCTTTCTGAAATATTTTCTGACTGTATCTTCTAACAATTTTATTAAAATTTGGCTGTCACATTAATCTTAAAAGCACTTAGTTTTTCTCAAAGTGTCCCATTTTTTTTAGTATTCTGTTGTTGATTCCTTTGGGAAAGGTATTCATTCTGTCCATTGTCCAAATTTCTTATCTGTTCTGTTCTTTACTTGTTTCTCTGTATTAAAGCATCTGATCATTCTTAGTTCTCTGTTCATAGTTAGGCATTAAAGAACTGATGGGAAACCATACGTTAGTACAGCTTTCAGCTAATGAGTGCCTCTGTAGCACAAGAGTGACCGGGGGTTTTTTCACTGGTGCAGTTAACTATTATTATCCTTATGTCTGTATTAGTTTATAGAGAAGCATCCTCCAGTCCCTCCTCTGCTGCTAGAATTTTGGACTTGGACATAGTAGTAGAGCTGACAAGGGGGTGGTCTCGTGATTAGCTGCCCAGTCCTTCCATCCTCTGCCCTCTTCTCCTTTTGCCTTCAACCTTTCCCTCATTTCCAGTGAGTTGGCTCTTTATCAGAATATTGGAGCATCAGCTTAAGTGTCAGGTGGTCAGAATACTGGAGCTTCACTTTAAGCGTCAGTCCTTCCACTGAATATTCAAGGTTGATTCCCTTTAGGATTGACTGGTTTTATCTTGCAGCTGAAGGGACTCTCAAGAGTCTTCTCCAGCATTACAATCCAAAAGCATCAAATCTTCAGTGGTCAGCCTTCTTTATGGTCCAACTCTCACACTCATAGATGACTACTAGAAAAATCACAACTTTAACTACACAGATATTTGTCAGCAAAATGATATCTCTGCTTCTTAATATGCTATTGAGGTTTGTCATAGCTTTTCTTCCAAGGAACAACTGACTTTAGTTTGGTATTTTGTTCAACCATTCAGCTAGGAGCACAGAAGAAATTTTCACTTTGCAGAATGCTTTAAATTTTTTTTGTATTATTTACAAAATAACTTCCTCGTCTTTATTTTCTATGTTCTCTCTTTGCAGAATGCCTACTAAGTATATGTTAGATCTTATTTTTGTTTTATAAGGCATTCCAATACATTTCATCTGTTCATCTCCATTTATTTTCTTTCTGAAATATTTTCTGACTGTATCTTCTAACAATTTTATTAAAATTTGGCTGTCACATTAATCTTAAAAGCACTTAGTTTTTCTCAAAGTGTCCCATTTTTTTTAGTATTCTGTTGTTGATTCCTTTGGGAAAGGTATTCATTCTGTCCATTGTCCAAATTTCTTATCTGTTCTGTTCTTTACTTGTTTCTCTGTATTAAAGCATCTGATCATTCTTAGTTCTCTGTTCATAGTTAGGCATTAAAGAACTGATGGGAAACCATACGTTAGTACAGCTTTCAGCTAATGAGTGCCTCTGTAGCACAAGAGTGACCGGGGGTTTTTTCACTGGTGCAGTTAACTATTATTATCCTTATGTCTGTATTAGTTTATAGAGAAGCATCCTCCAGTCCCTCCTCTGCTGCTAGAATTTTGGACTTGGACATAGTAGTAGAGCTGACAAGGGGGTGGTCTCGTGATTCTGTATGAGATTTTCACTTCATCCCCAAGTTTCATTTCCTGCCACATTACAATTTACTTCTGTGCCTGGGATCCTGAATCTTCCTAATGGTATTTTTTGTTCTGATAATGTTGTTTTGCAGGGGCAGGGGGGGTGCCTCTAAGTCATCATTTATTTTCATCCATCTTTATTCTTTGGCATCTGTGGGCCTCCCATTGCAGTGACCTCTCTCGTTGCAGAGCACCAGCTCTGGGCACATGCATTCCAGAGCGCTGGCTCATAATTGGACAGCTGCTCCTCAGCATGTGGGATCTTCCCAGGCCAGGGATCGAACCAGTGCCCCTTGCACTGCAAGTTGGACTCTTTACCCACTGGACTACCAGGGAAACCAGATAGTGGTATTTTTTGTTTTAATGATTTTAATTTTTAAAAAACATTCTGTTATTATTGTAGCTGTTGTTTTACATCAAGTATAGGTGCTTGCAGTAGAACTAGTGCAAAGAAAGTTATTTATTCATTCTTTACTTAATGAGTAGTGTCAATTCACTTTCCATGACAACTACAGTTTATCTGTTTACTCTCTCTTCCTTTCTCAATCAAATTGGGTAATCATGTGATATTAAACCCAAATACCTTTTAAATTTAAATTTGATTTTTTATATTCCAAGACAATATAGTCTAATTAAAACCATGGAATTTGGAGCTTAAAGATCTCTGGTTGACTTATACTGACCACTTGTGTGAAGTTAGACAAATTTTTTGGATTCATAAAGTTCTCATCATTACAGTAATTTAAGTTCTCTGAAACTCTTTGTCAACTGTGACATGGAAATATAAAACTATCTTCTCTAGGTGTCAGAATTATATGAGTTATTACATATAAATTGTCTAGCACATAAAATTGCCCTAAATCCACTATTCCTTAGAATTTTAATGGGTTAGTATATCAGTTGGGATTAAGTTCAGCTATATATAGGTGATATAGGAGATATAGGCGGCCAGTCCTATTTATGGTATGAATTTAGGCTCTTCTAGATTTCTGTTCCAACACTTAAAAAAATGAGAGTGATAATAATATTGCAATATTTTGGATCCCAGGAGGAAGAAACATGTAGGAAGTATTTATCACAGTGTTTATACACAGAAAAGTACAATTAAAAAAAAAGCAAAATGCAGTCAGTCAGGTTAGTCATAACCAATTACTTGACAAAGAATCTCAAAACACAGGATGTTTATCACAAGGAATGAAGAGTACATCCACCAAAACTCTGACAGTAAATTATGGTTCACTTACATTGTTTAGATTGAAAATAAACAACTTGGAAAATTGCACTTCTAGTAACAAATCCCCTGCTATTCCATTTTAGGGCATGCAACACCACTCTCCTGGGGCTTCCCAAGTGGCTCAGTGGTAAAGATCCACCTGCCAACACAGAGACACAAGAAACATGGGTTTCATCCCTGGGTCAGGAAGATTCCTGCTCCAGTATGCCTGCCTGAAAAAAAGGGTTCATGGAAAGAGGAACCTGGTAGGGCGTAGGCCAGGGGATCACAAAGAGTTGGATATGACTGAACAACTGAGTACACTACCACTCTTACAGGCTAATGTCCCCCTTGTGGCACAGCATGCCATATATTCTCAGTCTATCAACTGGATACAAATGGTATCACCATCATCATCAACATCACTCCACAAGCTCCATACAAGGTCATCTGTTCAGACAATTTCATTCATCATATCTACATTAATGTCAGTTAACATGGCTTCTACCTCATTCCTAAAAGACATTTCATTTCTGTCTCAATTGGTAATAACCCCAGTCAATTCTATAGCTAACTTTTATAAGCATTTTATTGTTCTTTCAGTATTTTCCCTCTAGGGCATGGCAGAAATATTAAAAATTCTTTCTAAGAGAAAATTATATAATGAATAAAAATGCTTTACCTTTCCTACTAAATATTCTCTAATAATTATCTGGAATGCTATGATTATTACCTTCTAAATAGCAACTGAACGATTTTGTTAAAAATGTCTCAGACTAATTTTTTTTTCATTTTTGCTTATGGTTCTAGAAATTCTTATTTCCCCAAACATTTCCAGAACCTATGGGAGCCAAATAATTCATTCATGAGTACCAATTCTTCATTGTACTATATATAAATTGCAAAAAGGGAGATATTTTCATCTAATGCATGAATTCTGTCAACTAACAGAATGGAATAACCTCCCACAATCATGACTTTTTCCTTCCCAATCTCAACCAAAGAGAGCAGGTCCAAGCAACTTGTGAAGTCCAAGTAGACTTTTACCATAGAGGAGTCTATTGTCTGATAGATCCTGTACTCAATTTTCCAAATGATGAACCAACAGTGAAACTGGTAGACATGGAAAATCTGGTTAGTTCAGGATTGAGTATCTTCTAAAACTATAACCATATGAATCATGGGACAAGTCCATTTTATTATACTAAAACTTCCTCTTTGCACTAGTGGTCATGAAAACGTTTTATTGCCAAATGTAGATCATTTCACCTCCCATGAAACTGTGATTCCTAAAACACAAAACCCAAGAAAGATGTGCATTGGGCAGCATCAGCAAAGCCAGCTAATTTATCAAGAGACAGATAAAAAAGTCCACATGTTTCACTTTGCCAGTAAGCTTATCTGCTTCATCTGATGCCAACAACTCAAGCCTATGAACAGACGATATATTGAATAAAGGAATCTTTTCAAATTCATGGATTACTTCAGTTCTCATCTTTTCAGTGTATCATTGTTTCAAGGATTCCTTCTATCATTTTAGAGGCAGCAAATGGACTATTGTGCCATGTCAGTATTCTAAAGGTGCTTAGATAAAAACTGCATTTTCCTTCTGAGAATCCTATCAGGACAAAGGTCATATTTTGGAATCAATTATTCTGTATCCTGAGATTTCCAGAATTCTATTTTATAGAAAACTGAACACAACATACTTCAGTGAAGTTTTAACTTTCCATTATTTGTCAAAAATTGTTATATAATAAATAAACAAGAGACTTCTAATTGGGGAGGAGAAAAATAACTCAATTTAAACAATTATGTACTCCTGGGGAATGCAATTCTGTAATCACAAAATTTTTGCCACAATAGATCACAATAGAACTCAGTCCTCTTGGTTTGTTTCTCAATAGGAATCTATGAGACTATAGTAACAGTCACATTCCACATTAGAAATTCATTTTCTATAGACTTGAATTTGCCAGTGTCCAATTCTTCATTGTACTATATATAAATTGCAAAAAGGGAGATATTTTCATCTAATGCATGAATTCTGTCAACTAACAGAATGGAATAACCTCCCACAATCATGACTTTTTCCTTCCCAATCTCAACCAAAGAGAGCAGGTCCAAGCAACTTGTGAAGTCCAAGTAGACTTTTACCATAGAGGAGTCTATTGTCTGATAGATCCTGTACTCAATTTTCCAAATGATGAACCAACAGTGAAACTGGTAGACATGGAAAATCTGGTTAGTTCAGGATTGAGTATCTTCTAAAACTATAACCATATGAATCATGGGACAAGTCCATTTTATTATACTAAAACTTCCTCTTTGCACTAGTGGTCATGAAAACGTTTTATTGCCAAATGTAGATCATTTCACCTCCCATGAAACTGTGATTCCTAAAACACAAAACCCAAGAAAGATGTGCATTGGGCAGCATCAGCAAAGCCAGCTAATTTATCAAGAGACAGATAAAAAAGTCCACATGTTTCACTTTGCCAGTAAGCTTATCTGCTTCATCTGATGCCAACAACTCAAGCCTATGAACAGACGATATATTGAATAAAGGAATCTTTTCAAATTCATGGATTACTTCAGTTCTCATCTTTTCAGTGTATCATTGTTTCAAGGATTCCTTCTATCATTTTAGAGGCAGCAAATGGACTATTGTGCCATGTCAGTATTCTAAAGGTGCTTAGATAAAAACTGCATTTTCCTTCTGAGAATCCTATCAGGACAAAGGTCATATTTTGGAATCAATTATTCTGTATCCTGAGATTTCCAGAATTCTATTTTATAGAAAACTGAACACAACATACTTCAGTGAAGTTTTAACTTTCCATTATTTGTCAAAAATTGTTATATAATAAATAAACAAGAGACTTCTAATTGGGGAGGAGAAAAATAACTCAATTTAAACAATTATGTACTCCTGGGGAATGCAATTCTGTAATCACAAAATTTTTGCCACAATAGATCACAATAGAACTCAGTCCTCTTGGTTTGTTTCTCAATAGGAATCTATGAGACTATAGTAACAGTCACATTCCACATTAGAAATTCATTTTCTATAGACTTGAATTTGCCAGTGACCAATTCTGGAAGCTGCTCAACCTTGAAAAGCTTATTAAGTTCACTTATTTCACCTCTGCACTATATTGAAGGAATCATCACGAGATATCCTGAAGGTCCCTATGGAATCTCTGTGGTTAACAAGAAGGTAGTAGGAGTGTAGTGTTAGTCGCTCAGTCATGTGTAACTCTTTGAGATCCCATGGACCATAGTCCACCAGGCTCCTCTGTTCCATGGAATTCTCTATACAAGAACACTGGAGTGGCTTGCCATTCTCTTCTCCAGGGAATATTCTTGACCCAGGGATTGAACCTGAGTTTCCTGTATTTCAGACGTTTTCTTTACTGTCTGAGCTACCAGGCAGGCCTCAAGAGGAATGGGAGAATTTGTTATTTTACCCTCAGCATAGAGAAGAACTGCACGATAATCACAAGGGGAGGCTGGTGTTGATACAGCCAAGGGTGATGTATGAGTGAAACAAGGCTGCCATTTGCAAAATGATCAGCCTTATTTCTTGTGATGTGGAGCTCACTTAGAAGATGCTGTGCATTTGTTGCACAAGCCAATAGTAAATTGAAGAGGCTCAGCTTACACTGTTGGGAGCATGGAGGCTGACAGAATGAGCTTTCTGAGTGAGAGGCGTTGAAGCCTGAAGGTATTGTGAAAGGAACTGATATGTTTAAAACGTTTTACATGTCATTGTTCAGTGCAAGGCCCTTCCCAGGTGTTAGGAGAGTAATAATGCCACTTCCCTTAAAATGCTTTTCATAGGACAACAGATCATATGACCTCTATGGATTCCTCCCCTACTGTAAGTCTTAAGTTCTATGTGTTCAGTCAAGATTTGAGGCTCAGTCAAGGTTTTAGGCCTTATATGAAAAAACAGAAGGATTGTGTGATGGGCTTTTGGCTCTCAGCGAGCTTACGATCTATTGATAGGATAAAAGTTTAGAGAAGAAACACATGTCAAGAGCAATATATTTCACCACAAATAAGGACCCAACTATCTCAGGGTTCCCGTATTTTTTGAATCTATGAGACTATAGTAACAGTCACATTCCACATTAGAAATTCATTTTCTATAGACTTGAATTTGCCAGTGACCAATTCTGGAAGCTGCTCAACCTTGAAAAGCTTATTAAGTTCACTTATTTCACCTCTGCACTATATTGAAGGAATCATCACGAGATATCCTGAAGGTCCCTATGGAATCTCTGTGGTTAACAAGAAGGTAGTAGGAGTGTAGTGTTAGTCGCTCAGTCATGTGTAACTCTTTGAGATCCCATGGACCATAGTCCACCAGGCTCCTCTGTTCCATGGAATTCTCTATACAAGAACACTGGAGTGGCTTGCCATTCTCTTCTCCAGGGAATATTCTTGACCCAGGGATTGAACCTGAGTTTCCTGTATTTCAGACGTTTTCTTTACTGTCTGAGCTACCAGGCAGGCCTCAAGAGGAATGGGAGAATTTGTTATTTTACCCTCAGCATAGAGAAGAACTGCACGATAATCACAAGGGGAGGCTGGTGTTGATACAGCCAAGGGTGATGTATGAGTGAAACAAGGCTGCCATTTGCAAAATGATCAGCCTTATTTCTTGTGATGTGGAGCTCACTTAGAAGATGCTGTGCATTTGTTGCACAAGCCAATAGTAAATTGAAGAGGCTCAGCTTACACTGTTGGGAGCATGGAGGCTGACAGAATGAGCTTTCTGAGTGAGAGGCGTTGAAGCCTGAAGGTATTGTGAAAGGAACTGATATGTTTAAAACGTTTTACATGTCATTGTTCAGTGCAAGGCCCTTCCCAGGTGTTAGGAGAGTAATAATGCCACTTCCCTTAAAATGCTTTTCATAGGACAACAGATCATATGACCTCTATGGATTCCTCCCCTACTGTAAGTCTTAAGTTCTATGTGTTCAGTCAAGATTTGAGGCTCAGTCAAGGTTTTAGGCCTTATATGAAAAAACAGAAGGATTGTGTGATGGGCTTTTGGCTCTCAGCGAGCTTACGATCTATTGATAGGATAAAAGTTTAGAGAAGAAACACATGTCAAGAGCAATATATTTCACCACAAATAAGGACCCAACTATCTGTCAGGGTTGTTCATCATTGTATGTCCAATATTTCAAAGAAGCTGGTGTGTTGTAGGAGATCTGCAGTTATTTTCAAGTAAGAGAATAATTCTGTACAAAATACACTCCAGTCAAGAACAGAATTTTCAAAGCTGAATAGATTTACCCTCAAAGACAATATACGGTACAATTTTACTTATATAACATTCTTGAAATGACAACAAATTGGAAGTGGAGAAGAGACACGTGATGGCCAGGAGCTTGTAAGGGTAGATAGGGAGGTGGTTTTGGTTGTATGAGGTTAGCACAAGGGATCCTCTGATGGAACCACTGTGTATTTAATTGTGGTGATAATTGTATGAATCTACACATATGATAAAATTGTCTGGAACAAATATACACACATACTCATGCTTACGCAGGCACACACAGACACACGAATGCATGTAAAATTGGTGAATTCTAAACAAGGTTGGTGAAGAGATTCGGTATCAACATCCTTTTTGTGATTCTGTATTACAGTTAAACAACTGAGGCAAACTGAGTAAAGAGTATAGAGAATTTCTCTGCCTTTAGGTCTTATAATCGCATGTGGATCTATAATTATTGCAAAATAAAAAGGTTGAAAAAATTGCAAAACTCTGAATCAGTTCATTGGAGAAGAGTTCACAGAGATGAAGGACTGAGTTGGCATTTGGATAGGAAGAGAAGAGAGGGCATGGGTGATGTTGAGAGTGGGCTAGAAAGACATCTTATGAAAACCTCCAACGGAAAGTGGTCCATGGATGACAGTATGGAAGAGGCTAGGTGCATGGTTTGGCAATTTGGGTAGAGAAAGTATGAATTCTCTACGCTCTGAAGGCAGGGCTCTTTATCTGCATTAAGGGATGGCATGATATGAGCATGAAAGAAGCTAACATACATGGAAAGCCTAGCTCAGATTTTGGCACACGACATATATTTAGCAAATATAGATTCCTTTTCCTGCCCTTGGACACAGTCCTACAGGTAAACTAAGGGATCCTGGGTCAAGTTCAAGGCAATTTGCTGAACATTCTGACCACTCCTCTGTGTTGGGGAAGCTAAGGAGGAGGACAGTGCCAGGAGAGAGGCCTGTCACTCATAAGCTGGGCTTAGCTTCAGCATTAACCCAGTTTGCAGAGAAGGTGAGGAGGAGTCGGGAACTGTCCCAAGTCTGCAGTGAAAGGTGTGCCTTATCTAAAAAGAGGAGAGAGACAATGCAGACCAGTGGTCACAACCACAGCCGGCAGACAGGCCACCAGGTCCTACCGGGTTTATTGCCTCTGCTTATACTGGACAAGGCAAGGAAATAAAGCCAGGTTGTCTTGTAAAGAACCCATCTGCCAGAGCAGGAGATGTATGAGATGCAAGTTCAATCCCTGGGTTGGGGAGACCTTCGGGAGAATGGAATGGCAACACACTCCAGTATTCTTGCCCGAAGAATCCCATGGACAGAGGAGCCTGACAGGCTAGATGAGGTCTCAAAATCAGACATGACTGAAGCAACTGAGCACACATGTCTTCTGGGCAGTGACACCACGCTCCAGGCTGAGCCCAGGCAGAGTGTCACTGCTCAGGCTCTGTGCATGGTCAGCCAGGATCCAAACTGCTGGAGAAACCAGCTGGACTAGTAAGGACACTCCCCTTGAGCAACAACTACAGCAGCCGCAGGAACAAAAGAGAAAACTTTTTAAATAAAATGTTTGCCCACACACCAACAATTTTCTTAAATATACATTGAAAATCAGCACCAATTTGGAGACAGATGAAAGATCTAAAATGATAAATTTTCAAGGAGTGTTTCTCCCTAGTTTCCTCTAATTTCAAAATTAAAAATGATTACCATTTTGAAATTTTGGTTTGTTTGTGTCTACTCGTGAGTGTGCTTGAGTATGTGTGTATACGTATGTTTTGTCTACAATGAGTATTAGTACTTTCTGCTATTTTATTCCAGAGAAGAAAAACAGATTGAGAGACCCTAGACTGACAATATACAGTTTTGTAAATACAACATGTAATGAAACAAGCATTTACCAACAGGCATTATCTGCAACAGTACACATTCCTACAGGTAAACTAAGGGATCCTGGGTCAAGTTCAAGGCAATTTGCTGAACATTCTGACCACTCCTCTGTGTTGGGGAAGCTAAGGAGGAGGACAGTGCCAGGAGAGAGGCCTGTCACTCATAAGCTGGGCTTAGCTTCAGCATTAACCCAGTTTGCAGAGAAGGTGAGGAGGAGTCGGAACTGTCCCAAATCTGCAGTGAAAGGTGTGCCTTATCTAAAAGAGGAGAGAGACAATGCAGACCAGTGGTCACAACCACAGCCGGCAGACAGGCCACCAGGTCCTACCGGGTTTATTGCCTCTGCTTATACTGGACAAGGCAAGGAAATAAAGCCAGGTTGTCTTGTAAAGAACCCATCTGCCAGAGCAGGAGATGTATGAGATGCAAGTTCAATCCCTGGGTTGGGGAGACCTTCGGGAGAATGGAATGGCAACACACTCCAGTATTCTTGCCCGAAGAATCCCATGGACAGAGGAGCCTGACAGGCTAGATGAGGTCTCAAAATCAGACATGACTGAAGCAACTGAGCACACATGTCTTCTGGGCAGTGACACCACGCTCCAGGCTGAGCCCAGGCAGAGTGTCACTGCTCAGGCTCTGTGCATGGTCAGCCAGGATCCAAACTGCTGGAGAAACCAGCTGGACTAGTAAGGACACTCCCCTTGAGCAACAACTACAGCAGCCGCAGGAACAAAAGAGAAAACTTTTTAAATAAAATGTTTGCCCACACACCAACAATTTTCTTAAATATACATTGAAAATCAGCACCAATTTGGAGACAGATGAAAGATCTAAAATGATAAATTTTCAAGGAGTGTTTCTCCCTAGTTTCCTCTAATTTCAAAATTAAAAATGATTACCATTTTGAAATTTTGGTTTGTTTGTGTCTACTCGTGAGTGTGCTTGAGTATGTGTGTATACGTATGTTTTGTCTACAATGAGTATTAGTACTTTCTGCTATTTTATTCCAGAGAAGAAAAACAGATTGGAGAGACCCTAGACTGACAATATACAGTTTTGTAAATACAACATGTAATGAAACAAGCATTTACCAACAGGCATTATCTGCAACAGTACACATTCCATGGCTGAGCAGTACAAAATATATTTGGAACTATTGCTGTACAGCACACTACTGATGTAGGAGGATCATGTTTATTGAGACATACAGCAAACTCAAGGAGCTGATCACACACAAGAGAAGAATCTAAATTGATCTCCAAATTTCTGCTGCTTTCAGGTAATAAAAACCTAACACTCTGGACTTTAAACAAAGTATCTGTCAAAATGGACAGTTACTTTGATCCAGTCAGGAACATCAAGAGAATAAGTCAACATTTTTTTGTTATTGTGATAGTGTTTTTGGCTTTGCTTTCAATGTGCTTTTTCGTATAGTTCTATTTTCGTTGCTATTGATACATCGGGCAGCCAATCATGAAAAACAATGTCCATGTCACTGAAATGGCCTCCAGGCATCCAGTATATCTACATTGGGGTTAAACATCTGTGTGAAGATGTGACAGCACACCCTATAAAAGGTATTAGTGAGTCATATAGACTTTCTGTAATAACCAAACAGTAAAGAATATAGCTTTTTAAAGGTCTCTCCATGGCTGATCTCATGACTCAAAGATAAGACACTGTGCTGCAAGGTAAGTAATAAAATCTGGTGGATACTCTGGGCGAGCTTGTGACAAATCATATCAAAGTATTATTAAAGAAAGAACTTGAGACCCAAGACTATTATTGATTCTTGACAGAATTTCTTATAAATAAAGTGTTGCAATCAGGTCCTGGACTTACCAAGGTCCTGGTAGAATTCTTCCTATTACAGGGGAGACTGCAAAATAGTAATGCTCCATTAGTGAAAGCCGAATGCCTCTGTGTGCAGCGCCACAAGGATGGGTCATGGTCGAAAGAGAGCCAGTAAGAAGACAATTTCAAAGGCCTTTTAAGGCCCTTTTGCTGATCTCTTTTTGAAATGGGAAAAGCTGCCTCAAAGCTTCCACAGGAAGCAGTCTGTGCCCTGACTGTGTTAGCAGAATGAATCTGTGACCCTTCCCAGCACTAAGGACACACCTCCATTAGTGTCCATATTCTTACAGGGAAGAGCCTGATACAGTCAACTGAAATGACAGGGTGATAAATATAAAACCACTATCATCAATAAGACTGGAATGTAAAAGCACTTAGTTTCAGCCTAAGTAACTCACAGAAAGTTTGGTTTCAAGAACCAATGCGTCATCCATCACTACTCTACCTTCTGTTGACAAAGTAATTGTAAGATATCTAGAATGGAGGTTCAATACGAGCTGACATTTTTGAAAGGAGGAATTGTGTGCCGTACTTACTCATTAAATGTATTTTTCCTTCACTAAAGATGTTTCTTTTTTTAGTTTATGTATGAATAACTTTAACTAAAGTTCCCTTGACACCCTGACTTTGCTCTGAATAGCACCTATGTTCATTAACATAAAATCTGAAAGAAAATAATTTTAATGTAGTTTTTTTTAACACTTCAAAAGCCTCTAACAAATTGATCGAGCACAATTATGCATTCTAAAGGGAATTATAAAGAGATCACAGAAGGTTGAAAAGTTTTAGTTAAAAAAACAACAAAAACCTTGGGGTGAAAAAGAAAAGAGAAATAGGCAGTTAATGTGAAACTTTGATGCACAGTGAATAAAAGTGAACTTAGACATTTTAGGCATGACTCAAAGATAAGACACTGTGCTGCAAGGTAAGTAATAAAATCTGGTGGATACTCTGGGCGAGCTTGTGACAAATCATATCAAAGTATTATTAAAGAAAGAACTTGAGACCCAAGACTATTATTGATTCTTGACAGAATTTCTTATAAATAAAGTGTTGCAATCAGGTCCTGGACTTACCAAGGTCCTGGTAGAATTCTTCCTATTACAGGGGAGACTGCAAAATAGTAATGCTCCATTAGTGAAAGCCGAATGCCTCTGTGTGCAGCGCCACAAGGATGGGTCATGGTCGAAAGAGAGCCAGTAAGAAGACAATTTCCAAAGGCCTTTTAAGGCCCTTTTTGCTGATCTCTTTTTGAAATGGGAAAAGCTGCCTCAAAGCTTCCACAGGAAGCAGTCTGTGCCCTGACTGTGTTAGCAGAATGAATCTGTGACCCTTCCCAGCACTAAGGACACACCTCCATTAGTGTCCATATTCTTACAGGGAAGAGCCTGATACAGTCAACTGAAATGACAGGGTGATAAATATAAAACCACTATCATCAATAAGACTGGAATGTAAAAGCACTTAGTTTCAGCCTAAGTAACTCACAGAAAGTTTGGTTTCAAGAACCAATGCGTCATCCATCACTACTCTACCTTCTGTTGACAAAGTAATTGTAAGATATCTAGAATGGAGGTTCAATACGAGCTGACATTTTTGAAAGGAGGAATTGTGTGCCGTACTTACTCATTAAATGTATTTTTCCTTCACTAAAGATGTTTCTTTTTTTAGTTTATGTATGAATAACTTTAACTAAAGTTCCCTTGACACCCTGACTTTGCTCTGAATAGCACCTATGTTCATTAACATAAAATCTGAAAGAAAATAATTTTAATGTAGTTTTTTTTAACACTTCAAAAGCCTCTAACAAATTGATCGAGCACAATTATGCATTCTAAAGGGAATTATAAAGAGATCACAGAAGGTTGAAAAGTTTTAGTTAAAAAAAAAACAACAAAAAAACCTTGGGGTGAAAAAGAAAAGAGAAATAGGCAGTTAATGTGAAACTTTGATGCACAGTGAATAAAAGTGAACTTAGACATTTTAGGCATTTTTAAAATTTCCTATAAATGCAGTGTTCACAGAGAAGAATAAACAAGAACCCATAGCAAGATGAGGCGCAGATAATTTGACAGAATGAGATATGCTTTTCGTTAGTGTAAGGACTTTGGATTCAGACAGATCTGAGTTTAAATTTCTGGTCTGCCATTTACTTACCTGTATGATAATGAGAAAGTTACTTTTTTTTCTTTTTAAGACTTGGTTTCCTCACATTTATGTGAGAATTAAATAATTCAATTTTTAAAGCATTTAACATTCAGTTTCACACATACAAAGCATGTAACCATTTAGTCCTCTCAATCCTCATTTCAAGGAAATCATGAGATGACCAGTTTTTCCTTTTTAAAATCCTACAGAATTATTATTTTGGCGGTGGGAAGAACAAATTATCCTCGAAAGTTCCAGGATAGAAATAGGAAAAACTTTTATTTGTGATGGTTACACCAATTTCAAAATTTCTACAACTGTTCATCCACAAGGGTGATAATTCTTGGAACTTCTTTGTTCTATATATTGTTCTCAATGCGATTGCTTTTTGCAAAGTTCAGTTAAATCCTGCTTTCTCCATGGAGCCATTCCAGATTCTTCCAGGAAGATTTCCACTCCTCTAGAGTCATATTGTTTAACTTAATCTCCACTATATTGTGAGTTCCTGAAGATCAGTGTCTCATTTTCCTTCATACCCTTCAGTACCTAGCCACTGGCCTTTTCTGATGGCAAATACTCAAGAAATGTGCATTGACTATAGATCAATTATACTTCAATAAAAACAAATAAATACATATATCGAATGTCTATTGGTTTGCTGTCTTACAAAAACAGACCAAGGGCAAAACCCCAGAACCTGAAACAAAATTCTTAAACAGCTCAACCATGAAACTAGCCCTATTTCATTTTGCAAATATGATCATTGTGACCACCATGCAGAGCTGCTGAAAGTCCATCAAAACCACTTACTGAACCCTAAAGCATTATGAATAAGGGATATGCAAAAGAAATAAAAAGCTGTACACAAATCTTTGGGAAACTTGCTCTCTCACTGAGAAAATATACATGAGAGGGATGTTAAAAACACACTATCACCATATGTAGGTTATAAATCCTAGACTGCCAGGCAATAAACCTCAGCGGATATGTTCCTGGTTGCCCCAAGCCATTGTATATAAGTTATAGTGCAGAGAGTGTATCAGTAAAACCCCTGCTGCGAGACTTGGTTTCCTCACATTTATCTGAGATTAAATTTCTTTCAAGATTTAACTAGTAATAAAAGTACTTTTTCTTTTTATGACTTGGTTTCCTCACATTTATGTGAGAATTAAATAATTCAATTTTTAAAGCATTTAACATTCAGTTTCACACATACAAAGCATGTAACCATTTAGTCCTCTCAATCCTCATTTCAAGGAAATCATGAGATGACCAGTTTTTCCTTTTTAAAATCCTACAGAATTATTATTTTGGCGGTGGGAAGAACAAATTATCCTCGAAAGTTCCAGGATAGAAATAGGAAAAACTTTTATTTGTGATGGTTACACCAATTTCAAAATTTCTACAACTGTTCATCCACAAGGGTGATAATTCTTGGAACTTCTTTGTTCTATATATTGTTCTCAATGCGATTGCTTTTTGCAAAGTTCAGTTAAATCCTGCTTTCTCCATGGAGCCATTCCAGATTCTTCCAGGAAGATTTCCACTCCTCTAGAGTCATATTGTTTAACTTAATCTCCACTATATTGTGAGTTCCTGAAGATCAGTGTCTCATTTTCCTTCATACCCTTCAGTACCTAGCCACTGGCCTTTTCTGATGGCAAATACTCAAGAAATGTGCATTGACTATAGATCAATTATACTTCAATAAAAACAAATAAATACATATATCGAATGTCTATTGGTTTGCTGTCTTACAAAAACAGACCAAGGGCAAAACCCCAGAACCTGAAACAAAATTCTTAAACAGCTCAACCATGAAACTAGCCCTATTTCATTTTGCAAATATGATCATTGTGACCACCATGCAGAGCTGCTGAAAGTCCATCAAAACCACTTACTGAACCCTAAAGCATTATGAATAAGGGATATGCAAAAGAAATAAAAAGCTGTACACAAATCTTTGGGAAACTTGCTCTCTCACTGAGAAAATATACATGAGAGGGATGTTAAAAACACACTATCACCATATGTAGGTTATAAATCCTAGACTGCCAGGCAATAAACCTCAGCGGATATGTTCCTGGTTGCCCCAAGCCATTGTATATAAGTTATAGTGCAGAGAGTGTATCAGTAAAACTCTGCTGGACCTGTTACTCTGCATGAGGCTAGATTTACACTTAGCTAGAATGCACAGGTGACCAGGACAAATCTGCTCTCTTTCTTTCAAGTGACAGCACTTCCTAGTGGCCAATTATGTGTGCTGTGGTGACAATAAGCCTTGTATAATTTGCCAGATCTCTTGTTTTTATCAGTGTGACCTGGGACAAGTCACTCAGTCTCTCAATGATGTACTTTTCTCATTTGCAATATGAGACTGAAAAATAGGATCTTCCTCATACCATGCAGGGAGGTGAGGAGATTAAATTAATAAATTCAAGGGTAGCAGTCAGAACAGTACCTGACACAAAGTGAAAACTAAAGAATCACTATTTATCATTAACTGTTTCCTAGAAAGCAGCATATTTTGGCAAGTGCACCGTTTACTAAAGCTCTTAACTTCTTGGTAAAATTCATTCTTCCAAATTTATGAGCTCATCTTATGCTGGATTACTGTTTGGATTTTCCCTGTTCTCTAACCTACACTGGCCTTATGGATTAAAACTGCAAGGACATAAAGAAGAACAAGGTTTCAGGACCTGACAGTGGTATCTAAGGCAACTTGTACTTAGATATTAGTGAGAATTATGAAATGGGGTGGTGAAGGAGTTGATATCACAGAGAATGTCAATCATTTAACTGAGAGTATGGGGCAGGAAACTAGAGACTTTAGGCATGTGCTGCTCTTGTTATAGTAACACTTTGCCCTGTATTTTACTTGTGTATCTATTTCCCAAAGCTCTCCAGTGTTTTTATAATAAAAGCAGTGATGCTTTTATTATTCCTACTTTCAAACTGAGAAAACTGAGGCTCTGGGATATTAAGTGACTTATCCCGGATCAGACAGATAGCATGTGCTGAATTCAGGGTCAGAACCCAAGTCTGACTTCAAGCGCATTAGTCTTTCAAAGATATTCTTCTCCCTATGAGATAGTTCTCAAAGTAGGAGAAAATTGCTTTGCCAGGAATCAAACATAAGACCTACCTTTCACCCTGTAACTTACCATGAAATTTCTCTGACTAAGAACAATAGCAAAAATAAATACCTTTTGCTTTAATGTTCCTTTCTGCTACAACACTTGGGTCCCTGGAGCACTTGAACCTGTTACTCTGCATGAGGCTAGATTTACACTTAGCTAGAATGCACAGGTACAAATTGCTCTCTTTCTTTCAAGTGACAGCACTTCCTAGTGGCCAATTATGTGTGCTGTGGTGACAATAAGCCTTGTATAATTTGCCAGATCTCTTGTTTTTATCAGTGTGACCTGGGACAAGTCACTCAGTCTCTCAATGATGTACTTTTCTCATTTGCAATATGAGACTGAAAAATAGGATCTTCCTCATACCATGCAGGGAGGTGAGGAGATTAAATTAATAAATTCAAGGGTAGCAGTCAGAACAGTACCTGACACAAAGTGAAAACTAAAGAATCACTATTTATCATTAACTGTTTCCTAGAAAGCAGCATATTTTGGCAAGTGCACCGTTTACTAAAGCTCTTAACTTCTTGGTAAAATTCATTCTTCCAAATTTATGAGCTCATCTTATGCTGGATTACTGTTTGGATTTTCCCTGTTCTCTAACCTACACTGGCCTTATGGATTAAAACTGCAAGGACATAAAGAAGAACAAGGTTTCAGGACCTGACAGTGGTATCTAAGGCAACTTGTACTTAGATATTAGTGAGAATTATGAAATGGGGTGGTGAAGGGAGTTGATATCACAGAGAATGTCAATCATTTAACTGAGAGTATGGGGCAGGAAACTAGAGACTTTAGGCATGTGCTGCTCTTGTTATAGTAACACTTTGCCCTGTATTTTACTTGTGTATCTATTTCCCAAAGCTCTCCAGTGTTTTTATAATAAAAGCAGTGATGCTTTTATTATTCCTACTTTCAAACTGAGAAAACTGAGGCTCTGGGATATTAAGTGACTTATCCCGGATCAGACAGATAGCATGTGCTGAATTCAGGGTCAGAACCCAAGTCTGACTTCAAGCGCATTAGTCTTTCAAAGATATTCTTCTCCCTATGAGATAGTTCTCAAAGTAGGAGAAAATTGCTTTGCCAGGAATCAAACATAAGACCTACCTTTCACCCTGTACACTGTTAGAGCCATCAGTAAATTTTCTCTAGAATCTAGAGAACAATCAGCATTAATGAGAATCCAACATATGTGTCATTTACACTAAAAAGAGAACCTGGAATTCCTCACCATGATACTTTCTCTGCCCTAATGCAAAATTTAAAAGACAAAAATCAAATACTCTTTTGCTGTTTAGATGCTCTGTTTCTGCTTTCTGCTACAACACTTGGGTCCCTGGAGCACTTGAACCCATTTATTTTCCATCTGTTTCTTACCTTCCTAAAGCAGCTTTATTGGACCCCAGAAGGCTTTGTTTCTCTCAATTAGGGAGGAGAGAAGCACTCAAAGACATACAGGGTGCACCAGAGATTTTTCAGGTAGGCAAGGAGGATAAACAGGTTCAAGAGTCCAGGAATGTAGATATCAGATCCTGTTGCACACTGATATACGTTGACCCGACTGACTTTTGGCTGCAGGATTACAATTCAAGAAGACATGAACCTAGGAGTCCATTTTGGGGGGTTGGGGAGCTGACTGTGCCATCGAGGGGTGATGCTTAGGGTGTTGCTAAGAAATAGACTCACAAATTAGTGGGAGGGTGCATTTTTATGCATAAGATTAAAATGTAAAGAAGGGTTTAAGGGTGCCACAGGGCGGCAGAATATTCAGGAGTCTTGGGGAATCAATTTTCTCCCTGAGGATGGCCTCAGGCTTATCCCTCTGAAACAAGAACATCTAAAGCTTATCATTTTGTACCATTGACTGGCTGCTCCTGGAGAGAATACCCTGTGAAACTCTGGAAGGTGTTTCTCGAGAGCCATGCCCGGTTTAATGGCCTCTGTTTGGATCCAATTAGGACTGACTTGGGAAACTGGGAGAATACAAAATCAGCAGGGGTGAGAAGACGCAGTAGAAAGCAAAGGCAACTCATTCATAGCTTTCAGAGGGCAAAGGGGACTCATTCACAGCTTTTCAGGTATCTGGAAAAAGTGCTCACTCCTGACTTCTCTTACTCCAAATTGTTATGAGAGCCAATTATTCCACCTATTAAGGTTTTAATGTGAGTCTTTCAAAGATATTCTTCTCCCTATGAGATAGTTCTCAAAGTAGGAGAAAATTGCTTTGCCAGGAATCAAACATAAGACCTACCTTTCACCCTGTACACTGTTAGAGCCATCAGTAAATTTTCTCTAGAATCTAGAGAACAATCAGCATTAATGAGAATCCAACATATGTGTCATTTACACTAAAAAGAGAACCTGGAATTCCTCACCATGATACTTTCTCTGCCCTAATGCAAAATTTAAAAGACAAAAATCAAATACTCTTTTGCTGTTTAGATGCTCTGTTTCTGCTTTCTGCTACAACACTTGGGTCCCTGGAGCACTTGAACCCATTTATTTTCCATCTGTTTCTTACCTTCCTAAAGCAGCTTTATTGGACCCCAGAAGGCTTTGTTTCTCTCAATTAGGGAGGAGAGAAGCACTCAAAGACATACAGGGTGCACCAGAGATTTTCAGGTAGGCAAGGAGGATAAACAGGTTCAAGAGTCCAGGAATGTAGATATCAGATCCTGTTGCACACTGATATACGTTGACCCGACTGACTTTTGGCTGCAGGATTACAATTCAAGAAGACATGAACCTAGGAGTCCATTTTGGGGGGTTGGGGAGCTGACTGTGCCATCGAGGGGTGATGCTTAGGGTGTTGCTAAGAAATAGACTCACAAATTAGTGGGAGGGTGCATTTTTATGCATAAGATTAAAATGTAAAGAAGGGTTTAAGGGTGCCACAGGGCGGCAGAATATTCAGGAGTCTTGGGGAATCAATTTTCTCCCTGAGGATGGCCTCAGGCTTATCCCTCTGAAACAAGAACATCTAAAGCTTATCATTTTGTACCATTGACTGGCTGCTCCTGGAGAGAATACCCTGTGAAACTCTGGAAGGTGTTTCTCGAGAGCCATGCCCGGTTTAATGGCCTCTGTTTGGATCCAATTAGGACTGACTTGGGAAACTGGGAGAATACAAAATCAGCAGGGGTGAGAAGACGCAGTAGAAAGCAAAGGCAACTCATTCATAGCTTTCAGAGGGCAAAGGGGACTCATTCACAGCTTTTCAGGTATCTGGAAAAAGTGCTCACTCCTGACTTCTCTTACTCCAAATTGTTATGAGAGCCAATTATTCCACCTATTAAGGTTTTAATGTGGCACCAATAAGTCAAAACTGGTTTAACAACTAAGAATTATAGTTGGTATAAAATGTTTGAATTTGGGTTAATAACAAATACTATGTTATTAGACAGATGAGATTTAAAATGAGTAAGGTAAGAAATTGGGTTTATAATGGACACATTAATAGACCACTAAACTGACTTTAATGGCAGGCACAGTCAAGACACCAAATATATAACAATTCCATCTATCTTGAGCTTCCTCATCATGTCACCTAATAGAATTTTGAGTACTATTAGCACACTGATAAATGCTTATTACATATTACCCACACATGCTGTCTTTTGAATTAAAAGACAAGAACAGACGTCTGCTACTTGTCAGATTGGGTCATCTTTCCTTATTTTGATGTTGAAATGGTAAGTTTACTTCCCCAGGTTGTTTGAGGAACCACAGACTTTTCAAATTTCAGTAAAACCCTTTTGTGACCAGAATGACCATAGTTCTCACTAGATACATATTCAAAGCAACTTGAGCGAAAGACATCCAGGACAACTTTGTTAGACTGAACTGAACCATGGATTAGAGACTAGGTTGAATTGGCCATTGCTGCCTCTGCCAGGCTAAGGATCATCATCATTTGTTTATTTATAAAATATTTTTTGAGCAACTACGTTAAGCTGGTCACAGTTACTGAAAACACAATGACAAAATGCATCTGGATCTGTTTGCTCATGGGACTCAATGTTTCGTGGGAGAGATAACCAATAAATAGATAACAACAAAGACTGCATGATTATATCATCTACTTACCTTGTGGGACCTCATGAAGAGGAATAGAAACCAATACTACTTCTCTGAAGAATGACAGTTAATCAGAAGTCTAAATCATACGTAGGATTTACTCAAATAAAAAAAGGAAGAAAATGATGTATACCAAATACTAGAAGCAAAAAAGAGCTCTTCTACTCACCAAAAGGGAGTATGGTTAATAGAGACCACAAAAGGGGTTCAAGATAGTCATTGATAGCTTTCAGAGGGCAAAGGGGACTCATTCACAGCTTTTCAGGTATCTGGAAAAAGTGCTCACTCCTGACTTCTCTTACTCCAAATTGTTATGAGAGCCAATTATTCCACCTATTAAGGTTTTAATGTGGCACCAATAAGTCAAAACTGGTTTAACAACTAAGAATTATAGTTGGTATAAAATGTTTGAATTTGGGTTAATAACAAATACTATGTTATTAGACAGATGAGATTTAAAATGAGTAAGGTAAGAAATTGGGTTTATAATGGACACATTAATAGACCACTAAACTGACTTTAATGGCAGGCACAGTCAAGACACCAAATATATAACAATTCCATCTATCTTGAGCTTCCTCATCATGTCACCTAATAGAATTTTGAGTACTATTAGCACACTGATAAATGCTTATTACATATTACCCACACATGCTGTCTTTTGAATTAAAAGACAAGAACAGACGTCTGCTACTTGTCAGATTGGGTCATCTTTCCTTATTTTGATGTTGAAATGGTAAGTTTACTTCCCCAGGTTGTTTGAGGAACCACAGACTTTTCAAATTTCAGTAAAACCCTTTTGTGACCAGAATGACCATAGTTCTCACTAGATACATATTCAAAGCAACTTGAGCGAAAGACATCCAGGACAACTTTGTTAGACTGAACTGAACCATGGATTAGAGACTAGGTTGAATTGGCCATTGCTGCCTCTGCCAGGCTAAGGATCATCATCATTTGTTTATTTATAAAATATTTTTTGAGCAACTACGTTAAGCTGGTCACAGTTACTGAAAACACAATGACAAAATGCATCTGGATCTGTTTGCTCATGGGACTCAATGTTTCGTGGGAGAGATAACCAATAAATAGATAACAACAAAGACTGCATGATTATATCATCTACTTACCTTGTGGGACCTCATGAAGAGGAATAGAAACCAATACTACTTCTCTGAAGAATGACAGTTAATCAGAAGTCTAAATCATACGTAGGATTTACTCAAATAAAAAAAGGAAGAAAATGATGTATACCAAATACTAGAAGCAAAAAAGAGCTCTTCTACTCACCAAAAAAAAGGGGAGTATGGTTAATAGAGACCACTTTTTGGAGAGTATGGTAAAGATTTAGGGTTTTGTTTCAGGAGCAGTGGGAGGTCATTGAAAAGATTTAAGCAGAGGAGCCATGTGGCTAAATTCCAGCTTTTGAAAAACGCTGTCATTACTGCTATATAGAAAATAGATTGAAGGGCGGGATCAAGAGAGACAGTTCAAAGTGTAATTAGGCAGTGATTTCAGTGAAACATGTCATGTGTGAAATGATCAAGGTCTAAGTCAGGATCAGAATGCTGACAGTGGAAACAAGGAGCACTGGAAGGAAGCAAGACCCATTTTGAAAGTTGAATCAGTAAGACCTGTGATGTAGAGGATACAGGGATGGAGAGAGAGGCAGTCGTCAAGAATGAGTCCCAGATCGCTGGCACTAGAAACTTAATGGATAGAGACGCTATTTAACCACCTGAGCTTATGGTAGAGGCATAAATTCATAGGGAAATTCCATTAAAAGTACATCAATCCCTTGTCTATTGCAATAGCTTAATTTTCTGGAAGCCTTATTGATGGAGAACTTAGTTAAGTTAGAGATAACACTTCCATGGGAACCAAAATAGATATCATAAAATTCATGAGATAAAATCGTGAACCTTAATATAGAAAAGTCCCCTAACCTCTCAATCAAAACCATCTTTTACTCTTTCTTTAAGCATAACGTATTGCATTTTCTCATAAAGCATATAGGTGGCCATAGAAATGACATAAACAATATACAAAAACAAGTGAATGGCACCACAAAGTAAGTAGAAACACCCATAAGAGGACAGAAATAAAATGAGAGTATATAGTTTGTGATATGAAAAGGCATATATGGGGAGTTTTCATGTTTTATTGTATTTGACCAAGAAAGATATTCTTTCTCTTAAATTGTCCTGTATATTAACATCTTTACTCATTAAAATAATTTTCATTGTTTCTATTCCTCTGTTTTCTTCCTGTTCATTTTATTTCCCCCTCCCATTTGCTGTTCCAATTTTGGTTGTGCATTTTTCCTTGGAAATCACAAAATTAAGACTTTCAGTAATAGTTAGATCTATGAGAAAAGATGCAGTGAAGGAGTTTCTTAAAGGCAGTAAATACCCACTGGAAGACTGTAGAATCCTTTTGAGTTCCCATTAAATAATCACTAGGCTGTGATCTTAAACTCATACAGACATTTATTTTTGTATACAGATTTTATCACAATACCTAGGAATACTGATTTAAAATTGCTTTATTGAATGGATATAATGATTACCTAACCAGATAATACTGAATTATCAGAAAGAGTATTAGGGTCAGCTTGACAAGTCCAACTGTAAAGGCCAGGGGTGGGAATGCAACAAACAAAATGACAAAGAAAGGCTTTAGATTAGATCCTAGAGGGCTTTTCTTATTGTTGGGGTAAAGTACCTTTTTCATGTTACATCACCCAAGAAGATTGTGGAATTTTTGTGGCATTTAATTTAACTTGATTGATTACCATTAAACAAAAACTCGAAGAATGAGCCCCAGATCGCTGGCACTAGAAACTTAATGGATAGAGACGCTATTTAACCACCTGAGCTTATGGTAGAGGCATAAATTCATAGGGAAATTCCATTAAAAGTACATCAATCCCTTGTCTATTGCAATAGCTTAATTTTCTGGAAGCCTTATTGATGGAGAACTTAGTTAAGTTAGAGATAACACTTCCATGGGAACCAAAATAGATATCATAAAATTCATGAGATAAAATCGTGAACCTTAATATAGAAAAGTCCCCTAACCTCTCAATCAAAACCATCTTTTACTCTTTCTTTAAGCATAACGTATTGCATTTTCTCATAAAGCATATAGGTGGCCATAGAAATGACATAAACAATATACAAAAACAAGTGAATGGCACCACAAAGTAAGTAGAAACACCCATAAGAGGACAGAAATAAAATGAGAGTATATAGTTTGTGATATGAAAAGGCATATATGGGGAGTTTTCATGTTTTATTGTATTTGACCAAGAAAGATATTCTTTCTCTTAAATTGTCCTGTATATTAACATCTTTACTCATTAAAATAATTTTCATTGTTTCTATTCCTCTGTTTTCTTCCTGTTCATTTTATTTCCCCCTCCCATTTGCTGTTCCAATTTTGGTTGTGCATTTTTCCTTGGAAATCACAAAATTAAGACTTTCAGTAATAGTTAGATCTATGAGAAAAGATGCAGTGAAGGAGTTTCTTAAAGGCAGTAAATACCCACTGGAAGACTGTAGAATCCTTTTGAGTTCCCATTAAATAATCACTAGGCTGTGATCTTAAACTCATACAGACATTTATTTTTGTATACAGATTTTATCACAATACCTAGGAATACTGATTTAAAATTGCTTTATTGAATGGATATAATGATTACCTAACCAGATAATACTGAATTATCAGAAAGAGTATTAGGGTCAGCTTGACAAGTCCAACTGTAAAGGCCAGGGGTGGGAATGCAACTTAAACAAAAATGACAAAGAAAGGCTTTAGATTAGATCCTAGAGGGCTTTTCTTATTGTTGGGGTAAAGTACCTTTTTCATGTTACATCACCCAAGAAGATTGTGGAATCTCCTTCCTGTGGCATTTAATTTAACTTGATTTGATTACAGAACAAATTATATTACAACAAATGGAAACAAGAAGAAAACATGAAGCCAAATCCCTAGAAACTGAACAAATTAAATTCTCATTTATATGATGTTCTTCCTAGTCCCAGTCTATACACAGAAACACACAGAGACAAATATACAAACTGAGCAGTAGCTTACAAGTGGTAAACATAGTATATAAAGAGTTTAGAGTTTTGATTCTTTTACATTAATATCATATCATGAATTTTGTATATAACATTCACAATTATAATTTTAATAACTCATTAGAAGTTCATTTTCAACTTGAAAATGATGGTCTATTCACATTTCAGAAAATTCCTATTGAAATAACAAAAATATATCAAAGGGAATATTTCAAAATCAATTAATATTTTTTTTCATCCCTCAGTCTAACAAATATTTACTGAGTGTCAATTATGAGATACTCTTATAGACTTTGGATACATAATGGGAAAAAGAATTGATCTTTGATGTCATACTGACTAGAGTCTAGTGAGGTGATAGACATTCTTCCCATGGAATCTCAGAAAGATTCAGTTCTGAATTTGGCAGGAAAGATAATCACAAAAGGGTTCTGGTGCGTAGTTCAGGGTAATTAAATAAAGGAATGTCTATTAAACATCTGGAGCTATTGATCCTTCCATCTTATACAAGGGAACAGAGTAGCACTTGCCTCTAACTTAACTGAGTACTTAGGAACTGATTGCTAAACAAAGTATTAGATTTACCTCAGAGGGCCTTTATTGGGAGATTGAGATTAAAAAAAGAGAACTGAGCTGGAGATAATTCTTGACCTACTCAACTGTCCAAGGAAGTATTGAGTCTTTCAATACCTCATACAGACATTTATTTTTGTATACAGATTTTATCACAATAGGAATACTGATTTAAAATTGCTTTATTGAATGGATATAATGATTACCTAACCAGATAATACTGAATTATCAGAAAGAGTATTAGGGTCAGCTTGACAAGTCCAACTGTAAAGGCCAGGGGTGGGAATGCAACTTAAACAAAATGACAAAGAAAGGCTTTAGATTAGATCCTAGAGGGCTTTTCTTATTGTTGGGGTAAAGTACCTTTTTCATGTTACATCACCCAAGAAGATTGTGGAATCTCCTTCCTGTGGCATTTAATTTAACTTGATTTGATTACAGAACAAATTATATTACAACAAATGGAAACAAGAAGAAAACATGAAGCCAAATCCCTAGAAACTGAACAAATTAAATTCTCATTTATATGATGTTCTTCCTAGTCCCAGTCTATACACAGAAACACACAGAGACAAATATACAAACTGAGCAGTAGCTTACAAGTGGTAAACATAGTATATAAAGAGTTTAGAGTTTTGATTCTTTTACATTAATATCATATCATGAATTTTGTATATAACATTCACAATTATAATTTTAATAACTCATTAGAAGTTCATTTTCAACTTGAAAATGATGGTCTATTCACATTTCAGAAAATTCCTATTGAAATAACAAAAATATATCAAAGGGAATATTTCAAAATCAATTAATATTTTTTTTCATCCCTCAGTCTAACAAATATTTACTGAGTGTCAATTATGAGATACTCTTATAGACTTTGGATACATAATGGGAAAAAGAATTGATCTTTGATGTCATACTGACTAGAGTCTAGTGAGGTGATAGACATTCTTCCCATGGAATCTCAGAAAGATTCAGTTCTGAATTTGGCAGGAAAGATAATCACAAAAGGGTTCTGGTGCGTAGTTCAGGGTAATTAAATAAAGGAATGTCTATTAAACATCTGGAGCTATTGATCCTTCCATCTTATACAAGGGAACAGAGTAGCACTTGCCTCTAACTTAACTGAGTACTTAGGAACTGATTGCTAAACAAAGTATTAGATTTACCTCAGAGGGCCTTTATTGGGAGATTGAGATTAAAAAAAGAGAACTGAGCTGGAGATAATTCTTGACCTACTCAACTGTCCAAAGCAGGAGTGGAGTTGGAGACTGAGTAGAAAGATAGCTCCAGCCAGGCACAAGAATAAAGTAGACAAAGCACTTTACTGTGACCCCAGAGTCTCTCCTTCAGTGGCATGGTTGGAAGTACTGGACACACCTCTCTATTTCCTGACCATTCACTCTACAGGGAAGCATGATTGCTACACACATAGTACCCTGTCAGCTTTACCAGGAAAAAGAAGAGTCCTTTGCTAAATCAAGCACAGGAGTAACAACAATCACCTTGCTGCCAATTTATAGTAATAACACAGTCCTCATTTACCCATGTTAATAGCTACCTAATCAAAGCATTACAGAGTATTTTTTTATCAAAAATAAACAAATATAACAAGTAACCCTAGTGAAATAGAACTAGTGTCAGTTATAGAAATGAGATCCTAAAAGAAAATCTAGTTTATATTTTGGGAGATTTTCAAGAAGGTATTATACATCTGAGTACATTTACACCATTTTAAAAGAGAAGTAAAGAGGAAGTTAGACAGATTTTTTCAAAAATTAAATAAGATTTTTTAAATTAAAAAACAACTCACAATGCTCAACATTGCTCATTATTTGAGAAATGCAAATCGAAACTATAATGAGATATCACCTCACACCTTTCAGAATGGCCATCATCAAAAAGTCAACAAACAATAGGTGCTGGAGAGGGTATGGAGAAACGAGAACACTCTTGCACTGCTGGTGGGAATGTAAATTGACATAGCCACTATGGAAGACAGTATGGAGATTCCTCAAAAAACTAAGAATAGAACCACCATACGACCCAGCAATCCCACTACTAGGCATATACACTAAGGAAGTCAAAATCGAAAGAGACACACGTACCCCATTGTTCATTGCAGCACTATTTACAATAGCTACAACATGGAAGCAACCTAAATGTCCATCAATAGATGAATGGATAAAGAAGCTGTGGTACATATACACAATGGAATATTACTCAGCCATGAAAAGGAATCTATTTGAGCCAATTTTAATGAGGTGAATGAACCTAGGACCTATTATACAGAGAGAAGTAAATCAGAAGAGAAAGATAAATATTGTATACTAACGTATATATATATATATATATATATATATATATATATATATATATATATATATAAAATCTAGAAAGACGGTACTGGGCTTCCCTGGTGGTCCAGTGGGTAAGGACACCACCTTGCAGTGCAAGGGGCACCGGTTTGATCCCTGGCCTGGGAAGATCCCACGTGCCGCGGAGCGGCTGGACCGATGTGTCCAATTACCAAGCCGGAGCCCTGGAGCACATGCGCCCAGAGCCGGTGCTCTGCGACAACAGAGGCTACTGCGATGGGAGGCCTACATGGGCCAAAGAACAAAGATGGATGAAAATAGACAAATGAAAGACCAATAGAAGTAGCCTGCCTGCTCCCCTCTCTCCTCATTCCCCCCGCCAAAAAAGAAAGACAGTACTGATGAATGTATATGCAAGGCAGCAATGGAGAAATAGACATAAAGAACAGACTCACAGACATTGGAGGGAAGGAGATATGGGTGAGATGTATAGAAAGAGTAACATGGAAACTTACATTATCATATGTAAAATAGATAACCAATGGGAATCTGCTTTAAGACTAGGGGAATTCAAACAGGAGCTCTGTAACAACCTAGAGGAGATGGGAGGGAAGCTCAAGAGGGAGTAAACATATGTATACCAATGTCCAATTCATGTTGGTGTTTGGCAAAATAACAAAACTCTGTAAAAATAAATAAACAAATAAAAACTCAATAGAAGAACTTAATCATGAGTGAGTATGGTTGAAAATGAATTTGTGTGATTTGGAAGATAAAATTGAGAGAAACCTCCCAGAACTAAGTTACAAGAGAATAGAAGCAATGAGACAATATAAAAGACATGGAGGACAGTGAAGCCTGGTATTCTGCAGTCCATGAGGTCACAAAGAGTTGGACACGATTTAGCAACTAAACAACAGCCACAAGAACAGTATCATTAATAGGAGTTGAAATGTGGAGGAAGAGGAGGAGGAAAATAGAAGGAAAGGCTAGGTTCACTAATTATTCTGCTTATCTAATGAGGAGTCAATAGATACTCTCTAGATTGACAGATAAAGAATAAGTAGAATCCCAGGTGGTGCTAGTGATAAAGAATCCTCCTGCCAATGCAGGAGATGTGGGTACAATCCCTGTGTCAGGAAGCTCCCATGGGGTAGGAAATGGCAATCTTATCCAGTATTCTTACCTGGAGAATCCCATGGACAAAGGAGCTTGATGGGCTACAGTCCACAGGGTTGCAAAGAGTCAGACACAACTGAAGCAACTTAGCATGCATG
Source organism: Tragulus kanchil (assembly GCA_022376925.1). Taxonomy (NCBI): domain Eukaryota; kingdom Metazoa; phylum Chordata; class Mammalia; order Artiodactyla; family Tragulidae; genus Tragulus; species Tragulus kanchil. The sequence continues at coordinate 50,562,595 of JAIOJX010000032.1, forward strand.
CATGCATAAGCCCCTAGACACATTATTAAGTTATAAATGTAACTGCTGGATGTATAAATAGCAAAACTAATAAAACTGAGAGATAAAAGTGCACCAAATACTAACATTTTATAGTTTGGCATAAATATATATAATCTAAAGTTGATAAATCAAGAAATGGACATTTAAGTATATTATTTAGAATTTACATAGCAACTCATGGTGGATGAACTTGACTATCATCTCAACCTTGTTATACTGTTGCTTCTCAGTAGATGACTCACAAGAATAGCTCTCAATAATAAGTAATAAAAGGGCTCATAATTTTGATTCAATTTTGTGTCATTTCTCCAGGAGAAAATTGCCTATGGTTTTTGTTCTGTTGCCTTATTTTAATTCCCATATGAAGCAGAAACTAATAGAATACCCAGTTCTGATTCAATGAAAACCAAAGGAGAACTGTCTTAAGAAGAAATAACTGGTGAGTATAGGAATTTACAATGGAAAATTGAAAGTTATAAATCCTTTCTAAGATCTCATTTTCCTTGTCTGCTAATTGCATATATTGAAAATAATTTGATATAACCTGCCTAACCTACTTATATTTTTATGATAATTAAACAAGATCATTTGTTAAAATTCTTTGTAAATTTTAATATGTTCCATTTATTACTATTATTAATATCTACACCATTGTGGGACAGACTTTTAGAAAACTATCTGGCCTATTCTTCCCGCTTTTGTTTTGGTCCAGCACTGAGTAATATATTGATGGTACAAGATTTCAAAAGGTTATGCCAGCTCATTGGTGTTCCTATTCTCAAATCAAAGAGTTTCCTCAAATTGTCCAGGCCAGTGAGATGGAATTTAAGTCTCCTTGGTATAAACCAAAACATGAGAGTTCCAACTTGGAATCTCTGTGGTTGGCCACCTTCATAAACCAACATTACAACTGGTAGTTCTTCCACTCTTCATTTCCAAGTCCCTTATCTTGTGTTATTTCTAAGCATATCTATTTCAAGACAATGGCTTGACAATTTCTCTGTCTCTCTGATCTACTGGCTCCTTTGACTCTTTGTCTCTTACCTGTCCTCTTGCATCATCAATAGTCTGTCATCAAATGCTTAATAAATTACCAGAAACCATTTCACACAAAGCAATTACTGTTTGGTCTGTACAAAGTCATATTCTGATTAAATTGAACTTATGACTATAGATGGAAAATATATCTTTTCTGATAGTAGATAGAAAATACACATTTTGTGTTAAATGGAGAATGCATCTCGTCATATTCTCATTTCATTAGCCCCTTAAAACTATGAATTTTTTTTTTTAACTTGTGCAATCTTTTTTTAAATTTTGGCCTTTAAAAAAATTTTTTTATTTTACTTTTTACTTTTTACTTTTACAGAGTTTTGTTGTTTACAGATATGTATGATCTCAGATTAGTCATATGCACATCCCCCCCATCCCACCCCTCCAGGCCATCTCACAGCACCCCTGCAGGATCCCCTTTTCTCACAGCGCAATGACAATAGCTATGTTTTTCACACATGATAGTATAGGTTTCCATGCTACTTCCTTTGCGCCTCCCACCCACTGTTCATTCCCAACAATGTTCATATGTCTATCCTCCATGTCTGTTTTTCCAGTGCTTCACTGTGTGTGTTATCATTACCCTCTTACCAGGTTCCATATATATGTGTTAGTATACTGTACTTGTCTTTCTCTTTTTGACTTACTTCACTTTTTATGGTAGGTTCTGGATCCAGCCACCTCATTAGGACTGATTCTTCTGCATTTCTTTTTACAGCTGTGTAGTATTTCATTGTATATATGTACCAGGGCTTCTTTATCCATTCATTCATCGATGGGTATCTAGGTTGCTTCCATGTTCTAGCTATTGTATAGACAGCTGCAATGAACACTGGGGTACAGGTGCCTCTTTCAGTTTTGATTTCATCAGGGTATAAGCCTGAGAGTTGGATTGATGGGTCATACGGTGCTTCTATTTTTCATGTTTTAAGGAATCTCCATACTGTCTTCCATAGCGGCTGTATCAATTTACACTCCCACCAGCAATGCAGGAGTGTTCCCTTTTCTCCGCAGCCTCTCCAGCATTTATTGTCTGTCGATTTGTGGATGATGGCCATTCTGACGGGGGTGAGGTGATATCTCATTGTAGTTTTAATTTGCATTTCTCTAATAATAAGCGAGGTTGAGCATCGTTTCATGCTTGGCCATGTGTATGTATAAATGCTAAGAACCATTCAAAGTCTTTCAATATTCTGATTAAACTGGACTTATGACTATAGATGGAAAATATATCTTTCTGATAGTAGATAGAAAATACACATTTTGTGTTAAATGGAGAATGCATCTCGTCATATTCTCATTTCATTAGCCCCTTAAAACTATGAATTTTTTTTTTTAACTTGTGCAATCTTTTTTTAAATTTTGGCCTTTAAAAAAATTTTTTTATTTTACTTTTTACTTTTTACTTTTACAGAGTTTTGTTGTTTACAGATATGTATGATCTCAGATTAGTCATATGCACATCCCCCCCATCCCACCCCTCCAGGCCATCTCACAGCACCCCTGCAGGATCCCCTTTTCTCACAGCGCAATGACAATAGCTATGTTTTTCACACATGATAGTATAGGTTTCCATGCTACTTCCTTTGCGCCTCCCACCCACTGTTCATTCCCAACAATGTTCATATGTCTATCCTCCATGTCTGTTTTTCCAGTGCTTCACTGTGTGTGTTATCATTACCCTCTTACCAGGTTCCATATATATGTGTTAGTATACTGTACTTGTCTTTCTCTTTTTGACTTACTTCACTTTTTATGGTAGGTTCTGGATCCAGCCACCTCATTAGGACTGATTCTTCTGCATTTCTTTTTACAGCTGTGTAGTATTTCATTGTATATATGTACCAGGGCTTCTTTATCCATTCATTCATCGATGGGTATCTAGGTTGCTTCCATGTTCTAGCTATTGTATAGACAGCTGCAATGAACACTGGGGTACAGGTGCCTCTTTCAGTTTTGATTTCATCAGGGTATAAGCCTGAGAGTTGGATTGATGGGTCATACGGTGCTTCTATTTTTCATGTTTTAAGGAATCTCCATACTGTCTTCCATAGCGGCTGTATCAATTTACACTCCCACCAGCAATGCAGGAGTGTTCCCTTTTCTCCGCAGCCTCTCCAGCATTTATTGTCTGTCGATTTGTGGATGATGGCCATTCTGACGGGGGTGAGGTGATATCTCATTGTAGTTTTAATTTGCATTTCTCTAATAATAAGCGAGGTTGAGCATCGTTTCATGTATTTCTTGGCCATGTGTATGTCCTCTTTGGAGAGGTGTCTATTTAGGTCCTTTTCCCATTTTTTGATTGGGTTGTTCATTTTTTCCAATGTTGAGTTGTCTGAGTTGCTTGTAGATTTTGGAGATTAATTCTTTGTCTGCTGTTTCATTTGCTATGATTTTCTCCCATTCTGTGGGCTGTCTGTTCACCTTTTTTGTAATTTCTTTTGCTGTACAAAAGCTTTTAAGTTTCATGAGGTCCCACATGTTCATTTTTGGTTTTAGTTCTGCTATTCTAGTAGGTGGGTCATGGAAGATCTTGCTTTATGTCCTTGAGGGTTTTGCCTATATTCTCCTCTAAGAGTTTGATGGTTTCTGGTCTCACATTTAGGTATTTAATCCATTTTGAGTTGATCTTAGTGTATGGTGTCAGGGAATGTTCCAATTTCATTTTTTTTGCATGTAGCTGTCCAATTCTCCCAGCACCACTTGTTGAAGAGGCTGTCTTTGTCCCATTTTATATGTTCGCCTCCTTTGTCAAAAATAAGGTACCCATAGGTGCGTGGGTTTATCTCTGGGTTCTCTATCTTGTTCCATTGGTCTATAGTTCTGTTTTTGTGCCAGTACCATGCTGTCTTGATGACTGTTGCTTTGTAGTATAGTCTGAAGTTAGGGAGGCTGATCCCTCCAGCTCCATTCTTCTTTCTTAGGATTGCTTTGGCTATTCGAGGTCTTTTGAGTTTCCATATGAACTGTGTTATTCTTTGGTCTAGTTCTGTGAAGAATGTCATTGGTAGTTTGATAGGGATCACATTGAAACTGTAGATGACATTTGGTAGTGTGGTCATTGTCACAATATTGATTCTTCCAACCCAGGAACATGGAATATCTCTCCATCTGTTTAAGTCTTCTTTAATTTCTTTCATGAGTGTCTTGTAATTTTCTGTGTATAGTTCTGTTGTTCCTTTGGATAGGTTTATTCCTAGATATTTTATTCCCTTGGTTGCAATGGTGAAGGAGATTGCCTTTTTCATTTCATTTTCTGATTTTTCATTGTTTGTATACAGGAATGACTGATTTCTGTGTATTGGTTCGGTGTTACTGATAAGATTGGTGGCTTCAATAGAGTTCAATGGAGGAAAGGAAAAAAAGCACGGGGGCCGGGGGAAGAGGAAAAAAGACCAAAAAAAAAAAAAAGTGAAAAAAAAAAGACAAGAGAAATAAAAGGCAAGAAAAAAGAATAAAAAATAAAATAAAATAATCTAGAGGCAAATCCAGTTCCAGTCAAAACGTGAAAATAGTGAATGTTTATGTTCTTCTGTCTCTTGCTGACTATTCAGGAATTATCAGTCTTTTTCTTGCCTCTGGCAGTGGTTAGATATGAAGGGCTCTTTTACTGCTTGTTTATTTCCGCCTATTCCAGAAGTAAAAGGCTTGCCCAGGCTAGCCCTGGTAGTTTCTTAATCATTAATCCAAATATCTTTGTTGCTGGGTGGAGTTAACTACCCCCCCACCCAGTTTGACCTGCAGCCAAGCTACAGTAGGGGTAATGGCGTCTCTCTTAGAAAGGATTTATTCCCACGTGCTCTATGAGAAGCACGTCCGCCGTGTCCCCAAGCCCGCTGCAGGTTACCATCGACCCCCGCAACCGTGGGAGACGTCAGAATACTCAGAGGTGAGTCTAGCTCAGTCTCATGTGGGATGGCTATTCCCCTCTCCCAGATCTCGGTGCGCAGAGTCTCCAGTCCTACTTGGCGGTTCTATGATTGGGTTAATGGTAACCTCCTTCAAACGGAACTGAGTGACCTCTTTCCAAGGACTGCTCAAGGGCACTTCTAGCTTATGGGGGCGCTTGGACCCTCTAAAGCAAGTCTGGCTCAGTCCCTTGTGGGGGTCACTGCTCCTTTCCCAGGTCTTGATTTGCAAGAGGCTTTGCGTATTTGGCCCACCCAGCCTCTCTGGCAGGTATGAGGTTTCACTTTTAAAAGCGCAATTGCGCCCCTCCTACCGTCTTGTTGTGGCTTTTCCTTTGTTCTTCCATGTGGGGTATCTTTTTTGTGATCAGATCCAACCTCCTCCTGTCGATAGGTTTATTCCTAGATATTTTATTCCCTTGGTTGCAATGGTGAAGGAGATTGCCTTTTTCATTTCATTTTCTGATTTTTCATTGTTTGTATACAGGAATGACTGATTTCTGTGTATTGGTTCGGTGTTACTGATAAGATTGGTGGCTTCAATAGAGTTCAATGGAGGAAAGGAAAAAAAGCACGGGGGCCGGGGGAAGAGGAAAAAAGACCAAAAAAAAAAAAAAGTGAAAAAAAAAAGACAAGAGAAATAAAAGGCAAGAAAAAAGAATAAAAAATAAAATAAAATAATCTAGAGGCAAATCCAGTTCCAGTCAAAACGTGAAAATAGTGAATGTTTATGTTCTTCTGTCTCTTGCTGACTATTCAGGAATTATCAGTCTTTTTCTTGCCTCTGGCAGTGGTTAGATATGAAGGGCTCTTTTACTGCTTGTTTATTTCCGCCTATTCCAGAAGTAAAAGGCTTGCCCAGGCTAGCCCTGGTAGTTTCTTAATCATTAATCCAAATATCTTTGTTGCTGGGTGGAGTTAACTACCCCCCCACCCAGTTTGACCTGCAGCCAAGCTACAGTAGGGGTAATGGCGTCTCTCTTAGAAAGGATTTATTCCCACATGCTCTATGAGAAGCACTTCCGCTGTGTCCCCAAGCCCGCTGCAGGTTACCATCGACCCCCGCAACCGTGGGAGACGTCAGAATACTCAGAGGTGAGTCTAGCTCAGTCTCATGTGGGATGGCTATTCCCCTCTCCCAGATCTCGGTGCGCAGAGTCTCCAGTCCTACTTGGCGGTTCTATGATTGGGTTAATGGTAACCTCCTTCAAACGGAACTGAGTGACCTCTTTCCAAGGACTGCTCAAGGGCACTTCTAGCTTATGGGGGCGCTTGGACCCTCTAAAGCAAGTCTGGCTCAGTCCCTTGTGGGGGTCACTGCTCCTTTCCCAGGTCTTGATTTGCAAGAGGCTTTGCGTATTTGGCCCACCCAGCCTCTCTGGCAGGTATGAGGTTTCACTTTTAAAAGCGCAATTGCGCCCCTCCTACCGTCTTGTTGTGGCTTTTCCTTTGTTCTTCCATGTGGGGTATCTTTTTTGTGATCAGATCCAACCTCCTCCTGTCGATGGTTTTTCCAGAACTTGTTGCAATTCAGGAGATTTTGCAGGAGAGATGAGTGCGTGTCCTTCTATGCCGCCATCTTAGCTCCACCTCCTCTAAACCTATGGATTTTATAATATTTAATTATGTATGTATTTTTTCTAGTAAGTAAATGAAGTAAAATGAGAGGTAATACTCTATTACTTTTATTAGGTTGCAATATCGCACCAAGTGCTGTAGACAGCACTGAGGAGTATTAGTTATTTTAGAAGGTTATTAAAGAAGAACCAAAGTATCCTAAGAGCCCTTATCATTGATTGATTTGATGCAATGTAACTTTTTAAAAATAATATGTGAAACAAAGAGTATTGCTGTACATGTGTGTGTGCTTTTTCCAAGAAGCCTATGCTGATTTTGAACACTTATGACAATGTATTAATTGCATAAAATACTACTTTTGGATGTGGTACATCTTACGAACAAATAATTACAACAGTGCTTGAGGTGTCAGTCAGCCATTCTTTATCTATACCCACTCCCTAAGCAATCCTATCTGGTCCTGTGGTTGTAAATATCACCTCTATATTCCTAAACACTATTTATACGTCTTACCTCAACCAATGCCCAGTGCTTATGTCCACATATCCACCTAATTTTACACAAGGATACTTAATAGTTATGTCAAACTTAACCTTTTCAAACTGGAAGAACTTCTTGTTTCCCTTATGAGCTGCTCTTCTCTCAGTGTTCCTCATCTCTGTACAGGGCACCAACATTCCTCCAAAGGCTGAGAGTAAACCTTTGACTCGTATCTTTCTCTTTATTCCCCACATTCAACTCATTAGCATATTCTATCACACATATACTTAAATATTTTCACAAATAGGCCATTTCTCACCATCTATATATTTCATTCCAGTCTTAAACACTATCACCTTTTGCTTGACAATAGCAATGGGTTTTAACAATTTTTCCTTTCTTCATGCATATCCCACACAGTCAGCTCTTGATACATCAGCTCCATGACCTTTTAAACATTAATCAGATTGATGTCTTTCAAAGTCTCTATGGATTATGCAAAATAAGACCTGAAATATTTTCCATGGCCTGCAAGGCTCTCTATGAATTGGTTCTAACTATTTTTCTGTTACTCTTTCACTGCTTTTTGCCTCATGCCTACTGAACCCTACTAGGCATTTCCTAATTTTGTACTTGCTGTTCTCTGTGCCTAGGGTCAGGAGAGAGAGAGATTCTGGTTAGCCCTGGAATGCAGTTAATGTCAGCTGATGTGATATTTTATTTGGTTTGATATGATACCTGATAGCAAAAGTAAATTTCTAATCAGAAGTACCTGGCTGGCCCTGTAATTTAAAGTAAAATTTTAAAGAAGCAACAAAGAAAAAAATAAGCTGGAATAGGTTTGGTAGGCTTTCCACTTTGTAATAAATGCCAGTTCTTGGCACAGTCTTATCTGTAGTATGTGAGTAATGTGGTTAGTGAACCAAGTTTTCACTTCAACATGTGGTGAAATATGAAAGAAGACCAAGGACATTCTGCCACATTCATTTCCAAATGCAGTGTAACTAAGGCTTCCATTTCCATTTCATTTAGGCACAGGTCCTAAAAGCACATAGCTGAGGATAGCTCACTTCCAGTCTCAGGTGGTGCTGGAGGGAACATATGATGACACCTGTTCTACCAACCACCGGTGGACAGGAGCTCCAGCTCCAACCTGTGACATGCATAAAGGTACCAGGTTGCCAGTCAAAGATAAGGAAGAACTGAGGGAAATATGCAGCTGTACATAAAATGCATGCAGGAAATAAGACTAAGCAACCAAATGACATTGACAGTTATGTCAAACTTAACCTTTTCAAACTGGAAGAACTTCTTGTTTCCCTTATGAGCTGCTCTTCTCTCAGTGTTCCTCATCTCTGTACAGGGCACCAACATTCCTCCAAAGGCTGAGAGTAAACCTTTGACTCGTATCTTTCTCTTTATTCCCCACATTCAACTCATTAGCATATTCTATCACACATATACTTAAATATTTTCACAAATAGGCCATTTCTCACCATCTATATATTTCATTCCAGTCTTAAACACTATCACCTTTTGCTTGACAATAGCAATGGGTTTTAACAATTTTTCCTTTCTTCATGCATATCCCACACAGTCAGCTCTTGATACATCAGCTCCATGACCTTTTAAACATTAATCAGATTGATGTCTTTCAAAGTCTCTATGGATTATGCAAAATAAGACCTGAAATATTTTCCATGGCCTGCAAGGCTCTCTATGAATTGGTTCTAACTATTTTTCTGTTACTCTTTCACTGCTTTTTGCCTCATGCCTACTGAACCCTACTAGGCATTTCCTAATTTTGTACTTGCTGTTCTCTGTGCCTAGGGTCAGGAGAGAGAGAGATTCTGGTTAGCCCTGGAATGCAGTTAATGTCAGCTGATGTGATATTTTATTTGGTTTGATATGATACCTGATAGCAAAAGTAAATTTCTAATCAGAAGTACCTGGCTGGCCCTGTAATTTAAAGTAAAATTTTAAAGAAGCAACAAAGAAAAAAATAAGCTGGAATAGGTTTGGTAGGCTTTCCACTTTGTAATAAATGCCAGTTCTTGGCACAGTCTTATCTGTAGTATGTGAGTAATGTGGTTAGTGAACCAAGTTTTCACTTCAACATGTGGTGAAATATGAAAGAAGACCAAGGACATTCTGCCACATTCATTTCCAAATGCAGTGTAACTAAGGCTTCCATTTCCATTTCATTTAGGCACAGGTCCTAAAAGCACATAGCTGAGGATAGCTCACTTCCAGTCTCAGGTGGTGCTGGAGGGAACATATGATGACACCTGTTCTACCAACCACCGGTGGACAGGAGCTCCAGCTCCAACCTGTGACATGCATAAAGGTACCAGGTTGCCAGTCAAAGATAAGGAAGAACTGAGGGAAATATGGCTTAGCTGTACATAAAATGCATGCAGGAAATAAGACTAAGCAATTCTTCTATTGAGCATATATTGTATAAGTTGAACATCCTTAGTACAGAGATTTGCCATTGCTTGATATTGACATACAACTATTTAACTTTTGGTAAAGTTTTTCAATTTTTGAAATACAGCATTTCAATAGCAATGAGCTCAAAATATATGTTAAAAAAGTAAAAGTGCTATTTTTAAAATTTCTCTTGTTGACTTTAATGCTTAATATTCTCATAATGCTTATCAATGTTTACTGCTTACTTTGGGGTCTATAAATTATATCACCCACATGGAAATTTGAATATATAAATCTGCTAGTGTAATATCATATCTATTTCAAAAGTTAGTGGTTGTTTCAAAATCTAGACTAAAAAAAGAAGATAATTTAACTGATACAGCTGCAGAATACATGGTTTATAAATCACTCTAAGAGTCATGACTTTTCATTAGATCAAAGGATTATAGTTTTAAATTAATTGTATTTATTTGCAATTTATGTTTTATTTTGAATGAATAAAAAGTGAAGTAATAGCTGTTAACATGTTGAGCTCATTAGCAGAAGTAATACCAGTTTCCTAGCAGAATCATCAGATGCTTCAGAAAGAAAATAAGTTTATTTTAATACAGGTTAAAACTTTTCTTACCGTGCCTGAAATCTAAGCAAAGATTTGAAAGCTCATTCTGTTAAATATAAAACATTTGCAGTGCTTTCCTGGTGGTCCAGTGGGTAAAGAGCCCACTTTGCAGTGCAAGGGGCACCGGTTCAATCCCTGGCCTGAGAAGATCCCATGTGCCATGGAGCAGCTGGACCCTGTGTCCAATTAGGAGCCAGCACTCTGGAGCGCATATGCCCAGAGCCGGTGGTCTGCAATGAGAGAAGCCAGTGCAACAGGAGGCCCACGCAGGCCAAAGAAAAAAGATGGTTGAAAATGAATAAATAAAAACACCGATAAAAGATGCAAAAATTAAAAAAGAAAACAGTTTAAAATTTTAAAAAAGATAAGACATTTGCAGTTGTTGAATGCTACTATAAAATCAATTTAAAAGTAAAACCTTGAAATCACAGTTGTTTTGCTTGATAACAAAAATAGTAACCTTTTAAAATAAATTAATGTGGTAAAAACATAGTTCTCATAAATTAAGAAGTATTTGGAAAAACAGAATTACTATATTATCCAGCAATACCACTCCTAGGCATATAACTGAACAAAACTATAATTCAAAAAGAAGTATGTACCCCTACTTTCATATCAGCACTATTCACAGTAGTCAAACATGAAAACAATCTAAATATCCATCAACAGATGAATGGATAAAGATGTGGTGTGTATATATAAATAGATATATGTATGCATATATGTAATGGAATACTATTTAGCCATAGAATGCCATCTGCAGCAACATGGATACAATTAGAGATTATCGTATTAAATGAAGCAAGTCAGGAAAACAAATATCATATGTTATTAATTATAAGTGGAATCTAAAATCTGCCATAAATGAACCTATCTACAAAACAGGAATAGACTCACAGACATACAGACATAGAGATCAGATTTGTGGTTGCCAAGGAGGAGGGAGGGAGGGAGAGGGGTTGACTGGGAATTTGGTGCTGATAGATGCAAGCACCTGCATTTAGAACGGAGCTACAACAAGGCCTTAACTGTAGAGCCTAGGGAATGATATCCAACCTCCTGGGATAAACCAAAATAGAAAACAGTATTTCAAAAAAAACAATATACGTGTAAAACGGAGTCATTTTGCTTATAGCAGAGGTTGACACAGCATTGTTATAACTTGTAAAACCCATGAAGTAGACATATATTAGGGAGTGCTTTCCTGGTGGTCGGGGCCAATGAGAGAAGCCTGAGAAGATCCCATGTGCCATGGAGCAGCTGGACCCTGTGTCCAATTAGGAGCCAGCACTCTGGGCGCATATGCCCAGAGCCGGTGGTCTGCAATGAGAGAAGCCAGTGCAACAGGAGGCCCACATAGGCCAAAGAAAAAAGATGGTTGAAAATGAATAAATAAAAACACCGATAAAAGATGCAAAAATTAAAAAAGAAAACAGTTTAAAATTTTAAAAAAGATAAGACATTTGCAGTTGTTGAATGCTACTATAAAATCAATTTAAAAGTAAAACCTTGAAATCACAGTTGTTTTGCTTGATAACAAAAATAGTAACCTTTTAAAATAAATTAATGTGGTAAAAACATAGTTCTCATAAATTAAGAAGTATTTGGAAAAACAGAATTACTATATTATCCAGCAATACCACTCCTAGGCATATAACTGAACAAAACTATAATTCAAAAAAGTATGTACCCCTACTTTCATATCAGCACTATTCACAGTAGTCAAACATGAAAACAATCTAAATATCCATCAACAGATGAATGGATAAAGATGTGGTGTGTATATATAAATAGATATATGTATGCATATATGTAATGGAATACTATTTAGCCATAGAATGCCATCTGCAGCAACATGGATACAATTAGAGATTATCGTATTAAATGAAGCAAGTCAGGAAAACAAATATCATATGTTATTAATTATAAGTGGAATCTAAAATCTGCCATAAATGAACCTATCTACAAAACAGGAATAGACTCACAGACATACAGACATAGAGATCAGATTTGTGGTTGCCAAGGAGGAGGGAGGGAGGGAGAGGGGTTGACTGGGAATTTGGTGCTGATAGATGCAAGCACCTGCATTTAGAACGGAGCTACAACAAGGCCTTAACTGTAGAGCCTAGGGAATGATATCCAACCTCCTGGGATAAACCAAAATAGAAAACAGTATTTCCAAAAAAAAAAACCATATACGTGTAAAACGGAGTCATTTTGCTTATAGCAGAGGTTGACACAGCATTGTAAATCCACTACACTTCAACTTGTAAAAAGCCTATGAAGTAGACATATATTAGGGATTAATTCTGATGTACACATGATTTGTAATCATGTTCAAATAAATTGAGATAGTCCACCAAGGAAAATAGAAGCTGTAGTTGCAACCACACATACATAGAATGGCCAAAGAACATTTGATGACAATACAAGCTCAGTCTCTTCACTACCTATCATCAAAGGGGTTTTAGAAATGTTTGCACTTTTTTTTTTTTTTTTTAGATTTATTTATTTATTTTTGGACGGGAGTTGGGGAGGGAGGGGAGCGGGCGGGCCACTTCTATTGGTCTTTCATTTGTCTATTTTCATCCGTCTTTTTTCTTTGGCTCCCGTGGGCCTCCCCTTGCGGTGGCGTCTGTTGTTGCAGAGCGCTGTCTCTGGGCGCATGCACTCCAGAGCTCCGGCTCGGTAATTGGACACATCAGTCCAGCCGCTCCGCGGCACGTGGGATCTTCCCAGGCCAGGGATCGAACCGGCGCCTCTTGCTCTGCAAGGCGGTGTCCTTATCCACTGGACCACTAGGGGAAGCCCTAGAAATCTTTGCACTTTTGAAGAAATGCCTTTTAAATCAACCTTCTTGTTTAATAAAGATATTGTATGTTTTAATAAATGATTCCAAATTTTGGCTGTATTTTTTACAAAAGCAGTTGAAAATATTTAATCGAATTACTATACTAATTGAGTGCCTATAGCCTTTTGAATTTTTAGCAAATTGCAGTTATGAATGTAAAGTAAAAATAAGATAATAAAATTTTTATAATTTTGAGGTATAATTGTGAGATTTTATAAGATAAAAATCTTGTAAGTATGCTTGTAATAGCTCAGTTTGTGGGAACAATTTTATAATAAAATTCCTGTTATTAATTAGATAAATCTGTGTTATATACTGGAGTTGTATGAAACTGAGGTTTATGATTTTAAGCACGTATAGCTGGCAAAACATTCAAAAATCATAAATAGAAACAACTTATCTGGAGTTGTCAAATATTACAAAAATATTTTTCAAAGAACAGAGACAAAAAGATAGTAACTGTGAAAATATTTATCCTGAAAAAAAAGCTAACCATATACGTGTAAAACGGAGTCATTTTGCTTATAGCAGAGGTTGACACAGCATTGTAAATCCACTACACTTCAACTTGTAAAAAGCCTATGAAGTAGACATATATTAGGGATTAATTCTGATGTACACATGATTTGTAATCATGTTCAAATAAATTGAGATAGTCCACCAAGGAAAATAGAAGCTGTAGTTGCAACCACACATACATAGAATGGCCAAAGAACATTTGATGACAATACAAGCTCAGTCTCTTCACTACCTATCATCAAAGGGGTTTTAGAAATGTTTGCACTTTTTTTTTTTTTTTTTAGATTTATTTATTTATTTTTGGACGGGAGTTGGGGAGGGAGGGGAGCGGGCGGGCCACTTCTATTGGTCTTTCATTTGTCTATTTTCATCCGTCTTTTTTCTTTGGCTCCCGTGGGCCTCCCCTTGCGGTGGCGTCTGTTGTTGCAGAGCGCTGTCTCTGGGCGCATGCACTCCAGAGCTCCGGCTCGGTAATTGGACACATCAGTCCAGCCGCTCCGCGGCACGTGGGATCTTCCCAGGCCAGGGATCGAACCGGCGCCTCTTGCTCTGCAAGGCGGTGTCCTTATCCACTGGACCACTAGGGGAAGCCCTAGAAATCTTTGCACTTTTGAAGAAATGCCTTTTAAATCAACCTTCTTGTTTAATAAAGATATTGTATGTTTTAATAAATGATTCCAAATTTTGGCTGTATTTTTTACAAAAGCAGTTGAAAATATTTAATCGAATTACTATACTAATTGAGTGCCTATAGCCTTTTGAATTTTTAGCAAATTGCAGTTATGAATGTAAAGTAAAAATAAGATAATAAAATTTTTATAATTTTGAGGTATAATTGTGAGATTTTATAAGATAAAAATCTTGTAAGTATGCTTGTAATAGCTCAGTTTGTGGGAACAATTTTATAATAAAATTCCTGTTATTAATTAGATAAATCTGTGTTATATACTGGAGTTGTATGAAACTGAGGTTTATGATTTTAAGCACGTATAGCTGGCAAAACATTCAAAAATCATAAATAGAAACAACTTATCTGGAGTTGTCAAATATTACAAAAATATTTTTCAAAGAACAGAGACAAAAAGATAGTAACTGTGAAAATATTTATCCTGAACTAATTACATTTTTTCAATATGAAAAAAAGTAAATTTGAGAATACTCTTCATTTTGCAGAATATGATCTGAAGTGACCTGGCACCTTAACATTTATAGAGAAAACATATTTCTCATTTCAAAATATTATAGAATAGACAGAAAATTTAATTGAGGATGTCAAGGATTTCAAATTTATTAACCTTAGACTGCAACTTGGAAGAATATTTCAGGGAATTTTGGTAGCAAAATCAAGAGATCATATTGAAAAAAATATTCTTCTGAAAAGAACATCCTATATTAGGATTCTCCATGGAGACAGAAACAATACAATGGTTTTATACATATATATATGTAGAGAGAGAGAGAGAGACAAACAGTTAGACAGATGGACAGAGATACTCCTGTGATTATGAAGGTTGAGAAGTCCCCCCATGGCATACTTTTAGTCTAATAACAGAAGAAGATTGATGTCCCAGCTTAAAAACAGGCAGAGATATGGAATCTCAGGCTTCCATCAGGCTGGATGAGGTCCACTCACACTGGGCCACTCATACTTTACACAGTCTATGAGTTCAAATGTTCAACTCATCCTGAACACCCTTATAGACACATCCAGAATGAAGTTTAATCAAGTCAACTTGTGGCTAAGTCAAACAGACACAGAAAATTAACTACCCCATGACTTAAATAATTACTCTGTGTATTTAAAAATGTGGCTAAGTCAAACAGACACACAAAATTAACTACCCCATGGCTTAAATAATTACTCTGTGTATTTAAAAATGTGGCTAAGTCAAACAGACACACAAAATTAACTACCCCATGGCTTAAATAATTACTCTGTGTATTTAAAAATGTTATGCTGGTTAAAATTCTATTTTTATTTGCTTATTTTAAATGTTCAAGAACCAAGAGAAATACACTTTTTCTCTTGACTTTCTGGTGGTGAGTTAGTCACTAAGTCATGGCTGACTCTTGCAGCCCCTTGAACTGTAGCCCGCAAGGCTTCTCTGTCCACGGGATTCTCCAGCCAAGAATACTGGAGTGAGTTCCATTTCCTTTGCCAGGGGGTCATCTTCCCCACCCAGGGATCAAACCCATGTCTCCTGCATTGCAGGCAGTCTCCTACCACTGAGCCACCAGCGATTCCCTCTTGACTTTCTAGATATGAAAGAATATAAATTCTGATTTCTTTAAAGCAGTTTGAGTTGGATTCCCTGAGACCTGCAAGACAGTGAATCCTAACACCATACTTAATAGGACTCTTGTAAAGGAATTGTTAGATAATGTTTGTGAAGCATACAATTCTGTCTTATAAGTTTTCCGCCATGGCAGCTATTCCTATAAGTCTGACAAAATAACTTCCAACAGACATGCATAGAAAGTGCCAAGATAGCATTACGTCCTAAAAATTTTTGAATACCATTTGGATAAGGCTAATTATGGCTCTCGCCCATGTAACATTTTCTCTACAGTTTGTTACTTTCTAGGAGTACTCTGCCCTTATTATAGCAGTAATCAATAGTCAGGGTAAAGAGTTTGAAAGAGCTGGTGTAATGCAAGACCTTCCGAGAATACCTACTATTCAAATATAATTCCTGAATAACATACGAATTTAGGTAAATCTAAATAATATGTGAACTACCGTTTTGACTGCAGTATCATCAGCCTTTCTTAGATTTTGAGGCAAGTGCTTCTGAAGAGGAAACTATCATAAGTAATTAGACATCTAGGTTTTCATCCAATAAAGAGTTGCCAGCACTTATTATATACCAGACAGTTCTGCCTATCTGCTATGCACCAACCTAAATTTAAAATTTCAGCCTTTGTGGAGTTTATAATCTGTGGACAACAGGAAATATCAACAAAATTTTTAAGTAAATTAAATAATATATTATAAGGAAATAAGTGCTATTGGAAAAAGATAAAATATATACAGAAAGAGAGATCACGTATGATGGATCAAGAGTAGAGAGGAAGAGGCTGGATTTCAGTGTTAGGTAAGGTGGTAATGAGATGCCTTAGGGGCTTCCCTGATGGTCCAGTGGGTAAGGACACCGCCTTGCAGTGCAAGGAGATGCCTTAGGGAGAAGGTGGGGTTTAAGCAAAGACTTAGAGTGGACATCTGGGAGCAGAGTGTCCCAAACAGAGAAAAGAGCTAGGATAACTGCACTCAAGAGGGAGTGGACCTAACCTGTTTGAGGAATAATGGGGAGACAGTGTGGCTGGTTTGAATAAGAGGCAGAAGAGGTGATGAGATTGAAGACCTTGGCTGCAACTCTGAATGAAATAAATTTATTTACACATTTCTTTTCTTCTCAAGGGAGTTCCCCTCTACTTGGGAGAGAATCAAAAGTCTGCTAACATGTGTGGCAAGGAGACAGCATGCATTTATTTGTTGGTAAAAAATGAAATAACAACACATCCTTTTCCATAGGAACACCTGCACAAGTAGAACACATTTCAGCAGAATGGCCTGTGACAGTTCTTCACAGGCAAGTGACAGAACATCAAAGGTTTGGACTGTGTTATTTGACTGAATGAGTTTCAGTGCATTTCCATGGTAGCCTGTGTACAACATGATTGATTCTCATCACCTTTACCTGGTGTACTTCCCACTATGCTGGAAGGCTAATAGAAAAGAGAATGAGACATACTATTTCTTAATATATAGTCCAAGGACCACCAGCATAGTATCACCTGGGGACACTTATGAAAATGTTGATCACCAGACCCTCCCCAGGTATAATGGACTATGCTGTCCAGATCACTTTTATTCATCCAAAGTTTGAGTACACTGAATAAAAAGACGACTTTCTAAGGGTCTCTCTGGATTTCTATGAACAGAGCTTCCCATACCAGGTCCCCAAATATTTAATCCTGGTGTCTTTTGTTTATGGTTTGTCAGGGCCCATTGATTTTTGAATCAGATGAAAAGAAAATAGTTGAGAGAAACACTGTAAGATGTGACTTAAATAAACATTTAAATCCCGGTTCATTTCTGTAACTGTACAATCATTAAAAAATGTGTGTTGTCATTGGGTTGAGGTCACCTTTTCATTGCGATGTTTAGATTCAAGTGTATATTAGTTTCTCTAAAGGTGCAGTTGTTGATTCTGATGATTTGAATCAAAGAGCAGTAATGATAGCTAAATACCTGAGATCTATTGCCTTGTTAGTGATGTTAACGGCCAATGACAACATAATCTAAAGAGATTTACTATTTGGCTTTAGAAGAAGTATCAAGCTGAAAGTATAATTAAAACATTTATTAACCTGCCAAGTTGAAAAGGGTAGGTTGAGAATTACGGTATCTGAAGAGTAGCAATGACTTCTTTCCATTCTGTCCTACACCCACCTTGTCTCATGGAATAACCCCACAGTCTATACAAACTAAGGAAATTGGCTCACTGATTTTCCTTAATTTCTAGACTGAGCTCCAAAAAGACTTGGAATTTTTTTTTCTTACATAGCCAACAATTGTCGAAATTCTCTAATTATCCTGTCTGAGACCTTTCTTCATACTGAGGTGATATAGACATTGTCTCAATTTTTTAAAGGTCAAATTACCTTGCTTCAGGATCTTCTGGTGATGGGCCAAATGAGATGAGCTTAATTTAATATGTCTCTGCTGCTTTTCTTTCAATCCAAAGAGGCATCCATCATGGGCTTCTCATTCTGACTGATATTGATCAGGTAATTGCCTTCGGTTTGTCAAACTACCATGATTTTTATAAGAATGAGTCTTTTCTAGAGGAAAGTAGATCTAAAAGAGAGAAAGATGCAAAGATTTTGATTAGAATCTTGCCCAAAAGCCAAAGTAGAAAGGAAGGATGGAGAGAGGAGCTAGGGGAAGGAAAGAGGGTAAGAGGAGAAATAGATGGTGTTGTGTCCTTCTAAAATGCAGTCGTGTGAATTATGATGATCTACTTCATACAATTTAGAAAAAAGTTCCAGCCCAGCACATAAAACAGCTCAGAGAAGACCAGTTTTGACATAGTTAACTGGATGCTTGCTCATTAAAAAAATACAAGCCTTACCTAATCTTCTGTCTCAGCATCAAGGTAAAGACTTCTTGTGTCTCAGGACAATTGTTTTCTTTTTTCTTTGCTAGTCTGATGTAAATAAACATTATCCAACACTTTCACTTATTCTAGATTATCAGGATGAAGATGGAACCCCAAATAGAAGGAAAAAAACTCCTACCAGGAGAGGAGTTCCTCTGGGAACCTGCATAATGTTGATTTGGGGAATGTCATTCTTAATGCAACAGACATGCCAATTCCAGGGACATCCTAAGAGAAAAAACACTTCCTTCAAGACACGCTGAGTTGTCTACGAGACAAATTTGGCTGTATGGCTTTATGTGAAATAGAACAAGGTTACAAGAGCTCATGTGAAGAGCCTAGAAAGTCAAAGAGAGCCTGCATCTAGGGTATCATTATAGTTAACAACCTGTTCCAGGCAGTGCTGGGTGTCCACGAGCTGTATCAAGCCAGCAGGGAGAGCTTTCCTGCTGCAAGAGCTTCATATAATCATCTGCCATCCCCGCAGATATCAAGACTAGCTTGATGCCCTTCAATTGAGAGTGCTTAAGAATAAAGGATACAGCTTGGTCACCTTCAGACAATTCTAGAAATAATCCCTTAAAACACCAGTGCCTTCTATAAAGTCACTTTAAAACAGTTGACTCTTTAACCAGACTCTTTTTCAGACTTCACTGGCCTAAAGCCCTCTTATATTTGGAACCCTCACCCCTCTCCCCAGCATATATCAACACTTACTAAAAATATACCCAGGACCCAATAAACCTAACATTGGCATGATTTTTCAAAAAAAAAAAAAAAAAAACTTGTAAATTTGTTTTTGAAATTGTTTGGCTACTAGTAACCGACTGAATTCACAACTTGTCCTGAGCTCTCAGCAATTACCATTCACAGTTAGAAATTTCACCCAGTGAGAAAATCTAAACCTACAAATTGTTTTCAAATGCAGTGAAGTTTTAATGAATAGTAAATTTAACACTTAATTGAGTTGGCATAATATTACATAATGTTGATATTTAATGCCACATTTATTAAAATTCATTCTGCGACATTCTTTGTGGCATTTTGGAGCCAATTTTTTCAGCAAAATGCTCAGTCTTGTCTCCCATCTCAGATGAATATGTGTTCTGACCTTGGTTCCATCAATAGTAGTAATAAGAGTACAATGAAAAATATTGCTTGTTGAATCTTTATAGGAGTTTTGCAGTAAAAATTGTTAAGGTTTTTCCCTTGCAACATGAATCTCACAGTACAGCTCATCTCCAATTGGGAACCAGGAACATCTAAGCAAATGTATAACTATTGGACTAGGCACATGGTACTTGATGTTCTATTACCCTAGGAAAGTATAAACCAAGGACAAGGATGAGCCTCAGCTCCACCTGAAATAACTTAATCTGTTCCCTAGAGAAAGATTATAGTAAGCTAAAGTTGCTGAGGAAGAAAAAGAAGATGCACGGAAAATAACAAGAGGAAATGAAAAAGTGATTTTTTTTTCAGTTTTCATTTCTGGGTTTCAAGATTTCCCTTTCCATTTTAATTTCTTTTTCACACAATCTCCTTTTTATTATCTATGTCTCAAAAGAACTGCCAATGGCATATTGGTTAACACAGTAAATACACATAGATGCAGAAGATCAAAGGCCTCTTCCATTGCATTCCTTCACTCTTCCAGGTTGCCTTTCCCTGAGGAAAATCCAGTTACTGACTTAGTTAACTCGCATGCTTATGCACATCTGCATATGTGCTGAGTGGGTACACATACACACTGACAAGTGGGCACTTGGTGATTTTCTGTTGGGATTCATTCTCCCTGGATGGCAGCTGAGGCTGTAAACCTTGCATCAGGTTCGCCACCTGACCTCCCCATTCCACACCCTCTCCTTACCTGGCTTCAGCCAAATGGAATTACTAAAGAAATTGTCTACCACCTTGCAATTGTGCCATCTTGGCTGCTGAACACTTTCTGTGAATCTAGATAAAACTACTAGTACAGAGTAAATGCTGTTTAATTATTTTGCTCATAATTCTTGTATTTATATGAAATCAGAATTTTTCTTTCAAGTTCAGTGATAATGTACGTGTATATGTGTATCTATACATATATATATATACACATATATATATATACTCTCTGTGTGTTAATACCTAGCCAATTTTACATTTCTATCCTTTCACGTTTTCAGAATTAACCACATTTGAGCTTTTATCTTACTTAAATTATATGTAGAATGTGCCTTTTGGCTCTTCCATATGTAAATGGGTAAAACAATCAGCACCGTCACAATCTGATGGCTCAGGCCTTTGATGAATAGGGCTTTATATAGGATTATCCTATGACATTTCCAAACTAAACTATATTTATGACTCATATAGACATTGCATTATCAGCCCTCAGTTTGGAATTTGTACATTTTACAAGGAGTAAAATAAAGGAATAAAGAAAAGGACCTGGAATTGGGTCCTTCATGTTTTGTTTTGTTTTTTTAATATTTATCTATCTTTATTTTTGACTGTACTGGTTCTTTCTCTACTCTCCAGTTGTGGTACATAGGCTTCTCATTGCTGTGGCTTCTTGTTGTGGTTTCCAGGCTCTAGGGATCAGGCTCAGGAGCTATGGCACACGGGCTTAGCTGCCCTGTGGCATGTGGGATCTTCCCAGACCAGGGATCAAACCCACACCCTTTGTATTGCAAGGCAGATGCTTAACCACTGGACCACCAGGAAAGCCTCAGGGTCCCTAATTTTTTAACATGAAATTTTTTAATAAGAAAGAAATGAAGGAAAGTCACCATTTAACATCCCCCCGACTGTTCAGGTATGGTTCCTGAAAATTTGAAAGGAATCTCATATCCTATATTGTCTCTTAGATTCTACCACTTCCTATACTTAAAATCAACATATTCAAACATCCTTAGAAGTTAATTAATCCAACACTCCCTCTTTACAGATGAGGGAACTGAGGAGAACTAGAAACACAATCCAAAGCTCTCAACCCCTTGAACATTTTCCTACCAAACCTTACAGCTTCTTTGCCATACACAGACAAAACTTCATCAAAATGATAACACGTAAGTGAAGCAAAGCAAAAGTATTCTACATATGAAATATCAGTTTCCTAAAAAAGTTATTTATACAGTTTGTCAGCCATTTTGGAAAATGTTGTACCATTCAAGTGGGAAAATATTTTATTCTTGGTTAAATACAGGATTTTTCTTGCTTTGAATATGATATTACTTTACAATTTCCTAGAAACATTAACAGAGAAAACAAATATTGTTCCTCTCCTGTTTTTTTTTTTTTTTTATTCAGAGCCCTAAAAAAGAATGACATGGATCTTTGAGTCTCCCCATCATATTTCCTTCCAGTGGTCTGCAACATAGACAGCCATGTCTGCTGGCTCTAACTCTGGTCTATTTGATACTGAGATTGGCACTGGAGAATTTGCATCATCTCTAGGAGTAAGCAGATTAGTGGTAAATTGTGTGTGTTGAAGTTTGTATGTCACACCACACTTTGAATGTTCCTCCAAGGCTACATTTTAGTTGGAGGTTCCTTGTGGACCATTCGTCTGTAAATACAATGCTATCCAATCAACTCTGCATTTGATAGTGCTGATATTCCAACAGGTAAGACTACTATATAATGCAGCAATAAAATCTAGATGCAATTTCTGCTGTCTAAAAAGCAGAACTATAAAATCACTTACAAATCCATGAGTCACAAGAAGAAAATATAATACAGATATGGAACTACTGTCCTATGATGCAGAATAAAATGGTTTCTTTTGCCGAAACCTACTCCATATAAAAACATAGTTCATCTCATCTCATAGCTGACATGCACGGGATTGCCTGATTCATCAAAGCAAGATAATTTGACCTAAAATAAAATAAAAATATGGTATAGGGAGAGAGTCTTTATCAACCCCTATAGGAAGAAATCTCTAAAAAAGGGTAGAGTCTTTCAAGAAAGTATTTTAAAAGTCCTTTCAATTATCAAACTGAAATTTTTGACAAACTGCTGGGATATTTCCTTAGTCCCTCAAGTGTGGGCTAATATTTCAAGGAACAAGAGGGTCATAAGGCCAAAACTGACAAAAGTGTTGTAACTTCTCTACTTGATATTTCATAAATACCAGCACTGACATTTCTAAATTCTCAACCCTTTCTTTCTTAGCCTGATTCAGAAGTCATACCTCTTCACTGAAAATAGCATAAGCACTAAACCAGAAATCGACTGTAAATACATACAGACTTGTGTGGCCCAAAGGAATAAAATAGGAACCACAACAAAGTGAAGAAATAAAACAGCAGAAACTCACTTGGTCACAATTTCTTTTCCCTTTTATATATTTTGTCTAAATATACAAAGCAGACAGTCATGGTATTTCTCCAGTTCACCAGTATGGAAGTACACAAATTTGGTTAAATGATGGCTTCTAGTATTATGAGGCTTAGTGCTAATTTCTCAGATTATTTTGTTAAAGTCAAATAAAATAACCTACATTATATCCATACCATTTACATAGCAATAAACCGTAACTTGTCAAATACTGTATTTCTCCTGATCCAGTTCAGACTGTGGATATTCATTCAGAGAAACTCGCTCCTTGTAATCAATTATTTTCAGAGAGTTAAAAATATTTAGGAGCCAGGACCACGACTCACTTCATACTGATCTTTAACAAAATGGAATGGCTCCAATATGGGACTATGGCAAGCAGAAAACCTCTCAGGTTCACAATTATGGGAGAATGCAAATATCTCTCTTATGCTAATGAAATAATGATGCCTTATTTTCTGAAGTTTCATTGACAAATCATAGGAAAGATGTTTAAATGGGTGTGGTGGGGTGAGGGTTAAATCAGATGGTAATTAGATTGCAGTATGCATGGTCATGTGGTTAATAGTAAATTTTCCTTGATTAACTGGTCCTGTTTGTTAAGAGCCCCTATTAACATCAGTGCTCTCCGTGCTGGCTGTGGAGACACACCATGGACCAGTGCAAAATTAATGAAGGCAGGTACGCATGCTGATTAGAATGTGGCAGTTTAATAAACTCTTCCAACTTTAAATTATTTAATGCATTCATGTGCATGCAGGCTATTCGATGGTCAGCTTGACCACCTATGTGTTAATATTGGGAATTGAAATGCAGAGAGTGGAAGAGATATAGTGGTGTATGAGGTAATTAGCTCTCATGTCTGATAAATGGGGCAATACCTATGTGTGCGCATGTTTTAGCGTACCACAAATGGTGCTTTCATTAGCTGGAATCTTCTGTGGAAATTTTTATAAATGTTTAGTTTGATTTTTGCACCATAAACAGTGGGCCGGATAGTTGTAGTCACCATCAGTTGAATATCTGAAGCAAATTTCAAGTCAGCTATAAAGTAAACAGTCTTGTTAAAATAAATGGGTTACAAAAATTAGATAGGAAGCTTATCAATAAACATCTCCAATCTGGACATAATCTCTATCTATCATATTGAAAGTATTTTATATAAATATAAATGATTTCAATATATAAATGCAAATATCCATTAGATTTTGAGCAAAATAATAAGCTCTTTCATTTGTACAATGCTCTATAATTTATATAATGTGTGTACGTGTGCTATCCTATTTAACCCTAATCATAATCATTTTAGGGGTACAGTATTTGCTAATAAGTAGCCAATACATCTTAAAATCTCAGTCCTTGTAACTCAAAATCCAGAGCTTTTTAACACAATTCTACAGCTGCCCACAAAACCAGTTTTTGTAAGAACAAACTATTATTTATAAAACAAGTTCTTTTTTAACTGTAAGTGAGCATTCTGTAAACTTAACCTCTCTGGGAACAGGATGCTACTTAGGTTTGGTAGAAACACAAAGACTAATCTGGGAACATACATATCTGTAAACAACAAAACTCTGTAAAAGTTAAAAGCAAAATAAAGGTTTAAAAGAAAGAAAGAAAAAATTTCTATACTTCAACACAGTCTAAGCATAAACAAGCTTCTCTAGTGGCTCAGTGGTAAAGAATATACCTGCCAATGCAGGAGCCATGGGTTTGGTCCTTGGGTTGGGCAGATCCCTCAGAGAAGGAAATGACAATCCACTCCAGTATTCTTGCCTGGGAAATTCCATGCACAGAGGAGCCTGGTGGGCTACGATCCACATGGTTGCAAAAGAGTAGGACACAACTTAGCAACTAGACAGTAACAACAAATTAAACAAGTGCTTTAAATGACTTGCATTTTCCTAGATCCCAGGATACTTTCTGGGTGTAACTTAGGCATTCATAGGAACTTTCATAATGTTTGCATGGAATTAAGTATGCTACCAGAAAACAATGCAGATTCTGGACCCTGGAAACAGTGCAGAAACTATACCTTTATGAAGTTACTGAGTCTAGGTTTACTGAGTGACAAGACCACTCCTTGTAGAAATAAGTCCCGGGAGAATGAAAATACATTTCTCTGTCTGGGGATTTCTATTATTTTGCTATTCCTGTCCTCAGTTCTAACATTCTTAGAATGCCAGCTAAGACAAAAAGAAGGAGAAAATGATTCTTGCTTTCACAAATCAAAGGAGAGTAGCCAGGAAGCCTACAAAGACTAATGTACAGAATCCGGTATAGCAAATCTGTCTTCTAGTCTCAGACATCGCCAGGAAATGGCAGTGTGACTTTGAGTAATTCCTTAGCTTCTCTGGGTCTCAATCTTTTCAAATGTAATTGAGGAGATTGGGGATAGGGAACTCTCAAGTTCCTCAAATCTCTAGCAGGATCTTCTAATTGTCTCTTACCAGGAGAAAGAATGCCAAGGACTTTTTTTTTCCACACCCCCAGTGGATGAAAAAGAGTCTGCGAAAATCTGTGGCAGACAAAAAGCACTACCTTTGAACCCCATCCTCTGCAATTCTCCTTCTCCCAAGGCCCTGAGTGGGCAATTTGGGGCTTCAGCTGGCCTCTGATTTCTCTATGGGCCTTAGCCAGCCTGGATGGTCTGATTGAATTCATTCTATTGTTGTGGGTTTTTTTGTTTTGTTTTTGTTTTTCCATCTCTGGCTAGCTTCAAAGGATGCTGTGGTCATGAATTAATATTGTTCTCTTGGTTAGCTATTACAATGTTGGTTTTCAGTATCACTGGTGCTTGTCCTCACTGCTTTCCTTTGACAATGTGGACAGTTATTGATGTCTGGCACTTGTTATAGGTGGTTGGCAGCTATGTGAATATTGTAACTTATGATAGGCTTTCCACAACACTGTCATGGTGTCCATGAATTCTGACAGCTATTTGAAGGATATAAGAGCTGCCAGTCCACTTTCTGCAGTCATGGTGTGTGCTGACAAAATGGGTTTTATCTTCCTCTGGAACTAGCAGAAAATTTGTACAATTAAGAGAACAAACAATTTCCACTCGTTTGTGTATTTTGAGTCAAGGAACATTGTGGAAAATCATTGTATTCAATCCATCTAAATTACTCATTACAAAGTAAAAGTAGCTCAAACCAGGCTAAGTGTTTACTTCCTACTTTCAAACTTCTGGCTTCTTGGAAAACCTAACTTCTGACTACCTAACCTGGGATAAGTCTACTCCCAAAAGACAGCAACGTCATACCACGCACACAGAATGAATTCAAAACAGCAACAATAATTAAGCATTTAGAATGGCATAATTAGATAGCTGTGGTAATAATAATGTGGTGAACATAGAGATACAACTTTGATATCCTACATATTTTCTAAGTGTCTTTAAAGGCTCAAGTAACTTTCTTCAGAATGTCATTTCATTTGCATTGTCACGTGCAGTATATTCAGTACTTTCCAGATATTTGAATTAATTTAACCCTAATGACAACTCAATGCGATGACCAGTGTTTACCCCTGTTTCACATAGTAGGAAACTGAGTATCAGAATGTTTCATTAACTTGCCCATGTTCATCGATGGATGAAGATAGAGGCAAGATTCAAACTCAGAAAGTTACAGAGTTCTTAACCTCTATAAGTGGTACATCAAAATGTGCACTGTTCAATATACAGCAACTATGAATTCAAATGTGCTACAAGGGTGAAATAGAGTAGATCTGAAGACTCACTATGGGAAAAAATTAATTAAAATATCTCATTAGCAATTTTGTTATATTGAGTACATGTTGAACTGATAATGTTTTAAATATTTGGAGGTAAATAAAATATTTTATTAAAACTAATTTAATCTGTTCCTTTTTACTGTTTAATATACTACGTATATAGTCTTCTATATTTTTCTTCTTGATAATATTTCATTTGTATTAAGATCCATGGAGGGAGGCAGAAAGCTTTTTCCTTCAACTAAAAACCACAACGCTTCTAATATTGGCTATCTCCTGATATGTTTCATGGTCACAGCCTGTTGTGTCATTTAGAATAGTTGTCTATCAACAGTAATTATACACCAAAGTGAGCTGCTTCACTCTTTGTCATGCAACTCTTCTGATTTACAATAACAACATATACTAGAATTTTTCAAATGTAGGAAATTCAAATGTTGGCCATTTGTTGGTCAAACATCAGCATTTACCATGTACAACATAGAAGTATGTCTAGGTTGAAATCTTTTAAGAGTAGCCTTTATTATTTTGATAAATAATAAATAAAAAGGAGGCTTTATTTATTATTTTGTAAAAGAGACTAGCACAAGGGTTTTTGGAGAATATGATAGTGGCAGACAGAGACTCTGGTCCAACAGCACCAGTGGAATTATAACTTTTTAGGGAGGGAGAAGCAAGAACTCCCTCACGGGGTCTGAGAAAAAAAGCTTATTTTCTTCACAACTGTATAAATATCTGATAACCAACATTATCAATCAAAACACTTTTAGGCCACTTTTCACACAGAAGTTTCCCTATAAGGAAAAAAAATGGCAAAATTAAGTTTTGGAGAAGTATTTATTGACTGACCAAACCTATCCTCTAAATGAAATTAATAAGTCAGCAAGAGTCATGAGGTGCATGCATCAGAAAGAAAACTTTTAAAAACCATTATGAGACACTCCATCAAAAGTGAGGTCTAGTCTACATTCCCAACAAGGCAGATGGGTTTCCTTTTCTCCACACTCTCTCCAGTATTTATTGTTTGTAGATTTTTGTTTGATGATAACCATTCTGATAATGCCTCATTGTAGTTTTGATTTGTATTTCTCTAATAATGAATGATGCTGAGCGTATTTTCATGTGTTTATTGGTGATCTGTATGTCTTCTTTGGAGAAATGTTTGTTTAGGTCTTTTGACCATTTTTTGATCAGGTTTTTGTTTTTCTGATATTGAGCTGCATGAACTTATTTGTAGGGAACGAATGAAGATGCAGATATGGAGAACAGACTTGTGGACACAAAGGTGGAAGGCAAGGATAGGAAAAACTGAGAACATTGACATATATATATATATATATATATATATATATGTACTATCATGTGTAAAATAGTCATGGGAAGCTGCTATATAACTTAGGAAGCCCAGCCTGACAGCCTAGATAGGTGGAATGGGAGAGGGGAGGGAGGCTCAAGAAGGGATTACATATATATATATATATATATATATATATATAAAATTATGGCTGATTCATCTTGTAACCAATGCAATGTTGTAAAGCAATTATCCACCAATTAAAAGATGAATAAAATAAAAAATCAAAGTCCAGGAATTATTTACATCCCTATGATAAGGAAACAGCACATGTGAAAAGACACAGTATTGTAAGTTTTAATGAATATACATAGACAAGGACTTACGTCCACATTGTATTTCTGTATTACACATGAGTTAAGACATGAAAGAAGAATGAGATAGGTGGATACAAGAGGAGAGGTGTCAAACCTCCACTTGTAAGTTTCACTTTGGTCTGAGAGACAATTGCATGCCATTTTCAAATAATTGAAAAAAGCTTATTTTCTTCACAACTGTATAAATATCTGATAACCAACATTATCAATCAAAACACTTTTAGGCCACTTTTCACACAGAAGTTTCCCTATAAGGAAAAAAAATGGCAAAATTAAGTTTTGGAGAAGTATTTATTGACTGACCAAACCTATCCTCTAAATGAAATTAATAAGTCAGCAAGAGTCATGAGGTGCATGCATCAGAAAGAAAACTTTTAAAAACCATTATGAGACACTCCATCAAAAGTGAGGTCTAGTCTACATTCCCAACAAGGCAGATGGGTTTCCTTTTCTCCACACTCTCTCCAGTATTTATTGTTTGTAGATTTTTGTTTGATGATAACCATTCTGATAATGCCTCATTGTAGTTTTGATTTGTATTTCTCTAATAATGAATGATGCTGAGCGTATTTTCATGTGTTTATTGGTGATCTGTATGTCTTCTTTGGAGAAATGTTTGTTTAGGTCTTTTGACCATTTTTTGATCAGGTTTTTGTTTTTCTGATATTGAGCTGCATGAACTTATTTGTAGGGAACGAATGAAGATGCAGATATGGAGAACAGACTTGTGGACACAAAGGTGGAAGGCAAGGATAGGAAAAACTGAGAACATTGACATATATATATATATATATATATATATATGTACTATCATGTGTAAAATAGTCATGGGAAGCTGCTATATAACTTAGGAAGCCCAGCCTGACAGCCTAGATAGGTGGAATGGGAGAGGGGAGGGAGGCTCAAGAAGGGATTACATATATATATATATATATATATATATATATAAAATTATGGCTGATTCATCTTGTAACCAATGCAATGTTGTAAAGCAATTATCCACCAATTAAAAGATGAATAAAATAAAAAATCAAAGTCCAGGAATTATTTACATCCCTATGATAAGGAAACAGCACATGTGAAAAGACACAGTATTGTAAGTTTTAATGAATATACATAGACAAGGACTTACGTCCACATTGTATTTCTGTATTACACATGAGTTAAGACATGAAAGAAGAATGAGATAGGTGGATACAAGAGGAGAGGTGTCAAACCTCCACTTGTAAGTTTCACTTTGGTCTGAGAGACAATTGCATGCCATTTTCGAAATAATTGATCAAATAGAAAAATTCAAGTTTACTTTTCTTGAAACAGTAAAAACAAAAACAATAGAACCTTTAGTGTTTATTTCCTCACTTCTAGCTAAAACACAGCTAAATTTTAGAACTAAAGTTGGCAGGCACTCGATGGCATGCTTTCAGCATGATGTTTTAAAAACTAAACTATGGAGTAGTTTTTAAAGATTAATGGAGGTCATATGACAAAAACCACTTCAACAACAGAAAATCCAGTTCTTCAAATGTGAGTCTCAGGCTCTGGAGCTGGGAAAGAACCTTTGTCTTTGGGTTCTCTGAACATCTTCTAAACTTTTATGTAGCAATCTAATTCTTCCCTAATATATTTTGCTGGCTTTGGTACTGAATTTAATTTAAATCAGTAGAATAATCCAAGTGAATCTAGGCTGCTGTAATGTTACATTAGTAAGATCTGATCTATTCGCAGCTAAGGTAGACCCCAATTCATTAACATTTACTCAATAGGCTTCCAGCAGGTGACTTTATGAGAGGAAACAGATGCATCTGAATGTCACCTTACCACACATGTGACTATTAACAGATTTCTTCTCTGTCCATATAAGACTGCTGCATCCCATTTAAGGGAATATGAATAATGGCATTAGTTTAATTTATTTTTAAATAAACGGAATTATGCAGAGATGTTCTCTAAGAGGTTTTGACAATTATATGAGTCCAAATTTTACACAAGCGCAGTGGGGATCGACCTCAATGGCTTTCTAAGTGCTAATTACTAAACTCAAATGCTGAATGTCTCAAAATGCTAAACCACAGAGAGGTTGGTGAGAGGTTGTGAGTTCTAATCTACATGTCAATAGGATGACCTAAGACTGACTTCCTAGAACAGAAAAGTAAAAACAAGCAGTCTAGCTGCCTGACTTCTGCAGCAGGGCAAGGAAATTTGTTGGAGACCTGTAGCCTCAGATACAGATTCATACATCTTGAAGAATCTCAGACCCTCGCCAAAATAAGCACTTATAATCAAACTACAATGACCAAATAAATCTAATTAATTGGTATGCAAATCAAAAAAACCAATGAATGCTGACAAAAATGTAGAGAGACTTCTAGAAATCCAGAGAATGAAAAAATCACATGAGCCCATTAGGCCTATGAAAATGTTCAGGGATATTGTGATGGGGCAAAGGAAAGACAGCAAGAATCACAGGACCTTATGAGTTCTAGGACTGGCCATATCTCTGAGCCATGGATTTCCCCCTGTTTGAAATAGGAATGATAGGGCCTTACCTATAAATGCACAAAATTACTGTGAATGTAACGAAATCATGAGTATGGAGGCATTCTAAAAACTCAAAAGAACTGAAGTTCTATGGAAACTGTTATGTATTATTCGGTTGCTGAATTGCAGTAAATGAAGCCTTCCTAAAACATGCTCATTAAAAAAGATAGTTTTCAAATAGCACACTCATATGATTTGGGAGTATGTAGCGTATGTCTCTGTGGAGAGCACCACAGACATGGGGGAGTAACGTTGTTGCATCTGTGTGTGTGAAGTATTCATGATCAGGGGGAACAATAGTCCTGCACATAATCCCCACCCATAAGTAAATAAACCCCATGTTAAACTAAATGGAGAGAAGAAACATATGGGTAAGGGAGAAGGCAGGAGGGAGGAAGAGAGGGAGGAGAAAAGGAGGGAGAGAATGATTGTAAAACCTCAAGAAAGTTTCCTGACTGATGGCAGAGTGAGCAGTAGTGGCTAGAGCTCAGTGATCCAGCCAGTCACAGGTCCTCAAGCTCCTCTCCAGCTTCGTGCATCCTCTCCTCCCCTCTCCTCTCCTCTTTCTCACTTCCCCATCCTTTCACATAAATTCTCTACCTAAATCTGGACTCCCATTTTCTAAACAAATTCTGTTCTCTGCATTTTGTATGACTCTTCTAATCTAGGTCATTTTGGCCATTCTTATTTCTTTCCCTTTTTTCACTTGCCAATGAACTTGAACAGCAAAATAGGGCTTAAGGACTGGGGAGGCAAACTAAGATCTGTCTTATAAGGTGAGGGAATAAGAGAGACTGTAAATATCACTATACAAATATAAAAAGATGACACACAAAGGACTGCAGGATTATAATAGTTTTCACTTATTGGTGCCTATCTTAGGCTAGGCATTGCTTCAAGAACTTTCTTTACCTAGCTCCTTTAATTTCCTCAATCACCCTATGAGATAGATAGTGTTTTCATCCCCAGTTTACAGAAGAGAACAATGAAGCCCAGAGAGGGTAACTGATCTGCCTAAAATCACAAAGCTTCAAGTCTGCCTCACGGAGCCTGTACTTGGCCTGTAGAGGAGACGGGGGAAGTGCTTAGAGAAATGAATCAATGATCAGTGTATTGAAGCCAGCTTTGTAGGACTGGGAAGCAAGGACTGGGAAGCAAGAGAGGGTGATGCCTGCCCAAGGGGTCAGAGCCAATCCTGAGAGCACACACTCATCGCAAGCTCCTGACAAGGTACAATATTGTTCAAAGTCAACCCTCTCTAGGCAATGTTTCCTCCAAGGCTGATTTGTAGGGTGAGTCATGTTTGAGAAATTAAATTTGTATTGGTTACCAATCTCATTAAACTCAGGGAATAGGAGAGTCAAATGAAGCAGAATGAGAACCAAGCTAAACTCAGTGAAAGCCCATATATTAAATGTAGTCCAGACCCCCAAACTTATTACAGATCTAGGAAAAACCCACTAATCAAGGGCAGCAAAGTGTCACGTTCCCAGTCAATGCACATGAGGCTGGCCTGGCTGTTTTACAAGTGCTGCATGAAGGCTGATGTGTCATCTGTTTTGGCTCATGCAGTATTCCCCCACCAACCCTGTCTATGCTTAATAAGATGTAAAAGCAATAAGAATTTGTTCCACAAGCTAGGTGGTTGGCAGCTATGTGAATATTGTAACTTATGATAGGCTTTCCACAACACTGTCATGGTGTCCATGAATTCTGACAGCTATTTGAAGGATATAAGAGCTGCCAGTCCACTTTCTGCAGTCATGGTGTGTGCTGACAAAATGGGTTTTATCTTCCTCTGGAACTAGCAGAAAATTTGTACAATTAAGAGAACAAACAATTTCCACTCGTTTGTGTATTTTGAGTCAAGGAACATTGTGGAAAATCATTGTATTCAATCCATCTAAATTACTCATTACAAAGTAAAAGTAGCTCAAACCAGGCTAAGTGTTTACTTCCTACTTTCAAACTTCTGGCTTCTTGGAAAACCTAACTTCTGACTACCTAACCTGGGATAAGTCTACTCCCAAAAGACAGCAACGTCATACCACGCACACAGAATGAATTCAAAACAGCAACAATAATTAAGCATTTAGAATGGCATAATTAGATAGCTGTGGTAATAATAATGTGGTGAACATAGAGATACAACTTTGATATCCTACATATTTTCTAAGTGTCTTTAAAGGCTCAAGTAACTTTCTTCAGAATGTCATTTCATTTGCATTGTCACGTGCAGTATATTCAGTACTTTCCAGATATTTGAATTAATTTAACCCTAATGACAACTCAATGCGATGACCAGTGTTTACCCCTGTTTCACATAGTAGGAAACTGAGTATCAGAATGTTTCATTAACTTGCCCATGTTCATCGATGGATGAAGATAGAGGCAAGATTCAAACTCAGAAAGTTACAGAGTTCTTAACCTCTATAAGTGGTACATCAAAATGTGCACTGTTCAATATACAGCAACTATGAATTCAAATGTGCTACAAGGGTGAAATAGAGTAGATCTGAAGACTCACTATGGGAAAAAATTAATTAAAATATCTCATTAGCAATTTTGTTATATTGAGTACATGTTGAACTGATAATGTTTTAAATATTTGGAGGTAAATAAAATATTTTATTAAAACTAATTTAATCTGTTCCTTTTTACTGTTTAATATACTACGTATATAGTCTTCTATATTTTTCTTCTTGATAATATTTCATTTGTATTAAGATCCATGGAGGGGGGGAGGCAGAAAGCTTTTTCCTTCAACTAAAAACCACAACGCTTCTAATATTGGCTATCTCCTGATATGTTTCATGGTCACAGCCTGTTGTGTCATTTAGAATAGTTGTCTATCAACAGTAATTATACACCAAAGTGAGCTGCTTCACTCTTTGTCATGCAACTCTTCTGATTTACAATAACAACATATACTAGAATTTTTCAAATGTAGGAAATTCAAATGTTGGCCATTTGTTGGTCAAACATCAGCATTTACCATGTACAACATAGAAGTATGTCTAGGTTGAAATCTTTTAAGAGTAGCCTTTATTATTTTGATAAATAATAAATAAAAAGGAGGCTTTATTTATTATTTTGTAAAAGAGACTAGCACAAGGGTTTTTGGAGAATATGATAGTGGCAGACAGAGACTCTGGTCCAACAGCACCAGTGGAATTATAACTTTTTAGGGAGGGAGAAGCAAGAACTCCCTCACGGGGTCTGAGAAAAAAAGCTTATTTTCTTCACAACTGTATAAATATCTGATAACCAACATTATCAATCAAAACACTTTTAGGCCACTTTTCACACAGAAGTTTCCCTATAAGGAAAAAAAATGGCAAAATTAAGTTTTGGAGAAGTATTTATTGACTGACCAAACCTATCCTCTAAATGAAATTAATAAGTCAGCAAGAGTCATGAGGTGCATGCATCAGAAAGAAAACTTTTAAAAACCATTATGAGACACTCCATCAAAAGTGAGGTCTAGTCTACATTCCCAACAAGGCAGATGGGTTTCCTTTTCTCCACACTCTCTCCAGTATTTATTGTTTGTAGATTTTTGTTTGATGATAACCATTCTGATAATGCCTCATTGTAGTTTTGATTTGTATTTCTCTAATAATGAATGATGCTGAGCGTATTTTCATGTGTTTATTGGTGATCTGTATGTCTTCTTTGGAGAAATGTTTGTTTAGGTCTTTTGACCATTTTTTGATCAGGTTTTTGTTTTTCTGATATTGAGCTGCATGAACTTATTTGTAGGGAACGAATGAAGATGCAGATATGGAGAACAGACTTGTGGACACAAAGGTGGAAGGCAAGGATAGGAAAAACTGAGAACATTGACATATATATATATATATATATATATATATATGTACTATCATGTGTAAAATAGTCATGGGAAGCTGCTATATAACTTAGGAAGCCCAGCCTGACAGCCTAGATAGGTGGAATGGGAGAGGGGAGGGAGGCTCAAGAATGGATTACTATATATATATATATATATATATATATATATAAAATTATGGCTGATTCATCTTGTAACCAATGCAATGTTGTAAAGCAATTATCCACCAATTAAAAGATGAATAAAATAAAAAATCAAAGTCCAGGAATTATTTACATCCCTATGATAAGGAAACAGCACATGTGAAAAGACACAGTATTGTAA
The DNA here is from genome assembly GCA_022376925.1 of Tragulus kanchil. Taxonomy (NCBI): domain Eukaryota; kingdom Metazoa; phylum Chordata; class Mammalia; order Artiodactyla; family Tragulidae; genus Tragulus; species Tragulus kanchil. Next base: position 50,597,666 of record JAIOJX010000032.1, read on the forward strand.
GTTTTAATGAATATACATAGACAAGGACTTACGTCCACATTGTATTTCTGTATTACACATGAGTTAAGACATGAAAGAAGAATGAGATAGGTGGATACAAGAGGAGAGGTGTCAAACCTCCACTTGTAAGTTTCACTTTGGTCTGAGAGACAATTGCATGCCATTTTCGAAATAATTGATCAAATAGAAAAATTCAAGTTTACTTTTCTTGAAACAGTAAAAACAAAAACAATAGAACCTTTAGTGTTTATTTCCTCACTTCTAGCTAAAACACAGCTAAATTTTAGAACTAAAGTTGGCAGGCACTCGATGGCATGCTTTCAGCATGATGTTTTAAAAACTAAACTATGGAGTAGTTTTTAAAGATTAATGGAGGTCATATGACAAAAACCACTTCAACAACAGAAAATCCAGTTCTTCAAATGTGAGTCTCAGGCTCTGGAGCTGGGAAAGAACCTTTGTCTTTGGGTTCTCTGAACATCTTCTAAACTTTTATGTAGCAATCTAATTCTTCCCTAATATATTTTGCTGGCTTTGGTACTGAATTTAATTTAAATCAGTAGAATAATCCAAGTGAATCTAGGCTGCTGTAATGTTACATTAGTAAGATCTGATCTATTCGCAGCTAAGGTAGACCCCAATTCATTAACATTTACTCAATAGGCTTCCAGCAGGTGACTTTATGAGAGGAAACAGATGCATCTGAATGTCACCTTACCACACATGTGACTATTAACAGATTTCTTCTCTGTCCATATAAGACTGCTGCATCCCATTTAAGGGAATATGAATAATGGCATTAGTTTAATTTATTTTTAAATAAACGGAATTATGCAGAGATGTTCTCTAAGAGGTTTTGACAATTATATGAGTCCAAATTTTACACAAGCGCAGTGGGGATCGACCTCAATGGCTTTCTAAGTGCTAATTACTAAACTCAAATGCTGAATGTCTCAAAATGCTAAACCACAGAGAGGTTGGTGAGAGGTTGTGAGTTCTAATCTACATGTCAATAGGATGACCTAAGACTGACTTCCTAGAACAGAAAAGTAAAAACAAGCAGTCTAGCTGCCTGACTTCTGCAGCAGGGCAAGGAAATTTGTTGGAGACCTGTAGCCTCAGATACAGATTCATACATCTTGAAGAATCTCAGACCCTCGCCAAAATAAGCACTTATAATCAAACTACAATGACCAAATAAATCTAATTAATTGGTATGCAAATCAAAAAAACCAATGAATGCTGACAAAAATGTAGAGAGACTTCTAGAAATCCAGAGAATGAAAAAATCACATGAGCCCATTAGGCCTATGAAAATGTTCAGGGATATTGTGATGGGGCAAAGGAAAGACAGCAAGAATCACAGGACCTTATGAGTTCTAGGACTGGCCATATCTCTGAGCCATGGATTTCCCCCTGTTTGAAATAGGAATGATAGGGCCTTACCTATAAATGCACAAAATTACTGTGAATGTAACGAAATCATGAGTATGGAGGCATTCTAAAAACTCAAAAGAACTGAAGTTCTATGGAAACTGTTATGTATTATTCGGTTGCTGAATTGCAGTAAAATGAAGCCTTCCTAAAACATGCTCATTAAAAAAGATAGTTTTCAAATAGCACACTCATATGATTTGGGAGTATGTAGCGTATGTCTCTGTGGAGAGCACCACAGACATGGGGGAGTAACGTTGTTGCATCTGTGTGTGTGAAGTATTCATGATCAGGGGGAACAATAGTCCTGCACATAATCCCCACCCATAAGTAAATAAACCCCATGTTAAACTAAATGGAGAGAAGAAACATATGGGTAAGGGAGAAGGCAGGAGGGAGGAAGAGAGGGAGGGAGAAAAGGAGGGAGAGAATGATTGTAAAACCTCAAGAAAGTTTCCTGACTGATGGCAGAGTGAGCAGTAGTGGCTAGAGCTCAGTGATCCAGCCAGTCACAGGTCCTCAAGCTCCTCTCCAGCTTCGTGCATCCTCTCCTCCCCTCTCCTCTCCTCTTTCTCACTTCCCCATCCTTTCACATAAATTCTCTACCTAAATCTGGACTCCCATTTTCTAAACAAATTCTGTTCTCTGCATTTTGTATGACTCTTCTAATCTAGGTCATTTTGGCCATTCTTATTTCTTTCCCTTTTTTCACTTGCCAATGAACTTGAACAGCAAAATAGGGCTTAAGGACTGGGGAGGCAAACTAAGATCTGTCTTATAAGGTGAGGGAATAAGAGAGACTGTAAATATCACTATACAAATATAAAAAGATGACACACAAAGGACTGCAGGATTATAATAGTTTTCACTTATTGGTGCCTATCTTAGGCTAGGCATTGCTTCAAGAACTTTCTTTACCTAGCTCCTTTAATTTCCTCAATCACCCTATGAGATAGATAGTGTTTTCATCCCCAGTTTACAGAAGAGAACAATGAAGCCCAGAGAGGGTAACTGATCTGCCTAAAATCACAAAGCTTCAAGTCTGCCTACGGAGCCTGTACTTGGCCTGTAGAGGAGACGGGGGAAGTGCTTAGAGAAATGAATCAATGATCAGTGTATTGAAGCCAGCTTTGTAGGACTGGGAAGCAAGGACTGGGAAGCAAGAGAGGGTGATGCCTGCCCAAGGGGTCAGAGCCAATCCTGAGAGCACACACTCATCGCAAGCTCCTGACAAGGTACAATATTGTTCAAAGTCAACCCTCTCTAGGCAATGTTTCCTCCAAGGCTGATTTGTAGGGTGAGTCATGTTTGAGAAATTAAATTTGTATTGGTTACCAATCTCATTAAACTCAGGGAATAGGAGAGTCAAATGAAGCAGAATGAGAACCAAGCTAAACTCAGTGAAAGCCCATATATTAAATGTAGTCCAGACCCCCAAACTTATTACAGATCTAGGAAAAACCCACTAATCAAGGGCAGCAAAGTGTCACGTTCCCAGTCAATGCACATGAGGCTGGCCTGGCTGTTTTACAAGTGCTGCATGAAGGCTGATGTGTCATCTGTTTTGGCTCATGCAGTATTCCCCCACCAACCCTGTCTATGCTTAATAAGATGTAAAAGCAATAAGAATTTGTTCCACAAGCTCAGGTAATCTGTTTTAAAGATTGTGATAGCTCTCCTTTTTTTTTTTTTCTTAAATATTTATACCTTTTCTCTCTTTGGTTCCATGAAGGTTTATACTATAGGCAATATTGAGGTTGACTAAAATGGATTGTTTTTGTGTGTATTTAGGCTTTAGAAGAAATTATTTGGGTATATTCTAGAGCTTAGTAATCGACTATTATTAGTATTAATAGGGATTATACAGCCATATTTCACTGTCATGCACTGAAAATTTACCCCTTAGGATCAAGCCTCAGTGATAATTTGAATGTGCTGAAATGTAATTTCCAGTTCACAGACCTTTCATAAAGGCTAAACAGGTATGGGAGTTTAGTTCTGAGATAATAGGAAGAAAACTTCCTAGTTTGTGCTGCTTGGAATCAGAAATATGTAATAAGTAATCATATTTCTTCAAGGTGTAGGAATCCATTTGCTATAATTCATAGAACTGAATTGGTACACAGGACAAGCAATCATTTCTACGAGGAATTCTTAATAGGGGGTCTTCTCTATGCATTTCTTCAAAGAAAGGCTACCTCTGGCTGTATTTCTTTCTTTTAAACCATTTCCTTTGCCTTCAAATTTCTGTAACACATATTATTTGAATACCTTAAAAATATATTATTGCCTTGTAAGTAGGTTGTAAAAATTACCAGCCTGTAGAAATTTTATCAGTATGTCTCATGCTAGATTTTACTTGTAATGAAAAATAAAGAAATTGGCCTTCTTGCTTTTTCACCTGGTACAATCTGTTATGTACCTTGTAAGAAATTTTAAGTCTGCTGATAAAAAATTACTGATCATAATTTTAAATATAGGCAAAGTCTAACCACATGACTCAGTGGTAAAGAATCTGCTTGCCAATGCAGGAGACGCAGGAGACACAGGTTCGATCCCTGGGTTGGGAAGATCCCCTGAAGTAGAAAATGGCAACCCATTCTAGTATTCTTGCCTGGAAAATTCCACGATTAGAGGAGCCTGGAGGACTACTGTTGCAGAGTCAGACATGACTGAGTGTGCATGCACATGAAAAAGTCTAAGAAAAGGTAATCTAGATTATGCTGATTTTTGCATATTGAAGCAGAAAACAGGTAGCCCCTTTCATGTGCATGTCCTCTGCTTTAGTCTGGTGCTTTCTGTTAGGATGTCACAAAAGAACCTGCCCCAGCTCTTCCACTGCTCTACATTAGCATCTTCTGTGTTTTAAAACTTGATTCAACAATTATTCCACACCAGAGGACATATCGTGATTTGTGAAATGCTCAGTACCTTTCAATAAAAAAAGATGAACTCATTTTATGTAAGTAAGTTTAAAATGTCAGGAGAACATAAGCAAATCTATATGAAATTGTTTCTGAAAAAGAATTTGATTTTTGTCAATAGTGCATGAAAAACAATGAGATGGCCAAGAAGATATTTTGATATTATACAGTCCCTTTAACAGGTCAGTCCTTAAAACTCGGTATCCTAAAATAATAGTGATATGTTCATTTAGAAGATTGAATATTCTCTGAAAGTTTGTTTTCAATAAAACGCAAAGCATGTGAATGCCAACAAAATGCATTAATAAGTTACAGCCTGTGCTGTCTTACTTATGTGATGGGGAGTTAGGTTTATTATTTTAAGACTGCCATAATTTAAAAAAAATCCTGAATAAGAGATCCAAGCAACAGTTCCATTGTGAAATATACATCATTCAAATTCCAGTCCCCAAATCTTTAAACAGATGCAATGTGACCAATGTATGTCTTCTATTCAAAAACTAGAGGTGAGAACTTCTCTGGTGGTCCAGTGATTAAAAATCTGCCTTATAATGCAGGGGTTGTAGGTTCAGTCTCTGGTCAGGGATTTAAGATCCCACATGCCTCTTGACCAAACAACCAAATCATACAACAAAAACAATACTATGGCGCTTCCCTGGTGGTCCAATGGGTAAGGATACTGCCTTGCAGTACAAGGGGCGCAGGTTAGATCCCTGGCCCGGGAAGATCCCATGTGCTGCAGAGAAGCTGGACCAGTGTGTCCAATTACCAAGCTGGAGCTCTGGAGCTCATGTGCCCAGAGATGGTGTTCTGCGACGAGAGAGGCCACTGTGATGGGAGGCCTATGCAGGCCAGGGAAGAAAGATGGATGGAAACAGATAAATGAAGGATCAATAGAAGTGGCCAAAAAAAAAAAAACTTGACAAATCCAATAAAGCTTTAAAATTTTTAAAGAAAAACAAAAAAATGCCAAAAGTTATTTCACTAATGCATCCTGGTAACCAGAAGTCAGGTCAAAATCTCTTGAAAAGTGCAAATTTCACATGTCTCTTGAGCAATTCATAAGTAGTGCCTTTTACCAAGGGATATATGGGTGAAGGGTGAAGGAGTATGTGGGATCATCATTTATAAAAAACCAACTTTGGAAGAAGGATCATTTCCTTTATAAAAATGTATCAGTCCTGGTTTGGAAAAATTGTTCTACTTTCATATCAACATTAAGTTTTGAGTGTTTTTTTCCTGAAATGCAAGTGAATTCATGAAGATCTTTTCTTCTTCTAAGAGCTCTGAAAAATAATCACTTTCATTCTATAAAAGAAGCATCCATTGATAATTGTGTTGACTTGTATTTACACAGTAATATTGCCTAAAAAGGTCACAATGCTCTGCTTCTTGTAAAGTGACTCTTACTTCAGGAATCTACAAAGAAATTATCCCTGAATCTTCATATGGATTGGGTTTTAATATGTCAATATTTTTAAGGATAACATGATCCGTAAAGAGTTCAGGAGTGAAATGGAAGTACTCCTATCAACGATACATTTGAGAATGGGATATGTTTTCCAGATTCCTTGAAATAGAAATCAGGAGAGGGAAAAATTGCTCCATTTGCTTTTCATGAGTTAGAGGAGGTGATCCCTGAGCAAGGAATGAGGACACCATGACACAGTTCTAAAAACAGTCTGAGGGAGGACTAGAAAGAAAACGCCATTGGACAATTCTAAATAGTTGCAGTTTTTCAAAAAGGCAATAGGCCCATTTAGCTTGATTGAACTCCTTCACTCCTTCCTTCTTGAGATTTACTAGCATTCCCATCTTTTTTTTTTTTTTTCCATTTTTCAGTGTTCTTCAACATTTCTCTCTGTGTGCTGTGTGGACTAAGTGCATATGTCTGAGTGGTCTCTCCCAGCCTAGCTAGTCTCTCTTGGCCACACCTTGAACTTTGATGCCTTGATATTTTTGCAAAAGGAGTGCCTGAACTGAGAATTGTCTCTCCCTATATCACAATCCTACCTTCTTCCAGGCCCCAGTTCAAAGACCTCTTCAGTTGAGGACTTACCTTTTGTCTCCTGACACATTATACACTGGGCACAAACTTGCTTTGTAATGGATATATCTCTGAATGAAGTTTCTGAATGCATATCACTGGGTATTTTACCACTCACATGCCACTTATCAATGTCACTATGTTTAAATGTCAGAATTAGTGTAAGTTCCCAGAAGAATGAAGATGTCTTTCACTTTGGTGTATCTTCAGTGTGTATGGCAGAGATCTTTTCATATAACAAGAAGTCAGTGATTATCTCTTGTGTGAAAAGTAGGCAAGAGATAAAATGAGCAGAAAATATGAAGACTCTCAACCATGAAAAGCTACTCACATTTTAAAGTATATTCACACTTGAAAATAACACTGTAAGACTAAAGAAATCTCAACTAAGCAGTGATCTCAAAGATCTTTCTAAAGTAGACATTGAAAATAGAATCAGATTAAACTATTAACTTCCATAAGCAGTACTCTAAATCTTTTCAAAAAGGAAATCTTTGAACAACACACATAAATGAGGATGAGGCAAACTAATGGCGAGAAAGTTAACACTGTATACATTTTGATTCAAAATGTAACTTGCCCTCCACCTTTTGGGCAACTTGGAGGGTAGAAAGAAAGGGAAAAAATAAGCTATGAATTTTAAAAAGAACGTCTTTTAATTTCAAAGAATCCTTCTATAGGAAACTTAAATGTTGTTAAAAAAGGCTTATCTGAGAGTTACATCACCTCCTATGGTCTTGTTGAATCTAGGGGCAGCAAAGGCGGAAGGTGTAGAAAGTCACACTGAGTGTCAGTAATCTGGCTAAGAGAACAATGCATGCCTTCCATATCTTTAACTCATCTCTGCCCATGTGGCTATATTTTCCACACCTTTATATGAAGAAGATAATGAGAAACATTTTTTAAAGAGCTAACCACCAAATTTAAAATTTTCTACAAACCACCTTCTGTGTCCATTCTTATTGTCACTGCACTATCCTAAATTCTTTTAAATTTACCATTAGATAATTGCCATAGCCTCCAGCAGCACTCTCCAATGTTAGCCTCTTCTCTCACCAAATGTGCCTTTTACTACTGTGATGTACAACATCCTAAATCACATAGTTTAAGTATAGTACTGTTCCTAGTCTCCTTTCTCTAGTTGCTAAGGTCTCATAAAATCTGATCACATCTAACTAGCCGACTTTGTTTTCCTATCATTGAACAATTGAATACATAAAATACTTTTCTAATTGAATCAAAGTAAAATAATCTTGACTTTTCAGATATATCTTAAACATATCACCACAATGCCAGGCACAAAACAGATGTTTAATATATGCATATATTAATTGATTAAATTATTGAATTTTTTTCAAAAGTGCTTGTGAGATACTGATAAACTGATGCATGTTCTATAAGCTGCTTTGTAATGTCACCATGTAACCCTCTGTAAACATTTATCAGTTCAACAGTTCTAGGAAAAGTCAACAGAGGCCCCTTTCTCCATCAAAACCACTGTACTCCAAAGCATTCCCTTAATGAGATTCGAGATTTGCCTGGTTTGATCATCTTTCTAAGACAGAATTTCTAAAGGAGCTTCCATATTTAGAATGTTGAATTTGTTTGAATACCAAAAGCCTAAGTCAGAGTGTATTTGCCTTCTTATAAGCACTTCAATAAGAGAGACCCAACAGCTATCAATTTAAGAGCAACACCTGGATTTCTCATACCTGCCTAATAAGTGCAGTGTTCTACTTAAGGATTTTAGGACAATACACAAAAAAATGGATACAAAGCTAGCAAACCTTATGTACCACAGAATAAAAAGCACGGCTTGTTTTTCCACAGTTAAGAAGAATTATGAATATTCGCATAATAGCTTCCATTGCAATTACTTGGAAAATGTAATCTCTCATAGGAGAGTTTACATCTGTCCCCAGTGTCTGCAGGTCAGGTATTCATACATTTCTGCTTCCCTGCCTTAATTTCAGTCTTAGGTGGGCAGACAAGCATATGTTTCACAATGTGTCTCTTCTTGCCAACCCTTCAGAAGATCGGCTCCTTTGCAGTGTGGTGCTCAAACCCAGTGAGGGCTATAGTTGGGTCAGTCGTGGATCACTTCCTTAAGATTCTCTTTGCACCTAGCAAGGAGACAGCATTTTTGGTCACTTATTATCAGACTATTTCTTTGGTAAAGAGCAAGAAAAATGCACAGCTCCTAAGAAGCTCATCATTAGTAAGGCAGACTCCCGGTCAGCCATTGCCAGTTAATGACCAAAAACCACCATGTAGACAACTGACATTTTGCCTGAACATGCATCTCTAGCCAGTGATAATTAACCTGGAGGTACAAAACCAGTCATTTCCTTAATACAACAAGGCACCTCTTTCAAAGTTGGGGCTCTTCCTGTTTTAATAATCAAAAGGAAAAGACCTTTGGTACTTAATATTTAAACAAAATGTTTAATATTTACACAGTAAAGTTCTTCTTCTGATATTAAACCCGCATTAAAGCAGGGATGGAAATTGGTTTATAATCTCTGACACTAGGCCTGGAGCCTTGTAGTGTAGTAAACAATGTCACTCTTCAGATGGGCACCACCTGCAATGGGTTCAGAAATGTCAACTGTAATTAAACATTTTATTTCAAGGATAATTCATATTTAGAATGTTGAATTTGTTTGAATACCAAAAGCCTAAGTCAGAGTGTATTTGCCTTCTTATAAGCACTTCAATAAGAGAGACCCAACAGCTATCAATTTAAGAGCAACACCTGGATTTCTCATACCTGCCTAATAAGTGCAGTGTTCTACTTAAGGATTTTAGGACAATACACAAAAAAATGGATACAAAGCTAGCAAACCTTATGTACCACAGAATAAAAAGCACGGCTTGTTTTTCCACAGTTAAGAAGAATTATGAATATTCGCATAATAGCTTCCATTGCAATTACTTGGAAAATGTAATCTCTCATAGGAGAGTTTACATCTGTCCCCAGTGTCTGCAGGTCAGGTATTCATACATTTCTGCTTCCCTGCCTTAATTTCAGTCTTAGGTGGGCAGACAAGCATATGTTTCACAATGTGTCTCTTCTTGCCAACCCTTCAGAAGATCGGCTCCTTTGCAGTGTGGTGCTCAAACCCAGTGAGGGCTATAGTTGGGTCAGTCGTGGATCACTTCCTTAAGATTCTCTTTGCACCTAGCAAGGAGACAGCATTTTTGGTCACTTATTATCAGACTATTTCTTTGGTAAAGAGCAAGAAAAATGCACAGCTCCTAAGAAGCTCATCATTAGTAAGGCAGACTCCCGGTCAGCCATTGCCAGTTAATGACCAAAAACCACCATGTAGACAACTGACATTTTGCCTGAACATGCATCTCTAGCCAGTGATAATTAACCTGGAGGTACAAAACCAGTCATTTCCTTAATACAACAAGGCACCTCTTTCAAAGTTGGGGCTCTTCCTGTTTTAATAATCAAAAGGAAAAGACCTTTGGTACTTAATATTTAAACAAAATGTTTAATATTTACACAGTAAAGTTCTTCTTCTGATATTAAACCCGCATTAAAGCAGGGATGGAAATTGGTTTATAATCTCTGACACTAGGCCTGGAGCCTTGTAGTGTAGTAAACAATGTCACTCTTCAGATGGGCACCACCTGCAATGGGTTCAGAAATGTCAACTGTAATTAAACATTTTATTTCAAGGATAATTCATAGGTTATGTACATGAAGGACTGCTTTTTGCCATGAGAAATTTCAAAGCACCAGGCTGTGTAAATAAGAAGCAGGTCTTCTTTTTTTTTCTTTATGGCATGTTTTTTAAAAAGCACATGTAAACTGACAGAGGCTTAATTAATTTTATTCTTAAATACATCCTTCGTATTTTGCTAAGATTTTTAAGGGCAGTTTGATAAAGTTGACTGGTAATGATACATCTCTACATTACCAATTATTTCTTCTAGCTTCAAGTAAGAATCATATTCAGAAAAAAAAGGACATGATTTGCTACAAGCTCACATGAAGTAGTGGCAACGTTGGGATTGGCTAAATTTGCTAAATTTTTCCTTTTGGGACTTTAGTTTTAACTTACAATTTCATTGCAAAGTTGAAAAACATACATTATTTAAAAAAGAATGACTAGTAATTCAAAAGGTATGGGGGTCATCTAACCAATAATGCTTCCAATTGTAATGAGAATTTAAAATGAAATCATTCAATTAAGAAATGTGTGTATATGTGTGTGTGCACATGCATACATGTATGTACGAGGAAGGAAAAATTCTCCATTCCTTCTGTACCAGTGAAAATTCATTCACTATTCCTTAATACCAATTGCTTAAAAGCTAGCATCGTGACTCAGGGGCTTAAAATATACCTTCCTGCCCCTCCTGTTTAATACTTTACATCATTTTCCCCAAAAACAGGACTCAAGGGAAAAGACCTTAAGTAAAAATGCTTAAATATTTCATTAAAATAATAATAATAAAAAATATGGATAGAAGTGTTCTCTTTATATACTTTTTTCTCTAATTATTTAAGGGAAGAAGTGCAAGAATTATCTGTTTATCTCTTACTTGCCCTCTCTCCCTGTTCCTTCCCTGAACTACTTCATAGACAAATATTTTATTACATGTCACCTATCAAAAAGAAGTCCTTATGTACCTAAACAAGCTTTTATGCATCAAAAGAGCAAGAGGATTTGCTAAGAAAAGCAGAGTCCCACCTCTACCAGGTGGGAGCCCTGCAGAGAGGCCTAGAGCTGAGCCAGTGGACACATGCCCCCTTGTGACACCATTACTGAGATAAAACATAGTCCTTTGTCTCTGAGGAAAATTCATTTATAGTAACAAAAAGCATTAGACATAAACTCTTCTAAATCACTGCTATGAGATGAGTGTAATTATGGATATTGTTAAAGAGCTTCAATTGTCCTTCCTTTAATGAATGATCTTTTCTTTTGAAGATGTGACAACTATAAAAGCAATGTGTAAATATGAAGAAAGGAAATGATGAACTAAGAGAGAAACACTATGAATAATATGCTTATTGATTAAAATTATATTAGAATTTAAAAACTGATATAGAAGAAAAAATACTTGAAGGAAATATGACAATAGCATATTAAAATGATGGGGTTATGAATAATGATTTTTTCCACTATCCAAATTTATGTAATGTGGTTATATGACTTTAATTATTAAATACTGATGTCAAGTAAGGAGATAAGGACCTTGGGGAATTTAAAAGTCTGCAATGCACTTGTTTACTGAACCACAGCACCAGAGAGGTAGAGAAGAAATTGGTGGAAGCTTGGACCAAACACAATTTTTCTCCACATTTCTCACAGATGGAATATATGTGTGTGTGCACATGCATACATGTATGTACGAGGAAGGAAAAATTCTCCATTCCTTCTGTACCAGTGAAAATTCATTCACTATTCCTTAATACCAATTGCTTAAAAGCTAGCATCGTGACTCAGGGGCTTAAAATATACCTTCCTGCCCCTCCTGTTTAATACTTTACATCATTTTCCCCAAAAACAGGACTCAAGGGAAAAGACCTTAAGTAAAAATGCTTAAATATTTCATTAAAATAATAATAATAAAAAATATGGATAGAAGTGTTCTCTTTATATACTTTTTTCTCTAATTATTTAAGGGAAGAAGTGCAAGAATTATCTGTTTATCTCTTACTTGCCCTCTCTCCCTGTTCCTTCCCTGAACTACTTCATAGACAAATATTTTATTACATGTCACCTATCAAAAAGAAGTCCTTATGTACCTAAACAAGCTTTTATGCATCAAAAGAGCAAGAGGATTTGCTAAGAAAAGCAGAGTCCCACCTCTACCAGGTGGGAGCCCTGCAGAGAGGCCTAGAGCTGAGCCAGTGGACACATGCCCCCTTGTGACACCATTACTGAGATAAAACATAGTCCTTTGTCTCTGAGGAAAATTCATTTATAGTAACAAAAAGCATTAGACATAAACTCTTCTAAATCACTGCTATGAGATGAGTGTAATTATGGATATTGTTAAAGAGCTTCAATTGTCCTTCCTTTAATGAATGATCTTTTCTTTTGAAGATGTGACAACTATAAAAGCAATGTGTAAATATGAAGAAAGGAAATGATGAACTAAGAGAGAAACACTATGAATAATATGCTTATTGATTAAAATTATATTAGAATTTAAAAACTGATATAGAAGAAAAAATACTTGAAGGAAATATGACAATAGCATATTAAAATGATGGGGTTATGAATAATGATTTTTTCCACTATCCAAATTTATGTAATGTGGTTATATGACTTTAATTATTAAATACTGATGTCAAGTAAGGAGATAAGGACCTTGGGGAATTTAAAAGTCTGCAATGCACTTGTTTACTGAACCACAGCACCAGAGAGGTAGAGAAGAAATTGGTGGAAGCTTGGACCAAACACAATTTTTCTCCACATTTCTCACACGACATGGAATAATCCAAGAGTGGCAAAACAGAATGAAGAGAGAAGGCTGGAGAACACAGTCTCAGACTGTTAGCTGGTTTGAACCTGGAGCTTCTGTTAAACTAACCTTAGATCCTAAATTCTAAAGATTTCCTTTCTCTTCCTGTTAAAATGGTGCTGTGCTGGTTGCAGGACAGAAGACAAAGGTTTTCCCAGTCCAGCCATACCCAGTCCTGGTTAGAGGAGTAATGTAAGGACAGTGGTTTTGGTTACATCTATAGTTATTACAAAAATAGGATTACAGTGCCAACAACATATGGTAACCACATAAATCCCCACTGAATCTGATCAGTCATAGATGTTAAATTTACAACACATTTTCAAACTCAGAAAGTGGAAAGGACATGTCTAAAGCCACAATGCCAGTAAATGACAGAACTGGAGATACAGCACAAATGATCACTCGCCCGTTCCATGAACTTCTTCATTCAAGCCATATATGTACGTGGACATATTTGTTGTGTCAAACAATCAATTAGCATCTGGTAAATGTTTGTCATGTGACTTATTGAGTATCACATGACTTATATCTCATTTTCCCTCTTAACCTAATAAGATTCCCCACTGCATCCTTCCAACCACATGTTCCTCTCTGCAAAGAATTCCATGATTGGAACAGATCTGCTCCCATGACAGTGCCAAAAGCTTCCACACAATAAACCCCATTAGCCACCCCTTGCAGTCTTCTGCGGCACAGAAGACCTCTTACATAAAAAATGAGGTGAAATGCATGACAGTCATAGAAGAGTAATTAGAGAAAATAGTCTTCCCCTAGAGACTTCTTTGCCTACTGAGATGGAAAGGCTTAGGAAGAAGAATCCTAAAGCACCACACCTGATTAAATAAGAAGAATTCATTTAGAACAAATACAATATTAAAAGCTAATTGTTTTCACCACAAAATTAACTGATTAACTTTTCACTCTACAAATATATTACTAAAACTTTCTCACTGCACAAACTCGTGAAACAAAATTAATGGTTTTGTTTTGAAAATTAATTTAGATATTAAAAAATTATATTTTCCACCAAGATCTCACTCAGATTAAATATTAACCAAAAGCTGTCTTCTGCTTAAATAGAATTTAGCCTTTGAAGTGTTTTTATTAATCTCTTCTGATGTAGGTGCTTGAAATTCTATGAAAGTGCTGCTGCTACCCGTTCTGTGCATCACTTACTGTAATTTATTTTCAGAACATAATTCTATTTATAAATGAAAATCCTATTAAAAGAAGACAAGAAAAATTAGTCCGAGACTTTGCATTGGTAGAGTAGAAACAAAATGAGCGGCCTAACCTGAAGTGACATTTACAAATTACCTGTTAATTTAAACCAGGTTGAGGGATGACAGAATTTAGTCAGACTGACAGGAAGTACCGAAGGAATGACAGTTGGGTCTGGGGTGGTCATAAAGCTCTCACTGCTGCCACATTTATCTGTGCTCCTTTCCTACACCACCACCTCCCCAAATCTTCCTGCCTAGTACATAATATATTTGTAAAAATATTTATATTTTTGTCATATTAGTGAGTAAAGGTTTTACACAGCTAGAAGCTCTCCTCTTTTGTTTAAGGGAAGGAAACCATTTATTTAAAAAGGCCTCAGGCTTTAGTCATCTGTGTTACCCACCTACACCATCCTATTATTTAGATCCAAATATACATAGTTTTTTTTGTGAGTGTTTTGAAAGGCTCTCCTCATAAACCTGCAAATGACAGTCATAGAAGCTTCCACACAATAAACCCCATTAGCCACCCCTTGCAGTCTTCTGCGGCACAGAAGACCTCTTACATAAAAAATGAGGTGAAATGCATGACAGTCATAGAAGAGTAATTAGAGAAAATAGTCTTCCCCTAGAGACTTCTTTGCCTACTGAGATGGAAAGGCTTAGGAAGAAGAATCCTAAAGCACCACACCTGATTAAATAAGAAGAATTCATTTAGAACAAATACAATATTAAAAGCTAATTGTTTTCACCACAAAATTAACTGATTAACTTTTCACTCTACAAATATATTACTAAAACTTTCTCACTGCACAAACTCGTGAAACAAAATTAATGGTTTTGTTTTGAAAATTAATTTAGATATTAAAAAATTATATTTTCCACCAAGATCTCACTCAGATTAAATATTAACCAAAAGCTGTCTTCTGCTTAAATAGAATTTAGCCTTTGAAGTGTTTTTATTAATCTCTTCTGATGTAGGTGCTTGAAATTCTATGAAAGTGCTGCTGCTACCCGTTCTGTGCATCACTTACTGTAATTTATTTTCAGAACATAATTCTATTTATAAATGAAAATCCTATTAAAAGAAGACAAGAAAAATTAGTCCGAGACTTTGCATTGGTAGAGTAGAAACAAAATGAGCGGCCTAACCTGAAGTGACATTTACAAATTACCTGTTAATTTAAACCAGGTTGAGGGATGACAGAATTTAGTCAGACTGACAGGAAGTACCGAAGGAATGACAGTTGGGTCTGGGGTGGTCATAAAGCTCTCACTGCTGCCACATTTATCTGTGCTCCTTTCCTACACCACCACCTCCCCAAATCTTCCTGCCTAGTACATAATATATTTGTAAAAATATTTATATTTTTGTCATATTAGTGAGTAAAGGTTTTACACAGCTAGAAGCTCTCCTCTTTTGTTTAAGGGAAGGAAACCATTTATTTAAAAAGGCCTCAGGCTTTAGTCATCTGTGTTACCCACCTACACCATCCTATTATTTAGATCCAAATATACATAGTTTTTTTTGTGAGTGTTTTTGAATAAGCTGGAGGGCCAAGTACAGACAGTTGAACACCATACAAGGTCATACAGATACACCTGCCTCACTGTCTGCCTCATGATTTCTGAGACCAAACTATCAGAAAGAGCTGGTGCTCCTTTGACTGTTTCTATACAATTTTTGAAATGTAATATCCAAAAATATTTTGTAAATAAGATTATTATAAAATAATCTTTGAAGAGGAAGCCAAAGAAAACTGCAGTAGACTTGGATTCTTTTTTAGTTCAATTTAAATTACTACCAGACTAACTATCTATAGATATTATACATATTTAAGTTGATTTTGGTATTTAATAATTAAACTTGTTTTCATAAAGCATCTATTTCATGTTCAACACATAAAGAGCAACATTTTTCTGTTTGGTGAGTCTACCCACAGTAGCACTAATAAGAGCTACATAGATGCATAGAGAGGAAATACATAAAGCCATATACTCCCACATACAATGCACACAAAACCTGCAACACAAATACATTATTTACATTCATCTGGTTTTTATGAACAAGACCTCTTTGCACCTTAAAATACAAAACTGGTATTTATTTTAAGCAATATATCAATCAGTGACAATACATATATCAATTAGTGACAATAAATCATCTTGAAAACATAAAGTAAAAATAAATATATATTAAATAAAATGAGAATAATAAAAACAGGAGACTATCTTTGCATCCTTAAATTAATGACAATAAGAACATCTTCCTTCATCTGCCTGCAAACTGGTTAAGGCTCCTGCTCTCTTTAATATTAACCTTGAGGGATGACAGAATTTAGTCAGACTGACAGGAAGTACCGAAGGAATGACAGTTGGGTCTGGGGTGGTCATAAAGCTCTCACTGCTGCCACATTTATCTGTGCTCCTTTCCTACACCACCACCTCCCCAAATCTTCCTGCCTAGTACATAATATATTTGTAAAAATATTTATATTTTTGTCATATTAGTGAGTAAAGGTTTTACACAGCTAGAAGCTCTCCTCTTTTGTTTAAGGGAAGGAAACCATTTATTTAAAAAGGCCTCAGGCTTTAGTCATCTGTGTTACCCACCTACACCATCCTATTATTTAGATCCAAATATACATAGTTTTTTTTGTGAGTGTTTTTGAATAAGCTGGAGGGCCAAGTACAGACAGTTGAACACCATACAAGGTCATACAGATACACCTGCCTCACTGTCTGCCTCATGATTTCTGAGACCAAACTATCAGAAAGAGCTGGTGCTCCTTTGACTGTTTCTATACAATTTTTGAAATGTAATATCCAAAAATATTTTGTAAATAAGATTATTATAAAATAATCTTTGAAGAGGAAGCCAAAGAAAACTGCAGTAGACTTGGATTCTTTTTTAGTTCAATTTAAATTACTACCAGACTAACTATCTATAGATATTATACATATTTAAGTTGATTTTGGTATTTAATAATTAAACTTGTTTTCATAAAGCATCTATTTCATGTTCAACACATAAAGAGCAACATTTTTCTGTTTGGTGAGTCTACCCACAGTAGCACTAATAAGAGCTACATAGATGCATAGAGAGGAAATACATAAAGCCATATACTCCCACATACAATGCACACAAAACCTGCAACACAAATACATTATTTACATTCATCTGGTTTTTATGAACAAGACCTCTTTGCACCTTAAAATACAAAACTGGTATTTATTTTAAGCAATATATCAATCAGTGACAATACATATATCAATTAGTGACAATAAATCATCTTGAAAACATAAAGTAAAAATAAATATATATTAAATAAAATGAGAATAATAAAAACAGGAGACTATCTTTGCATCCTTAAATTAATGACAATAAGAACATCTTCCTTCATCTGCCTGCAAACTGGTTAAGGCTCCTGCTCTCTTTTGTCACTTTTAAATGTATTTCAAGAAACTGTTTTATTCTTTTTTCTTGTTTATTCATTTTGGAATTCTATGGACTGTGCAAGGATAATTCTGTAACAGAAAAGTAACTGCTATGGATTTTTCATGCCCTGATTCTCAATCTTTACCCAACTTTCAGTAACTATTCTGAGTTGGAAAATTATTGAGTGTAGGCTTACTTTTCTAAACAAATGTCTCTCTATTTTTGATGACAGTGCCTACCAAAGACTCTGAATCATGACTATTGTTTCAGAAGAGCAATGTTCCCAAAGTAAGAAAGAATTCTATCTTGAAATGCTGATTCATTGTTTATGATTTTGTGTCATTTGCTATCTAGCATTAAGGAATAATTCAATCTCTTAATACTAGGATAATCAGAATAATTTTAGTTTTTCCCAATAAGAAACTTTTTTTTTTTTAGTTTTTGAAGTTTTATATTGGAATATAACCGCTTTACAATCTTGTATTAGTTTCTGTTGTACAACAAAGTGAGAGTTGTTGCCAAGTCACTAAGTCATTTTTGACATTTTGGCGACTCCCATTGACTGTGGCCCACCAGGCTCCTCTGCCTATGGGATTCCTCAGGCAAGAATTCTGGAAAGGATTGCCATTTCCTTCTCTAAGGGATCTTCCTGACACCAGGATAGAATCCACGTCTCCTTCACTGGGAGATAATTCTTTACGACTAAGCATATATCCCCACCCACTTGAGTCTCTCTCCCCCACCTCTTGCCATACTTCTAGGTCATCACAGAGCACAATGAAACACAATTTTAAATGATTAAATGTTAAATTTGAGTGAAAGGTTTTGAAATCTGTGATTCCTATAGAGAATCTTTTGGAAAAACAAATTCAGTTTCATGCATTTTCTCAATGAGACTAGATGAGAGTCAGTCCCATTATAAAGTCCTCTCCATACAAATTCCATGATTCTAATTATCAGGTCATTTAAAATTAACACCAAATTCAAAATAAAGTTCAGAAAGGATAAAAAGAGAATTATTCAACTCTTCCTCCACCCCTAGGAGCCTTCCTCCCACTGCCATCTTCTCTAAAATTGAAAATCAAAAGGTTCGCTTGTCTTCTTTGGCACATAGAGAAACACTTGTTATGCTAAGTGCTACTTTTGAGTCTTCCATGTGAGTTTAGAGATAAATTATAAGTTATATGTGTCTTAGACTCCTTTGTCACATTGCTGTCAAGAAGCATATGCCTGTTTGGACATCCTGGCTATTTCTATAAGATTCATGAAATGTCTCTCTATTTTTGATGACAGTGCCTACCAAAGACTCTGAATCATGACTATTGTTTCAGAAGAGCAATGTTCCCAAAGTAAGAAAGAATTCTATCTTGAAATGCTGATTCATTGTTTATGATTTTGTGTCATTTGCTATCTAGCATTAAGGAATAATTCAATCTCTTAATACTAGGATAATCAGAATAATTTTAGTTTTTCCCAATAAGAAACTTTTTTTTTTTTAGTTTTTGAAGTTTTATATTGGAATATAACCGCTTTACAATCTTGTATTAGTTTCTGTTGTACAACAAAGTGAGAGTTGTTGCCAAGTCACTAAGTCATTTTTGACATTTTGGCGACTCCCATTGACTGTGGCCCACCAGGCTCCTCTGCCTATGGGATTCCTCAGGCAAGAATTCTGGAAAGGATTGCCATTTCCTTCTCTAAGGGATCTTCCTGACACCAGGATAGAATCCACGTCTCCTTCACTGGGAGATAATTCTTTACGACTAAGCATATATCCCCACCCACTTGAGTCTCTCTCCCCCACCTCTTGCCATACTTCTAGGTCATCACAGAGCACAATGAAACACAATTTTAAATGATTAAATGTTAAATTTGAGTGAAAGGTTTTGAAATCTGTGATTCCTATAGAGAATCTTTTGGAAAAACAAATTCAGTTTCATGCATTTTCTCAATGAGACTAGATGAGAGTCAGTCCCATTATAAAGTCCTCTCCATACAAATTCCATGATTCTAATTATCAGGTCATTTAAAATTAACACCAAATTCAAAATAAAGTTCAGAAAGGATAAAAAGAGAATTATTCAACTCTTCCTCCACCCCTAGGAGCCTTCCTCCCACTGCCATCTTCTCTAAAATTGAAAATCAAAAGGTTCGCTTGTCTTCTTTGGCACATAGAGAAACACTTGTTATGCTAAGTGCTACTTTTGAGTCTTCCATGTGAGTTTAGAGATAAATTATAAGTTATATGTGTCTTAGACTCCTTTGTCACATTGCTGTCAAGAAGCATATGCCTGTTTGGACATCCTGGCTATTTCTATAAGATTCATGAAATGTTACTCTGCTCCAAGATTGATATCCATGTCCTTATCCAGTATATCAAGGGCATGTGATAATGGTAGCGATCAATGTTGTTTTAACACTGCACAAAGGCCAGGGTGTCAAGGCCATCACTTCATTAGACAACAGGACTATTGATTATTAATTAGAGACTGGCTAAAATCGAAGTACCTGTACAACCTCCCAGTGCCAAAAAAATTATCGATAGGTGAACAGATTACATAATCTGTCAACACTGAAACTTTCTCAAAGCTAAACAGAGGGTCTGAGGAGCATTTCAAAGGGCATTTCACAACGAGCAATTTCTCCTTTATGTCCCCTAACCTTTTGCTCTCCTATCTCCTAAAGCTGAAATAATTTTAGATTTGCAGCATTGCTTGAGTCCTGACCTTCTGGTGTAAATGCTCATTAAGAAATGAGGAAATGGGAGATGAGAAAACTGCTAAGGATTCATCCAGTAGGAGTGGAAGGCAAAGAAAGGAAGAAAGAGGTTACAGGTGTGAAGAAAAACAAGGACTATTTATCCCCTACATTTCTCTAATCTTCCTATTTCTCTCTCTCTTAAAAAATAGTAAATGCTTTCTAGATACCACAGGGCTAAAGGAAACCACAAAGTTTTTCTTCCCTGTCCAGAATGTATTATCATTTAATTAACTCTGATCATTCTTCACTTGCAAATTTATCAGATGCCCATTCTCTTTACCCTGAGCTATGACCTATGAAATTTGTACACTCTTATTGCAGATGCTAAAGATGCTTCTCTATCCTGGAGTTATATATTTGGACTCTAAAACAATTTTCCCATCGTGCCTTCTTTAATTGGACCATGCTTCCTAATCAGCATAATTTCCCCCTTGACCAGCCCTCTCTGTGCATACATTTAGAAAATAGGAAGTGGGTTAAAAGGAGGGCATTGGAAAAGAAAAAAGAAGCCTGTTTGAAACAGTGATTTGAACACCTCTAATGGAGCTCTGAGAACTCATCCTAAGTAAAGCAAATGGCATGAGGCATGTGGAAAACTGATTAGTGAGGACCAAAGCAGACGTTTATTGCCCTGAGGTAGAAAGTCCACTAATCTTTTTGTTAAACCTCTGTTTTCATTTCCTTCTCAACTAACCTCACCCTGGACCAAATTCATCACCTGTCTTAAGCTTACAGTTGCTACTGAAATCAAAGATGTCAAGGGAATAGTTAATAGAATCTCATGAGGCGTTATTCCCCCCTTTCCTTCCTGAATTCTCAAAAGTCATCTTAAAGCTGAAATGTCAGAGCCTTGGCCTTTTACAACTTTCACTACAATTTTGCTTTTCAGAAGTAGCCTTAGGAACCTTACCTTATGGTTTAAGATGATTAGCAGTGGTCTTGAGAAAAGGAGATGAGATTGATTTCAGTGAGCTGTTGACCACACAGAGCAGAAATCTCCAACTAATTACAACATGAGGATACAATGGGAGCCTTCAATTTTGTGAGATGAAGTCCTTGCCCAAGTAATTTGTTTTGGGGTGGTTGGTGCTAGACTGGTATGGTGGAGCCCTTTCACTAAGTGAGAAAGCCTAGAAACGTGAATCTTAAAAAAGATCATCAGGGACTTCCCTGGCAGTCCAGGGGTTAAGCGTTCACCTTCCAATGCAGGACTTGCAGCTTCAATCCCTGGTTGGAGAGCTAAGAGTCCCACATGCCTTGCAGTCAAAAAACTAAAACATAAAAAAGAAACAATATTGCAACAAATTCAATAAAAACTTTTAAAATGGTCCTCATCATAAAAAATAATAAATCTTCAGAGGGAAAAAAAAAGGTCATCAAAGTTAGAACAATCAGAGCAACAAAATAAGTACCATATTAAAATAAAACTCAAAGCATAAAATGAATATATATGGGACCATATTTCTAAAAATAAATGAAGAAATAAATAAATGAGAAGAGGAAGACTTTCCTCACAGAAGAATTGTAAATAATTTACATAGATACTCTCTCTTCCAGAAGGTTCTTAGCACACTCTTGCCCCAGCCTCCACCTTTCCTGCCCTTAAACTAGACTGGATTTAGTAACTTTGTTCCAAAAAACAGAGTGAACAGGGGAGGAGTGAGGAATAAGTTAACAGTGGAAAAATTTGCCAAACACTACTTAGACCAGATAATCAAGATCAGTGTCACCAGTGATAAATTATGTTGATAATATAGAATGGGACGAGAAAAGCACTTCACCTTTGTGGTGTCATGCCCTGCTAGGATGCTTCAGTTGTGTCCAACTGTTTGTGACCCCATGGACGATAGTCCACCAGCTCCACTGTCCATGGGATTCCCCAGGCAAGAATACTGGAGTGGGCTGTCCTGCCCTCCTCCAGGGGATCTTCCCAACCAAGGTACTAAACCCATATCTTACTGGCAGGTAGGTTCTTTACCACTAGTGCCACCTGGTAAGTACCACCATTGTGGTATTCTTCCACAAAAGATATAACCCCAGTCTACTAAGAAGAAAAACATTAGACAAAACCAAATTAAGTAATATTCTACAAAATAACTTGACTAGTAATCTCCAACACTGTCAAGGTCATGGAGGTAAAGACCAAGAAATTGTCACAAAACAAAGAATACTAAGATGTGACATTTAAATGCAATGTCATGTCTTGAATTTGGTCCTGGGACAGAAAAAGGAAATTTGTAAAAAAAAAAAAAAAAATGCAACAAAAAAACCCAGCAAAATCTAAATAAAGTCTTAAGTGTAATTGATGGCAGTATGCCAGTGCTTGTTTCTCAACTTTACAAATGAACCCAAGTATGTAGAATGTGAGCCTGAGAGAAAGCTGGGTGAGAGGTATACAGGAATTCTTTGTATTATCTTTCCAACTATTCTGTAACAATTTTCTCTATAGAATCCACAAGTGTCCTTTAATGATCCACTAGAATTTTCCCCATGTGTAAAGAAAAGAAGTAGAAAATAAATACAGGTAGTAAGAGTATCATGAGGGCTTCCCTGATGGTCCAGTGGGTAAGGATACCGCCTTGCCACACAGGGGGTGCTGGTTTGATCCCTGGCCTGGGACGATACCACGTGCCACAGAGCAGCTGGACCAATGTGTCCAACTACCGAGCAGGAGCTCTTGAGCACTCTTGCCCCAGCCTCCACCTTTCCTGCCCTTAAACTAGACTGGATTTAGTAACTTTGTTCCAAAAAACAGAGTGAACAGGGGAGGAGTGAGGAATAAGTTAACAGTGGAAAAATTTGCCAAACACTACTTAGACCAGATAATCAAGATCAGTGTCACCAGTGATAAATTATGTTGATAATATAGAATGGGACGAGAAAAGCACTTCACCTTTGTGGTGTCATGCCCTGCTAGGATGCTTCAGTTGTGTCCAACTGTTTGTGACCCCATGGACGATAGTCCACCAGCTCCACTGTCCATGGGATTCCCCAGGCAAGAATACTGGAGTGGGCTGTCCTGCCCTCCTCCAGGGGATCTTCCCAACCAAGGTACTAAACCCATATCTTACTGGCAGGTAGGTTCTTTACCACTAGTGCCACCTGGTAAGTACCACCATTGTGGTATTCTTCCACAAAAGATATAACCCCAGTCTACTAAGAAGAAAAACATTAGACAAAACCAAATTAAGTAATATTCTACAAAATAACTTGACTAGTAATCTCCAACACTGTCAAGGTCATGGAGGTAAAGACCAAGAAATTGTCACAAAACAAAGAATACTAAGATGTGACATTTAAATGCAATGTCATGTCTTGAATTTGGTCCTGGGACAGAAAAAGGAAATTTGTAAAAAAAAAAAAAAAAATGCAACAAAAAAACCCAGCAAAATCTAAATAAAGTCTTAAGTGTAATTGATGGCAGTATGCCAGTGCTTGTTTCTCAACTTTACAAATGAACCCAAGTATGTAGAATGTGAGCCTGAGAGAAAGCTGGGTGAGAGGTATACAGGAATTCTTTGTATTATCTTTCCAACTTTTCTGTAAAAAGTTTATTTATAGAATCCAAAAGTGTCCTTTAATGATCCACTAGAATTTTCCCCATGTGTAAAGAAAAGAAGTAGAAAATAAATACAGGTAGTAAGAGTATCATGAGGGCTTCCCTGATGGTCCAGTGGGTAAGGATACCGCCTTGCCACACAGGGGGTGCTGGTTTGATCCCTGGCCTGGGACGATACCACGTGCCACAGAGCAGCTGGACCAATGTGTCCAACTACCGAGCAGGAGCTCTTGAGCACATGCGCTCAAAGCCGGTGCTCTGCAGCGACAGAGGCCACTGCGATGGTAGGCCCATACAGGCCAAAGAACAAAGATGGATGGAAATAAATAAAGGAAAGTAAATAAATGAAAGATCAAGAGAAGCAGCCAAAAAAAAAAAAAAAGTATCATGAAAGGGTAATAATCCACTAGTACAAAACAAAACAAAAATACATATACTCACATGTATATACATACAGGTATACAGATTAGGTAAACACACACACACATATATAGACAGCTGATAAATACATAAATATATAGATCAATACCACCATGTCATCCTACTGTCATTCATTCATTTATTATACAATTCATTCACTCATTAGTATTCATTCACTGTTGTTTTGAAGTAACTGCTACATGTGAGGTACTTTGCTATGGGCCAGGAATTCAACCATAACAAGATGAATATGGACAATCAGGGAGCTCTTATAAAAGCTCATTCTTTTTTGTTCTAAAACTTTAAAATCTTCAAGGATTTCATGTATCCCTCAAAAGTATTATTTTTTGTTTTCATTTTTTACTAAAATTCCTAGATACCAAATTCGGATATATCATTTATTAAGTCTGTGATTCTGAGCAAGATTCTTAACATCTACTTGCTTCTCTTTTTTCTAGTCTACAAAATATGAATTATATAATTACTATCTCCCAAAGCTGTCTTAGGGCTTCCCAGGTGGCACAGTGGTAAAGAATCTGCCTGCCAATGAAAGAGACACAAGTTCAATCCCTGAGCTGAGAACATGCCCTGGAGCAGGAAATGGCAATTCACTCCAGTATTCCTGCCTGGGAAATTCCATGGACAGAGGAGCCTGGCAGGCTACAGTCTATGGGGTCACAAAGAATCAGACATGATTGAGCACACACATGCACTCATACAGAAAGCTGTTTTAAGGATAAAATAAATCCTCACATATATTATAATTGAGAATCCAAAAGTGTCCTTTAATGATCCACTAGAATTTTCCCCATGTGTAAAGAAAAGAAGTAGAAAATAAATACAGGTAGTAAGAGTATCATGAGGGCTTCCCTGATGGTCCAGTGGGTAAGGATACCGCCTTGCCACACAGGGGGTGCTGGTTTGATCCCTGGCCTGGGACGATACCACGTGCCACAGAGCAGCTGGACCAATGTGTCCAACTACCGAGCAGGAGCTCTTGAGCACATGCGCTCAAAGCCGGTGCTCTGCAGCGACAGAGGCCACTGCGATGGTAGGCCCATACAGGCCAAAGAACAAAGATGGATGGAAATAAATAAAGGAAAGTAAATAAATGAAAGATCAAGAGAAGCAGCCAAAAAAAAAAAAAAAGTATCATGAAAGGGTAATAATCCACTAGTACAAAACAAAACAAAAATACATATACTCACATGTATATACATACAGGTATACAGATTAGGTAAACACACACACACATATATAGACAGCTGATAAATACATAAATATATAGATCAATACCACCATGTCATCCTACTGTCATTCATTCATTTATTATACAATTCATTCACTCATTAGTATTCATTCACTGTTGTTTTGAAGTAACTGCTACATGTGAGGTACTTTGCTATGGGCCAGGAATTCAACCATAACAAGATGAATATGGACAATCAGGGAGCTCTTATAAAAGCTCATTCTTTTTTGTTCTAAAACTTTAAAATCTTCAAGGATTTCATGTATCCCTCAAAAGTATTATTTTTTGTTTTCATTTTTTACTAAAATTCCTAGATACCAAATTCGGATATATCATTTATTAAGTCTGTGATTCTGAGCAAGATTCTTAACATCTACTTGCTTCTCTTTTTTCTAGTCTACAAAATATGAATTATATAATTACTATCTCCCAAAGCTGTCTTAGGGCTTCCCAGGTGGCACAGTGGTAAAGAATCTGCCTGCCAATGAAAGAGACACAAGTTCAATCCCTGAGCTGAGAACATGCCCTGGAGCAGGAAATGGCAATTCACTCCAGTATTCCTGCCTGGGAAATTCCATGGACAGAGGAGCCTGGCAGGCTACAGTCTATGGGGTCACAAAGAATCAGACATGATTGAGCACACACATGCACTCATACAGAAAGCTGTTTTAAGGATAAAATAAATCCTCACATATATTATAAATTGTTATGCAAATGTCACCCATAAGTCAAGGAACATTTACTGTGCTATGTAGCAGGATCCATTAGGACTAGGAACCATGGTAAGGGGAGGAATCAGAGGGGAGGATGAAGTTCTGACTTTGGAAATGGGACAGTACTAAGAAAAAGCCTTCTTTACATCATAATCTCGCTTGGAGTCAGCTCTGGAACTGAATGTGTAAATATCCAGAAGAAAAGAACAAACCAATCTTGTGAAGTAAGTAAAAGTCCCACATTGTTATCCCCATAGATAGATGAGGTGCTTGAGGCCAAAAGGGATTGCCTAATTTTCTCAAAATTCCACACTGAATCAGAGACTTATGAAAATTAAGACTTTAGTTCCATTGCTGCTGAGTGTCAGTACAAAGATTTTGTCGTCTATCCCACCGTTGAGTTTATGCCCACTTCATCAGGACTCAGGGTCTAAAATTGCAACTTGGATTTATCAATGGCTGTGATTGGGAGATTTACTCATCATTGTTTTGCCAAATGACATGCCAAAGCCCTCACACTGCTATTCTTCAAAGCATTTGTATTTAGCTAGAAAGTTCCTCATTGCCTGGTCATGCTCTATTTTATCATCTCTAACCCCATATCATTGACTATCTATGAGAAGCTTCTACTGCAAGTTATAGGCCAATCCCTCTTCTCTTCCATTCCCTGTATTGTATGACATAATTAAATTATGATGTATACTTGTATTTTAATGTTATATTTATAACTGTACATATGCCCAAAGGCTTTAGCAGAAGATATATTTTTATATCTTGAAAAAATACATATTCAAAATATCAGTTTTTGAAAAGCAAGAAAACTCCTTTAGTAGTTTTATTCTTTTTACAAGACAAGACTAAAGTCAAAGTTTTCCCTAGGCTACTTTATGAAGCATTAGATCAATTTGAAAAGTTTTTTGCCTTTAATGAAAAATATCCCAGTGGTTCTCCTAGCTATTCTTTTGTACACAGGGCACATAGGTGACAGTCTATTTAAAGTCAGTATTTCAAGTCCATGGTCATTTACTGAGTTCTAAGTTCCTGAGATACACAAAAAGGATGTGTTTTACTCCTCAAGAAGTTTACTATCCAGTGACAATAGAAAACAAAACAAACAGGAAACCGTATAATAATTTTGTTTTAGGTGTACATACAATCTGCTGTTGAGGTTTATTTCAGCAAAGGTTGTTGGGCAGAAAGTCATGAGGAGGGAAAAAAATGGTGGAGAAGGAGAAGATATCTTTAAGCTGGATGTTGGAAAATATGTATGGGTTTAATAGAGAAACAAAAAATACATACCCAACAAAGGTAATCACAATTGCACAGACACAGAAAATGTTTAGGATATCAAGAAGTATATAGGGCTTCCCTAGTGGTCCAATGGTTAAAAAGTCCACCCTGCAGTTCAAGGGGCACTGGTTTGATCCCTGGCCCAGGAGGATTCCTTGTGCCATGAAGCGACTGGACTGGTGTGTCCAATTACAAGCCAGGGCTCTGGAGAGCCCGCATCAAGAACTGATGCTATGCAGTGAGAGCAGCCACTGCAATGGGAGGTGCACACTGGCCAAGGAATAAAAAGATAGGTGAAAATAAATATAAATAAAAAGAGGCATGATGGGGAAAAGAAAAAAAAAAGAAGTGCATAAATTTAAGGAAACTTATACCAACGATCTCAGCTAACTCCAGCACCTAAGTGGTGTTGGCAAATGGCAAGAGAACACCCAGAAACCTGTAGCAAAATTTCATCTCTGCCATCTATCCTACTCCAATACCTACCCAATGCTTCACAGGACCAACAATGGTTTCTGATTCTCTTTGGCTTTCCATCTCCTGTGCAACTGTCTTTCACTGTTGGAACTACAGCAGATTTCTGCTGGCAGAGATTCTAAGAAACTTAGTTCTTCTGCTTCAAAGTCCTTGCAACACTGCTAATGGATAGAAGATGGAGAACGGTATTAAGCTGCCAACAGACAGTCTGGCAGTCTGGTGAGGAAAGTCAAGATCTAGAACAAATATTATTTAAATGTCATCCATTGTAACACTTGCAGTTTTCAGATGTACTGTAAAAAACAAAGCAACAAATTAGAAAAGAGAACTAATTTCCAAGAATTCTTGAACTCTTCTCTGTTGTTGTATTGTTGGTTAGTCACTAAGTCATGACCCACCATTTTGTGACTCCATGGACTGTAGCTCACCAGGTTCCTCTGTCCATGGGATTTCCCAGGCAAGAAAACTGGAGTGGGTTGCCATTTACTTCTCTAGGGGAATCTTCCTGATGCACAAATCAAAGCTGGCTCACTGTTAAAGAATCTGCCTGCCAATTCAAGAGACACAGCTTTGATCTCTGGGTAGAGCAGAGTTCCAGTTTGTAAACAGTGTCTACGGGGATCTGCAAATCATGGCCCTCGACTACCTCTCCAGGTTCATTTCACATCCTTCTGTTCCCTACAAGGGGCTCTGAGTCTACTGTCTTCATTCAGTTCTTCCTTGTAGAGGTCTTTCTTCATCTGCCAGGGATGTCTTTGCCCATGCCTCCTCCCCTGCCTTCTGCCCCTCGTCGCTTCCCCTGCCTTCTCCCTTTCATCTCTCCAGTGACAGTTGACATGGCACTTTTCCTGTGGGTCTCCCTTGCTCATCAGTCTAAAGCTCCCATTGTTCCCCCATCATGGTCTACGTTTTATCTATGCAGAATTCACCTAGTATAATCACATAATTATATGCGTAATTTATTGTATTATACACATACAACATATGTACATGCATATATTGCATGTGTTATTTATTTGTTGAATTTCTGTCTCTTCCAGTAACTTTTATACAGGCTATGGGCTATGAATTCTGTCTTGTTTATAATTGCATCTTCAGAGTCTACCATACAGTGTGTTATAGTAGGCATTCAATAACGTTAGGGCTTCCCCAAAAAGCAGGACCAACAATGGTTTCTGATTCTCTTTGGCTTAGAAACTGATTGGAACTACAGCAGATTTCTGCTGGCAGAGATTCTAAGAAACTTAGTTCTTCTGCTTCAAAGTCCTTGCAACACTGCTAATGGATAGAAGATGGAGAACGGTATTAAGCTGCCAACAGACAGTCTGGCAGTCTGGTGAGGAAAGTCAAGATCTAGAACAAATATTATTTAAATGTCATCCATTGTAACACTTGCAGTTTTCAGATGTACTGTAAAAAACAAAGCAACAAATTAGAAAAGAGAACTAATTTCCAAGAATTCTTGAACTCTTCTCTGTTGTTGTATTGTTGGTTAGTCACTAAGTCATGACCCACCATTTTGTGACTCCATGGACTGTAGCTCACCAGGTTCCTCTGTCCATGGGATTTCCCAGGCAAGAAAACTGGAGTGGGTTGCCATTTACTTCTCTAGGGGAATCTTCCTGATGCACAAATCAAAGCTGGCTCACTGTTAAAGAATCTGCCTGCCAATTCAAGAGACACAGCTTTGATCTCTGGGTAGAGCAGAGTTCCAGTTTGTAAACAGTGTCTACGGGGATCTGCAAATCATGGCCCTCGACTACCTCTCCAGGTTCATTTCACATCCTTCTGTTCCCTACAAGGGGCTCTGAGTCTACTGTCTTCATTCAGTTCTTCCTTGTAGAGGTCTTTCTTCATCTGCCAGGGATGTCTTTGCCCATGCCTCCTCCCCTGCCTTCTGCCCCTCGTCGCTTCCCCTGCCTTCTCCCTTTCATCTCTCCAGTGACAGTTGACATGGCACTTTTCCTGTGGGTCTCCCTTGCTCATCAGTCTAAAGCTCCCATTGTTCCCCCATCATGGTCTACGTTTTATCTATGCAGAATTCACCTAGTATAATCACATAATTATATGCGTAATTTATTGTATTATACACATACAACATATGTACATGCATATATTGCATGTGTTATTTATTTGTTGAATTTCTGTCTCTTCCAGTAACTTTTATACAGGCTATGGGCTATGAATTCTGTCTTGTTTATAATTGCATCTTCAGAGTCTACCATACAGTGTGTTATAGTAGGCATTCAATAACTATTTGTTAGGGCTTCCCCTGGTGGTCCAGTGGATAAGGACACCGCCTTGCAGTGCAAGGGGCGCCGGTTCGATCCCTGGCCTGGGAAGATCCCACGTGCCACGGAGCGGTTGGACTGATGTGTCCAATCACCGAGCTGGAGCTTTGGAGTGCATGCGCCCAAAGCAGGCGCTCTGTGACAACAGATGCCACCGCGATGGGAGGCCCGCAGGAGCCAAAGAACAAAGACGGATGAAAACAGAGAAATGAAAGACCAATAGAAGTGGCCCGCCCACTCCCCTCCCTCCCCAACCCGACCCCCGCCCCCCCAAAAAATAAATAAAATCAAAAAAAAAAAAAACCTATTTGTTAGACCAAGAGATATAAAAAGGAAGGAAGGAAAGGAAAGGGGGAAGAAAATTTAGCACTTTTGTCCCTTATCACCATTCTGCACAATGACTGCTCTTTAGTTTAAAAAAAAAAAGGTAGGGGAGGGGTATTACTTCCCTACATTTTCCCTTAATCTACAAGAACACTAGAAAACTAGTGAGTTCTTGTATTTTAATTTGTTTAATGTATACATGTAAAACAGCACCCCTTAATTCCTTTTCTTAGAGCAATTAAAATCTCAGTCTTTGGGGAAAATCCTTGAAATGCAGACCACTGCCTTGAGAATGAATTTTGTGTGTGAGGAAGAATGACAGATTTCAACAAAAGGGAAATGACAAGAAGCCACATCCATGGGCTCTGGATCGGACTCTGCCAGTGGACTAGCTCTGGGGGGTCTGGCATCTGGTCCAGGAATAAGAAGCCTTTTTGAGCAGCCACAACACCCTCTTTGCTTGCAACTTCTGATCTGTGGCAGCTGCATCTACAGAGTGGCAGTAAACCAGAAATGGTGAAATTAGCAGAAAAACACAGTTATTTGCATGTTATAATCTAAAATAGGCCACGGGATGGTGGAAAGGAAGAAACAGTTTGATCCAAAATTACTGTAGACTGTAGCCAGAAGTTGAGCTGCTTCATTTCAAATGTGTTATCAATAGGTGATTGTCAGACAGCTCCTACTTTTACATATGAGCTAAATCAGAGATCCAAATGCAAAACCCAGCATCCAGGGACATCATTTATACATCTAAGGCTCCCTTGGGAACAAGGAGCCTTTAAAGCAATGAATGGATTACAATGAAACATAAATATACAATTTTCACTTCTGATAGATACAATCTTATTCTAAAATGGTCAGTTATTTAAAAGAAAATGATATCCATTTTTAGCAGCCCAACATTGAAATTTCAAGAGTTAAGAATCGCTCGGCTTAAATAAACTCATAAACATACGACAATTAATTCTGCATTATTCTGTAAAACTTCACACTTAACAAGACAAGCAGCAAAACTGGCATTGACTTTCTGTTATTCCCTCAACTTAAAAGAAAAGAACACAATTAGGGACGTGGCAATTTTTTCACTCCTTTTTCTGTTCCTGAGCAGCTGAATGGCATTACTACGTAGCAGTAACTTAAACAGCTAACAGAGATCTTCATGACTGATGCATTGAGAAATCTCGCAAGATCAGGTTCAACAGCCATGTTTAGGAATTTGTTATTGGGAGAAGCAACATACACACACATGCACAATTACATACATATAGCGTCTAGCAAAGAAACTACTAAAAAGTTGCCTGAATAGAAGTAAAACAAAGAGGTGAAAACTGTGGCCTCTTTGAAGCCAGACTGCCTATATTTTCATTGCTACCTCCCTTACTTCACAACAGTGCAACTCCAAGCAAATAATTTATATCCCTTTACTCCAACTTTCTAATCTGTAAGGTGAGATTCATATTACCATCTTTCTCAATAATTGTTGTGAGGCTTCAATGAACTATGAATGTGAAGTAGTTACAGCAGTCACCTGAAGCATGGTAACACAGAAATTTGTTGTTGTTGTTTAGTCGTTAAGTCATGTTTGATTCTATACAACCATATGAATTGGAGCCTGCCAGGCTCTTCTATCCATGGAATTTCTTAAGCAAGAATAATGGAGTGGGTTGCCATTTTCTTTTCCAGGGGATCTTCTCAACTCAGGGATCGAACTTTTATATCTTCTGCATTAGCTGGTGGGTTCTTTTCCACTAGCACCACCTGGGAAGTCCTAAATGATAATAATTCTGCATTTATGATACTGAGTCCAAATGCAAAACCCAGCATCCAGGGACATCATTTATACATCTAAGGCTCCCTTGGGAACAAGGAGCCTTTAAAGCAATGAATGGATTACAATGAAACATAAATATACAATTTTCACTTCTGATAGATACAATCTTATTCTAAAATGGTCAGTTATTTAAAAGAAAATGATATCCATTTTTAGCAGCCCAACATTGAAATTTCAAGAGTTAAGAATCGCTCGGCTTAAATAAACTCATAAACATACGACAATTAATTCTGCATTATTCTGTAAAACTTCACACTTAACAAGACAAGCAGCAAAACTGGCATTGACTTTCTGTTATTCCCTCAACTTAAAAGAAAAGAACACAATTAGGGACGTGGCAATTTTTTCACTCCTTTTTCTGTTCCTGAGCAGCTGAATGGCATTACTACGTAGCAGTAACTTAAACAGCTAACAGAGATCTTCATGACTGATGCATTGAGAAATCTCGCAAGATCAGGTTCAACAGCCATGTTTAGGAATTTGTTATTGGGAGAAGCAACATACACACACATGCACAATTACATACATATAGCGTCTAGCAAAGAAACTACTAAAAAGTTGCCTGAATAGAAGTAAAACAAAGAGGTGAAAACTGTGGCCTCTTTGAAGCCAGACTGCCTATATTTTCATTGCTACCTCCCTTACTTCACAACAGTGCAACTCCAAGCAAATAATTTATATCCCTTTACTCCAACTTTCTAATCTGTAAGGTGAGATTCATATTACCATCTTTCTCAATAATTGTTGTGAGGCTTCAATGAACTATGAATGTGAAGTAGTTACAGCAGTCACCTGAAGCATGGTAACACAGAAATTTGTTGTTGTTGTTTAGTCGTTAAGTCATGTTTGATTCTATACAACCATATGAATTGGAGCCTGCCAGGCTCTTCTATCCATGGAATTTCTTAAGCAAGAATAATGGAGTGGGTTGCCATTTTCTTTTCCAGGGGATCTTCTCAACTCAGGGATCGAACTTTTATATCTTCTGCATTAGCTGGTGGGTTCTTTTCCACTAGCACCACCTGGGAAGTCCTAAATGATAATAATTCTGCATTTATGATACTGAGTCACACATGATCTAGGGCTGTTGCTATAAAGGGCTAGAGAGTAAATCTTTTAGGCTTTTCAACTACTAAAGTTTGTTCTTGTAGCATAAAAACAGCTCTAGACAATACTTAGCAAATGAGCCACATGTGTTCCAATTAAACTTTATTTGCAAAAACTGGAGGTGGGCTAGCCTTGGCCGCCAGACTGAAATTTGCCTACTTCTGATCTAATAGATTCTTCAACTAAGAAACCTTTGCATAAGGAGTTTTCTAAATGAAAAGATTTAGAAAACTAGGGGCTTCCATGATGGCTCAGTGGTGAAGAGTTCACTTGCCAATGTGGGAGACACAGGTTCGATCCCTGGCTCGGGAGGATCCCACATGCTGCGGAGCAGCTAAGCCCATGAGCCACAGCTATTGAGCCTGTGCTTTAGAGCCTCAGAGCCACAACTGTTGAGCCCATGTGCTGCAACTATTGAAGCCCCTGTGCCCTGGAGCCCGAGTTCCACAATGGGAGAGGTCACCGCAACGAGAAGCCTCCTCATCTCAACTAGAGAGTAGCCCCTACTCCCTGCAACTAGAGAAGAGCCTGTGGCAGCAGTGAAAACCCAAGAGAGTCAAAATTTAATAAATAAATAAAAATTTTAGAAAAGTAAAATTTAAATTTCTATAGATATTTAATCAAGGGTTTCACAAGGCTTTCTGTACTTGTGAATGAAATCTTCCTGATATTATATTTAAAACTCTCCTGAGGCACTTAAGAAGCCTGATTCCTCTCAAGTTTGCAAACTTTAGAAGGATATCAGTTTACCTGCTCACAAGAGTTTACTCTGCAACGGTCAATGTTTTGAAGGCACTATCTTACTTAACAATGATGATGGAAATTCCAACATCAACATTTTCATGTGGATATATCCACATCCTGCTCACTCCTCCTTACCTCCTCCAGCACCACCCTGATCTCAGACAGTTTCATCCCTGATCTGCTTTTAAAGGTAGAGCTCTTAACTGCTCTCCACATTTTTACCTTTGCTCCCTATGGTCCATCCTAAACTTAACAGCCAGGGTGTATCCTGATAGAATGTGTCAGATGATCTCATTCTAAAGCTTGAAACCCTTCAGTAACTCTCCTTCTCAACTCCTTGTACATCCCAAATGCCTGATATAGCCTGTGAGAACTCTAAACTGGCCTTTATCTTCTCTGACCTCATCTTGTCACCCTTTACTTACTCTGAGTCTCTTCCTGCCTGAGGGTCTTAAGCCACATGTGGCCTTTTCTTGACCACATGACATGAGCCTTCCACTTTCACATATTTGCTTTAATAATGTCTTCCAAGTAAGCCTACCTTGACTATTTCCTTTCAAAAGGCACCCATCTATCACTCTCCTTATCATTTTTCTCAACTTCACTTTTATCTATAGCTCTTATATATTTATTTGCTTTTTATATGTGTGTGTCTGCTTTAGCCCACTAGAATGAAAGCCAAAGTGGATAGGGACGTCTGTTGGCTTCTGTGTCTCCAGGACCAACACATGGTAGGTGCTTCACAAATACTTGTTGAATGCATGACTCTATGAGACCCCTCCCACATTCCAAGGACAGTTATAAGTGCTTTATGGGTATTCAAGTACTTTAACTCTCACAACTTTGTGGGTGGCTGCTATTATTAACATATTCCACATGCTCAAATGAAACCAAAGTACTAAAAGAGTAAATGATTTACCCCAAATTACATGGCAAGTAGTGGAAAAATGCATTTGAATCTAGGCCATTAGACCCAGTGTCTGTGCCCCCAACCAGCATGTTCTCTTCCTCTTATATATCCTCTATTCTCCTGAGTGAGGGACCATAATTACCTGGTTTTATAGGTAAAAAAAGTGAAGTTAAGTAAGTAACTTGCTCACGATAACAAAACCTAGATATTAGGAGGCTCAGATTCAAACTTGTTTGCCTATCTCAAAAATTTAAAATATTAATCACATTTTTGAATGCTATAAGATGTGATGGGCTTTGACAAATAAAGGCTGAAAAAATTTTACAGTCATTCAGTAACATAGTGATGGGTAAGGCAACCGTGGAGAAATCCCTTTTTTGACATCTCACTGGATATGACCAGTTCTCTGGAGGTTCTTCCAGAATTCAGGGAGTTGTCAGACAACATCAATAACCCTGCAAAAAGACATTGTTATCATACTCACTGTATTAAGGAGAAAGAAAAACAGAATGGTACAGTCTTTGCAGAAGGTGACACAGCTGCCGATAATGAAGGAGAAAATAAATCTAAGGACTTAATGTTACACCCTTTACTTACTCTGAGTCTCTTCCTGCCTGAGGGTCTTAAGCCACATGTGGCCTTTTCTTGACCACATGACATGAGCCTTCCACTTTCACATATTTGCTTTAATAATGTCTTCCAAGTAAGCCTACCTTGACTATTTCCTTTCAAAAGGCACCCATCTATCACTCTCCTTATCATTTTTCTCAACTTCACTTTTATCTATAGCTCTTATATATTTATTTGCTTTTTATATGTGTGTGTCTGCTTTAGCCCACTAGAATGAAAGCCAAAGTGGATAGGGACGTCTGTTGGCTTCTGTGTCTCCAGGACCAACACATGGTAGGTGCTTCACAAATACTTGTTGAATGCATGACTCTATGAGACCCCTCCCACATTCCAAGGACAGTTATAAGTGCTTTATGGGTATTCAAGTACTTTAACTCTCACAACTTTGTGGGTGGCTGCTATTATTAACATATTCCACATGCTCAAATGAAACCAAAGTACTAAAAGAGTAAATGATTTACCCCAAATTACATGGCAAGTAGTGGAAAAATGCATTTGAATCTAGGCCATTAGACCCAGTGTCTGTGCCCCCAACCAGCATGTTCTCTTCCTCTTATATATCCTCTATTCTCCTGAGTGAGGGACCATAATTACCTGGTTTTATAGGTAAAAAAAGTGAAGTTAAGTAAGTAACTTGCTCACGATAACAAAACCTAGATATTAGGAGGCTCAGATTCAAACTTGTTTGCCTATCTCAAAAATTTAAAATATTAATCACATTTTTGAATGCTATAAGATGTGATGGGCTTTGACAAATAAAGGCTGAAAAAATTTTACAGTCATTCAGTAACATAGTGATGGGTAAGGCAACCGTGGAGAAATCCCTTTTTTGACATCTCACTGGATATGACCAGTTCTCTGGAGGTTCTTCCAGAATTCAGGGAGTTGTCAGACAACATCAATAACCCTGCAAAAAGACATTGTTATCATACTCACTGTATTAAGGAGAAAGAAAAACAGAATGGTACAGTCTTTGCAGAAGGTGACACAGCTGCCGATAATGAAGGAGAAAATAAATCTAAGGACTTAATGTTACAAATTTGACCAAGGAGCTCATTCTGATGCTCCCAAATTAAATTCCAACCACCCAAGTTCAGATATGCACTCAATGGAATTCAAGAACTCAAAGATGGTGACAATGGGGGGGGGGGGAATGAATAACTCCACCTGGAATACAAATGAAAGCAGTTCCTACCACAGAGCACATGCTGAGTCAGGACCTCTTCTACATGAAGGGAAATGATAACAAAGATCAGGAGCAGGAGCAATGGTTGAACTAGACCCCTCGTTGGAAATAAGCACCGTCTGGGCAAATCCAAACAAAAGTAACAAATATGCAGGAACAGTTGTTTCGATTTGGAAAAACAAAAAGGAAGAGACCATCTGGAAATTCTAATTTTTAAAAGGACATGGATAAACACAAATGCTTTATTTTGTATTTTATAAAATATCTTGGGTACATAAGAAGGCTATAAATACTAAGAATGTGTTCTTGCTTCCATTTTAAAGCAGGTAAAATTACTATGATGCATCAAGAAGTATCACAAAAGACCTGGAATTTTAATAATTTGGAGAGGGCTTCTGATGCACAAAGGCAAGGGTAGGGATTAGATTCTTGATATCCAGTTCTCATCACACCAGGATTCTCATATTAATGTTTGTTAGGAAAAGGAATCCACCATAATTCCTGCAGCCTTAATGTTGAACAGAAATGTCAATATGTTTTATTCAACCTTTTATTTTTCTTCATAAGGTAAAATCTGGCTCATATATCTCAGTGCATAATAACCCTCAAAAAGTCTATAGAAAGTCTAAATTTATACTTTGATAATTACTAAATTCCTATCATTATTCAGAATGCACAACTACAACAATATTTTATGTACATGTGTGTGTCTGTATATGTGTGTATAGTATGTGTATATATAAATTCACAAAATATTTCAAAACATTTCTCAAAAGGTTAAGAAAATAAAATACTATAAGAAGAATCTAATATTATTTTAAATGTTACATGCAGAAGAACACTTTAAACTGGTTCTACTGTGTCTAGAAATACATGTCTGCACACAACCAGGATACATCTAATAAAAAGCAGTCACAAGACCTCAGAAACCAGGCAATGATGAACAGAAATAATTTGACTAGAGAATGTAACCTCTGAGGCTAAAGGAAGTTACATAAAATTCTCAAAGCTGAAGTCAACACTTGTGGGTTGGAGGGAAAAAGAAGAAATGAAATTTTAAAAATATTTTATGAGAGTTTCATAATTCAGAATGCTACTCTCACACTCTTCAAAAAATATGGACCATGTCTTTACTATCTTCTACGGCCACAGCCATGGGTGCATGCATGCACACACACACACACACACATTCACACACATACAATCCTAAATGGAATTTGTCACTATAGGATATTTAAAAGCCAGACTTGCTGCATTTAAAATGTATGGAATTTATTTTTAAACCAGCCATATCTGAATTCAATGCCTTATATTTTGAGTTTTAATTCCAATCATGCTAATTTTAAGTCACAAACATATATCTGCCGGTAATGAAGGTTGTTTAATTAGGTCCAGATAAAATAGCTCCAATTCTGTTTCTGATCCACCTGTCAAAGCAAATCAGTCTTTTACATGGCTAAAAAAAAAACAAATTAGACTAGCTGATGACTTTTTGAATATTCAAGTAGACACACCGAGGATAAATCCAAACAGAACTTGTGACTGAACAAAAGCCTGAAACGTGACCTCAAAGATGAAGATATCTTATTCTGCCAAATGCAGATTTGCAGGCAGGGTTCTCCCAATATTATGAAGTCAAGGATGGGGTGCTAAGAAGTAATGGAAGGATAACAAAAACTAAGCAAGCTTTACAAGAAATCAAATCCACCACAGCTTAGGGCAATGCACCAGCTCAAATCAGTGCAAAATAAACACAAATGATGATGAGGTTGTCATGGAGGGGGTCAGTTTAGCATTCTTTCTTCCAAGGACGTTTCAAAGCAAGAGACGCCTACATCAAGGAAGATACACTACCCAGAGTTATGTATAAATTATTTTCAACACTACTATAGATAGAGGGAAGTCTAGTTTAGCCAGTTCTTTCTTCAAGAAGAACACTTTAAACTGGTTCTACTGTGTCTAGAAATACATGTCTGCACACAACCAGGATACATCTAATAAAAAGCAGTCACAAGACCTCAGAAACCAGGCAATGATGAACAGAAATAATTTGACTAGAGAATGTAACCTCTGAGGCTAAAGGAAGTTACATAAAATTCTCAAAGCTGAAGTCAACACTTGTGGGTTGGAGGGAAAAAGAAGAAATGAAATTTTAAAAATATTTTATGAGAGTTTCATAATTCAGAATGCTACTCTCACACTCTTCAAAAAATATGGACCATGTCTTTACTATCTTCTACGGCCACAGCCATGGGTGCATGCATGCACACACACACACACACACATTCACACACATACAATCCTAAATGGAATTTGTCACTATAGGATATTTAAAAGCCAGACTTGCTGCATTTAAAATGTATGGAATTTATTTTTAAACCAGCCATATCTGAATTCAATGCCTTATATTTTGAGTTTTAATTCCAATCATGCTAATTTTAAGTCACAAACATATATCTGCCGGTAATGAAGGTTGTTTAATTAGGTCCAGATAAAATAGCTCCAATTCTGTTTCTGATCCACCTGTCAAAGCAAATCAGTCTTTTACATGGCTAAAAAAAAAACAAATTAGACTAGCTGATGACTTTTTGAATATTCAAGTAGACACACCGAGGATAAATCCAAACAGAACTTGTGACTGAACAAAAGCCTGAAACGTGACCTCAAAGATGAAGATATCTTATTCTGCCAAATGCAGATTTGCAGGCAGGGTTCTCCCAATATTATGAAGTCAAGGATGGGGTGCTAAGAAGTAATGGAAGGATAACAAAAACTAAGCAAGCTTTACAAGAAATCAAATCCACCACAGCTTAGGGCAATGCACCAGCTCAAATCAGTGCAAAATAAACACAAATGATGATGAGGTTGTCATGGAGGGGGTCAGTTTAGCATTCTTTCTTCCAAGGACGTTTCAAAGCAAGAGACGCCCTACATCAAGGAAGATACACTACCCAGAGTTATGTATAAATTATTTTCAACACTACTATAGATAGAAAAACTATCTCCCTTACAAGTCTAGTATGAATAGTTCTAGTTTTGCAGACCCTAGTTTACTTGTGTGCAAAGCACTATACATTTGAGGACAAATCCATAATGCATAGGGGTGAAGTGTTTTGGTACTGGCACATTGGCCATGGGAACAGGAAACTAGATGTAAAGATACAGAGGGGAGGAGAGAAAGAATAACTAGAAACCCAAATCCGTGAAGTCTGACTAGTAGTTGCTTCTACATAAGACTTACACAGCATTCTGTCCTCACGTGGTTATCTCCTGAGCAGAGACGTGAGATGGAGTCAGTAGTCAGGGCTCCAGTTGTGTGGGTATCCTCCTAACTAGTTTTCTCACTCTGAAACTGCTTCAAACAAGAGACACAAAAATAAAAATAATCTATGCAATAAACATTTCACAGAAGATATATAGATTATATAGATATATATACACACACACATATACAATCATATTTTATATAGACTTTTACTTATAATGTACATTTTACACATATATACTGCATATAATTTAATGGGAGAAAATAAAAAACAATAGAAAAATTGACTATTCATTTAAAATAAAACTAGTCTTCATTCTTACCTTACTTTAAACACAAAATTAATTTAAGATGGAAAGAGGCAGGGATGGTCTATAAGCATGTGTCGACAATGACCCAGCTTACCTAAGCATTCACTTCAGCCTGGAGCCCACAGGGGTGGAAACATTTCCCAACAGGTGTCTAACCTCTCTGTGCTTCAGTCACGCCATCTATAAAATAAATATAATCACACCAATTTCATAGGAATGTTGTGGAAATGAAACGTGCACGTGTAAGCACTTGGTCCTTGTTGTTGTTGCTCTTTAGTTCCTTAGTCATGTCTGACTCTTTTGTGACCCTTGGACTGTAG
Organism: Tragulus kanchil; assembly: GCA_022376925.1. Taxonomy (NCBI): domain Eukaryota; kingdom Metazoa; phylum Chordata; class Mammalia; order Artiodactyla; family Tragulidae; genus Tragulus; species Tragulus kanchil. The sequence continues at coordinate 50,638,618 of JAIOJX010000032.1, forward strand.
GCCCTCAGGCTCCTCTGTCCATGGAATTTCCCAGGAAGAATATTGGAGTGAATTGTCGTTTCTAACTTCAGGGGATTGTCCTGATCCAGGGATTGATCTTGCTTCTCCCGCATTACTTGTGGATTCTTTACCACCGAGCCACTAGGTACACAATAAGCACTTTGCCGTTAACAGCTAAACATACCCAGAGTTATGTATAAATTATTTTCAACACTACTATAGATAGAAAAACTATCTCCCTTACAAGTCTAGTATGAATAGTTCTAGTTTTGCAGACCCTAGTTTACTTGTGTGCAAAGCACTATACATTTGAGGACAAATCCATAATGCATAGGGGTGAAGTGTTTTGGTACTGGCACATTGGCCATGGGAACAGGAAACTAGATGTAAAGATACAGAGGGGAGGAGAGAAAGAATAACTAGAAACCCAAATCCGTGAAGTCTGACTAGTAGTTGCTTCTACATAAGACTTACACAGCATTCTGTCCTCACGTGGTTATCTCCTGAGCAGAGACGTGAGATGGAGTCAGTAGTCAGGGCTCCAGTTGTGTGGGTATCCTCCTAACTAGTTTTCTCACTCTGAAACTGCTTCAAACAAGAGACACAAAAATAAAAATAATCTATGCAATAAACATTTCACAGAAGATATATAGATTATATAGATATATATACACACACACATATACAATCATATTTTATATAGACTTTTACTTATAATGTACATTTTACACATATATACTGCATATAATTTAATGGGAGAAAATAAAAAACAATAGAAAAATTGACTATTCATTTAAAATAAAACTAGTCTTCATTCTTACCTTACTTTAAACACAAAATTAATTTAAGATGGAAAGAGGCAGGGGATGGTCTATAAGCATGTGTCGACAATGACCCAGCTTACCTAAGCATTCACTTCAGCCTGGAGCCCACAGGGGTGGAAACATTTCCCAACAGGTGTCTAACCTCTCTGTGCTTCAGTCACGCCATCTATAAAATAAATATAATCACACCAATTTCATAGGAATGTTGTGGAAATGAAACGTGCACGTGTAAGCACTTGGTCCTTGTTGTTGTTGCTCTTTAGTTCCTTAGTCATGTCTGACTCTTTTGTGACCCTTGGACTGTAGGCCCTCAGGCTCCTCTGTCCATGGAATTTCCCAGGAAGAATATTGGAGTGAATTGTCGTTTCTAACTTCAGGGGATTGTCCTGATCCAGGGATTGATCTTGCTTCTCCCGCATTACTTGTGGATTCTTTACCACCGAGCCACTAGGTACACAATAAGCACTTTGCCGTTAACAGCTAACAACAGCATAGCATCAACTCTCATTACCACTTCCTCTCAAGTAGAACTTAACTTCACACCATAAGAAAAGGAAGACGTATTTGTTGCTCCTTAAAAAACAAATTAACAAATTTTTGCTTAGATTCCTGGGGCAATATGTAAATCCGGGAAGCTTTGGAGTGAGTGAAGATTAGCTTTGATTCAGTCCCCTACCCATAGCATGGTAGAAGAGCAATGGCAAGACTAAAAAGTTATGAGCCAGTAATTTTACTTCAAGTATGTCTTTAAAGCTTCCCTTCCAGTTTTCTCTAATGAAAGCTGCTGTATAAGCAAAAAAATTATTAGTATTAATAAAAATATTTCAGCCGTGCTGCTTCTTGCATCATATGTAATTCATTAGCAGCAGCTTGTAGGCAAGGCAAAATTTTCATATCAAATAATGTTTTATGGGTGTTTCAAATATTATACTCTTTGGGTGTTCCCACATCATGATGAGACCTCCCTAGGAGGGAAGACAGACAGTGGAGGCTTTCTGAAGCCCTTTCTTTTTCAGGTTTGTTTTGGGAAAAGCTTTGTTTCTGTTTCTTATTCAGCAGTCACAGTGCCAGGAAGTTTAGGTGCTTCTTGAAAGGGCATCTGTTGTATTGTTCATGGGAGTAAGATTTATAATGATGTTAACTCAAAACAAGAAATTAAATATAAAAAGGTTAATGAAAAGTTTCAGTCATGATTACAGTCACCATGATCAATCAAAGGCCACAGAAATGGCCACTTTGCAATTAAAATATCCCAATGCTTTGTTATTTATCACTATTGTCTTATTGAAGCAGCTACAATTAATCATATAAATCACCCAGATGAACTAAATTTTAAGATTTTTCTTTTGTCATAAAAGATAGCTGTGTTATTGTTAAAGTTAATGAAAAACATTTTTTTATGATATTCTGATTTAAAACACTCTTATTAAAAAAATTCTCTTGGGCAAAGATTATAGGGAAAACCTAAGCAGGGAACTTCAGTAATTCTTTGAAAGCTCATTAGGTTTTAAGAATAGATGAATGTAGCTCAGTTGGTAAAGAGTCCTCCTGCAATGCAGGAGACCCTGGTCCGATTCCTGGGTTGGGAAGATCCTGTAGAGAAGGGATAGGCTATCCACTCCAATATTCTTGCCTGGAAAATTCCATGGACAGAGGAGCCCAATGGGCTCACAAAGAGTTCATGAAGAATCAGACATGACTGAGCAACAAAGCACAAATGAAAACACATAGACATACAACAGTCTTACATAAAGGTGATCAAAAGATGAGTCTACTGGGACTTATGCCCAGTAGTCATTCATTCATTTATTCATTCATTCATTAAGTAGCATGAAGGTCCACCTCATGCCAGTCACTCATTTGGGCCCCAGAGCTGCAGCATTCATGGTCCTAACCTCATGTAATTTAGAGTCTAGCAAGCAAGACTTGCTACCATTGAATGGTAGTTACAAAAGTGGAGAATGCTATGATAGAAAAAGTATAAAACACCCTCAAAATTTATAAGAGTTTGGGTTAGGATATTGAAGAAAGGGCATTTCAACTGAGACCTGACAGACAAGGAAGATTAGTTAGACAGGTCATGGAGATATATTCAGGCAGAGAAAATAGCTTCCAAGCTATTGATCGCTACTGTATGGCTGGGACCTGGTGCATTGTAGATACTTGATAAATATTTATAGAATAGATTAATGCCAATTGTTATATCTTTAGAGGTACTTGGTTTCTTATATTCAGAGCCATGCCCTCGAGATGGATGGGCCTCAGGACAAGGCCCACTCAGCCACCTCCTTTTCTTGCCCATAATCCTCCACAGATTAAACCTAACCAAGATGAAAATGCCCAGCTGAGGCTAAAGAGAGAGAGAGAGAGGCAACAGAGAATCTGTGTGGGGTAGGAGATAGGTGAAGATGAAGAAAGTTGGTGTTGACCATAGTCACTCCATAGGCCCACTTAATGTTGGCTTTTGGGAGCCAAGTAGATGTTTATCAGAGCTTAGAGGCTTTGTCTTCCCTTGGGAAGACAACTTTCCTTATTAAAAAAGTTCCAGAGGAACTTCAGTAATTCTTTGAAAGCTCATTAGGTTTTAAGAATAGATGAATGTAGCTCAGTTGGTAAGAGTCCTCCTGCAATGCAGGAGACCCTGTCCGATTCCTGGGTTGGGAAGATCCTGTAGAGAAGGGATAGGCTATCCACTCCAATATTCTTGCCTGGAAAATTCCATGGACAGAGGAGCCCAATGGGCTCACAAAGAGTTCATGAAGAATCAGACATGACTGAGCAACAAAGCACAAATGAAAACACATAGACATACAACAGTCTTACATAAAGGTGATCAAAAGATGAGTCTACTGGGACTTATGCCCAGTAGTCATTCATTCATTTATTCATTCATTCATTAAGTAGCATGAAGGTCCACCTCATGCCAGTCACTCATTTGGGCCCCAGAGCTGCAGCATTCATGGTCCTAACCTCATGTAATTTAGAGTCTAGCAAGCAAGACTTGCTACCATTGAATGGTAGTTACAAAAGTGGAGAATGCTATGATAGAAAAAGTATAAAACACCCTCAAAATTTATAAGAGTTTGGGTTAGGATATTGAAGAAAGGGCATTTCAACTGAGACCTGACAGACAAGGAAGATTAGTTAGACAGGTCATGGAGATATATTCAGGCAGAGAAAATAGCTTCCAAGCTATTGATCGCTACTGTATGGCTGGGACCTGGTGCATTGTAGATACTTGATAAATATTTATAGAATAGATTAATGCCAATTGTTATATCTTTAGAGGTACTTGGTTTCTTATATTCAGAGCCATGCCCTCGAGATGGATGGGCCTCAGGACAAGGCCCACTCAGCCACCTCCTTTTCTTGCCCATAATCCTCCACAGATTAAACCTAACCAAGATGAAAATGCCCAGCTGAGGCTAAAGAGAGAGAGAGAGAGGCAACAGAGAATCTGTGTGGGGTAGGAGATAGGTGAAGATGAAGAAAGTTGGTGTTGACCATAGTCACTCCATAGGCCCACTTAATGTTGGCTTTTGGGAGCCAAGTAGATGTTTATCAGAGCTTAGAGGCTTTGTCTTCCCTTGGGAAGACTTTTCTCTCAGTGTTGTCTGATTTTCCACAAGTCAAGAACATCATCTTTTTTTGTTTCTCCCCTTCTCCAAAGCCAGGACCCAGGGTCATTTCTCCACTGGCCCCTATAGCAGGATAAGGTCTGTTTCTGGTCCACTCTCTCTATTCAATGGCCAATGAACTCTGAGCCTTAGGTCCAGGGTTGCTATGTGTCACTAGGCAGTATGCACTATGCACAAAGGCAGTGAGTGGCAGATAAAACAATCCTAGACTCTTCTTTCCAAGCTGAAAGACCTGGCATCATAGAAGTGATGTATTTCCCTAGTTCATTCATACTTTTTAAAAAAGACAATGTTCTTTTAAAACTCCCACAAGTCTCTTATAACCCAGTTGCATCCCTATTCTCTTGTATTTCTCTTGCTCACAGACAGTTGGACACATGGATATTACTTTCATATTTGACACAAATGTTTTTACTCAAAAAAAAAAAAAAACAAAAAGAAAAGAAACTAAACCAAATACTACATCATCAAAAATGAAAAGTGGAGCAGGGTTATATTGGGGATGGTGATAATATTGTCAAGGTGGTGGTCATTGTAGCCCTGGGTGCAAGGTTGTAATTTGTTCTTCTAATGCATCCCTGTGTAGAATCAAAGGCATGATTATAACACCATCATCACTTCCATGACAAAGCATCACACAGTACTGGAAAGCTCTAATTTCAGAAGCCTAATATATAAAGACAGTAGAAATGGCAGAGTTAATGCCAACAATGCATATTCCTCAAATCAACTCACTTCCATCCCAGAGCTAGGTTTTTTTATTTTTGATAGGATATTCAGAGCCATGCCCTCGAGATGGATGGGCCTCAGGACAAGGCCCACTCAGCCACCTCCTTTTCTTGCCCATAATCCTCCACAGATTAAACCTAACCAAGATGAAAATGCCCAGCTGAGGCTAAAGAGAGAGAGAGAGAGGCAACAGAGAATCTGTGTGGGGTAGGAGATAGGTGAAGATGAAGAAAGTTGGTGTTGACCATAGTCACTCCATAGGCCCACTTAATGTTGGCTTTTGGGAGCCAAGTAGATGTTTATCAGAGCTTAGAGGCTTTGTCTTCCCTTGGGAAGACTTTTCTCTCAGTGTTGTCTGATTTTCCACAAGTCAAGAACATCATCTTTTTTTGTTTCTCCCCTTCTCCAAAGCCAGGACCCAGGGTCATTTCTCCACTGGCCCCTATAGCAGGATAAGGTCTGTTTCTGGTCCACTCTCTCTATTCAATGGCCAATGAACTCTGAGCCTTAGGTCCAGGGTTGCTATGTGTCACTAGGCAGTATGCACTATGCACAAAGGCAGTGAGTGGCAGATAAAACAATCCTAGACTCTTCTTTCCAAGCTGAAAGACCTGGCATCATAGAAGTGATGTATTTCCCTAGTTCATTCATACTTTTTAAAAAAGACAATGTTCTTTTAAAACTCCCACAAGTCTCTTATAACCCAGTTGCATCCCTATTCTCTTGTATTTCTCTTGCTCACAGACAGTTGGACACATGGATATTACTTTCATATTTGACACAAATGTTTTTACTCAAAAAAAAAAAAAAAAAAAAAGAAAAGAAACTAAACCAAATACTACATCATCAAAAATGAAAAGTGGAGCAGGGTTATATTGGGGATGGTGATAATATTGTCAAGGTGGTGGTCATTGTAGCCCTGGGTGCAAGGTTGTAATTTGTTCTTCTAATGCATCCCTGTGTAGAATCAAAGGCATGATTATAACACCATCATCACTTCCATGACAAAGCATCACACAGTACTGGAAAGCTCTAATTTCAGAAGCCTAATATATAAAGACAGTAGAAATGGCAGAGTTAATGCCAACAATGCATATTCCTCAAATCAAACAACCTCTAAGCCAACAAGTGAAGGTACTCGAAGCTAAAACACTTCCCCAGAGCTAGGTTACATAGAGGAAACAAACAAGAATGAAATTTTGTCACCATTATCCCTGCCTTTAGATAATTTATGGGCTTCCCGGGTGGCTCTAGTGGTAAAGAACCTGCCTGACAATGCAGGAGACCTAAAAGACACAAGCTCGATACCTGAGTTGGAAGATCCCCTGGAGGAGGGAACGGCAACCCACTCTGGTATTCTTGCCTCAAAAATCTCATAGATAGAGGAGTTTGGTGGGCTACAGTCCACAGAGTCACATAGAGACAGACATGATGGTAGTGATTTACCACATTTATCTTATTGGATGCTCCACTTTTCAACTTCCCTGGTGGCTAGAGAGTAAAGAGTATGTCCGCAATGTGGAATACCTGGGTTCTATCCCTGAGTCAGGAAGATCCTCTGGAGAAGAAAATGGTGACCCACTCTAGTATTTGTGGCTGAAGAATTCTATGGACAGAGGAGCCTGGCAGGCCCCAGTCCATGGGGTTGCAAAGAGTTAGACACAACTAAATGACTAATGCTTTCAATTTAGATAATTTACACATAGTAAAAAATGCGAAAATAACAGGTCTTTTTCCTACTGAGAATATACGGATGAAAATTGTTCAACAGCACAAATATAAGATGGATAGTAAAAATTTGTCTTAAGTGTGTATGAATATGACATCAGGGAAATACGTGTCAAGAGTAAGAGTAATCACATGCCACATTTGCCCTGCTTCATCCATTTCAGAGTGCCTTCAAATATGATTCCCATTGAACCTCATAATAATCTTGTGAAGTTAGACAGTCCAAACACCTTCTTATTCATTTCATACTCAAATGAAGTAGTTCCTGGGAAAAATAAATGACTACCAAAGTCGGGATATGGGTTTTTCAAGGTGGTGGTCATTGTAGCCCTGGGTGCAAGGTTGTAATTTGTTCTTCTAATGCATCCCTGTGTAGAATCAAAGGCATGATTATAACACCATCATCACTTCCATGACAAAGCATCACACAGTACTGGAAAGCTCTAATTTCAGAAGCCTAATATATAAAGACAGTAGAAATGGCAGAGTTAATGCCAACAATGCATATTCCTCAAATCAAACAACCTCTAAGCCAACAAGTGAAGGTACTCGAAGCTAAAACACTTCCCCAGAGCTAGGTTACATAGAGGAAACAAACAAGAATGAAATTTTGTCACCATTATCCCTGCCTTTAGATAATTTATGGGCTTCCCGGGTGGCTCTAGTGGTAAAGAACCTGCCTGACAATGCAGGAGACCTAAAAGACACAAGCTCGATACCTGAGTTGGAAGATCCCCTGGAGGAGGGAACGGCAACCCACTCTGGTATTCTTGCCTCAAAAATCTCATAGATAGAGGAGTTTGGTGGGCTACAGTCCACAGAGTCACATAGAGACAGACATGATGGTAGTGATTTACCACATTTATCTTATTGGATGCTCCACTTTTCAACTTCCCTGGTGGCTAGAGAGTAAAGAGTATGTCCGCAATGTGGAATACCTGGGTTCTATCCCTGAGTCAGGAAGATCCTCTGGAGAAGAAAATGGTGACCCACTCTAGTATTTGTGGCTGAAGAATTCTATGGACAGAGGAGCCTGGCAGGCCCCAGTCCATGGGGTTGCAAAGAGTTAGACACAACTAAATGACTAATGCTTTCAATTTAGATAATTTACACATAGTAAAAAATGCGAAAATAACAGGTCTTTTTCCTACTGAGAATATACGGATGAAAATTGTTCAACAGCACAAATATAAGATGGATAGTAAAAATTTGTCTTAAGTGTGTATGAATATGACATCAGGGAAATACGTGTCAAGAGTAAGAGTAATCACATGCCACATTTTGCCCCTGCTTCATCCATTTCAGAGTGCCTTCAAATATGATTCCCATTGAACCTCATAATAATCTTGTGAAGTTAGACAGTCCAAACACCTTCTTATTCATTTCATACTCAAATGAAGTAGTTCCTGGGAAAAATAAATGACTACCCCAAAGTCATGGGGGATCTCGGACCAGAAATCAGGCAAACTGACCACAAGTTTTCCATGACAAAGATGCAGACTGGAAAATAAAGTTACAAGTAACCTCGTGTGTGTGTGTATGTGTGTGTGTTTATGAAGCCACAGGGTTGCTGTGACAATTCCTGGCAGGACAATTTTTGTTATAAATTATTATAAGTATCCAACAGAAGAAAACCTGGTAGATGAGAAGTGCCGAAAACTTATGGCAGTTAATTGAACATATAATCAGGGGCTGCACCACCGTGGCAGCTCTGGATTATATCAACAGGCATAATGATGTTGCTAAAATTATGCACCCACAATTATCCCTCGAAGGTAGGTGATAAATGAATTAACTAAGTACTGGGAGCACAAACCTTCAAGTATTTAGAAATTGACTGCTGCAAAGTGTACAGGGGCAGCATTGATCAAAGAGTAGTCATCCCAGGTGATTAGTATGCTCTTTATTCATGACAATAATTTAGTAATATATTGATATGGGTGCTCTGTGTAGTTAAAACATTTTTTAAAAGGAAAAAAACTAAGCATTTATATGTTGACACTGGCAAAAGGAGGCAAAAGCAAGTAGAGAATTTAAAAAAAAAAAAAAAAACACATCAAATTAAAGCAAAGATGGCTTTCCAGACACTTCTTTACTGTTTTGTAAAGAAGGGTCATCTCAAGCACTTATAGTATTTCATATTTCAGTACCAGAAACTTGAACATGAACATTGACTAATCTTTAGAAGATGTCAAATCAAGAAGCAGTAAATGAAGAGGATGCATGTTTGCCAACAGGATGGTGAGCATGCAGGTGTCCCAGGCATTGTCGTGGTGGATTCCTAGGACTCTCATGAGAGGTGAGGCTGACTGGGGGTGGCACGTCTGGAAGCACAGGAGGTCTCAGGGGTCAGACACACCTTACATACAGTCCCCATGTGGTTCTTACTAGTATGACACACAATGTGCTCAGTTGTGTGTGACTCTGCAACCCTTTGGATGGTAGCTCCTCTTGTCCATGGGATTTTACAGGCAAGAAAACTAGGGTGGATTGCCATGCCCTCTTCCAGGAGACCTTCCTAACCCAGGGATCAAACCCAAATCTCCTGTGTCTCCAGCATTGCAGGCAGATTCTTTACCTGCTGAGCCATCAGAAAAGCCCCAGGAGAATATTTAATTCCTGAGAAGCCTCAGTTTCCTCATCTAAAGCATAAGGGTAACAATTGCTCCAACCTTGTTGATTTGTTGTGAAGATTAAGCAAATAAATGTGAATGTTTAGTCCAGTACTTAGGAAGTAAGTGTTCAATAGTCATTGTCACCATCACTATCATTACTGTTGCTCTGTCTCCGGCCACCAGGACATATGAATGCTGTGGATGACTAGGAAAGCCTTACTTTTCTCATGGTGCTGTGTCATTAATCAAGTGAGTTCCTACATCTGTCTCCATCAGTATCTCTACATTCCTTCATGTTTCAAAGGGATACACAAGGTCATCAGGCAGTGGTTCTCTTTTGTTTGGTTATAGCATTTTTGATGAGAGGGTTATCAGCCAAGTAAATATGAAAGTGACCAAGATCAGCCATTGCAGCAGTTATAGCTCAATATTTGATAGGCATGGAGGTTTTAAATTAATCACATAAATGAGGATAGAGAACTGCCTCTGTTTTATGCTCATCTGTACTGTCCAGATCCCCATTACCATAGATAATTGAGAATTGACTGTATTTATTTCCAAAGACTTCCTTAAAATGGAAAGATCTCTGTGGCATCTATAAGATTCAATTAGAGGACCTTTATAAGCACACATCTAGTTGAACCAAATGAGAGATAAATTAACCTATAAACAGCATGCTCTTTCTTGTGGAATCCTCTAATGGCCTGATTTAGGATATCAGCAGATGGGAGGTCAGTGCCCAGTGCTTTCAGAGTTCAACCCATTCATTACAATCAGGTTCACAAAGCCACGAAGAGGTTCTAATGAAATACACTCCAGTAAACCTCAGAGGGGGACAGTTCATGCATGCACAAGGCATGAGTTTAAGGCAGCAGACAATGATTTTGTATTTGTAGACAGGTAGGGGGTCCAAACAGAGCCACTGCACATTTATTAAGTTGTATTCTTTCAGAGGAGAAACTCTCACCGAGACATCTTACCTGTAAGCTCCTTTAAGCTTTTAGCTGAAATGCTCTAGTTCACATACAAAGAAAATTGCACTGTCTGTCACAAGTCAACATCCTCTAACATCAGGGCTTTAGTGGCAAAAAGACACATTAAAAAGGTACCTGATCTTCCCTGTATCTCTCCTTATACCAGCTGAGAGTGCTTTCTCTGAGGCCTTTCTTCCCAAGACTGGGGGGATAAAAACTTTATATCTTGCATCCTGCCATATTATAACTTCAAATAATACATGCCTGCATTGAAAAAAACAAAAACAGTGCACTCCAGAGGCCTGAAAAAAAAATCTACTATTGTGGCCACATCCACTAGCAAAAAGCTTTACAAATTGTAAACCAAATTAAAAACATCACAGCTAGAAAATACACACTTTCAGTATCCATGTACAAGATCACAGGGCATCGTGCTGGCTTAGAAATGCCCTGTTTTATGTGGTGCTGGCAGATGAAGGATAAGATGCCTTTTACATGTGCTGTACAGATGATCCTGGTGTACAGTGAGATGGGCATGTAAATGAATTTTAAATAACAAATTGGAATCTTGCTCTAATGCTTCCCCTGAGGACCCATGCTGAGAAGTCCTCTCAGAGATCACATGACTTCCTCTGAGTCTGCATTAGTACTTCAGTAAATTCAGACAGAAGTTTCTCGTGGCTCCATTTTCTATTAAATTTCAGTGTATAATTAATAGTTTTATGGTATAGTTATAAAAATATTTTCTTCATATTTAATTATTAATTTTGCATTTTTCCCATGTAAGGATATTTATATAACTGTTCTTTTTACCTTTTTTCCAACTAATCAAAATCTTTATTGAGACCTGGACAGAGTTTATAACCTGTCATTTTTCAGAGTTCAACCCATTCATTACAATCAGGTTCACAAAGCCACGAAGAGGTTCTAATGAAATACACTCCAGTAAACCTCAGAGGGGGACAGTTCATGCATGCACAAGGCATGAGTTTAAGGCAGCAGACAATGATTTTGTATTTGTAGACAGGTAGGGGGTCCAAACAGAGCCACTGCACATTTATTAAGTTGTATTCTTTCAGAGGAGAAACTCTCACCGAGACATCTTACCTGTAAGCTCCTTTAAGCTTTTAGCTGAAATGCTCTAGTTCACATACAAAGAAAATTGCACTGTCTGTCACAAGTCAACATCCTCTAACATCAGGGCTTTAGTGGCAAAAAGACACATTAAAAAGGTACCTGATCTTCCCTGTATCTCTCCTTATACCAGCTGAGAGTGCTTTCTCTGAGGCCTTTCTTCCCAAGACTGGGGGGATAAAAACTTTATATCTTGCATCCTGCCATATTATAACTTCAAATAATACATGCCTGCATTGAAAAAAAAAAAAAAAAACAGTGCACTCCAGAGGCCTGAAAAAAAAATCTACTATTGTGGCCACATCCACTAGCAAAAAGCTTTACAAATTGTAAACCAAATTAAAAACATCACAGCTAGAAAATACACACTTTCAGTATCCATGTACAAGATCACAGGGCATCGTGCTGGCTTAGAAATGCCCTGTTTTATGTGGTGCTGGCAGATGAAGGATAAGATGCCTTTTACATGTGCTGTACAGATGATCCTGGTGTACAGTGAGATGGGCATGTAAATGAATTTTAAATAACAAATTGGAATCTTGCTCTAATGCTTCCCCTGAGGACCCATGCTGAGAAGTCCTCTCAGAGATCACATGACTTCCTCTGAGTCTGCATTAGTACTTCAGTAAATTCAGACAGAAGTTTCTCGTGGCTCCATTTTCTATTAAATTTCAGTGTATAATTAATAGTTTTATGGTATAGTTATAAAAATATTTTCTTCATATTTAATTATTAATTTTGCATTTTTCCCATGTAAGGATATTTATATAACTGTTCTTTTTACCTTTTTTCCAACTAATCAAAATCTTTATTGAGACCTGGACAGAGTTTCACTACACCTGTAGGTCAGTTGATTAGCATTTATGCTATCCAAGTTACAAAATTAAAATATGAAACTTCATCATTTCACAATATGCATTTTAGAATAACTAAATTTCTTTTCCTGAAAACTTTTGCATATAAATACTTCCCTCCTACAAACAAAGTAATAACAATAGCACTAAACTTTCTTTCTGGTAACAATGGTTATAAACCAGCATAAAAAGATTTCTTCTTCAAAATAATTGATATCTACCTCTCTGTCATGTATTTACTATTAAACCTTTGACTACTGTTGATGCCATCTCAGGAAAAAAATCCAGTTGCATATAGATAGTATACTTAGTGAAGCCCCTTTTCTATGAGGTTGTAACATGCTTAGGGGTTCCTTCAAAAGCATTAAATGACTCCTCCTCTATGTTGCAAGAAGTTCTTCCAGAATTTTAAATGTGTGTTCATGCTACTCACTTAACTGGGTATGTCCTCCCTCCTCCCCTTTGTTCATCTTAAATTTGCTTATAATGATGCATGCATTATTTCAATGTGTGTCTTTGCCATGCATTATATGCCAAGTATTATGTAGAGTACCCAAGAAGTCGAAGGAAACGAACTATACCATGACTAGGGTCCTCACAAAGCTTCGTGTGTCCAGGAATATAGGCAATTATTGCACAGTGTGGGAAAAAGTAGACGAATCACATAGGAGGAGCACCCAACCTGGATTTGGGGAAGGCAGCAAAGGCTTCTAGGAGAATCAGACATCTCAGTTTGACTTAAGGGAAGATAGGTACCAGCCAAGGACAAGAGAGAAGAGTCGAAATTGATTCAGATGATCAAGGGAGAAGGCTGGCTTGTATGAAGATTAAGGAACAAGAGAGTAAGCATTGTATGTTAAAGCACCTGAAAGTCAAGCCAGAGTTTCCAAAAGCAGTGCCAAAAAATGCCAGTTGATCACCCAATCTAACCTGTCCATAAATCCACAGGCCATGTTACCTCCACAACACTACCTTCTCATGTTTTTTCCATAGATTTTGTTAGTACAGGAGAAGCGCACTATTCACTAAAATTTCAAATCAATGTAATAAACTATAATAGAAAAGAATATGAATAAATACATATGCACATATACATGTATATATAACTGAACCATTTTTTGTATACCAGAAACTAATATAACATTGTAAATTAACTATGCTTCAATTTTAAAAAGAAAATAATTTGGAATCTATATTTGATCAGTTGATTTAAAGCAGCATTTAAGTGAAGAAATATCAATGTAATATTTAATATTAAAAACCATAAACACTTTTTAAACTTATACCATAAGCATACTCATTTATCAATCATTTGATATAGAGAAAAGGTTTTTTCTTTAAGAATGAATCCTCTCACCAGCACTTTATTTTCTCTGGTACAGAAAGCATAGCTGTAATGCATTATCAACACTTCTCAGTTTAGATTTTTTAGGGATAGAGAAAGAACTTAAAGACAATTGGGAAATAATTTGAATGCTGATTTTTATGGAATTCCCTCCAAAAATCTATGGCTGTCTTATCTCCACCTGATTTAACATAATTTTAGCAGATTTTATTGGATCTTCTCAATTTCTTTTTTTATAGAAACAACTTTTAAAAGAATTATCCTAATCCTCCATCTACTTTTTAAACTCCTTCTAAAAGCAGGGACCTCAAATTAAGAGGACTATTGTATATGTAGCATATAGAATATTGCATGGCATATAGTAGATACTAGTAAATATTTATTTAATCAAAAATAAAAACACGACGCTAGGGAAGCACATTTTGAAAAACCAAGCAAGTCAGGGCAAGGAGTTTGAATACTATTCTAAGAGTAACAGACAGTCAAAGAAATATTTTGAAAGAGGACATAATGGCACAATAGAGGTGGTACCATTTTATTTTTAAGAAATCCTCACTGGGGTAGAAGAGAATGTGAGAGACTAACGCTCACCAGTTAAGAACAAACAGTGAGCCATGATATGGACAAAAATGATGGATATGAGTTGTGAATAAATACTAAGTGAATGGTTAGTAAGTGGTGTTTGGGAGACAAAACTCCCAATGGCACTGGCTGTTTTCTTATATCTCCTCCATAACATTAATTCTACCCCCTGACAACTCTAGCAGGACAGGAGCTAGAAACCTCCTCTCATTCATCTTGGGATCCTCCCATAAAAACCAGCAGAGTTCTCATGTATAATATATGTTCACCAAATGTTCCAGGCTCCAATAACTGTTTAAACTTTTAGTTTGTTTTGACTCATACAGGAAACTTCAGCTGAGTGTCAGAAAATCATAATGAGCTTTTACCCATGTTCTCAGGACCTAAAATAAACAAAAGTAAGTCCAAGGAAATCAAGCAGAAATGACATTCAGAAAACAAGCTGTTTAAATGGTCTTTTCCTTCTTTTCCCCAGCAGAATCTGTAAACCTGATAGATTGGAGGATTTGTCTTGGAAGGTAAGAAGAGAGCTGCTGGTTCTCTTAGCCATTTCTTTGGGGAGGACAAGGCAATGAGAGAGCAAAAGTAAATGCAACCAGCAGCATTTCCTGAAGCTAGCAGTGAATTAGGCTCTCCAAACTTCCATCCTTTCAAAGATACTTGTAGAAAGGAAAACTTTCAGGATGCATCTGTACTTCAGTGGGCAGTGGTATTTGAAGAGGTAGTGGGAAGGAGAATAGCACATGAAAAGCAGCATCTGGAAAGGCTGATGTAGTATCTGTGCACAAAAGTAGGAGTTCACCCATGAAACAGTGTGAAATTAGTACGGAATGGTAAGAATGAAATGAGAAAGGAAGCGACAAAGGTAAAAGTATAATAAAGAATTGTCTGAACTTGAAGATGAATAGATATAGGACAGGAGAGAAGGTAAGAAGTTCAAGATAAATATAGGATTTGGAGTTGCCATAGCTTGAAGAGAGTAGGTGCAAGAAGTCCAGAGAAGAGAAGACAGTTCTGACCTCCTATAAAACTGAACTCGTGCAAATTTTGGGTCAGTGAGCTCATGGCTAAAAGCCAAAGAAAAGGGGATAATATGACAATGTAAACTACCAAGTCAGAATTAATGGGCAAAATATGAAGTGAAATAGATTCAACCAAGAGATAGCAAATTCATTTCTAGGTTCTCAGAATAAAGGAGTAACCCAAGGTAAAGTCAAAGGAAGAAAGAGATGGAATCTCAGCTCATAATGATAACAATAGCTAACATTTATGTAGAGTTACAATATGCCAGGAACAATGATACTTTTTTTGTGTGTAGATGGTGTCTTTTAACCCTTATGATCTGATTTCTATTTTAGAGATGAGAAAACCAAGGTAAAGAAAGGTCAAATGTCTTGCTCACAGTTTGTGCAATGCCAGAATTTATGTTCATAATCACCTGTCCTAGTTGCTGTGTAAGTTTATTAATCAGAGTAGTTCATACCTGAACATCAAGATCACCAACAGAAAGAGGAAAAACAAGTGATCAACAAATACCAATAGACACCTCCTCTATGTCAGCCTGAGTCACTGGCTACCTATGCAAGGTCAACTGACACCATTCCAGATCTACTCTAATAGGAACAGAGATAAAAATCTTTTAGGCTAGGATAGATACTTTAAGTTCCTATTAACCTTGAAAAACATGAAAGCTACTGATAGAGAGCACAGAATGCCTAGGTTATACTAATAGAGACTCTGAAATACTTACTGCATAATTTATTTGGAACTATAATTTACATCTTTCTCAAATTGCTTATCAATTTCCTAAGTTTTTACATGTCACAATTGAACTGCTTTCTAGTGTCCCACTATCTTGCCATGCAAGCCTATATATGATCCCATTTATTTTGACTGTTTAAAATGTATATATATGTAAATTATTATTCACTGGATCCTTTTATATCTGAGATATAAATGCTGAATCAATGTGGGAAACATCAAGTGTCTGTTTCAACCTTACTTGATTATATCTAAATATAAAATATAAATTAGCATTTTATTTTCAGTTGTATTTATTGTTGTATTATATCATGCATTAATTAAAAACATATGTGTTTTAAAAACACCTAATTTACAATTCACCTGTATCACCATAAAGTCAAAATTTGTAAAGGCTGAAAGATTTACACTAAATTAGTAACAGAATATAATATATCCTTATTGATTATTTTTTAGATTTATTATCAATTTTAGCTCAGTATTAAAGGCTTAAAAAATAGAAAATAAACAGGTTCCAAGATGTCTGTGTTTCATAACATTGCCAAACATAATTTTTCTAGTCTATTGATGTGATTGACAGGTAAATATGATTCAGAGGGGAAACCATTATTAATAGGAAGAAAAGTTATGACTATTGAATCATGACACTTTGCTGTTTTAAGTAGTTTGTTGGCTCCGTGTTCTTAAAGAGAACATCGTGGAAATGGCGAACAGGTTAAGGAGTCTGCACCTTTTTAGAAAATCAAAACATTAATGGAATGAGACACTGAGATTTAAAATAAAATAAGTAACCAGAGGTGGAAAGTGTCAGGATGGCTACAACACCAAATCAAATGCTACTCCCAGCTTTCCACTCCCACCCCTTCCCCCCAGCCCTGACTCCTGGTTACGGGAATGAAAACCTTCCACAGTTGTCACGCAAATGAAAATTATGTCCACACAAATGACCATGAATTATCAAAGAAATTTCATTTGTTAAAATATGACCTACCTACAAAATCTGAGACATAGTACTCGGAAATGCAATGAGAGACCCTAGTGAAAGATATTCTATAATTTATTCTGGTTTGTTCAAATGTAGAATTGGTTAAAATATAGGACTAAAGAGAAATAGTTTTAGCTTTATCCTTATTTTGGTCCACTGAATTGTGTTTTTCTCTCTATCCTGTAGTTCCCCTCTCAACCTTAGATTTAGAAATGATGAGTTGCTCTTGGACATAGAAGAAGTTGAGGATGGTGGGGCGAATACAACCCTAAAAGCCCATCATTACAATGAGAAGAAAAAATAACTAACACCATAATACAATATTTGACAATAGGGTCAAAAAGAGTCAGACACATCTGAGCAACTAACACACAGACATACTACAGTACTGGCTTCTCAGGTGGCACTAGTAGTAAAGAACATGTCTGCCAATGCAGAAGATGTAAGAGATACAGTTTCAATCCCTAGGTTGGGAAGATCCCCTAGAGGAGGACATGGCAACCCACTCTAGTATTTTTCCCTGGAGAATCCCATGAACAGAAGAGCCTGGCGAGCTATGGTGCTAGGGTCGCAAAGTCAAACACAATCGAAGTGGCTTAGCATGCTCACACATACTAGAGTAACTGACAAAGCACATTGCCAACTGATGCACCATCTTTGGAATCTAAGTTGTCTATCTACGAAATGTGTTTGGAATCCATTATATGCCTAATTTAAGTCTATCTACGAAATGGTTTGACTTTTAGCTTTGTTTTTAAGTAGTTTGTTGGCTCCGTGTTCTTAAAGAGAACATCGTGGAAATGGCGAACAGGTTAAGGAGTCTGCACCTTTTTAGAAAATCAAAACATTAATGGAATGAGACACTGAGATTTAAAATAAAATAAGTAACCAGAGGTGGAAAGTGTCAGGATGGCTACAACACCAAATCAAATGCTACTCCCAGCTTTCCACTCCCACCCCTTCCCCCCAGCCCTGACTCCTGGTTACGGGAATGAAAACCTTCCACAGTTGTCACGCAAATGAAAATTATGTCCACACAAATGACCATGAATTATCAAAGAAATTTCATTTGTTAAAATATGACCTACCTACAAAATCTGAGACATAGTACTCGGAAATGCAATGAGAGACCCTAGTGAAAGATATTCTATAATTTATTCTGGTTTGTTCAAATGTAGAATTGGTTAAAATATAGGACTAAAGAGAAATAGTTTTAGCTTTATCCTTATTTTGGTCCACTGAATTGTGTTTTTCTCTCTATCCTGTAGTTCCCCTCTCAACCTTAGATTTAGAAATGATGAGTTGCTCTTGGACATAGAAGAAGTTGAGGATGGTGGGGCGAATACAACCCTAAAAGCCCATCATTACAATGAGAAGAAAAAATAACTAACACCATAATACAATATTTGACAATAGGGTCAAAAAGAGTCAGACACATCTGAGCAACTAACACACAGACATACTACAGTACTGGCTTCTCAGGTGGCACTAGTAGTAAAGAACATGTCTGCCAATGCAGAAGATGTAAGAGATACAGTTTCAATCCCTAGGTTGGGAAGATCCCCTAGAGGAGGACATGGCAACCCACTCTAGTATTTTTCCCTGGAGAATCCCATGAACAGAAGAGCCTGGCGAGCTATGGTGCTAGGGTCGCAAAGTCAAACACAATCGAAGTGGCTTAGCATGCTCACACATACTAGAGTAACTGACAAAGCACATTGCCAACTGATGCACCATCTTTGGAATCTAAGTTGTCTATCTACGAAATGTGTTTGGAATCCATTATATGCCTAATTTAAGTTTCCAACATATATTACTTGAGCTTAAAATTGACCCCAAGCTGGATTCTCTGCTCCCAAACCCTTGCACATGAAACCATTTGCCATTTCTAAACAGATTTTCTTTCAAAAGCATAGTTCTTGTTATGCCATTTGCAGTTCTCAAAGCTTTGATGACTTCCCTTTGTCTCTCAGGTAAAATTCAGAGCATTTTCTTGGCACTCAGGACCCCTTTGTACTGGCTTCAGTCTCTCTCTCTAGTCTCATTTTCTACCCTCCCCCAAACTCAGACCATCCTGTGATACTTGCCAGTCTTTAAATGTTCACAGCCCATCACACCCCAGAACCTTTATTTATAATGTTTCTTCTATCTGGAATGCTTTTCCCTCTATTCCCCACGTCATGAAATAGTATTCCTCTTGAATGCCCAAGTCAGTGCCCTTCTCTGCAATCACCTCTGACTTCTACCATACCAGAAGAAACTAATATTTTTCTTTTTTGTCTTCCTAGAGCACTTTTCTCTCATTATAGTCAATTGAATGTCTTTATTTCTCCCTGGAGACATTTAGGTTTTGTGAAATCATGTCTTATTTATCTTTATGTTTTCTGGGCTTAACATACAGTAAGTGCTTAATAAGTATTTGTCAAGTTTAATTGCTGAGAAGTTAAGTTGTGCTTTTATTCCACACAAAACAGAGTAATTATAAGACAAGTAAAATAAAATACCTAAGTATTTGGGGATTTGTGATTGAGTCATAATCAAATACAATGTTTATAGGTTTGTATAAGGTGTGATCCCTAATTTTTATAATGTTATAGACTCATTGGAAAAACTTATAAATAAAATAATACATATATTAATTTGACAAGGATTTATTAGGAAATATGTATAAGGTGTTTTAATAACAAATATCAAACATTATAGGTAAGTATTTTAAGAGGTTCATAAGAAGTTGAGATTACTATCAAATGGAGCAATTAGGAAAGGCTCCATAGAGGAACTGATAAATGACTTAGAGTGAAATTAATACTTTAAAAAAAAAATCACCAAGTGGATCATGAGTGTAAAAGACTGCAGTGGAAAAGCAGGTTGCATAATGGGGGAAGCAGTTAAGTTCATCTGGCCAGAAGGTAGCAGATATTTATAGTTATAGTTAGAACTGGACTAGACATTCAGCTCAAGATTAGTTTGGAGAGGATCCTAAAATAAAATTTAGCAGATGGATCTTATTCCAAAGGCATTGTTGAATCATGGAAAGTTAGAATAGACAATAGTATTTTGAGACCATTGTAAAAAGCAAGGAAAGAGAAATAAATTAAGAGAAAATTTTTTGAGGAATGTACAATAGTGTAGGTTCAAGGGGATGAGGAAATGAATTGGGAGGCTGCAATGGCAATAAAAATCTTCCAGGTAGCAAATAAAAATGAAAAGTTGTTCTGAGTCTAAGTTTGGAAGTCTAATATATATACTTGGGCTTAAATTTCAGCTCCACCACTTCACCGTCATCTGAATTTGACAAAACTTAATTTACCCATGCCGTAGTTTTTTTTGCAGTTCTGAAAGGCAAACACTAATAAGCCTATTACAGTATAATTCATAGGAACTAACATGAGATAATGCATATAAGAGATGAGATAATGCATATATTTACCATGTATCTCTTTAGATAGTTACATAATGCATATATGGTAAATAGAAATGCATAGAAGGCAAATGAATATAAGGCAAATAGAAAGGAATACAGAATGAACCAATAATTTAGAATCTCTGTAACTGGAGAAATAATAGAGTCACTGACAAACTGAGAATCTAGATTCAGATATGGTTTGAGAAATAACAATAGTTTGGTTTTAGACATGTTGAGTTTCAGATGGCAGTAGACCCTAAAATATCGACCTTCAGTAGGCAGCTAAAGACCTTAGGCGAGTGCACAGGAGGAATCACAAGATAGAAACATGGACATTTATCATTTATTCACTCATTCTTTTAACAAATAGTTATCAAGTGTTTTCTTCATCCCAAACAGTGTGCAAAAGCTAGCATGGGAACTGATTAGAAAATAAAATAATACATATATTAATTTGACAAGGATTTATTAGGAAATATGTATAAGGTGTTTTAATAACAAATATCAAACATTATAGGTAAGTATTTTAAGAGGTTCATAAGAAGTTGAGATTACTATCAAATGGAGCAATTAGGAAAGGCTCCATAGAGGAACTGATAAATGACTTAGAGTGAAATTAATACTTTAAAAAATCACCAAGTGGATCATGAGTGTAAAAGACTGCAGTGGAAAAGCAGGTTGCATAATGGGGGAAGCAGTTAAGTTCATCTGGCCAGAAGGTAGCAGATATTTATAGTTATAGTTAGAACTGGACTAGACATTCAGCTCAAGATTAGTTTGGAGAGGATCCTAAAATAAAATTTAGCAGATGGATCTTATTCCAAAGGCATTGTTGAATCATGGAAAGTTAGAATAGACAATAGTATTTTGAGACCATTGTAAAAAGCAAGGAAAGAGAAATAAATTAAGAGAAAATTTTTTGAGGAATGTACAATAGTGTAGGTTCAAGGGGATGAGGAAATGAATTGGGAGGCTGCAATGGCAATAAAAATCTTCCAGGTAGCAAATAAAAATGAAAAGTTGTTCTGAGTCTAAGTTTGGAAGTCTAATATATATACTTGGGCTTAAATTTCAGCTCCACCACTTCACCGTCATCTGAATTTGACAAAACTTAATTTACCCATGCCGTAGTTTTTTTTGCAGTTCTGAAAGGCAAACACTAATAAGCCTATTACAGTATAATTCATAGGAACTAACATGAGATAATGCATATAAGAGATGAGATAATGCATATATTTACCATGTATCTCTTTAGATAGTTACATAATGCATATATGGTAAATAGAAATGCATAGAAGGCAAATGAATATAAGGCAAATAGAAAGGAATACAGAATGAACCAATAATTTAGAATCTCTGTAACTGGAGAAATAATAGAGTCACTGACAAACTGAGAATCTAGATTCAGATATGGTTTGAGAAATAACAATAGTTTGGTTTTAGACATGTTGAGTTTCAGATGGCAGTAGACCCTAAAATATCGACCTTCAGTAGGCAGCTAAAGACCTTAGGCGAGTGCACAGGAGGAATCACAAGATAGAAACATGGACATTTATCATTTATTCACTCATTCTTTTAACAAATAGTTATCAAGTGTTTTCTTCATCCCAAACAGTGTGCAAAATGCTAGCATGGGAACTGATTAGAAAAGCAAACCCAATTGCTATAGTCACATGGCAAGCAGTATACTGAGAACTCAATAATCACACAAACAACTACAAACTATGACAAGTAAGGTAAAGGAAAATTTATCTTCCTAAAATATCACACAAGGCACTGCCAGCATGGCTAACACAACCAATGCAAAATACAGAGAGATATATGCAGAAATTAAACTTTGAGGTATGGTTTGTATTCAAGTAATTGGAAAAGATGACGCAGTCCATGAACAAGATCAAAGAGAATAAGTCAGAGGCAAACCAGGGTATGAAAGGATTGTGGAAACCATAGGAAAAGGATCTTTCAAGAAAAGGGGGAATTTTCAGCAGGGTCAAATGATGCAGAAAGGTCAAGGAGAAAGAAGGGTAAGTAAAAATATTGGATTCAACAATAGAAAGATACTGAATATCTTTAAAAGAACTGCAGAGAAACCATCAACATTCAGTGAGAGAGGAAAGTGTTGGTGGAGATGACATGGCAGTATAATTATAATCAGATCAGTTAGTGGAGAAGTCCAATCCAAGAAATCAACAAAATTAATAAAGTAAATGAAGAATGGGAGTCTAAAGGGGACTTTGAGCAGTAGATTAAAAACAGGATACAATACAGAAATAGAGCTTATATTATTGTTGGGGTTATCAATAAACATTTCCAATGTTTCATTTAATTTAAAAGCATCTGTTATCCTAATGGTTCCTCCCCCACTTAAAATTTTATGACTTTTGACGCTTTAATTTTCCACTAAGCAAAGAGCTAAGATTTCTAAATATGCTAAGTAAGAAGTCTTTATTATTTGCTGTTGTGGGTTTGGATAACTTAGAAAATAGAGTAAATGATGTAGTTCCAAGGTTTTTCAGTCCCCCCAGTCCACAAAATATTTAATATGAAATGATGTAGTTGTAATATCAGAGAATGGCTAGGTCTTCATTGCCAGTGCTAAGGGAAATTCAGCTACAACAGAAGAAAACACCACCAAGAAATCCTTCAGTTATCCCGGATCCTTTTATTCACCTTATCAAATGAATATTCATCATGCTAAACCTATGGCCACAAAGACAAAAAGCACAAAAACTTATACAATCAACCACATCAATACATGTGACCCATCGTCATGTGGAGCTACAGGGAAAAGGCCAAGAATGAAGGGTTGGAAATGGAATAATTTGAAGACAAAAAATTTCTGAGTGCTCCTGAATTATTTGATTCACCTCTCACACTTGATAGAACTAAAAAAAAAATGAGGAGAATGAAGAAGCAACCACTACACACACACACACACACACACACACACAAAGGGAAAAGATGAGGAAAACCTTTCTTATAAATCTTGTTTAGAACAGTTATATGGAGATGTTTAGTATTTCCATCTAGGCTTCCTTTGCAGTCTTAAAGTAGATCAAGTCCTACAGCCATTCTTCCTCCTCAAAAAATTTCCAGAGGCTAGTGTGACAATGAGCACTCATCTTTATACATCTCATCAGTACTTTATCATAAACTTTATGCAAACTCAAATTTCTCAAACACAAAAGAACCCTTTAATTGTCTGCAGCCTTTCTCTCTCAATTATGGTACAGCCTGTGGTTAGACATTTTTAGGGCAAGAAGAAACTTGAATAGTATTGGGTTTCTCCCAGAGATGTTGGCCCAGGTCCACTGGGCCACGTCATAGGGGGCTGATGACAAGGCTAACATAAAGTTTCCACTGATATATAAATCCCTACTCAACCACTAGAGCAACAATTGTTTTCCCTAAATTAAAAAATAAATGAAATTTCCCCACCAGCAACTCACTCCAGTATTCTTGCCTGGAGAATTCTATGGACAGAGGAGCCTGGTGGGCTACAGTCAATGGGTTCACAAAGGGTCAGATACAACCGAGTGACTACACACACACACACACATCTCATGTCCAAATTATTTTATTGGCATGCAAAAAACATCTCAGATTCTCAAATAATCCAAGTCCATCTATACTCACAAATTGGAATGCAGAAAAAGGGGACTAATCCAGAGCCATCATCCTTGATCCTATCATCTTTCAGTTCAGTAACTGAAAACACAGGCTGCAAAGTCAAACTGTGTGTGTTTGCAAACTTGCATTCTCAGTTGTATCTGAGTCTTTGTGACTCCATAACTGTAGCCCGCTAGGTTCCTCTGTCCATGGAGTTTTTCAGGCAAGAATATTGGAGTTGGTTACTATTCTCTTCTTCAAGTAAAGTCAAACCATTTGAGTCGAATACAGCTCTGTCACATAATTTCTTCTTAAATTCTCTTCCTCAAATTTGCCATTTACAAACTGTGTAATGACTGTATTTTTCTTATAGAGTTGATGGAAAATTAAATCACATTATTATTGTACTGTACTTAGAACAGTGCCTGGCACATGACAAGCACTAAGAAAAAAACCTTTTAGTTTCTGTCATTATAGGTCATTTTATTCTATTTACTCAAGTCAACATGCTTTGAGCATGCTCCCAAATTTCTTCATTGAATCCCTATTTTCATAAAAATAACCAAGGTTACTGTTTTTAGGAAGCATATGGTTTGAGGACTGAATTTTGATTCCAGTAAGTTAAAGGTTGGGGTATTGGGTAGAAGTGGGCAGTGACTCATGGTGTCATCTGTACAATCCAGCACCTGTCAGGACAGTTGTTGGGGTATCCATCCTCTACCCATAACCATCCATACAAGAATCACATTTTCTTATCAACATTTGCTTTTGTATTCATCTTATAACTTGATCCCATTGAGCTGAGCTTCCCTGGTGCAAATCTGGTGCAGTTGCACAGGGTTTCACACTCAAAAGGCCCCACATTTGACGCAGCACTCTGTCAGGAAATCCTTGAAGATTGTTGCACAAGAGACTCCCCACTTTCACGCTGTGCTATTCTTACAAATCATATAGTTGATCCCGCCTGGAGCCATTGTCCTTTTCATCACTATAATTCTAAGAATAGTATTAAAATCTTGATACATTTTATTGAAGGAATGACTTATGAAAAAATGAATGAGTTAATTGCATGGATGAATGAATGGCTCTGAAAACAGTCAAGACATTTAAACCCAAATTATATTGTTATTTCCCTAAAAGGGACAATGAATAGTCCAGTCAGGATCCCATAAAGCATTGCTAGGGATGTTAACCCTCCAGTGGCACAAAGTGCCTGGCATCAGTTTGCTGTGTTTCAACCATGGGGCTCCCACCATTGTTAATGGGCACTGGAAAGGGAATTGATGGTGGACCTGAGCAAGGCCTGCAGTATTCATTTTGATAACTGAATTCAGTCACATTTACTCCTTAAAGGTTATTAGTTATTTTAAATAATTTTGTTAAATGCTCGAGAGGGAAAATGAAGACGTATTAATAAACACACAATTATACAGGTTAGAGCAACAATGCAGTGCTGGTCATTCAGGAACCTTGTGCTAATTTTAATTAGCTGCTTTCCCCTGCTTTCAAATGTAATTAAAGGAGCTTAGTTGTGCTCAGTGATGCAAGCCACCTTATTTAATCACTAACATTATTTCCCTGAACTATTAATGATTTTCAAAACGCTTGTTTATGCAGAATTAGAACAGTAATTACCTTACCAGTTAATTTTGTACCTTCACATTTCACACCTAGCTCAAACGTCATTCATTTACCATGGCTTCTCTGTCAAAACAAAGAAATGCTTGTTCTAAATGTGCTTCTGAGTGCCAAATTGAAAGCCAAGTTTTGTAACACTAATAAAGTAGCTCCCAAGTGAAACAGGTGTAGTAATTTAGACCCTTCCTGTCTCGAGCTTGCACGTACATGCTATGTCTTTTCTTTATTAGCTTTAAAATGAGAGCTTGGTGTGCAAAATAAGCTATTTAATTCAGACTTGTGGAGCAGAATATAATCTTTAATTTAAACTACTGCAGTAAAAAGAGGCCTTTAATTTTAACTGGCATGTGCGTGTGAATTTGAATTAATAATCCAGAAAATTGAAACTGTTTTGCTGCTGTTGCTGGATATTGACTGTTCTTCACATGCCCTTAGTTTCACTCACTTGCTTTCTCTCCTTAACCAGACTAGTGCTTTCCTTTCCAACTTTTTTCTCTCCCTTATGATGTTGCTGCTTTATGCAAAGCAGAGCTTTCTGGGAAAAAAAAGTCTCATTTGACTGAATTCCCTTTAATAAAGAAAATCACTTTATTAAAGAAATACTAAACCTGAAAATTTAGTTTACAAAAAGAAAATAATTGGTGTATTCATTATAACTACTTAAGACCTAATTCAAGTGTACTCTGAATTCACGTCTGTTTGAATTCTTAGATGGGAAAAGAATCTACCCACATTCCTTATGATATAATGTCTCTGAATCCAAAGGCACCAATTTCTATTCTGAAGTTTGATCTCATATCAGAAACAGCTTTTTAGAAAATGTTAGTGACAACATTATACCTATGATGCTGTAGTGATTATTCTTTAGATAGAATGCAATCTAACCTATCTCTCATGGCCTCTGCATGGAAATTACCTATCGAGGAAGCCCCCAGGTGTGCTGCTAACCCTGACTGAATTCTTCCTCTCTGCATGCCAGAAACACTGAGCATGTGTGTACCCAATCAGCTCCTATCACTGTATATGAATTCTTCCATTAATGCAGGACCTTTGTAACTGATAACACACTTCTTTGCTAAAAACATGTCTCATGGTTTCAACACCTCAAGGCTGGGGCCATGTCTTTTCAGTTAATATTTGCATATGAGATAATAAATTTCTGAGGGAGAAATTAATACCAGAAGCATAAATGTGCACTCTAAAATGTTAAATAGGTTGGTTATTGTGCAAAAATGCACTGAACTGAAAGAAGGTTAAGAATATTGGGAAATATAAAACATGCATTTTAGGGCAGAGAAAGAGAGGAAATAATTTCATTAGGAATTAGGCAAGTTTATTGCTCTTATCTGATAGCATGTAGACTAGAAAGAGAAAAAAAGGACAAGCAAAAAAATAAAGATTCCTCAGGCTAGTATATCTGGGATCAAACAACGCTGAGTGCAAGCTCCTGACAGAGCTGACATTGAATGCACACAGTCTCCTCTTCCCCACAAAGCATCCCACCAGGCCTTCAGCAGGAGGAGTCAAAATCCCCAGGAGAGAGGAGAACACCCTTCTGAGGGAGAGACCATGAATGGAATTCCGAAGGCCCCACTATCTGCCAAGCCAAATATAGCTAGATGATAAACAGCCAGCCAGCCAGAAATAGATACACACTTATGTAAATGTCTGTACCTTTATGGTAGTTCATAAAGCTCTTTTAATAGAAGGCAAAGCTTTTCATTAATTAAAGCTCACAATTTTAAATTGCTACAAGGCAACAGTTTCTGAAGGTAACACTCCTTAACACCAGAATGCAGTAGTCAACTTGGATATCAACATGGATACATAATAGTCCTATATGATTTCAGTTGGGGGGTTACACAGAGAAGACCTGTGTAGAGGCATTCTGACATCGTCCAAAGGACCAATGTTTTTATTTCTGCTTCATGCAGTTTTTGTTATTTTGAAATTCCATTTCCAATGGAGATCTCAATCAAGGTATAACTATGGTTTTATATGTGTCTGTGAGCTCAGTCATGACCAACTCAGCAACCCCATGAACTGTAGCCCACCAGGTTCCTCTGACCTTGGAATTTTCCAGGCAAGAATACTAGAGTGGAATCCAGTATCCCACCACTACTTTAGGGGATCTTCCCAACCCAGAGATTGAACCAGTGTCTCTTGTGTTTCCTGTATTGGCAGGTGGATTCTTCACCACTGTGCCACCTGAGAAGTCCATGGTTTTGTATATTAGAGTTTTTATTTCTTGTAATTTGGTCAAATCTCCCCATACCAGGATTAACTGCAGAGAAAAAGCTCCTGGATGGCAGGATTCCTGTTGTGTGACTTATCTCCTCTTTAGTACTGTGCTCAGTTAATCTACTATTAAATAAAATAGTAGATAAAATCCCCAAGTTAACAGTACACTTAATTGTTATATGCTAAACTGCATTTTAGGGCAGAGAAAGAGAGGAAATAATTTCATTAGGAATTAGGCAAGTTTATTGCTCTTATCTGATAGCATGTAGACTAGAAAGAGAAAAAAAGGACAAGCAAAAAAATAAAGATTCCTCAGGCTAGTATATCTGGGATCAAACAACGCTGAGTGCAAGCTCCTGACAGAGCTGACATTGAATGCACACAGTCTCCTCTTCCCCACAAAGCATCCCACCAGGCCTTCAGCAGGAGGAGTCAAAATCCCCAGGAGAGAGGAGAACACCCTTCTGAGGGAGAGACCATGAATGGAATTCAAGGCCCCACTATCTGCCAAGCCAAATATAGCTAGATGATAAACAGCCAGCCAGCCAGAAATAGATACACACTTATGTAAATGTCTGTACCTTTATGGTAGTTCATAAAGCTCTTTTAATAGAAGGCAAAGCTTTTCATTAATTAAAGCTCACAATTTTAAATTGCTACAAGGCAACAGTTTCTGAAGGTAACACTCCTTAACACCAGAATGCAGTAGTCAACTTGGATATCAACATGGATACATAATAGTCCTATATGATTTCAGTTGGGGGTTACACAGAAGACCTGTGTAGAGGCATTCTGACATCGTCCAAAGGACCAATGTTTTTATTTCTGCTTCATGCAGTTTTTGTTATTTTGAAATTCCATTTCCAATGGAGATCTCAATCAAGGTATAACTATGGTTTTATATGTGTCTGTGAGCTCAGTCATGACCAACTCAGCAACCCCATGAACTGTAGCCCACCAGGTTCCTCTGACCTTGGAATTTTCCAGGCAAGAATACTAGAGTGGAATCCAGTATCCCACCACTACTTTAGGGGATCTTCCCAACCCAGAGATTGAACCAGTGTCTCTTGTGTTTCCTGTATTGGCAGGTGGATTCTTCACCACTGTGCCACCTGAGAAGTCCATGGTTTTGTATATTAGAGTTTTTATTTCTTGTAATTTGGTCAAATCTCCCCATACCAGGATTAACTGCAGAGAAAAAGCTCCTGGATGGCAGGATTCCTGTTGTGTGTACTTATCTCCTCTTTAGTACTGTGCTCAGTTAATCTACTATTAAATAAAATAGTAGATAAAATCCCCAAGTTAACAGTACACTAATTGATATACTGCTTAAATCATTGGCTAAACAAAAGCTAAGTTTTACAAAATTTTTCATCCTGCATAATTCCCTATAAATATAGCTCCACACTGGCAACCCCCTTAAGTCTGTGTCATGGTTGTGTATTGTACATACAATTTCATTTAGTGAAGATTGACGATGGGCTTACCAGGTGCCAGGCATTGTGCTGAGCTCTGAGAAAACAAAGATTAATAAGACCCAACCCTTGCCCCTAGTGAGGGAGAGAGATACAGAAATACATGAAATAAGTTGAACATGATGTGGTATGAATCATAGAGAGGACAGTCTCGCACAATAGATTATCAGGACTTCCCCAGTAGTCCAGTGGTTGACTGGCGTCTAGTACAGAGGGGTAGGTTTGATCACAGTCAGAGAACTAAGCTCCTACAAGCCTTGCAACCAGAAGATCAAAAAAGGGAAAATACTGTAAATAATTCAATGAAGACTTTTTAAAAATAAGTTTTTTTTTAATTTTAAAGAAAAGATGATCAATTCTTTCAAAAATTTCTCAGAATATTTGGGCAACATGTACTCTGATGTTGTAGCTTTATTGTCTAGAAGACAATGGAGGGTTTTTTCACTTCTAAAATGCTAACTGCATTTTCTTTAAGTCACAGTGGAACGTATTCTAACATAAATCCTCTTCCTATTATTAAAATCTCCTTACTAAAGTGACAAGAGTCTTTCTTCCCAAAGATCATTTTCCATTCTTTTTTTTTTTTTTTAGTTTTGGCCTCTTTTTATTTATTTATTTATTTATCATCCGTCTTTATTCTTCCGCCTGTGTGGGCCTCCCATTTGAGTGGCCTCTCTCATTGCAGAGTGCTGGCTCTGGGCGCAAGTGCTCCAGAGCGCTGGCTCATAATTGAGCACACCAGTCCAGCTGCTCTGCAGCATGTGGGATCTTCCTGGGCCAGGGATCGAATTGGTGCCCCTGACACTTGCAAGGCAGACTCTTTACCCACTGTACCACCAGGGAAACCCTATTTTCCATTCTTTAATAAGTGAACCCTCTTGCACTGTTTGCGAGAATGTGAACTGATACAGCCACTATGGAGAACAATATGGAGATTCCTTAAAAAATAATAATAATAACTAGGAGTAAAACTACCATATGACCTAGAAATCCCACTACTGAGTGCATACTCTGAGAAAACCATAATTGAAAAGACGCATGTACCCCAATGTTCACAGC
The DNA here is from genome assembly GCA_022376925.1 of Tragulus kanchil. Lineage (NCBI taxonomy): Eukaryota > Metazoa > Chordata > Mammalia > Artiodactyla > Tragulidae > Tragulus > Tragulus kanchil. Next base: position 50,669,215 of record JAIOJX010000032.1, read on the forward strand.
ACTACTCTTTACAGTAGCTAGGACATGGAAGAAACCCAGATGTCCATTGACAGATGAATGGATACATCTAAACAACAGAACATTATTCAGCCATTTCAGACCTTGATTTCTACTTGTTTGAGCTCTTCCTCAAGGAGAATAGGCCAAATCCTCAGAAGCTAGGAGGAATGAAGCAATACCAACCACAGCACCGAGTCCCAGAGATGGACCAGTCCCTCCGCTTCCTGCCTCAGGGAACCTCTATGAGCATTTCTCTGAAAAAAGCTAATGTGGCCATGTTCCTTTTTTTTCCACTTAATCAAATTTTAATTATGAAGATCAAAAGGGAAAATACTGTAAATAATTCAATGAAGACTTTTTAAAAATAAGTTTTTTTTTAATTTTAAAGAAAAGATGATCAATTCTTTCAAAAATTTCTCAGAATATTTGGGCAACATGTACTCTGATGTTGTAGCTTTATTGTCTAGAAGACAATGGAGGGTTTTTTCACTTCTAAAATGCTAACTGCATTTTCTTTAAGTCACAGTGGAACGTATTCTAACATAAATCCTCTTCCTATTATTAAAATCTCCTTACTAAAGTGACAAGAGTCTTTCTTCCCAAAGATCATTTTCCATTCTTTTTTTTTTTTTTTAGTTTTGGCCTCTTTTTATTTATTTATTTATTTATCATCCGTCTTTATTCTTCCGCCTGTGTGGGCCTCCCATTTGAGTGGCCTCTCTCATTGCAGAGTGCTGGCTCTGGGCGCAAGTGCTCCAGAGCGCTGGCTCATAATTGAGCACACCAGTCCAGCTGCTCTGCAGCATGTGGGATCTTCCTGGGCCAGGGATCGAATTGGTGCCCCTGACACTTGCAAGGCAGACTCTTTACCCACTGTACCACCAGGGAAACCCTATTTTCCATTCTTTAATAAGTGAACCCTCTTGCACTGTTTGCGAGAATGTGAACTGATACAGCCACTATGGAGAACAATATGGAGATTCCTTAAAAAATAATAATAATAACTAGGAGTAAAACTACCATATGACCTAGAAATCCCACTACTGAGTGCATACTCTGAGAAAACCATAATTGAAAAGACGCATGTACCCCAATGTTCACAGCACTACTCTTTACAGTAGCTAGGACATGGAAGAAACCCAGATGTCCATTGACAGATGAATGGATACATCTAAACAACAGAACATTATTCAGCCATTTCAGACCTTGATTTCTACTTGTTTGAGCTCTTCCTCAAGGAGAATAGGCCAAATCCTCAGAAGCTAGGAGGAATGAAGCAATACCAACCACAGCACCGAGTCCCAGAGATGGACCAGTCCCTCCGCTTCCTGCCTCAGGGAACCTCTATGAGCATTTCTCTGAAAAAAGCTAATGTGGCCATGTTCTCCACTTAATCATTTTTTATTAATGTATATAATGCTTAGGCCCTAAATTTATTTCCCCCTAGTTCTAAAGAATCCTTCCAAAACAAGACTTAGATATCACAGAGTTCCTCTGTGGGTTAATCCACCATGAACTTTGTGATCTAAACATCCCCAATTTAATTATTAACTCTTTACATAATAGTGTCATTTACTTTAATGAGTGCATGCACTATCTTCTAAAACAAGTTTTCTGAGGGCAGTTTTCTTATGTTTCATCTTTGTTCTCCTAGTAGAGTTTCTGTTGCTGCCAAAAAATAAGGAGAGGACAGAGTAGCTAGAGTTTCCCAAGAGGCTCAGTGGCAAAGAATCCATCTGTCAGTGCAGGAGATGCAGGAGACACAGGTTCCATCCCTGAGTTAGGAAGATCCCCTAGAGAAGGAAATGGAAACCCACTCCAGCATTCTTGCCTGGAGAATCCCATGGACAGAGGAGCCTGGCAGGCTATAGCACACAGGGTCACAGAGTCACATATGACTGAGTACTCGTATGCAATAAAGTAACTATGTGTAGAATATAATGAATGGGGAAGAGATTGAAGCCAGGAAGGCAACTTAGAAGGCAAGACAAAAGAAAGAAAGTGCCTATCTAGGCCTATGGTGGTGGCAGTGGACAAGTGAAATAGATTTGGAAGATATTTTAGAGGTAGTGTCATCAGGGATTGTGATGACCTGGATACAGGAGGTTAAGAAAGGAAAGGAATCAGTGTCTAATTATGCAATATGAAGCACAAAAAGTTAGGCAAGGACACTAAATTAAAATAAGGAACAAACAAAGAGCAAATATGGAAATTGAAACAAGAAATTAGTTTTCATTTCTCTGCATTCCCGCTGGTTATACCACCAAATCTGAACATAACATGCTACTAGGTACTCAACTGATGGACAAGACCTCAGAGTTACGAAAATATTTCTTCTAAAAGATTGATATCTTTCCACCAAATTTGTCCTTCCTCTTCCCTGAGAACACAGCTAGTCTACATTTTCTCCACTTAATCATTTTTTATTAATGTATATAATGCTTAGGCCCTAAATTTATTTCCCCCTAGTTCTAAAGAATCCTTCCAAAACAAGACTTAGATATCACAGAGTTCCTCTGTGGGTTAATCCACCATGAACTTTGTGATCTAAACATCCCCAATTTAATTATTAACTCTTTACATAATAGTGTCATTTACTTTAATGAGTGCATGCACTATCTTCTAAAACAAGTTTTCTGAGGGCAGTTTTCTTATGTTTCATCTTTGTTCTCCTAGTAGAGTTTCTGTTGCTGCCAAAAAATAAGGAGAGGACAGAGTAGCTAGAGTTTCCCAAGAGGCTCAGTGGCAAAGAATCCATCTGTCAGTGCAGGAGATGCAGGAGACACAGGTTCCATCCCTGAGTTAGGAAGATCCCCTAGAGAAGGAAATGGAAACCCACTCCAGCATTCTTGCCTGGAGAATCCCATGGACAGAGGAGCCTGGCAGGCTATAGCACACAGGGTCACAGAGTCACATATGACTGAGTACTCGTATGCAATAAAGTAACTATGTGTAGAATATAATGAATGGGGAAGAGATTGAAGCCAGGAAGGCAACTTAGAAGGCAAGACAAAAGAAAGAAAGTGCCTATCTAGGCCTATGGTGGTGGCAGTGGACAAGTGAAATAGATTTGGAAGATATTTTAGAGGTAGTGTCATCAGGGATTGTGATGACCTGGATACAGGAGGTTAAGAAAGGAAAGGAATCAGTGTCTAATTATGCAATATGAAGCACAAAAAGTTAGGCAAGGACACTAAATTAAAATAAGGAACAAACAAAGAGCAAATATGGAAATTGAAACAAGAAATTAGTTTTCATTTCTCTGCATTCCCGCTGGTTATACCACCAAATCTGAACATAACATGCTACTAGGTACTCAACTGATGGACAAGACCTCAGAGTTACGAAAATATTTCTTCTAAAAGATTGATATCTTTCCACCAAATTTGTCATTCTCTCTTCCCTGAGAACACAGCTAGTCTACATTTTCTGGCCTCTCCTGATTCTTGTGGTATGATGGTTCTTACCAGTGGAGTATGAATAGAAGTAAAATGTGTCACCTCCAAGCAAGTCCTAGAGACTAAGTGTGTATGCCTCCTCAGTGTTCTCGCTCCTGCAGCTGGTCTGAGTCCCCTTGGAGATGATGGGAGGAATGATGGAAAACGTGGAAGGGAAAACCTGAATGTGGAGCAGTGCCCCCTGTTGATCTGGAATGCACATCCTGGGTTGTTACATCAGAGAAAAACATGCTCTATATTTTGAGGCCATTGAATTATGATTAGGCCTTTTTGTTACAGCATAAATATTCTGCTTGTTTGGGGCTCCTATAGCTTCAGAATGAGTCATTCTTAGCCTGAAACTGAGGAGAGCTCTGCTGTTTCTAAACTGCTTTCTCATTAGAATGAAATATAAATACTCACAGAAAAATAAGGCAGACCTTAGGGGTAACCCTGAAGGTAATCTAAGGGTTAAAGGTTATATTAGCTACACAACTTTAAAAGAAACTTTTCCTTGCTCTCAGTATCACAAAAGTCTGAGTTGGCCCAGAGCAGAAGGTTTGTTTTTATGTAACTCACAAAACCAAGCTCTTTTCCTTCCTTGTCCTAGTTGTTAGGGAACTCAGAGATATATTTGTGTTATAGAAAATGTGCTAGCAAATACACCGGACTATGAAAACATGATCTTTAAATTCTTGTTCACTAGCTTTCATTTACTTAGTTTTGTCTCCTTGATTAGTTCAACTATGAACTCTGTCCTCTTGAACCAATTTGAGTGAAATAAGAATTGTCTAATAAAAAATGCAATCTGAAGCACAAAAAGTTAGGCAAGGACACTAAATTAAAATAAGGAACAAACAAAGAGCAAATATGGAAATTGAAACAAGAAATTAGTTTTCATTTCTCTGCATTCCCGCTGGTTATACCACCAAATCTGAACATAACATGCTACTAGGTACTCAACTGATGGACAAGACCTCAGAGTTACGAAAATATTTCTTCTAAAAGATTGATATCTTTCCACCAAATTTGTCATTCTCTCTTCCCTGAGAACACAGCTAGTCTACATTTTCTGGCCTCTCCTGATTCTTGTGGTATGATGGTTCTTACCAGTGGAGTATGAATAGAAGTAAAATGTGTCACCTCCAAGCAAGTCCTAGAGACTAAGTGTGTATGCCTCCTCAGTGTTCTCGCTCCTGCAGCTGGTCTGAGTCCCCTTGGAGATGATGGGAGGAATGATGGAAAACGTGGAAGGGAAAACCTGAATGTGGAGCAGTGCCCCCTGTTGATCTGGAATGCACATCCTGGGTTGTTACATCAGAGAAAAACATGCTCTATATTTTGAGGCCATTGAATTATGATTAGGCCTTTTTGTTACAGCATAAATATTCTGCTTGTTTGGGGCTCCTATAGCTTCAGAATGAGTCATTCTTAGCCTGAAACTGAGGAGAGCTCTGCTGTTTCTAAACTGCTTTCTCATTAGAATGAAATATAAATACTCACAGAAAAATAAGGCAGACCTTAGGGGTAACCCTGAAGGTAATCTAAGGGTTAAAGGTTATATTAGCTACACAACTTTAAAAGAAACTTTTCCTTGCTCTCAGTATCACAAAAGTCTGAGTTGGCCCAGAGCAGAAGGTTTGTTTTTATGTAACTCACAAAACCAAGCTCTTTTCCTTCCTTGTCCTAGTTGTTAGGGAACTCAGAGATATATTTGTGTTATAGAAAATGTGCTAGCAAATACACCGGACTATGAAAACATGATCTTTAAATTCTTGTTCACTAGCTTTCATTTACTTACTCTTGTTTTGTCTCCTTGATTAGTTCAACTATGAACTCTGTCCTCTTGAACCAAACAAGATATTTATGTCACTTTAGATAATTTCAAGGATAAGACATAAGAAAAAATAAGTAAATGCATTTCAAAAGTACCTATTTTTATAAAACTGAAGTTTTATATGCAGAAGCTTTAAACTCCATGAGACAATATGTACTGTTCCTAAGGTAATTTCAAAACAGCACCATTTGGATAATCTACTTTGTAGCCTGCAATTTTCTGCTTTTTACTTGCGGGAATATATTTATTAAGCTATTTATAGATTTTAACATATAATTTACTGTTCTAAACACTCATTTCTTGATCTTTGCTCTTTATACCAGGCTTCCATTTAGTACAGCCTATATTATTCAACTGTCATAATAAGAGAGGCAAAATGAAAACACTCTGTTTTAATTTAGTACAGAATTATGTTTTAGTAACTCCTTTCCTGCATTTTGGTTATATTATTTGTACATATAAATTAAATAAATCATTTTCATAAGAGTTTTGACCAAATTTGAATGGGCTTTTTGTAACGGTTTCCACCTCCTACAAATTTAATGATACCATATTGAAGGAATTCTACAATCACTGAAAGGATTCTAGAAGGTAGCACTGTAGTTGTGTTGCACCTATTCAAAAGTGATATGAAAGGTCATTTCCATTTAAGATTTCAAATATAGACCCTAATTTTAAAGCTGCCGAACACCTTACATATAATCATGACCACTTTATGTATAATAGTGGTAGTGTTAGTTTAAGAAAAATATACATTGAACTTTACACTAAATATATTTAACATTTAAATATGTTCTAGATCTTAAAGAGTTTAGGAAACTTCAGATGACAAAAAATATTTCCACTATTTCTATAACACCCAAGATTCATAGTCTCTCCAGGCAACTACGGAGCACATGACTGCACTGGGTATTGCCTATTCTTCCAGCATCATTGTGCTTTTGGTTGAGGATTTATTCAAATCCAGTCTCAAACCTGCTATTAGCTCCCTCATTGCTTTAATGTAACTAGTCCACCATTCATAACTGCCAAGGACTGAGTCATCAGGACGGGGACAGTTTAGGCTTCCAAACTTAATGTCCTGCCTCTTGTTAGCATATATGACTACAAACACGATTGTTCTATTCTTTCACAACCTCTACTTTTTGTAAATACTTTCAAGGACATTTATGCAATTTTTAAACTAACCTGTCAAAAAATATCTCTAGAAAATTGTGCATGCAGAATTTTTTAGAGATATTTTTTGCTTGTGGTTGACAGTGGTGGCCCTGGAATGCCTTTCAACTCATCACAGGTGAATAACAGGGGCTTTCATAAAATTCAAATAAACTGCAGCAAGCACAATTTGAGAGGAATAAGTGACCAAGCAGCTCAAGACCTGATGAGATCTTCTTAAGAAGTTAATGAAAAAAATGGCCCCTCAACTTAGATTTCTAATCTTCTTCTATTAAAAATAATTACAGTAACGGGTTAATCTCAAGAGCATAACATTTTAGAAAAGAAGTAAATCACAGAGGAATAAATAGAATACATGTCATTTTATAATGTTAAAAGAGAAAAAAGAGTTTTGACCAAATTTGAATGGGCTTTTTGTAACGGTTTCCACCTCCTACAAATTTAATGATACCATATTGAAGGAATTCTACAATCACTGAAAGGATTCTAGAAGGTAGCACTGTAGTTGTGTTGCACCTATTCAAAAGTGATATGAAAGGTCATTTCCATTTAAGATTTCAAATATAGACCCTAATTTTAAAGCTGCCGAACACCTTACATATAATCATGACCACTTTATGTATAATAGTGGTAGTGTTAGTTTAAGAAAAATATACATTGAACTTTACACTAAATATATTTAACATTTAAATATGTTCTAGATCTTAAAGAGTTTAGGAAACTTCAGATGACAAAAAATATTTCCACTATTTCTATAACACCCAAGATTCATAGTCTCTCCAGGCAACTACGGAGCACATGACTGCACTGGGTATTGCCTATTCTTCCAGCATCATTGTGCTTTTGGTTGAGGATTTATTCAAATCCAGTCTCAAACCTGCTATTAGCTCCCTCATTGCTTTAATGTAACTAGTCCACCATTCATAACTGCCAAGGACTGAGTCATCAGGACGGGGACAGTTTAGGCTTCCAAACTTAATGTCCTGCCTCTTGTTAGCATATATGACTACAAACACGATTGTTCTATTCTTTCACAACCTCTACTTTTTGTAAATACTTTCAAGGACATTTATGCAATTTTTAAACTAACCTGTCAAAAAATATCTCTAGAAAATTGTGCATGCAGAATTTTTTAGAGATATTTTTTGCTTGTGGTTGACAGTGGTGGCCCTGGAATGCCTTTCAACTCATCACAGGTGAATAACAGGGGCTTTCATAAAATTCAAATAAACTGCAGCAAGCACAATTTGAGAGGAATAAGTGACCAAGCAGCTCAAGACCTGATGAGATCTTCTTAAGAAGTTAATGAAAAAAATGGCCCCTCAACTTAGATTTCTAATCTTCTTCTATTAAAAATAATTACAGTAACGGGTTAATCTCAAGAGCATAACATTTTAGAAAAGAAGTAAATCACAGAGGAATAAATAGAATACATGTCATTTTATAATGTTAAAAATAGGCAAATAAAAAAAGAAAGATTAACCAAAAATTCAGACTATGGTTATATAAAAGATACAAAGCAGAGAGAATGAGATTTAAAGAGGCAAGTAAAAGACTTCTAAAATTTCTGGGAAAACTTTGAACAACAAACCCCATAAATGAGAGAACAATATTCTGAATTTGGTTGGCTGATAGTGGGCAAAACCAATTTTGTATTTTGGTAAGAAAAGCTTATTAATATTTTTAGGAGGAATAAAAGGCTTATAGCATAGTAGCTCACTTTGAAAATGTCAGTTCTAATATTATAAAAGGCTAGAACGTCTTCTCAGGAGAACTTCCTGGTGTTTTGCCCATCTCATCAGGAAGTTGATAGAGGGATAAAATGGCACTCGATCTTCTGGACAGTGTGGTGTTTGTCTCTGGCTGTTAAGTAAAAAGGGTTGCAATTCTATTCATCTGGAGAAGATTAGAATACTCTGAAAAATCAGAAAAAGTGGAAAATGGAATCATAGAACTCTGGCCAGTCACTCTCCCCAGCTCCCTTTGGAAGAGAGCATAGTTCCACCTCATCACACAGGGATTAAGAAACTACATTCTCAACACATGAACACCATGAGACAAAAATGCACTTGGACCCTTACATGTAAAGTCATGGAGCATAAAGATTACCTGACATGGAAATTCTTCATTCAAAAGGAAAAAAAAAATATTTTACATACAAATAGCATTTTATTTTTGAATTGGAAACTTCTAGAAATTAATCACTTATTTAGATAGATAATCTGGAAGTTTTTATGTGTTAAAGTGAATATACTTTTAGACACTACCTATCAAATGAAAGATTACATTTTAAATTCAAAGTTTAAAACTGAATAATTTCAATCGTTTTTCATATGTTTCTCTAAAAGCACATGCACCTGTTCTACAAAGAGAGTGTTTACTGCTATAATTATTTACAGAACATTCAAATTCAGGATGAAACATGTATGCTTGCATATGTACATGCATACACATGCACACAGATACAATCAGATACAAACACACATGTATATACATATCATATATATACATAGATATGTGTATTTGGGTGAAAATCTGGATAAAAATAGACTTTTTTGTTGCCTTAAAATTAACTTTAAAGGATTTTAAAATTGCTTTCCTCCTTTAATACCATGTTCTCAGTGATAAAGAATCTGCTTGCCAATGCAGGAGATCCATGGGTTGGGAAGATCCCCTAAAGAAGGAAATGGCAACCCACTCCAATATTCTTGCCTGGGAAATCCCATGGAGGAGTCTGGTTGGCTACAGTCCATGGAGTCACCAAAATAACTGCACTCAACTAAGCAACTAAACAACAATAACAAATGTGCTATAAGCCTTGTATTACGTCATTGTATCACTAAACACAGATATTCCTCAAAGAACTGGCTCAGGAAAGTGCCAGAACATGGCAGTCTGTCCTATCCTTGTTTGGGCTGAATTCCAACTAAGTCTATCCAGGAGGAAATGGCTTCCTGCCAAGAGCAGAAACAAAGGGACAAGACAATGTTAGTCTTAGACCATGGGAAAATTAAAGGCAATGATAGAGACTCATGCTTCTGGACTCGCCCAACTGATCTAGCCGGAGAAATCCTGAAGGGACTGGTGTGAACCAATTATGTCCTCTAAGACTTTTATTTGTCTGTTTATTTTTCTCTAATACACCTAATTTAGGACATAAGATTTTAGAGTGAAACTCTAGCACAGACTAATGAAAGAATGATGTCTCCTGGATTAAGTGTTCTAATCCTTGAGCTCTTCCAACAGCTATGTAACACAACCACTCCATCTCTTAGAATCCAGTGAATTACTGGAAGCCAAGTTTCCACAGTGAAAAATGCACATTGTCATTCTCAAGTCACAATATGGGCAGAGTTGTTCTTTTGGTAATTGAATCTAGGTACAGTAAAGAAACAGGGTAGCTGAGTTCTAACCCCAGCTCTGCCATCAACTTACTGTGTGACCCTGAGAAAGTCACTTCACTTCTCTGAGCTTTTTTTCCCCTCTCTATAAGATTCTTCCATTGCTTTTATATCATATAAGGACCCTGGAAGTTTCTGGATTCCTTTCAGGGTGTTTGTGAAAACAAAACTCTTTTCATAATGATACTAAGAGGCCATCTGCCTGTTTTGCTTTCATTGGGTCACAAGTATCCTCTGAAGTTTTCCAGAGGCTATATGAATTGGTCATCAGATAGAGGTATGCCTAATACCTTGGTAGCTTACATAAGCAAATCAAAACCAAAGTAAGAGCTAATGTACCCAAATTTAGGAATGCATAACTTAAGAACATTAATCACAAATAGATGAGTTATGTCTCCCAAATAAGACAACCTTAAGCTATAGGCAATCAAATAATTGCTTTGCTTTGTTTTTGTCTTCTCTATAAAAACCTTGCCCCAACTCCTACTGGTGGATTGCTCCTAACTACTTTATTCAGCAGTGCCCAGTTTCAATCCATGCATGTGCAAATGAAGTCTCGAAAAGTTTAATGTGCTTTCAGTTTATCTTTTAACATACATAACATCACAATAGAGTAAATGCAGTAGATACTAAAATCTAGCTATCTTCCATTAAACCATACTGGAAAAATATTTGCCAAGTAAAACAATGTCACTATTCTCATTAATAAAAACAGTTGCTTCTCATAAAAATATGTTATTTTATTTACTGACAGCATATTTAGTAGTATTATTTTTAAATGAATGAATAAACACTTGAAATTTTCTCTTTCAATATCTAAAAATTGATAATAAGAGTTACAATTCACATAAACCAAAACTCTTTTGAATCTTCAGTTATTTTTAAGATCTTAAAATAGCCCTGAGATCAATTAGCCTGAGAACTACTAAGTAAGATGATATCTGAGATCCCTTTCAGCATTATGATTCTCTGATATTCTACATATCATCAGCTCTTATTACCTAGAGTGAACAACTTCATAGGAGAACTAAAATCTCCAGTTTACTTTATCCTGTATAGACATAATCAACAAACAAATCATTGAAAATATTCTCTAAACTAAACAAAAATTGTTAATTAATTACCCTGAAAACCTATTAGATGCAAAATTTTCCTTCTGAAGAGTCACCCACATTTAGCTATCCTTTTATGGGTTATGCATTGTGAGATCTCTGTTCCTACAGTTTTTATTTTCATTTTATGTAGAAGGAATTAGTACCTGTTCCAAAGTCAGCCACTTGTAGAGTGAATATACAGGAAGCCTATACAGTGACTCAATGCAAAATTCTAATCAAGAGTATCTTTATATTGTTGAATATTTAATGAGTCAGTCAGGTCTTCACCTTAGGAACTTGAAGGTGACATGTGGAGAGAAGGAAATAACCCTATTTCACACATGGACAGAACTTGAGCCACAAAGTAGGAAGAGCCATATGATAGTAGAAGCAAAAATTAAACAGAAACCATGAGATAGGAGGAACAGAGAGAAAAGTCACAGTGAATGCAGCAGGGGAAAAAGGAAGTGGAAACAGAGGGAGGAACAAGGACGAAAACAATCTGCCACACAAGAAGCACAAGCCACTAGAATTGTTACAGGCTGGTGGGATAGTTTCCCACATGATGGTTCAGGTGCCCAGAAGCCAACTGCTCAATTGCTAGAGTCCTCCTCATGTGTGTTCCATCCCTAAGTCACTTCCCCTTCTTTGTGGCCCCAAGGACTATAGCCCACCAGTCTCCTCTGTCCACAGGATTTCTCAGGCAAGAATATTGGAGCAGGTTGCCATTCCCTTTTCTAGAGGATCTTCCAGACCAGGGATCGAACCTGCATCTTCTGCTTTAGCAGTCAGATTCTTTACCACTGAGCCACCAGGGAAACCTTACACCTTTTCTTATCTCTATGTATCTGTGCAATAGCCAGGGCTTCCCAAGTGGTGCAGTAGTTTAAAAAAAAAAAAAGAAATAAGAAAGAAGGAAAGAAAGAAAAAATGAGATCAATTAGCCTGAGAACTACTAAGTAAGATGATATCTGAGATCCCTTTCAGCATTATGATTCTCTGATATTCTACATATCATCAGCTCTTATTACCTAGAGTGAACAACTTCATAGGAGAACTAAAATCTCCAGTTTACTTTATCCTGTATAGACATAATCAACAAACAAATCATTGAAAATATTCTCTAAACTAAACAAAAATTGTTAATTAATTACCCTGAAAACCTATTAGATGCAAAATTTTCCTTCTGAAGAGTCACCCACATTTAGCTATCCTTTTATGGGTTATGCATTGTGAGATCTCTGTTCCTACAGTTTTTATTTTCATTTTATGTAGAAGGAATTAGTACCTGTTCCAAAGTCAGCCACTTGTAGAGTGAATATACAGGAAGCCTATACAGTGACTCAATGCAAAATTCTAATCAAGAGTATCTTTATATTGTTGAATATTTAATGAGTCAGTCAGGTCTTCACCTTAGGAACTTGAAGGTGACATGTGGAGAGAAGGAAATAACCCTATTTCACACATGGACAGAACTTGAGCCACAAAGTAGGAAGAGCCATATGATAGTAGAAGCAAAAATTAAACAGAAACCATGAGATAGGAGGAACAGAGAGAAAAGTCACAGTGAATGCAGCAGGGGAAAAAGGAAGTGGAAACAGAGGGAGGAACAAGGACGAAAACAATCTGCCACACAAGAAGCACAAGCCACTAGAATTGTTACAGGCTGGTGGGATATTTTCCCCACATGATGGTTCAGGTGCCCAGAAGCCAACTGCTCAATTGCTAGAGTCCTCCTCATGTGTGTTCCATCCCTAAGTCACTTCCCCTTCTTTGTGGCCCCAAGGACTATAGCCCACCAGTCTCCTCTGTCCACAGGATTTCTCAGGCAAGAATATTGGAGCAGGTTGCCATTCCCTTTTCTAGAGGATCTTCCAGACCAGGGATCGAACCTGCATCTTCTGCTTTAGCAGTCAGATTCTTTACCACTGAGCCACCAGGGAAACCTTACACCTTTTCTTATCTCTATGTATCTGTGCAATAGCCAGGGCTTCCCAAGTGGTGCAGTAGTTTAAAAAAAAAAAAAGAAATAAGAAAGAAGGAAAGAAAGAAAAAAACTGCCAATGCAGGAGAAGAGCATTCCATCCCTGGGTCAGGAAGATCCCCTGGAGAAGGATATGGCAAGCCACTCCAGCATCCTTGCCTGGAAAATTCTATGGACAGAAGGATCTTGGCAGGTTACAGTCACGGGGTCTCAAAGAGTCGGACATGACTGAGCACACACACACACATGCAATAGCCAAAGAAACTGTGATGTGTCTCTTTGTTTCCTAGATACTCTAACACAGCTCAGCAGTGCTGGAGCATATATTAGGAAACTGAAATTTGAAGGGATGAGCAAGGGAAACACAGTTTATTTGCCTAAAGCAAATTCATATACATAACCTTTAGAGAGTTAAATATATATGACTCCCTACACACACTGTATACTATATACAAATGCATAACCTCAGAATTACAGTTATCCCTGTATTTAAGAAACTCACAAAATATGAATAAAATTCCATTAATAGCAGGAAACAGAAAAAAACTGACCAATGCTAAGACAGGGTATAAGAGAAGGAGAAAGGACAATGTTGCTCAAGGGCAATGATCTGACTCGTAAGAGTTCTATCCTTTGGGAACTTTTAAGAGAGAGAAATTAGAAATAGTAGCTGAAAGTAAAACTATCATCATAAATGCATGTTAATTATTAGAGATTGAAATGGGTTAAAAGAGCCTCCATTTCCAAAGAATTTCTTTTGTTGTTCCTAAGAACTAGGATACCTAGATTTTTAGATTGCTTATCTGACTCCATTGCTAAAAGGTGTTAAGAGTAATGACATCACAGATTTCACTGGCTGACCTTGCATTCACTATCACATTTCTCCACTTATTAACGACTTTATTCAGTATATTGGCATTGATGTCAGGATTAGTGTTGGAGGCCCAAACAGATTAGGCCTTCAGGACCTTTTGAGGAATGAGATGGGTAAATGAAGACTGCCAGGCACCACCATGGCTACAAGCATGGTATAGACATGACCATGCTTCCAAGAGCTGATACTTGAGGAAACGATAAACTAAATTCTCAAGGTGCAAGACAGTTGTGATTTATGCTTTGAAATGGCCATTAAGTCCTGACCAAGGGTATGGATGACTGCTGCCTGCACAGAAGAGGAAAGGAAAATTTTGTGAAGGAATATCTTAACCGGGTCTTGGAAAGTGAGTAGATACAACAGATAAAGATACAATAAGAGGGCATATACATGGATGCGGAAGGCAAAAGCAAGGCCATGTAAATGGACACAAATGGGGCTTCCCTGGTGGTCCAGTGTGTAAAGAATCCACCTTGCAGTGCAAGAGGCACCGGTTCGATACCTGGCCCAGGAAGATTCCACATGCCATGGAGTAGCTGGTCCAGCATGTCCAATTATGAGCCAGCGCTCTGGAGCACATGCGCCCAGGGCTGGTGCTCTGCAACAAGAGAGGCCTTTGCAATGGGGGGCCCACACATGCCAAAGAATAAAGATGGATGAAAACAAAGATGACTTAGAGGCAAAAAAAAAAAGAGGACACAAATGGGGACAATTTGAAGGACATCAAAGAGAAGTCCTAGTGAAGAAAATTTTGTTAATAAACTTACATAAGTATTAGTGCAATAAGGAAAAAGAATTTCAAACCTGGATGACAAAGAGGATGATTGTGGCTTTAATACTAACCTGGAAATAAAGAGCTGGAAACACAGTGGCAAAGCCTGAAAGAGGTTAGCCCTAGAGATGGGGACTTGAATGTATTCAATTCCCCAGTGGCTCAGTGGTAAAGCGTCTGCTTTCATTGCAGGAGACACAGAAGATGCCAGTTCAATTCCTGAGTTGGAAAAACTCCCTGAAGGAGGACATGGCAACCCACACCAACATTCTTGTCTGCAGAATCACATGGACAGATGTGACTGGGCTACAATCCATGGGGTTGTATAGAGTTGGACGACTGTAGCAACTGAGCACAAGATAGTCCTGAGGTCATGAAGGGGAATGAAAGGAGAACACAGGAAGAGGAGAATCCTGAGGAAACAGCAGAGCTAGCAGCTAGGACAATGAGGCAAAAGCAGGAGAAGATCACATGAAAAAGACAACAAAGTCAGCCACATAGAAGAGGAAACTGGAAGCCAGGGGAGGAGAGTTTATGTTGCTCAGCTGCAGGCCAGAAACATAGGCATGAACTCTGACACCTCTCATTCTCTCACACTTGTATCCAGTTCAACAGGAAATTCAGTTGAACCAACCTTCCAGATTTGTTCAGTCTGACCATTTCTCACCCCTGTCATTCCCACCGGTTTCATCCAAGCCCTCATCTTCTCTTGCCTCAGATTGATGCAATCACTGCTGCCTTCTACCTGTGTCCCTGCAGTGTTCTCAGCTCAACACAGCAATCCCAGTGAGACTTTTCAAATGGCAGGCAGATCACACCAGTCTGCTGCCCAGTAACCCTTCACTCCTCCCCCTCATCTTTTAAAGCCAAAGATCTTACAATGATCAACAACTATTAGTCCCCATGTGATCTGTCCACATGTCTCCAATCTCGTCTCCTGCTACTTGCCCCAACTCACTCTCCACTGTATCACTACTGCTCCTAGAACCTAATATAGTCCTATGTTGGGGCATCTTCTCGTGGCTCAAAAGTGGGGACAATTTGAAGGACATCAAAGAGAAGTCCTAGTGAAGAAAATTTTGTTAATAAACTTACATAAGTATTAGTGCAATAAGGAAAAAGAATTTCAAACCTGGATGACAAAGAGGATGATTGTGGCTTTAATACTAACCTGGAAATAAAGAGCTGGAAACACAGTGGCAAAGCCTGAAAGAGGTTAGCCCTAGAGATGGGGACTTGAATGTATTCAATTCCCCAGTGGCTCAGTGGTAAAGCGTCTGCTTTCATTGCAGGAGACACAGAAGATGCCAGTTCAATTCCTGAGTTGGAAAAACTCCCTGAAGGAGGACATGGCAACCCACACCAACATTCTTGTCTGCAGAATCACATGGACAGATGTGACTGGGCTACAATCCATGGGGTTGTATAGAGTTGGACGACTGTAGCAACTGAGCACAAGATAGTCCTGAGGTCATGAAGGGGAATGAAAGGGAGAACACAGGAAGAGGAGAATCCTGAGGAAACAGCAGAGCTAGCAGCTAGGACAATGAGGCAAAAGCAGGAGAAGATCACATGAAAAAGACAACAAAGTCAGCCACATAGAAGAGGAAACTGGAAGCCAGGGGAGGAGAGTTTATGTTGCTCAGCTGCAGGCCAGAAACATAGGCATGAACTCTGACACCTCTCATTCTCTCACACTTGTATCCAGTTCAACAGGAAATTCAGTTGAACCAACCTTCCAGATTTGTTCAGTCTGACCATTTCTCACCCCTGTCATTCCCACCGGTTTCATCCAAGCCCTCATCTTCTCTTGCCTCAGATTGATGCAATCACTGCTGCCTTCTACCTGTGTCCCTGCAGTGTTCTCAGCTCAACACAGCAATCCCAGTGAGACTTTTCAAATGGCAGGCAGATCACACCAGTCTGCTGCCCAGTAACCCTTCACTCCTCCCCCTCATCTTTTAAAGCCAAAGATCTTACAATGATCAACAACTATTAGTCCCCATGTGATCTGTCCACATGTCTCCAATCTCGTCTCCTGCTACTTGCCCCAACTCACTCTCTCCACTGTATCACTACTGCTCCTAGAACCTAATATAGTCCTATGTTGGGGCCTTTGCACTGGACTTCTCTGGTGGCTCAGATGGTAAAGAATCCGCCTGCAATGTGGAAAACCTGGGTTTAATCCCTGGATTGGGAAGATTCCCTGGAGGAGGGAATGGCAACCCATCAAATATTCTTGCCTGGAGAATCCCCATGGACAGAGGAGACTGGTGGGCTGCAGTCCATGGGGTCGTAAAAAGTCAGACATGACTGAGTGACTAAGCACAGCACAAGCCCCATTTCAATTCAACTGAGACATCTAGTGTAAAATTCAAAGAAGTAAGGTAGTGCAAATGCCAATTAATAGTGAGTGCTGTCTAAAATTTTGAGGCAGCAGGACTTCTCTGTTGGTCCAGTGGTAAAACTCTGTGCTCCCAATGCAGGGGGCCTGGGTTCGACTCCTGGTCAGGGAACTAGATCCACATGCTACAACTAAGACCCAATGGTGCCAAATAAGGAAATAATTAAAAAAAAAAAAAAAGAAACCTGAGGCATCTCACTTGCCTCATCCAGTCCTCTCTGTATATTTCACAACTGATAATACAGTTCTAATTTTGTAAATCAATTGCTCACTGTTTGCACTTTTACTTTAGAATATAAAGGCAGAAATTTTCAATCTCCATGCTCCTGGATACATTTCCAATGCAGGAACAAAGGAAAAGGTGCTCTGGTCCAGAAATGTCACATGCTGCAGGTAAGTCATATAACTTAGAGATTAAAAGTGGTTGAAAGATTTGGGAGTCAAATCTTCCCAAAAACACAGGCAGGGTCAGAAAGCAGTCTAGATGGATAAAGAATGATGGTTAAGAAGTTAATATGAGGTCTACTTTTTAGAAACAAAACAGTAATACCCTAAAGAATAACTCTAAGACTGCTTACCTTGGAGTGGAAAAGAGTCAGACATGACTTAGCAAATAAACAACAATGAAGATAAATGCAAGTGGGATGTCCAGCTGTGTGTGTGTATTTAGTCACTCAGTTGTGTCCAACTCTGCAACACCATCAACTGCAGCCCACCAAACTCCTCTGTCTGTCCATGGAATTTTCCAGGCAAGAATACTGGAATGGATTGCCATTTCCTATTCCAGGGGATCTTCCCAACCCAGGGACTGAAACTGTATCTCTTGCATCTCCTACATTAGCAGGCAGAGTCTTTAACATTGTACCACTTGGGATATCCAACTAGTAACGTCAAATTTACAATTCTTTTAGTGCTTCAACAAAGGATTCCCAGTTTCTGTAACCATTAAGATATCCACTAAGCGTCTAAACTTGCAACTTCACTTATCAATTAGACCCACTACCATAGGCTGCAGATGAAGACCTCTGATTGTAAGAAAGCTAGAAAACAGGGTGGAAAAAAAGACAAGCAATTTTCATCAGTGTCTGCAGCCAGCTAGAGGGACAGTCAAAATCACATTTCAGATGAAGTGTGAGCATGAGCAATATATTCACCTGGTGCTCACAAATCCCAGGGAAAGTTAATTAGCCACTTGGGGATGCAGTCATATTTTCTCTACCTTAGATGCACTGTGGGAAAAGGGCAAAAAGTTGGAATCACTTCTACTAGGAATGAGATTAGTTTATACATTGGTTTCAAGCCCTGGTTTTCCACATAAGTGAAAAATTAAACTAGAAACATATGTCTCTGAGGTTGCACCTGATTCACTCCTCGTTTTAACAAGGACATCTAGAATGGTGATCAGGTCTGCTGTTTCATAGCAGGACTCACTCAATCTTTCCCCTGAGGGTTCATCAAAGTACTCATCAATATTTCACACAACAGAACAGTGGTCCCTTTTCCCAGGACCTTGAAGGATGTGTATATCTTCCCCCTCCCTACCCCTGTAGCCCTAGAAGATCCATCTACACATTGCACCACTTTGTTATTTCAGACCTGCCCCAACTGGGCATATTTTCATTGATGCAGATTCAGAGAGTTCTAAGAGTGGTGAATTTAATTTCTATTGCACCGAAAAACATTTAAGAAACAGAAACACTTCAAGTAAAACAAATACCATATATATCCAAGGTAATTAACTTCTCTTTCCAGGTTTACTCAAATCTTGGTTAGCTCCTAAGAGATGTAGGTTTGATCCCCAGGAAGATCTCCTGAGGTAGGAAATGGCAACCCGGGAAAATCTCCTGAAGTAGGAAATGGAAACCTGCTCCAGTATTCTTGCCTATAAAATTTTACATGGACAGGGGAGCCTGGAAGACTAGAGTCTATGGGGCTGCAAAGAGTCTGACATGACTGAGTGACTGAGCACGCACAAACATTTTAATTGGGCACAAGTGTTTTATCTTCTAAAGCATGACATAGCTAGCTTCCACATCATGAACAGTAAGTGCACACCCTTTATAGAAAATCCTATTACTACATGAAGTTTCAGCCCGATAGCCACAGGTGCAAGGGGCAGTGTGTCTGCAGTGCTCAATCACATTCTCTTTTAGTATAAGCAATGTCAGTTGGCATAATCTATAATGAATGTATTATGTTTTATGCTCTTTCAGAAGTTTTCAGTCAGTGTCTATAAGCCTTTCCCTTGGTGTTGCTGAGAGCAAGAGAGCCTCAGGGAGGGATGGACAAAATTGGAAAATATAAATAACAAATCAAAAATTACAATTGATTGGATAAACAATTTCCCTTAGTCTGTTTCTTAATAAGTGATTGATTTTATGATCAATATTCATTATTTCCCAGAACATACAAAACTGCTTATTGAACAAATGATGGCTGAAACTACAATGACACAGAATCAAAAAGGTGAACCAATTTCTTTAATAACATGGGTTGAACTGACTATCTCATCTTACCTGGTTGTTCCACATCAATGCACTTTTCTGCATAGCCCTTTGGAAAAAGGCTGAAGTTCAGGAAAACAGGGGACGTAATTCATTACTCATTAAAAGAATTGGGTTATAGGATCACGTGCTTATATGTGTGAGGGTTGAGTTGCAGTTTGTGCTAGGCCATCTTTTGTCTGTTCACAATAAATTCTCCAACCTGCCAAGACAGCCTCTCCCTCAGGGATTGCCTTTTTAATCTGGTGACCTCCATGGACATGTAGAGGTAGAAAACCCAGAACACATCCACTTTCCAGAAGTATTTCTACTAAAACTCGGGAACATGACTAGTATAGATTTGAGGTGAAATAATAAAGGTGAAATAAACTACTTGGTAGCCAATACATCATTTTCTCCTGATAACTTTCAGAACAATTAATTGAATTTAACCAATTCTAATGAACAGTTACAGACAGCCAGGATCTTCTACTCTGTGGTTCCCTTCATCATCTTGAAATAATATGATGACCACAGAGCGTCAGATGGTTGCCTCCTCCCTAATTTTTAGCGATTCCCAACTGTTTTGTGAGATTATGGAAAAATGCAATTGCTCTGGTGGTTGATATTAGCACGGATTTCACCAAACTGCTGACACTAGTCTGTGAACAAACTCTAACATTTGGCAGCAGTAATTAATTAGCATCACCCTCACTGGGTGATGACCAATGTCACCAGCAGGTCTCCAGCTCTGCCACATTCCTCTGCTGCTTCGCAGCCTGCGGAGGACTGAGAAACCACAGCAGCTTGTGAATCTCTTTGGGGCTCTTCTATCCTCATCTCTCATCTCTTAGTCCCATAGTGTCTATAACGAATGCCTAATTACCCAGCTCTATAAGAAATACTGGACTGATCAATTATGAAAGCAACAAATGATTAACTGGTTTGAAAAAAAAACAACACTTACTTAAAGTCAGTCATCCAAGGCTTATCCAAACTACTTAGGAAAATCTCATTAAATCAGGCTCCCCTAATTAGAAATTATATAATTCTGACAGGAGCAAAGCTTGGCTTTACCTTTGTACTGTCTGTAAAAAAATAATTTTGTGAAGCAAAGGAATAATAATTGTACAAGGCTTAATGATTTTGTAATTCTCAAGTTCTCAGGCAGATTCAGCATTTTCCCAAGTATCTTGACAAGTTGTCAACCTTGAAGCTATCTTCATGCAGTATGTAAACCTCCACCTACAGAAAACACTCAAGGCTTTAATTGTAAAAACATTCTTATCTATCACTAAAGAAAGCCTGGGAACAACTTTACTAGGTAACATAATTACAGTCTAGTCGCAATTAAGGCTATTTTAATACATGTATAAATGTCTCATTTATATGGCATTGTCAGGGATTCATACAATAAAATTTCCAGACAATTGAGATTTTAATTTTAAGCAACAATACTTATTTATTTCCATTAGGGAGGTATGGCAGTCTACAGTCTATAGGGTATCAAAGAGTCAGACACGATTGAGTGAGCACACACATACACATTTTAGTACTTACATGGGACAGTACTTAAGTGGGAGCTGAGGCTGAGTCTACTGCCTCAACCTTGGGCAAGTTAAGGTCTTTGGCCTCAGTTTCTCATCTGTAAAATGGGAATAATGATGGCAACTCTTCCTAATGTCATTCTTTTGTTCTGAATATTTAATGAGATAATGCATTAAAAAAATCTTTAGACCAATGTTCATTCCATAGTAAGTTCTCAATAAGTGCAAATTACTATCATTTAATCCTTTTAGAATACTTAGAAAAACTTATTGTACAATCATCTGCCTTATCAAACAGCATGCACAGAACATAATTCAACCCATTCTTATTTATTCAAAGTCACCATCATGAAAATAATCCTATTCTGCTTTAGGTGACTGCTTTTTCCTTTATTAAGTCATGTCAAATTATCATATTTTATATGGGCCTTTGATAGTTCTTCTTGCTCTTCTCATTGCTATTCATTATTTGCTATCAGTACGTCCCTGGTATTTATAATAAAGTGCCTTATTTTACACACAATGATCCAGACGAGGTCCTATGAGTAAAGCAACGCTTTCCTATGAAGCACATTACATATCTTCTTTGGAAGTTTTTTTTTTTTTTCCTGCACTGTCGGTGAAGATCTTTTCTATGTTCTGAAATTTAGTCTAGTCTTGATGGCTAAATTTGCTAGACACCTGGAGTTTCCATAAGTACAGTGCTATTACATTTAAAACAACTAGATATATATTTAAAGTCTCATAATCCAAAATTTTCACTGAGACTGATTATCCCCTAGTTAATGGTATTTTACAGAATTTATTCCTGTGCCTCATGAGCTCCATTCAATCGGTATGAGATCACTGAAATAGGAGTTGCTTATGTGGATTCTGTAGAGGAGGATGACTTGACCATGTAGTTCTTTCAGTTCCTCTTCACCAGCCACTTTCACCTCTGAGTTACATCAATCTGAAAAGTACACAAGTTTGGGGGATTTTTTTTTCCTTTGATGGAATTTTTACCCAGTCTTTTATCATCTAATCTGAACTCTCTGAAATAAGGCTCACATTAGAAAAATGAGATATGGAAAACTGTTAACAGAAAAGTCTCCAAGCATGGTGAATCCATTCCTCTGATATAGTTAAGGTCTTTGGCAGGCTGAGTCTACTGCCTCAACCTTGGGCAAGTTAAGGTCTTTGGCCTCAGTTTCTCATCTGTAAAATGGGAATAATGATGGCAACTCTTCCTAATGTCATTCTTTTGTTCTGAATATTTAATGAGATAATGCATTAAAAAAATCTTTAGACCAATGTTCATTCCATAGTAAGTTCTCAATAAGTGCAAATTACTATCATTTAATCCTTTTAGAATACTTAGAAAAACTTATTGTACAATCATCTGCCTTATCAAACAGCATGCACAGAACATAATTCAACCCATTCTTATTTATTCAAAGTCACCATCATGAAAATAATCCTATTCTGCTTTAGGTGACTGCTTTTTCCTTTATTAAGTCATGTCAAATTATCATATTTTATATGGGCCTTTGATAGTTCTTCTTGCTCTTCTCATTGCTATTCATTATTTGCTATCAGTACGTCCCTGGTATTTATAATAAAGTGCCTTATTTTACACACAATGATCCAGACGAGGTCCTATGAGTAAAGCAACGCTTTCCTATGAAGCACATTACATATCTTCTTTGGAAGTTTTTTTTTTTTTTCCTGCACTGTCGGTGAAGATCTTTTCTATGTTCTGAAATTTAGTCTAGTCTTGATGGCTAAATTTGCTAGACACCTGGAGTTTCCATAAGTACAGTGCTATTACATTTAAAACAACTAGATATATATTTAAAGTCTCATAATCCAAAATTTTCACTGAGACTGATTATCCCCTAGTTAATGGTATTTTACAGAATTTATTCCTGTGCCTCATGAGCTCCATTCAATCGGTATGAGATCACTGAAATAGGAGTTGCTTATGTGGATTCTGTAGAGGAGGATGACTTGACCATGTAGTTCTTTCAGTTCCTCTTCACCAGCCACTTTCACCTCTGAGTTACATCAATCTGAAAAGTACACAAGTTTGGGGGATTTTTTTTTCCTTTGATGGAATTTTTACCCAGTCTTTTATCATCTAATCTGAACTCTCTGAAATAAGGCTCACATTAGAAAAATGAGATATGGAAAACTGTTAACAGCAAAGTCTCCAAGCATGGTGAATCCATTCCTCTGATAAGTCTTCATCCATCAGCATCAGACTCAGCACAGAGCAAAGACTTTGTCTTACATGTGTTGCACTGAGAGTTTTCTTCATCTCATGGAGTGTAACAAGCTGATGTGGCATTCAGCATTTACAGAAAATAGATGTATTTTAACTCACAAAGGAAAACATGTTTTCTCCAGAGAACAAGTAGATATTAAAAGACCCGCATGCTCTAAAATGTCATATTATAAAATGCCCATCTTATTCCTCTCAATGTCAAGTATAAAGGGACCATGATCCAATTACATTATTTGATGGTGATCACCTGTGATAGTGATACAAATGGCAGTGCCTTCCTGTGTGTGCTGACAGTGTCTCAGGGAATGGATGAAATGAGAGAAAGAGGTGAGGTGATGACCCCACCATCCCAGAAATTAAAATAATTCAGTGAACAAAATGAAATCCTCTATTTCCACTGCCAGACTCAAAGTAGAATAAGAGAAGGGTTACCAACCCAGTAGCTTGCCTGAGAGGCCTGTTAGAGTCTGAAAACACTGACTGTGCCACTACTCCACAATTAATCTGGATAACCACTTTGAGCTCCTCCACTGGAAACAGGCATAGTTCAGAAAAGCTACTTGAACACTTAAAATTTTAGACCACAGAATGAAAACCAGACCATATTCATAATTCAAGGAGGGCAATAGCCATCCATGGGAAGATACCATCATTTGGGATCAAATCACCTACCCTTTGATGAAACCCCTTTGTCATGGCTGTGGTCATGTCCAGGCCCAAAGAGGCCACACCTCCTTTCCTTCTGTTGGGCCCATTGTTCAAAAAAGGCTTAGATTCAGAATTTATTCCTGCCTCATGAGCTCCATTCAATCGGTATGAGATCACTGAAATAGGAGTTGCTTATGTGGATTCTGTAGAGGAGGATGACTTGACCATGTAGTTCTTTCAGTTCCTCTTCACCAGCCACTTTCACCTCTGAGTTACATCAATCTGAAAAGTACACAAGTTTGGGGGATTTTTTTTTCCTTTGATGGAATTTTTACCCAGTCTTTTATCATCTAATCTGAACTCTCTGAAATAAGGCTCACATTAGAAAAATGAGATATGGAAAACTGTTAACAGCAAAGTCTCCAAGCATGGTGAATCCATTCCTCTGATAAGTCTTCATCCATCAGCATCAGACTCAGCACAGAGCAAAGACTTTGTCTTACATGTGTTGCACTGAGAGTTTTCTTCATCTCATGGAGTGTAACAAGCTGATGTGGCATTCAGCATTTACAGAAAATAGATGTATTTTAACTCACAAAGGAAAACATGTTTTCTCCAGAGAACAAGTAGATATTAAAAGACCGCATGCTCTAAAATGTCATATTATAAAATGCCCATCTTATTCCTCTCAATGTCAAGTATAAAGGGACCATGATCCAATTACATTATTTGATGGTGATCACCTGTGATAGTGATACAAATGGCAGTGCCTTCCTGTGTGTGCTGACAGTGTCTCAGGGAATGGATGAAATGAGAGAAAGAGGTGAGGTGATGACCCCACCATCCCAGAAATTAAAATAATTCAGTGAACAAAATGAAATCCTCTATTTCCACTGCCAGACTCAAAGTAGAATAAGAGAAGGGTTACCAACCCAGTAGCTTGCCTGAGAGGCCTGTTAGAGTCTGAAAACACTGACTGTGCCACTACTCCACAATTAATCTGGATAACCACTTTGAGCTCCTCCACTGGAAACAGGCATAGTTCAGAAAAGCTACTTGAACACTTAAAATTTTAGACCACAGAATGAAAACCAGACCATATTCATAATTCAAGGAGGGCAATAGCCATCCATGGGAAGATACCATCATTTGGGATCAAATCACCTACCCTTTGATGAAACCCCTTTGTCATGGCTGTGGTCATGTCCAGGCCCAGGAGGAGGACTGGCCACACCTTGCTCCTTTCCTTCTGTTGGGCCCAGTACAGAGATGCACTTTGAACTGGAATAGTATGAGGCAAGCAGCGGCACGTGCTTTGTCTTGCCCAAAGACAGTTCTGAATTTCCACAGAAGTAGCAAGAAAGAATCAACTACTGAAAAACCCTAGAATTTATGATTCATTCTCCAAGCTTCCTAGTTTTTTACATTGTCATCTCAGTCTCTTATTGAATTCCAGTAACTATTCACCATGTAGAAGGACCATGTCTGTTTACTTCATGTTCTCAATCAAAATCTGATTTTCAAAAATGCATAATTCATACTGATATAATTTCTTCAAGAACTTCCATAACCCAAGGAGATTAGCTTTGTAATAGGATTGGTACTATAAAGGCAGTTTCTAAGCTGTGTAGTAATATACTCAGGTAGAGAAGGAAAATATCAATTCTTCTACTGAATTGACCAAAAATTTCATTTGAGTTTTTCCGTAAGATGTTTTAAAAGTTTACTAGTATCTACCATAAATATGAGATTGATCCAGGACCCCCATGCAGTCTGCCTTTCAAGTGGTCACATACCAGGTAATTGACACAATGCACCCTGAGGGCAGAACAGGAAGAAAAGTGTAGAAGGGTGGGGGTAGGGGACTCAGAATGACTTCCTTGTCTTGAGAGATTGTGCAGTTTGTTTAACTTAAATTGATGTGTGTGTTACGTTATCAAGTTGTAACTAAACTAAGCCTCACAAATGGATGAGAAGATATAAAAATTTATGCAAAAAATCTTTTCATTGGCATCATTCACAAGCTGTTACAGCAAAATTTGAGCTAAAAGTGTCAAAGTCCTACTGGATTAATAACAGTCATGACAAGCACAAAACTTTAAAATATAGTAAAATATTTATAAATCCGTACAATGAGATGAAAAGACCATAAATTTATACTAATTTTCAAGGGAAAAAGGGGGCAATAGCCATCCATGGGAAGATACCATCATTTGGGATCAAATCACCTACCCTTTGATGAAACCCCTTTGTCATGGCTGTGGTCATGTCCAGGCCCAGGAGGAGGACTGGCCACACCTTGCTCCTTTCCTTCTGTTGGGCCCAGTACAGAGATGCACTTTGAACTGGAATAGTATGAGGCAAGCAGCGGCACGTGCTTTGTCTTGCCCAAAGACAGTTCTGAATTTCCACAGAAGTAGCAAGAAAGAATCAACTACTGAAAAACCCTAGAATTTATGATTCATTCTCCAAGCTTCCTAGTTTTTTACATTGTCATCTCAGTCTCTTATTGAATTCCAGTAACTATTCACCATGTAGAAGGACCATGTCTGTTTACTTCATGTTCTCAATCAAAATCTGATTTTCAAAATGCATAATTCATACTGATATAATTTCTTCAAGAACTTCCATAACCCAAGGAGATTAGCTTTGTAATAGGATTGGTACTATAAAGGCAGTTTCTAAGCTGTGTAGTAATATACTCAGGTAGAGAAGGAAAATATCAATTCTTCTACTGAATTGACCAAAAATTTCATTTGAGTTTTTCCGTAAGATGTTTTAAAAGTTTACTAGTATCTACCATAAATATGAGATTGATCCAGGACCCCCATGCAGTCTGCCTTTCAAGTGGTCACATACCAGGTAATTGACACAATGCACCCTGAGGGCAGAACAGGAAGAAAAGTGTAGAAGGGTGGGGGTAGGGGACTCAGAATGACTTCCTTGTCTTGAGAGATTGTGCAGTTTGTTTAACTTAAATTGATGTGTGTGTTACGTTATCAAGTTGTAACTAAACTAAGCCTCACAAATGGATGAGAAGATATAAAAATTTATGCAAAAAATCTTTTCATTGGCATCATTCACAAGCTGTTACAGCAAAAATTTGAGCTAAAAGTGTCAAAGTCCTACTGGATTAATAACAGTCATGACAAGCACAAAACTTTAAAATATAGTAAAATATTTATAAATCCGTACAATGAGATAGAAAAGACCCATAAAAATTCTTCATACTACATAGAAGTTAGTTAATTATCTCAAGACCAAGAACTAGAAAATCTGGAGATATTCATGTTTTCATTTTTCTTTCACAAAAAGTATGAACTTGCTGACTTTTTTTGGAAAGAAAACATACTTGATCTAGCATTTAATGTTTAACTGGATGTTTTAACCATGGATAAGAAACACTGTATTAGAAAAATAAATGAAAACCTAAAACTTAGGCAATGGAAATAATATTTTAAAATTGCTATTTAGAATCATTTTCACTTTAATATGATTTTACTACTGAAAATGGTATGTCTGTCACCAGCAAAAAGCTCTCATATCTTTATCTTTCTTAAAAACTTGGAAATAGAATATTGTGACCTGTTCAAAAATCCTCTGGGACAAAACTCTCAGAGGAATTTAAATTTGTTTGTTAGAAATATTTAAATGTATAAATTCTAAATAGTTTGCAAAGGCAACTAATTAGACATCAAGAAAGATGGGCATTTACTTGCCAAAGAGTAACACAAATGCCTGAGCAGTGCTGGAGGAAAAGAAAGAACTGGGTATCACAAATCACTAAGTGCAGGCACAAGGTCTTTTTTCATTTTACCTACATACTTTAATGAAGTATTCCTGTTAGCTATTTAAAAATTTTAAAATAAGATAAACTCATAGAAACAGTAACATGAAAACCTATACTATCATATGTAAAAGAGATAACTATTGTCAATGCACTATGGGAATAAGGGATCCTACATGAGGGCTATATGATGACCTGAAGGGGTGGGATGGGGGGAACTAGGAGGGGGCAGAAGAGACAGGGGTCAGGGATATACATATGACTAATCTGGGATTATACATATCTGTAAACAACAAAACTCTGTAAAAGCAAAACTCAAATAAAAATAATTATTGAAGAAAAAAAATAAGCTGAACTTAGAACCCAAACAAGTCATATAGCAAAGTATTAAACCAAGATGGTAAACATTTTTGAATTATAACTAATCATAGTCATAATAATAATAATTTTGTAAAAGTAAAGGTCTTTGTACCATTACTAAATAAAATATTTTATTGCATTTTTACCTCCTCCAGTTAAAATGTTTGCATATGTTCTATTATGTATGAACATATTCATGCAATAGTACATATATAATTTATACACCAATAAATATGCATATTTATGGCTAAGTACTCAAAAAAGTTTATTGATATGATATATAATTTTTGAACTTCGAGCAACTACTTTTAGGATATTCACTTTCATCTCCTTCGTATAACCCTTTCAATAAAATTTCTCAGGTGGAATTTCCAATTTTAGTAAATAAGTGAAAGGTGTGGGCACAGGATAGTCTTTCCTTTCCTCAAAGATGTGCTCATAATCCACCTATGTATAAAGAAATCTTCAGCACACATGCCACGTCAGAGCTGAACCACATAAGTGTGGTGGGACTAACAGACATAAATAAAAGTTTGTATACAACTGGGTTAGTGGTTAGCCTCAAGTGGAAAAAACATGACATTTCTAAATAGTTTGCAAAGGCAACTAATTAGACATCAAGAAAGATGGGCATTTACTTGCCAAAGAGTAACACAAATGCCTGAGCAGTGCTGGAGGAAAAGAAAGAACTGGGTATCACAAATCACTAAGTGCAGGCACAAGGTCTTTTTTCATTTTACCTACATACTTTAATGAAGTATTCCTGTTAGCTATTTAAAAATTTTAAAATAAGATAAACTCATAGAAACAGTAACATGAAAACCTATACTATCATATGTAAAAGAGATAACTATTGTCAATGCACTATGGGAATAAGGGATCCTACATGAGGGCTATATGATGACCTGAAGGGGTGGGATGGGGGGAACTAGGAGGGGGCAGAAGAGACAGGGGTCAGGGATATACATATGACTAATCTGGGATTATACATATCTGTAAACAACAAAACTCTGTAAAAGCAAAAAGTCAAATAAAAATAATTATTGAAGAAAAAAAATAAGCTGAACTTAGAACCCAAACAAGTCATATAGCAAAGTATTAAACCAAGATGGTAAACATTTTTGAATTATAACTAATCATAGTCATAATAATAATAATTTTGTAAAAGTAAAGGTCTTTGTACCATTACTAAATAAAATATTTTATTGCATTTTTACCTCCTCCAGTTAAAATGTTTGCATATGTTCTATTATGTATGAACATATTCATGCAATAGTACATATATAATTTATACACCAATAAATATGCATATTTATGGCTAAGTACTCAAAAAAGTTTATTGATATGATATATAATTTTTGAACTTCGAGCAACTACTTTTAGGATATTCACTTTCATCTCCTTCAGTATAACCCTTTCAATAAAATTTCTCAGGTGGAATTTCCAATTTTAGTAAATAAGTGAAAGGTGTGGGCACAGGATAGTCTTTCCTTTCCTCAAAGATGTGCTCATAATCCACCTATGTATAAAGAAATCTTCAGCACACATGCCACGTCAGAGCTGAACCACATAAGTGTGGTGGGACTAACAGACATAAATAAAAGTTTGTATACAACTGGGTTAGTGGTTAGCCTCAAGTGGAAAAAACATGACATTTCTAGTTACTCATTTGTTCAAAAAACTTTTCTTGAGTTCCAACAGGCTCTACTCCAGATTTCACAGAAATGGTTGCTTTAAAATTCATTCATTCTTGGAATAAGTAGACACAGCTCATCTTCTCTTTGCCCAGGGAGGACACACAAGAATCTCGTCTTAGCAATAAGAAAGCCATGTAGGCCCTCTGTGAAACAGCTGTACAAATTGCATTTGCAATGTATCTTTAAATTACAGGGAGTAGAAGCGCACCTGTGATTTTAAAATATTCTTAACAGTGTCCTCTGGATATGCTCCACCTTCAGCTACAAACATTCTGCCAGCAAAGCTATTCCAGTCACTCTATTTCCTTCCTCAGCCCTTCTGTTCCTCAGCCCACACGTTTCACGGAACTACCAGAAGCCACCAGGCAGGCAGCTGCCACCAAGCACCGAGCAAGGATGATGATTTTAACTTCTTGGGGTACATTTTCCAAATGCCACAAAATTCAGAATCAAAGAAAACTAGCCATGCTGACCATTGCACTGTGCAGGCAAGAGGGTAAATTCCATTCTGCCCCCAATTGCAGGAGAAGGCAACTATCACAAGATCTGTTTTGCATATTTGTGATTCAGAAACATTTTCCCTGAATATACACTGGCAAAATTGCTCAGGCCTTTATTATTGTCCTGTGAAAATACCAAAATCTATAAAACTGGCTAACCACTGTACAACACAGTTCCATGGGAGATGGGCTCTATGTTTTCCCTCTTCTCTTTAGGTTCCTTCTTTACAACTTTTTTTTTTTTTTAATATTTATTATTTATATATGGGGGTCGGGTTGGGGAGGGAGGGGAGTGGGCGGGCTACTTCTATTGGTCTTTCATTTATCCATTTTTATCCATGTTCATTCCTTGGCCCATGTGGGCCTCCCATCACGGTGGCCTCTGTTGTCGCAGAGCACAGGCTCTGGGCACATGCGCCCCAGAGCTCTGGCTCGGTAATTGGACACATTGGTCCAGCCGCTCCGCGGCACGTGGGATCTTCCCAGGCCAGGGATCGAACTGGCACCCCTTGCACTGCAAGGCGGTGTCCTCACCCACTGGACCACCAGGGAAACCCCTTTACAACTTTTAAAGGAGCATTCATACTAGAACTTAATGAAAAGCAACACAGAAAAAAACAAGGTGCATTGTTTCAGGATCGACATGTATGTAGAGAAAGTATAAAGAAATGCACCAACTGAATTTATTATCATAGTGATCACATAGAGGGCAGGAAGAGCAGTGTCAGTAGGGAATGCTCTATTAGGAGGTAAGCTCTGGGTCCTAAACTGGGTTGGAGTTGGGGTGTGGTGCGGAGTGATTGTCACAAGTTTTAATATCTCTTGGGAATCTTAGGTATAGTTTGTATTACATTTATTTTCATTATCTAAACACTCAGGAGAAAGAGATTGAGATCTGGAATCAGATAAGCCAGATTCAAAACCAGCTCTCCCACTTACCGGGTTAGACAGTTTTCTTAACTGATCTATGCATTGGTTTTATTCATCTGAAAAATATGCAGAAATTAGACTGTCTATTTCAAAGATGGTTGGAAGAAATAAAGTCATGTATGCAAAAACTGAGTACTATGCCCCACATATATGAAGTACTCAATAAATGTTATTGTTGTATTTGCTAAGTTGTATCTGACTCTTTTGAGACTCCATGGACTGTAGGATTTCCCAGGCAAGAATACTGGAGTGAGTTTTGATTTCCTTCTCTAGAAGATCTTCCCTTCCAAAGGATCAAACCCTTATCTCCTGCTCTGGCAAGCATATTATTTACCACTGAACCACAAGGGAAGCATTAACCATCATCAATTATTATTTTATGCCTTCTCAAGGACTCACCTACTAATAATTCACTAAAATTGGGACTGTATTCACTGAGAAGTCCTTCTGATTTGGTCCTTCTTACATAACAAGCAATGTATGCCATGCTAAGCCAAGGTGCTTCAGTCGTGTCCAACTCTTTGTGAGCATTATGACTGTAGCCAATCAGGCTCCTCTGTCCATCAGATTCTCCAGGCAAGAATATTGGAGTGAGTTGCTGTGCCCTCCTCTGGGAGATCTTCCCAAATCAGGGACTAAACCTGCATCTCCTCTTATGTCTCCTGCATTGGCAGGTAGGTTCTTTACCACTAGCACCACCTGGGAAGCCCAAGTAATGTATAGAGTTCCAAGAATATGGATATCCATCAGAAAGAGCAATACCCTTTGAGCCCAATTTCACATTCCCCAATGTTCTAAAATAAACATCTTCTCTGTCAGAGAGCAGCCATTTGTACTATTTTTAGCTTCGGGGATTAGGAATGGATAGGCTCTGGTGCTAATGCACCAGAAAGTGCTTTTATCTGACACTAATATAGGAATATTTTCACTGTAAGCTAGACACTATATATATATATATATATATATATATAGTGTCTATATATATATATATATGTATATATATATATTCAACATGTTGGTTTTCCCACAGTTCTAGTCCTGAACATTATGATAACTATATATACAAAAATATAACGACCACAAACAGGTACTTAGTATCAGTGTCTTTAGTGTCAGAAGCCAAGAGCTTCTGTAGCATGTAAGGCAACTTCTAAGACTCTCTCAACACAAAATGGCCCAGCACTCAGCAATACTGCCTGGCAGCATAAAATATCCAGATATCCTTCCTGCTGAAAGGTCTCACATGGAATAATGCAACCTCAACATACAATGGGAAGCATTCAGCCCCTAAGTTGCCATCTCTGCAGACCTGCTGGCAGTTCTCCATGGACTGAGGATGGCTCTGTGTGAGACCAAAGAGGTAATTTCAGCAGCAGCATCAGTCACTTGATTTCCTTCTCTAGAAGATCTTCCCTTCAAAGGATCAAACCCTTATCTCCTGCTCTGGCAAGCATATTATTTACCACTGAACCACAAGGGAAGCATTAACCATCATCAATTATTATTTTATGCCTTCTCAAGGACTCACCTACTAATAATTCACTAAAATTGGGACTGTATTCACTGAGAAGTCCTTCTGATTTGGTCCTTCTTACATAACAAGCAATGTATGCCATGCTAAGCCAAGGTGCTTCAGTCGTGTCCAACTCTTTGTGAGCATTATGACTGTAGCCAATCAGGCTCCTCTGTCCATCAGATTCTCCAGGCAAGAATATTGGAGTGAGTTGCTGTGCCCTCCTCTGGGAGATCTTCCCAAATCAGGGACTAAACCTGCATCTCCTCTTATGTCTCCTGCATTGGCAGGTAGGTTCTTTACCACTAGCACCACCTGGGAAGCCCAAGTAATGTATAGAGTTCCAAGAATATGGATATCCATCAGAAAGAGCAATACCCTTTGAGCCCAATTTCACATTCCCCAATGTTCTAAAATAAACATCTTCTCTGTCAGAGAGCAGCCATTTGTACTATTTTTAGCTTCGGGGATTAGGAATGGATAGGCTCTGGTGCTAATGCACCAGAAAGTGCTTTTATCTGACACTAATATAGGAATATTTTCACTGTAAGCTAGACACTATATATATATATATATATATATATATAGTGTCTATATATATATATATATGTATATATATATATTCAACATGTTGGTTTTCCCACAGTTCTAGTCCTGAACATTATGATAACTATATATACAAAAATATAACGACCACAAACAGGTACTTAGTATCAGTGTCTTTAGTGTCAGAAGCCAAGAGCTTCTGTAGCATGTAAGGCAACTTCTAAGACTCTCTCAACACAAAATGGCCCAGCACTCAGCAATACTGCCTGGCAGCATAAAATATCCAGATATCCTTCCTGCTGAAAGGTCTCACATGGAATAATGCAACCTCAACATACAATGGGAAGCATTCAGCCCCTAAGTTGCCATCTCTGCAGACCTGCTGGCAGTTCTCCATGGACTGAGGATGGCTCTGTGTGAGACCAAAGAGGTAATTTCAGCAGCAGCATCAGTCACTTGGCTGGTTGTTATCGGCATTGCTCAGGGAGCCATGAGGGTGGGAGGTAATCCAGGAGAGGTTTCAAATCCTTTGCTAGTAACATAAAGACCACATCTGCTGCAGACCACTGGGCATGGCCAATGAGCAGAGCCAAGAAGCATTCTCTTTTCACCTGATTTTGTTCACTTTTCTCATGTTGGTAAATCTACCCATATTAACTGTGGAAAGTTTATTGTACATATATTTATCTATAGGATTTGTGGAAAGGCTCTTTTTCTTTGGAGTTGCCTAATGCAGGAACTATGTCCTCTGGTTTCAAGATGTGGTTGATAAATGAAGAAGGAAACTCCTTTTATCTTTTAGGTTGATTATCCCTGATCCTTAAGATAAACTGACTCAATTATTATCATTGACTTTTAGCTCTCAGCCACAATCTACACCAGTCAATCTTTGTATTGTGATCAGACTCTCTTATTTACCAGCACTTTATCTATCTAGTCTGGGGTTGCAGGGTGATTTCTGTTACCCCAAATCCAAGTTTGAGTCCTGTTTAGAATCACGATTATGTGCTTGGTCAACAGCATGCCTGATCTGAATAAATCTGGTTTATCTGTATATTCTCTATAAGATGTGCACCGGCATCACAATCTTTCATTTGAGACCTAGTCTTTCCAGATACCTAATGATATCTACTGTTCAGCTCAGAGATCTCTTCCAAAACATAACTGAGGATCACAAGGAAGGGGCCACATCTCATTATCAAAAACAGTATTTCTCTCCACCAGATTCTGCCCTCTGTACCACACCCCCAGATCCTTACTCCCACTCAGTTTGCTCCAAATCTATAGCTCTTACACACGGATATGAATGAGATCCAAGTTCAGAACTCATCATTATTTTTAATTTGTTTATATCAAGCATAAAGTATTGAGAGTCAGAATGTCTTTTAATTACATAAAGATGAGAGCCTAGTCTCAAGTGACTTTCACTTTAAAAAAAAAAAAAAAAAAAAACAAAACAGCCCAGATGTAAAGAAATTGATTTCAAACACATGAAACATAATTTAAGTACTAAAACAAAATATACGATTTCATCTATAAACATGTCTTTAGGTCTGTTTTGATGTAAAATTTCCATTGCTCTTCTAGATTGGCTTCAAATAGTCTTTTTTCTCCAAAAGCTCTGTTTAAGAAAAGATCCATGTTGATCTTACACTTTTCTGATTCAAACTTAAGCAGACTGGCATTGTGCATATCTTGCATATGAATTTGTAAGTGTGACAATTTCTTGAAAACTGACTTCAAAAAAATATGTGAATAGGGGCTTCCCTGGTGGCCCAGTGGGTAAGGACACCACCTTGCAGTGCAAGGGGCGCCAGTTCAATCCCTGGCCTGGGCGAATCCCACGTGCCGCGGAGCGGCTGAACGAATGTGTCCAATTACCAAGCCAGACTCTGGAGCGCATGCGCCCAGAGCCTGTGCTCTTCGACAATAAAGGCCACTGCGATGGGAGGCCCACACGTGCCGAAGAACAAAGATGGATGAAAATAGATAATTGAAAGACCAATAGAAGTGACCGCCCCCTCAAAAAAAAAATTAAAAAAAAAAATTCTGTATAGGCCTCATACAATGGCTGCCAAATAATAACAACAGACACCACATCTGAAAGATGAATTCAAACCATTTTATCATAAATGATAATTTACATTTTTTTCTATGAAGGATTCTATAAGGGGCAATGATTTTTTTCTTCCATTAACTATCAAAATTTTAGCTCCAGAGGAAAACTTGGAAAATAGAAGGATTCTTTAAAAAAAAGGGAAGCAAATGACTTACTTCCAAAACATAACTGAGGATCACAAGGAAGGCCACATCTCATTATCAAAAACAGTATTTCTCTCCACCAGATTCTGCCCTCTGTACCACACCCCCAGATCCTTACTCCCACTCAGTTTGCTCCAAATCTATAGCTCTTACACACGGATATGAATGAGATCCAAGTTCAGAACTCATCATTATTTTTAATTTGTTTATATCAAGCATAAAGTATTGAGAGTCAGAATGTCTTTTAATTACATAAAGATGAGAGCCTAGTCTCAAGTGACTTTCACTTTAAAAAAAAAAAAAAAAAAAAACAAAACAGCCCAGATGTAAAGAAATTGATTTCAAACACATGAAACATAATTTAAGTACTAAAACAAAATATACGATTTCATCTATAAACATGTCTTTAGGTCTGTTTTGATGTAAAATTTCCATTGCTCTTCTAGATTGGCTTCAAATAGTCTTTTTTCTCCAAAAGCTCTGTTTAAGAAAAGATCCATGTTGATCTTACACTTTTCTGATTCAAACTTAAGCAGACTGGCATTGTGCATATCTTGCATATGAATTTGTAAGTGTGACAATTTCTTGAAAACTGACTTCAAAAAAATATGTGAATAGGGGCTTCCCTGGTGGCCCAGTGGGTAAGGACACCACCTTGCAGTGCAAGGGGCGCCAGTTCAATCCCTGGCCTGGGCGAATCCCACGTGCCGCGGAGCGGCTGAACGAATGTGTCCAATTACCAAGCCAGACTCTGGAGCGCATGCGCCCAGAGCCTGTGCTCTTCGACAATAAAGGCCACTGCGATGGGAGGCCCACACGTGCCGAAGAACAAAGATGGATGAAAATAGATAATTGAAAGACCAATAGAAGTGACCGCCCCCTCAAAAAAAAAATTAAAAAAAAAAATTCTGTATAGGCCTCATACAATGGCTGCCAAATAATAACAACAGACACCACATCTGAAAGATGAATTCAAACCATTTTATCATAAATGATAATTTACATTTTTTTCTATGAAGGATTCTATAAGGGGCAATGATTTTTTTCTTCCATTAACTATCAAAATTTTAGCTCCAGAGGAAAACTTGGAAAATAGAGTCAGGGACACTTACCTATGTATTCCAAGAGGAAAATAGAAACATAGGCACATTCTGTAAGAACAACCTATAACTGGTAAACCTATTATCAAATACTTTCTTCCAAATTTCTATAGCATTAAGAGATCTATTTTCACAGGGTTAAAAAGAACAGAAATCCCCTTTAATAATAAAATTTTCACAAGAGAAAAGTATTAATTAAGAAATACAGTCATCCATTCAATTTTTCTCTGGCAGCCATCTTTTTTCCTACTCCAGCATATAAAGTTAGTAATTCTAAAACAATAAAGATGGGAAGGGGAAACTCCTGACTAATGAAATGCTTGAAATGAGCTCCCTAAATACTTTAACTAGCATTTGATTTATTTTTAATCAGGTGCTTATCATTTGTTAAATAAATTCCAAAGGCCCCAGGATTCCACAGCCCTTAGATAGGCTAATCTCCCATTGGGAAGCAACACATATTAAATAGTTGCTAAACCTTGGTAAATACACTTTTAATAATTAATTCTAGAAGTATTTAACTTGCAGTAATATACCGGATATTTTCAGCAATATTGTAATCCATGGGATATTGCCAAGGGATTTCTCAGATTAACACAATTGGGTCCCCGAGTCCCATCTGTATACCTCGCTCTGAATTAACAGCAGGTGATTCAACACATGGCTCCCAGTCTCTGTGTGTCTGAGTGACCAATGATTTTATTACCCTATCAGTGAAATCAAATCAGTGAAATGCATCAGCTAAGGAAATGCTTACTAAGTAAGGGATGAGACAGACAGTGGCTTGCAAGTCAACCTGGGTTTTTGAAAGTGATAACTACTGAAAAGAAAAATGACTTTTCCTGTTGAAATGTGTAAATATTATGTAGATATTCTAACTCAATCTCTATGATGGATGGAGCTCAATTTTAAACATATTTCAGTAACGCTTTAATTTAATAGAATGGAAGATACACAAGATGTTGAAGGACCAAGGTGAGAATGAATTTTCTTGCACAGATGGTTTGGCCTTGTTTTTTAAATCCCTGGGATTCTTACACTTCTCACTCCATAAAAACAAGGCTTTGTTTTCTTTCCTTCTTTAAAAAAAGACAAGAATAGCCAGTTTCATATATATTCTATGTGGCCCATCCAGTCTCTCTGAGCCTTCTCTAACATGACTTTGGTTTCCCGCCTCCCCTTATTTGGCCTGCATTGCAACTCACAAGCTGTATACTAAAACTGACGTCAGGCAGTGACCTTTGTCTTGAGCAGAACAGGTCACTTCCCCACCCGGACTGACAGAGACCACAGGCTGACCAGCAGATGGTGCTGCCGAGCAGGCAGCCACCGGGGCTGACCTCCTGAGCACTCCAGGACTGCCTCACCGACTCTCTCCAGAGGATGTCTTCTATTAATAATAGAGCCAAGCAGTTATCCCACCGAGGAAAGGCTTCTCCTCTCGCCATCTCCTCCTGCACTGTTTTTCAGTTTCATAAATGCATTCTTTGTAGTCTTAACAACAACAACAACAACAAAACCCTTGGCCTGTTCCTTTTGGGCATGGTGGAATACCTGTGTAAACATGAACGTGCCTGGGGCCTTTTCACTCAAAAAGAAGTATGCAGTTTTCCTGCGCTGGCAAACGGAAGCTCACACCAACTATGATGTTTCAGTAGTGATAAAAATCAAACATTTTCTGGAGCCATTATAGTCTAAAATGTTAATGCAGTTTACTTTTTAAAAGGTGATCGATAGAAGGGGAAATTAACAGCAGGTGATTCAACACATGGCTCCCAGTCTATGTGTGTCTGAGTGACCAATGATTTTATTACCCTATCAGTGAAATCAAATCAGTGAAATGCATCAGCTAAGGAAATGCTTACTAAGTAAGGGATGAGACAGACAGTGGCTTGCAAGTCAACCGGGGTGTTTGAAAGTGATAACTACTGAAAAGAAAAATGACTTTTCCTGTTGAAATGTGTAAATATTATGTAGATATTCTAACTCAATCTCTATGATGGATGGAGCTCAATTTTAAACATATTTCAGTAACGCTTTAATTTAATAGAATGGAAGATACACAAGATGTTGAAGGACCAAGGTGAGAATGAATTTTCTTGCACAGATGGTTTGGCCTTGTTTTTTAAATCCCTGGGATTCTTACACTTCTCACTCCATAAAAACAAGGCTTTGTTTTCTTTCCTTCTTTAAAAAAAGACAAGAATAGCCAGTTTCATATATATTCTATGTGGCCCATCCAGTCTCTCTGAGCCTTCTCTAACATGACTTTGGTTTCCCGCCTCCCCTTATTTGGCCTGCATTGCAACTCACAAGCTGTATACTAAAACTGACGTCAGGCAGTGACCTTTGTCTTGAGCAGAACAGGTCACTTCCCCACCCGGACTGACAGAGACCACAGGCTGACCAGCAGATGGTGCTGCCGAGCAGGCAGCCACCGGGGCTGACCTCCTGAGCACTCCAGGACTGCCTCACCGACTCTCTCCAGAGGATGTCTTCTATTAATAATAGAGCCAAGCAGTTATCCCACCGAGGAAAGGCTTCTCCTCTCGCCATCTCCTCCTGCACTGTTTTTCAGTTTCATAAATGCATTCTTTGTAGTCTTAACAACAACAACAACAACAAAACCCTTGGCCTGTTCCTTTTGGGCATGGTGGAATACCTGTGTAAACATGAACGTGCCTGGGGCCTTTTCACTCAAAAAGAAGTATGCAGTTTTCCTGCGCTGGCAAACGGAAGCTCACACCAACTATGATGTTTCAGTAGTGATAAAAATCAAACATTTTCTGGAGCCATTATAGTCTAAAATGTTAATGCAGTTTACTTTTTAAAAGGTGATCGATAGAAGGGGGGAAAGTGCCCATAAATTACTAAAGGCAAAAAGTGGTCTATTAGCACGCCATGGAGTTTGCAGCATTTGTCGGTGTGTTTTACTGGGGGGAAGATTTTTAATTTGCTGAAATCTGGAGTTTTGCTTTGTTTTTCTTTTAAATACCTCTCTTTGTCTTTCTCTTTTCAAGAGGGATATTTGTAACATGAGTCATTGAGGAAATGTAATTCTAATGCAGTATCGCTATAGGTTTCAATTAACATTCTACCTTTCTGACAGCCTTTACATTACATGTTTTATGAAATCATTAACTATTGTCATGTTTCTATTATGATACTATTAGGAAATAAAGAGACTTATGTAAATGGAGATGTAAAAGAAATGTATGACAGTTACTCGGAGCAACATCTGTGCACTATCATACATGCTCACACTAATTTTCTAAAGATTGTTCCATTCATTATAGAGCATTGTTAGTTGCAGTGGCACAACCCTTATTTCCATGCATTTAGGGAATGAGGCAGAGAGTGGGTAAATGAGAGCCTAATCAATACCACTTTTCATTTTGCATCTAATGTGCTGCCTTTCCCTTTCTTTTCCTCATGCACAAATCCAAAAAAGATCCTGACGTTACAGTCATAAAATGTAATTCTTCTGCAGAAACACAGACAATAATGCTTTCTGTATTCAGGCGTATTGCATATTCTAATGGCATTTGGCTAAATTGAGTATGGATTTAACATCAAAGGCTTCATGAATTTTTCAAATGAGATATTAAAGTCAATATTTCAAGTGAAAGATATTTCAATTTAGTTGCCTACACAACAATAAAAAACTTCTACAAGGTGGAGGTACTAGTGGCTGTAGCAGTATTAGTTCATTCAAGAAATTATTAGTTTATAAGAAAATCAAACACAAGGTTGTGATATGGCAATGATTCTGAATAAATTAGACTAACTGATATGCACTAGTGTACTTTATCTCTTGCAGGCTGAGCAGTACACTTGCCACGGGCATGTTCAGGGCTCCTGGCTGATTTTTTCTAAACTCTGTTGATTAGCGTGAAGATTTGCATTGCCATTTCATAAATCTCCTTATTTTCATTTGTACACGTGGAAGACTTAGAATATGTGAAAAGGAGTAGTTTTTCACCTTGTATTTAAAGTGGATCTTACTTCGAGGTGTCAGTCCCTGAAGTAATTCTCCACCAAGATGCTCAGCATCACCTTCTGGGTAGGCTGGAAGATGCTCAGATGCAGCGTGAGTGTGTAGGGCCACAGCTTGGTTACAGGTATCCACACCAAGGCCGGTCACTGATAGCTTCAAACAACGCATACCGCCTTGTATTCCTCAGCATCTTTCCATGGAAGAACATGAAGCTCATCTGCACATGTTATCTTGTTCACCTAACCAAATCCCCAGTGAGGAATTGAATAGCAGAGAATACTGTCATCCCTGTTTCACAGATGGGCAAGTGTAAGGCTCAAAATAGGAAAATGACTTGTATTTCTGTTGACCTGTGGCCTTTAACAGAAAGTTCAGCACTAAAACTGGGATTGGAAGTACATCTTCTGATTCTCAGACCAGACTTCTGAATATTGAACCAATATCCATCCTCTTCATACCTGATGCCAGCAGGTTGGTCTGTTTGAATTTGCATTGTCGGCTTGGCTTTGCTACAGATAAATAGAAAGGCCCTAGCTTTCATGTTCTGCATAGTAGTCCCCATCTTCCTTCTTTGTTTTGACTGCTGCAAACTTACAGTGCCTTTAGTCAGTATTTCAAGCCCTTCATCAGTTTAATTATGGATTAACTCTCAAACTCAGATAAACACTCTGTATTCACAGATACTTAGGTAATAAAGACAAAAGCAACTCTGACACGCAGCATCCTGGAAGAAATGGCCATTCCTGGGTGATGACGAGCAGCCCACACAGCTGACCTGTATGTAAAATGCCTTCCTAGACTTCCCAGAGAAGCCAGACACTGAACAATACATATGCGCTCAGCTCTGCTTCACGCCTGTTAACCCGTCTGCAACCAGCGAATTACTTAAACCAGCCTCATTGTCAGACTCCCTCATTTTATGGAGGTCTCTTAGAAGAGATGGCATTTTAAAGACCCAACAACCCTGAAATGCATGAAGATTCTATTTTGTAATTTGAAGGAAGATTGCCCATCTTATAGAAGGAGAAAAATCCTAACTCCATAAATACTCTGTAATGAAGAAGATAGGAAAATACACACCCACCAGAAATCTTTTTTAACAAGAGAAAAATATTAGAGCTATCATTGCTTCACTGTTTCAAAGGAAGTGGAGTCCCCTGGGAGACTGTTTTCCATTGGCCTAACACACACTGTGCCCACAAAATACTCACTTTACCTGTTTACTACAGACGCACATGACAGGACTTATTTTGAATTGGATTGCAGACAGCTATTTTTCAATGTATCTATACCCACCCCGATAATAACAAAAAAAAGCCTCCAGAACTGAAGATTGTTTCTTTGCTTCATTACATCTAAATGATCGGACTCATTTCAGTCTCAATTCTCAGACTTCCCTCCCTCCTTTTATTCTCCTTCTTTCTAAGGGCCCCTATTATAGCGAGGAAAAACAAACGGGAACAAAGCTACAATTCAGTGCTCATTGTAAGGTTTTCAGTTATAACAGTGCTCCTGGGCATGACTATTACATATTGGTTTCTTTGGAAAACTGTTGATCTTTTGATGTTTATCATTTCTTTATTTAAACTGTAAAAGGGAGCTTTGTGGAAAACTAGACTTGTCTCTAACCAAGGTCTGTATTAAAACTCAGCCCAGGTCGTGAATGAAAGTAGAGGCTGTGGACTCAAACTATTCCCTCATCAGCGTCTGCCCACATCATAAAACCAGTGAGCTATTTGGCACAGAAGGAAAGAGATGGGAAAACGCAAGAACAGAAAGCTGGTCCGACCACGTACCTAAGAGCCACGAATATAAACACAGAAGGAAGTGTTAGCTTAGCTCTAGAAGGTGGCAAGGGGAACATCAGAGGTTTATGATGCAGCCCACGGAAGGCTGACCTGTATGTAAAATGCCTTCCTAGATTCCCAGAGAAGCCAGACACTGAACAATACATATGCGCTCAGCTCTGCTTCACGCCTGTTAACCCGTCTGCAACCAGCGAATTACTTAAACCAGCCTCATTGTCAGACTCCCTCATTTTATGGAGGTCTCTTAGAAGAGATGGCATTTTAAAGACCCAACAACCCTGAAATGCATGAAGATTCTATTTTGTAATTTGAAGGAAGATTGCCCATCTTATAGAAGGAGAAAAATCCTAACTCCATAAATACTCTGTAATGAAGAAGATAGGAAAATACACACCCACCAGAAATCTTTTTTAACAAGAGAAAAATATTAGAGCTATCATTGCTTCACTGTTTCAAAGGAAGTGGAGTCCCCTGGGAGACTGTTTTCCATTGGCCTAACACACACTGTGCCCACAAAATACTCACTTTACCTGTTTACTACAGACGCACATGACAGGACTTATTTTGAATTGGATTGCAGACAGCTATTTTTCAATGTATCTATACCCACCCCGATAATAACAAAAAAAAGCCTCCAGAACTGAAGATTGTTTCTTTGCTTCATTACATCTAAATGATCGGACTCATTTCAGTCTCAATTCTCAGACTTCCCTCCCTCCTTTTATTCTCCTTCTTTTTAAGGGACCCTATTATAGGGAGGAAAAACAAACGGGAACAAAGCTACAATTCAGTGCTCATTGTAAGGTTTTCAGTTATAACAGTGCTCCTGGGCATGACTATTACATATTGGTTTCTTTGGAAAACTGTTGATCTTTTGATGTTTATCATTTCTTTATTTAAACTGTAAAAGGGAGCTTTGTGGAAAACTAGACTTGTCTCTAACCAAGGTCTGTATTAAAACTCAGCCCAGGTCGTGAATGAAAGTAGAGGCTGTGGACTCAAACTATTCCCTCATCAGCGTCTGCCCACATCATAAAACCAGTGAGCTATTTGGCACAGAAGGAAAGAGATGGGAAAACGCAAGAACAGAAAGCTGGTCCGACCACGTACCTAAGAGCCACGAATATAAACACAGAAGGAAGTGTTAGCTTAGCTCTAGAAGGTGGCAAGGGGAACATCAGAGGTTTATGTGATATTTAGTGTTCATATTCCTAAAAGAAAGTGCACATTTTAAAATTTTCACTGCACATCTGTGCATTGCTACATTTTTAAGGGCCTGCTAGAACTGGAATTACAGGAGATCTGAAGCCCACAATGAGTAGCTCTGGCAAAGCTGCATGAGGGAGGAAGGCTACTGAAAGTCATGGGGGGAAAGGAAGAGCCTGTGCCAAAGAGGAACATTAAGAAGGGTTCTAGCTGAGGAAACTGTCAGCTTTATATATGGGAACTTGAAATGGAAAAATTGGTAGTGCCACTGAACCTGAACAGCAGCTGTGAAATCAGAATTTACTCCCTAATCTGAATTAACTAATCAAAACCAGGTCACTCCTCCGCCTTCCCTCCACTACCCACTGCATTGCCCCTGGGTTATTTTTCATGACCAATCGTCTTCAGCAACAAAATAAATAAAGAGCAACAAAACCAAGAAATACTAAAGGTCAAAGTTTCCCCGCAAGACCCAACGCACTTGAGATTTATCAATGGAGGAAAAAAACACAAATTTTCTACCTTTCCTCTTTACATCTTTGTGGTGCATAGACTTAGCAAAAAAGAGCAAGGTTACCTGGGTGTCACCAATGTACACAGATAGAAACCGAGGATTTTTAAATGATGACTTCTG
The DNA here is from genome assembly GCA_022376925.1 of Tragulus kanchil. Classification (NCBI taxonomy): domain Eukaryota; kingdom Metazoa; phylum Chordata; class Mammalia; order Artiodactyla; family Tragulidae; genus Tragulus; species Tragulus kanchil. Next base: position 50,713,478 of record JAIOJX010000032.1, read on the forward strand.
AGATCTAAGCTCAAAGGAAAACTAAAAGCGAAAGGCTGCACAATGCCAAAGGAACACTGTGCTGGTAGTTTTTAAAAATTCAGATTTGCAGCTAAATTCATACACAAGCACTTTTTGATCAAGCGTAAGCATTAAATAAAATGGTACTGGTAAATTATCCAAAGAAATACATTAAAGGGTGTACACTAGCCAAAGCACGATTTGAAGCTCTTATTAACTGGTGATTATCTTCACTGATCCACATTACCATTCCGTTGCAGATGTTACTGACATTAAGATGTATGATGCAGAGGCTGAAGAAAAAGCCCATTTAAGACAGGTGAATACTTAATAGTAATTCAACATACGCGGCACAAAATGTCTTTCACGGGAGTTCAAGGATTTTCCTTTTTTTCTCCTTGCAATTTTATGTGAATGTTTATAAATAAAATGAGAAATGAAATTCCATTTGGTAGCCATTTGACTTGCTCAAGTTTAATGGCCATTTAAAACTTTGCAATTCATCATTGTAGGGCTCGTTTTCATCTGGCTTTATTTTTATTTATGTATTTTAAAAATCTTCCTCTCTTCTGAATTTTCATGGAAGATCCATATTTTAAGTACACAGGTAAAATTTATCTGCCTTGGAGTGGTTGTTTATGTTTTGGCTTTTGTAACTCCACATCTGATGTCGCTACAGTTACCTGACTGTCCACTGGATGTAGAATTTGTCTCTTTACTGTTCAGCTGCTCAGTACTACAGAAGGAACCACCACCTTTGTCCCTCTTGTATCCCTACCCCTTACTATGCAGCACAAAGTAGATAGAGAATCGATCTTTTCTATCAAAACCAGTACTCCCGACTACCCACTGCATTGCCCCTGGGTTATTTTTCATGACCAATCGTCTTCAGCAACAAAATAAATAAAGAGCAACAAAACCAAGAAATACTAAAGGTCAAAGTTTCCCCGCAAGACCCAACGCACTTGAGATTTATCAATGGAGGAAAAAAACACAAATTTTCTACCTTTCCTCTTTACATCTTTGTGGTGCATAGACTTAGCAAAAAAGAGCAAGGTTACCTGGGTGTCACCAATGTACACAGATAGAAACCGAGGATTTTTAAATGATGACTTCTGAGATCTAAGCTCAAAGGAAAACTAAAAGCGAAAGGCTGCACAATGCCAAAGGAACACTGTGCTGGTAGTTTTTAAAAATTCAGATTTGCAGCTAAATTCATACACAAGCACTTTTTGATCAAGCGTAAGCATTAAATAAAATGGTACTGGTAAATTATCCAAAGAAATACATTAAAGGGTGTACACTAGCCAAAGCACGATTTGAAGCTCTTATTAACTGGTGATTATCTTCACTGATCCACATTACCATTCCGTTGCAGATGTTACTGACATTAAGATGTATGATGCAGAGGCTGAAGAAAAAGCCCATTTAAGACAGGTGAATACTTAATAGTAATTCAACATACGCGGCACAAAATGTCTTTCACGGGAGTTCAAGGATTTTCCTTTTTTTCTCCTTGCAATTTTATGTGAATGTTTATAAATAAAATGAGAAATGAAATTCCATTTGGTAGCCATTTGACTTGCTCAAGTTTAATGGCCATTTAAAACTTTGCAATTCATCATTGTAGGGCTCGTTTTCATCTGGCTTTATTTTTATTTATGTATTTTAAAAATCTTCCTCTCTTCTGAATTTTCATGGAAGATCCATATTTTAAGTACACAGGTAAAATTTATCTGCCTTGGAGTGGTTGTTTATGTTTTGGCTTTTGTAACTCCACATCTGATGTCGCTACAGTTACCTGACTGTCCACTGGATGTAGAATTTGTCTCTTTACTGTTCAGCTGCTCAGTACTACAGAAGGAACCACCACCTTTGTCCCTCTTGTATCCCTACCCCTTACTATGCAGCACAAAGTAGATAGAGAAATCGATCTTTTCTATACATGTCTTGATGGAACAGCAGAGTCAGTGGATTATTAGGGATGACATTGTCAAATTTTCTCTTTTCTCTTTTAGGAAAGAGAACCTAGGCATTTCAGTAAGAAGTAAAGGGATTAAAAGTAAAGAGATTTGTGAAGAAGCCAGTCAACACATTAAAAAAGCTAAGATCATGGCATCCAGTTCCATCACTTTGTAGATGGAGAAATGGATGAAGAAAAAAGTGGAAAGAGTGGCAGACTTTATTTTCTTGAGCTCCAAAATCACTGCAGATGGTGACTGCAGCCATGAAATTAAAAGACATGTGCTTCTCAGAAGAAAAGCTATGACAAACCTATACAGGGGTATTAAAATGCAGAGACATCACTTTACCGACCAAGGTCTGTATAGTTAAAGCTACGATCTTTCCAGTAGTCATGTACCAATGTGAGAGTTGGACCACAACAAAGGCGAACTGACAAAGAATTGATGCTTTAAAGCTGTGGTGCTGGAGATAACTCTTAAGAGTTCCTTGGACAGCAAGGAGATCAAACTAGTCAATCTTAAAGGAAATCAACCCTGAATATTCATTGGAAGGACTGATGCTCAAGTTGAAGTTCCAATACTTTGGCCATCTGATGCAAAAAGTCAACTCATTAGAAAAGACTCTAATTCTGGGAAAGATGGAGGGTCAGAGGAGAAAGGGGTGACAGAGGGAGATGGTTGGATGGCATCATGTAGTCAACGAACACAAGTTTGAGTGAACTCTGGGAAATGGTGAAGGACAGGAAATCCTGGTGTTCTTCAGTCCACAGGGTCACAAAGAGTCAGATATGACTGACTAACTGAACAACAGCAACAGTCAACACACCTGGAAAATTTCTAGTGTGACTCAGGCCATCTAGTCAATACTGATTTTATGCACCGGCTATACTCACACAAGCCCTAAGTAGTTAAACTGCAAAAGTAACAAAGATTTTTTCAGCATATCTATCCTTCTTTCTGACTGTTCTTATTTTAAATGTATGACTGTCTCCAATAACCTATGTCACACTGCAATTTGTCAGATCAGAGTCTCTTCCAAATCCAACCTAAATAATGTTCCTCAAAACCTAGCTTCTTCTCCAACCTTTTATTCTCTTTGAAAAATCTTTTCAATCTTGCATTTCACAAACTCCCCTAATCTTCCTCTCTGCAGACTTGGTTGAAAATAAATTATTAGAAGTCAATAATGGCAAACTATATACGATAACCCAACTGATATTTCTTTTTCAACGATTTCCTCTACCCAAGGGAGTAAGTAATGGGAAACCCAACACACATAACAGGGCTAGTGGGAAGTATATTTTGCCTGAGGAGCTTTTTTCCTAATCACACAACATAAGCATCTACTTATTCTGCATAAGCATAATTCTGATCCTATAAACATACACATATGTGTATTCATAGTTTTCCTTCCCATATTTGGAAATATATGTATGTTGCTAGTTATTGTTGTATGTAAACAGAAATCCTACTGTCTTTAAGGGAATCTATATTATAAAATGTCTTGCACATTCAAACGTGGAGCTTCCAGTATTCTCTTTATTCCATCAGACAAAATAGAGACCAAAGATTGACTTTTCTTCAGGTCAACGGAAATGTGTCCCAGGAAATGTGAGTTGCCTTAAGTTAATGATTTTGAGACTGCACTCAGGAAAGTCATTAACTTCTGCTGAGATTTCCAAGGAGCAAAGACTTGGGGAAGAAAAAATGCAGAGGCTGAGTTTGAAGGAGGCCCTGTCCTTCAAACTCTTTCCTTAACCAAAGTGACTCCACTTTATTCACTTCTCATAAAAGAAATGCATGAAAGATTTTGCCTATAGACAGGTTTCCTCTACCAGAAGACAGAGTATTAGCCTTATTCTAGGAGAATGGTACTGAGGAGATGAAGACTGACTCCAGAGGCACAAAGTAAAAGGAGAGTCTGTTGAACCATCTTTCTTCTGTAGTTGTAATCTTCAGCAACTTTCCCTGTACTAGATAATGATCCTGCCAGATTCTTTTCAAATACAAGGCCCAACTCAACTTTGTCTCTTCCTAGACCTCATAGAAGTCCACCTAGAAGCTGTACTCAGAGGCTTTCAGTGGACCTTATCCCTGAATTCCCTCTCAGGAACAGAAATGAATATATATTTAATCTATGTTTATTTTTCTTCCAAAAGGACAAATAACTTGTGGATAGCATCTAATTTGTTTTTAATGTAAATGAGCTGAAATGTCATCTAAAACATCCTTGCAAAACTATCACTAAATGATGGCCCTTAGACCAAATTGTTAAATGTTGTGCTTTCAAGTTCTAATTTTTTCATCAGTGCTTGGACCATCAGGGTTGGGCATGCATTTTACATCTGTGGCAAGAGAAAGCAATGACATACTATATAGGTTCCTTTCCTACTAGGCAGCTCATCAGATAGATGGTAATATAAACATAGCTGGGATCAAATGAACACAAGACACCAAACTTATCATAAACACTTACTAAAAGCAAGTGTTATCTTAGACTGTATGGTCCACCATCACCACAGTGCACATTTTTCCTTTTCTCACTGGAGAGTTCAACTAATTACCTCAAATTCTGAAAGTGGGGATAAAAGAAACAATGAAAACATAAAATACTATTAATGTGGATTAAACAATAATAATCAATGAGATCTTACCTTGCCAGAATCTGAGAAATTTGCATTTTGCAAAAGATTTCACACTTCCTACATCTCTGTAGAACAGATGGCATGTTCTAGTGCAAGTTAATTAGAGTTCATGTTTGACTGTTGATTCATTCCTGTTGCAGAGCCCAGTGGCAGGAAAAGGTGCATACACAAGTGTGGAACAATCGAGCACCAGAGTCCTTCACTTAAACTGATATGCAACCTATGCAGTTTCACATTTGAAATTTCATAAAAAGTATGGAAAGAAAAAACTGCCAATGGTTTACCACACTGTGCATGTTCAATAAAATGCTTCTTTTGGTTATACATTTGAGAAGGTCTGTTGTCCATTTTCTTAACAAAGCAAGGCAAAGTTTTGATGGAATATTAAGGACATACAGTGCTTTCCTTGTGAGGGCAATTTTGTAGACTGATAGGCAAATGGGTCTTAACTCTTTTTGTAGTTGTAATCTTCAGCAACTTTCCCTGTACTAGATAATGATCCTGCCAGATTCTTTTCAAATACAAGGCCCAACTCAACTTTGTCTCTTCCTAGACCTCATAGAAGTCCACCTAGAAGCTGTACTCAGAGGCTTTCAGTGGACCTTATCCTGAATTCCCTCTCAGGAACAGAAATGAATATATATTTAATCTATGTTTATTTTTCTTCCAAAAGGACAAATAACTTGTGGATAGCATCTAATTTGTTTTTAATGTAAATGAGCTGAAATGTCATCTAAAACATCCTTGCAAAACTATCACTAAATGATGGCCCTTAGACCAAATTGTTAAATGTTGTGCTTTCAAGTTCTAATTTTTTCATCAGTGCTTGGACCATCAGGGTTGGGCATGCATTTTACATCTGTGGCAAGAGAAAGCAATGACATACTATATAGGTTCCTTTCCTACTAGGCAGCTCATCAGATAGATGGTAATATAAACATAGCTGGGATCAAATGAACACAAGACACCAAACTTATCATAAACACTTACTAAAAGCAAGTGTTATCTTAGACTGTATGGTCCACCATCACCACAGTGCACATTTTTCCTTTTCTCACTGGAGAGTTCAACTAATTACCTCAAATTCTGAAAGTGGGGATAAAAGAAACAATGAAAACATAAAATACTATTAATGTGGATTAAACAATAATAATCAATGAGATCTTACCTTGCCAGAATCTGAGAAATTTGCATTTTGCAAAAGATTTCACACTTCCTACATCTCTGTAGAACAGATGGCATGTTCTAGTGCAAGTTAATTAGAGTTCATGTTTGACTGTTGATTCATTCCTGTTGCAGAGCCCAGTGGCAGGAAAAGGTGCATACACAAGTGTGGAACAATCGAGCACCAGAGTCCTTCACTTAAACTGATATGCAACCTATGCAGTTTCACATTTGAAATTTCATAAAAAGTATGGAAAGAAAAAACTGCCAATGGTTTACCACACTGTGCATGTTCAATAAAATGCTTCTTTTGGTTATACATTTGAGAAGGTCTGTTGTCCATTTTCTTAACAAAGCAAGGCAAAGTTTTGATGGAATATTAAGGACATACAGTGCTTTCCTTGTGAGGGCAATTTTGTAGTACAGGAGGAGCTTTTTGTCATCAGGTTGCCATATATCACCACCAAAAGAATGCTCTTATAGAACAGTGTGGTGTTTAAAATACAGTAATTACTGTTACAGTGTGTGCACAGCAATGTAAGAACCATATCTAGAGCTATACGTGGTACCAAGAGTCAAGAAACAGCTGTAATTTTGGCTTTAAATATGTTTATGAGTATTCTGAATGGTTTAAGCTTGCTGTGCAGCATATGATTTTAATTTTCTTTATGGATATAAGGGGGCCATGAAATGCTGACTTTTGATATAATAATCTTTCAGGTTTCAGAGAAACTATAGGAGGCCAGTCAGTTCTCATGCTTGCCCTCTTAAATCTCAACTTATAAATTTCTCAGTTAGATGTAAGCTAAAAAAAAATTATACTGCACATTATATAGTAAGCCTTATATCTCTGACTTGAATGAGCCCTTTCAGTTGACGACTTAGGGTTTGGGAAATCAAAGAAAATCTGTAAAATGGAGGCACATATCTTATTTACCAACTCCTGACTTCTTCCTTTGAAACAGAAGAAATAGAGCATTCCAAAGGAAAATTCAATTTCCTTATTTACCATAGACAAAACTCAAGGAATAGTCATTTTCATATTGAAACTCATATTTAAACACACTTCAAAGCAAGTGCTAAATTGGTCACTTCTTAGGAACTGCTAAAGCAGATTTGCTTACAATTAAAAAAAGAAAAACATTCAAATTGCCTCTAGTTATTGTAAGTTAATTGTGCCTACTTTGGTTTGTTTCATTTAAAAGAGCACATCCCAGACCAGTTAGTAGTTGAAACATTAGTGATGGAGAAGAAATGGATCCTATAAAAAAAAAAAAAAAGATGAACTCAATGAAAAAGGAATGATGTTATTTCTCTTAAATGATGTCTATTGTGAAAGCCTCACAAATACTCATTAGACTAAAAGTAGAGAAAATAAACCTTGATAGACAAGAATTACCAGCTAAGGTGTGGGCTCAGGCAGGTAATTTCATCAGTTCTTTAAAAATATTTTACTGCATTATAATTTTTCAGCAACATGTCTTATTTCTGTCATCAAGGTACAAAGTTACTTCTCAAATTAAAAAAGTATATTTGTCAATCAAATATCCCTACCAGCTCTGCTCACATCAAGAAAGTATAATAAATGACACACTAAAAGCTCAGGAATATGTTGATGATTAAATCCCAAGTAGCTAATAGCCAATCTGTTATGATTTTAGAAAAAAATACACTTGTGATAATAAATAACACATTACATGAAGGTAACTAGGTTCTATGCTTCCTGGATGCCAATGTAGTTAGGTTACCAGGCTAGACTATATGATTTTAATTTTCTTTATGGATATAAGGGGGCCATGAAATGCTGACTTTTGATATAATAATCTTTCAGGTTTCAGAGAAACTATAGGAGGCCAGTCAGTTCTCATGCTTGCCCTCTTAAATCTCAACTTATAAATTTCTCAGTTAGATGTAAGCTAAAAAAAAATTATACTGCACATTATATAGTAAGCCTTATATCTCTGACTTGAATGAGCCCTTTCAGTTGACGACTTAGGGTTTGGGAAATCAAAGAAAATCTGTAAAATGGAGGCACATATCTTATTTACCAACTCCTGACTTCTTCCTTTGAAACAGAAGAAATAGAGCATTCCAAAGGAAAATTCAATTTCCTTATTTACCATAGACAAAACTCAAGGAATAGTCATTTTCATATTGAAACTCATATTTAAACACACTTCAAAGCAAGTGCTAAATTGGTCACTTCTTAGGAACTGCTAAAGCAGATTTGCTTACAATTAAAAAAAGAAAAACATTCAAATTGCCTCTAGTTATTGTAAGTTAATTGTGCCTACTTTGGTTTGTTTCATTTAAAAGAGCACATCCCAGACCAGTTAGTAGTTGAAACATTAGTGATGGAGAAGAAATGGATCCTATAAAAAAAAAAAAAAAGATGAACTCAATGAAAAAGGAATGATGTTATTTCTCTTAAATGATGTCTATTGTGAAAGCCTCACAAATACTCATTAGACTAAAAGTAGAGAAAATAAACCTTGATAGACAAGAATTACCAGCTAAGGTGTGGGCTCAGGCAGGTAATTTCATCAGTTCTTTAAAAATATTTTACTGCATTATAATTTTTTCAGCAACATGTCTTATTTCTGTCATCAAGGTACAAAGTTACTTCTCAAATTAAAAAAGTATATTTGTCAATCAAATATCCCTACCAGCTCTGCTCACATCAAGAAAGTATAATAAATGACACACTAAAAGCTCAGGAATATGTTGATGATTAAATCCCAAGTAGCTAATAGCCAATCTGTTATGATTTTAGAAAAAAATACACTTGTGATAATAAATAACACATTACATGAAGGTAACTAGGTTCTATGCTTCCTGGATGCCAATGTAGTTAGGTTACCAGGCTAGACTAACCAAAGTGTTAGTTGCTCAGTTGTGTCCAACTCTTTGCGACTCCATGGACTGTAGCTTTCCAGGCTGCTCTGTCCATGGGAGATTAACCAGACTGCATTTTATTTTTTTCCTCAAACATAAATGGATCATATTTTCAAACTTTCTTCCAACAAATTGGAGTCATAGGACTGAGTTCTGGCCAATAAAATATAGTTGAATTTACATGTGCAAATTTAGTCTTTCTCATTCTTTCTCTTTTCCCATACATTGAAGGAAAGACAGAGCCACATGACAGAGCAATCCCTGTCCCGAGTGACTGTGTGGAATCAAGACATGAGTAATAAATCTGCTTTTATTATGTAAAAACCAATGAAATCGTGATAAATGCCATCAGAGACACTGTTGTTTCTCCTGCTTATTAGAAATCCCAGCTATTTTTTTAAGACCCCTTCAGAGAAGTAGTGACTACATTCATTCAGAAGTCTGTATTTAGAACTTAACATTAGGCACTGCATGTAGTTGAAAGATACAGACTCTTCTCTTCTGATTGTTAAAGTCCAATGGTAGGAAGAAAATTTGTGTGGGGTTACAAAGTAGCCTGATAGATTGCATAAAGTGCTACGTATAGACATAGAAAAGGCTTCTAACACAGTCTGAAAGGTTATTGAAGACTCCACAATGATGGTTATAGTGCAGTAGGGCTATGAGTAATGGTGGAAGGGCCTAAGCATATACTTCAGTCTGTGCCGTGAGGGTCTAATCACTCAAGGAATTCAGAGTCTAGTAGAATTATAACACATCAGAGTTGTGCCATAGGTTCCATCAAATCAGTTTCCTTACAGAAATATCTATTTTTCTATGTATAAACATATAACATCTCTCCAGAAAAAAAAAGTACAACCTCCCCAAAAAAGACAAAAAAAAAAAATCCAAGTGAAGATCATACAGATTTTTGTGAGTGTGGTAAGTCTGACCAATTCCCTGAAAGGGATGAATATGAGGTAGCTTTGTTAGTCTTCAATTCTAAAAGAAACATCTTTCTCCTACCTATATGACAATCAATATTTTTTTTGACTTTTTGAGAATATTATTAGAGTTATTTCTGTACTTTTAAAATTCAGACTAATATTTGTGTATGATGATATACAGATATTGGGCTTCCCAGGTGGCTTAGTGAATAAAGAAAGAATCTGTCTGCAGTACAGGAGACACAGGAGACATGGATTCTTTCCCTGGGATAGGAAGATCCCCTGGAGGAGGAAATGGCAACCCACTCCAGTATTCTTGCCTGGAGAATCTCACTGCAGAGGAAACTGGTTGGCTATGGTCCATGGGGTTGCAAAGAATCAGACACATCGGAAGCAACTGAGCACACATGCATATAACTAAAAAAAATTTCTGTCATACTACTTTTTAAGTTCTAGTATTAAGTATTAATAGACGCATGCTGTGTGCTATAAGATAATGGAATTTTTCATTTTATTACTTATTTTTGGTTTGGGAAGGAGATGCTAATTTCCATTTATGCATATTTTTTTGACCAGGAGATAAGAGAAGCAAAATGGTACAGTTCCATTCTGGGTTTAAAGAAAATGGTTTAGAGAAAGGATCTATGAAGAATACTGAGAGCTGAAATTCCTCTGAATCAGGGAAATACACAGAAAAAGGACATTTCACAAATAATAAAAATCTTTGTATTAGGAATGCCAGCAGATCAAAGTGGTCAAGGTAACATAAATAAGCAGACATTACTAGACATTAGTCTTTAAATTTAGGAAATATGCCAACTTCAGACAAAAGCAATCAATAAACTGTACTCCAGCCAATGCTACGTTGGATATGTGCAGAATCTTTCATAAAACTTTGGATATCACAGAAAATAGAAGAAGAAAAAACAACAACAACTCAGGAGATATTGTGCCATAGGTTCCATCAAATCAGTTTCCTTACAGAAATATCTATTTTTCTATGTATAAACATATAACATCTCTCCAGAAAAAAAAAGTACAACCTCCCCAAAAAAGACAAAAAAAAAAAATCCAAGTGAAGATCATACAGATTTTTGTGAGTGTGGTAAGTCTGACCAATTCCCTGAAAGGGATGAATATGAGGTAGCTTTGTTAGTCTTCAATTCTAAAAGAAACATCTTTCTCCTACCTATATGACAATCAATATTTTTTTTGACTTTTTGAGAATATTATTAGAGTTATTTCTGTACTTTTAAAATTCAGACTAATATTTGTGTATGATGATATACAGATATTGGGCTTCCCAGGTGGCTTAGTGAATAAAGAAAGAATCTGTCTGCAGTACAGGAGACACAGGAGACATGGATTCTTTCCCTGGGATAGGAAGATCCCCTGGAGGAGGAAATGGCAACCCACTCCAGTATTCTTGCCTGGAGAATCTCACTGCAGAGGAAACTGGTTGGCTATGGTCCATGGGGTTGCAAAGAATCAGACACATCGGAAGCAACTGAGCACACATGCATATAACTAAAAAAAATTTCTGTCATACTACTTTTTAAGTTCTAGTATTAAGTATTAATAGACGCATGCTGTGTGCTATAAGATAATGGAATTTTTCATTTTATTACTTATTTTTGGTTTGGGAAGGAGATGCTAATTTCCATTTATGCATATTTTTTTGACCAGGAGATAAGAGAAGCAAAATGGTACAGTTCCATTCTGGGTTTAAAGAAAATGGTTTAGAGAAAGGATCTATGAAGAATACTGAGAGCTGAAATTCCTCTGAATCAGGGAAATACACAGAAAAAGGACATTTCACAAATAATAAAAATCTTTGTATTAGGAATGCCAGCAGATCAAAGTGGTCAAGGTAACATAAATAAGCAGACATTACTAGACATTAGTCTTTAAATTTAGGAAATATGCCAACTTCAGACAAAAGCAATCAATAAACTGTACTCCAGCCAATGCTACGTTGGATATGTGCAGAATCTTTCATAAAACTTTGGATATCACAGAAAATAGAAGAAGAAAAAACAACAACAACTCAGGAGATAATTGTGTATATACTCTATCATCTCCAAACTACTTAGTGTTTCTTATCTAAATCTATACTCAAAATAGAAAGGCCTAGATTATTCTGATCATGTAGTAAAACTTAAATATTAGGTTAACAGAAAAAAACACATTTCTACAAAAACATAAAAGAAGGGCTTCTTAATGTGAAGAATATGTTTAGGAATCTCAGTCTGAATGTTGCCTACATTGGATTTTAAGGTTTTGAAAGCGGAAGACTTTGTGGTAGAATGGAACATGCTTGTCAAACACCCTCTTCTATAAAAACTGGGCAGTATAAGAATAGAAAAACAAAAGATCTAATCAGACATTAAAACAAGGTTAGATCGTTTGAACTCCAAAAAGAACAAAAAATGCAAAGCTTTGAAGATGCTGAGGTAAAGCTGTGTACCTACTTGCTTTCGGGTGTGGAAGCAGCAATGAAGTTGGGAGTCCAGCTGTGGGAGTAAGTGGGAATTAAAGTGTTTCAAAGGAGACTGGGGTTTGGGATGAGGGGATGGAAGATGCTGTGAGAGAAGAAATGAGAGTTTGGCTTACTGCTTGATGGCAGAAGATAAAACTTGCTAGAATGTTCTATAAAGATGGCTTCAAACAAGAGATAACATAGTGACTTTCCTGGTGGTCCAATGGTTAAGATTCCATGCTTCCATTGCAAGGGGTATGGGTTCCATCCCTGGTTGGGAAACTAAGATCCCACATACTGTGCAGCCAAAAACTCAAAATAAAACAAAAAATAACAATATAGTATAACAAGCAAAAATATATGGCTAACCACATTAGTCCACCATATTTTGAATCTTGTCACTGGATAAATGAATGCATCTATGAGATTTCCAGCATCACTACAGAATGCAAACCTAGAAATAGCATTAGATGATATCAGTACATTAATTTGGAAATGGACAGAAGTGGCAGTCATTTAAAAAAAAAAAAAAAGCAGGCAGGAATGCAGAGGAAAAAAAAAGGATTAAAACACAACAAAAATGACAACAAAAAGTCTCTCTCAAAATGAGTCACTAAACCAAAAATACTAGGAAGAAAGATAACTAACAAAATAAAAATTCAGAATAGTAACATTCTAAAGAAGTCAATTATATACAGCATGTATTTGGAGGATGTTCAGGGAGATAAATATGTATTTTTATTTATTTAAAAATAAATAAGTTATTTTTAAAGAGATATTAAACAGAAATAGATATGAAAAATAACCAATTATAAGTCTGAGAAGGAAGAAAAACTTTTACAGAAAAGAAATTAATAATATGATAGACCTGGAACTGAAAATAATTGAAGAAACAACTAGAAAATTGGAACACTGAACTGAGAAATTTTACTCAGATTGAAGCACATAGAGAAAAAAGGTTTTTTTATTATAAAATATTGGATACAAGATATAAATGATACATAAAATGATCCAATTTATGTATACTAAATGCTGAAGAAAATAGAAAAAATTGTAATACCATGAAGAAGTATTACTTGAAAAATTAATAACTATGAATTCTGCAAAAACTAAAGAAGACATGAATACTTATATTTAAGATAAATAAAGGTACAATATAGTCAAATAACATCCTATAGAAAAAGAAAATTCATCAGGGATAAAAACAGAGATTGCCATGACAAGTATACTGAGTAAACTTGAGCTTCTAAAAGCAAGTTAAAAACTATCATAAATAAGTATTGCTTGTGTATTGAGGGGATGGAGAGAAGATGTTCAGTGGTTGCTGAAAACTTGAACAACCCAAAATTACCATGCTTCCATTGCAAGGGGTATGGGTTCCATCCCTGGTTGGGAAACTAAGATCCCACATACTGTGCAGCCAAAAACTCAAAATAAAACAAAAAATAACAATATAGTATAACAAGCAAAAATATATGGCTAACCACATTAGTCCACCATATTTTGAATCTTGTCACTGGATAAATGAATGCATCTATGAGATTTCCAGCATCACTACAGAATGCAAACCTAGAAATAGCATTAGATGATATCAGTACATTAATTTGGAAATGGACAGAAGTGGCAGTCATTTAAAAAAAAAAAAAAAGCAGGCAGGAATGCAGAGGAAAAAAAAAGGATTAAAACACAACAAAAATGACAACAAAAAGTCTCTCTCAAAATGAGTCACTAAACCAAAAATACTAGGAAGAAAGATAACTAACAAAATAAAAATTCAGAATAGTAACATTCTAAAGAAGTCAATTATATACAGCATGTATTTGGAGGATGTTCAGGGAGATAAATATGTATTTTTATTTATTTAAAAATAAATAAGTTATTTTTAAAGAGATATTAAACAGAAATAGATATGAAAAATAACCAATTATAAGTCTGAGAAGGAAGAAAAACTTTTACAGAAAAGAAATTAATAATATGATAGACCTGGAACTGAAAATAATTGAAGAAACAACTAGAAAATTGGAACACTGAACTGAGAAATTTTACTCAGATTGAAGCACATAGAGAAAAAAGGTTTTTTTATTATAAAATATTGGATACAAGATATAAATGATACATAAAATGATCCAATTTATGTATACTAAATGCTGAAGAAAATAGAAAAAATTGTAATACCATGAAGAAGTATTACTTGAAAAATTAATAACTATGAATTCTGCAAAAACTAAAGAAGACATGAATACTTATATTTAAGATAAATAAAGGTACAATATAGTCAAATAACATCCTATAGAAAAAGAAAATTCATCAGGGATAAAAACAGAGATTGCCATGACAAGTATACTGAGTAAACTTGAGCTTCTAAAAGCAAGTTAAAAACTATCATAAATAAGTATTGCTTGTGTATTGAGGGGATGGAGAGAAGATGTTCAGTGGTTGCTGAAAACTTGAACAACCCAAAATTAATTTAAGAAGAAAAGGAAACACAAACAGAAATCCAAAATAACAGTATAGAAATAGGCCCATATGCATCAGTACTCTCAATAAGTAAAAATGGAAAACAGAGAATATCAGAATAGACTAAAAAAACAATAGCACTGTACTGCTTACTAGACATATCTAAAAATCACACAGCATGGTTAAAATAACAAAACTGGAAGATATCAGAAAAATACATATTGACACAGAAGGAAGACATGGGAATTAAGGAAATGTGGTGAAACCAGAAATTAAAATAAGTTGGACTTTCTATACGTATTTTAAATCATAAGCATCAAAAACAATGTGTTAACATTTGATCAAGCTATTTTTTTAATTTTACTTCTTTCTAGAGTATTCTGTATAGTAGCAATATTTCCTAATAAAAATATTGTTTTAAAAATTATATTGGATACAGGGAGCCAAGAGTTTTACAATAAATTCTCAGTTATATCACTAATTTTGTCATCTCTATAGCCTTGACGTAATACACCTAGAAAAAGAATTTTGGAATTTTGGATTTTCATTGGTTGGTGTATCTCCTATATTAATGTCATTGTCAGATATTAAAGAATTACCTCCTGGATCATAATCTTCAGATGGGCCCACGGTTGATACAGGACAAACATGTCTATTTTTAAAAGCCCACTATGCACCCCCATGAAGGACATCTGGATTTGGAAATTATTAGTAAACAATCTCTCATTTCAAAGGAGACTTTGTCTATTCTCAGAAACAAACTATTAATAATGTTTACTTTTACTTTCATTTGGAAAAGATCCAAAAATTAAACTAAAACCAAGTTAAAGGCCAAATATATAAGATAAATAAAGGTACAATATAGTCAAATAACATCCTATGAAAAGAAAATTCATCAGGGATAAAAACAGAGATTGCCATGACAAGTATACTGAGTAAACTTGAGCTTCTAAAAGCAAGTTAAAAACTATCATAAATAAGTATTGCTTGTGTATTGAGGGGATGGAGAGAAGATGTTCAGTGGTTGCTGAAAACTTGAACAACCCAAAATTAATTTAAGAAGAAAAGGAAACACAAACAGAAATCCAAAATAACAGTATAGAAATAGGCCCATATGCATCAGTACTCTCAATAAGTAAAAATGGAAAACAGAGAATATCAGAATAGACTAAAAAAACAATAGCACTGTACTGCTTACTAGACATATCTAAAAATCACACAGCATGGTTAAAATAACAAAACTGGAAGATATCAGAAAAATACATATTGACACAGAAGGAAGACATGGGAATTAAGGAAATGTGGTGAAACCAGAAATTAAAATAAGTTGGACTTTCTATACGTATTTTAAATCATAAGCATCAAAAACAATGTGTTAACATTTGATCAAGCTATTTTTTTAATTTTACTTCTTTCTAGAGTATTCTGTATAGTAGCAATATTTCCTAATAAAAATATTGTTTTAAAAATTATATTGGATACAGGGAGCCAAGAGTTTTACAATAAATTCTCAGTTATATCACTAATTTTGTCATCTCTATAGCCTTGACGTAATACACCTAGAAAAAGAATTTTGGAATTTTGGATTTTCATTGGTTGGTGTATCTCCTATATTAATGTCATTGTCAGATATTAAAGAATTACCTCCTGGATCATAATCTTCAGATGGGCCCACGGTTGATACAGGACAAACATGTCTATTTTTAAAAGCCCACTATGCACCCCCATGAAGGACATCTGGATTTGGAAATTATTAGTAAACAATCTCTCATTTCAAAGGAGACTTTGTCTATTCTCAGAAACAAACTATTAATAATGTTTACTTTTACTTTCATTTGGAAAAGATCCAAAAATTAAACTAAAACCAAGTTAAAGGCCAAATATATAAGATTTATATGTATTAGCAAAATAAAAAAGAAAAGAAAGAAAAGCAGAGCAAAAAAAATATTTTGTAAAGTAAATAATACTTTAAAAGCTTTCTCAGACTTCCTTGGTGGCTCAATGGGAAAGAATCTGCCTGCCAATGCAAGAGATATGGATTCCATCCCTGGTCCTACCTGCTGCAGAGCAACTAAGCCCATGCACCACAACTATTGAGCCTGTGCTCTGGAACCTGGAAGCCACAACTACTAGACCCACATATCAGTACAACTGAAGCCCATGTATTCTGGAGCCTGTGCTCCACATCATGAGAAGCCACCTGATGAGAAACCTGCACGCAGAAATTAGAGAGTAGCACTCACTCTTTGCAACTAGAGAAAAGTCCACACAGCAGTGAAAAAAACAGCATAAAAAATAAACAAACAACGCTGAAAAAAAGATTGTAGACCTAGCTAAAAAAAAAAAAATGAGGGTTCACATAATCCTCTAAAATGTGTCATTACTTTCCATTTAGTTAAAAAGGCTTTCAATGCTAAGTAGACTAGAAACCATTATTTAAGAAAAGAACTGTAAGAAATGAAAAATACTAGAAAGAATCTTCTTCAAACCTTGCAGCATTCCATTGTGATGTCAGAAGTCCTGATTAAATATTGCTCTGTGGGTAGCATTGAGGTCAGTACTAATTCATGAGGAAGCAGTGACTAAGGATCCAGGAAAAGGCAATTTACAATGAAGTGCCCTGATACCTTCAAATGCCATGAATGGAAGAGGTGATTCTTTAAGCAGGCACTGGGTAGAAAAGGATGGTCAAATAAGAGACTGGGTCCCAGTCCTGCCAAAATGATGAGTGTCTTTGGGCAAGTCATCTGGCTTTTTGTCATCAAAACGTGAAGGTAGTGGCAACAGGTTACTTAAAGATTCCTTCTTGTTCTAGATTCCTAAATTCTAGAAACAGTGTTCTCTCCTGCTAAATAGAAGATTAGCCCCACTATGGGCCCACCCCCATGAAGGAAAACATCTGGATTTGGAAATTATTAGTAAACAATCTCTCATTTCAAAGGAGACTTTGTCTATTCTCAGAAACAAACTATTAATAATGTTTACTTTTACTTTCATTTGGAAAAGATCCAAAAATTAAACTAAAACCAAGTTAAAGGCCAAATATATAAGATTTATATGTATTAGCAAAATAAAAAAGAAAAGAAAGAAAAGCAGAGCAAAAAATATTTTGTAAAGTAAATAATACTTTAAAAGCTTTCTCAGACTTCCTTGGTGGCTCAATGGGAAAGAATCTGCCTGCCAATGCAAGAGATATGGATTCCATCCCTGGTCCTACCTGCTGCAGAGCAACTAAGCCCATGCACCACAACTATTGAGCCTGTGCTCTGGAACCTGGAAGCCACAACTACTAGACCCACATATCAGTACAACTGAAGCCCATGTATTCTGGAGCCTGTGCTCCACATCATGAGAAGCCACCTGATGAGAAAACTGAACGCAGAAATTAGAGAGTAGCACTCACTCTTTGCAACTAGAGAAAAGTCCACACAGCAGTGAAAAAAACAGCATAAAAAATAAACAAACAACGCTGAAAAAAAGATTGTAGACCTAGCTAAAAAAAAAAAAATGAGGGTTCACATAATCCTCTAAAATGTGTCATTACTTTCCATTTAGTTAAAAAGGCTTTCAATGCTAAGTAGACTAGAAACCATTATTTAAGAAAAGAACTGTAAGAAATGAAAAATACTAGAAAGAATCTTCTTCAAACCTTGCAGCATTCCATTGTGATGTCAGAAGTCCTGATTAAATATTGCTCTGTGGGTAGCATTGAGGTCAGTACTAATTCATGAGGAAGCAGTGACTAAGGATCCAGGAAAAGGCAATTTACAATGAAGTGCCCTGATACCTTCAAATGCCATGAATGGAAGAGGTGATTCTTTAAGCAGGCACTGGGTAGAAAAGGATGGTCAAATAAGAGACTGGGTCCCAGTCCTGCCAAAATGATGAGTGTCTTTGGGCAAGTCATCTGGCTTTTTGTCATCAAAACGTGAAGGTAGTGGCAACAGGTTACTTAAAGATTCCTTCTTGTTCTAGATTCCTAAATTCTAGAAACAGTGTTCTCTCCTGCTAAATAGAAGATTAGCCAACATCATACCCCAAAGTAAAGATTTAAATGCAATTCTGAAAATCCAATGAAAGATCAGAGATAGGAAATTCCAGTTTTATGAAAAAAAAAAATAATTTTATTAATTCAATAACTTGAATATTAATTCCATGAAAAACTAGCACAATGCACTGTACCTCTTTGAGTGAATGATTAAATTTCAGCAAACAAACAAAGGCCATTAGGATGACTATAAGTTAGGGATGTGATTTTCCTTTCAAGGTGTTCTCATTTCTCTTGAAAGTTCAAAATCGACAAATTAGATAAGCTTGGGCAGGCTTCAATTCACTGGCAGTCAGCCCAAACCACCATTTATCCTAGAAGTTCTACACTGAAAGCACAATGATAAGAGTTTACACCCTCTAGATCCCTTGAGTTGTGACTGCATTAGTCTTCAGCTGATCCAAACTATTAGTGTTTATTCTTTCTTAAAGTCTGTCTAGTTGATCTTCTGGTTTTCAAATGATATGCCAAACCACCATGGAATAACTGCACCAAATTCACAGGGCACAAGGGTATTTTAAAACTTCAAGGGACACACATCCATGTTCCTCAGATCTCCCTTGAACTATGAGTATGGTTTAAACTTAGGCCGTGCTATGTTCCTTTCACCAACACTGAATAGTTGCAAAGTTACGTTAGGTTTTTGATGACTGCTATGTAACACATAAGTATAAATTGATGCACAAAATTCATGGTGGAATAAGAAATGGGAGAAGTCATATCTAACCTGATTTGAGAGTTTAAAAAGTTGTAAGGTATCCAACAGGTACACATTACATTAATAAGTAACTGTGGTTAGTTAAGGATTAAAAAAAATATGATTTTATATTTCAAGTTTTTTGTATTACTCTTTTTTTCAAGAATTGTCTTAGTGCGTTAGTCACTCAGTTGTGTACAACTCTTTGCAGCTCCATGACCTGTAGCTCACCAGGCTCCTCTCTCCATGGAATTCTCCAGGCCAGAATACTGGAGTGGGTAGCCATTCCCTTCTACAGGCCATCTTTCCTCCACAGGGATCAAACCCAGGTCTCCTGCTCTGCAGGCGGATTCTTTATCATCTTAGCCACCAAAAAAGCCTCAAGTATTATGTTAGGACATAAATACTAAGCTATTTGGATTTAGCTAGTTAATGAGCAGAAAATCACCAAGATACTGAGAGCTGTGATAAAGTTTGGGAAGCACTAGTTTAGCTCCAAGAGTGGTCCAAAGCTTGGATGGAAAACAAGCTTTACATTCAAAGTTGTGGGGTATATATTTGTTCTTGGATTATGCAGTCTAATAAGAGTAGAGGAAAAGGAGGGCAAGGAGAAGAATAAGGAGGAAGAAGAGTTATAGAAGAACAAGGAGAGGAAATAAGGTGGCAATATTAACATTAACTGAGCACTTACTATATAACAGGCAATGTGCTAAGCATTTTATTTAACTTAATTTGTTTCTATCTTATGAGGTTTCATCCAGCCTGTATGCTCTCACAGGTAGCAAATTTGCTCTGCTCTGGTTAGTAAACAGGCATTATTTCAATCCCTCAAGAGTTCCCCCACTACCCTGAAAGTCCCAGCGCAAGGACATTACCTAGATTTTCCTACAATCAACTAGTCAGTAAGGGAGTCAGAACCCAGTTCCAGTCCTATAACTGGCATTGCTGTGATTGATCAAGTCCTGGGCCTTCTTAAGTGTTAATTAAATATTTAGCATTCACTTATGTTGAATCTTCACGGCAATAATATGAGGAAGGTGCTTCTACTCTCAGATTTATATGTTAGATGTTTGATCCCAATTCTATGTGACTCCCAAGTCTTGGTTCTTCACCACCATACATAGCACTAACTAGTTAACAAATTTTCCACATTTCTAATGCATGATTTGCCCCAAATAGGCCTAGATTCCAGTGCCCAGAACACCTTGGACCTGCAGTCACTTCATATTCCTCTTGACTTGAGGTCGAATCTTAAACATAAATGTTCTTTTCCACTCAGGTTCTTCACTAGCTGGCATCAACTGTCCAACATGCAAGGATCAAACCCAGGTCTCCTGCTCATGCCAGGATACTGGAGTGGGTAGCCATTCCCTTCTACAGGCCATCTTTCCTCCACAGGGATCAAACCCAGGTCTCCTGCTCTGCGGGGATTCTTTATCATCTTAGCCACCAAAAAAGCCTCAAGTATTATGTTAGGACATAAATACTAAGCTATTTGGATTTAGCTAGTTAATGAGCAGAAAATCACCAAGATACTGAGAGCTGTGATAAAGTTTGGGAAGCACTAGTTTAGCTCCAAGAGTGGTCCAAAGCTTGGATGGAAAACAAGCTTTACATTCAAAGTTGTGGGGTATATATTTGTTCTTGGATTATGCAGTCTAATAAGAGTAGAGGAAAAGGAGGGCAAGGAGAAGAATAAGGAGGAAGAAGAGTTATAGAAGAACAAGGAGAGGAAATAAGGTGGCAATATTAACATTAACTGAGCACTTACTATATAACAGGCAATGTGCTAAGCATTTTATTTAACTTAATTTGTTTCTATCTTATGAGGTTTCATCCAGCCTGTATGCTCTCACAGGTAGCAAATTTGCTCTGCTCTGGTTAGTAAACAGGCATTATTTCAATCCCTCAAGAGTTCCCCCACTACCCTGAAAGTCCCAGCGCAAGGACATTACCTAGATTTTCCTACAATCAACTAGTCAGTAAGGGAGTCAGAACCCAGTTCCAGTCCTATAACTGGCATTGCTGTGATTGATCAAGTCCTGGGCCTTCTTAAGTGTTAATTAAATATTTAGCATTCACTTATGTTGAATCTTCACGGCAATAATATGAGGAAGGTGCTTCTACTCTCAGATTTATATGTTAGATGTTTGATCCCAATTCTATGTGACTCCCAAGTCTTGGTTCTTCACCACCATACATAGCACTAACTAGTTAACAAATTTTCCACATTTCTAATGCATGATTTGCCCCAAATAGGCCTAGATTCCAGTGCCCAGAACACCTTGGACCTGCAGTCACTTCATATTCCTCTTGACTTGAGGTCGAATCTTAAACATAAATGTTTCTTTTTCCACTCAGGTTCTTCACTAGCTGGCATCAACTGTCCAACATGCAAGCATACTTTTAATATTCTATAGGAGAATTTAATAATCAATAAACATCATCTATGCTGCAAGAGGCAAATCACAATGGTTTAAATCCCATAGTCTCTTGCTTTTCAATAGCGAATGATAAGAATTATCTTAGCAGCAGGCTTTCCTGGCAGGAGGAGCTTTTATAGTCAGCTGTATCTGTCCCAAGTGATGCTGGCAGAGTGGCCCTTTCCTGGTACACTTCCTCAGTGTACTCACAGTGTTATTGATACTGGAAGGAACCTGAGAGTTTCCTTTCGGATTTGACACAGGAGTACAACTGCTCCAGAATTCCCTCCTCTTCTTGCAGAACCACGTCTGGATTCCCAGCCCTTTGAGATTGGTGAGAGTTGTCAAGGGCAATTCCTCTATTTTTCAAATCAACTATACTTTAGTGAAAAAGCAATTACTCCATTTTATTTTCTATTTTTAAATAAGGAAGGGTGAAATTCCAACCCGAGCACATTCCTTTGTCTATTGATTACAGGACAGGCATGGTTTCTTCCCTTCCCTTGTCTATTATTTCTTCAGACTGACACACAGTGTGCTGCTATTGAGTGATATCATGAGATTCTTGAAGAAACAATACAGTGCCCTTCCTAGAAGAATGTCTTCTCACCTATCATGAGGACATGCTTCCATTCTTGTAATATGGATCTGAATTATCCACTAAAACAGGTGATTATAAAGTAATCACAGTGAAAAAAACAAAACAAAACAAAACACAGTATCAGGCCTGATTTTGTGTGAATAAGCAACTTTCTGGAAACAAGATGCACTTCACTTTTCTAGGCACTCTTAAGTAAATTTCCTCTTTCAGGGTTCTAATCGGCATACTAAAAGGACAAATTCATCTCCTATGGGCAATGATTTGCTCCCACTGAATAGCTTAATTATTCTAGCTCACCAAAAGTTCAGGTCCAGTGTAATTAGAATACTATAAACTTCAACTGGGTATAACAAGGACAGCCATTTGTGTCTTTTTAAACAAGTTCTCAAAGTAAGTTTTCAAAACTCCAGTATTCAGAGTGAATCTGCTTGATGCCCTTACAGAAGATCTCCTGGGCTGAGAAAATTGGAGGGTGGGTTAGTGGCTTGACAGAAAATTTAGTAGACTTTATAGAGTTTATGAATTTAGTAAAATTAATTTCCAAAGGCAAAAATGAATCGATACCTTTATTTTGGTTACCAATATGGGTAAAAATTAGACCAAGAATAAGAGCAAAATAAATATCCAAATGAACATATTTTAGAGTTAATAGGATCAATGTCCTTCTGACTCTAGGATCAGGAGGGGGGCTTTTATAGTCAGCTGTATCTGTCCCAAGTGATGCTGGCAGAGTGGCCCTTTCCTGGTACACTTCCTCAGTGTACTCACAGTGTTATTGATACTGGAAGGAACCTGAGAGTTTCCTTTCGGATTTGACACAGGAGTACAACTGCTCCAGAATTCCCTCCTCTTCTTGCAGAACCACGTCTGGATTCCCAGCCCTTTGAGATTGGTGAGAGTTGTCAAGGGCAATTCCTCTATTTTTCAAATCAACTATACTTTAGTGAAAAAAAGCAATTACTCAATTTTTTTTTCTATTTTTAAATAAGGAAGGGTGAAATTCCAACCCGAGCACATTCCTTTGTCTATTGATTACAGGACAGGCATGGTTTCTTCCCTTCCCTTGTCTATTATTTCTTCAGACTGACACACAGTGTGCTGCTATTGAGTGATATCATGAGATTCTTGAAGAAACAATACAGTGCCCTTCCTAGAAGAATGTCTTCTCACCTATCATGAGGACATGCTTCCATTCTTGTAATATGGATCTGAATTATCCACTAAAACAGGTGATTATAAAGTAATCACAGTGAAAAAAACAAAACAAAACAAAACACAGTATCAGGCCTGATTTTGTGTGAATAAGCAACTTTCTGGAAACAAGATGCACTTCACTTTTCTAGGCACTCTTAAGTAAATTTCCTCTTTCAGGGTTCTAATCGGCATACTAAAAGGACAAATTCATCTCCTATGGGCAATGATTTGCTCCCACTGAATAGCTTAATTATTCTAGCTCACCAAAAGTTCAGGTCCAGTGTAATTAGAATACTATAAACTTCAACTGGGTATAACAAGGACAGCCATTTGTGTCTTTTTTTTAAACAAGTTCTCAAAGTAAGTTTTCAAAACTCCAGTATTCAGAGTGAATCTGCTTGATGCCCTTACAGAAGATCTCCCTGGGCTGAGAAAATTGGAGGGTGGGTTAGTGGCTTGACAGAAAATTTAGTAGACTTTATAGAGTTTATGAATTTAGTAAAATTAATTTCCAAAGGCAAAAATGAATCGATACCTTTATTTTGGTTACCAATATGGGTAAAAATTAGACCAAGAATAAGAGCAAAATAAATATCCAAATGAACATATTTTAGAGTTAATAGGCATTAGTTTCCACATCCTCAGTTTGAAGTTAAGACAAATTAGTTTGGTGGAGGTTATCAACCAAAGGCATATAACTGATTAATGGCAAGGCCAAGTTAGTCTCCTGTTTCTCAGGTTTCCATTATTTCCCATATACCATATGGCCCCACAAATGGTCTAGAAAGAAAAGTAATACTTTTTCTTTGTAACTTAAATCTTTGTATATTCTCTGAATAAAAATAAAGAACCAAGTCCATACATCCAATTTCATTCAAAACTACCTTACTAAACATTTCTCATGTGGAAGATTTCATGTAAAGTAAACAAGGGGCTGGAACTTTGACCACAATATATCCTCTGCCCTCAAGGAACATATACTCTAGCAGTAAGAGCGGTGTTTTTTCCTTGAATAAAATGGTTATCCAGGCTCATTCTAGTTAGTCTCTAAATTTTTTATCAAGTTTTTCCAACAGAAATTGATTTTTTTTGAGATTTGATAGCTTTTAGTAGACTATAATCCTTCCTGATAGGTAACATTATTTTTAAACAGGCCTTGTTCTTAAAACTAACCATTCCCCTTTTCCCTTGCAAGTTTGGAAGTCAATTTACAGGAGCCACACCTGAATGGATTCCTAATGATCTATTTTAACTATTATGAATTTGCCTTAAGTACTGTGATTAACCTCTCCTGCAAAAGATCTTTTTCTAAATATAGAGCCGAGCTGCTGTACCGGGAGAAACCCATTGGATGCTGATGTTCTCCTTCAGTCAAAGAGGATAGCGTTGAGGGGGATGCACTGAAGTCACACAGAGAAACTGCCAAAACCGACTCCACTATTGTATTGAGCTCTGAAATAATCCCATTCACTCTTTGAAAAAGATTAAATGAGTTTCTAAGTGAGATGGGAAATAAAAAGCTTCCCCTGATGATAAAGTTCCATATTTTTGTTTATTTATAAATTTTACAGATAAAAAGCTGTATTGGAAAGAAGACAGGCAGAAATCAAACAAGGAATATGTGTACTTTTTTAATTGAGCAGGAGCAGGAGACCAAAGCCCTCCATGATCTATACTTTTATTCGAAAAACAGGAAAACAGGAGACCAAATGAACATATTTTAGAGTTAATAGGCATTAGTTTCCACATCCTCAGTTTGAAGTTAAGACAAATTAGTTTGGTGGAGGTTATCAACCAAAGGCATATAACTGATTAATGGCAAGGCCAAGTTAGTCTCCTGTTTCTCAGGTTTCCATTATTTCCCATATACCATATGGCCCCACAAATGGTCTAGAAAGAAAAGTAATACTTTTTCTTTGTAACTTAAATCTTTGTATATTCTCTGAATAAAAATAAAGAACCAAGTCCATACATCCAATTTCATTCAAAACTACCTTACTAAACATTTCTCATGTGGAAGATTTCATGTAAAGTAAACAAGGGGCTGGAACTTTGACCACAATATATCCTCTGCCCTCAAGGAACATATACTCTAGCAGTAAGAGCGGTGTTTTTTCCTTGAATAAAATGGTTATCCAGGCTCATTCTAGTTAGTCTCTAAATTTTTTATCAAGTTTTTCCAACAGAAATTGATTTTTTTTGAGATTTGATAGCTTTTAGTAGACTATAATCCTTCCTGATAGGTAACATTATTTTTAAACAGGCCTTGTTCTTAAAACTAACCATTCCCCTTTTCCCTTGCAAGTTTGGAAGTCAATTTACAGGAGCCACACCTGAATGGATTCCTAATGATCTATTTTAACTATTATGAATTTGCCTTAAGTACTGTGATTAACCTCTCCTGCAAAAGATCTTTTTCTAAATATAGAGCCGAGCTGCTGTACCGGGAGAAACCCATTGGATGCTGATGTTCTCCTTCAGTCAAAGAGGATAGCGTTGAGGGGGATGCACTGAAGTCACACAGAGAAACTGCCAAAACCGACTCCACTATTGTATTGAGCTCTGAAATAATCCCATTCACTCTTTGAAAAAGATTAAATGAGTTTCTAAGTGAGATGGGAAATAAAAAGCTTCCCCTGATGATAAAGTTCCATATTTTTGTTTATTTATAAATTTTACAGATAAAAAGCTGTATTGGAAAGAAGACAGGCAGAAATCAAACAAGGAATATGTGTACTTTTAATTCCATCACTAACTTATTGAGCAGGAGCAGGAGACCAAAGCCCTCCATGATCTATAATACATATGTGTCCTATGTCAAAAAACAGCCAAAGAACAACAGAAGTAATTAAGGACAGTGATTTTTATGCTGGAGTCGTCACAGGAGAGTATTTAGATTGTAAAGCTTAAGAATGTGAAAATCAAGAGGGTACAATGACAGCAGAGCTTGAAAATTGAAAGGCTGAGTATAAGCAAGCTCAGGACAGAGCTGACCCTTCTTACTCACAAACTTCAAATCATGTGTCGAGACCTATTTGTGCCATTTGGAACTTAGAGTCCAACAACTCTCAGACTCCACGTGTGGCCTAAAAACATCTGGCATGAAATTTCCACTGCTCTGGATCAGATTGTCTAATGCTGAATTGCACAGTCGGTGTCTCAAATTAGTCCAGGACCAATGTCACAATGGTGCTTTATCTCCTGTGCAGCCAACTCAGTGCAGCTGTTTTTCCTTCCACTGCCATGAGATTTCTCATGTCAGGATTGCCTCAGAAGTGCCAGTCCTGTCTCGCCCATACAAAGTAGAAGGACTGGGAGTCAGACGTTCAATCATGTAGTTGCGTATTTATTGAGCACCTGTAACCGACATGTGTAATGCAGGACACTGTGAAAGCACGATAAATGAGACCCATCCAAGTCGCTGCCATTCATAGTAGTAATGATTCCACATACAGGATTCCAGGATGTATCTTTCCCCAAATATTCTGTTCCAATGTCAGACATGTCCTGCCTCCTAATTCATTAAATAGAGTCACTGTGTGTGCATACTCAGTCGCTCAGTCTTGTCTGACTTTTTGCAGCGTTATGCATTATAGTTTGTCAGGTTCCTATGTCCACAAGGTTTCCCAGGCGAAAATACTCCAGTGGGTTGCCATTTTCTCTTCCAAGGAATCTTCCCAACTCAAGGATTAAACCCATGTCTCCTGCATCTCCTGCATTGGCAGGTGGATTCTTTAACACTGAGGCAGTTAGGAAACAGAGTCACTGCATAACTCTTAAAGAATTGTAAAAGTAGAGCTGTTGGAATTTCAGTGTGTTGGAGAAGAATTCTTGTACTTTTAAAGGTAAGATAGTATGGAACTGAAAAGGCCTCGATGATAAAAGACAACTAAGAATCATGAAATTTCAGATGATGTTAAATAAATTTCTTTATAGTCTGTTGGACCAAATGAATTAGAAAACATGTAATAAGGTCAACTTACTGCACAAATGGGGATGCCCTTTATATCACAGCTAAGTCAGTGGCACTCTTGAAGCTGCACAGTGCACAGCATGCATGGACTATATGCAGAGGGTCTTTATGGATATGAACAATACTTTATGAACTATTGGTCACTTTTGGACCTGCATCCCTTACCATCTAATGTTCTCCAAGCATTTTTCTTGTTGCCACTGCCTATCACAGAGCCAGGCCCAAAAGGATGTGAGATATGAAAATCTTTCTTCTCGTCGCCTCATATCATAGGAACAAGGTACCTTTAATATGGAAGCCCAGCATGCAGAAGCCTTGCTATATGTCAGAGTCTTTACTAAGTATTTCATCTTTAATATTTAATACTCAGAACCATAAAGCAATCATTATTAATATCCCCATTTTATAAAGAGAAAATTTGTCCAAGGCAACATAGCTTGTAAGCAAAGCCTGAACTAAAAACCAAGACAAGCCTGCTCCAAAGTCTGGCTTCATAATACTCATCCTTTACTGCCTCCTGCTTCCTCTTCATTCAATGATTTGATCACTAGTAAATATTAATTGTATGTCTATTATATGCCAGGCACTGTTCTACAGTGAATAAGACAGAAGTGCCTGTCCTTGGGGACCTACATTATAATGGTTTAAACCAACAATAAATCAGTAAATAAGCATTAAAAAAGATAATTTCTTGGGACTTTCCTGGTGGTCCAGCAGGTAAAGAATCCACCTTGCAATGCAGGGAGCACCGGTTTGATCCCTGGCCCAGGAGGATACCACACGCTGAGGAGCAGCTGGGCCAGTGTGCCCAATTGTGAGCCAGTGTGTGCTCTGCAACAGGAGAGGCCACTGTGAGGGAAGGCCCACACATGCCAAAGAATAAAGATGGATAAAAATATTAAAAAATTAAAAAAATATCTCAAGTAGTGGAAAGCCCCATGAACAGAATACAATGGGTAACAAACCACAGAAAGGCTAGAGAAGTAGGGTAGGGAATCCTACTTAATGGAGGTGGTCACCAAAGGATGATGATTAAGTGTGAGCTGCGTGAAAAGCAAGAGACAGGCTTTCACAAATATGGTGCTTTTGTGTGAGCTTAGTCGCTTCAGTCATGTCCGACTCTTTGTGACACTATAGGCTGTAGCCCATCAGGTTCCTCTGTCCATGGGTTTTTCCAGGCAAGAATGCTGGAGTGGGTTGCCATGCCCTCCTCCAGGAGATCTGCCTGACCCAGGGATTGAATCCAAAGCTCCTGCATTGCAGATGGGTTCTTTACCCCTGAGCTACTGTGGAAACCCTCACAAATATGATAGGAAATAACCATAAAAGTTCAAAGGTTATGGCATAAGAAACATGCTGGCATGTTTAGCAAAAGTAAGAAGGTCATGTGGCCAGTATGTAAGCAACAGAAAGGGCAATGCAAATAAGATCATTGGGGTAGGAAGAGACAAATTGTGGGGGCCTAGAGAAAGGTGTTTGGATTTTTTCTTAAATACAATGAAAAGTTAATGGGTGGTTTTAAGTAGAAGATATATATGATATAACTTACAAAGAATAAAAAATCGTCTTGATCTTAACATGGAATGAATTATAAGTGAGCAAGAGTGGTAACAGAGAACCAATTAGAAGGCTACTGCAGTCCCACAGTAACAGACAAAGGGGATTTGATGGAGGACACTAAGGTGAGTACAGTCAGAAGTAGTCTGAATTCAATGGCACAACTATCAAAAGTTGAGGATGGCTTGGACATGGAAAATGAAGAAAAGGGAAGGATTAAGGACATCTCCAGGGTTTTGCTCTGAGCAGTCAGGTGGACGTGATGCCTTTTGCTGATGCAGGAAAGGGGGTGGAAGTCTTGGTTTGGACAGATGTTTGGAAAAACAATCATTTGTTCTTGCTCTGGTTTAAGCTTGAGATGCCTTAAAGACAATTAGCTCACCTCTGCCATGTACTAAATTTTTGAATCTGAGCAGGACATTTTTGTCTCATTTTCAGTTTACAAATCTATACAATGATACCAGCCTCAAAGCATTTTTGTATTTTTCTATAGATTAAATGAATATATGCTAAGCATGTCAGTTGATTGTATTCTTATAAGGAAATGCTTAAAACATGGTGACTTAGAGATGCTTTATTGGCATCATTGTCCAGTAGAAAAAGCCTGAACTTTGGCCTTAAATAGACCTTATTTTTAAATCCCAGCTCTGCCAATCAACCTTCAGAAAGCTATTGAACCTCTACTTCCCATCTGTAATACGAAACAGAAAATAATACCTACCTCTTGGTGGCATAATGAGGATTAGAATGACAGATGTATAGTATAATTCATTGCCTAACTCACACAGCTAGAATATAGTACAGGTCAGAGCACAGGTTCCAAATTCAAGCCCTTAGACTCAAAGTTCAGTGCTCTTCCTAAAATAGTCTGTCACTCAATAAGCACTAGCCAAGCAATCTTGGTCTCCTTCAATGAGATGAATAAAACCTCCCTTAGAATTCAGTACACTCCACTCCTCCCAGATCATAAGTCCACAGTCCTTAACATCTATGATCGAACGGCTTCACAATGCTCTGGCACTCAAAATAGCTTCCTTGGGAGGAAGAAACATCCTCCTGGCTTCTCCACTGGGATTGTACAGGTGAATAACAAAAATTTTTAACTGTACTGAGTAATTAGCTAGCAGGAACAGAGACAAAGTTGAATTTCTGTACTTACTCATAAGGTGTGCCTTCTCATGTATCCTACCTATATTTTAGGGTTAAAAAATTTTGGAGTCTTTAGATAAAAATTTAACTATATATTTGACCCATCTCTGTCTTGATATTAAAAATTTGTGAGGGAACGGAGTGATGGCCTGGAGGGATGGGATGGGGAGGACTGGGAGGGGGGTGGTGGAGGGAGGGGGCCAGGGATATAGATATACATATCACTAATCTGGGATTATACATATCTGTAAACAATAAGAATCTATAAAAATAAAAAGTAAAATTAAAAATTTGTGAGAAAAGAATGGTTATTATGAATAAAGACTGTGATTTCTTCAGTGAAAATTCTTCAAGTTCCTCAGATGCAAGATGTTTATATGGAGTATAGATGATGATTCTCCTACTATTAACTATATTCTATCCCCAAAGCACTTAGTAATGTGTCTGAATACATTACTAACCCTGGATATTGTATTTTATATTTACATTTCCAAGGTTTTATTGCTATATGAATATTATTCAAATAGTTTTCTCTAGCCAAGTTCTGTGTGTTTACTTTGAATAACAGACCTTCCCTTGAAACAAATACTGTTAAAATGGCTCCAACACAAGGAAATGAAAAGAAGTGTGATGAAGCTGACTGGTTATACACATATACACTCAGCGTGAAATGAAATATGAGAAAGAAATAGAAAACTTTCAAAGAAAATGTTTGAGTGTTAGATGCAATAAAGCAGGGAATCAGAAACAAATTCTCTCTGAATTAAACTAGACTACATTTATGCTCTTACTAGAAACTAAATCCATCTGATAGACCCCTTGTGTGGTTTCAAAAGAAATAAGTTTTACCCTCAAGGAGCTTATAGACTAGCCAAAAAAGCTGTGCACACACACATATGCACGCAAGGCCATAAGTACACACACACAAACACTTTGCTACAGGTTTCAACAAGAAAAACTTAGTTTAGGCTTGTTGTTATTGTTTAGTCACTAAGGGGCTTCTCCCACTGGGATTGTACAGGTGAATAACAAAAATTTTTAACTGTACTGAGTAATTAGCTAGCAGGAACAGAGACAAAGTTGAATTTCTGTACTTACTCATAAGGTGTGCCTTCTCATGTATCCTACCTATATTTTAGGGTTAAAAAATTTTGGAGTCTTTAGATAAAAATTTAACTATATATTTGACCCATCTCTGTCTTGATATTAAAAATTTGTGAGGGAACGGAGTGATGGCCTGGAGGGATGGGATGGGGAGGACTGGGAGGGGGGTGGTGGAGGGAGGGGGCCAGGGATATAGATATACATATCACTAATCTGGGATTATACATATCTGTAAACAATAAGAATCTATAAAAATAAAAAGTAAAATTAAAAATTTGTGAGAAAAGAATGGTTATTATGAATAAAGACTGTGATTTCTTCAGTGAAAATTCTTCAAGTTCCTCAGATGCAAGATGTTTATATGGAGTATAGATGATGATTCTCCTACTATTAACTATATTCTATCCCCAAAGCACTTAGTAATGTGTCTGAATACATTACTAACCCTGGATATTGTATTTTATATTTACATTTCCAAGGTTTTATTGCTATATGAATATTATTCAAATAGTTTTCTCTAGCCAAGTTCTGTGTGTTTACTTTGAATAACAGACCTTCCCTTGAAACAAATACTGTTAAAATGGCTCCAACACAAGGAAATGAAAAGAAGTGTGATGAAGCTGACTGGTTATACACATATACACTCAGCGTGAAATGAAATATGAGAAAGAAATAGAAAACTTTCAAAGAAAATGTTTGAGTGTTAGATGCAATAAAGCAGGGAATCAGAAACAAATTCTCTCTGAATTAAACTAGACTACATTTATGCTCTTACTAGAAACTAAATCCATCTGATAGACCCCTTGTGTGGTTTCAAAAGAAATAAGTTTTACCCTCAAGGAGCTTATAGACTAGCCAAAAAAGCTGTGCACACACACATATGCACGCAAGGCCATAAGTACACACACACAAACACTTAAAATACTTACAAAGCAATACAGGAAAGTATGTAAACCATACAAGAAAAACACTTAGTTTAGGCTTGTTGTTATTGTTTAGTCACTAAGTTGTGTCTGATTCTTTTGAGACCCTATGAGCTATAGACCATCAGGCTCCTCTGTCCATGGCATTTTCCAGGCAAGAATACTGGAGCAGGTTGCCATCACCTTCTTTGAGGAACCTTCCTGACCCAGGGATCTAACCCACATTTCTTGCATTGGCAGGCATACTCTTTACCACTAAGCCACCAGGGAAGCCTAGTTTAGGGTTAGCTTTGTAATAAAACCCAGAAAGTAACTTGTTTTATATATAACTGGCACAAGTGCCTGATCTGGGTATTTGTCACCACATTTGGGGCTTCCTGGTGGCTCAGCAGTAAAGAATCTATGGCGCCCCAAGGATGAGAAAAGACAAAGCAAACAAGGAGGGTCTTGGAATGCAAGAAGAGATAAACCAAATCCTTATTGTTCTTCCCTCCCCCATGCTGTAATTATCACTCTATCGTATCCAGTACACCGTCCGATCAGCAATGATCCTTAAGACCCCTATGGCACTTCTTGGACCCTAACTATAAAATGGATCAAAGACTCCTGCTTAATGTCAGTTCTCCCTTGAGTCAGCTCGCTGTTCTAACAGTGTCTCCCACTTTAACAACGTGAGTTCTTACTTAAGCTGTCTGGCTGTACTGGAAATGACTTTGCCTTCCCCTACTCTAATAAACTTTACTTTCCTCTTATTCTGCCTCCTGTCTGGAAATTGTTTTCCCACCCACACATGGACCTTAACAGAATTTGCGTGCCAATGCACTAGACATATGAAACACGGGTTTGATCCCTGGGTCAGTAAGATCCCCCAGAAAATGAAATAGTATTCTTGCCAGGAAAATGCTATGGACAGGAGAGCTTGGCAAGCTACAGTTTATGGGGCCACAAAGAGTTGGACATGACTTTAGTGGAAACTTAAATACATATGTAAACCAAAACAAGAAGAAAAAACAACTTAGTTTGCACACACACATATGCACGCAAGGCCATAAGTACACACACACAAACACTTAAAATACTTACAAAGCAATACAGGAAAGTATGTAAACCATACAAGAAAAACACTTAGTTTAGGCTTGTTGTTATTGTTTAGTCACTAAGTTGTGTCTGATTCTTTTGAGACCCTATGAGCTATAGACCATCAGGCTCCTCTGTCCATGGCATTTTCCAGGCAAGAATACTGGAGCAGGTTGCCATCACCTTCTTTGAGGAACCTTCCTGACCCAGGGATCTAACCCACATTTCTTGCATTGGCAGGCATACTCTTTACCACTAAGCCACCAGGGAAGCCTAGTTTAGGGTTAGCTTTGTAATAAAACCCAGAAAGTAACTTGTTTTATATATAACTGGCACAAGTGCCTGATCTGGGTATTTGTCACCACATTTGGGGCTTCCTGGTGGCTCAGCAGTAAAGAATCTATGGCGCCCCAAGGATGAGAAAAGACAAAGCAAACAAGGAGGGTCTTGGAATGCAAGAAGAGATAAACCAAATCCTTATTGTTCTTCCCTCCCCCATGCTGTAATTATCACTCTATCGTATCCAGTACACCGTCCGATCAGCAATGATCCTTAAGACCCCTATGGCACTTCTTGGACCCTAACTATAAAATGGATCAAAGACTCCTGCTTAATGTCAGTTCTCCCTTGAGTCAGCTCGCTGTTCTAACAGTGTCTCCCACTTTAACAACGTGAGTTCTTACTTAAGCTGTCTGGCTGTACTGGAAATGACTTTGCCTTCCCCTACTCTAATAAACTTTACTTTCCTCTTATTCTGCCTCCTGTCTGGAAATTGTTTTCCCACCCACACATGGACCTTAACAGAATTTGCGTGCCAATGCACTAGACATATGAAACACGGGTTTGATCCCTGGGTCAGTAAGATCCCCCAGAAAATGAAATAGTATTCTTGCCAGGAAAATGCTATGGACAGGAGAGCTTGGCAAGCTACAGTTTATGGGGCCACAAAAGAGTTGGACATGACTTTAGTGACTAAACAACAATACCACATTTGACTTATTTATTCTTATGAACTAACTTACATTTCTTTGGGATAGTCAAAGCTATATTGGTGTGAAGCCCTCAGATCAATGTAATGTCATCATTCTACCTCTTAGATTCTCTGTCCTTTTGTCCTGATGCCCTGTTGTGATGCATTAGTGGCCAAGCTGTCAAGAATTCCTGCTGTTTAGTCAAACTAATTGAAGAGGCCACAGGTGATTTCCTACAGAAATATTTGAGGCTCTTTAAGTTCATGTTATATAACACCAATCCATTATTCTTGCCAGGAAAATCCCATGGACAGAAGAGCCTGGCAGGCTACAGTCCATGGGGTTATAATCAGTCAGACACAACTGAAGCAACTTAACACACACACACACACACACACACACATATATCACCAAATAGCCTAAGAGAATGATATTCCTTTGGAAATCCCAGTATCTCAGAGGAAAATCAGAATTTTAGAATCAATAGTGTAACAATCAATATGGGCACTTAGTCTTCCTAAAGGGGAGTCATGGGGCACTGGACCACACTACTGGGGTCAATCTGATGACACAGCTAAGATAGGGAATGAAGGGCTCTGGTACTGTCCATAAGAAGCCGGGTGAACTTGTGAAGGTTGCCTCTCTTTGGATTCTCTGTGCCACACTGACTGCAGGACTGCAAAAGACCAATCTCTTTCTTATCTTCAATGGAGAGTCACACAAGTGATTCCATCAAACTTGGAATGTTTCTAGGGTACTGGAAGAGGCCAGAGAAAAGGCCAGTTCCCCAGATTAAGACCCATGGAGATCAGCAAGTGAATGAGCCCCTTGTGACTAGGAATTCACAAGAGATTTATACCTTCATCTAAGAACCACTCAATACCTGATGATTTCTTTTGATTTGGCTTTAACCAGGAAATAAAATTCTCCTTGAACAACTTGATATGTTTGGGTAAGACTCCAAGAAACATATGGGATATAAATGCATACTGTCTGGGCCTAACAAAAGATTTCCTGAGCTTCTTGCAAACTGGGCACACACTTCTGATATCTTCTGTTACCTATGATAAACCCAGCCCATAAATCAAGTATATCACATATAAGAAGTATCACACAAATGATACTGAAAAAAATCATATAACTACATGAATAATTGTGTTTATAAATTTAGGCTTAACAGTTATAGAGAAATCTAAAAGATGCCAAATGTCTACAGAGAAGAAGTTATATTATAGAAGATGAATTATCCATTATTCCCCTGGAATAACTCATTGTCTACAAGCTAATACTCCACTAAACCTAGGCAGGCATTTTCTGTAAGTTTCCACCTGATGCCCTCATATATTTGCATGCTACTTTGGGGAACATTTCTTAATCTGTATGTGTGAGTGTTAAGTCACTGCAGTCATGTCTAACTTTTTGTGATCCTATGGACTGTAGCCCACCAGGCTCCTCTGTCCACGGGATTCTCTAGGCAAGAATACTGGAGTGGGCTGCTTTGCCCTCTTCTAGGGAATCTTTCCCCTACCCCCAGGGATTGGAGTCACACCTCATATGCCTTCTGCATTAACTGGTGGCTGCATTAGCTGCATTAGCACCACCTGGGAAGCTTCCTTAATCTGAGAGTTTCATAATATATAAAGCCAAAATTGGAGCTTTGTGACTGAGAATAGGGCTGAGTAAGTGATTAAGATACATTTTAAGATTAAAATGAGGAAGGCCAGAGTTCTTCTGGCTCTGCCTTTGATCCCATTTAAGAAATCATATTTATTGTTCTATTTGGTTTGAAGCCGGGTGAACTTGTGAAGGTTGCCTCTCTTTGGATTCTCTGTGCCACACTGACTGCAGGACTGCAAAAGACCAATCCTTTCTTATCTTCAATGGAGAGTCACACAAGTGATTCCATCAAACTTGGAATGTTTCTAGGGTACTGGAAGAGGCCAGAGAAAAGGCCAGTTCCCCAGATTAAGACCCATGGAGATCAGCAAGTGAATGAGCCCCTTGTGACTAGGAATTCACAAGAGATTTATACCTTCATCTAAGAACCACTCAATACCTGATGATTTCTTTTGATTTGGCTTTAACCAGGAAATAAAATTCTCCTTGAACAACTTGATATGTTTGGGTAAGACTCCAAGAAACATATGGGATATAAATGCATACTGTCTGGGCCTAACAAAAGATTTCCTGAGCTTCTTGCAAACTGGGCACACACTTCTGATATCTTCTGTTACCTATGATAAACCCAGCCCATAAATCAAGTATATCACATATAAGAAGTATCACACAAATGATACTGAAAAATATCATATAACTACATGAATAATTGTGTTTATAAATTTAGGCTTAACAGTTATAGAGAAATCTAAAAGATGCCAAATGTCTACAGAGAAGAAGTTATATTATAGAAGATGAATTATCCATTATTCCCCTGGAATAACTCATTGTCTACAAGCTAATACTCCACTAAACCTAGGCAGGCATTTTCTGTAAGTTTCCACCTGATGCCCTCATATATTTGCATGCTACTTTGGGGAACATTTCTTAATCTGTATGTGTGAGTGTTAAGTCACTGCAGTCATGTCTAACTTTTTGTGATCCTATGGACTGTAGCCCACCAGGCTCCTCTGTCCACGGGATTCTCTAGGCAAGAATACTGGAGTGGGCTGCTTTGCCCTCTTCTAGGGAATCTTTCCCCTACCCCCAGGGATTGGAGTCACACCTCATATGCCTTCTGCATTAACTGGTGGCTGCATTAGCTGCATTAGCACCACCTGGGAAGCTTCCTTAATCTGAGAGTTTCATAATATATAAAGCCAAAATTGGAGCTTTGTGACTGAGAATAGGGCTGAGTAAGTGATTAAGATACATTTTAAGATTAAAATGAGGAAGGCCAGAGTTCTTCTGGCTCTGCCTTTGATCCCATTTAAGAAATCATATTTATTGTTCTATTTGGTTTGTTAAATAATTACTTACATATTGTGCCAGGTTCTGTGCTAGGTACAGGAGACAAGAAAGTGACTAAGATAGGAACTCACTCTTGAGATAAAGGTAAAACTGGCCGTATATGCACAGCAAAGTTCACACAGTCAACTTCTGTCTCATTCCCTGACTCTGTAGCTCTCCCCACAGTTGACTCAGATCTGTCTACTGTCACTGCTTCTTTTGTTCTCGGGATCAATTCTGACTAAATGTGTACATTTAGTGACTGGTCATCAGTCTTCCTGGACTGGAGTCACAATTTGCCTTCTGATATTAAGCTGAAGCTCCAATACTTTGGCCATCTGATGCGAAGAGATGACTCGTCAGAAAAGACCCTGATGATGGGAAAAATAGAAGGCAGAAGGAGAAGGGAGGATGAGATGGTTGGATGGCATTGCTGACCCAATGGACATGAGTTTGAGCAATCAGTAGATGGTGAAGAATAGGGAAGCCTGGTATGCTGCAGTCCATAGAGTCACAAAAAGTCAGACATGACTGAGTGACTATAATGAACTGAACTGAACTAATAATAGGTAGGGACTAGATTCAGTGCTTTCCAAATATTACTTTCTTGAATCCTCACAATAACCCAGCAAAGTATTATTCAACCCATTTTACAAAAGCAGAAACTGAGGATCTGAAGAGTGATATATCTTTCTCCAAATCACACTGTCAAGCAAGTGCTGAAAAAAAAGGATTTGGCCCTGAACTAAACCTCAAAAATCAATTCTACAAGAAGCTTGAGGTTGGAATGCAAAGCCTAGCACCAGATCCACTTTCAGTTTTCACCAATGATTACTCCTCTTTCCTTACTTCATGTTCATCCAAGTATTAATACTTCATATTCCCCATGACTGTCAACCATCTCTTACACCTCCCCAAGCCACCATAACCAACTATTTGATTGATCAAGCCATACCACTAGAAGGTCTTGGCCTTTCTAGAAAGCAGCTCCCACAGTGCCTATCCCTGTTGGTGAGGATATCAGTGCCAGGTCCCTATCCCACTCCAACTGGCTAACTGGCTATGGTTGGTCAACCATTATCATACAGTTTTCAGGGGGCACAGCTTTTAAGATAACACTTGTACTTCTCTCCTCCTTTATAGCTGCTGTGCAAAATGAAAAGTACAAAGGGGAAACTGGTCTGTATTTATAAAGTGCCAAAATGGACATGAAGTAGCAACCATAATCTCCCCATTTTTTCCCCTAAGAATAAAGCCAGACTTGAGGCTTTGTGAAGATTCTGGACTTCCCATATTATTTTGATTAAGATGCAATTCTACATTTGGAAGCAAAAATAATTATTTCAATATATTCAGTTCTTCCTTCTTTCCTTTCCTCCCCATGATCCCTTTCCAAATGAAAGACTGTATAGCTCCAATCTTGGCCATGCGAAGAGATGACTCGTCAGAAAAGACCCTGATGATGGGAAAAATAGAAGGCAGAAGGAGAAGGGAGGATGAGATGGTTGGATGGCATTGCTGACCCAATGGACATGAGTTTGAGCAATCAGTAGATGGTGAAGAATGGGGAAGCCTGGAGTGCTGCAGTCCATAGAGTCACAAAAAGTCAGACATGACTGAGTGACTATAATGAACTGAACTGAACTAATAATAGGTAGGGACTAGATTCAGTGCTTTCCAAATATTACTTTCTTGAATCCTCACAATAACCCAGCAAAGTATTATTCAACCCATTTTACAAAAGCAGAAACTGAGGATCTGAAGAGTGATATATCTTTCTCCAAATCACACTGTCAAGCAAGTGCTGAAAAAAAAGGATTTGGCCCTGAACTAAACCTCAAAAATCAATTCTACAAGAAGCTTGAGGTTGGAATGCAAAGCCTAGCACCAGATCCACTTTCAGTTTTCACCAATGATTACTCCTCTTTCCTTACTTCATGTTCATCCAAGTATTAATACTTCATATTCCCCATGACTGTCAACCATCTCTTACACCTCCCCAAGCCACCATAACCAACTATTTGATTGATCAAGCCATACCACTAGAAGGTCTTGGCCTTTCTAGAAAGCAGCTCCCACAGTGCCTATCCCTGTTGGTGAGGATATCAGTGCCAGGTCCCTATCCCACTCCAACTGGCTAACTGGCTATGGTTGGTCAACCATTATCATACAGTTTTCAGGGGGCACAGCTTTTAAGATAACACTTGTACTTCTCTCCTCCTTTATAGCTGCTGTGCAAAATGAAAAGTACAAAGGGGAAACTGGTCTGTATTTATAAAGTGCCAAAATGGACATGAAGTAGCAACCATAATCTCCCCATTTTTTCCCCTAAGAATAAAGCCAGACTTGAGGCTTTGTGAAGATTCTGGACTTCCCATATTATTTTGATTAAGATGCAATTCTACATTTGGAAGCAAAAATAATTATTTCAATATATTCAGTTCTTCCTTCTTCCTTTCCTCCCCCATGCCCTTTCCAAAATAGCAATCAAAATAACAATATCACAAACATAGAACAAAGAATAACCCATGATCTGAAATAATTCTAACTTGGGTTAGTGATCTCACAAATGAAATCTATTGAATATTCTTGTAGGTATTAGATAGGTCCATGATTATTTCTTGTATCATTTACATTTAAAAAGCTCCTTTTGCTTAAATGTTCTTAAGAGCTTTGTGGATGTCAGCATTTATTAAGTCCATTTTATAGGACAAAAAAAATATCAAATGCTCAGAGAGGTTAAGGCATTTCAAAGAGTCACATAGTGATATGTTGGAAGTACTATATTGAGGTCTCAAGAAGCCTTGATTCTAAAGCAGTATTCTATCCAATCAACCACACTATTTCTCATTAAGATGCACCTCTCATTAAAATGAGGCATAATCATTAAAAATCCTTTAGCTTTCTAACATTAACTACCTTTGTGCATCTCAGGTCTAATGCTACACAAAGGCTCAGAAGTGAATTAGACATTTTATTTAAGTGCTACTTAACTAAAAGTTAAAAAGTATAATTTTCTATTGCAGAATAAGAACCAGAGAGACTAATTTGGTGGAGTACTTAAATTTTACAAAGCCTGAGTCTCAATTTTCAAAAAATATTGTACATTTATTTATTGAAGTGAGTGAAACATTTGCTATAAAACTATTCAATGGAAAGTTTTTTAACAAAGCATAATTTACTTTTCATTTGCTGAACAATGGAAGTAGAAGGAAATCTTCTCCAAGGTATTAAAATCATGTACAGTTTCATATTTGACTAAAAAATTATTTCCCCAGCCTGTTTTCTCAACACTAAGGATATGCAGAAAAGTATCACCCGCATTCATCATGAAAATTACAGAAAAATGACTGAAACCACTGAGAACATTATTAAATAAAACATATACTTATTATCTCTCTTTTTGTCTCTGTCTTTTATTCTATGGTTTACAGAACACTGACTTTTCCCTACCAGCTCTCCTACTGAGAAATTATATTTCACTCTACTCCCAAAGGTGGGAAGTCAAAGAACTCCCCACTCCAACTTCATATGGGGCATTTGAGGATGAAATCCACACCTGGACTGTGAATTCAGGTTCTCAACCACCTGCTGGGAGTGCACCCTTCAATTTAAGCATGGTAAATGGGGCAGTGGGAGGCCTTCTCTTCCCCCACCAGATGGTAAGCAGAATTAGAGGTTCTTTGTTCCAGGTGCATTGAGTTTCAAAATGAGAATGGAGCCCATTTCTCCTTATCTGATTATGCATGAACACAGCATTTCAACCCTGGAGGCTAAGGCAATGAATATGCACCCTGATACATTCAATGGCATCATATGGAATGAGGGAAAAAAAACCAAATGTGTTCTTGTTGCCAACTATTGATATTCAGATACAGAACCTGTGAGCTGAGTTTGACACCTTAGGCGCTTGTCAACATATATTCCAGGAAATCCTAAAAGATCCCAGTTCCTAGTCAATGCAAGTGTAAATGTTTTGGGGGCATGTAACAGGAAGTCTTAGAATCAAAGCAATATCTCATGTAACTAAAATCTTCTTTTCTGATGGAGTACAATAAAGCAAACATTAAGAACATACTCTTGTGTGTCTGTGTGTGTGCACGTTTGTGGAGAACTTAGTTACATGGGGTATGCTGTTATCTTGAAGGGTCATGGGCAGCCACAGAAGCTTACTACTGACTTCAGCAAGCGTAGGTTTTCAATGTGGACTCTCAGGGGTCACACACAGGATCAAGATAGCACAAGTGGGGTGGTTGTTTAAGGGGAAACAGGTGAAAAAAATTTGCTTATAAAACTATTCAATGGAAAGTTTTTTAACAAAGCATAATTTACTTTTCATTTGCTGAACAATGGAAGTAGAAGGAAATCTTCTCCAAGGTATTAAAATCATGTACAGTTTCATATTTGACTAAAAAATTATTTCCCCAGCCTGTTTTCTCAACACTAAGGATATGCAGAAAAGTATCACCCGCATTCATCATGAAAATTACAGAAAAATGACTGAAACCACTGAGAACATTATTAAATAAAACATATACTTATTATCTCTCTTTTTGTCTCTGTCTTTTATTCTATGGTTTACAGAACACTGACTTTTCCCTACCAGCTCTCCTACTGAGAAATTATATTTCACTCTACTCCCAAAGGTGGGAAGTCAAAGAACTCCCCACTCCAACTTCATATGGGGCATTTGAGGATGAAATCCACACCTGGACTGTGAATTCAGGTTCTCAACCACCTGCTGGGAGTGCACCCTTCAATTTAAGCATGGTAAATGGGGCAGTGGGAGGCCTTCTCTTCCCCCACCAGATGGTAAGCAGAATTAGAGGTTCTTTG
This sequence comes from Tragulus kanchil, assembly GCA_022376925.1. Taxonomy (NCBI): domain Eukaryota; kingdom Metazoa; phylum Chordata; class Mammalia; order Artiodactyla; family Tragulidae; genus Tragulus; species Tragulus kanchil. The sequence continues at coordinate 50,755,507 of JAIOJX010000032.1, forward strand.
TTCCAGGTGCATTGAGTTTCAAAATGAGAATGGAGCCCATTTCTCCTTATCTGATTATGCATGAACACAGCATTTCAACCCTGGAGGCTAAGGCAATGAATATGCACCCTGATACATTCAATGGCATCATATGGAATGAGGGAAAAAAAACCAAATGTGTTCTTGTTGCCAACTATTGATATTCAGATACAGAACCTGTGAGCTGAGTTTGACACCTTAGGCGCTTGTCAACATATATTCCAGGAAATCCTAAAAGATCCCAGTTCCTAGTCAATGCAAGTGTAAATGTTTTGGGGGCATGTAACAGGAAGTCTTAGAATCAAAGCAATATCTCATGTAACTAAAATCTTCTTTTCTGATGGAGTACAATAAAGCAAACATTAAGAACATACTCTTGTGTGTCTGTGTGTGTGCACGTTTGTGGAGAACTTAGTTACATGGGGTATGCTGTTATCTTGAAGGGTCATGGGCAGCCACAGAAGCTTACTACTGACTTCAGCAAGCGTAGGTTTTCAATGTGGACTCTCAGGGGTCACACACAGGATCAAGATAGCACAAGTGGGGTGGTTGTTTAAGGGGAAACAGGATGGGGTCAGGTCCCAGAGAACAGACAGACTCAATAGGAACCAGAGTGAACTCTCAAGGCTGTTTTCAGCAGTAGACAACAATGAAGACATTCACAGGAGTGTGGGGTGCCATTAGACTCTAGGCTCCCTGAGCAAGGACTAATATTTTGTCCATTACTGCTTTCTCATCAATAGAGCAAGCATACAGTAAATGTTTTGTCCTGTGAATGAATGAATGAATGAAAAACAAGGCATTGGGCTTCCCTGGTGGTCCAGTGGGTAAGGACACCGCCTTGCAGTGCAAGGGGAGCCAGTTCGATTCCTGGCCTGGGAAGATCCCACTTGCCGTGGAGCGACTGGACCGATGTGTCCAATTACCAAGCTGGAGCTCTGGAGCGCATGCGCCCAGAGCCAGTGCTCTGCGACAACAGAGGCCACCGCGATGGGAGGCCCACACAGGCCAAAGAACAAAGATGGATGAAAATAGACAAATGAAAGACCAATAGAAGTGGTCCGCCTGCTCCCCTCCCTCCCCACCATGCCCCCCCCCAAGAAAAATTAAAAATTAAAAAAAAAAAAAACAAAACACAAGGCATTGAACAGATCCAACTAAAGATCCAAGAATAGGCAGCAGGGCTCAGGTCAAAAGTATTTCTCTTCAGAAATTGGTGGTGTCAGGAAACTGGGACACATAGGAGTTGGAAGACACAAAATGGGAATCAGTGATTGCAACTGGAATAAATGGATTCAGTCATTCAGAGTAGCAGAAGAATTCAGATCTTGTAATCAGCATATACTGTCAGAAAATTAGTAAACAGGGTGACATAATGTTAAGACCCTGAACTGGTGAGGGAAGAGATTAGTACATGGACCTTGGTGCATAGCTGGAGAAGAAGAAAGAGACAGATTTTGGGCTTTTCCTTATTTACTTTTTTATTCAATCCCCAACTAGTTATTGAATGTCTCTTTTATACTAGCCACTTGGATATTGGGAAGGCAAAAAGTTTATTCCATTTGGAAGAATATTCATCCACAAGGAGAATATGGATGAACAAGTATTAATAGACATTTCTTCCAGAATCAGGAAAGGAGGTCAGGGATGTTAGCAGTAGCCATCAGTACAATTCACTGGTGGGGGGTGGAGTGGGCACAAGTGTCCTTTCAGTGTGCAGGTCACTACCAACTAATTCTTCCCGTTCCATATGTGTACTATGTTCAGTCCCTGGGGAATCAGAAGTGTCTCTCTCAGTCAAGATCAATTACAGCTCCAGGTCCAGAGAAGTAGCCAAATCAGGCAGGAAGCAGAGGATAATAGTGCAGAGACAATTTATCTTCCTATGAAGTTCCTATTGAACTTCTCACAGAAGTTCTACTTCTAGCAAGTTTTAGTAATTTTTAAGAGTAGAAAAAACATTTCTTCAGGTTATCAGATGAACAAGTTTTACTATTTCATACTAAAAATAAAATGATGGATGTAGCCTGAAAAGATAATAAGTAATGTGAAAAAAAGACTCAGCAAAGACTTGAGGTCTATCTTCAGACACTTGAAGACATGAAGTCTGTCGCATGGGAGAGAAATGAATCCTGTTCGGTGATACTGTCAAGAGGCAGAATCAGGAACACTGGGTTATATGTTCTGCCCCAGTATTAAAAATAAATTGCCAACTCAGACTTATCCATGGAAGAAATGGACTATCAAAACATGGGTTGGTTCAGGCATACAAAGTATACCTAGACTGCTCCAACCAGAAAATAATTTGAGCATTTGCTGGGTTAGTATCTATAGAAACTGACCAGCAGTCTTTAAAACTGAGAACTAGAGTCCAAAATGCCAACTCAGACCCAAGAATAGTGAGCACAATGGCAGTAATATAACATAGAGTCAGTAATATAACCCAAGTCAGGTTAATAGCTATATACGTCAAGTGATTTGTCACTGGGAGCAGGGCTCCAGTCAAAAGCTGGTCTATAGGAAGTGAGGTAGGGGTCAGGCTTTGCATAAAGAATTGCGATTCTAAGCAGGCCTGTACAGCGGTAGTGCACAAAGCTCATCAAGACAAGGTGGTAGAAAACTAGGCCTGTGTGTCACCATATTATCTTCTAATTTAGTGACTTCTAGCTATATTATGAAGACCTTGTGGTCTAAGAAGGTGTTTTATTGGAGCCTTGAGCAAGAGACAGCTGAAAAATTAAGAATCTGAGATCCCCATTTCCCATTTCAAAAACTAGCTTTTTATCTGTTTCATTTATATAAGATTTCATGGAAGAAATCCTTGACTCAAAGCAGAGTGTGTCAAAGAGTGCCCCTTCAAAGTGTGAAAACCATAGCTATATAAGTTTTAAGGCCTTCACATCTCATTCTATCTCTCCAAGAAGGAAACAACAAGAACAGAATGAAGTCCTCCTAGATGCACAGTTGGTCTACAACAACTAGGGGAGGTGCTTCAGGTATGAGAAGTCAAAGGTTAAAGAGCTAGCTCTGCTTCTCTGCTATTCCTGAAAGCCCCTATTTGAATAGATTTACATTATTCTCTTTTCTATTCTACTCCAATGTTACTGACTTATTGGCTTTAATTGCAAAGCCAAGGAAGACTAGGAAGGCAAAGGGAAATGAAATGTTGCTTTAACTAGCTATGTTCCAAATTTCAGAAGTGTTGCTACCTTCATTCTTCTCTCACTCTGGAAGTATTAAGTTCCGGAAGACCATGATCATCATATGTGGCTTGGGGAAAGGGACTTCAAGTGAGAAAAATAACAGCAGTTCTGTAGCTTATGTGCAGTCTAGGCTGGATGACAAATGCAGAACAAAACACATTAGTGCAAAGGGTAAATTAAAACTTGTTTGCTCAACCTGATTGATCAAGATGAAGAAATAGGAGGGCATGGACATCACCTCCCCCCTCAAACACATCAAACATGCATGTACAGGTGGAATAAGTCTCACTGAAAACTAATGGGAGGCTGGCAGAAAGATTCTTGTACAAGGTTGTAAGAAGATCCAATTGGAATAGAATAAGAAGCAAAGAGAAGGGTTGAGACCTGTGTCCCAGAGGAAAAGGGAGAGTACACAGGTAGAAATTCATCCTGGAAATGGGTAGCTCAAGCCACATATTGGATGCCCTAATCCTGGGGTCCAATATAAGAAAGACATGCCCCTTGGCTGGCAGAGGGGCCACTGGCATTCATAGGAGGGCCATGGGACGTCTGGACTCATTTGTGAGAGGCAAATGCACTCTGGTTTGCCCCCAGGCAGGGCAGAGACAGCAGACTGAGGTAGTTTTCCATGAACACCCTGGCAGTGCACCGCAGCTTAAGCAAGGGCTGCCCCAGCAGCAAGGACCACCAAAACCTGGGAGACAGCTCACCTATGGGACCCATAAGACCTGGGTGGCATTTTAGAATGGTGGGGTGGCTATTGCTTGCACTGGCATAGACAAGCGCATAAGAGGTGATCCATATCTCTGAAAGAGGCCAAACTGCCACAGCTCCCACCCATATAAACACCAAGAGCATGGGAAAAAGGAGTCTTAGATGCAGTGTGGGGCTTCCATTGCTGATATTTACATAGGTGGCCCATCAGACACAGTCAACACTTCTGTTTGTGGCTGGCCCACAGAAGCCCATGCCCCATCAAAGCTGACAGCCTGCACAAGTCCCTCTTGTTCCAGGACCGCTTTCTCCTGGGAGGAGAGTATCAGTGTTAGGAGAGAGGAGAGTATATACTTCAACAAAAAAAAAAAGCCAACTTTGACATGACCGTCAGGGCTTCTGCTCTCACTCTGGAAGTATTAAGTTCCGGAAGACCATGATCATCATATGTGGCTTGGGGAAAGGGACTTCAAGTGAGAAAAATAACAGCAGTTCTGTAGCTTATGTGCAGTCTAGGCTGGATGACAAATGCAGAACAAAACACATTAGTGCAAAGGGTAAATTAAAACTTGTTTGCTCAACCTGATTGATCAAGATGAAGAAATAGGAGGGCATGGACATCACCTCCCCCCTCAAACACATCAAACATGCATGTACAGGTGGAATAAGTCTCACTGAAAACTAATGGGAGGCTGGCAGAAAGATTCTTGTACAAGGTTGTAAGAAGATCCAATTGGAATAGAATAAGAAGCAAAGAGAAGGGTTGAGACCTGTGTCCCAGAGGAAAAGGGAGAGTACACAGGTAGAAATTCATCCTGGAAATGGGTAGCTCAAGCCACATATTGGATGCCCTAATCCTGGGGTCCAATATAAGAAAGACATGCCCCTTGGCTGGCAGAGGGGCCACTGGCATTCATAGGAGGGCCATGGGACGTCTGGACTCATTTGTGAGAGGCAAATGCACTCTGGTTTGCCCCCAGGCAGGGCAGAGACAGCAGACTGAGGTAGTTTTCCATGAACACCCTGGCAGTGCACCGCAGCTTAAGCAAGGGCTGCCCCAGCAGCAAGGACCACCAAAACCTGGGAGACAGCTCACCTATGGGACCCATAAGACCTGGGTGGCATTTTAGAATGGTGGGGTGGCTATTGCTTGCACTGGCATAGACAAGCGCATAAGAGGTGATCCATATCTCTGAAAGAGGCCAAACTGCCACAGCTCCCACCCATATAAACACCAAGAGCATGGGAAAAAGGAGTCTTAGATGCAGTGTGGGGCTTCCATTGCTGATATTTACATAGGTGGCCCATCAGACACAGTCAACACTTCTGTTTGTGGCTGGCCCACAGAAGCCCATGCCCCATCAAAGCTGACAGCCTGCACAAGTCCCTCTTGTTCCAGGACCGCTTTCTCCTGGGAGGAGAGTATCAGTGTTAGGAGAGAGGAGAGTATATACTTCAACAAAAAAAAAAAGCCAACTTTGACATGACCGTCAGGGCTTCTGCTCCATCACCTTGGGATTCAACCCCACTCCTGATAGAACAATGATGGACACTGAGCAGACAGGAAGTCCTGGCTTACACATGGCTCTGGCCCTAGCTTCACCCCTTACCAAAGTGACAATTTTGTTAGCATTCCTTGAGTATAGATGTAACTTCTGTTTATGTTAAATTCAACTCTCCCACCAAAGGCAAAGAGCACATACTGACTGTATATGGACATTCATTCCCACATAAGAATACCCAATCAAGAATGCAGTAGAATACCTGTTCAAGAACGCAAATTGTCAAATCTAAATTCATACAGATAGAGAAAGTTAGGCAAAATGAAATGACAAAGGAACTGGTCTCATTTGAAGGAGGAAAAGACCTGAAAAAATAAATAATAAAACAGAAATAAGTAATTTACCATATTAAAAAATCAAAGCACCAATAATAAGAATGTTAATTAAATTAGGGGAAAGAATACATAAACACAGTGAGAATTTTAGCAGGAAACTAGAAAATATAAAAGGGAACTGAGAATATAAAATCAAAACTGAGGAATAGAATAATTCAGATAAAAGACACACTAGAAAGAAAATCAGAGTAAGTGGTACAGACTACACGAGTGATCCGGAAGATGGAATAATGAAAACCATTAAATCAGAAAAACAGAAACAAATTTTAAAAAATGAGAAGAGTTTAGATATCTGAAATGACATCAAACATACCAACATTTGCATTATAGGTTTCCCAGAAGGAGAAGAAGGGAACGATTCAAAAATGTATCTGACAAAATTATGGGTGAAAACACCCAAATATGAAAGAGGGAACAACGGGTCCCAAATAAAACAAACTCAAGCAGACCCACATACATCTATATCAAAATCAAAATGGCAAACAGTTGAGAATACTAAAGGCAGAAAGAGTAAAGGTTTTTCCCTTCCAGGCCGATTGCAGCAAAATTAATTCCTACTTCTGCCTCCTGGTGGGACAGGACCCATACAAGGATTGTATTTGAGTTGCTCAAGTATGTTACTGCAAATCAAAAGTAAAAATACATCCAGAAACACGACTGCTGATTAGAAACACATCTGGAGCTTTGAAGAAAAAATAGCAATACGTGATCATTTGTATCTTTCAAAAAATTCCAAGACAATTCTGATGTGCATCTGGGTTTTAAAAAGTGACTACAGGTTTTTCTATTAAATGGTAGTTTTGGTGATATAGAATTCTATTATTTTTCTGTTGAGCAATCATGATTGTTGTGTTACTCAGTTGCAAAGTCATGTTCATGTTCTGCTCTTCACGACCCCATGTACTGCAGCATGCCAGGCTTCCCTCTCCCTTACCATCTCCCGGAGTTTGCCCAAGTTCATGTCCATGTAAGAGTTGGATCATAAAGGAAGCACAGCATTGATGCTTTTGTATTGTGGTGCTGTAGAAGACTCTTGAGAGTCCCTTGGACATCAAGGAGATCAAACCAATCCTGATTCAATGGTGTTAAGTAATAGTTACATAATAACAATAGTAAAAGATTTTTTTACTTTTATTTAGTTTGTTGCACTTTTTTCTACTTCATATTCAATGCTGAAATTTCTTTTAGCATATGTTTTTTAAATTTTTCCATCTTTTCTTTATTTTTTGATGTTCTGTCAAGGCTTTATCAAGGGTAGTAGAAAAGCTTTGGTAAATATATAATAGTATGTATAATATATATATATTCTAGAAACCTTACAAATTTTTGCCTAAACTATTTATGGCATTTTGATTCTACATATTTGACTTAGTATGAATAGAATACTAGATTTCTAATTAAAAGAATACATGCGAAAAGTGACAAAGGTTTACTGTATAGTACAAGAACCTATAGTCAATATTGTAATAATCTATAATGGAAAATAATCTAAAATACACCTGAGGAAGATAGATACAGTCCTCCTTAGATGAGTTCAAACTTGAGTTGTAAGTCTGTTTTTTGTGAACCTTAAGAAAGAAGTTCAGACATTGGAACTCATCCACTTTTTCCAAGCCCCATTACTTCCACTGCCATCTCCAACTTGCATTAACAAAGGAAGTCTTTCTGATCCAATTCAATCTGAGCTAAATAGCTTCAGTTGTGTCCAACTCTTTGTGATTGTATGGACTGTAGCCCACCAGGCTCCTCTGTCCATGAGATTCTCCAGGCATGAATACTAGAGTGGGTTGCCATTCGCTTCTCCAGAGGATCCTCCTGATTCAGGCACTGAACTCATGTCTCTTATGTCTCCTGTATTGGTAGGCATGTTCTTTACCACTACTGCCACCCAATTCAATCCAATAACTACCAAAATGACTCTTTTATGTGTGTGAACACAAGAAAATTGCATTTTTTATATATGTATAGTCCACTGAGAGTGGTCGGGTTGATAAGTAGATTTCTAGTTTCAGGAAAATATATTTTTCCCATTCCAGACTGTAATTTATTACAGTTTACTTGTCTCAGTGTTTTATTAGTTCGAAGGAAGTATAGAAATGGTCTTTCCATCTGGATCACTTTATCATCTTCATTTATTAAAATATAATCTTATTAAGTAATTTTTTTACATATATTAAGCACCACATTGGAAGTTATATTGGTTTTTGATTTAACTGTCAAATACAACTTAAATTCATGAAAACAGTCTATTATATTTGCTCTGATTTTTACCCATTCTGGTGTTCTTTCTTTACTAAAGCTCCAAACCTACTATGCTTTCCTTTTCTTTCTATTTAGAGAACTTCCCTTAGCCATTCTGTAAGAGTAGTTTCCCTCTTAGTGACAAAGTCTTAGTTTCATTTAGTCTAAGAATGTCTCGAGCTTGTCTTGATTCCTGAAAGATATTTTTGCTGGATATAAAATTGGGGGTTGATTGTTCTTTCTTTCAGCACTTGAAAATTCTTGTGCCACATTTTCTCTAGATTCTTGTGTTTCAGATGAATAACTCATTGTCATTTGAACTGATATTCAATTAAAATTTGAGTTCAGTTCAATAGATAAGTAATGTGTCATTTCTGTTTTCAACTCTTTCTCTTTGTATTTAGTTTTCAAAATCTAATTTTGATATATCTTTAAATAGATTTGGGGGGGTGGTTATTCTACTTAGGGTTTGCTCAGATTCTTGGATGTGTAGGTTTAAATCTTTCATCAAACTTAAAATGTTTTAAAACATGATATCTTTAATATTTTATACCAACTGTCTCTCTTTCTTCTTTTTTTTGAGTCCATTTTCTTGATTCTTCAAATTGTCTAAATTCTCACGGCTCCTCTGTCCATGAGATTCTCCAGGCATGAATACTAGAGTGGGTTGCCATTCGCTTCTCCAGAGGATCCTCCTGATTCAGGCACTGAACTCATGTCTCTTATGTCTCCTGTATTGGTAGGCATGTTCTTTACCACTACTGCCACCCAATTCAATCCAATAACTACCAAAATGACTCTTTTATGTGTGTGAACACAAGAAAATTGCATTTTTTATATATGTATAGTCCACTGAGAGTGGTCGGGTTGATAAGTAGATTTCTAGTTTCAGGAAAATATATTTTCCCATTCCAGACTGTAATTTATTACAGTTTACTTGTCTCAGTGTTTTATTAGTTCGAAGGAAGTATAGAAATGGTCTTTCCATCTGGATCACTTTATCATCTTCATTTATTAAAATATAATCTTATTAAGTAATTTTTTTAACATATATTAAGCACCACATTGGAAGTTATATTGGTTTTTGATTTAACTGTCAAATACAACTTAAATTCATGAAAACAGTCTATTATATTTGCTCTGATTTTTACCCATTCTGGTGTTCTTTCTTTACTAAAGCTCCAAACCTACTATGCTTTCCTTTTCTTTCTATTTAGAGAACTTCCCTTAGCCATTCTGTAAGAGTAGTTTCCCTCTTAGTGACAAAGTCTTAGTTTCATTTAGTCTAAGAATGTCTCGAGCTTGTCTTGATTCCTGAAAGATATTTTTGCTGGATATAAAATTGGGGGTTGATTGTTCTTTCTTTCAGCACTTGAAAATTCTTGTGCCACATTTTCTCTAGATTCTTGTGTTTCAGATGAATAACTCATTGTCATTTGAACTGATATTCAATTAAAATTTGAGTTCAGTTCAATAGATAAGTAATGTGTCATTTCTGTTTTCAACTCTTTCTCTTTGTATTTAGTTTTCAAAATCTAATTTTGATATATCTTTAAATAGATTTGGGGGGGTGGTTATTCTACTTAGGGTTTGCTCAGATTCTTGGATGTGTAGGTTTAAATCTTTCATCAAACTTAAAATGTTTTAAAACATGATATCTTTAATATTTTTATACCAACTGTCTCTCTTTCTTCTTTTTTTTTTGAGTCCATTTTCTTGATTCTTCAAATTGTCTAAATTCTGTTGTTCTTCCCTGAAGTTTGCTGATTCTGTCCTCTGGTATCTCTTCCTTAGCCAGTATTTTATTTGGATTTTAATGATTTTCAATTTTATAATTTCCATTTGGTTCTTTTTTCATAAAGTCCTTACTGAGATTTTCTATCAGTTGATTTCAAAGTGGGTGTGGGGGACTCAACTTGAGGCACAATCCCATTTTTTTTGTTGTTGTTTCTTTGAGTACAATTTGATCTCTATGACAACAAGGATGTGTTTGGCTCTTCTTTATGCTCTTAGAACCTCATAAATCATGATACAGTTATTCTTGATCACTAAATGAATTTAAAAGATGAGATTAACTGAACCTTAATTGGGCAGCATGTTTTAGTGAGACAGATATTTATGGAATTCCCTGGAGGCCTAGTGGGTAGGAATCTGGGCTTTCATTTCCATGGCTGGGATTCAATCTCCAGTCAGGGAACTGAGATCCTGCAAGCCATGTGGTGTGGCCAAAATTTCCACTTAAATAACAAAATAATTTTTTTACATTTTTAAATTTTTATTATTTATTTATTTATTTTCATCCATCTTTATTCTTTGGCCTGTGTGGACCTCCCATTGCAGTGGCCTCTCTCATCACAGAGCACCAGTTCTGAGCACATGTGCTCCAGAATACTGGTTCATAATTGGACAAACCGGTCCAGCCACTCCGGGGCACATGGGATCTTCTGGGGCCAGGGATCAAACCAGTGCCCCTTGCACTGCAAGGTATTCCCCTTTTCCCACTGAACCACCAGGAAAGTCCCTAATTTTTTTTTAAATATAGGAAAATTGCCACACATGAGTGTCAGGGAAGGAAGAACCTAGAAAATCTCATACATAATTCATTTAATATTTTAAACACAAGATTTCAAACTGACACTAAAATACAGTGATACCACATTTTTCAGGGAAGAAAATTTTACTTGAGTTTTTTTCACTGAGTAAAATTTATACTACCTCTTCTGAGAAGCAATTTGAGTTTTTCAAACTCAAAACTGCATATGTCCCTCCTTTTTCTTCATAAAAATCTAACAGGAGGCCAGAAAGCCACTAGTTAAACCTTTACTGGATGTTTCCTAGTGGCCTGCTTTCAATTTTAAACAATTATCTAGAGTCATTAAATTAACAACACTCTCCAGTGTACCCACTCTGTCATCCATCTGCTAGAGATGCTTGTCAGATGATACTCTTCTTTATCTGAAGTCTTCATCTGATATTCAAAACTGTCAAACCTGGCTAAGGTAGTCTACCTTCTGTTCCTAGCTACAAAATTGAGTCTCATCTTTCAATTCTAATGACTACATAATGTTCCTTTCCCTCCAACTCTTAGAACCTCATAAATCATGATACAGTTATTCTTGATCACTAAATGAATTTAAAAGATGAGATTAACTGAACCTTAATTGGGCAGCATGTTTTAGTGAGACAGATATTTATGGAATTCCCTGGAGGCCTAGTGGGTAGGAATCTGGGCTTTCATTTCCATGGCTGGGATTCAATCTCCAGTCAGGGAACTGAGATCCTGCAAGCCATGTGGTGTGGCCAAAATTTCCACTTAAATAACAAAATAATTTTTTTACATTTTTAAATTTTTATTATTTATTTATTTATTTTCATCCATCTTTATTCTTTGGCCTGTGTGGACCTCCCATTGCAGTGGCCTCTCTCATCACAGAGCACCAGTTCTGAGCACATGTGCTCCAGAATACTGGTTCATAATTGGACAAACCGGTCCAGCCACTCCGGGGCACATGGGATCTTCTGGGGCCAGGGATCAAACCAGTGCCCCTTGCACTGCAAGGTATTCCCTTTACCCACTGAACCACCAGGAAAGTCCCTAATTTTTTTTTAAATATAGGAAAATTGCCACACATGAGTGTCAGGGAAGGAAGAACCTAGAAAATCTCATACATAATTCATTTAATATTTTAAACACAAGATTTCAAACTGACACTAAAATACAGTGATACCACATTTTTCAGGGAAGAAAATTTTACTTGAGTTTTTTTCACTGAGTAAAATTTATACTACCTCTTCTGAGAAGCAATTTGAGTTTTTCAAACTCAAAACTGCATATGTCCCTCCTTTTTCTTCATAAAAATCTAACAGGAGGCCAGAAAGCCACTAGTTAAACCTTTACTGGATGTTTCCTAGTGGCCTGCTTTCAATTTTAAACAATTATCTAGAGTCATTAAATTAACAACACTCTCCAGTGTACCCACTCTGTCATCCATCTGCTAGAGATGCTTGTCAGATGATACTCTTCTTTATCTGAAGTCTTCATCTGATATTCAAAACTGTCAAACCTGGCTAAGGTAGTCTACCTTCTGTTCCTAGCTACAAAATTGAGTCTCATCTTTCAATTCTAATGACTACATAATGTCTAATAACCTTCTCTCACCACTCCCTATTAAGACTTTTGGGTCTTTGGAATATATTTATACCTGGTAGATGGTAAGTGGAAACATTTTAGAGATCAGAATATGTAGAAAAGTGCTTCCAAAAGAGACTCAGATCATCATTCTCACTCTTCAACTAGATCCTGGGTTATTTTACCCTTTTCTATATGCCAGTTTATTTCTTACAACTTGGAAATCTTTTTTCCTTTTTTATCCCCCAAAACAAAAATAAAAATTGTGCTTGGTCATCACTAGAATCCAGTCAAGATTTTGTGCTAAAAGTCAATTAAAATATAATCATCAACTTCAGAGAAATCCAAGGAGTAAACGAGGTAAAGGGAATAAACTGCAATTGCTTTTTAAACATAATTATTAAAAAAAAAAAAAAAAACTTTCAGTGGCATCCATTTATTTCAACTGCTTGACCTGGCAGTCAAAGTCCTACACATTAATATAATCCCAATCCCACACCCTCTCACCCAAATCACAATTACACACTTCCACTCCAATAAGACTCAATTTAATTGTACTGTGAAAAACCAAATAAATGCTTCCCACGTTCAAATCTCTGCTCATATCTTCTACCTCGCTTGGAAAACCTGTATTATTCCTTTCTGAATGCTGAGTTTATCCATAACCATCTCTGCCCTCACTGGCATCTTCAGTCTTCAGAGTTCTCTCATGGGGAACTCCTAAAACAGTTCTTTTCTACATTACTCACCTATCACCTAACTTCATTGCTTTTCTATTATCCTTTTAGGCTAGCAGTTCTCAAAATATATTATTCATCAGAATCCTTTGGAGTGGTGCTTAAAAGATAGAATTCTTTGGCTCCACTGAAGAGACACTGATTTAGTAGGTGTGGTAAGCAAATTCTAAAGATGCCCATACCCCACCCATCGCAAGATCTCTATACCCTGCTTATTTAATCAAACACTAAGCGAAGTACTGTTATGAAGGGATTTTGTAGATGCAATTAAAGTCTCAAGTGGGTGCATCTTAAAATATGGAGATTATCTGGTTGGGTCTACACTAATCATCTGAGCCCTTTAGAAGCAGATTGTTCTCTGACATGAAACACCAAAAGAAGAAAAATTCAAAGCACGAGAAGGCCTCCATGTGCCTTCACTGTTTTGAAGATGGAGACAGCCAAGCAGGAAGGAATGTGGGTGGCCTCCAGGAGCAGCGAGGCACCCCCAACTCACAGCCAGCAAGAACCTGAATTGTGCCAACAACCTGAGGGAAGCTTGGAAAAGGATTTTTTCCCAGAGCCTTCAATAAGAACTTGGACTAGTGAGACCCTAATTTTGGACTAGTGAAATCTTAAATAAAGAACCCAGCCACACCACCTGGACTTGTGACCTTCAGAACTAGGAGACAATAAATAGTTGGTTTACACTGCTAAGTTCATGATGATTTGTTACATAGTAGTGAAAGCCTAATATAATAGACATGGACCTGGACTCAGGAATGTGTTTCAATGAGTGGGTGGTCCCTGATCACACTTTCAAGAAACCTCACTGAAGGCTTCCCTGGTGGTCCAGTGGGTAAAGAGTCCACCTTGCTGTTCAAGGGGCACCGGTACGATCCCTGGCCCTAGAAGATCCCACATGCTGTGGAACGGCTGGACCAGTGCATTCGATTGTGAGCCAGCGCTCTGGAGCACATGTGCCCAGAGCTAGTGCTCTGCAACAAGAGAGGCCACTGCAATGGGAGGCCCACACAAGTCAAAGAATAAAGATGGACGAAAATAAATTAAAAAAAAAAAAGTGAAAGAAACCTCACCGAATAGTTTTATAATTTTCATTTCATCTGTCTAGTAGACTAGCATCACCACTAATCTCTGACTTGGGAAGATAACAGAATTGCTCCTTTAATTTGTAACTAATTCCACCTCACACAGATATACTCTTGAATATCTTTTAAATTTGCAAAATTCTCCAAAGTGGGTAACTATTTGCATCCAAAATGTAATACCCAAAGTCTGTGTGTGGACAAGGTCTCGTTCATAGAAATTCTTATTTAATCAAACACTAAGCAGTACTGTTATGAAGGGATTTTGTAGATGCAATTAAAGTCTCAAGTGGGTGCATCTTAAAATATGGAGATTATCTGGTTGGGTCTACACTAATCATCTGAGCCCTTTAGAAGCAGATTGTTCTCTGACATGAAACACCAAAAGAAGAAAAATTCAAAGCACGAGAAGGCCTCCATGTGCCTTCACTGTTTTGAAGATGGAGACAGCCAAGCAGGAAGGAATGTGGGTGGCCTCCAGGAGCAGCGAGGCACCCCCAACTCACAGCCAGCAAGAACCTGAATTGTGCCAACAACCTGAGGGAAGCTTGGAAAAGGATTTTTTCCCAGAGCCTTCAATAAGAACTTGGACTAGTGAGACCCTAATTTTGGACTAGTGAAATCTTAAATAAAGAACCCAGCCACACCACCTGGACTTGTGACCTTCAGAACTAGGAGACAATAAATAGTTGGTTTACACTGCTAAGTTCATGATGATTTGTTACATAGTAGTGAAAGCCTAATATAATAGACATGGACCTGGACTCAGGAATGTGTTTCAATGAGTGGGTGGTCCCTGATCACACTTTCAAGAAACCTCACTGAAGGCTTCCCTGGTGGTCCAGTGGGTAAAGAGTCCACCTTGCTGTTCAAGGGGCACCGGTACGATCCCTGGCCCTAGAAGATCCCACATGCTGTGGAACGGCTGGACCAGTGCATTCGATTGTGAGCCAGCGCTCTGGAGCACATGTGCCCAGAGCTAGTGCTCTGCAACAAGAGAGGCCACTGCAATGGGAGGCCCACACAAGTCAAAGAATAAAGATGGACGAAAATAAATTAAAAAAAAAAAAGTGAAAGAAACCTCACCGAATAGTTTTATAATTTTCATTTCATCTGTCTAGTAGACTAGCATCACCACTAATCTCTGACTTGGGAAGATAACAGAATTGCTCCTTTAATTTGTAACTAATTCCACCTCACACAGATATACTCTTGAATATCTTTTAAATTTGCAAAATTCTCCAAAGTGGGTAACTATTTGCATCCAAAATGTAATACCCAAAGTCTGTGTGTGGACAAGGTCTCGTTCATAGAAATTTTATGAAAGCCAAGGATGACTTCCAGATGGGCCTCAACTTCTTTGTAGCTGTGCACTGGCTACACAGCAGTAATAGGAATCTCTCTGTCTACTAGGCAGGGTTCTGTATAAAATCTTGACAATAGTGCCCTACAACTAGAATTATAAGTGCCACGCCTTCTCCTGGGCTGTCAGCAAGACCAGCCACCACAGGTAAATGGAAAGTGGGCCAGGTAACATACAGTAGTAGGAAGCCTGCTTAGTAGGCTTCAGAATATGTGAGACACAGAAGAGCCAGAGCTTGAGATTCCTGAATATTCTGAAATTCTACCATCATGGGAATTCTCTCACTTTGCTTAACAGAGGCAACTGAGCACAATTTTTCCAATAAAAGGAAAATCATCAATATTAATGATGGAAAGGAACTTAAAATTCACATATAAGCTCCCAGACCAAACTCTGCTTTACCACTTTTGGTAGTGGGGAGCTTACCACCTTATAAGCTCACTACCTATTTCAGGACTGGGCAGCTCTGTTAGAGGATGCTTCCTCAGGCCATGTTTCCCCTCTGGCTTCAGGATGACTCTGGCAGTCACTCCATTGTGCCGATCTGGCCTTGAGCACCCTGACAACATTTGAAGACCACCATCATAGCTCGTCCCTTTACTGTTTTTAGGTAAATATCCCCATTCTCTCCAGTACTGTCTTGTTGCATATTTTCCCCTCTCTACTCCATATGAGAAGATATTTGAGAGTCCCTTGCACATCAAGGAGATCAAACCAGTCAATCCTGGAGGAAATCAACCACAAATATTCACTGGAAGAACTGATGTGGAAGCTCATACTCTAATACTTTGGTCACCTGATACAAACAGTCAACTCTTTGGAAAAGACCCTGACGTCAGGAAAGATTGAAGGCAGAAGGAGAAGAGGGCAACAGAGGGTGAGATGGTTGGATGGCACTACTGATTCAATGAACTTGGGCAAACTCCAGAAGATGGTGAAGGATGAGAAAGCCTGGCGTGCTGCAGTCCATGGGGTTGCAAAGAATCGGACACAACTTGGCAAGCATAAAACAGCAATAACTTGACATGACTGACCTCTCAGAAAATCAGCCACATCAGACGTAGTGGGAAGAAAGATACGGGAAAGGCAGAATGTTTACAAAAATAGATGATAGGAATTTAACAAAGGGGACTAGGAAGAGTTGGTATCCAGTCCTTCATAGCTGTCAAGTTCCAAAAGAATACACAGGATTTGGAGTAGCACACTGAAGCTCACTGCTTCCTTTAAAAAAAAAAAAAAAGAAGAAAAATCCTATCATCTCGCCACTATTTTACAGACCCCTCTGCATTATTCACCTCCATGTTTATGCCAGAATCATAAAGCAGCTGCAGTCAGAAGCCCTAATGGAGTCGCTAACCTGAGCTAGAGAACAAAGAAGATTCTAAAGGCAAAATGAATAGATGGCAGAGGAGGAAAAGCAGCCCCAATCCTCTTTCGTCCAGATAACATAACATAATCTTTGTCTTATCTGTCAATTTTTCCTTTTAAGTCTGGGAAAACCTGGAGCAATTTTCTTTGTTTAAAAAAGGTACCGCTTTTTAAAGTGTCTAGCAGCAGAATTGGATGCTTCCTCAGGCCATGTTTCCCCTCTGGCTTCAGGATGACTCTGGCAGTCACTCCATTGTGCCGATCTGGCCTTGAGCACCCTGACAACATTTGAAGACCACCATCATAGCTCGTCCCTTTACTGTTTTTAGGTAAATATCCCCATTCTCTCCAGTACTGTCTTGTTGCATATTTTCCCCTCTCTACTCCATATGAGAAGATATTTGAGAGTCCCTTGCACATCAAGGAGATCAAACCAGTCAATCCTGGAGGAAATCAACCACAAATATTCACTGGAAGAACTGATGTGGAAGCTCATACTCTAATACTTTGGTCACCTGATACAAACAGTCAACTCTTTGGAAAAGACCCTGACGTCAGGAAAGATTGAAGGCAGAAGGAGAAGAGGGCAACAGAGGGTGAGATGGTTGGATGGCACTACTGATTCAATGAACTTGGGCAAACTCCAGAAGATGGTGAAGGATGAGAAAGCCTGGCGTGCTGCAGTCCATGGGGTTGCAAAGAATCGGACACAACTTGGCAAGCATAAAACAGCAATAACTTGACATGACTGACCTCTCAGAAAATCAGCCACATCAGACGTAGTGGGAAGAAAGATACGGGAAAGGCAGAATGTTTACAAAAATAGATGATAGGAATTTAACAAAGGGGACTAGGAAGAGTTGGTATCCAGTCCTTCATAGCTGTCAAGTTCCAAAAGAATACACAGGATTTGGAGTAGCACACTGAAGCTCACTGCTTCCTTTAAAAAAAAAAAAAAAGAAGAAAAATCCTATCATCTCGCCACTATTTTACAGACCCCTCTGCATTATTCACCTCCATGTTTATGCCAGAATCATAAAGCAGCTGCAGTCAGAAGCCCTAATGGAGTCGCTAACCTGAGCTAGAGAACAAAGAAGATTCTAAAGGCAAAATGAATAGATGGCAGAGGAGGAAAAGCAGCCCCAATCCTCTTTCGTCCAGATAACATAACATAATCTTTGTCTTATCTGTCAATATCTGTAAGTCTGAAAACCTAAATATGTACAGTGCTTATGTGTCTAGACAGACAGACAGCTCTAGACAAATCATGGAGCTCAATTTTTATGCTTTGGCAGTATTTTAAACAAAGGTACCGCTGTGGTGGTTTTAAATCACACATGCTGGTAGCTCCAATGCAGCAGGAATTTGAGTAAGGGTTTTCAGGCTCTGATGGAAGGGGAAAGATCTAATGTTACAGAAAAGTTTCTTTTCTGTTTTTCTCTCCCCTCCAGCAGCCCGGTGCAACACCTGTCTCATCAGCAGGGGCACTCGGAAGGGATGGGCCTCCGGGCACCTTAGTCCCAAGATTCTCCATGCCTCATTCTTCATCCACGCTGCTCGTAATGTTCCATCACTGGCACAGTTACACCTGAACACTCTGGTGCTGCCAAACACCTGGCTTGATTTTCCACTGTCCAAATGAAAAATAAGCATAATCTGCTTTTTGAGGATACAGCAAATGAGGGAGTTCATGACAAATTGTGTTGGTTTATGCAGAATAGTGATAATAAGATACAAATGAGAATTTTTTGCTTAATGAATAATACTAATCACGTTTCAACAAATGCTGTGCCCTTCTAATTAGAGAGACTGCATAAAATCAGCTTAATTTATTTGTGACTAGTTATACAGAGTTTAAATATTTACTAGAGATTTACTCAAATGTTTGAGAGGATTTTAAACATTTCCTACAGTTGAAGCGGCCTGTCTAGTTCCACGAGACATGGAGGCAGCTCTAACTTGTGCGAGTTCTCTGATGCTGCAGTGTGTTACACAAATCCTGGTTTCAAAATGAAGAAGAAAGGGTATTATTGATTTACATACTAATTCTCCAACTGTTACTCATTTTCTTGATTCTGGCTTCCAAAGTTGCTCTCCCCACATTCATCACTGTAATACACTGGAGGGGATGAGCATCTTTTTCAATAAATTATAGGAACTATGACTAATTACAGAGATATTAACTATGCAAAGTAATGTGTAACTTAAAATGGATACGTTCATCATTTCAAATCATGCCTTTTGATGGTCTAATACAGGCATACTCTTTTTCATACTAAATGTGTACTATATGGTTTAAGAAGCTCTTCACAATTCAAGGTTCTGCTTCTGAACATACGGATCTATTAAAATAACCTTCTAGAGTCTCATTTATGACCCAGAGAAATGAAAAGGGGACCAAGTAGATGATCATGAGGTGATAAGAAGCAGTTAGAAAAGTATACATATATATGTATATGTATATATTTTTTACATCCCTGGAAAGGAATTAGATATAAAAATCCTGGTTATGAGAAGCTGTGCCAAAATATTTACCTTCTTATTTGTATTTTTCAAAAACATTTTGACCATGAATTACTTTTATTCCATCTTAATGGCCACCCTGGGGGGTTTAGATAACTATATCCTTATCTCCTGGATGAAGACACTGAGGCACTCATAGGCTAGGTGTTCTGTCCGAGGCCACAGGACTACTTAGTGACAGTCTGGGACTGGACCCGAGACTCTGTGCAATCTGGGCCAGACTATATTCTCTATACCAACTTAACTGATATTTAAGTGAGCTCATTATAGAAACTTACAGAAAATTTCCAAAATTCTCCTTTTACTTGAGCAATATGATTTTTCCCATCACTCATTTGTCCATTCATTCCTCAATCTACAATCATTTATTGAACACATTTTCTATGTCAGATACTGTGTTAGATATTGTAGATAAAATGTGAGGATACCATCCCTACCTCACAGGGCCCTTTCTCTGCTGAGGAAGACTGACAGATAGTCCAAGAAATACAAAACACCATGAGGAGGGCTGTAATAAAGGTTTGTGACTAGTTATACAGAGTTTAAATATTTACTAGAGATTTACTCAAATGTTTGAGAGGATTTTAAACATTTCCTACAGTTGAAGCGGCCTGTCTAGTTCCACGAGACATGGAGGCAGCTCTAATTTAATGGTTTTCCCCGTTCAAAATGAAGAAGAAAGGGTATTATTGATTTACATACTAATTCTCCAACTGTTACTCATTTTCTTGATTCTGGCTTCCAAAGTTGCTCTCCCCACATTCATCACTGTAATACACTGGAGGGGATGAGCATCTTTTTCAATAAATTATAGGAACTATGACTAATTACAGAGATATTAACTATGCAAAGTAATGTGTAACTTAAAATGGATACGTTCATCATTTCAAATCATGCCTTTTGATGGTCTAATACAGGCATACTCTTTTTCATACTAAATGTGTACTATATGGTTTAAGAAGCTCTTCACAATTCAAGGTTCTGCTTCTGAACATACGGATCTATTAAAATAACCTTCTAGAGTCTCATTTATGACCCAGAGAAATGAAAAGGGGACCAAGTAGATGATCATGAGGTGATAAGAAGCAGTTAGAAAAGTATACATATATATGTATATGTATATATTTTTTACATCCCTGGAAAGGAATTAGATAAAAAAATCCTGGTTATGAGAAGCTGTGCCAAAATATTTACCTTCTTATTTGTATTTTTCAAAAACATTTTGACCATGAATTACTTTTATTCCATCTTAATGGCCACCCTGGGGGGTTTAGATAACTATATCCTTATCTCCTGGATGAAGACACTGAGGCACTCATAGGCTAGGTGTTCTGTCCGAGGCCACAGGACTACTTAGTGACAGTCTGGGACTGGACCCGAGACTCTGTGCAATCTGGGCCAGACTATATTCTCTATACCAACTTAACTGATATTTAAGTGAGCTCATTATAGAAACTTACAGAAAATTTCCAAAATTCTCCTTTTACTTGAGCAATATGATTTTTCCCATCACTCATTTGTCCATTCATTCCTCAATCTACAATCATTTATTGAACACATTTTCTATGTCAGATACTGTGTTAGATATTGTAGATAAAATGTGAGGATACCATCCCTACCTCACAGGGCCCTTTCTCTGCTGAGGAAGACTGACAGATAGTCCAAGAAATACAAAACACCATGAGGAGGGCTGTAATAAAGGTTTGTATAAAGTTTTGTGAGAGCACAGAACTGAGAGAATTATTTCTGACTAAGGGATTAGAGAGGAGGTGGTCAAAGGAGGATTCTCCAATGAGGTGATAGTTAAATTGTGTCTGAAAGGATTCACTTCTCCCAGCAGACAAGAGCAGAAAAGGTATCCCAAATGCTTTAAACAGCAAAGCATGAAGGTCACAATGCATCAAGGAAGAGGCGGCTGGAAAACCAGGCAGAGGATTTTTGTGGACAGCCTTATGTATCATCTTATATGTCATCGTAGGGAGCTCAGAAGTTTATTCTCTGGTGATGAAGAGTCAGGGGTGGGTTCCCAGCAGAATGCTACTGAGGCCAGTTTTCCATTTCAGTAAAGCCACCTGAAGAGGATGTGGGAAATGAATTGGAAGGAAAGACACTGGAGGAAGACAGACCAAGGAGAAAGTGACTGCAGTACTGTGGGAGCAAGTGATTAGGACCTGGGCCAACAGTGGGGAAGCAAAGGGCAAGGGCTGCATAGGGAAAATGGAGTTAAAGGATATTTAGGGAAAAAAAACGGTTTACTGGATTATATTTATGGTATACGTAGGCATATTTTCACCAGTATTCTCTTTCTTTTTTCTGTGTTTAGGTGGCATTATTCATTAGCCCATAAGCATCTAGAAAGTAGGAGTGAATGTTAGTCAAAAGGAAATTCTTGCTATTCTCTTGAAACTGCACCTTGCACAATGCTCACAATGAAACAGTCATATTCCTAGAGAGTTTTTTGACTTATGTTTGGGTGACATAATATGACATGAGACATGATGGACTTCCTCAGACTTAAAGAAATCAAACAGGTACTCCGAGGCCACAGGACTACTTAGTGACAGTCTGGGACTGGACCCGAGACTCTGTGCAATCTGGGCCAGACTATATTCTCTATACCAACTTAACTGATATTTAAGTGAGCTCATTATAGAAACTTACAGAAAATTTCCAAAATTCTCCTTTTACTTGAGCAATATGATTTTTCCCATCACTCATTTGTCCATTCATTCCTCAATCTACAATCATTTATTGAACACATTTTCTATGTCAGATACTGTGTTAGATATTGTAGATAAAATGTGAGGATACCATCCCTACCTCACAGGGCCCTTTCTCTGCTGAGGAAGACTGACAGATAGTCCAAGAAATACAAAACACCATGAGGAGGGCTGTAATAAAGGTTTGTATAAAGTTTTGTGAGAGCACAGAACTGAGAGAATTATTTCTGACTAAGGGATTAGAGAGGAGGTGGTCAAAGGAGGATTCTCCAATGAGGTGATAGTTAAATTGTGTCTGAAAGGATTCACTTCTCCCAGCAGACAAGAGCAGAAAAGGTATCCCAAATGCTTTAAACAGCAAAGCATGAAGGTCACAATGCATCAAGGAAGAGGCGGCTGGAAAACCAGGCAGAGGATTTTGTGGACAGCCTTATGTATCATCTTATATGTCATCGTAGGGAGCTCAGAAGTTTATTCTCTGGTGATGAAGAGTCAGGGGTGGGTTCCCAGCAGAATGCTACTGAGGCCAGTTTTCCATTTCAGTAAAGCCACCTGAAGAGGATGTGGGAAATGAATTGGAAGGAAAGACACTGGAGGAAGACAGACCAAGGAGAAAGTGACTGCAGTACTGTGGGAGCAAGTGATTAGGACCTGGGCCAACAGTGGGGAAGCAAAGGGCAAGGGCTGCATAGGGAAAATGGAGTTAAAGGATATTTAGGGAAAAAAAACGGTTTACTGGATTATATTTATGGTATACGTAGGCATATTTTCACCAGTATTCTCTTTCTTTTTTCTGTGTTTAGGTGGCATTATTCATTAGCCCATAAGCATCTAGAAAGTAGGAGTGAATGTTAGTCAAAAGGAAATTCTTGCTATTCTCTTGAAACTGCACCTTGCACAATGCTCACAATGAAACAGTCATATTCCTAGAGAGTTTTTTGACTTATGTTTGGGTGACATAATATGACATGAGACATGATGGACTTCCTCAGACTTAAAGAAATCAAACAGGTACATCACAATAAAAATGTGCCCATCAACCCAAACAGTTAATGAAAAACATATTAAATTCCCAAGTGCATCTTCCTTAGATATCAATTATAAACAGCATTGCAAACTTCAAGGAAGTTTTTTCCCAAACTATAATATACAGCCCAGCTTTTAGGTGTTTAAGATGGCATATTGTGTTTCAAGATAGATGTAATAACACTTAATTCATAGTTAATAAAATGGATAAGAAATAAGTGGGTTAAGTGTAGATTCTGGAGCCAACTGCCTTTCTTCAAATTCTGCCTCTTAAAAGCTATATGATCTTAAACAAGCCATTTAACCTCCTTGTGTCTCAGTTTCATCATCTGTAATATAGGGGCACAAAATACTATCACAAGAGTTGCTGTGAGTATTAATGAGCATTGTATATACAGAGTTTAGAATAACTTTGACATTATTATCATTGCTGTTACAACTGGTAGATTACAGAGAAACACACTTAGACCTTAACAACATGATGTGGATCTATCTGATATCCTTAATACAACAATATGTGATAGTACCATCACTATTAATTATAATGAGAGAAAATTAAGTGTGTTTCTATCACAGTTAGGTTCCTAAGTCTGATGTCAAGATGTATTTGACTTTGAGAACAAGAAATAATCAGACTTGATAATACCAAGATATTAGGCTTGCTTCAGATTTTGTTTCCCAATTGTCCTTTAAAATCTAGTAAATATAGAGCATCTTTTACAATATAAAATCCTTTCTGAAGTTTAGTGATACTTTCAGTTTTGAGGTAAAAAGTCTCATTCTTTTTCTACCCAATATTGTTTTTCACTAGTGCTACAACTATGTTTCCAATCTTCAGAAGCTTTTAAAGGCAATGGGACCTGCATAGGGAAAATGGAGTTAAAGGATATTTAGGGAAAAAAAACGGTTTACTGGATTATATTTATGGTATACGTAGGCATATTTTCACCAGTATTCTCTTTCTTTTTTCTGTGTTTAGGTGGCATTATTCATTAGCCCATAAGCATCTAGAAAGTAGGAGTGAATGTTAGTCAAAAGGAAATTCTTGCTATTCTCTTGAAACTGCACCTTGCACAATGCTCACAATGAAACAGTCATATTCCTAGAGAGTTTTTTGACTTATGTTTGGGTGACATAATATGACATGAGACATGATGGACTTCCTCAGACTTAAAGAAATCAAACAGGTACATCACAATAAAAATGTGCCCATCAACCCAAACAGTTAATGAAAAACATATTAAATTCCCAAGTGCATCTTCCTTAGATATCAATTATAAACAGCATTGCAAACTTCAAGGAAGTTTTTTCCCAAACTATAATATACAGCCCAGCTTTTAGGTGTTTAAGATGGCATATTGTGTTTCAAGATAGATGTAATAACACTTAATTCATAGTTAATAAAATGGATAAGAAATAAGTGGGTTAAGTGTAGATTCTGGAGCCAACTGCCTTTCTTCAAATTCTGCCTCTTAAAAGCTATATGATCTTAAACAAGCCATTTAACCTCCTTGTGTCTCAGTTTCATCATCTGTAATATAGGGGCACAAAATACTATCACAAGAGTTGCTGTGAGTATTAATGAGCATTGTATATACAGAGTTTAGAATAACTTTGACATTATTATCATTGCTGTTACAACTGGTAGATTACAGAGAAACACACTTAGACCTTAACAACATGATGTGGATCTATCTGATATCCTTAATACAACAATATGTGATAGTACCATCACTATTAATTATAATGAGAGAAAATTAAGTGTGTTTCTATCACAGTTAGGTTCCTAAGTCTGATGTCAAGATGTATTTGACTTTGAGAACAAGAAATAATCAGACTTGATAATACCAAGATATTAGGCTTGCTTCAGATTTTGTTTCCCAATTGTCCTTTAAAATCTAGTAAATATAGAGCATCTTTTACAATATAAAATCCTTTCTGAAGTTTAGTGATACTTTCAGTTTTGAGGTAAAAAGTCTCATTCTTTTTCTACCCAATATTGTTTTTCACTAGTGCTACAACTATGTTTCCAATCTTCAGAAGATTTTAAATCCATGTAAATGCTTGATATTTGACAGGTAAATCTGTATTTTAAATAAAGAGAAGGAAACATTTATTGAAAACAAAGCAGTAATCAATAAATGTTTGCCAGGTTAGACTCTTGACATAAACAGCATGTATGTTCACTATATACACACACTCCTATTTGGTCCTTATGACCTGAGGTCAGACCACAGTGTTGACCTCTGCGATGTAGGCAAGACATCTGGGAGAATCAGAGCCTGGCCCAGGATCACACAACTAACAGGTGACCCAGAAGGAATCTGCCCTGGAATCACCTGACGATAAGTCCCTGGGCCCAGTCTCAGTGATCAAATTGAGTCTTGAACTTCAGCTCCCCATGATGAAGAATCTTATTATTAATTCTCTTAGACAAAGTTGACCCTTCCAACATGGTAAGTATTTTATTAGGCTTTCTCTCAAAGTATTCAACTCTATCATGTCTTTTTGTTTCTACGGTTATCTCAGCAGCCTAGACAACAGGTAGATTATCACGGTGGACTAGAATATTTTAAACAGTCCTCTAAGGACGCAGCATTCTCATCTAAAAATCAATGGACCAAGTGCAGGTGGTAATTCAGAAACTAGTGTGATTTTAGAACTTGGTCATCTCAAGCATTTCTCAGTGACTGCTTGGGCTCACATTTTATTGCTGTTACAAAATAAAGATTAGGTAATTAAATGGAATTTAAAAGATCACTGAACATTTTTTAGTGTTTAATGAAATGATCCTTTAAAAACAGCCTACTAGCTGTCACATGCCTTTCAAAAATACATCGCATCCTAATGAGAACAGAACAAACAAACAAACAGCTGAGGCCTTTAGGGTCCCCGAGGTCATAAAACTTTTCCACCTCTTTTTTGACACCAACAGCTTTCGGCTCCACTGCACCCCCAGACAGTTGGCGCCAGAGGCTGCAGCCTTGAAAGGCAGCCGGCAGCAACTCGGACTGAAGTTGTTCTGGCAGCAGAAGGAGGCCCCAAAAGCATCTGATTATTTTAAAATGTGCTTTCATTGTGCTGCTTGCAGCTGTGAGTTAATTTTGTTTAAACAACAACAACAAAAAGGACCATTTGTTTCTTTAAAATCCAGGTTTTTTTCCCCTCTGCAGAGCAGCTGCAAGGAGCACAGTGTCACAAGCCCCCTACCTCCCTGAGAGCACCACTTTGGGAGGCCTCCCTCCCCAGTAAAGAATCAACACTGAGCTCCCGAGGGCTCAGGTTTCCAGGGCTCTCTTCTTTGGCTGACTCCTGAAGACAAGCAGATGGATGGACCAACTGTGGAACTGCAGTGTTTCAAAGCAGGCAGAGTCCTTAGAAGTACTCTGGTCTGACTCTCATGCCTTTTACAGGTGAGAGAACTCAAGGACAGAGAAGTTATGTTGCAGGTCTAAGATTTCATATCTAGTTACTGGAAGCCCCAGTGCATATAATCTGGAACCAGGAGCAATGGGGTGCAGAGAAATAGGGATGGGTGCCATCATTAGACAAAGTCTGCCAGCGAGCACTTTTCTTCCCCCAAAGGGAATATTTATAAAAGCTGTTTACTTGATATCCTAAAAATGCTTGTCCACTGGTTCCCTTGTTCCTCTCCAAGTCCATTTCTGAATTACCTTCTCAGTAGAATTCCGGAACTACTTTTCTCTCCCCTCATAATCTGCCACAGGCTCACCTCTCTCAATAAAGAATTATCCTGCCAATAGGAGAAGCTGGCTACAGGGGTTTGAACCCTGAACCTGGAAGATCTCCTGGAGGAGGAAATGGCAACCTACTTCAGTATCCTTGCCTGGAGAATCCCATGGACAGAGGAG
This sequence comes from Tragulus kanchil, assembly GCA_022376925.1. Lineage (NCBI taxonomy): Eukaryota > Metazoa > Chordata > Mammalia > Artiodactyla > Tragulidae > Tragulus > Tragulus kanchil. Next base: position 50,782,403 of record JAIOJX010000032.1, read on the forward strand.
CCTGGCAGGCTACAGTCCTTGGGACTGCAGAGTCTGGTGTGACTGAGACCACATGTACGGACACTTCTCTCAGAAAGTACCTTTTTCACAACGTATCTGGCGTTACCAATATGATATGACTGTAACTCATTAGATGTGAATATGTGCCTGGTTTAAATTTATTTCTGGCTTTTGCAGTCCACATTGCTCATGGGGTTTCTTCCTTTGAGCGCATTGCCAAATTAGGCAAGGGAGCTTTAGATCATGGCTTTGGAGCTTGTTGGGTCAGCATACGGTAACCAGTGACTCTGAATCCTCCCAGATTTCTGTGTGTTCAGAATGAGCCACATGGTGATAAACGGTGATCAATTCCATTTCTGCCATTGCCCCTTTAGCAAGAGGGTAGCTCTGCCAGTCACTTGCCAATTTCTTTAAAATCCAGGTTTTTCCCTCTGCAGAGCAGCTGCAAGGAGCACAGTGTCACAAGCCCCCTACCTCCCTGAGAGCACCACTTTGGGAGGCCTCCCTCCCCAGTAAAGAATCAACACTGAGCTCCCGAGGGCTCAGGTTTCCAGGGCTCTCTTCTTTGGCTGACTCCTGAAGACAAGCAGATGGATGGACCAACTGTGGAACTGCAGTGTTTCAAAGCAGGCAGAGTCCTTAGAAGTACTCTGGTCTGACTCTCATGCCTTTTACAGGTGAGAGAACTCAAGGACAGAGAAGTTATGTTGCAGGTCTAAGATTTCATATCTAGTTACTGGAAGCCCCAGTGCATATAATCTGGAACCAGGAGCAATGGGGTGCAGAGAAATAGGGATGGGTGCCATCATTAGACAAAGTCTGCCAGCGAGCACTTTTCTTCCCCAAGGCAATATTTATAAAAGCTGTTTACTTGATATCCTAAAAATGCTTGTCCACTGGTTCCCTTGTTCCTCTCCAAGTCCATTTCTGAATTACCTTCTCAGTAGAATTCCGGAACTACTTTTCTCTCCCCTCATAATCTGCCACAGGCTCACCTCTCTCAATAAAGAATTATCCTGCCAATAGGAGAAGCTGGCTACAGGGGTTTGAACCCTGAACCTGGAAGATCTCCTGGAGGAGGAAATGGCAACCTACTTCAGTATCCTTGCCTGGAGAATCCCATGGACAGAGGAGCCTGGCAGGCTACAGTCCTTGGGACTGCAGAGTCTGGTGTGACTGAGACCACATGTACGGACACTTCTCTCAGAAAGTACCTTTTTCACAACGTATCTGGCGTTACCAATATGATATGACTGTAACTCATTAGATGTGAATATGTGCCTGGTTTAAATTTATTTCTGGCTTTTGCAGTCCACATTGCTCATGGGGTTTCTTCCTTTGAGCGCATTGCCAAATTAGGCAAGGGAGCTTTAGATCATGGCTTTGGAGCTTGTTGGGTCAGCATACGGTAACCAGTGACTCTGAATCCTCCCAGATTTCTGTGTGTTCAGAATGAGCCACATGGTGATAAACGGTGATCAATTCCATTTCTGCCATTGCCCCTTTAGCAAGAGGGTAGCTCTGCCAGTCACTTGCCAATCAATTTCACAGAATGTAGGTTGTGCCTCACCCAATTCAAGTCTCCTAATTAATGGAGTGACAAAATTTTGACATTTTGCTGGCTTCTCTGGCTCTAGTGGGAATTGCAGAAGAGAACTGAAGGAGGTTCAGGAGAAGGCGGAGAGTAAGGAGAGAAAAATACCTACTGATTTAATGGGTCCTCGCCAATTCTTAGCTAATACCTTTTTAAGTAAGTAATTTTTAAATGATAAAAGCAATGTGTGTTCAGTGAAGAAAATCTTTAAAAAATACTGGAAAGTATAAAAAACAATATGTATACTACTTTAAGTTTGATCTTTTTCTTTCTCATGTAAGTAGAACTTCAATACCATTTCACTTAAATGGCTAGGTAATATATTAGCTCATTCTAAAATTAGAGTAAACTCCAGTGCTGTTTTAATTCAGAAATGTGATAATGCCAGCAGATAAAGGTGGTATCAGGACACCTCTGCCCCACCTCTTGTGTGTTAGTTACCTTTAAAGTCAACTTCCTTCTGTAATCACAAAATCTCTTTCAATATCTCCTGGGACTTCATGTTTCCTCAACCACGGTCAAGGAGAGAGAATGCATATCCACAATCCAACCAAGTCTTTCAAGCCTTTTAGTTGGATCCGATGAAAGGATGTGCCTCTCTGAATGAGACACTAATGCCAAGGTAGTGCTTGCACTAAATGGCATGGGACTGACTTATGCATCTACTTCTAATCTAATAATCATAACTAGACTGATAAAATCATGTTGACTGACCTCATTCAATGATGGACCACCTACAGAACTTAAGGTAAAAATCCACCTTATCAAATTAAAACGCCATTTTACATGGTGTGGTGGTAGAGAGGATAATGGGATGGATTTAGGAAGTCAATCACAATGTTTTCCATACACTGGAAGTCCAATCAGCTAGGAAGAACCACTGTTCATATTTTTCTATATAGCTCTGAACAACACATATACTCTGTGTGTATGTTGCGTGTGTATGCACTGCTTAAATTCTAAAGAATGAGCCACATGGTGATAAACGGTGATCAATTCCATTTCTGCCATTGCCCCTTTAGCAAGAGGGTAGCTCTGCCAGTCACTTGCCAATCAATTTCACAGAATGTAGGTTGTGCCTCACCCAATTCAAGTCTCCTAATTAATGGAGTGACAAAATTTTGACATTTTGCTGGCTTCTCTGGCTCTAGTGGGAATTGCAGAAGAGAACTGAAGGAGGTTCAGGAGAAGGCGGAGAGTAAGGAGAGAAAAATACCTACTGATTTAATGGGTCCTCGCCAATTCTTAGCTAATCCCTTTTTTAAGTAAGTAATTTTTAAATGATAAAAGCAATGTGTGTTCAGTGAAGAAAATCTTTAAAAAATACTGGAAAGTATAAAAAACAATATGTATACTACTTTAAGTTTGATCTTTTTCTTTCTCATGTAAGTAGAACTTCAATACCATTTCACTTAAATGGCTAGGTAATATATTAGCTCATTCTAAAATTAGAGTAAACTCCAGTGCTGTTTTAATTCAGAAATGTGATAATGCCAGCAGATAAAGGTGGTATCAGGACACCTCTGCCCCACCTCTTGTGTGTTAGTTACCTTTAAAGTCAACTTCCTTCTGTAATCACAAAATCTCTTTCAATATCTCCTGGGACTTCATGTTTCCTCAACCACGGTCAAGGAGAGAGAATGCATATCCACAATCCAACCAAGTCTTTCAAGCCTTTTAGTTGGATCCGATGAAAGGATGTGCCTCTCTGAATGAGACACTAATGCCAAGGTAGTGCTTGCACTAAATGGCATGGGACTGACTTATGCATCTACTTCTAATCTAATAATCATAACTAGACTGATAAAATCATGTTGACTGACCTCATTCAATGATGGACCACCTACAGAACTTAAGGTAAAAATCCACCTTATCAAATTAAAACGCCATTTTACATGGTGTGGTGGTAGAGAGGATAATGGGATGGATTTAGGAAGTCAATCACAATGTTTTCCATACACTGGAAGTCCAATCAGCTAGGGAAGAACCACTGTTCATATTTTTTCTATATAGCTCTGAACAACACATATACTCTGTGTGTATGTGCGTGCGTGTGTATGCACTGCAAATTGGAAATATACTAAATATACTGTTTAATGTACTCTTTATTTTTTACTAACAAATATGCCATCAGAGTTTTCTCATCTCACCAAATATTCTAAAAATTATTTAAAAGGCTGCATGGATTGTAATCACTTTACAATGTTGTATTAGTTTCTGCTGTACAACAACATGATTAGCTGCATTACTCCAATTAAAAAATAAGTAAATAAAAAAACCTGCATGGAATTTAAATAATGTCCCAAATTTGAAAATTTACTGAGTTGTTTCATTTTTCATCCTTACAAATTAAGGTACATTAAATAAATCTGTGCCCGTGTCATTATCATATCCAAGCTTGTTTCCATAGGAGAGACTACAAGAAGTAGAATTGGAGAGTGAAAGGGAATAAACAAAGCCATTGGATACCTACTACAAAATGGGCACCCTGAAACAGTGTGCCGCTTTTACATTCTTGGCAATAGTATACATTAGTGTATGTAAGTATCCACACCAGGTATACTTCTAAAACCTCCAAGCATTTTTAAAAAATTATTTGAATTAATAGTTAATCTCTGAGGGGAAGGGAAAGGAGAGATCAGTGATTTATTAAAAAGTTGAAATTCAGAATACAGAAGTTCTTGATGTTTCAATCCATGATGACAATGCCTACACTAATAAGAAACAAAAAACAAGATCATATATTTGTGTGAGGAAGAAAAGCAAAGTTCCATACAGTTTACGGTATGCTACTCCACTAATCTTGACTCTTTAATACATAAATAACTGGCCTGAATTTGAGCTGGCTTAGGCGAAAAGGTAAATCTGTTGACTCATATGACAAGGAAGAGTAAGAGTGTTAATTGGAATGACTTGGATCCATCCTCTCCTGTTGTTTTTCACTCAATGATGGACCACCTACAGAACTTAAGGTAAAAATCCACCTTATCAAATTAAAACGCCATTTTACATGGTGTGGTGGTAGAGAGGATAATGGGATGGATTTAGGAAGTCAATCACAATGTTTTCCATACACTGGAAGTCCAATCAGCTAGGGAAGAACCACTGTTCATATTTTTTCTATATAGCTCTGAACAACACATATACTCTGTGTGTATGTGCGTGTGCGTGTGTATGCACTGCAAATTGGAAATATACTAAATATACTGTTTAATGTACTCTTTATTTTTTACTAACAAATATGCCATCAGAGTTTTCTCATCTCACCAAATATTCTAAAAATTATTTAAAAGGCTGCATGGATTGTAATCACTTTACAATGTTGTATTAGTTTCTGCTGTACAACAACATGATTAGCTGCATTACTCCAATTAAAAAATAAGTAAATAAAAAAACCTGCATGGAATTTAAATAATGTCCCAAATTTGAAAATTTACTGAGTTGTTTCATTTTTCATCCTTACAAATTAAGGTACATTAAATAAATCTGTGCCCGTGTCATTATCATATCCAAGCTTGTTTCCATAGGAGAGACTACAAGAAGTAGAATTGGAGAGTGAAAGGGAATAAACAAAGCCATTGGATACCTACTACAAAATGGGCACCCTGAAACAGTGTGCCGCTTTTACATTCTTGGCAATAGTATACATTAGTGTATGTAAGTATCCACACCAGGTATACTTCTAAAACCTCCAAGCATTTTTAAAAAATTATTTGAATTAATAGTTAATCTCTGAGGGGAAGGGAAAGGAGAGATCAGTGATTTATTAAAAAGTTGAAATTCAGAATACAGAAGTTCTTGATGTTTCAATCCATGATGACAATGCCTACACTAATAAGAAACAAAAAACAAGATCATATATTTGTGTGAGGAAGAAAAGCAAAGTTCCATACAGTTTACGGTATGCTACTCCACTAATCTTGACTCTTTAATACATAAATAACTGGCCTGAATTTGAGCTGGCTTAGGCGAAAAGGTAAATCTGTTGACTCATATGACAAGGAAGAGTAAGAGTGTAATTCGGAATGACTAGAACCAAAGATTTGATGGTACTTGGATCCATCCTCTCCTGTTGTTACCTCATCTTTATCTATGTCTTCGATTTGTAAATTGGGATTCTCTGAGAAGCTAGGACTCCAACTTCCGCAACCTTCTGAGTCTGCATTTTCTCACCTTCACTAACAGAAAGCCTCACCTAAATGATCCGGAGATATACCCTGATTGGTCAGGCTCAGTTCATTGGCAGATTCCTTGCTTTGAAGAAAGTTGAAGTCGACTTCTGTGGAGTTGCTACTTGATTGGCAGCTACGTATACCACAGACACAATCTTAGCAGCAAGGATCAGCTTCTCTAGAGGAGAACATCATGATCAGAAGAACAGGGAAGATGGTTCAGTGGACACTAATAACTCATCACAGAAATGTGATTTTTAAAAATCCTTAACACCATGACACCATTACTACTATAAACTTGGTAGAGAAGAAAAGTAAGATTCATAGAAATCCAAGTAATACCCTTGGGTCTCCATGTCTGTCTCTGTTATGCATGCTTTCTCTCACTCACACACACAAACTCCAAAATGAGAGAGCTGGAATTTAGACCTTGGTCAGTCTAATTCTAAATCTTATGTTCTTTTACTAATTATACAGTAAGCACTCTTCAGCAGTGTGCTATTATATAAATAAACATATGATGATTTGATAGTAGGCAATAACAATCATCTCATCGTGCCACCATATACATGAATGATCTCTGCCTTGTGTCCATAAACTCTCCTGGTTTGCTCCTAATCCAAGTGAGAGAATGTGTCATGTGTGTCCCCCATCAGCTCTGTCTCCATAAGCCCCAGCTGCTCAGGTTTCATTGAATCACAGAGGAACAGGGAGAAGAAGGGCACAGGTTGGACAGAACAGACAACCCATCCTTAACCCTCTCCAAGTCAAAAATCAAACCTTCACTCCAGGAAAAGATGCTGAATTTCTATCTGGCCACCACTCAGTCATTTTCTCTTCTGCACTGCTGGATAGTGGGCTAATTTTTCCCAGAAGTGCACAAAATGACTTCTTAGCATCACAGAAGAGCCTGTACATTCAATCTAGTCTGGAAATGGCAACCCACTGCAGTATTCTTGACTGGAGAATCACTATGCACAGAGGAGCCTGGCAGGCTCTAGTCCAAAAAGTCACAAAGAGGCAGGCATGACTGAAATGACTGAGCATGAGCATGAGTTTATCTCCTTTTGTGGCCTAAGGGAATTAGGTCACAACCAGAGAGATTAATGTCCCACCCAAGTTAAAACCTAATGGCATGGGCAAAGTCAAGCTCAAGTGTTCCATCTCCCAAGTTAGGTGATCTCCTACTCACATGTGGATGTTTTGGTTACTCAAAGAACAGTGTGCTCTGAGGATTAAAAATCAGCATCAGGAAGAAGTTCCAGTGCAGGATTCTGTGGGAATGCAAAGCCCCTCAATGGCAATAGGAATGGCTACTCAGAAGAGAGGAGTTTAAGCTAAGACTTGAATGATGAGTAAGGTATACTCAGGAGAATGTGGCGTGGAGTAGTGAGCCAAGCAATAGTGTATAGAGGCCTGGAGGTGAAAGGAAGTGATGATGTGGTGTCTGAAAGCAGGCCCCTATGGTTGGTGCCTAGAATGAGGGAGAGGGTAGAACTTGCCTGGAGAGGGAAGTAGAGACCAGAGTAGATAGAGCTCCATGAACTATCTTCAAGAATTTAGTATTTATTCTAACAACAATAAGAAACGTTTTAAGTACGAAGAGGCAGAATCATCTCAGCATTCTAAAAGGTCATTAAAAACCTGCTAGGAGGCGCTTAACACTGGTGAGATTAAACCATGGTGTTGACTTAGATGTGAGTGTTACCAGACAGGAACTCAAGATTTGCTCCCACTGTTCTTAAACTATGTGTAACAGGAAAAGCAAAATCAATCCTAAAGTATATAAATGGCGGGGGAGGGTAGACTCAGGGAATCAAGATAAAAAGAATCAAAATTGTCTCCTGTTTGTTGGGAAAGGATTAGAAAAATGAGTACAAAGAAGAAAAATAAAATTAGGTATAGTGTTCTGATTCACAGACACCATTTCCTGGCCAGATGCTGCTGTGAAAATTTGACAAACACCCACTAAAAATTATAAATGAAAATCACATATTCATAACATTTAATGAGAATACAGGCTGAATTTATAGCCACTGAATGTACAATATGGATGAAGATGCTGATTTACCCCTGGAAAATGAAAATATATAAGACAGAGGAAAACAGTACCCAGAAATGTGATAAACATTTGCATGAAAATGAGTCACTGGAAAAACTCAAAACTTCTCCAATACTTTGTGCACCAAATTATCTTCAGAGAAGTCAAAAAGAAATAATCATAAATAATAATAGTGCATTTTTCTGCCATTAATTTTGTCACAAAACTTCCGTTGACTTCAGTGGAAGTTCTGCATCTTGAATGTGGTCCAGGAAATTTATAGTCTGTAACTCAGAGACCAAAGACCTTGAACATCAAGAAAATCTCTTACCCTTATTTATATACACTGTTCTTTATCACAAAAGAAGAGCTGGTACCCATTTCAACTAACCAATCATTATGCAAGGAATATTCTGACTCACCCAGCATCTTTAATCAGTAAATGCTGTGCCAATGGAAAGAGAGTGGGAAGAAGTCACAGCATCCATTAATAAAAAATGACTGGGGCTTTCTATCAACAGAAGCATCATTAGAAAACGTATGGTCGGAAAAAAGTAGGCTGTAGATTTGTGGTGGCAGGGATGGCAATAGAATACTAACATTTATATCCTCTTAAGCACTTTATTTTAAAGTGATGCTGGATTTCAGGAGACTGTGTAAGTGCTTAATACACGGTGTTGCCTTTCCAATTTCTTCCTAGATTCCTGACTATAGTTCCAAAAGATGGGCCTGCCTTACCTGACTCTGGCTTTCCCTCCAGCCTCCAAACCCAAACATTTCTATTTTTCCAGTTTTACTGAAGTATAAGTGACACATAACATTGTAAGACTTTAAGGTATATAACTTAAAGATTTGATACAGTATTTATTGCAAAATTATTGTTCATAATCAGTTTGGTTTAAAAATAGGGAATGCAGGCTTCCCAATGCCCAGTGGGTAGGTACACCACTTTGCAGTGCAAGGGCACCAGTTTAATCCCTGGCCTGGGAAGATCCCACGTGCCGCAGCTGGACTGATATGTCCAACTATGGAGCAAGAGCTCTGGCGCATGTGTCCAGAGCCAGTGCTCTGTGATGAGGGAGGCCACTGCAATGGGAGACCCACACAGGCTGAATTTATAGCCACTGAATGTACAATATGGAGGGCTGATTTTGGAAAATGAAAATATATAAGACAGAGGAAAACAGTACCCAGAAATGTGATAAACATTTGCATGAAAATGAGTCACTGGAAAAACTCAAAACTTCTCCAATACTTTGTGCACCAAATTATCTTCAGAGAAGTCAAAAAGAAATAATCATAAATAATAATAGTGCATTTTTCTGCCATTAATTTTGTCACAAAACTTCCGTTGACTTCAGTGGAAGTTCTGCATCTTGAATGTGGTCCAGGAAATTTATAGTCTGTAACTCAGAGACCAAAGACCTTGAACATCAAGAAAATCTCTTACCCTTATTTATATACACTGTTCTTTATCACAAAAGAAGAGCTGGTACCCATTTCAACTAACCAATCATTATGCAAGGAATATTCTGACTCACCCAGCATCTTTAATCAGTAAATGCTGTGCCAATGGAAAGAGAGTGGGAAGAAGTCACAGCATCCATTAATAAAAAATGACTGGGGCTTTCTATCAACAGAAGCATCATTAGAAAACGTATGGTCGGAAAAAAGTAGGCTGTAGATTTGTGGTGGCAGGGATGGCAATAGAATACTAACATTTATATCCTCTTAAGCACTTTATTTTAAAGTGATGCTGGATTTCAGGAGACTGTGTAAGTGCTTAATACACGGTGTTGCCTTTCCAATTTCTTCCTAGATTCCTGACTATAGTTCCAAAAGATGGGCCTGCCTTACCTGACTCTGGCTTTCCCTCCAGCCTCCAAACCCAAACATTTCTATTTTTCCAGTTTTACTGAAGTATAAGTGACACATAACATTGTAAGACTTTAAGGTATATAACTTAAAGATTTGATACAGTATTTATTGCAAAATTATTGTTCATAATCAGTTTGGTTTAAAAATAGGGAATGCAGGCTTCCCAATGCCCAGTGGGTAGGTACACCACTTTGCAGTGCAAGGGGCACCAGTTTAATCCCTGGCCTGGGAAGATCCCACGTGCCGCAGCTGGACTGATATGTCCAACTATGGAGCAAGAGCTCTGGAGCGCATGTGTCCAGAGCCAGTGCTCTGTGATGAGGGAGGCCACTGCAATGGGAGACCCACACAGGCCAAAGAACAAAGATGGATGAAAATAAATAAATGAAAGACCATTAGAAGTGGTGAAAAAATTGGGAAGAAAAAGGGAATGCTTCATGAATTTGCATGTTGTCTTTGCATAAGGACCATGCTAGTGTTCTCTGTGTGGTTTGAATTTTGTAGTGTACATGTCGTTGGGGTGAGCACTGACAGGTATTTCTAACACGTAACTGTCCCTGTCTGAGCACACCTTCCATGAGGTTTGGTCCATTCTTGGCCAGAGACATCAGATACAAAGAGGAAGAACCTCAAATGAATCCAATACTTTAGTCTCCTCTTTTTGCTGCACTTCTCCTTCCAATCATGAACCCTTGAGCAAGTAGCAAGAACACGATTCACATTTCCAATAAACTGTGCAGTCTGTATTCTAACTGAGGGTACTTCTTGGTCACACAGTAGACTTGTAATTCAAAAGTAAGTGTATGGCATCTTGAAAGAAAACAAGGCCAGTCACATTCCATTAACAGAATACATTATCAAGCATGTCTCTTGGTAGTTCAAAGGGATCAGAGTCGCTCACTGAGAGTGAATGAGAGAATCATACATTCATACAAAACACCTACAAATCTTAACATGGGGATGATCTAAAATTGCGAAAGTCCTCGTCATTGTATAACTTTTCCAGTATCATTAATGCATTTCACCAGTAGATTAACAGCATTCTCTCTAATGGCATTCTATCCTAACATTAACCCAAGTACGGTCTATAAAGTTACTCAAATATCCGTAGAAGGAGCTTATTGAATAAAGTTTATGTGATTTCCAGTTAGATCAGTTCAATAAGAACAATAGCATCAGATTCCTCATCCGGGCTCAGTTGTACAGATCAGAAGTGACACATAACATTGTAAGACTTTAAGGTATATAACTTAAAGATTTGATACAGTATTTATTGCAAAATTATTGTTCATAATCAGTTTGGTTTAAAAATAGGGAATGCAGGCTTCCCAATGCCCAGTGGGTAGGTACACCACTTTGCAGTGCAAGGGGCACCAGTTTAATCCCTGGCCTGGGAAGATCCCACGTGCCGCAGCTGGACTGATATGTCCAACTATGGAGCAAGAGCTCTGGAGCGCATGTGTCCAGAGCCAGTGCTCTGTGATGAGGGAGGCCACTGCAATGGGAGACCCACACAGGCCAAAGAACAAAGATGGATGAAAATAAATAAATGAAAGACCATTAGAAGTGGTGAAAAAAAATGGGGAAGAAAAAGGGAATGCTTCATGAATTTGCATGTTGTCTTTGCATAAGGACCATGCTAGTGTTCTCTGTGTGGTTTGAATTTTGTAGTGTACATGTCGTTGGGGTGAGCACTGACAGGTATTTCTAACACGTAACTGTCCCTGTCTGAGCACACCTTCCATGAGGTTTGGTCCATTCTTGGCCAGAGACATCAGATACAAAGAGGAAGAACCTCAAATGAATCCAATACTTTAGTCTCCTCTTTTTGCTGCACTTCTCCTTCCAATCATGAACCCTTGAGCAAGTAGCAAAAACACGATTCACATTTCCAATAAACTGTGCAGTCTGTATTCTAACTGAGGGTACTTCTTGGTCACACAGTAGACTTGTAATTCAAAAGTAAGTGTATGGCATCTTGAAAGAAAACAAGGCCAGTCACATTCCATTAACAGAATACATTATCAAGCATGTCTCTTGGTAGTTCAAAGGGATCAGAGTCGCTCACTGAGAGTGAATGAGAGAATCATACATTCATACAAAACACCTACAAATCTTAACATGGGGATGATCTAAAATTGCGAAAGTCCTCGTCATTGTATAACTTTTCCAGTATCATTAATGCATTTCACCAGTAGATTAACAGCATTCTCTCTAATGGCATTCTATCCTAACATTAACCCAAGTACGGTCTATAAAGTTACTCAAATATCCGTAGAAGGAGCTTATTGAATAAAGTTTATGTGATTTCCAGTTAGATCAGTTCAATAAGAACAATAGCATCAGATTCCTCATCCGGGCTCAGTTGTACAGATCAGAAGTCTAGAGACTGGATAATAGTATCAATGATTACTCAAAATGAATTCATATTCCCATTGTGTCAGCTTCCCAAGCCTTGTTTTCAAAAGATCATTGCTCTGATTCTGTTATGCATAGTAGAAAATTAACCTATGCTCTGCCTTCAGACAGTACCTGGATAGATGGTGTTCTCAAATCACTACTCAGTCTACACGGAAAATAATACTGGATTTGATAAGAAGTAGCTAGAATGGGGCTTCCTAGGTGGTTCTCGTGGTAAAGAATCTGCCTGCCAGTACAGGAGATGCAAGAGATGTGGGTTCAATCCCTGGACTGGGAAGATGATATGGAGTAGGAAGTGACAACCCACTCCAGTATTCTTGCCTGGAAAATTTCACGGAAAGAGGAGCCCGGCGGTCTACAGTCCATGGGGCCACAAAGAGTCAGACATGACTGAGCACACACACTCACAGAGTTGGAATATACCACTCATCCAAAAAATTTTTTTTTCTATTTAATGCAATCTTCTATTGGAATTCCAGGATTTATGTCACTATTATAGAAAAACTCATTTTGGTTATAGCACCAACACAGCCAAATAAATGACTTCTAGATGTGAGAAGAAAATATTTGGCCAAGATAAATAGGTGTTCAAAGAGTCCTCCCCAGCTTACTCATTTTGCTATATGGAAAATGAACTAACCAAGTTTAATGTACACCAAATGAGATTTGGAAGCATGTTCTAATTCACTTCATCCGTACCAGGAATGAGCAGTTTTTTATTTCTCTACACCCACCTTTAGCCACCTACAGTATATTCTCAACAAAATGGCCAAAGTGATCCTTTTAAAATATACACCAGGTCATGTGTCTTCTCTATGCAGTCTCCTCCACATCTCCCATTCTACAAATGTGCCCTGGCAATGGTGCCCTGGCAATGGTGTACTGGACTATACAATCTGGCCTCTCTGGTCTCTTCTTACCCTTCCCTGATCACTTTATTCTAGTCCCACTGGACACGTTACTTCTCAAACATGCTCAACATATTCACACCTGACGATCTTTGTACAATTTGTCCCCTCTGAGCAGAGCATTCTTTCGCCTGATATCACAAAACTCATTGCCTCACCTTCTTCAAATTTTTGCTTAACAGTCACTATCTCAATAGGCAACCCCGTCCAACATATTTAAAATTGTATTGTGCCTCCCCTCACCAACTCCCCTTGTCCTATTGCTTGTCCTCCACAGCACCTATCAGCTCCTAACATGCTACATAGTATACTGTGTTTCTTGTCTCTCTTCTCACTAGAATGAAAATTTCACAAGGGCAGAAACTTTAGTCCATTTTGTTCACTACTCTTTACTCAGAACTTGAAGCAATGCATATTTTGTTGTTGTTGTTGTTGTTTAGTTATTTCATCATGTCAACTTCTTTGAGACCCCACTACTCTTTGAGAGTAGCCAGCCAGGCTCCTCTGTCCATGGGATTTCCCAGGCAAGAATACTGGAAGTGAAAGTGAGTGTTAGTCACTTAGTCATGTCTGCTTCTTTGTGAGCCCCATGGACTGTGGCCCACCAGGCTTCTCTGTCCACAGAATTCTCCAGGCAAGAATACTGGAGTCTGTTATCATTTCTTTCTTCAGGAGAGCTTCCCAACCCAGGGAATAAACCAATGTCTCCTGCAAGTTTCCTACACTGACAGATTCTTTACCACTGAGCCACCAGAGAAGCCCTGAAACAAGGCGCAGCACATAGTAAATATATGCTTAATAACAGTAATTGAATAAAACAAAGTTCCAAAGTTGCTGAACATAGCAAAGACCTAGTACACTGAAGAGTCTCAGTGTTTTACTTCATAGGTGTTTTACTTCAAGCTGCGATTCAAATTCGGAAGCCTCAACTTTCTCATCTGTAAACTGGAATAATTATGTTATATAACACTTAGGCTTGCTATAAAGATTAAGGGACAAATATGAATGGAAAGTATTTTAGACAATGATTCATGTATTGATTATTTTGATTAGTCCAAGAATAATAGTAACCATGTCTAACATTTCTATAGAATTTTATACCCTACAATGAACACAATTGCTTTCATTAGATCCTCCCAGGATCTTCCCAGATTCACTCTAGGAAAATGTCAATAACTGAATTGTCATTGCCTCAGCAGTGTCAGGAATGCATCCAGCCACAAGGCTCTGAATGAGGGAGACAGATTCAGACTGAAGTTCTCTGAGTCTAAGTTCTGTGCTCTTTCCTCATATCAGAGAAAGAAAACATTACTTCCAGCACAAGGTTTTAACAGAATGAAGTGATGTTTTCTACTTGACTTTTGTTTACTGAGTCTGGATGTCTGCACAGGAGGTGGCTTAGATGAGACAGTAGCCATCAGGACCAAGTACTCCCTGCAAATCCCAAGAATTCAGCCATTGGAAGCCACTGTTGATCACTGGCTTAGTCATGTGTGTGCAGATGGGAGGACCTATACTATCTCATCCCAACATCCTACCCACACCTAGAAAAGGATCAGGTTTTCTGAAAGGAGCATCCCAACTCCTGATTCAGCCTAGTTTACATGGCTGGTGTTTAGAAAACACTTAATGCATAAATGAATGAATTTTTAAAATGGGTGTGTTTACCGTTGTTGCCCACACTAGCCTGCAACACAGCACATTTCTCCCTTCTTTTCTACTACAGTAATTAGAGTACAAGCAGATGCCTACAGCACTGTGCCCCACTCCATCCCTCACTATTGTGTTAATTGGAAAACAAGTTTGCTAGAATGTTGTGCATGAAAGAATTGCACAATGAGGAATTGTTGAGTTAAACAAGTTCAACAGGCTTTTCAATACAGGACTTCTCAGAGCTTTTACCCCATAATGCACATTACAAAACTTCCAAACTTAGGCAGTATCTATATCATTTTGAAAATTTGTTGGAAAACATGTACACGCCCTCCCCCAGGAAACAAAGCTTTTTGCATGGAGTTTCTCTCAAGTCAAGTTTACCAAAGAATGTGCTTATCTATAACAAATGCACAGAGGATCTTCAAAAGCAGATCCATAAAAACCTAAAATAAAATGCCAGGAACATGAAGAAGTCAAGAGGAGTTCCCTTTTTTTTGTAAAGCTGAGTATGTTACAAGGTCATTTTAATTAGGTTTACTATCTAATTTCCATTAAGCCTAATAATAGGTTTTTGTAAGCCCCAGATTCTGAAAGTGTATTGTTTTGGAGGATTTGCTAAAGACTGATATTTATTTCGCCTTTTTTTTAAAAAAAGGAATGCATTGGTTTGGGCTCCTGATGTAATCTCATGGGTAGATGGTCAAAACTGTGTATAGACTGAAGTTCTCTGAGTCTAAGTTCTGTGCTCTTTCCTCATATCAGAGAAAGAAAACATTACTTCCAGCACAAGGTTTTAACAGAATGAAGTGATGTTTTCTACTTGACTTTTGTTTACTGAGTCTGGATGTCTGCACAGGAGGTGGCTTAGATGAGACAGTAGCCATCAGGACCAAGTACTCCCTGCAAATCCCAAGAATTCAGCCATTGGAAGCCACTGTTGATCACTGGCTTAGTCATGTGTGTGCAGATGGGAGGACCTATACTATCTCATCCCAACATCCTACCCACACCTAGAAAAGGATCAGGTTTTCTGAAAGGAGCATCCCAACTCCTGATTCAGCCTAGTTTACATGGCTGGTGTTTAGAAAACACTTAATGCATAAATGAATGAATTTTTAAAATGGGTGTGTTTACCGTTGTTGCCCACACTAGCCTGCAACACAGCACATTTCTCCCTTCTTTTCTACTACAGTAATTAGAGTACAAGCAGATGCCTACAGCACTGTGCCCCACTCCATCCCTCACTATTGTGTTAATTGGAAAACAAGTTTGCTAGAATGTTGTGCATGAAAGAATTGCACAATGAGGAATTGTTGAGTTAAACAAGTTCAACAGGCTTTTCAATACAGGACTTCTCAGAGCTTTTACCCCATAATGCACATTACAAAACTTCCAAACTTAGGCAGTATCTATATCATTTTGAAAATTTGTTGGAAAACATGTACACGCCCTCCCCCAGGAAACAAAGCTTTTTGCATGGAGTTTCTCTCAAGTCAAGTTTACCAAAGAATGTGCTTATCTATAACAAATGCACAGAGGATCTTCAAAAGCAGATCCATAAAAACCTAAAATAAAATGCCAGGAACATGAAGAAGTCAAGAGGAGTTCCCTTTTTTTTGTAAAGCTGAGTATGTTACAAGGTCATTTTAATTAGGTTTACTATCTAATTTCCATTAAGCCTAATAATAGGTTTTTGTAAGCCCCAGATTCTGAAAGTGTATTGTTTTGGAGGATTTGCTAAAGACTGATATTTATTTCGCCTTTTTTTTAAAAAAAGGAATGCATTGGTTTGGGCTCCTGATGTAATCTCATGGGTAGATGGTCAAAACTGTGTATAGACAAAGAATTTAAACTTCCTGTGGGAAGGAAAACAAAGGATGCTCCTGTCCCACTGGTCTTGGCACAGGGTTTCTTGGGTTCCTGTAAATGAAAACTTCTATCAAAAGGCAAAGATTATCCAAAGACCTTTGTCAGTTAATAGCATCTTACTTATTTTTATTTACCAGGTAAGATTAAATAAAACTAACAAAATACTGAGAGCATACATCACAGATTTATACATTTAAATGAGGTCAAGGAAAGGATGCTTGACGGGTGAGCTGTGTCAGGGCAGGATGGCTGGGATTGGGCTCCCTGAAGGAGGTGACAGGAAGGTCTTATCAGGAAGGAGGATCCATTAAAATGAAAGTGAAAGACCTTTGAATTCAACTGGGTCTACTTTGTATGTTAGCCTTGTGGTAGCCACGATGACTGGCTCAGGAGTAAAGAATCTGCCTGCCAGGGCAGGAGATGCAGGAGACACATTTCCTATCCCTGGGTCAGGAAGATTCTCTGGAGAAAGAAATGGCAATCCACTCTAGTATTCTGGCCTTGGGAAATCCCATGGGCAGAGGCGCCTGGCAGGCTACAGTCCATAGGGTCTCAGAGTCGGTCAAGATTTAGGGACTATATAATAACAAAGCCATGATGCTGAATTTTGAATTTTTTGTAGGAGACAGTATGCAGAGAGCTAGGAGACCTAAAGTTGGCTGTGTAGATGCTGCTGGCTAAACATACAAAGATATATAAGGAAGGAAGTCATGTCAAGAGAGGACCCTGCCTTTAGCTAATAGGAGAAGCTACTGACAATGTGAGGTCCCATTTGAAGTTATAAGCAAACAAAACAAACTTTTTCCTCTGGCTTATCTGCGGAGCTTCATTCCCCCTCTTTCTCTACTCTACTCCTTGCCTCCATCCTTATCCTTATCTACTGAATAAAGAGGACAGAAGCTAATTTTTTTGTCGCTGCTGCTATGACAGATTTTTATACATATATTAAAAAATACCCACTCATCATTACTGCCTTAAGTCCAACATTTCAGTTTTCAAGCTATAGAAATACACAGGCTACTCGAATAGTAGGCAAATCCTCTCCTCCCTCTTTCTGAATGTAGATGGTTGCTGAATCACTAGTGAAATCACTTGACACTGAAATTTAGCTACACTATATGGAGATCCTTCTGAAGACTTCATGTGCAGACCCAAACTGGAGTCCAGTTCCTTTTTGTCCTCCATATTCCCACTACACTTTTCCTTCCAGGCTTTTTTAAATGTCATGCAGAGTCCTTTCCAGGCAATCCCTATTAAGCACACAGCTATCTGAGGCAAAGGTTTTCTCTCAGGGCACCTGCCATTTGGGAATATTTTAATGGGAGGCTCTTAAGTGGGTTAACCCTGAACCTTGAACAAAATTTCATGTGGCTGAGGGAGGATGCACTGTCCCCAGGTGAGCAGAGCTCATCACTGACCAGCACAGCAATCCATCAGTCCACTCAGTTCACCCATGGCTCCCTCCTCAGAGCTACTGAAATTTGCTCTTTGTCTTCTTAAGAAGATCTAGTTTCCCCTGGATTCTTTCCAGGCTAAAGCCCACTCATTTCCTTGACTTGCAATGTCTCTTGAAAACTCAGTAATGAAAGCAGATGCTCTAACTCAGACACATATTTTCTCACTCAAATGTTCATCACAGCTTCCCAACTAAAGGTGAAGTATTAAGTCTTAGGAAAACAATCACAGTCTCTAAAGCCCAGAGAGAGGCTGGCCGGCCTGTTTTGGTGGGTTCTATAAGTTTCAATTAATCCAAATTTGATTTCATAAAACTTTTGTGTATTTGTTTTCATTCCTATAGGATATCCATAGAAAAACAAATGTGTTTTTCTTTCTGAGTATGCTATACTCTTTTCGCATAGTCATACCACTTAAACATGAAAACAAAAGCAATGAAGGTTTTCTTTTTCTTAGAAGGAAAATCAGCTACTTGGAGATTATTTTCTTTTCCCAGTATCAAATAAACTAATATGCTTTCAACTAAAATCTGAAGTAACACCCATAAAGGCAATATCTGAACAATTACTTACTCATACTCCTGATTTTTCTTTCTCCTGCAGGATGTAGGGGGAGAAGGAGGTGATATAACGGGCAAATCACTTCTAACTGTTCCCATAAACCCACAGACCTTACATCATGGACATAACCCTTCCTATAACTGCATTATCTGCCATAGATCATAATTTTTCCAAGTTAAAGAATCACAAAAAGCAGACCATTACAGTAACCTTGTGTGTCTTATCGAATGGCTGATTCCAAAAAATCAAATAACTAAATAAAATTAATTAATCAAAAGACTCATATCCAGTATTTCATGTGACTGCTGTTTATCCTCTATGGCACGCACAAACTTTTTTATAGAAATTGCGGGAAGTGTCAAGACCCTTACTTGTTACAATTTAATTTTCTGCTGCTAAGGCAATTGCAGTTCAATGAATGATGATTCAAACACATCGAAATTTTCATTACTCTTTGCTTAATTTGTCAGTTAATGCCTTTGAGTTCTATGGTTTCCCTGGCAGTTTTAACTCGCCATTAAAAACCTGTCAAAGAAACAACCTTCTGATTGTGGCGGGTTTAAAGAATGTACATCCTTTCATTGTTAAGAAAGTTAGAACTTGATCCTCAACGAAAGTATTCACACTCTAAGAATTCAGTTAGGAAAGGTTGCAATAATTCTGGATTAGTGTTTTTTAATACAACAGCACTGCAATAAATACCAGAAATAAGAGTTCATGCTTAAAATACTATATATCACAGAATGTTACTTTCTATCAATGTTTCTTAGAGGTTTATGGTTACCTGACAAATGTTGGACTTTTACATTCCTCTCCATATCCCAAGCATCTATTATATTTACACACATTTTATACTTCTCTAATATTTTTGCAATACATTTTCCTGTATCGGTTGATGACATTTAATAGAATGTTTAAGACACAATATAAAACCTTAAACGTTTTTGCTTATTCTGGGGGGAAAATGTGCACATAGATTGGATTTCAAATTAAAACCTATGATGGTGTACACAACATTTTTGCTTCCGCTATACATATTAAAATATAACTAAATGCTCCTTATGCAATACTGTTTTTTGGTACAAAAAAACAAGCTCTCATGCTTACAAGTAAACTAGATGATTAAGGAGCTGTTAATGAAGGGAAACAAAACCACAGAGCTGGGATGTAATAGTCCATGAAATTCTTATTGGTAGAAAGAAAATCTGCAGTAAATAAATATTAACCTATATACTATAGAAAATATAAAGCAAACAGGGGTAAAATGTATTCTTTAAACTAAACTATAGTTTAAAAATTGCTGACAATGTAAGGAAAGTCTATTTACATACCACAGGGCTCCATCTGCTGTGGAAAATATAAGCTGCAAGAATGATTTAATATTTAATAGAAGTAGTAGCCACTGTTAATTATAATTTGCACATTTACAAATCAGCACTGATAGCAATACAAATTATGAAATATAAGGGTGTTCTGCTGGATACAGGGAAAATAAGATGACAGACAAAGTTAATGGAGTATCCCTAACCACAGCTCTGTCAGAACACATCAGAGAACTAATCCAGTTACAAAGAGCCTGCAATGGAAAATCTATTTAAAATATTAAAATGCTGTTTGGTAAAAGCTTTTTCATAGTGCATTTTACTTAAACAGTTGCTTATTGCTCATGGGTCATTAGCTGTACACCCAGATACTTTCTGCAAACTGCCATTTAAAAGAATAGTAGAAATTAAATAAGAAATATATTTCTACTGCATTTTTTTTCTTGATATATAGAAAGAGTTCACTTAATATCTAGTCTGGATATGGAAAAATTAGTGTGTGGTTGCACCCTAAGTGGAAAGCTGTGGAATTAAGCACTATACTTTGCCTACGCCAAGCCATAAAATTCAACACAACTTTTCCCTCTAGACCCAATCTTATTCCCATTTATATTGAGATGCTAATAGTGATGATACAAATCGACTCTTATTTAGTAAGAAGACAGAGATTAGCATTGATTTTTTCATTAATCTTCTATTTCACCTCATTTCTCTCATCATCATATAATATGGATTAGTATTAGTGAGCACATTTTATGCACAATGTTTTAATCGTAACCTTTGTTTTCTAGATCATGAATACTGTTAATTTTAGCCCCTGGAATCTCTAATTTATGGAACTGATCCTGTATCCAAATGCCTTCAATTTATTATGATTAGGAAATCTTTACTCCCTTGCCATTGTTGTTAATGTATGGTAAAGGTGTTTCTGCCTCTTGGAAAATAATTCCTATATACTATAGAAAATATAAAGCAAACAGGGGTAAAATGTATTCTTTAAACTAAACTATAGTTTAAAAATTGCTGACAATGTAAGGAAAGTCTATTTACATACCACAGGGCTCCATCTGCTGTGGAAAATATAAGCTGCAAGAATGATTTAATATTTAATAGAAGTAGTAGCCACTGTTAATTATAATTTGCACATTTACAAATCAGCACTGATAGCAATACAAATTATGAAATATAAGGGTGTTCTGCTGGATACAGGGAAAATAAGATGACAGACAAAGTTAATGGAGTATCCCTAACCACAGCTCTGTCAGAACACATCAGAGAACTAATCCAGTTACAAAGAGCCTGCAATGGAAAATCTATTTAAAATATTAAAATGCTGTTTGGTAAAAGCTTTTTCATAGTGCATTTTACTTAAACAGTTGCTTATTGCTCATGGGTCATTAGCTGTACACCCAGATACTTTCTGCAAACTGCCATTTAAAAGAATAGTAGAAATTAAATAAGAAATATATTTCTACTGCATTTTTTTTCTTGATATATAGAAAGAGTTCACTTAATATCTAGTCTGGATATGGAAAAATTAGTGTGTGGTTGCACCCTAAGTGGAAAGCTGTGGAATTAAGCACTATACTTTGCCTACGCCAAGCCATAAAATTCAACACAACTTTTCCCTCTAGACCCAATCTTATTCCCATTTATATTGAGATGCTAATAGTGATGATACAAATCGACTCTTATTTAGTAAGAAGACAGAGATTAGCATTGATTTTTTCATTAATCTTCTATTTCACCTCATTTCTCTCATCATCATATAATATGGATTAGTATTAGTGAGCACATTTTATGCACAATGTTTTAATCGTAACCTTTGTTTTCTAGATCATGAATACTGTTAATTTTAGCCCCTGGAATCTCTAATTTATGGAACTGATCCTGTATCCAAATGCCTTCAATTTATTATGATTAGGAAATCTTTACTCCCTTGCCATTGTTGTTAATGTATGGTAAAGGTGTTTCTGCCTCTTGGAAAATACTATATAGAACAAAGACTATATAAAAAATAGAGCTATAAATAGCCTAAGGTGGCTCAGTGGTAGAGAATTCACCTGCCAGTGGAGGAGACACAAGAGACAATAGTTCTATCTCTGGGTCAGGAAGATACCTTGCAGGAGGAAACGGCAACCCACTCCAGTATTCTTCCTGGGAAATCCCATGGACAGAGGAGCCTGGCAGGGTACAGCCCATGGGGTTGCAGAGTCTGACATGAGTTAGCAACTGAGCATGTATGCAAGCAAGTTAAGCTGTTATAGATTACTTATGAATGTGAAATTGGATGTTGTCCTGTGGTGCTTCCCTGGTGGCTCAGTCAGTAAAGGACCCCATCTGCAGGGCAAGAGACCTAGGTTCAGTCCCTGGGTTGGGAAGGTTCCCTGGAGAAGAAAATGACACCTCACACAAGTATTCTTGCCTGGAGAATTCCATGGACAGAAAAGCCTGGTGAGCCACAGTCTATGGGATCACAAGAGTCAGGTGCAACTTAATGGCAAACCTACCACTGTACATCAGAAATATTAGCACGTACTTAAATCTACTTAAATTATATTATGAAAGTGGTGGTTGGGTGCAGGCAGAAGTCAAAAATCAGCAGTTTGGGGGGTCAGGTACTTACAGGATACATTTTCTTAGGTACCTTTTTCTTATTATTATTGGAATTGTAAGCCTTTAGACAGCATGCCCATCACCTCTTATTGTTTTATTTTTAGCAACTTTATACCTTCACATTTTCTCCCTGACCTCTGTATTATTCCTGACTTTAAAAAATATTTTGTGTCACTATTAATATGCTATTTTATCTCTTGCTGGATAGGAAAGATGTATTTATTCACCAACAGGTGAAAACATCCAGGTCATGTGTTCACAGCTACAACCGAATAAAGGACCCATGAGATACAGACTTCATTAATCTGGGGCCTCAAAGGTGCTATAGCACTAGTAGAAAGAGGTTGAAAATATCTGCACACTAGCAATGGAAACCTATATGGAACTTCTCTGTGTTCACTGGGATTCTGGATGGAAAGTACATTCAAAAATTATAATAGATTCTCCTGAGAATTGGCCCCATTGACTTGCTACCACTCAGGCCATAATTTCAAATATGTACCATCTGTGCAGCCAGAGAAACCTGAAGCTGAAATATCTTAGAATAGTATCACCTTAGTACCATCCAGTTGTACCTACCAGGAGCAAGCACAAAATTTTTCTGGAGGAAAATATCCTCAAGTTAGGCCCTCAAGTTTCTCATAGAAGTTTAACAAAACCTAAGTTCACAGTAAAAAAAAAAAAAAAAATACCAAGCATTTGAAGATATACTCCAATATTTGTGATAGTGAACAGGGACAAACCACAGGTTTAAACCTGCAAGCCTTTAGAATTGAAAAATATTGATATAGAGTGTAAAATAAATATGAATGGAATATTTTAAAAAGAGGGAGAAATAGAAAAACAAGATATATGAACAAGGAACAAACACGATCAAAAAGGACCAGATGTGGGAAATAAATAAAATGCATTGAAATAATATACACGCACACACTTTTAATTTTTTAAACCATTGCAAGGGAGTTATGCTTCTAATAGTGGCAAACTAGATATTCTAGGTCAACTCTCCAGCTTGAAACAACTAATAAATGTAAGCAATTGTTTAGAATAATATGCTTTAATTCATTTGAAGACTAACGAAAAAGTAAAGAATTATGAAATCAAACTGCAAAAATTCAGAGAATTCCACCTACTTGTAAGCATAATTTGCCATATGAGTCTTTGCTATTTCCAAACAAACTTTTCCACAGAGGTTTTATAGACTCATGAGGTTAAAAAAATATTTTGTGTCACTATTAATATGCTATTTTATCTCTTGCTGGATAGGAAAGATGTATTTATTCACCAACAGGTGAAAACATCCAGGTCATGTGTTCACAGCTACAACCGAATAAAGGACCCATGAGATACAGACTTCATTAATCTGGGGCCTCAAAGGTGCTATAGCACTAGTAGAAAGAGGTTGAAAATATCTGCACACTAGCAATGGAAACCTATATGGAACTTCTCTGTGTTCACTGGGATTCTGGATGGAAAGTACATTCAAAAATTATAATAGATTCTCCTGAGAATTGGCCCCATTGACTTGCTACCACTCAGGCCATAATTTCAAATATGTACCATCTGTGCAGCCAGAGAAACCTGAAGCTGAAATATCTTAGAATAGTATCACCTTAGTACCATCCAGTTGTACCTACCAGGAGCAAGCACAAAATTTTTCTGGAGGAAAATATCCTCAAGTTAGGCCCTCAAGTTTCTCATAGAAGTTTAACAAAACCTAAGTTCACAGTAAAAAAAAAAAAAAAAATACCAAGCATTTGAAGATATACTCCAATATTTGTGATAGTGAACAGGGACAAACCACAGGTTTAAACCTGCAAGCCTTTAGAATTGAAAAATATTGATATAGAGTGTAAAATAAATATGAATGGAATATTTTAAAAAGAGGGAGAAATAGAAAAACAAGATATATGAACAAGGAACAAACACGATCAAAAAGGACCAGATGTGGGAAATAAATAAAATGCATTGAAATAATATACACGCACACACTTTTAATTTTTTAAACCATTGCAAGGGAGTTATGCTTCTAATAGTGGCAAACTAGATATTCTAGGTCAACTCTCCAGCTTGAAACAACTAATAAATGTAAGCAATTGTTTAGAATAATATGCTTTAATTCATTTGAAGACTAACGAAAAAGTAAAGAATTATGAAATCAAACTGCAAAAATTCAGAGAATTCCACCTACTTGTAAGCATAATTTGCCATATGAGTCTTTGCTATTTCCAAACAAACTTTTCCACAGAGGTTTTATAGACTCATGAGGTTAAATGGAAAGAAATTCAAGTTCAGAATCTGCTAACAGGAAAGAGACTAGCAGACTTTCTAGGCTTTGGATAGGGGTGAACAAAACAAAAACTACTCTTAAATGATCTAAACACCTAATTCAATTAAAGCAAACCTTGACTACTAATGTCCTTAACTACCTATTAGAAATAGACATAAATCATCTCTAGTGGAAGATAATATACTAAGCCTCAAGTTAGATTTTTTTTATATGTAGTGATTAGAATTCAGCAACAACAAATAACAATAATAACCAGGAATATAATTAAGCAAGAAAATATAGTCAAAATCTAAGAGA
Organism: Tragulus kanchil; assembly: GCA_022376925.1. Lineage (NCBI taxonomy): Eukaryota > Metazoa > Chordata > Mammalia > Artiodactyla > Tragulidae > Tragulus > Tragulus kanchil. The sequence continues at coordinate 50,807,482 of JAIOJX010000032.1, forward strand.
AATAATAGGGTGTAGAAGTAGATCCACAGAGAGTCTGAATAATGAAGTTATTAAGCAGTAACTTGAAAATAACTGTGCTTAATATGCACACATAAGTAAAAAACAAGACTAGCAATTTTAACAGAGAATCTAAATTATAAAAATGGAAATTCAAGGGCTTCCCTGGTGGTCCAGTGGGTAAGGACACTGCCTTGCAGTGCAAGGAGCACCAGTTCGATCCCTGGCCTGGGAGGATCCCACGTGCCCGTGCAGCAGCCGGACAGATGTGTCCAATCACCGAGCTGGAGCTCTGGAGCGCATGCGCCCAGAGCCGGTGCTCTGTGACAACAGAGGCCACTGCGATGGGAGGCCCACACGGGCCAAAGAACAAAGATGGATGAAAATAAATAAATGAAAGACCAATAGAAGTGACCCGCCCGCACTCCTCCCTCCCCAATCCCCCCCTCAAAAAAACGTAAATTCTAGAAATTAAAAATGTAAAAATTTAGCTTAGAATTCCATGAGAAGGATTAACTACCAAATAGACAGAATTAAAAGGATTGCCAATTATTTTAAATATAGAAATATATCTGATATTGGTTAGAAAACATCAATATTTCAATAGAAATATCAATGTCAATAAACAAAAATATGTTAATAGAAAATACTCATGATAATGCACAGAAAGGAGAAAAATAGAGTGAAGAACATAAGAAAAGGTAAAGAAAAAAAAAAAACTGCAAAAATTCAGAGAATTCCAAAAAAGGGTTTGAACAAACTTTTCCACAGAGGTTTTATAGACTCATGAGGTTAAATGGAAAGAAATTCAAGTTCAGAATCTGCTAACAGGAAAGAGACTAGCAGACTTTCTAGGCTTTGGATAGGGGTGAACAAAACAAAAACTACTCTTAAATGATCTAAACACCTAATTCAATTAAAGCAAACCTTGACTACTAATGTCCTTAACTACCTATTAGAAATAGACATAAATCATCTCTAGTGGAAGATAATATACTAAGCCTCAAGTTAGATTTTTTTTATATGTAGTGATTAGAATTCAGCAACAACAAATAACAATAATAACCAGGAATATAATTAAGCAAGAAAATATAGTCAAAATCTAAGAGAAATAATAGGGTGTAGAAGTAGATCCACAGAGAGTCTGAATAATGAAGTTATTAAGCAGTAACTTGAAAATAACTGTGCTTAATATGCACACATAAGTAAAAAACAAGACTAGCAATTTTAACAGAGAATCTAAATTATAAAAATGGAAATTCAAGGGCTTCCCTGGTGGTCCAGTGGGTAAGGACACTGCCTTGCAGTGCAAGGAGCACCAGTTCGATCCCTGGCCTGGGAGGATCCCACGTGCCCGTGCAGCAGCCGGACAGATGTGTCCAATCACCGAGCTGGAGCTCTGGAGCGCATGCGCCCAGAGCCGGTGCTCTGTGACAACAGAGGCCACTGCGATGGGAGGCCCACACGGGCCAAAGAACAAAGATGGATGAAAATAAATAAATGAAAGACCAATAGAAGTGACCCGCCCGCACTCCTCCCTCCCCAATCCCCCCCTCAAAAAAACGTAAATTCTAGAAATTAAAAATGTAAAAATTTAGCTTAGAATTCCATGAGAAGGATTAACTACCAAATAGACAGAATTAAAAGGATTGCCAATTATTTTAAATATAGAAATATATCTGATATTGGTTAGAAAACATCAATATTTCAATAGAAATATCAATGTCAATAAACAAAAATATGTTAATAGAAAATACTCATGATAATGCACAGAAAGGAGAAAAATAGAGTGAAGAACATGAAAGTATAACAGTTATGGTAAATGAAATTAAAAGATTTAATCTTCATCTAATTAAAGTCCCAGAAGTGTTGAGAGAATAAAGCAGATTATTTGAGAAGATAAAAACTGAGAATATGTTAAAATTGTTGAGAGACATTAAGCCATATTTTCAAGAAGTATTAAAATGTCAAGCTACATAAACATTTTAACTGTAGATCCTATAACCATCTAGAGAAAAGATATTCATGATAAAATAAGCACCAGTAGAACTAATAGCTAACTTCAGCAGAGAAAAAGTTAAAGTCAGAAGACAGTGGAATGATTTTTCAAAATAAAGAAAATAACTGCTACCATAAAAGAGAGACAGTCTTCAAAATAAAAAAATATGGTATTTTCAAACTAAAAAAAATTAATTCAAGGGTGAACTAAATAAATAAAAAAGTATTTTTGAGGCAAAAAAAGACTCCATGTCTAATTGAAATATTCATTTTTAAATGCTTAAATAAATTGAGAAATGTACCACATTCATAGATAAGATGGTTGAATATATTTAAGTTAGCAGTCATCCTCTAAATATCTTAGAGGCAATAAAATTCCACTCAAAGTTCAAACCAAATATTTGAGAATTTAACAACTACTCTAAAATGAGTATGAGGAAAGTTCTAAGAAAAGCCAAGATACTCCCAGAAGGGGAAGGGGAAACAAATTAAGTAGGATATTTCTATCTGAAATCAAGGTTATTAAGAGACTATCTTAAGTCAATGATATTTTATACATATATATAAAATGAATCAAAGAAATATAATAAAGAGTACAGAAACCGATCAGCATACATCCACATGTGTCACTGACATTCCAGGTTATTGAAGAAATAAAATACTAGTCAATAAACTGTATTAGAAAAACTGATAATTCATTTGGAAAAAATAAAACTGAATCTTCCCCAACCCGCAAAAAAAAAAAAAAAAAAATTGAATCTTAATCCATATTCCAGATAAAGTACATAAAACCAATCTTTACAAAGGAAATTAAGAAGAATGTCTTTATCATCACTAGTAAGGAAAGATTTCTTAAACAAGAACCCCAACCAAATCCACTTACCAAATAGGGAAAAACTGATCAGTTTGCTTACCTTGATGTTAAGATATGATCAGCAGAACATTTCTTTAGCAGAACACTGAGTACAGGCTGACTTACAGAAGATACTGACCTGCTTTCTAGTTAATCAGTATCTGAGCTATATTTTACCACAACCATTTCTTCCCAATTGTATTTTTTATCATATCATTTTATGATTGCCCACTTCAACTTTTTTGGTTAATCAGTTATTTACCAGAGTTAATTGTGCTTCATAAAAAGGCTTTCATTTCCACAGATGTGATCTAAACAGTCAAACAGAACACAACTTTAACTTTTTTCTAAAAAGTTGACTTTATTTAATAAATTATTAGCATATATTCCTCAACAGCAACACAGAAAAGGTTAGAAAAAACTTTTCCTAAGGAAATATTTTAAAAGTACCCATAAACTTAGAGAATGCACTGGTAAAATATAAAACCAAAAGTTTACTGTTGTTGTTTAGTGACAAAGCCGTGACTCTTTGTGACCTCATGGACTGCAGCACGCAAGGCTCCTTGGTCCTCCACTATCTCCTGGAATTTGCTTAAATTCAAGTTCATTGAGTCCATGATGCTATTTAACCATCTCATCCTCTGCTGTCCTCATCTTTTGCCTTCAATCTTTCCTACCAACAGAGTCTTTACTAACCAGCTGGCTCGTCACATCAAGTGACCAAAGAGTTGGCAGTTTCAGTCCTTCCAGAATATACAGGAAACAAATTAAGTAGGATATTTCTATCTGAAATCAAGGTTATTAAGAGACTATCTTAAGTCAATGATATTTTATACATATATATAAAATGAATCAAAGAAATATAATAAAGAGTACAGAAACCGATCAGCATACATCCACATGTGTCACTGACATTCCAGGTTATTGAAGAAATAAAATACTAGTCAATAAACTGTATTAGAAAAACTGATAATTCATTTGGAAAAAATAAAACTGAATCTTCCCCAACCCGCAAAAAAAAAAAAAAAAAATTGAATCTTAATCCATATTCCAGATAAAGTACATAAAACCAATCTTTACAAAGGAAATTAAGAAGAATGTCTTTATCATCACTAGTAAGGAAAGATTTCTTAAACAAGAACCCCAACCAAATCCACTTACCAAATAGGGAAAAACTGATCAGTTTGCTTACCTTGATGTTAAGATATGATCAGCAGAACATTTCTTTAGCAGAACACTGAGTACAGGCTGACTTACAGAAGATACTGACCTGCTTTCTAGTTAATCAGTATCTGAGCTATATTTTACCACAACCATTTCTTCCCAATTGTATTTTTTATCATATCATTTTATGATTGCCCACTTCAACTTTTTTGGTTAATCAGTTATTTACCAGAGTTAATTGTGCTTCATAAAAAGGCTTTCATTTCCCACAGATGTGATCTAAACAGTCAAACAGAACACAACTTTAACTTTTTTCTAAAAAGTTGACTTTATTTAATAAATTATTAGCATATATTCCTCAACAGCAACACAGAAAAGGTTAGAAAAAACTTTTCCTAAGGAAATATTTTAAAAGTACCCATAAACTTAGAGAATGCACTGGTAAAATATAAAACCAAAAGTTTACTGTTGTTGTTTAGTGACAAAGCCGTGACTCTTTGTGACCTCATGGACTGCAGCACGCAAGGCTCCTTGGTCCTCCACTATCTCCTGGAATTTGCTTAAATTCAAGTTCATTGAGTCCATGATGCTATTTAACCATCTCATCCTCTGCTGTCCTCATCTTTTGCCTTCAATCTTTCCTACCAACAGAGTCTTTACTAACCAGCTGGCTCGTCACATCAAGTGACCAAAGAGTTGGAGTTTCAGCTTCAGCATCAGTCCTTCCAATGAATATACAGGATTCATTTCCTTTAGAATTGACTGGTTTGATCTTGCAGTCCAAGAGACTCTCAAGAGTCTTCTCCAGTACCACAATTCAAAAACATCAATTCTTCAGTGCTCAGCACTCTTTGTGTCCAACTCTCACATCCATACGTGACTCCTGGAAAAATTCTAGCTTTGATTATATGGACATATGTCAGCGAAGTGATATCTCTGCTTTCTAATACCTGATCTAAGTTTGTCATAACTTTTCCTCCAAGGAGCAAGTGTCTTAATTTCATGGCTACAGTCACCATTCACAGTAATTTTGGAGTCCAAGAAAATTAAATCTGTCAGTACTTTCACTTTTTCCCTATCTATTCACTATGAAGTGATCAGACTGGATGCCACGAGGTTCATTTTTTGAATGTTCAATTTCAAGCCAGCTCTTCACTTTTCTCTTTCACCCCCAACAAAAGGCTTTTTAATTCCTCTTCACTTTCTGCCATTAGAGTGGTATTATCTGCATATTTAAGGTTGTTGATATTTCTCCAGACAATCTTGATTCCAGCTTTTGATCCAACCAGCATGGCATTCTGCATGATGTACTCTGCATATAAGTGAAATAAGCAGGAAGACAATATACAGCCTTGAGATACTCCTTTCCCAGTTTGGAACCAGTCCATTGTTTCATGTCCGGTTCTTTTTTTTCACTTTCATTTTTATTTATTTATTTATTTATTTATTTATTTATTTGTTTATTTATTTTGGCCACTTCTATTGGTCTTTCATTTATTTCCATCATTGTTCTTTGGCCTGTGTGGGCCTCCCATTGCAGTGGCCTCTCTTGCTGCAGAGCACCGGCTCTGGACGCATGTGCTTCAGAGCTCCAGCTCAGTAGTTGGACACATAGATCCAGCCGCTCCACAGCTCGTGGGATCCTCCCAGGCCAGGGATCGAACTGGTGCCCCTTGCACTGCAAGGCGATGTCCTTAGCCACTGGACCACCAGGGAAGCCCTCACTTTCATTTTTTATTTTATTTTTTTATCACCAAAAACATTTTTTACTGGGAGCATAGCCGACTAACAATGTTGTAATAGTTTTAGTTGAACAATAAAGGGACTCAACCATATGTATGCATGCATCCATTCTTCCCCCAATCCTGCTACCACCCAGGCTGGCACATAACATTGGGCAGGATTCCACTTTAAAAGCACTTTCTTAAGTAACTTATTGCTCTGTAGTCAGAACAAGTGAGATTAGAATCCTGGGACTGTCCTTAGTGTATGACATTCATGTCCAGTTCTAACTGTTTTGTCTTGACCTGCTTACAGGTTTCTCAGGAGACAGATAAGGTGGTCTAGTATTTTCAGCTTTAAGAATTTCCCACAGTTTGTTGTGATTCATGCAGTCAAAGACTTTAGTGCAGTCAATGAAGTAGAAGTAGATGTTTTTCTGAAAGTTTATTATTTATATTTAAAAATCTAGGAAATCATTAAGTAAAGGGAAAAAAATCATAGAAAATGAACAAAAGGTGTAAATAGTTATTTCACAGTAAATAACACACTGTGGTGAATAAATACACTTTTCTCTTTCACCCCCAACAAAAGGCTTTTTAATTCCTCTTCACTTTCTGCCATTAGAGTGGTATTATCTGCATATTTAAGGTTGTTGATATTTCTCCAGACAATCTTGATTCCAGCTTTTGATCCAACCAGCATGGCATTCTGCATGATGTACTCTGCATATAAGTGAAATAAGCAGGAAGACAATATACAGCCTTGAGATACTCCTTTCCCAGTTTGGAACCAGTCCATTGTTTCATGTCCGGTTCTTTTTTTTCACTTTCATTTTTATTTATTTATTTATTTATTTATTTATTTGTTTATTTATTTTGGCCACTTCTATTGGTCTTTCATTTATTTCCATCATTGTTCTTTGGCCTGTGTGGGCCTCCCATTGCAGTGGCCTCTCTTGCTGCAGAGCACCGGCTCTGGACGCATGTGCTTCAGAGCTCCAGCTCAGTAGTTGGACACATAGATCCAGCCGCTCCACAGCTCGTGGGATCCTCCCAGGCCAGGGATCGAACTGGTGCCCCTTGCACTGCAAGGCGATGTCCTTAGCCACTGGACCACCAGGGAAGCCCTCACTTTCATTTTTTATTTTATTTTTTTATCACCAAAAACATTTTTTACTGGGAGCATAGCCGACTAACAATGTTGTAATAGTTTTAGTTGAACAATAAAGGGACTCAACCATATGTATGCATGCATCCATTCTTCCCCCAATCCTGCTACCACCCAGGCTGGCACATAACATTGGGCAGGATTCCACTTTAAAAGCACTTTCTTAAGTAACTTATTGCTCTGTAGTCAGAACAAGTGAGATTAGAATCCTGGGACTGTCCTTAGTGTATGACATTCATGTCCAGTTCTAACTGTTTTGTCTTGACCTGCTTACAGGTTTCTCAGGAGACAGATAAGGTGGTCTAGTATTTTCAGCTTTAAGAATTTCCCACAGTTTGTTGTGATTCATGCAGTCAAAGACTTTAGTGCAGTCAATGAAGTAGAAGTAGATGTTTTTCTGAAAGTTTATTATTTATATTTAAAAATCTAGGAAATCATTAAGTAAAGGGAAAAAAATCATAGAAAATGAACAAAAGGTGTAAATAGTTATTTCACAGTAAATAACACACTGTGGTGAATAAATACTTGAAAAAATTCACATTTGTACTAGCAGCCCAAAGACAGACAGGTTAAGGTTTCAGGGTTATATAATTTTATATTCATTAGACCAGCAAAAATCTAAGAACCTGGCAATATTGAGTAATATGAAGTAAGACAAATGGTATATAGAATTTCTTTACGTTGAGATCACTGGTGTAGATTCTGCTAAAGTTTTGGAAAAAAAAAAAAATGTGTTTCAATAAAATTGCCAGCACTAGAGGTTGCCAATTTGATGTTTATTGTCATTGTAATGACTGCACCAATTCCCTGGGACTCTTTGGTGGTCTTCCAGCAGATGCTATTCTGAATGAGTCAGTGCTAATGCAGTAATTTAAAATAATTCTGCTTGCCAAGTAATAGATTTTAAGAACTATGTCGTCTGAATTTCCACTTTATTCAGCCAATGGTAAACAGATTTGCTTAAATATATGCCTTGGATTTGAAACTACTTAAAAACAACTGTTTAAGGTATATAGAGTGGTTAAGAACACTAATTTTGTCTGTTAAATGAGATTTAATCATTTAAAATTTCTTTGTAGACAGCAAAAGTGAGTTAAAAAGAAAAATTGTGTTTTTACTATAATAACTACAAAACTATTAGCTAAGTTAAAAGAATGAAACTCAGAGAAAAAGTCAGCTTGAGGTTTAGGGCAATGTTAACAAATGAATCACTTCAACTCCTTGGTTCCCTAGATTCACTGTATATATACTATCAAGACAGCAACAAAAACAACAAATACAAAAAAATGACAATAAAGCCCTTCAAGTCTTATGAAAAATGATAGCATTGGTGACTGCATCTCTGCAGCTTTAGTATTTTTAATCTGATAACAAAGATAAACTTCCTTGATCTCTTATAGTTGTCGTAAAGACAACTTAATACTTCTTAAAGAAGCAATTGGCAAATATTAAGTGTTCTGTTCATGCTAACATCAGTATCTTTTTTTGGAATAACAAATTTGCATAGAAGTAGATGTTTTTCTGAAAGTTTATTATTTATATTTAAAAATCTAGGAAATCATTAAGTAAAGGGAAAAAAATCATAGAAAATGAACAAAAGGTGTAAATAGTTATTTCACAGTAAATAACACACTGTGGTGAATAAATACTTGAAAAAATTCACATTTGTACTAGCAGCCCAAAGACAGACAGGTTAAGGTTTCAGGGTTATATAATTTTATATTCATTAGACCAGCAAAAATCTAAGAACCTGGCAATATTGAGTAATATGAAGTAAGACAAATGGTATATAGAATTTCTTTACGTTGAGATCACTGGTGTAGATTCTGCTAAAGTTTTGGAAAAAAAAAAAAATGTGTTTCAATAAAATTGCCAGCACTAGAGGTTGCCAATTTGATGTTTATTGTCATTGTAATGACTGCACCAATTCCCTGGGACTCTTTGGTGGTCTTCCAGCAGATGCTATTCTGAATGAGTCAGTGCTAATGCAGTAATTTAAAATAATTCTGCTTGCCAAGTAATAGATTTTAAGAACTATGTCGTCTGAATTTCCACTTTATTCAGCCAATGGTAAACAGATTTGCTTAAATATATGCCTTGGATTTGAAACTACTTAACACCAACTGTTTAAGGTATATAGAGTGGTTAAGAACACTAATTTTGTCTGTTAAATGAGATTTAATCATTTAAAATTTCTTTGTAGACAGCAAAAGTGAGTTAAAAAGAAAAATTGTGTTTTTACTATAATAACTACAAAACTATTAGCTAAGTTAAAAGAATGAAACTCAGAGAAAAAGTCAGCTTGAGGTTTAGGGCAATGTTAACAAATGAATCACTTCAACTCCTTGGTTCCCTAGATTCACTGTATATATACTATCAAGACAGCAACAAAAACAACAAATACAAAAAAATGACAATAAAGCCCTTCAAGTCTTATGAAAAATGATAGACTTGGTGACTGCATATCTGCAGCTTTAGTATTTTTAATCTGATAACAAAGATAAACTTCATTGCTCTCTTATAGTTGTCGTAAAGACAAATTAATAATTCTTAAAGAAGCACTTGGCAAATATTAAGTGTTCTGTTCATGCTAACATCAGTATCTGTGGAATAAAATGCTTTAACTGGAAGCCTAACAAGTAAGTGTTTTTATCTTTTCCACAACAGGCAATAATTTCAAAATGATTCCTGGAATGTATTACTGGTTCTCTTTCACCTCAGTACTAAAATGAAATAAAGAATTCCATTCTTGGCTTATCAATTCAAAACGGCATTCAAAATGTCTACCAAAAATTGTCTTATGTTCTATACATTCTTTATAGTACAGTAGAAAGAATATTCAATATTTTTGCCTCCATTTCACTCCCCATAAATCTATTATTGTAATAATCAATATTTTGTGGAACTCTCTACTAAGAGAAGATACAATACTAAAGTTGTGTTTGAACTTGGCTTCCCTTTTGACTCAGATGGTAAAGAATCTGTCTGCAATGCAGGAGACCAAGGTTTGATCCCTGAGTTGGAAAGACACCCTGGATAAGGGAATGGCAACCCACTTCAGTATTCTTGTCTGAAGAATTCTATGGACAGAGGAGACTCTCAGGCTATAGTCCATGGGGTTGCAAAGAGTCAGACACAATTGAGCTACTAATACTTCCCTTCATTTGACTTTGGCATTGAAAGAAAGCTTCCGTATCATCTCATCTATCTTGCCACCAATACAGGATTTCATTTAATTACATCTCTGACCATGAACACCTACCTAGACTGTTGAAACACTCTCAGTGAAAGAGCATTTACTATGTAGATGACAGGGACTACCTCAATTGTATAACTTTTACCTATAAAAAAAGCTAAGTTAAAAGAATGAAACTCAGAGAAAAAGTCAGCTTGAGGTTTAGGGCAATGTTAACAAATGAATCACTTCAACTCCTTGGTTCCCTAGATTCACTGTATATATACTATCAAGACAGCAACAAAAACAACAAATACAAAAAAATGACAATAAAGCCCTTCAAGTCTTATGAAAAATGATAGACTTGGTGACTGCATATCTGCAGCTTTAGTATTTTTAATCTGATAACAAAGATAAACTTCATTGCTCTCTTATAGTTGTCGTAAAGACAAATTAATAATTCTTAAAGAAGCACTTGGCAAATATTAAGTGTTCTGTTCATGCTAACATCAGTATCTGTGGAATAAAATGCTTTAACTGGAAGCCTAACAAGTAAGTGTTTTTATCTTTTCCACAACAGGCAATAATTTCAAAATGATTCCTGGAATGTATTACTGGTTCTCTTTCACCTCAGTACTAAAATGAAATAAAGAATTCCATTCTTGGCTTATCAATTCAAAACGGCATTCAAAATGTCTACCAAAAATTGTCTTATGTTCTATACATTCTTTATAGTACAGTAGAAAGAATATTCAATATTTTTGCCTCCATTTCACTCCCCATAAATCTATTATTGTAATAATCAATATTTTGTGGAACTCTCTACTAAGAGAAGATACAATACTAAAGTTGTGTTTGAACTTGGCTTCCCTTTTGACTCAGATGGTAAAGAATCTGTCTGCAATGCAGGAGACCAAGGTTTGATCCCTGAGTTGGAAAGACACCCTGGATAAGGGAATGGCAACCCACTTCAGTATTCTTGTCTGAAGAATTCTATGGACAGAGGAGACTCTCAGGCTATAGTCCATGGGGTTGCAAAGAGTCAGACACAATTGAGCTACTAATACTTCCCTTCATTTGACTTTGGCATTGAAAGAAAGCTTCCGTATCATCTCATCTATCTTGCCACCAATACAGGATTTCATTTAATTACATCTCTGACCATGAACACCTACCTAGACTGTTGAAACACTCTCAGTGAAAGAGCATTTACTATGTAGATGACAGGGACTACCTCAATTGTATATAGAACAAAATTCTCTGATTTGAGTTCAAATTTGACTCACCAAAATATATACCCATTGATGCAGATTATGTTCTCTAAAACAAGAAAGAACAAACCCTACTCACTCTTCCAAGATCTTTCAAAACTTTGAAGGTTGGTTTTGTTTTGTTTTTACTTTTGTTTTTTTCAGATTTTTCTTGTAGTCAATGTCCTGTCTAGTGCCTATGTGATATGGTTTCTGAGAAATTATATGGTATTTCTGGAAAATAACTGGCATGCCCTAGTTTGCATATCACATTCTAAACCTAAGTAATACTGAACATTTGACTTTACTTGTGTGATTTGGCTAACATTGTTTTCAGGGAAATGTCCCCCAGCCTGAGTCTTTTTCCACTGATATAGAATCAGGTATTTGATAGCTTTTTAGAGGCAGTGTTACATCTTGTCTCAAAGATACCACAGGCAACCCAACTGCAACTCCAAAACTTTTGAGTTACAAGAGAGGCTGCCCTGATGACTTTTATTACCCACAAAGTATCCTTGTACTTTTTCTTAGTATATTTTTAGAAACTAAGTTCAATTTTACTGTTATTTTTGACTCAAAATTTTTACGCTTCCATGTTCATATTTAAACTTGATGCGGGGCTTCCCTGGTGGTCCAGTGGGTGGACACCGCCTTGCAGTGAGGCGCGGTTCGAGCTCTGGCCTGGGAAGATCCCCGTGCGCGGAGCGGCTGGACTGATGTGTCCAATTAGGCGCCGGTCATGCGAGCTCTGAGCCCTGGGTAGTTTGAAGGACAATTTCCCTGAGTTGGAAAGACACCCTGGATAAGGGAATGGCAACCCACTTCAGTATTCTTGTCTGAAGAATTCTATGGACAGAGGAGACTCTCAGGCTATAGTCCATGGGGTTGCAAAGAGTCAGACACAATTGAGCTACTAATACTTCCCTTCATTTGACTTTGGCATTGAAAGAAAGCTTCCGTATCATCTCATCTATCTTGCCACCAATACAGGATTTCATTTAATTACATCTCTGACCATGAACACCTACCTAGACTGTTGAAACACTCTCAGTGAAAGAGCATTTACTATGTAGATGACAGGGACTACCTCAATTGTATATAGAACAAAATTCTCTGATTTGAGTTCAAATTTGACTCACCAAAATATATACCCATTGATGCAGATTATGTTCTCTAAAACAAGAAAGAACAAACCCTACTCACTCTTCCAAGATCTTTCAAAACTTTGAAGGTTGGTTTTGTTTTGTTTTTACTTTTGTTTTTTTCAGATTTTTCTTGTAGTCAATGTCCTGTCTAGTGCCTATGTGATATGGTTTCTGAGAAATTATATGGTATTTCTGGAAAATAACTGGCATGCCCTAGTTTGCATATCACATTCTAAACCTAAGTAATACTGAACATTTGACTTTACTTGTGTGATTTGGCTAACATTGTTTTCAGGGAAATGTCCCCCAGCCTGAGTCTTTTTCCACTGATATAGAATCAGGTATTTGATAGCTTTTTAGAGGCAGTGTTACATCTTGTCTCAAAGATACCACAGGCAACCCAACTGCAACTCCAAAACTTTTGAGTTACAAGAGAGGCTGCCCTGATGACTTTTATTACCCACAAAGTATCCTTGTACTTTTTCTTAGTATATTTTTAGAAACTAAGTTCAATTTTACTGTTATTTTTGACTCAAAATTTTTACGCTTCCATGTTCATATTTAAACTTGATGCGGGGGCTTCCCCTGGTGGTCCAGTGGGTAAGGACACCGCCTTGCAGTGCAAGGGGCGCCGGTTCGAGCTCTGGCCTGGGAAGATCCCACGTGCCGCGGAGCGGCTGGACTGATGTGTCCAATTACCGAGCCGGAGCTCTGGAGTGCATGCGCCCAGAGACAGCGCTCTGCAACGACAGACGCCACCCCGATGGGAGGCCCACAGGAGCCAAAGAACAAAGATGGATGAAAATAGAGAAATGAAAGACCAATAGAAGTGGCCCGCCTGCTCCCTTCCCTCCCCAGCCCAACCCCCGCCCTAAATAAATAAATCTTTAAAAAAAAAAAAAAAACTTGATGCAATTTACTTTCTAATAAAGTCTTATTTCACTGATAAAATTTAGATAAGATTTGTATGACTGTATCTAATTGTTGATGAATAAGACATAAAGATAGAGTCCTACCACATAGTCCTAGAAAATTCTATTCACTTTGACACAGTCCTGGTTTATTCTTAATCTCAAAAAGCATCCTTAAATCCATCTAACTCTGTCAACATCTAACTAGCCCTCATTTTTCAGTTTATCCACATAAATATGCTGATTTTTGTTCTAATTTCCTAAAATCAAAATGTCCTATACTTATGAGAGCTCTTACACCTATTACTATTGGTAATAGACATTTACTCAATATGTAATGGGATCTCTCTATGAGGTCTTCTCTTTTATCCAGAGTTCAGCTCTGGGCCATATAATTTGTCTCTTAGTCATTGATTATTGTATGATCAGAAAACTTCATATCTGAAAGTTTGAGATATGAGGCTTCATATCCACTTATCTTTGCTGACTTCACAGTATTTATATTTAATTTAATTGAGGAAGGAAGGGAGGAAGAGAAGGACAAAAAGGATGGGGGAAGGAAGGAGGAAAAGGAAGAGAGAAGGGATAAACAGGCTCATCTCTTCATCTACATTGTAAACTCTTTTTTTTTTTTTTTTTAATCTTTTTGGTGGGTAGGGTGGGGAGGGAGGGGATGGGCGGGTCACTTGTATTGGTCTTTCATTTCTCTATTTTCATCCGTCTTTGTTCTTTGGCTCCCGTGGGCCTCCCATCGCGGTGGCCTCTGTTGTGGCAGAGCGCTGGCTCTGGGCACACGCGGGTCAGAGCTCCAGCTCGTAATTGGACACATCAGTCCAGCTGCTCCGCGGCACGTGGGATCTTCCCAGGCCAGGGATTGAACCAGCGCCCCTTGCACTGCAAGGCGGTATCCTTACCCACTGGACCACCAGGGGAAGCCCCCCAGGGAAGCCCCCCTGTAAACTCTTGAAATTAAGAATCTGCCCTTTAGACACTGTTTCTCTGCCCACAGTACTCTCACCGTGGAATCCACAATCAGAAATTTACAATTTACATAACAACTAAGGACAAACCTCTAGAGACTCGTAGGATGAAGTTAATATTGTTTGTGGACTCATATAAGTGTATACAAAGGGATAATAAGAGAAAGTTGAATAAATTAAAGTATTACAGTAGGTTGTTAGAAGATGTGAAAACTTACAAGGCAATGAAACAACTCTCTAGGTATCCTGAAACAGTTTTGACAAAACTGAGAGCATACTAAGTCAATCTGTAAGATCGCTGACTCAGAGGAAACAGAGGTTACTCATGCAGATTGACTCGCTAGGAGGTTCTATATCTGGTGAATGAAGAAAGGTATTAATGAGCCTACAGTAGATGGAAACCTCTGTCCTGGAGCTCAGGTTAGGCAGAAAGGTCAATGACGGCAATCAGGTGAACCAGGAGAGCCAATCAACTACAGGTCACCGTGAATCAATTACGGCCTCATTTACCAGACTCCCAACCAGAAACTCTCTCCCTTCCTTTTCCCCCCACTCTTGTAGGTCCCAAGATCCATCAATTCTAATCCTGAAATCAGTCCTTTCTTCACTCGTCATAATTCCACTGCCTTAATTTAGGTCTCATTTTTGCTTGAAAATTATAAAAGTTTTTCAACTAATCTCCATGCCTTTAGGCTTACTCTCTCATTCTAACCACTGCAAGAATTACATTTTAAATCACAAATCCGATCATGTCACATTCCTAGATAAAATCCTTTGATGGTTCCTCAATTACCTACTGGATAAAATTCTTGGAATGGCATTAAAAGTCCTACATTATCAAATTTCAACACCTTTCTGCAACATCATTTTCTATCACTCTCCAACACACAGTGTACTCTAGTAACCACAAACGGCCTTCTATACCTTTACTCAAGTTTTTCCATTTGCCTGGAAAACCACTTCTCTCTCTACTTGATATACTTGTATTCTTATTTACAAGCAACCTGAAATGTCAAGTCCTTTTCAAAGATTTTCCCACTTCCTCAACCCCTCTTCTGAACACAGATTATCTCTTCCATCTCAGTACTTCCAGATGCATCGTATTTTTCCTATGCATCATATTTGGCACCTATTGAATTGTGAATTTCTTCATCTTTATATGCCCAGAGGTTCTCAGTAAGTGCTGAATGAATGAATGAATGATCCAGAAAATAGGTTCAACAGTAAGAAGTACAATATTACAATAAAGGAAATGATGATATCTATCCACTCAGATAAAACTTTCAGTTACTCTTACATTGAGCTCTATAAAAATATCAAAACATATGTAATCTGGATATACATACTTATCTAAATATGTTTATTCATAAATTTTATGATAATGTATTTTGATGATTTTTTATTTATAATCTTTATTATTCTAAAACATTCATATATATAGTCAGCATACCTCTACTTATCCATCCCCACAATATCTGGTGAATGAAGAAAGGTATTAATGAGCCTACAGTAGATGGAAACCTCTGTCCTGGAGCTCAGGTTAGGCAGAAAGGTCAATGACGGCAATCAGGTGAACCAGGAGAGCCAATCAACTACAGGTCACCGTGAATCAATTACGGCCTCATTTACCAGACTCCCAACCAGAAACTCTCTCCCTTCCTTTTCCCCCCACTCTTGTAGGTCCCAAGATCCATCAATTCTAATCCTGAAATCAGTCCTTTCTTCACTCGTCATAATTCCACTGCCTTAATTTAGGTCTCATTTTTGCTTGAAAATTATAAAAGTTTTTCAACTAATCTCCATGCCTTTAGGCTTACTCTCTCATTCTAACCACTGCAAGAATTACATTTTAAATCACAAATCCGATCATGTCACATTCCTAGATAAAATCCTTTGATGGTTCCTCAATTACCTACTGGATAAAATTCTTGGAATGGCATTAAAAGTCCTACATTATCAAATTTCAACACCTTTCTGCAACATCATTTTCTATCACTCTCCAACACACAGTGTACTCTAGTAACCACAAACGGCCTTCTATACCTTTACTCAAGTTTTTCCATTTGCCTGGAAAACCACTTCTCTCTCTACTTGATATACTTGTATTCTTATTTACAAGCAACCTGAAATGTCAAGTCCTTTTCAAAGATTTTCCCACTTCCTCAACCCCTCTTCTGAACACAGATTATCTCTTCCATCTCAGTACTTCCAGATGCATCGTATTTTTCCTATGCATCATATTTGGCACCTATTGAATTGTGAATTTCTTCATCTTTATATGCCCAGAGGTTCTCAGTAAGTGCTGAATGAATGAATGAATGATCCAGAAAATAGGTTCAACAGTAAGAAGTACAATATTACAATAAAGGAAATGATGATATCTATCCACTCAGATAAAACTTTCAGTTACTCTTACATTGAGCTCTATAAAAATATCAAAACATATGTAATCTGGATATACATACTTATCTAAATATGTTTATTCATAAATTTTATGATAATGTATTTTGATGATTTTTTATTTATAATCTTTATTATTCTAAAACATTCATATATATAGTCAGCATACCTCTACTTATCCATCCCCACAATATCTTTACCATGCATTGTTCTAGGCATTGCAATTAGAATAAGATATACAAGTCACCCTTTTAAATTTTACATTACAGTGGCACCATTATAAGGATGTTGAGCATTGTTTATGTGTGTATTGGAGTTTTGTACAGTTTTTTTGTTTGAAGTATCTTCAAATATTTTACTCATTTTTATTTGGTTATTTAACTTATTAGTATTTAGTCTTAAGAGCTTCAGTGTATTTTGTATGCAAGTTCTTTATCAGCTATATGTATTACAAATATATTCCTCAGTCAATACCTTGAATTTTCATTTTCTTAATTGTGTCTTTTGAAAAACAGATGTTTTATATTTGATAAATCTAATTCATTAGTTTTATTATAGTTCATGGCTTTTAGTGTGTTATGTAAGAAATGTTTGCCTGTCTTAAGATGCTGAATATTCTCTCATGTATTCTTCTAGAAGGTTCACAATTTTAGTTTTTATGTTTAGGTATATAATCTGTTTTGAGTTATTTTATTAATTCTTCTCTTCTATCTAATTCAGATTTAGCTTTATTTTTTACTTCTAGTTTCTTAAGGTAAAATTAGAACAATTTTAAATTTTTCTTCTTTTAGAATATGAGCATCTAAAGTTATACATTTCCCTTGAAGTGAGGTTTTAGCTATTTTAAATTTCCTTCAAAGTGCTACTTTAAAAGAAAACTTGATACATTTTCATAATGATTTAGTTTAAGATATTGCATAATTTCCCTTTTAATTGCTTACTTAGTTGTAAGTGTCTTTGTTTCATTTCCAAGTACCTGGAGATTTTTTTGGATATTTTTTCAGTATTAATATTTAATTTAATTCCACTATGGTAAGAAAATTTACTCCATATGATCTGTATGATTTAAATCCCTTTAACTATGCAACTACAGCCCAGAATAGCAACTCAAAAGGCCTTGTATGGTACTGTTGCTTGGTGGAGTGTTCTACAAATGTCAATGAGGTTAGTCGGTTCTATTATAATTTATGATAATTATTGATGATTTTTATTTATAATCTTTATTATTCTAAAACATTCATATATATAGTCAGCATACCTCTACTTATCCATCCCCACAATATCTTTACCATGCATTGTTCTAGGCATTGCAATTAGAATAAGATATACAAGTCACCCTTTTAAATTTTACATTACAGTGGCACCATTATAAGGATGTTGAGCATTGTTTATGTGTGTATTGGAGTTTTGTACAGTTTTTTTGTTTGAAGTATCTTCAAATATTTTACTCATTTTTATTTGGTTATTTAACTTATTAGTATTTAGTCTTAAGAGCTTCAGTGTATTTTGTATGCAAGTTCTTTATCAGCTATATGTATTACAAATATATTCCTCAGTCAATACCTTGAATTTTCATTTTCTTAATTGTGTCTTTTGAAAAACAGATGTTTTATATTTGATAAATCTAATTCATTAGTTTTATTATAGTTCATGGCTTTTAGTGTGTTATGTAAGAAATGTTTGCCTGTCTTAAGATGCTGAATATTCTCTCATGTATTCTTCTAGAAGGTTCACAATTTTAGTTTTTATGTTTAGGTATATAATCTGTTTTGAGTTATTTTATTAATTCTTCTCTTCTATCTAATTCAGATTTAGCTTTATTTTTTACTTCTAGTTTCTTAAGGTAAAATTAGAACAATTTTAAATTTTTCTTCTTTTAGAATATGAGCATCTAAAGTTATACATTTCCCTTGAAGTGAGGTTTTAGCTATTTTAAATTTCCTTCAAAGTGCTACTTTAAAAGAAAACTTGATACATTTTCATAATGATTTAGTTTAAGATATTGCATAATTTCCCTTTTAATTGCTTACTTAGTTGTAAGTGTCTTTGTTTCATTTCCAAGTACCTGGAGATTTTTTTGGATATTTTTTCAGTATTAATATTTAATTTAATTCCACTATGGTAAGAAAATTTACTCCATATGATCTGTATGATTTAAATCCCTTTAACTATGCAACTACAGCCCAGAATAGCAACTCAAAAGGCCTTGTATGGTACTGTTGCTTGGTGGAGTGTTCTACAAATGTCAATGAGGTTAGGTTCGTTCCTCATTACTAATTTTCTTTCTAGTTCTATCAATTGCTGAAAGAAGAACATTGAAATCAACAATTATTATTGTGAATTTTTTTCTATTTTCTCAGTTCAATTTTATCAGGTTTTCTCCATGTATTTTATAGCTGTTATTAAAGGATTATATATGTTTGTTGCATGTGCCTAATAATTTGATCCTTTTAATCAGTCCCTCTAAAGCTCTACTAATATTTCTTGTCATAAAGTCTACATTGTCTGATGTGAATAGAACCATTACATATTTGCTGTTATTTGCATGGTATAACTTTTCCATTATTTTACATTAAACAGTTTTTTGTTTATAAACAGTATTTAGCTATGCTTTTTAAAATTGACTCTAACATTTTTAATGTTTAGGCCATTTATATTTAATGCAATTTTGATATGGTTAGATTTAGGTCTATCATCTTCCTGTTTTTGGTCTGTTTTTTTTTTTCCTTTGTTCTTTTTTTTTAAAAAGATTTATTTATTTATTTATTTTGGGCGGGGGTCGGGTTGGGGAGGGAGGGGAGCGGGCGGGCCACTTCCATTGGTCTTTCATTTCTCTATTTTCATCCGTCTTTGTTCTTTGGCTCCTGTGGGCCTCCCATCGTGGTGGCATCTGTCGCTGCTGAGCGCCGGCTCTGGGCACATGCGCTCCAGAGCTCCAGCTCGGTAATTGGACACATTGGTCCAGCAGCTCCGCGCGGCACGTGGGATCTTCCCAGAACAGGGATCGAACCTACGTTCCTTGCACTGCAAGGCGGTGTCCTTACCCACTGGACCACCAGGAGAAGCCCTTTCCTTTGTTCTTTTAACTCCTTTTTGAAAAAATGATTTTCCTTTTGTGTGTTCCATTTTATCTCTTATTTTAATTGATTGGGGTATATCTCTATGTTTTATTTTTTCAATTGTTGCTCTGGAGTTTAGAATATCATCACAGTATAGCAAACTACCTTCATATAATATTTAGTACTTCATAAATAATTTTAGAATCAGACAACTGTATTTTTTCTTTAGTCTTTATCTCAGTTCAGCATAATCACTGGATTTTGCTTCACTTTGCCTATTTTTGCTGAGGTCCAGTAAATCCTTCTAGGGAAAAAAGTAGAGTTATCATAGGGCCCACCTTATTTGCTATCTCCTTTTGTGGATATTATGGGTTGCCTATTATCTGATGCCCAGAAACAACTGTTTCATGCATGTTCCTACTTAACAAGTTGTTTACTCGTATTTATGGCAAGAGAACTAGTCTAGTACCAGTCACTTAATCATAGCCTGAAAGAGATATTCATCCATAGATAAAGACATTATATATGGCTTTAAAATCACATCTAACAACATAAAAATAACTCAACTCTCACAACTAGTAA
The DNA here is from genome assembly GCA_022376925.1 of Tragulus kanchil. Lineage (NCBI taxonomy): Eukaryota > Metazoa > Chordata > Mammalia > Artiodactyla > Tragulidae > Tragulus > Tragulus kanchil. The sequence goes on from JAIOJX010000032.1 coordinate 50,827,885, forward strand.
TGCTCAATCAGTAAGTATGGCCTGCGAGTAAAACCAACTGAGAAGTAGGCTCTGTAATTTTCTGCATACCTGCTATAACCTTACTCTCCCATATTCAAGGATATCAGAATACCAGTGAGGAAGATAATGTTACAGCACGAATAAACATGACTCTAATTTTTTATTTTACTCATAATTGAAATAATTGTAGATCATCAGTGTGTACAAATACTTGTGTTAAGAATCACCACCACCAAGTTAAAGGCAATAACACAACTCTAAAACTTGGAATACATGACTTTCAGAATCTGGCTTCCAGCAAGGTCAGAGCTTCATCTCCTTTTGGTCTGTCTTACTCATACCATGTTTCAATCTCAGTGAATTTTACATCATGCGCAGGATGCACCATGCCTTTGCTTAGCTCAACACATTTACTCATATGGCTTTCTCTCTCCTCCCTGTAAGGTGTCTAATCTTTGTTCTTCAAGCCAATCCTTATGCTGCTTTCAACACCCCAAACCTTGAATTAATAATTAATCTAATGCTAAAACATTTATTGAGTGCTTTCTATGTGTCAGGTACTTTTAAAACTCTTTACATGTATTAAATCATTTAAAACTTATAGTAACATTGTATGCTAACATTAAAGATAAGGAAATTGAGGCTTAAAGAATATAATACTTCCTCAAGGTTACAGTAGAGAGGAAATAGGAATATAAATCCAAATCTGTACAAATTCAGAGCTTGTGCTTTTAACCAGGAAACTTGTCATTTTTAAGTTTTGCTAGATCCTAGAACTACCTGGAAATTTTCAAAAGTCTCCAAACCAATTAAATCAGAATTTCTGGGACTGTAACTCAGACACTAGCCTCTCTTAAAATTCTGCATTGGGGGAAGGGAGCAGTGGGTGAGATGTATGGAAAGAGTAACATGGAAACTTACATTACCATATGTAAAATAGATAACCAATGGGAATCTGCTGTAAGACTAAGAGAACTCAAACAGGGGCTCTGAAACAATCTAGAGAGGTGGGATGGGGAGGGAGATGGGAGGGAAGTTCAAGAGGAAGGAAACATATGCATACCTATGGCTGATTCATGTTGATATTTGGCAGTAAATTAAAATACTGTATAAAAAATACAGTTTTTTTGATTTTGATTATTTTTGATTTTTAAAAACCCTGCAGGTAATACCAATATGAAATCAAATTTGAGCATCTGTATAGTACCCTTTGATTTTTCTTCAAATGAACTTGGTATTGAGGACTTAAGAAGGTAGCCAAAACCAAGTCTATTAGACTGGAATTTAGCATTTACCAAATGATTACTGCTTATAACATGTGGAGGGATCTGGGGAAGGTAGAGATCAACTGCTCAAAGTGGGATCACACCCAAGCACCAGGCCACTGTTGAGTAATTGAATATCAAAAGTCTACCATTAAAGCAATCATAAAATATGGCTAACTTATTATTGTGGTTTGCTGATTCTGTCTGAGTTACTGTTCCCTAGGCATTCTTACATCATTTATGGCCATGCCTTTCTAACACATTTACTCATATGGCTTTCTCTCTCCTGTAAGGTGTCTAATCTTTGTTCTTCAAGCCAATCCTTATGCTGCTTTCAACACCCCAAACCTTGAATTAATAATTAATCTAATGCTAAAACATTTATTGAGTGCTTTCTATGTGTCAGGTACTTTTAAAACTCTTTACATGTATTAAATCATTTAAAACTTATAGTAACATTGTATGCTAACATTAAAGATAAGGAAATTGAGGCTTAAAGAATATAATACTTCCTCAAGGTTACAGTAGAGAGGAAATAGGAATATAAATCCAAATCTGTACAAATTCAGAGCTTGTGCTTTTAACCAGGAAACTTGTCATTTTTAAGTTTTGCTAGATCCTAGAACTACCTGGAAATTTTCAAAAGTCTCCAAACCAATTAAATCAGAATTTCTGGGACTGTAACTCAGACACTAGCCTCTCTTAAAATTCTGCATTGGGGGAAGGGAGCAGTGGGTGAGATGTATGGAAAGAGTAACATGGAAACTTACATTACCATATGTAAAATAGATAACCAATGGGAATCTGCTGTAAGACTAAGAGAACTCAAACAGGGGCTCTGAAACAATCTAGAGAGGTGGGATGGGGAGGGAGATGGGAGGGAAGTTCAAGAGGAAGGAAACATATGCATACCTATGGCTGATTCATGTTGATATTTGGCAGTAAATTAAAATACTGTATAAAAAATACAGTTTTTTTGATTTTTGATTATTTTTTTTGATTTTTAAAAACCCTGCAGGTAATACCAATATGAAATCAAATTTGAGCATCTGTATAGTACCCTTTGATTTTTCTTCAAATGAACTTGGTATTGAGGACTTAAGAAGGTAGCCAAAACCAAGTCTATTAGACTGGAATTTAGCATTTACCAAATGATTACTGCTTATAACATGTGGAGGGATCTGGGGAAGGTAGAGATCAACTGCTCAAAGTGGGATCACACCCAAGCACCAGGCCACTGTTGAGTAATTGAATATCAAAAGTCTACCATTAAAGCAATCATAAAATATGGCTAACTTATTATTGTGGTTTGCTGATTCTGTCTGAGTTACTGTTCCCTAGGCATTACAACATACCATAAAGAAAATAAGAGATATTACAAAATTGCTTTGTAACTGTAAATACTGCTATACATTAAGTACAAGCACTGAGCACTATACACTACTAATAAATCTTGAAGGGAAAAGTTGAATCTGGGCTCATGCTGGTCAGAGAAATTTTCATTCAACTATCCATATGTGTAGCAACATTAAGTAACAGAGTAAAATATTTTAAATTTATGCACTTATTAATATCCATTGTTAAATATCCATCCCCATTTTCCAGTTGGGGCTTGGATCTCTCAGGATAGAGTTGAATAAGTTGCGATGAAATAATCACCCACATAATGGTGGTTTCAGACAATAATAGTTTACTTCTAACATATACTACCTCCACTGCAGATCAGCATTGCCAGCTTTAGGTTCTAGATCCTCTGATAGTTTTGAGACTCCCTATCCTGGTATGAAGAATACTCCTTGATTAGTCCCTGATGGCTTCTCACTGTGGTCCTTGGATACGTCTTGTTTGTTCTTTTTTACTAAATTCTTTGGCCATATAAAAAATAAGCATTAGGGGGCCTTTGGGGTCCAAGCAGATTTTTCAGCTCACTTCCTCATCTTAGACAGTTATAACTCCAAGAGTCATTTAAATCTTCAGCTCTCCTAGGTGTGTGATTTCTTTGGCAGTATATAATCTTGTAAAACTAATTAGTTTGTTTTAATGTGGTTCTGATCATTTTCATATACCAATAATTATACCTATGGTTATTTTTTATATCAAAATCTTAGATTTGATCTATTGTTTCATTTTGCCACTTTCACCTCTATCGTCTTAACTACTGGTATCTTGCAGGTATCAGGTTTTCGTGGAGGACACACAACTTCAATTTCTTTTCTCTTAGAGCCTTTTTTCCAATTGAAAGCATTCACAGGATGTAAACTTCGTCCATTCAGAAGTTTTAGCAATTGGCGGCCCTTGCAATAATAATAATAATTTCTTATTCTTATGTTTTACTGTTTGGCTGAAAAGCAATCAACAAGTCCCTGAGTTTTACAGTCTTTCTATTTCCTTTTTATTCCTGCTTGCATATGTACAAAATTATTTCAGAAAAAAAATCAGAATAAATTAGTCTTTCTTGTCATACCTTGCCAAATATGCCCAAGAAGAGCAAACCCATGATAGCCAGTCTCACATATTTTAGGTTATCTGTTACAGCAGTATCCCAAATTCTAGGTACTAATTTTTATGTTAGTCAAAGTAGACTTATGTATATACCAAACTCAAAAACAACTCCAAACCTCAGTGGGAATTAGAAGAAAAAGGGGGGGGGGGGCAGGGAATAGGGGCTATTTCCTTTTCATGCTACGTTGTCATTGCAGATTAGCAGGGATATCTGTTCACTGCTGCCATTCAGGGTTCCAACCACTACCTCAAAAGCTGCTGATCATCTCTTCAAGCTTAAAAAGAGAAAATGCTGAGTCACACATCAGCTCTCAAAGAAACCACCCAGAAGCCCAAAGACTCCATTTTGCAGATCAGCATTGCCAGCTTTAGGTTCTAGATCCTCTGATAGTTTTGAGACTCCCTATCCTGGTATGAAGAATACTCCTTGATTAGTCCCTGATGGCTTCTCACTGTGGTCCTTGGATACGTCTTGTTTGTTCTTTTTTACTAAATTCTTTGGCCATATAAAAAATAAGCATTAGGGGGCCTTTGGGGTCCAAGCAGATTTTTCAGCTCACTTCCTCATCTTAGACAGTTATAACTCCAAGAGTCATTTAAATCTTCAGCTCTCCTAGGTGTGTGATTTCTTTGGCAGTATATAATCTTGTAAAACTAATTAGTTTGTTTTAATGTGGTTCTGATCATTTTCATATACCAATAATTATACCTATGGTTATTTTTTATATCAAAATCTTAGATTTGATCTATTGTTTCATTTTGCCACTTTCACCTCTATCGTCTTAACTACTGGTATCTTGCAGGTATCAGGTTTTCGTGGAGGACACACAACTTCAATTTCTTTTCTCTTAGAGCCTTTTTTCCAATTGAAAGCATTCACAGGATGTAAACTTCGTCCATTCAGAAGTTTTAGCAATTGGCGGCCCTTGCAATAATAATAATAATTTCTTATTCTTATGTTTTACTGTTTGGCTGAAAAGCAATCAACAAGTCCCTGAGTTTTACAGTCTTTCTATTTCCTTTTTATTCCTGCTTGCATATGTACAAAATTATTTCAGAAAAAAAATCAGAATAAATTAGTCTTTCTTGTCATACCTTGCCAAATATGCCCAAGAAGAGCAAACCCATGATAGCCAGTCTCACATATTTTAGGTTATCTGTTACAGCAGTATCCCAAATTCTAGGTACTAATTTTTATGTTAGTCAAAGTAGACTTATGTATATACCAAACTCAAAAACAACTCCAAACCTCAGTGGGAATTAGAAGAAAAAGGGGGGGGGGGGCAGGGAATAGGGGCTATTTCCTTTTCATGCTACGTTGTCATTGCAGATTAGCAGGGATATCTGTTCACTGCTGCCATTCAGGGTTCCAACCACTACCTCAAAAGCTGCTGATCATCTCTTCAAGCTTAAAAAGAGAAAATGCTGAGTCACACATCAGCTCTCAAAGAAACCACCCAGAAGAGCCATATATCACAGAAGCCACATGGCCATGCCTAACTCCACAGGAGCCAGAAACACAACCCTACCATATGCCCAGAGGGAAAACAGGATCTACTTAACGATCAACTTGAGTTATCACAGAGGAGGACTTGGAGGAAATATCTAGTGACTTAATAAGTGATAAAATAACTCACCAAATTGAAGGAAGAAATTTTCATCCCACCATCAACTTATACTCAGAGTTTCTAGATAATAGACCTATACAAAATCAAGACAATGTAAAGAAAGTCTTTTAACAGCTTCCACTCAAAAAGGAAATATCAAATCACTGTTATATTGTAGCAAAAATATTTTTTCCATTTCTATCTCTTCTGTTTATCAGAAGACAAGATTTAATCTGGGAAAATATCTTAGATAAGATCATTCAGATTTTTTTCCCTTTATACTACTTCTGAATGTTCTATCTCAGCAGCCTCTATAATCTTCTGAGACAATGTGGGCTGCAAAAAAGAAAGAAAGAAAGAAACCTGAGATGGCTTTAGCATAGAAGAGAAATTAGTGCTTTACTTAGGCATAATGTTGGGCAAGTCACTTGTTATTACTTGCTAAGGTTTCCTATTCACCAGTGGTTGACACCCACATATACTGCAGGGCTGTTGGAAATGTTAGTGTGATAATGTTTGAGAAGTGCCTTGAACCACTGAAAAAGAAGGTACTAGAGCCAATTTAAAAGATCATCTTTTTGAATAAGACTCAATAAACTCATCTCTTGTTCCTTCACTCAAAGGATTAACAGGAGCTACAAAATGCCACAGTTTAGCAGAATTAGCAGATTGTTCTTTAACATACCTCAACTGCATAATCAGTACAATTATGTCCCATTAGCCTGCCTTTCCTCAAGATGTTCAGTACAAACTCAAAACAACTCCAAACCTCAGTGGGAATTAGAAGAAAAAGGGGGGGGGGGGCAGGGAATAGGGGCTATTTCCTTTTCATGCTACGTTGTCATTGCAGATTAGCAGGGATATCTGTTCACTGCTGCCATTCAGGGTTCCAACCACTACCTCAAAAGCTGCTGATCATCTCTTCAAGCTTAAAAAGAGAAAATGCTGAGTCACACATCAGCTCTCAAAGAAACCACCCAGAAGAGCCATATATCACAGAAGCCACATGGCCATGCCTAACTCCACAGGAGCCAGAAACACAACCCTACCATATGCCCAGAGGGAAAACAGGATCTACTTAACGATCAACTTGAGTTATCACAGAGGAGGACTTGGAGGAAATATCTAGTGACTTAATAAGTGATAAAATAACTCACCAAATTGAAGGAAGAAATTTTCATCCCACCATCAACTTATACTCAGAGTTTCTAGATAATAGACCTATACAAAATCAAGACAATGTAAAGAAAGTCTTTTAACAGCTTCCACTCAAAAAGGAAATATCAAATCACTGTTATATTGTAGCAAAAATATTTTTTTTCCATTTCTATCTCTTCTGTTTATCAGAAGACAAGATTTAATCTGGGAAAATATCTTAGATAAGATCATTCAGATTTTTTTTTTCCCTTTATACTACTTCTGAATGTTCTATCTCAGCAGCCTCTATAATCTTCTGAGACAATGTGGGCTGCAAAAAAGAAAGAAAGAAAGAAACCTGAGATGGCTTTAGCATAGAAGAGAAATTAGTGCTTTACTTAGGCATAATGTTGGGCAAGTCACTTGTTATTACTTGCTAAGGTTTCCTATTCACCAGTGGTTGACACCCACATATACTGCAGGGCTGTTGGAAATGTTAGTGTGATAATGTTTGAGAAGTGCCTTGAACCACTGAAAAAGAAGGTACTAGAGCCAATTTAAAAGATCATCTTTTTGAATAAGACTCAATAAACTCATCTCTTGTTCCTTCACTCAAAGGATTAACAGGAGCTACAAAATGCCACAGTTTAGCAGAATTAGCAGATTGTTCTTTAACATACCTCAACTGCATAATCAGTACAATTATGTCCCATTAGCCTGCCTTTCCTCAAGATGTTCAGTACCTAAAAGCTCTTCAAGCTTTACTATTCAAAAGCTGAATATGGCCCATCAATTTCTCCTTCTGTGCTGCTTCCAGTTACCACAGCCTGAAGAGATCTTCAAAGAAATAGTTATTCACATGGCTTTCAGTCCCATCAATAACTCATTACTGCCACAGTCTGCAAAGCCAACTGGACTATATTTACAAACAAAGGTGGAGCAGAGAAGGCAGCTATGCCACAAAACTTCATAAGTAGTATCAATGACCAGTTAAGGCTTGGCCTTAACTTTCAGGTCTCAATTGGATAGCCCAGCACTAGTTGCTCCAAGGCCCTTTTTTAATGCCCCTTTCCAGCATACTACTACTTGGAGTAATTAATTAAGATCTTATTCATTAATCATATACCATTGTTTTCACAGATACAATTCTTCTTCTGTTTAAAAAGTAATTTTTTTCTAAAATTGTTCAAATTAAACTAGGGAAAATTTTATATTTTCATGTGATTACTCAAGCCCCAAGCTTTCAATATTAAGTATAATAGAAATTCTTAGTATATGATTTTGTTATAAAATATGGTACACGGTTAACCAAAGATTCATCATCATATTAATGCATAATACCTATCCATAGGTTAGCAATTTATAAAGAATGAGAATATGATCAAATGTTTTTCACAATAAAATTAACAACACATTTTTTTCCTATGGGAAATATACTTTAAGACCGTAATGAATTTCAAAGTTATCTTTATAAAACTATCATTACATACCAGACAGAAGTGGCAAATACTGTTAAGGGTCCCTGTTAATCGATTTACTGTATCAATACCCCATGCTAAGTCATTCCATAGGCTTCTGCTACTCTGACACTGGGTTCAATCAGGTCTCTTGATATGGCCAACTGGACAGGAACAAACTTGACATGAGCAGAGACCTGAAAAAACACTTGCAGATTTGCTTTCTCTTGTGCTTCTGCCTTCATGTGCTTTCCCGCTACTAACTGACACTGTGGCTTCAATCATGGTCTCTTGAATCATGCCCTGAAGGATTAACAGGAGCTACAAAATGCCACAGTTTAGCAGAATTAGCAGATTGTTCTTTAACATACCTCAACTGCATAATCAGTACAATTATGTCCCATTAGCCTGCCTTTCCTCAAGATGTTCAGTACCTAAAAGCTCTTCAAGCTTTACTATTCAAAAGCTGAATATGGCCCATCAATTTCTCCTTCTGTGCTGCTTCCAGTTACCACAGCCTGAAGAGATCTTCAAAGAAATAGTTATTCACATGGCTTTCAGTCCCATCAATAACTCATTACTGCCACAGTCTGCAAAGCCAACTGGACTATATTTACAAACAAAGGTGGAGCAGAGAAGGCAGCTATGCCACAAAACTTCATAAGTAGTATCAATGACCAGTTAAGGCTTGGCCTTAACTTTCAGGTCTCAATTGGATAGCCCAGCACTAGTTGCTCCAAGGCCCTTTTTTAATGCCCCTTTCCAGCATACTACTACTTGGAGTAATTAATTAAGATCTTATTCATTAATCATATACCATTGTTTTCACAGATACAATTCTTCTTCTGTTTAAAAAGTAATTTTTTTCTAAAATTGTTCAAATTAAACTAGGGAAAATTTTATATTTTCATGTGATTACTCAAGCCCCAAGCTTTCAATATTAAGTATAATAGAAATTCTTAGTATATGATTTTGTTATAAAATATGGTACACGGTTAACCAAAGATTCATCATCATATTAATGCATAATACCTATCCATAGGTTAGCAATTTATAAAGAATGAGAATATGATCAAATGTTTTTCACAATAAAATTAACAACACATTTTTTCCTATGGAAATATACTTTAAGACCGTAATGAATTTCAAAGTTATCTTTATAAAACTATCATTACATACCAGACAGAAGTGGCAAATACTGTTAAGGGTCCCTGTTAATCGATTTACTGTATCAATACCCCATGCTAAGTCATTCCATAGGCTTCTGCTACTCTGACACTGGGTTCAATCAGGTCTCTTGATATGGCCAACTGGACAGGAACAAACTTGACATGAGCAGAGACCTGAAAAAACACTTGCAGATTTGCTTTTTCTCTTGTGCTTCTGCCTTCAGGATGTGCATATTTCCAGGCTGGCCCACTGACAGATGAGACATACAGAGCTGAGTCAAGCCCATGTCCCAGCCAAAGCCTTAACAACATCAGAGCATGTGTCTGCTTTGCTGATCCATAGCTGTCCATAGAGTCTCATCAGTCGCAGTTCAGATTGGCAAAGCCATCACTCACATGGCCCATGAATAAAACACATATATACTATAGCATGCCACTTAGTCTGAAGATAATGTGACACAGTGTTTTCATCACCACACATCCCTGACATGGAGGTAATATTAAATAGAGATTTGAGGTTAACAGAATGCCAGAAAATAGAGTTCACAATGCCTAAAGTTAGTCTTGAAATCTGTTAGTACAAAATTCTTTCATAGAGCTACATAGTAACATATTATGAAACTTCAGAGGAAAAAAATATTAATCTAAAATGTTCTTTAAATGTCATCTTACCATATTGAGGAAGCAAACCTTGCTTCTGAAAGTCACTCCACTTCCCTCTTTTTTCTCCTAAACAGATATGCATTCCAAGTTAGCAAATTAGTTTGAAAGAATGGAAAAATTTTAAAAGCTGAGCAGCGAGGGTAGCTATGCCTCTATAACAGCTGTGCCTCTGCTGAGAATTCCCATCCTGGATTCTCCAAGAGATGAGAATGGCTATGAAAGGGATCCCGCAAAACTTCTCTGGCACCCTTGCCAAGACCAAAGGATGTAGATACAACCCAATCTTAAGAGATGGTTGACTATGTTCTCCCCTACCCTGGGGCTCTTTAAACAACACTCAGTGATCAGACTCTTTGCCCTTCCAGAAGCTCTGAGATGGAGTGTCCCAAACCAAATCATCAACCTTCCATGGCTATTCATGAGGTGTGAGATACCACACAAGTTTAACATCTTGCAAAGCCACATCAAAGGTTTGAATTTGGCAGAATGTAACGTTTCTTGGACTTTGAACTGTATCTACCTGTAAACTTGCTGTCCTGGAAAAGTAGGTGTCTCAAACATCTTCTTAAGAGCTATAATAAATTGGAGGGCATCCCTTTCTCAGTAAAATGAATGAAGTGATTCTTCTGTCATCTACTTGATACTAAAGCTTCGGATGAAAAACTTCAAAATTCCACCCCCTCCTTCCTCACTATTTCCATTATTTTTAAACTTTTGTCTCTTCTCCTCTGAACAATTCCCAGATACAGCCTTACTTATCTCCCCAAAACAACACAATGTTCCTTTATTCTACAGTCTGAGGAAGGAAGACAGCAAACATAAAGAGTTTTTATCACCCAAGAAGGTAAAAACAATAGTAGGGGAAAAAAGATGGATTTTCTAACTCCCAGCCTAGTAATTTTGCTATAAACACTGGTTGCTCACTGCCAAAAAAAAAAGACGGAAAACAAAAAAGCATGGAAACAAATAATAGGCACTTGTCATTCTCAAGTGGGAGGAAAATATTATTAATCTTTCTGATCCAGAGGTACACACCTGATAAACATGCAATTGTAATGATCCTCCATTTAATCATTTCTACAACCATTGTAGTTTTTTAAGAAGAAAATATACATTTTATCCTATTTCTGCCTCCTCTCCCAGCCTCTCTCATATGTCTCCAGCTTCTTCTCCAATCACGCCAGTGTCTGAAGAGGTGATTTGAAGTGCGTGTCCACAAGTTGGTCTACTAACTGGACCCTGGCAGCTGAAGGCTTCTCACCCTCTCCCTGTTCCTATAGTAGGAGTTGTTTCAAGGATGCAGCCTCAAGGGGTAGATCTATGAAAACCATCTGACAGTAGATGTGACTGACCCATGTTGAGGTTCAGCTCAAATGATAAAGAATCTACCTGCCATGCAGAAGACCTGGATTAGAAAGATCTGGAGAAGGGCCTGGCAACCACTCCACTATTCTTGCCTGGAGAACTCCATGGACAGAAGAGCCTGACAAGCTACAGTCCACGGGGTCACAAAGAGTCAGACATGACTGAGCGACTAACACACATAAACCTTTAAGATTCTGGCTGGCGGATGTGGAAATCTATTCATCTTGCACCCACTCTACAAGCCTCATAGGCAAATTCTCTGATTTAATTAAAAGCTGATACCTACTTAGGTAGAGTGGACCTGCCTCTCTCTTCTGTCTCCCCTTATCCTTCAGGTATTTCAGATTTCACCCAGGGAATTCCCAAAGTTGTGAACCAGAAATCAGAAGTTCCAGTTATGCTTTCGAACTTTACAAAAGCAAATTGATTATGGAAGGATTTACTCAAATGAATTTACTCCTACCATCCCACCTCTAGCCTTGGAAAGAAAAATTCCAAGGATTGTGGTGAAACTGTGCAAGAAGTGTAGCCTAAAGTTTAACTGGCCAAACTTTACTGACTCTGAATATCACAGATGGATTCTAGGAAATTATGTGAATTCCCCAAATATACAACTTTTAAATAAAATTTTTATCACCCAAGAAGGTAAAAACAATAGTAGGGAAAAAGATGGATTTTCTAACTCCCAGCCTAGTAATTTTGCTATAAACACTGGTTGCTCACGGCCAAAAAAAAAAGAGGAAGACAAAAAAGCATGGAAACAAATAATAGGCACTTGTCATTCTCAAGTGGGAGGAAAATATTATTAATCTTTCTGATCCAGAGGTACACACCTGATAAACATGCAATTGTAATGATCCTCCATTTAATCATTTCTACAACCATTGTAGTTTTTTAAGAAGAAAATATACATTTTATCCTATTTCTGCCTCCTCTCCCAGCCTCTCTCATATGTCTCCAGCTTCTTCTCCAATCACGCCAGTGTCTGAAGAGGTGATTTGAAGTGCGTGTCCACAAGTTGGTCTACTAACTGGACCCTGGCAGCTGAAGGCTTCTCACCCTCTCCCTGTTCCTATAGTAGGAGTTGTTTCAAGGATGCAGCCTCAAGGGGTAGATCTATGAAAACCATCTGACAGTAGATGTGACTGACCCATGTTGAGGTTCAGCTCAAATGATAAAGAATCTACCTGCCATGCAGAAGACCTGGATTAGAAAGATCTGGAGAAGGGCCTGGCAACCACTCCACTATTCTTGCCTGGAGAACTCCATGGACAGAAGAGCCTGACAAGCTACAGTCCACGGGGTCACAAAGAGTCAGACATGACTGAGCGACTAACACACATAAACCTTTAAGATTCTGGCTGGCGGATGTGGAAATCTATTCATCTTGCACCCACTCTACAAGCCTCATAGGCAAATTCTCTGATTTAATTAAAAGCTGATACCTACTTAGGTAGAGTGGACCTGCCTCTCTCTTCTGTCTCCCCTTATCCTTCAGGTATTTCAGATTTCACCCAGGGAATTCCCAAAGTTGTGAACCAGAAATCAGAAGTTCCAGTTATGCTTTCGAACTTTACAAAAGCAAATTGATTATGGAAGGATTTACTCAAATGAATTTACTCCTACCATCCCACCTCTAGCCTTGGAAAGAAAAATTCCAAGGATTGTGGTGAAACTGTGCAAGAAGTGTAGCCTAAAGTTTAACTGGCCAAACTTTACTGACTCTGAATATCACAGATGGATTCTAGGAAATTATGTGAATTCCCCAAATATACAACTTTTAAATATACAAATTCACATGCCTTTCTTTTGAAGAAAAGCTAATGTATAATATAAAGATTAAAAATGAAGAAGAATTGTATTTAAAGAACTTTGCATGTGTGCCCATAATGAATTCATCACATATTTTGTAAAGTACCACAATTATAGCATTCTTACCCCCAAATTTTTCATAAATGCTCCTCTTAAAATTAAACTATTACGTTTCAGAAAGACTTGGCATATAGCCTGCAATTCCAGCTTCTATCAGTATAACTCAAGAAAAATTCCTTGTAATGTGCTTATGAATTTTATTTTCCAAGTAGTATCATACACCTATAGCAGAAAATACATGTGTTCAGTCTTTGTGGCTGATTGTGTGTGTGTGTGTGTGTGTGTGTGTGTGTGTGTGTGATCTGATATTAAGGTACATTTCAATTTTCAATTATCTTCTGACATAATCCAAGTTTTCCAGCCTCATCAAGGGTTTGCATTCCAAAGCACCATGTCTCACAACACTCCCAAACCTATCACAATTTCACAAGTGATTTGTCCTACCGATAAGTTCTCCTTGGTTAGAACAATCCACAGTGGAGCAATCTGGGAACTAGCAACTTGGTCTAATTATTTGAAACACATCTTTTGCCTAATAGCAGTAAGAACACTGGAATTTCTTAAAGGTTTCTATGACTAACATCAATTCAGAAATCATGCATTTGTTCACCACCCACCCCCAACCCCCACCGCCAGCACAACTGGAACACAGCCCAGCCTCTCCTGAAACCAAGCTTTCCAAAGACACAATATACATTTTGATTTTGTTTTTCAGAGCATGTTCCCAATTTTCACTTTCAATAGGAATATTTTTAGAGATCATTGAAAGCAAAATGTCTCGAAAATGTCTTCAAAACTTCTCTAAGTTTCTTTCCAAATGTCATGATTTTTGGAAAAGACCACACCAAGTGGTAAAGAGATGGACAAGACTGCAAACACTTCTAAAATCTCTTTGGAGATATTCCATGTACCACATTATATATGAACTGAGAAATGAAACATCTGTGACTAATACAAAATTGAGTCTGTCTTAAATTATAATTAACAGCAATGAGAAAATGTTGCCTGTTCACTTCTTCAGAGAATCAAGTCATCTTTTTACCATTAAAAAGCTTGAGTCAGTGATCATTATTTGTATAATTGCCCTGTCCAGTGCTTTTCCAAATTGCAACCCAAGACTCACAACAGAATAACAAAAATGAGGACTTTTGCCATAATTTAATAAGATCTTCAAAAATTAGTTTTCAGAGGATTTTAAGCTCTGCATAATACTTAATCAGTATGACCTCTTTTTGGCCTCATATCAAATATTTATACCATCTTTTTCTCTGCACCAAACACTAAGTTGATAGCACTTAAGCTTCTAGCTTTAGAAAATACATAGTAGTAATTTTTCTCCTGACAAAATTTCCAAGAGAATGTAATGAAGGAGAAGAGAATAAATTAAATTTCTTTGGGGACCCATGCTGAGGGCTTTAGGCTGTGCTCATGTAAGAGGAAATATGCTGTTAGGATACCAATGCTTTATCACAAACATGGGCACCTGAGGCCCAAGGTCTCCCCAGCCTCTCCTATTCCAACTGCACTGATATGGACCCTTTTCTTTAAGCAGTCTAGTCTACATCTGTCCTGCCAGTGTTCTTCACAGCTTGGGACCCATCACTCATCCTTTCTAACTATCTAATTGCAATGCATTCTTTGAAGCTAGTTCCAGTCATGCCTTCCATTTGAAGGTTCTTTGACAATTGATAATTTTGCTTTTTTGGCAAGCTATCTGTTCACAGAATTACTATTATAGCCCTATGGTCTTGCCTGCTTAAGTGTGTGGGTGCCATATCTCAACTCAACAAAAGGCTACTCGCAGGGTATCGTCAACTGAACTTTCAATAGGAATATTTTTAGAGATCATTGAAGGCAAAATGTCTCGAAAATGTCTTCAAAACTTCTCTAAGTTTCTTTCCAAATGTCATGATTTTTGGAAAAGACCACACCAAGTGGTAAAGAGATGGACAAGACTGCAAACACTTCTAAAATCTCTTTGGAGATATTCCATGTACCACATTATATATGAACTGAGAAATGAAACATCTGTGACTAATACAAAATTGAGTCTGTCTTAAATTATAATTAACAGCAATGAGAAAATGTTGCCTGTTCACTTCTTCAGAGAATCAAGTCATCTTTTTACCATTAAAAAGCTTGAGTCAGTGATCATTATTTGTATAATTGCCCTGTCCAGTGCTTTTCCAAATTGCAACCCAAGACTCACAACAGAATAACAAAAATGAGGACTTTTGCCATAATTTAATAAGATCTTCAAAAATTAGTTTTCAGAGGATTTTAAGCTCTGCATAATACTTAATCAGTATGACCTCTTTTTGGCCTCATATCAAATATTTATACCATCTTTTTCTTTGCACCAAACACTAAGTTGATAGAACTTAAGCTTCTAGCTTTAGAAAATACATAGTAGTAATTTTTCTCCTGACAAAATTTCCAAGAGAATGTAATGAAGGAGAAGAGAATAAATTAAATTTCTTTGGGGACCCATGCTGAGGGCTTTAGGCTGTGCTCATGTAAGAGGAAATATGCTGTTAGGATACCAATGCTTTATCACAAACATGGGCACCTGAGGCCCAAGGTCTCCCCAGCCTCTCCTATTCCAACTGCACTGATATGGACCCTTTTCTTTAAGCAGTCTAGTCTACATCTGTCCTGCCAGTGTTCTTCACAGCTTGGGACCCATCACTCATCCTTTCTAACTATCTAATTGCAATGCATTCTTTGAAGCTAGTTCCAGTCATGCCTTCCATTTGAAGGTTCTTTGACAATTGATAATTTTGCTTTTTTGGCAAGCTATCTGTTCACAGAATTACTATTATAGCCCTATGGTCTTGCCTGCTTAAGTGTGTGGGTGCCATATCTCAACTCAACAAAAGGCTACTCGCAGGCAGGGTGTTGTTCTATTCCTTGTTAATAAGAACAGCAATTCCTTGAACCTGGAAAGCACTTTGGAAAATTATAAATTACTTTTTAGATTTAAATTCCTTTGCCTACTCCTTTCTATGTGAGTTTCACAATAATTCCGTGAGGTAAGCCAGGACAGTCTTCTAATAGCCATATTGTGCAGACACGAGAAGAGCTCTATTTAGTGATAAACCAATGATACTCTTGTTGAGACTATAATCTAGGTCTAGGGTTCTTTTTATTAACAGTAATTCCAAAAATTTCACATGAGGATACCATTCAAACATCTAAAAAGCTACAGATCCTGAATTAATTTTTGTTGCATTTATTGTCCACCTGGCCTCTGGTGCTCACCTTCCAAATTTTCTGGCCCCTCTGAAATCCAGTAAAGCCTGTATTTTTTGCCATGCATCCACTCACCTCTACTCCCATAGGCTCCTCAGTTATGCTCATTTTCTTGGCTATCCCTCTTCCATTGTCACCTGGGACCTCTTGTAACATAAATCACACTTTAACTTAAAAAATAATCACCTTCTCAATGTCCTCCTACATTTTGGCATTCCGGACTACCAGAGCTGCTTGTCCCTAGGAAAGGGGGGTTTTGCATAGGTTCTCAAGGAGCTGATTCTCTGTTTATTGAGCCTCAGAATACACAAAGCCATAATTATAAATGAGGGCCCTCAAAAAGTTTATCATTTTTAAAGAACACAGATATTTCAGAGACAACTTTAATTCAAAACACTATTAAGATAAATATAGAAATTAATACATTGACAAATTCTCTCTACTCTTTGACAGACATGCTTACTTCTATTACATCTTTCA
Source organism: Tragulus kanchil (assembly GCA_022376925.1). Taxonomy (NCBI): domain Eukaryota; kingdom Metazoa; phylum Chordata; class Mammalia; order Artiodactyla; family Tragulidae; genus Tragulus; species Tragulus kanchil. Next base: position 50,844,654 of record JAIOJX010000032.1, read on the forward strand.
CTTCTCTGACTCTGTTGTCATCTCTGCTCTTTTCAAGGTCTTACTTGACCTGGACTTGAAGTATATAAAGAATGTTCATAGACATAAAATGGGGCAAGAGCCTTCAAGGTTTTGCATAGGCAAAGCAGAGAAGCCTGAATGCAAAGATATTCTAGTTTAGAGATTAGGGTCTGGAGTCGTGGAGATCTGAAATCTAATTCTGATTCTAGCAAACTATTGTATGAATTTAGACAAGCTGTGCAATCTCTGTATAACAGCAATAATACAATCACCTACCTTATTATTTTGAGTATTAAGTTATATGGAACATCAAAAGGATTTAGCATAATAGTTATCACATTTTTGTTGCTGTTGTCTGTTTAGCTGTACTGTACATGCGGTTTGTGGGATCTTAGTTTCTCAACCAAGGAATGAATCTGGACACGAGCAGTGAAAGCATGGAGTCCTAACCATTGGACCACCAGGGAATCCCTCTTATCACATTTTGGGTATGCAAACTATGTTGAATGGTGAGTAGAGAGATGTGACTAGAGTATAGGTGAATAACATTAGCTGAGAGAGTCAGCACATGACAGAGCCTCATAGACAGCATCTCACTTTATTCCCACACCACCATGACAGGTCCACAGCTTAGAGAAGTTAAGTATGCTCAACGTCACACGTAAATTGCAGAGCTCTTCTACTTCTTGACCATGCACCCTTGTTAATACTTCTCTACTGCACCCCAGAGATGTTATTAATCATGAAGACTTTGAAAGCCAGACCAAGAAATCTTAACTTCATTCTCGAGGCACAAGAGCCCGCTGCATATTTTCGGCAGGAAGCAACATCCATCTAAACTTCAGAAGGGTATCTGGCATTTGCATGAACAACTGGGTAAAAAAGAGCAGTCAGGAAGCTATCACACAAGCCTAAGCAAGAAGTGGTGAGACCCTGACGAAGGCAGTAGAAGTCAAGCATGGAAAGAAAAACAGGGGTTGTGACCAAGGAAGCTCTGAGTGATATACAGTAGGGTATACAAAATAGCATAAGAAAGATATAGAAAGAAAATGAAGAACTGTTTATTTATCCAGACAGCATCTCACCTTCCTTTCCATTCAGAAGCTCCTTCCTCTATCTCCTAGAAAAAGTCTCTGCAGACTATTGAAATGGATACCTTTCAGGTAAATAGAATGAGGAAAACATACCTATTTAGTATAATAAATGGGCTTCTTTGAAGTTTTTTTCCAGTTGGTGTCAGTTCCAAACAGTAAGGAATCCTTAAAAGTTAGCACTAGAGCTCATTAGTTGCATCCACCAGTCACAAAAGCTGAAAAGAGCAGAATTCACGTGTGCTGAGCATCGCTTCAGTCGTGTCCAACTCTTTGCGACTCCATGGGCCATAGCTCACCAGGATCTTCTGTCCATGGGATTCTTCAGGCAAGAATAGTGGAGTGGGTTGCCATGCCCTCCTCCAGGGGATCTTCCTAACTCAGGGATCAAACCTGCTTCTCTTTCATCTCCAACACTGGCAAGGGGGTTCTTTACCACTGGCACCATCTGGGAAGTCCCAAAAGAAAATGCTAGGAGTCAAATTATCTGCCATCCTTGAATCTCAAGCATGAAATAATATGTGGCAGTGCTTTGAAAACTAGAAGGTGTTCTTGTGATGTGATGGCCAGTGACATCTCCGAAGCACCTGAGACAGACTGAATACAGTCTGATACTTGTCTCTGTGTATGGACTGATTGACTGAGTAATTATTATCCAAATCAGGTTTATCTGCTTTCAACTTTTTTTCTCTTAATACTCCTCTAAGGTATTTATTCTTTCTAATATATCAGATTTAAAATATCAACTCTGGTGCCAAGTATTAAGATATTCACATTAAAATCACAGGCTTAAAGTTTAATTGTATTGATCTGATTTTTACAGGCGGCACTCACACAAAATATTAACTATGCTCTGCTGCAATGCAACATTGACTCAAATTGGTATTGAACATAAAACCCGCCCTGCAATAATGTAATCTGTAAACCCACAGAAGCAAAGACAAAACATAATCCAGGCTGAGTCTCACCTCCTCCCACGCCAATTCCATCTCTCATTTATTATCTCTGTAGTAGTCCACTAAGGGGGCTTCAAGCAGCGAGTGGTGCTCCGTTTACTGAGAAACTGAGTAATAATGGGATAGGAAAGCACCATCAACTTCTGACGATCACGTCAGAGGCTGGTAAAAGGAACGGAAAGCAAGCAAGTCTGGGAAACAAATAAATACATGCCTCTAGTTTGGGTCGGAAGCATTAACTTGATGCACTACAAGCAAATCGCTTATACTCATCTTGAACTTAATGACTGAAAATTAGATAATCTCACCCAACTCACATCTGTGAAAAAGGTAGAAGTTGGGGAGCCACACAGCAGAGTTCAAACCCAGGATTTTCCACTTGCTGACTGTAAAAGGCTGAACAGATCACACTGTTAGTTATTATTTCCTCTTGAAATTAGAAGAAATAATTTTTACTTCATCAGCACCATAACCAGGATTAAATGAGATAACACGGTGAACGTACTTTGTATTGAAGATATTTGGTAAGCGTTCTTAAAGAGCTGTTATGGGAATCCAATTATAGCAGAAATGAATATACTTAAAAAAAAATTTTAAATCTATGTAAGTGTAAAGCATTATTATTATGATTATGATCCTTCAACTCAATTTTCTCATTGTATCTAGACACTGGTGTTCTTTAAAAAAAAAAAAAAAAAAAAAAGCTTTGTGGATAAAAGACAAGCTGAGAGGAATAGAGTTAAAAAAACTAATGTAGACAGGAAAAGTTAATGTTCCTCCATTTGTTTCTAGCTTTGTGGTACTTGGTAAGTCAGCAAATAAAACCAATCAGTTCCAATTAACTTTCCTGGAAGTGAGGAGCCAAAAATAAAACAGCAAGTCATATATGTATTTTTTAAAACCTTCTCAGTGGTTAAAAAGCCTCTGAAGTCTATACAGCAAAAAATAAAAAATAATGCAGTGACATTACTAGCAAAATGCTAACTGCTACCTGAAACAACACTCATAAGACCCCCCCATAATGGAGAAAGTGTAAAATCGCTGGGTTTCTGTGGGTATTGTTCACAGTTGACTCATCCAATTGCTATTAGTAGGAGCACTCCAAGGAGCACTGCTGTGTGATTACCTTTATTAACGTGTCCACTAAGGGGGCTTCAAGCAGCGAGTGGTGCTCCGTTTACTGAGAAACTGAGTAATAATGGGATAGGAAAGCACCATCAACTTCTGACGATCACGTCAGAGGCTGGTAAAAGGAACGGAAAGCAAGCAAGTCTGGGAAACAAATAAATACATGCCTCTAGTTTGGGTCGGAAGCATTAACTTGATGCACTACAAGCAAATCGCTTATACTCATCTTGAACTTAATGACTGAAAATTAGATAATCTCACCCAACTCACATCTGTGAAAAGGTAGAAGTTGGGGAGCCACACAGCAGAGTTCAAACCCAGGATTTTCCACTTGCTGACTGTAAAAGGCTGAACAGATCACACTGTTAGTTATTATTTCCTCTTGAAATTAGAAGAAATAATTTTTACTTCATCAGCACCATAACCAGGATTAAATGAGATAACACGGTGAACGTACTTTGTATTGAAGATATTTGGTAAGCGTTCTTAAAGAGCTGTTATGGGAATCCAATTATAGCAGAAATGAATATACTTAAAAAAAAATTTTAAATCTATGTAAGTGTAAAGCATTATTATTATAATTATGATCCTTCAACTCAATTTTCTCATTTTATCTAGACACTGGTGTTCTTTAAAAAAAAAAAAAAAAAAAAAAAGCTTTGTGGATAAAAGACAAGCTGAGAGGAATAGAGTTAAAAAAACTAATGTAGACAGGAAAAGTTAATGTTCCTCCATTTGTTTCTAGCTTTGTGGTACTTGGTAAGTCAGCAAATAAAACCAATCAGTTCCAATTAACTTTCCTGGAAGTGAGGAGCCAAAAATAAAACAGCAAGTCATATATGTATTTTTTAAAACCTTCTCAGTGGTTAAAAAGCCTCTGAAGTCTATACAGCAAAAAATAAAAAATAATGCAGTGACATTACTAGCAAAATGCTAACTGCTACCTGAAACAACACTCATAAGACCCCCCCATAATGGAGAAAGTGTAAAATCGCTGGGTTTCTGTGGGTATTGTTCACAGTTGACTCATCCAATTGCTATTAGTAGGAGCACTCCAAGGAGCACTGCTGTGTGATTACCAAAAAATGTGGATTTTCAAGGGCTGCACCCTAAATTCTGCAGTAATGATACCTCCAAAAATAGCAATAAAAAGCAAGGACTTCAATCTGTTCACGGTGTGAAGCTATCAGTCCATTAGCATGCATGTATCAGCAGCTACCAGAAATAGCCTCAGTAATGCCATGAGTGGGATGATTATTCTTATAAAGATGCACACTTAAAAGAACATCCACAATTGGACATGACCCTGGAAGTATACAGAGAGCAACTAGAAGTCAAGACACTCAGCTAAACTTCAGAAGAGATATTTATTTCAAGGCTCAAGTTTTAAGACACAACTGGTCCATTTCTTGTTTAAACAAAAATAAATAAATAGATAAATAAACATGCTACTCTTTCTCTATATGCTTTTAAAAACAGAATTTTTCAGTGCAGTCCACAGAGAAGCTTGGTTATACAGGTAGATCTTTTCACTCCTGTAGAACTTCATTCTTCATTTAAAAGATGGGAGGAGAAGAAACTAATATGTGTCTAGCTTTTAAAAGTTTTAAAATACTGAGAACCTGGTAAAATGGTCATTTTAACTTAAAAACCAAACATTTTCTTCTATCAGTTTTCCCAATCAATTTCTTCTCTTCCTCGACAAGTGTGGTCTTATACCATCAAGGGTCCTATATTTTCAAATCAAAATATATGGAATAGGGCTTCCCCTGGTGGTCCAGTGGGTAAGGACACCACCTTGCAGTGGGGGAAGCCGGCCTGGGAAGCCCTAAAAGACAAGCTGAGAAGTTGAGAAAAAGACCAACACAATAAAAACAAGTCCCAATTAACTTTCCTGGAAGTGAGGAGCCAAAATAAAACAGCAAGTCATATATGTATTTTTTAAAACCTTCTCAGTGGTTAAAAAGCCTCTGAAGTCTATACAGCAAAAAATAAAAAATAATGCAGTGACATTACTAGCAAAATGCTAACTGCTACCTGAAACAACACTCATAAGACCCCCCCATAATGGAGAAAGTGTAAAATCGCTGGGTTTCTGTGGGTATTGTTCACAGTTGACTCATCCAATTGCTATTAGTAGGAGCACTCCAAGGAGCACTGCTGTGTGATTACCAAAAAATGTGGATTTTCAAGGGCTGCACCCTAAATTCTGCAGTAATGATACCTCCAAAAATAGCAATAAAAAGCAAGGACTTCAATCTGTTCACGGTGTGAAGCTATCAGTCCATTAGCATGCATGTATCAGCAGCTACCAGAAATAGCCTCAGTAATGCCATGAGTGGGATGATTATTCTTATAAAGATGCACACTTAAAAGAACATCCACAATTGGACATGACCCTGGAAGTATACAGAGAGCAACTAGAAGTCAAGACACTCAGCTAAACTTCAGAAGAGATATTTATTTCAAGGCTCAAGTTTTAAGACACAACTGGTCCATTTCTTGTTTAAACAAAAATAAATAAATAGATAAATAAACATGCTACTCTTTCTCTATATGCTTTTAAAAACAGAATTTTTCAGTGCAGTCCACAGAGAAGCTTGGTTATACAGGTAGATCTTTTCACTCCTGTAGAACTTCATTCTTCATTTAAAAGATGGGAGGAGAAGAAACTAATATGTGTCTAGCTTTTAAAAGTTTTAAAATACTGAGAACCTGGTAAAATGGTCATTTTAACTTAAAAACCAAACATTTTCTTCTATCAGTTTTCCCAATCAATTTCTTCTCTTCCTCGACAAGTGTGGTCTTATACCATCAAGGGTCCTATATTTTCAAATCAAAATATATGGAATAGGGCTTCCCCTGGTGGTCCAGTGGGTAAGGACACCACCTTGCAGTGCAAGGGGCGCCGGTTCAAGCCCTGGCCTGGGAAGATCCCACGTGCCACAGAGCGGCTGGACCGATGTGTCCAGTCACCGAGCCGAAGCTCTGGAGCACATGCGCCCAGAGCCGGCGCTCTGCAATGACAGTCGCTGGCCCACAGAAGCCAAAGAACAAAGACGATGAACATAGAGAAACGAAAGACCAATAGAAGTGGCCTGCCTGCTCCCCTCCCTCCCCAACCCGACCCCCGCCCTAAATAAATAAATAAATAAATCTTAAAAAATATATATATATGCAATAGGTTGCCTATTCAATACCCTTATGTTTCAAGTAGGAAATACCTCACACTCATTATTGAACTTGACAATTCCTTCGGAATTGTTAATGTTATAAAAAGGAAAACACTAGCTGAAAGGGAAACAAAATAGCATTGATGAGCTTTGCTCCAATACTATCCATCAAAATTCTCTTCACTCTAGGGCTTTTTCGTCTTTTGAAATTTGAAAAAGGGCTAAGATACATGCTAATTTTTTTAAAGTTCACACCATCTAGCAAAACCATCCAAATCATTTTGGTGTGCAGAGATTTTATTTCTAATCTTTCTGTGCAAAATGCTTTGTTAAATCCTGATGACAACTTTTATGCATAATGCATAAAATAAACTTTGCCAAAATCTAAGTCACTTTCAAAAGCATGTAAAACCCCCTTAGAAGCAAAATGACACGTTACAGGGCAAGTCATTGCTGTACCCTGGGAAAAGCACACAGCAAGGTTGACAGAAAGCACTGTGCTATGTATCATTAACTTCCAGATGTCTAATAGTTACCTGGGTTTACTTGCATTCAAAATTGTGTGCTATTTCTTATAAGATTCTTCATATATTGATGCTTCATTCGTGTACTACATAAATTCAGTTCTGTCTTTAACACTTCTGGGAATCTTCACACTTTAAAAAGACTACATACTTATTTCATACTACTGAGAAAATCTTGTCACTGACCAAAAAAATAATTTAACAAATGTTTTTGTGTGTGAATTAGTATTTCTACACATCTATCATTTGAAAAATCAGATAGGCAACTCCAGTTGAAATCTTATGGCTATTTTTTGCTAATTTAAAACTATAAAAATAGAGACCGGGAAGGAAAAAGACTTAACACTCAAAAGTAAGTACTATAAATCCTGTCATGTAAGAATCAAATAGAAATAAATAAATAAATAAAAAATCATAATAATAATAATGTATTACTAGCCAGTGTCACTAAAATGATTTGTTTTACTTCTCTAATCTTTACCATATCTAAACTGACTGTAATAAATGAATAATCACTCTGAATACTGAGCATATAACTGAAAAACTGCATCAAGTATAAAACCAAGAAATCATAACACATAACACAACGTTTCATCAGTGTTGAAGAACTTGTCTTTGTCAATATGTTTAAGGTTCAGTGTAAATGATGCTGTTCACTAACATATATCACAGGTCTTCATGAATTATGTTAGATGTCCAGTGAATATTAATGGCCTTAAGTTACAGGACATTTCATCAACACACATTCAGGTGTGAAATTCTGACGGAGTTTGTTTTCTTCCTGAAAGGAAATGGTGTGATCTAAGTGAGCTTTATGTTGAAAGCCAAGTTTCTGAGGGCAAGCCTTCTTCAAAAGACAAGTGCCTATTTGACAAAGGGTGGGCATCGCCTTGCATATGGAAGGTGTGGCCTCTAGCTTATGGGCAGGTTTGTTTTTCAAAGTTCCCCTCTGGACATTCATTTACTATTGTGTGTATCAAACAATTCGAATCCTGAGAGGGGGGTGGATATTAGAATGCGGAAACAAAAACTGTATTGTTGCTTTCAAACAGTGTTGTCCTAGGAGAGCATACATTTGTGTAGGCATCCCACAGTAGACAAAATAAGAATTAGTTGAATGGAAGCAAGGAGACAAAGACGAGTTGTTAATTATTTGGGCCAGTGGCAAATGTCCTTTCTGGAAAATCTTTGAAAACCTATAGCACCTGAATTTGCATAAAAGTTGTATTATGTGAATATTTCTTTATTGAAAATGAAGCACTTCTGGCTCAGTTCAATAATAACAGCTTACAGGAGAGTAATTGAAGTTATCCAATTCTCTTCCCATTGAAAATGACCTACAGTACACACATACAGAGTCACACACAGAAAAATCTGCCATGCCATTTTATTGAGACTGAAGTAAAAAGGGATTGGGGTTAGGCACTGTGAGCATTTAATGCACACCAAATGATGATATGGTCGGGGAAAATTATCCCTTTTTCTTCATGTTCCTTTTCCAAATTCTCATCTTGTTCCACCCCCTGCTGAGCTCCTATTGACTTCAAAGAGAGGTCCATGGGGGTCCAGAGCAAGATGAGAATTTGGCCCCGCATGCATAATTCCTGTGCTCTCTTATTCATAACATACACAATAAGCACTGGATTTCAAAAGGCTCTAACAGAGGCTGGTAATGGCTCCTGAACCATCACATATCTTCTTGGTATACTAAATGATATCATCAATTGTGCCAGTGGAAACACTGAACACTCTGAGGAAAAGGCCATGCCAAGTCTTGATTATTATCCTCAACTATTTGTATTACTCTAGCTAATAATAACAATATTTATGCTGTATTAGAATCACAATCTCATCACTGGAACTTTTATAAGACCATGGGCATATCTGAATCTTTGTAATAAGGAGGATTTACAGAAAATTCTGAAATCTGCTCTCAGGAAATCTGACCATACCAAGGTGCAAGAAGACATCATGTGGACCACTGTACAACAAAAATAACATGAACCTACTGTGGACAAGGATTAAGAAATAATGTGTGAGATGAAGTCATTTTTTAGAACATTGGTAGGGAAAACAAATTAGTGTATTCTGGGATAGCAAATGACAGAGGTGACATCTGAAGGAAAAGCTGAGAGATAGTGCTGGGGTAAAGCTGGAGGATGCACCTGAGAACTGCAGCAATGTGAAAAAAATATTATGGGTTGAGGGGAATGTGGAAGTAATACTGTCAAGTCACAACCTAACGAAATCTGACCATCTTGAGAAGCAAGACACTAAACCATGACATTAGTTTATTATTCACAAGTGAAATCAAATGCAGACAAATGAGGAGCAGGTAAAGATAAATAAGCCTCCTTAGTGCATGTTAGGTCCATGATTATTTCCTCCTGCAAAGTTTTTACCTAGGTGTATGGTTAATCCAATATTGCCTCTCATTTTTCACTGTCCTGTCCTTAAAGAATGATTTGCCTTCTCAAACCCTGATGCCTTACTATCTATACTATACTATCAAAGACAGCCAAGAATGTGGATTTGCTGAGCAACTCATTTCCTTACATAATTTTCAGATAATCATTTTGACATTTCTTGGTATCCAGGATCTTCAAAAGCAGCTGATATCCCATCCCACGTGAAGTGCATTTATAACTTCGATGGGCAGCAATGTGCTATCCTATTTATAGATAAGGCCTGCAGCTTACAGAAGGTAGTCTGCAAAAACAGTGATTATCAGATTTTAAAACTTTTCATTGACAATGCATGGTATACTAAATGATATCATCAATTGTGCCAGTGGAAACACTGAACACTCTGAGGAAAAGGCCATGCCAAGTCTTGATTATTATCCTCAACTATTTGTATTACTCTAGCTAATAATAACAATATTTATGCTGTATTAGAATCACAATCTCATCACTGGAACTTTTATAAGACCATGGGCATATCTGAATCTTTGTAATAAGGAGGATTTACAGAAAATTCTGAAATCTGCTCTCAGGAAATCTGACCATACCAAGGTGCAAGAAGACATCATGTGGACCACTGTACAACAAAAATAACATGAACCTACTGTGGACAAGGATTAAGAAATAATGTGTGAGATGAAGTCATTTTTTAGAACATTGGTAGGGAAAACAAATTAGTGTATTCTGGGATAGCAAATGACAGAGGTGACATCTGAAGGAAAAGCTGAGAGATAGTGCTGGGGTAAAGCTGGAGGATGCACCTGAGAACTGCAGCAATGTGAAAAAAATATTATGGGTTGAGGGGAATGTGGAAGTAATACTGTCAAGTCACAACCTAACGAAATCTGACCATCTTGAGAAGCAAGACACTAAACCATGACATTAGTTTATTATTCACAAGTGAAATCAAATGCAGACAAATGAGGAGCAGGTAAAGATAAATAAGCCTCCTTAGTGCATGTTAGGTCCATGATTATTTCCTCCTGCAAAGTTTTTACCTAGGTGTATGGTTAATCCAATATTGCCTCTCATTTTTCACTGTCCTGTCCTTAAAGAATGATTTGCCTTCTCAAACCCTGATGCCTTACTATCTATACTATACTATCAAAGACAGCCAAGAATGTGGATTTGCTGAGCAACTCATTTCCTTACATAATTTTCAGATAATCATTTTGACATTTCTTGGTATCCAGGATCTTCAAAAGCAGCTGATATCCCATCCCACGTGAAGTGCATTTATAACTTCGATGGGCAGCAATGTGCTATCCCCTATTTATAGATAAGGCCTGCAGCTTACAGAAGGTAGTCTGCAAAAATTACAGTGATGTCGCAAATCTAGAAAGCACTTTATGGTTTGTTTACAAAGAAGTTTCACATATTTTATTTCATTTGTTTCTCTTAACAATATTGTAGGTTCATTGAAGAGAATAAAGAGGAACTTCTCATTACCAGGGCAGCTTCCAACAGACCTCTTTACTTAACCTGGCAGATAAGGCACTTAGTTAAGAAGTGGACATATTGCTTGTTTTGCCACTGACTTCCCTTTCCTGGATATCTCCCAGTATCCTTATCATGTGACTTTTTTTCTCAGCTTTTAGCATTGCTATTATTACAAATATTTGCAAAGAGGAAAAAAATGACAGTAATTCAGACATACTACCTAGTAGTGTATATAGTCTGCCTCTGCTTCCTTGAGATGCACATTATATCAGCATCATGCTATCTGTTGGCCTCTTTGATTCAGTAATGCATGCTTCTGAGGACTAAACGGAGAAAACAAGACTTATTTGATATCCACCTGTTTTTCCCTTCTAGTTTGCTATTTAAAATGAAATCCATGGGCATGTAGTTCTATGGGTCCCCAGTACCTGACTAAGCACTTAGCACAAAGTAGGTAATCAATAAATACCTTTAAAATGAATGAATCAGTCAATGTGTGTATTGTGTGCAGAGACACTCTATTAAAATAATTATTTGATTCATTTGCCTTTAAGACATTACTCTCAATTTGAGGTCAATTTAAAATTTTAGTCTCTGTGATTTGTTTCACTGATGGGTCTCACTACTGAAGGCATTTAAGGTAGACCTAAAATGGAGAATTTAAAACAAAGGCATAGAATTATAACAGGCTTTTTTCCTAGACCTTCAGGAAAGATGTCTTTCCTTAAAGAGGCCTTTTCTCCTTGTCTCTTGGGGTTTAGAAATCCTAAACAAAACACAACACACAGGCGAAAATCACATGTAAATGGTGGAAGCACATGGTCTCACATTCTCACAGCCTTAAGTAGTGGAAGATTATCCTTTTAACGAGGATAATTTTATTTTTCACTAGATATCTATCAAAGGAAAGATTACAACATAGCAGCTGGAACGCTGGAACCTACATAATGTATTGCGCATTTTAATCATGTTGGATAAAACACTCTTTCTATGGATATCAATTATACTAATGACTCTTATATAATACTCTCATGTGCCTACAGGATATGTATTGTCACCTCTCCTTTGTCATAAAAATAGTTAGTAGCTCTGGATCCACACTGAAGTGGTTGCTTTCATTTTTATATAATGAATGAGTAACACTGTAAAAAAAGACATTTTATCCCATATTAGTTTAACAGAGTGAAGAGATTTCACATATGACAGTGCTAAATATACTCTTAAGCTGCTAATAAAGCCAAAGCCTGCAGGAAAAATTCTAATGATGAGCAATACCAGAAGTTTGTATTTCTGAAACTAAAGCAAAAATGTTCTACTTAGGTATATTCTAAATATCTTAAAAAGGAACAGGGATTTCTAATAGCTTCATTTCTAATAACTCTCCCTAGTCAATTTGGAATCATTTTATTTGCAATAAATCTCCTCAGTCAGCCTGAAAGATAAGCGCGCATTTTTTTTTTCTTTTCCCCAAGTGCAATGTTATGGAGGAAGTTTCTTTTAATGTATCCTTAAAATTAATAATGACAGCAGAAGGTATGATTCATAGCCAGACTACTACATGTTTCCTATTTGTCAACAGAACCAAAATTTCTGCTAGAATGGTTGAAGATTATTCACCTAAAAATAAATAAATGACCACGTGACCAAATTCCTCAGGTTGTGTTCTAGAAATACCTCCGCTGAGGGTCCATCAGCGCTCCCTTTCTTTAGAGTATCTGCTAGCCATTCTGGAGTTAAGACTTTATGAGAATTTCTACTATAAACTTCTAGTTTCCAGGTTTAATAAATCAGTCATAAAAATGTGCTCAAAGCTGAAACTTGGCAAAGCAATTTAAAGACAGAAAAATACCCGAAATCCTAAACAAAACACAACACACAGGCGAAAATCACATGTAAATGGTGGAAGCACATGGTCTCACATTCTCACAGCCTTAAGTAGTGGAAGATTATCCTTTTAACGAGGATAATTTTATTTTTCACTAGATATCTATCAAAGGAAAGATTACAACATAGCAGCTGGAACGCTGGAACCTACATAATGTATTGCGCATTTTAATCATGTTGGATAAAACACTCTTTCTATGGATATCAATTATACTAATGACTCTTATATAATACTCTCATGTGCCTACAGGATATGTATTGTCACCTCTCCTTTGTCATAAAAATAGTTAGTAGCTCTGGATCCACACTGAAGTGGTTGCTTTCATTTTTATATAATGAATGAGTAACACTGTAAAAAAAGACATTTTATCCCATATTAGTTTAACAGAGTGAAGAGATTTCACATATGACAGTGCTAAATATACTCTTAAGCTGCTAATAAAGCCAAAGCCTGCAGGGAAAAATTCTAATGATGAGCAATACCAGAAGTTTGTATTTCTGAAACTAAAGCAAAAATGTTCTACTTAGGTATATTCTAAATATCTTAAAAAGGAACAGGGATTTCTAATAGCTTCATTTCTAATAACTCTCCCTAGTCAATTTGGAATCATTTTATTTGCAATAAATCTCCTCAGTCAGCCTGAAAGATAAGCGCGCATTTTTTTTTTCTTTTCCCCAAGTGCAATGTTATGGAGGAAGTTTCTTTTAATGTATCCTTAAAATTAATAATGACAGCAGAAGGTATGATTCATAGCCAGACTACTACATGTTTCCTATTTGTCAACAGAACCAAAATTTCTGCTAGAATGGTTGAAGATTATTCACCTAAAAATAAATAAATGACCACGTGACCAAATTCCTCAGGTTGTGTTCTAGAAATACCTCCGCTGAGGGTCCATCAGCGCTCCCTTTCTTTAGAGTATCTGCTAGCCATTCTGGAGTTAAGACTTTATGAGAATTTCTACTATAAACTTCTAGTTTCCAGGTTTAATAAATCAGTCATAAAAATGTGCTCAAAGCTGAAACTTGGCAAAGCAATTTAAAGACAGAAAAAACTTTTGCCTGGTCATTTTTACGTTACACAAGTATTAAAAAAGGATATAGCTAGGAAGAAGTCATAGAAGCATTTCCCGTACTAGTGGTTTTGAAGGCATATGACTTTAATTATACAAAAAATTGGCCAAGTGATTGGGCCATGGGTATAATAAGAATATTTGGGGTAGTTTGAAGGAAAAGGTAAAATAATGAAGTTATTTAAATTCCACCTAGGAGCTTTCAGATGTACATTTTAAATGTCATAGTCTCCTCCATTCACCAAAGTTTTTTTAAAAAAAAAACCACTGGATCACCATTTGCTTCTCTTTTTTGTTCAACTAAATATGGTATCCATCTCAAAAGATCTTGCAAAATGCTCTCCAATTTAAGTACTGACATTTATAAGGATAGGTATATATTTAATTGCTGATGTAGCAAAATGGAATTATCTGTATTAATAGAAGTTTCTGGTTACTCCAATTTCTCTTTACAGAAATTTCCTCTAAATTTTGTGGGTAACTCATTTAAATGTGTCAATAGATTCACTGCAACTCTAAATCTTCAACTATATATGGAGTGTTTCTTGGACTTTATTCATACAATCAAATAGAATATTAGTTAATTGATTATAGCCCCTGTTCAAGCTTGATGGCCATTGGTAGCACTGATGATTTTGCCTCAGTCATCCAAACCTTAATACATAAACATAAGGACTGAAGAGAATTTTGTACAGCAAAAGTTTTTATAATTTAAATTTCTTCTCTTTCTCCCAAAATGGAGACATTAATTCTTGGTAGTTATATATTTAATTTTTGACTATTCAGGACTTATTCTGAAGGTTCATGTATTTTTCTTATTTTTGCTCGTGTCCACTGTGAGATCACTATGCAGGAAGAAGGACTTATCTGGTGAGTGAGCTAAGCCAGCTGCTCCGAATCTTTATCCTAGCCCAGCTTTCTTTCCTAATCACTGTCATGTATCCAGGAATAACATGCTTTTTTCTTATAAAAAATATCCCTTAAAATAAAGGTAACTAGTATTGAAAGTAACACAGGCTAAAATGTAATAATGATTAGTATAAAATCGAGCAGTACAATGACATGAAATTATACTGCCTGGATTCAAATCCCAGATTCATTCATTTTCTATGTATGACTCTGGTCACACTATTTATCCTAAGGCTCAATTTCCATATTTAAAAAAAAGGTGATGAAAATAATAATAATGCTTTCTGGTAAGATTTCTGTGAGAACTGAGTTTCAGCACTTATCAGATTAGTTATCAGTAACTTAGTGTTATAATTATTATTACCATCACTGTCATTGTTAAAACAATAATACTTATTAAGGAGAAATACAGAGGTGGTCCTAAATACTTCCCAAGATTTTACTGTTCTCACAGTCTACATCAAATAGCTTTTATCTCATCTCCTTGTTTAACTTTTGTTCCTTTATGCTCATTCTCTGGCAACCCAGAGAATGCCTAACTTTGAAATACAACCAATGAAGCCAAGGGTTTCCTGCCTACCTACTAGTGACTAGCAAGAACAGTTCACAATTTGGATAAAGATTTAGAAACACGTCTGTCAAATCGGTATTAATACATAACACAAAGTTGGCAAGAATCACTAATATGAGAGATGACAAAATTAAATTATAAAAGAATCCAACAGATAAAAACAGTAAGTAAAAAACTAACAAGGTAATAAAATCAGATTTGGAATATTGGGTTAGTTCTGAGCAAGAACAAACTAAATTGCCTCTAAAAAACAATCAGAATGACATGAAGATGTAACAGTCCCAATATCTGAGGAACGATTGAAATATTCGTGACTATATTTCCCAGATGAAGAATGAGGAGTCAAACATATCATTTTCTAAATATCTGAAAAGCTATGATTTGAAATACAGATTATTCTTATTCTGCATATCTCTGTAAAGATTTACCAAGGCCACTGGGTATAAACTGAAAGTGGATTTCAAATCATTAAAAGAAGATTTTTTTCCTAAACTATTCGGTATCTCTCTAAAACAATGGCTACATCATAAAGTACTATATCCTCAGTTTTCTCATCTTGATTTTTGTTATTTTATTGTTATTTTATCTTATATTTATGTTTATTGTTATTTATTTTTATTAGGCACACTGGTGACTCCCACATGCCTTGTATGCTGGTCTATCTCCTGACTTCTAGGTTCAAATATCCAGTGAATTTCCAATAGACCTCTCAAAGCAGATTTGCTATCTGAATACCCAACATACTTCTATGCTGGGCTTCCCAGCTCACTTCTCAGTCACCTAAGACAAAAACTTGAAGCAACCAAATTTTCCCTATTCTTCTTGATGGTTAAGGATGATGGCACTACTTTCCAGTGAGGTTTTACTATCTGAAGTCAATGTGCTAAATTTTGCATATATTACTACATATAATATTTACTGTGATTTTTTTTCAGGTTTGCATTATTTTTCTCATTTTATAAGGGAAGCTGAGGCTTCATAGAGTAAGCTGAAGAGCCCAGATTTATAGTCACATGTATATGACTCTGAGGTCGATAGGATTATTCTCAACCCCAAATATAGCCTTTCCAAATATCTCTTCTTCCTCAAAATGTTTCTCTCTGTAGGCCTTCTCACTTTTCGCCCCTCTGTAAGTGAGGGAACTCTGGCTCTTAGCATAGCTGTCTTTTTCTCTCAACCTCCATACATCAGCTTTTGTGTCATCCTGAGAAGATCTCCTTTTCCCTAACCGCATGGCACCCTGACCATCATGTTCATCATTAGTTTTCTTCCATATTTATCTACTTGTTTATTGGTGGAATTCTCTTAAAGAAAGAAAATTCCATGGGAGAGACCTTGAGCAAGAACAAACTAAATTGCCTCTAAAAAACAATCAGAATGACATGAAGATGTAACAGTCCCAATATCTGAGGAACGATTGAAATATTCGTGACTATATTTCCCAGATGAAGAATGAGGAGTCAAACATATCATTTTCTAAATATCTGAAAAGCTATGATTTGAAATACAGATTATTCTTATTCTGCATATCTCTGTAAAGATTTACCAAGGCCACTGGGTATAAACTGAAAGTGGATTTCAAATCATTAAAAGAAGATTTTTTTCCTAAACTATTCGGTATCTCTCTAAAACAATGGCTACATCATAAAGTACTATATCCTCAGTTTTCTCATCTTGATTTTTGTTATTTTATTGTTATTTTATCTTATATTTATGTTTATTGTTATTTATTTTTATTAGGCACACTGGTGACTCCCACATGCCTTGTATGCTGGTCTATCTCCTGACTTCTAGGTTCAAATATCCAGTGAATTTCCAATAGACCTCTCAAAGCAGATTTGCTATCTGAATACCCAACATACTTCTATGCTGGGCTTCCCAGCTCACTTCTCAGTCACCTAAGACAAAAACTTGAAGCAACCAAATTTTCCCTATTCTTCTTGATGGTTAAGGATGATGGCACTACTTTCCAGTGAGGTTTTACTATCTGAAGTCAATGTGCTAAATTTTGCATATATTACTACATATAATATTTACTGTGATTTTTTTTCAGGTTTGCATTATTTTTCTCATTTTATAAGGGAAGCTGAGGCTTCATAGAGTAAGCTGAAGAGCCCAGATTTATAGTCACATGTATATGACTCTGAGGTCGATAGGATTATTCTCAACCCCAAATATAGCCTTTCCAAATATCTCTTCTTCCTCAAAATGTTTCTCTCTGTAGGCCTTCTCACTTTTCGCCCCTCTGTAAGTGAGGGAACTCTGGCTCTTAGCATAGCTGTCTTTTTCTCTCAACCTCCATACATCAGCTTTTGTGTCATCCTGAGAAGATCTCCTTTTCCCTAACCGCATGGCACCCTGACCATCATGTTCATCATTAGTTTTCTTCCATATTTATCTACTTGTTTATTGGTGGAATTCTCTTAAAGAAAGAAAATTCCATGGGAGAGACCTTGCTATCTTGGTCTTCTCTGAATCTCCAGCACCTAGGCTGCACTCAGTCAATATTGGCTGATGGACTGGTTGATGGGATATGGCTTTTACCCCATCTCCTCATGTGTAGTCTTTCCATTGCTTGACATGGTTCAAGCTCTTTGTTTTTTCTTTCTGTGCAGAAAGGGGCTTATTCAAGAAGAAAGTGATAGAGAAAGTTTCCAGCATAGGCACTGGAAGGGGGATAGAAGAGTAGCCCCAGAAGTTAGTTTAGGTGAGGCATTTTGTACTTTTCCAGTTGGTTATTAACAACAGATAAAAAGAATTATGTTAAGATGATAAAGGTCGTACCAGACCCACACCCACAACATACATCTTTAGATAACATATGTGCAACCTAAAAAGGAGAAACATGTCCTTCAGCAAGATACATTGTCATAAACATTAGCTCTGAAGCCCTTATCATTTCATTTGGGCAACACTGAGTCAGCTATCTTGTCTCCAGTCTCTTCTCACTTGAAGACAAGATACAGAAAGAATCATGTCCCCTGCTCAGAAATCTTCACTGGTTAGTCTCTGACTAGAGAATAAGAGTAAACTTAAAATGACATTGAAAATTTTGTATTAACACTCTATCTGCTGTCTTCTATGTTCCTCACTACCAGTATTGGCTGAGTTAGCTGTGTCATTTCATGTCCTCACACCTATTTAATGTTGCTTCATCCCAGAATCCCTTTTTTCCCTCTCCTGAACAAAACAAAACACAGATTCATTCCTTGGGAATCACTTCTTCCATATGTTTTTCTGGTTACATTCTTCAGAGAAAAGTTAAACATTTCCCCCACTCCCATATATTTCTGTTGCATTTTGTCCATTGTCTTTATATTTGTGGAATTATATTACAACTGATTATGCACTTTTTGAAATCTTCCCAACTGGATTTGAGATTATAGAAGTGATATATAATAAATGCTTAATAAATGCTTAATAAGTGAATAAATCTTGAGTAAAGGAGAAAGTTGTACTAAATGATATCTAAAATCCTTTCATATAGTACAACTTTATATATTTTATATATCTGCAATGATTATACTGTTTTAAAAATAAAAATTATTTTGGTAGTCCTTGTCACATTCTTTTACTTCTCAATAAAAGCAGTTAATGTTAAAAAAAAAAAAAAAAAACAAATCTATAGTGCCAAAAGTGTGGGGAGGGGATTCATATAAAGAAATTCTTAGCTTGTTTAATATTGACACCTATTAAACAACTACATTTTTTATTTAAATTAAAAATCTGCTCATACATTTCTGGTGGAAATTTAAATTGATGACTGTATTTGGAGGATAAGCCGGCAATATGTATCAAGAGTTTTATAAATGTTGATGGTCTTAGATCCAGCATTTGACATCTAGGAAATGATAAACTAGGAAAAACAAAGGTACAGAATTAATTGTATGATCAATTTAATATTGTATGATATATTATTTTATATTAAAATAGCCAAATAAAATTGGAATCCAAAGTTCAGTAACAATAAAAGTAGTAATATTTAAATAAATTAGAGTATCTCCATAAAATTAGAAATTACAATACACCTTTGAATAATCAAGGACCCCAAAATATAATTATGACAATGTGAAAAAGTGGCAAACATTGTTTATCATATAATCCCAAATACACACACATATATACATATATGAATATACATATATGAACATATACATACACATGCATATGTACATACTTATATGCATGTGTGTGAGTGTATCTGTATGTAAGAGAGAAAGGCAGCAAGAGGGATGTGAAAGTAAAAGTGTTAGTCACTCAGTCATGTACAACTCCTTGCAACCCTGCAGACTGTAGCTCACCAGGTGGACTGCAGTCCACCAGGCTCCTCTGTCCATGGGATTCTCCAGGCAAGAATACTGGAGTGAGTTGCCATGCCCTTCTCCAGGGGATCTTCCCAACCCAGGGATCAAACCCAGGTCTCCTACATTACAGGTAGATTCTACTTTTTTATTTTCCCTTTTTTACAGGCAGATTATTTATCACTCAAGTCGCAAGGGAAGCCCAGGAAGAGGGGCTAATTAATCTATAATCTCCAGAGGATGAGACTATATATAATTGTGAGTTTTCTATATTAGTTTTTCCTTCTGTATTTTCCAACTTGATAAAAATGAATAGATAGTCCTCATGCATATGGTTTTAAAATTTATTTTAAAAGCTTTTATACCCAGTCTGATAGACATCCAGACAATCTTAAGTGCTGTTAATGATCTAGAATCCTCCAGCTCTTGAAACCTAGTAGGATTGTGAGCTAACCATACAATATAAATTTTGTTTCAAACAAATATACACTTCACACAAAAAACTTTCCATGCAGCATAAGTTATAAAATGTCTTATGAAAAATTAACACATTTTAACCAAAGAGCTCAATAAAAAGTGTTGTAAAGAAGGGGGTAAGTCTCAGACAGAAAGAGCATACATAATTTTTGGATGAAGCTGATATGTGGAAGTGATGAATGGTTAACATAATGTGCCAAGGAGAGAAGGACGTGTGTGGGAGAGATGGCCTAATATAATATGTGTACATATTCATGTCTGAGTAGAAAATGTAAAATATATCCCATCTGTTTTCACCCTCTTTTTTTATTCTCTTTAGTTCCTCAAACAGCTGGCTACCCAGCAGTGGACTTTCTTAGCAATCTCTTCTTAGAGGAGATTTCCATTATTATGTCTATAAACCAGAGATGGCTAACAGGGCCAATCCAAGGGGACAGACACTGTCACAGCTTATGCACACATTTCCTGACATAACGAGTGGTCCTGGATTATTAATTCCATCTCTAGTTTATAGTTTCCACCAGGCACATTTTGTCTCCCTTTAGTTATAAGCCATTACAGTGTCAGGACACTTGGAACAAATTCCTATCTAAAATAAGGTGGTAGAAGGTAAGAGACTTGCACAGATTAATCTCATTGCAGTACAACTTCAAACATGCCCTGTGAACAGTTTGATGTTATTCAGTGTTCGTCACCCAAAGTATCTGCAAGACTGAACTATAACAAGTAAAGCTTTTCTGAATATTTCTGTTTCATTCATATAAGTAATGTGTCCTTTCTGGCTCAACTCAGATGGCCAACATCTCAAGGCACCTAGGATGTTCCTGGGTAATGACTTTAGTGTTTGTGGGTCAGTGGACTAGTCCTTCCACAGCAGTATTCAAAGTGAACAGGCTACAATGAGAAGAATACTGTAAGAATAATAAGATCTGGGTTTGGGTTCTTTAATTGAACTAGGGCATGTTATCAATGAAATTTATTAAACTTTTATACCCAGTCTGATAGACATCCAGACAATCTTAAGTGCTGTTAATGATCTAGAATCCTCCAGCTCTTGAAACCTAGTAGGATTGTGAGCTAACCATACAATATAAATTTTGTTTCAAACAAATATACACTTCACACAAAAAACTTTCCATGCAGCATAAGTTATAAAATGTCTTATGAAAAATTAACACATTTTAACCAAAGAGCTCAATAAAAAGTGTTGTAAAGAAGGGGGTAAGTCTCAGACAGAAAGAGCATACATAATTTTTGGATGAAGCTGATATGTGGAAGTGATGAATGGTTAACATAATGTGCCAAGGAGAGAAGGACGTGTGTGGGAGAGATGGCCTAATATAATATGTGTACATATTCATGTCTGAGTAGAAAATGTAAAATATATCCCATCTGTTTTCACCCTCTTTTTTTATTCTCTTTAGTTCCTCAAACAGCTGGCTACCCAGCAGTGGACTTTCTTAGCAATCTCTTCTTAGAGGAGATTTCCATTATTATGTCTATAAACCAGAGATGGCTAACAGGGCCAATCCAAGGGGACAGACACTGTCACAGCTTATGCACACATTTCCTGACATAACGAGTGGTCCTGGATTATTAATTCCATCTCTAGTTTATAGTTTCCACCAGGCACATTTTGTCTCCCTTTAGTTATAAGCCATTACAGTGTCAGGACACTTGGAACAAATTCCTATCTAAAATAAGGTGGTAGAAGGTAAGAGACTTGCACAGATTAATCTCATTGCAGTACAACTTCAAACATGCCCTGTGAACAGTTTGATGTTATTCAGTGTTCGTCACCCAAAGTATCTGCAAGACTGAACTATAACAAGTAAAGCTTTTCTGAATATTTCTGTTTCATTCATATAAGTAATGTGTCCTTTCTGGCTCAACTCAGATGGCCAACATCTCAAGGCACCTAGGATGTTCCTGGGTAATGACTTTAGTGTTTGTGGGTCAGTGGACTAGTCCTTCCACAGCAGTATTCAAAGTGAACAGGCTACAATGAGAAGAATACTGTAAGAATAATAAGATCTGGGTTTGGGTTCCACCTTGACTTCTAATTAATTGTGTGAACTAGGGCATGTTATTTAGCCAACTCACCTTCAAACTCAAAATGGAGTGGAAGTCTGTGCTTCCACCCCAGTGGTTCTTAATCTGGAATGGTTTTGTCCCTCCATCCATCCACCCGAGGGACATTTGACAATATTAGGAGTCATTTTTGCTTATCACAACTTGGATGAAAGAGCTACTGACATCTAATAGGTAGAATCCAGGAATGCTGTTAAACATTCTACAATGCTTCAGACAGCTCCCCAAAACAAAGAATTATCTGACCTAAAGTGTTAATAGCACAATATTAAGAAACTCTGCTCTTATCCCCTATTGCACCATCATAGAAGAGAAATTATAAATACTACATCAGAACTTTAAACATTCACTTTTTTATACTAAGAAGTTTGAACATTTATGGTGGGATTCTAGATTTGCTCAGGTGATGGTTAGTGAACTTCATCTTCTAAAACACAGAAAAAAATAGAAAAATCTAGAACAATACCATTTATTTCAACTGTCTTAGTGAATCAATTCAATATAAGCTTATTTATATAAAATTTGTCTTCCAGACCTTAAGTACATGTGGCATTTTCTCCTATCTCAGTAAGGGATTCGAAATATTTGTTTTCAAGTGACCAAAACTCTTAACATCATAAATGTGATACTGTGTGGAAATCAGTGTGGGTTTACCTGTCAGTTTATTTGTAAGGGATTTGAAAATTTTGTTTTCAAGTGACCAAAACTCTTAACATCATAAATGTAATAAAACCTGGAAATTAATGTGAATTTATCTATCAGTTGACAATTTGCTTGATGATTTTCCCTAACTCTGACCCTGGCTATTTTTTCTAATACTAAGGCTGTCAATGGCCTCATACTACCATAGTAATATAAGGATTAGATGATAACATATTCTTGTTGGAGTTTTGTTCCTTAAAAGGCTAAGGATTCTAATATAAATGATCATTAATTAAACGTGTTAAAAGAAATTCTAATTAAAAGTCATTTCACATGTAGTCCTTTCTGGCTCAACTCAGATGGCCAACATCTCAAGGCACCTAGGATGTTCCTGGGTAATGACTTTAGTGTTTGTGGGTCAGTGGACTAGTCCTTCCACAGCAGTATTCAAAGTGAACAGGCTACAATGAGAAGAATACTGTAAGAATAATAAGATCTGGGTTTGGGTTCCACCTTGACTTCTAATTAATTGTGTGAACTAGGGCATGTTATTTAGCCAACTCACCTTCAAACTCAAAATGGAGTGGAAGTCTGTGCTTCCACCCCAGTGGTTCTTAATCTGGAATGGTTTTGTCCCTCCATCCATCCACCCGAGGGACATTTGACAATATTAGGAGTCATTTTTGCTTATCACAACTTGGATGAAAGAGCTACTGACATCTAATAGGTAGAATCCAGGAATGCTGTTAAACATTCTACAATGCTTCAGACAGCTCCCCAAAACAAAGAATTATCTGACCTAAAGTGTTAATAGCACAATATTAAGAAACTCTGCTCTTATCCCCTATTGCACCATCATAGAAGAGAAATTATAAATACTACATCAGAACTTTAAACATTCACTTTTTTATACTAAGAAGTTTGAACATTTATGGTGGGATTCTAGATTTGCTCAGGTGATGGTTAGTGAACTTCATCTTCTAAAACACAGAAAAAAATAGAAAAATCTAGAACAATACCATTTATTTCAACTGTCTTAGTGAATCAATTCAATATAAGCTTATTTATATAAAATTTGTCTTCCAGACCTTAAGTACATGTGGCATTTTCTCCTATCTCAGTAAGGGATTCGAAATATTTGTTTTCAAGTGACCAAAACTCTTAACATCATAAATGTGATACTGTGTGGAAATCAGTGTGGGTTTACCTGTCAGTTTATTTGTAAGGGATTTGAAAATTTTGTTTTCAAGTGACCAAAACTCTTAACATCATAAATGTAATAAAACCTGGAAATTAATGTGAATTTATCTATCAGTTGACAATTTGCTTGATGATTTTCCCTAACTCTGACCCTGGCTATTTTTTCTAATACTAAGGCTGTCAATGGCCTCATACTACCATAGTAATATAAGGATTAGATGATAACATATTCTTGTTGGAGTTTTGTTCCTTAAAAGGTTAAAGATTCTAATATAAATGATCATTAATTAAACGTGAAAATTAGGAAAAGTCCATAGTTAAAAATCTTCTTATAAACTATTTTAAAAAGCCAGAGTTTTATGAGATTCAAAAAGACATATATTATACAAAAAATTCTTTTTTTTATTTGTTTACCTTTCTTTAAGAGGAGAACAGTGAAAAAATATGTTACTAACACTAATGAATACTGTCGTTCAATATATTCTTTGAAAAATAGATGGAGAAAAAACTCTTGCCTTATTTTTTTCTTTAAAATTACAACAATTTTGAAGTAATTCTGTCACCATGGATCCTCACAAAGTATAGATTCATAACTGAAGTTACCACAACTAACCTTGAAGATTTCATTAGAGAGGATGTCAGCTTCAAAGACCCTATTTTCCATTGGTTTCTCATGCTGCCACACCCTATCAAAAATGTGAGAAGAGGGGAAAATTTGCCTTAGAAGTTCCAAGATAGAGTTGCTAACGCATATCTCATTAAGAGTCTTGGCTAAATAGAGCTTATGAAAATCCTTCAATAAACACAGAATTATTTTTTATATTCATAAATTTAGACCTCAATGTGTCCCTGATTGAGAACTATAGAATGTTGTGGGAAAATCAAATGAACCTTTATATTGTAGGCATTAGAGAATTATTGGGTCAATGTATACACATCTGACTATCCTACCATTTGCTCTTTATGTCCTAGGCTTTCCTTTGAAACTCTGTGTAGATAGTTCCATTTCTTTCATTTATAGTTTAAGCAATTTTAGAAAGCTCTAAAAGCCTTGTACTAACAGTCAATCAACTCTTAAAGTGCCTCGTCATTCTTGTCAAATCAGCCTTAATGTTTCTTGGCAAAAAATCCAATTGTTTCCATAATGGTGGACTTAAAGAAACCCTAAGTTAATGCTGAGGAGGATTCTTCATTTTCTAAAAGAAAGACTGGTACAAATGCTTTAACTTGATTTGAGTGTTCAACCCTCAGTTGTTTGACAGTATAAATTTTGCTATGCCAGTCTGACATCACAGCTAGAGCATGGGACTGAGGGACTAAAAAAATCTTCCTTAGAATCACATCTCTGCCATTTAATACTGGTGGGTCTTTGGGTATATTACTTCACATCACGAAGTCTTAGTTGCCTTTATAGGATAAAAAGACATAATATATGGGGTTATTATTGGCATTAAATGGAAAAAATGTTGTGAAAGTACTCTATATATTGCAAACCACTATACAACTGTCAGTCATAATTTCTGTCCTTAAGGATGCATTGAACAGACACAATGAGCAAACCAATCCAAGGGTAGATATGGTAGAACACATACCACTATGAGCTTGTGCATTAACATCATAACAGCACAGTCTTTCCCTAGATTACAACCTATTTCTGTAAACTGTGGATGAAGAACTAGCTCCTACTCCCCTAGAAGGTTAGTGTCATTTTCCCCCTTAATATAAAGATATGTAGCAAGAACATGATCTCGTGAGCTTCTGCTTGTATGAAAATGTGGAAGGAAAAAAGAGTTGGCAAACTAAGGGTCCACAAAGAGATGGGACCCTTTCCAGGAGATATCACTGCTAAGGAAACTGGTGCCCAGTATTTAAAAGTAGGGCTTAGACTCAGTTTTGTAGAAGCAATGTTAGGTGCAATAAAGTTAGTTGAAATAAGATTTGCCATCATTGTTATACCTCTGATTTCCAATAATGTGCAAAAGTGGACTTTATAAATAGCATCTGAACCTATCACACATAGCATTCTTTCTACAGGAAAATGTGTTTAAAATACAAACAGATAAGTTTAAATTAACATTTAGAGTTCAATTCCACTCAAAGTTAGGAACTGCTTGTACAATCAATTAAATGAAATTTTATATTGCAGACTCTACCAGGTTTAAATTTCCTGAGGATGGAATTAAAGACTTGCCTGCTAGTGTACTCATAATGGTGAAAAACTGACCCATGAGGTACTATCAAGAATCCTGGTTTCATGGAAATGGTCCCTGTCTGCTTTGGTGCACATCATCTTCTTTGAGTATTTTCCTATTACCTTATATTGTGAAATTGGTCTTTTAATACAATATTCCACTTGTTGAATAATAGGAAAGGCTAATGACATTGACTTTTCCTTCTTCAATTACCAGTGACTACATTCTTAAACCTTATACTCTTCAATCTAGCAAATCACTAGAGCATGGGACTGAGGGACTAAAAAAATCTTCCTTAGAATCACATCTCTGCCATTTAATACTGGTGGGTCTTTGGGTATATTACTTCACATCACGAAGTCTTAGTTGCCTTTATAGGATAAAAAGACATAATATATGGGGTTATTATTGGCATTAAATGGAAAAAATGTTGTGAAAGTACTCTATATATTGCAAACCACTATACAACTGTCAGTCATAATTTCTGTCCTTAAGGATGCATTGAACAGACACAATGAGCAAACCAATCCAAGGGTAGATATGGTAGAACACATACCACTATGAGCTTGTGCATTAACATCATAACAGCACAGTCTTTCCCTAGATTACAACCTATTTCTGTAAACTGTGGATGAAGAACTAGCTCCTACTCCCCCTAGAAGGTTAGTGTCATTTTCCCCCTTAATATAAAGATATGTAGCAAGAACATGATCTCGTGAGCTTCTGCTTGTATGAAAATGTGGAAGGAAAAAAGAGTTGGCAAACTAAGGGTCCACAAAGAGATGGGACCCTTTCCAGGGGAGATATCACTGCTAAGGAAACTGGTGCCCAGTATTTAAAAGTAGGGCTTAGACTCAGTTTTGTAGAAGCAATGTTAGGTGCAATAAAGTTAGTTGAAATAAGATTTGCCATCATTGTTATACCTCTGATTTCCAATAATGTGCAAAAGTGGACTTTATAAATAGCATCTGAACCTATCACACATAGCATTCTTTCTACAGGAAAATGTGTTTAAAATACAAACAGATAAGTTTAAATTAACATTTAGAGTTCAATTCCACTCAAAGTTAGGAACTGCTTGTACAATCAATTAAATGAAATTTTATATTGCAGACTCTACCAGGTTTAAATTTCCTGAGGATGGAATTAAAGACTTGCCTGCTAGTGTACTCATAATGGTGAAAAACTGACCCATGAGGTACTATCAAGAATCCTGGTTTCATGGAAATGGTCCCTGTCTGCTTTGGTGCACATCATCTTCTTTGAGTATTTTCCTATTACCTTATATTGTGAAATTGGTCTTTTAATACAATATTCCACTTGTTGAATAATAGGAAAGGCTAATGACATTGACTTTTCCTTCTTCAATTACCAGTGACTACATTCTTAAACCTTATACTCTTTACAATCTGATGTGAATATTACTAAGCAAATCACTTAAAATTATTAATAAATTAATGACTGTAG
Source organism: Tragulus kanchil (assembly GCA_022376925.1). Lineage (NCBI taxonomy): Eukaryota > Metazoa > Chordata > Mammalia > Artiodactyla > Tragulidae > Tragulus > Tragulus kanchil. The sequence goes on from JAIOJX010000032.1 coordinate 50,872,235, forward strand.
TCCAGATAATCTTCTCATCTCAGCTATTTCTATCAATGCCAACTAATATTCATGATTGATTGGTAATATGAGGATGCAAAATGATTCTTATGAGTACCAATACTGTGTCTCATTTGATGCTGTGTTGTTAGTCACTCAATTGTTTCCAACTATTTGTGACCCCATATGCTACAGGACACCAGGCTCCTCTGTCCATGGGATTTCCCAGGCAAGAAAACTGGAGTGGGGCTTCCCTGGTGGTCCAGTGTGTAGAGAGTTTGCCTTTCAGCACAAGGGACACTGGTTCGATCCCTGGCCTGGGAAGATCCCACATGCCGAGGAACAAATGGGCTGGTGTGTCCAATTATGAGCCAGTGCTCTGGAGCGCATGTAACCAGAGCCAGTGCTCTGCAACAAGAGGGGCCACTGTGATGGGAGGGACAAACAGGCCAAAGAATAAAAAGATGGGTGAAAAATAAGCAATGAGTTAGAGGCAAAAAAATAAAATAAAAATAAAAAAAGAAAACTGGAGTGGGTAGCCATTCCCTTCTCCAGGCAATCTTCCTAATCCAGGAATCCAACCCAGGTCTCCCATGTTGCAGGCAGATTCTTTACTATCTGAGTCCCCATGGAAGCTTGACACTTACATTACCACTTTATAAATACCAGTTTACAGACTGTTGGCTGAGGGCAGGGAATATATTATTCATATGTAATAACTACTATAGAATAAATTGAATCAAGTAGAAAATAGTTCTTTTCTGACTACACAACTGATATTGAGAGTCAAGAACTGTGCTCATGAAGTTTCAGCTTCCTGACAGTTTCACAAACCTCCTAATCTGATCTGTTTTTTCATTCAGGGAATATTTGAGGGGTAACTGTGATTTCTGTGTACAGGAGAATATGGACCCTGCATTAGTCGTATCCTTCTATCTTATATGTAACAGTGATACCTTGAGTCTCTTATAGGAATTCTGAAGCCATTTATGCTACTCTGTTGGTTCCCAATAGCAGGTCAGTTGCAGACTTGAAGAGATTGGTTGAATTCTCAGCAATTCTACTCACCCTTTTTGTAAATTTGAGAAAGTTACTTAACCTCTCAAGATCTCAGGTCTCACATCCGTAATTTCACAGAATTATTGTGAGTAATACAACTTGTGTAAAAACCCTAGAGGATGCCTGCAAGGGTGACTGCCTATGTATCATTAGAAGTTTCATCTTCCTGCTTGCCTCTCCAATCCCATCCAACTTCAATAGCTATATTTGATGTGACCGTGTTGGATATTATTCTCCTAATGGCCATTACTCTACCAGTGGAGAAAAAGTAAATACAAAAGTGGAAATTTCTAAAAACACAAATTAAATTACCTACATTTGAAAAGAATCTATAATTCCAAATACCTCATTCACTCATTTATTCATTTAAGAATATTTTACTGAATGTCTGACATGTGCCAGAACTTTACTAGATTTGAATATACAGTAATTAATAAGACAATATTCCTTACCGTCTTAGGGGCATTTAGTCTAGTGGCCTTTAAACTATGATGAAATCAAATACTTGGGTTTATGTAGATAGCTGGAGAATAGTTTATCTTTTCTAATCATGAAAGTGTTATATTGTTTCTTAACTAAGACTGAATTTCCAGGTTGAATTATTTCCAGTAACATATTTTTTAAGGTTATTACAGTGTCTTACACATAGTAGCTGCTCAAAAAATATTTATTGAATTAATGAAATTTTAGAAAGCTTGTATTTATTTGAACTTTTAAATGACTATGAAGATATAACAAATCCACAGAGACCTTAGAAACAGTCACTAAATGTTGACTGAGGGGCAAAGAATGTGAATTCCATGCATTGTGCCAGCTCTCCTGCCTCCTCTGAAAAAAAGAGTGGTTATCTAAATAAATAAAATTTTTCACAGCTGGTGCTTTGTATTTAATTATTGGGTGCCAAGCTTTCCCTTCCTGCCCTCTGCAAAAGGGTAACTGTGTTTTTACGGGTTGATACGTATCCTTCTATCTTATATGTAACAGTGATACCTTGAGTCTCTTATAGGAATTCTGAAGCCATTTATGCTACTCTGTTGGTTCCCAATAGCAGGTCAGTTGCAGACTTGAAGAGATTGGTTGAATTCTCAGCAATTCTACTCACCCTTTTTGTAAATTTGAGAAAGTTACTTAACCTCTCAAGATCTCAGGTCTCACATCCGTAATTTCACAGAATTATTGTGAGTAATACAACTTGTGTAAAAACCCTAGAGGATGCCTGCAAGGGTGACTGCCTATGTATCATTAGAAGTTTCATCTTCCTGCTTGCCTCTCAATCCCATCCAACTTCAATAGCTATATTTGATGTGACCGTGTTGGATATTATTCTCCTAATGGCCATTACTCTACCAGTGGAGAAAAAGTAAATACAAAAGTGGAAATTTCTAAAAACACAAATTAAATTACCTACATTTGAAAAGAATCTATAATTCCAAATACCTCATTCACTCATTTATTCATTTAAGAATATTTTACTGAATGTCTGACATGTGCCAGAACTTTACTAGATTTGAATATACAGTAATTAATAAGACAATATTCCTTACCGTCTTAGGGGCATTTAGTCTAGTGGCCTTTAAACTATGATGAAATCAAATACTTGGGTTTATGTAGATAGCTGGAGAATAGTTTATCTTTTCTAATCATGAAAGTGTTATATTGTTTCTTAACTAAGACTGAATTTCCAGGTTGAATTATTTCCAGTAACATATTTTTTAAGGTTATTACAGTGTCTTACACATAGTAGCTGCTCAAAAAATATTTATTGAATTAATGAAATTTTAGAAAGCTTGTATTTATTTGAACTTTTAAATGACTATGAAGATATAACAAATCCACAGAGACCTTAGAAACAGTCACTAAATGTTGACTGAGGGGCAAAGAATGTGAATTCCATGCATTGTGCCAGCTCTCCTGCCTCCTCTGAAAAAACAGAGTGGTTATCTAAATAAATAAAATTTTTCACAGCTGGTGCTTTTTTGTATTTAATTATGATATGAGAAAGAACTGCTTTTCTTACCAGAGAGGAACATGAATAGGTTTACCCACTGAAAAGATTTCAAAAGCATATTTTACTGAGAAGAAGTTATACAAGAGAAAAAGGAAAAAAACATCCACCTACTGGTATATGAGCATACTAAACATTCATTCCATTAAGCTTACTGTCAGCTTCCTTCTTTTGCTTCTGTGAAGAGACTTTGGGAGCCTTTCTATTCTGTTCTTTTGTAGTTAGGGTGGCTAACGGCGCTTCATTGAGTCTCACTGCACTTAGGATGTATCCATATTTCTATAGGAAGTGAAGAGGCTCTCACTGCATCAGATGATGAAGAATACCCTTGTTCCAGTACCCACATGGCATGTGCAGTGTTCACTGAGGCAACACTAACTTCATGCTCTGCCCTTGAACAATGGCAAAATTTGGAGCTATATGTGTACTTAGGATTTCTTAGTTGTTTGATCACATCAATGAAGGGATATGCAATCAATCTCCCCTAAGACAGTGAGTGGTATTGGCCATAACTCATTACTCCGTCAAGGATTTGGCATTTCAATCGATGGGAAATGATGTGTGATCATTCTAATTTATTATACATCATTTCCCATCAATCGACGAGCTGAAGCCTTGACATAATAAGTACTTACAGACACTGTCAATCATTCTTGGTCCAAATACTTCCCAATGCTGCCTCTTGGGATATCCCCAAATCACCATGAAAATGGGATATGGCCCAAAATTGCAAATGCAATGACTTCATCCAGCAGAAGACTTTGAGATGACCTCTTGCTGGTTGATTCCATCAGTACAGACTGGACCATCTACCAAGCTAAAAGGGGTGAAATTGATGAATACTTTCATTAGCTATGATTTTCTGCCCAACAAGTCCAAATGGGATTCAAAGCATGGTGGTGTTGCCAGAATCATAGGGGTACACATCTGTCTTTGGAAAATGTCAATCTTCTCAACTTACTTCATCTCAAAAAATTTACTATTTCCAGAGTGTGTTTTGGAATAATGTCAAAGCACATTTATTTCCCTGCCTTTTGTCACTGTAGGGAATGACATCACAGGAGAGCAGATCACTAAATACTATCAAGATAATAGATCTCATGAATTGCCAGTTCTTTTAAATACCACAAAGGATGAGAACTGTCTGGTTTCATTAGTTCTAACTATTGAAGTTGAATTCTCATGAAAATAAAATAAAATAATCCTCAAGTACATGTACTAAAGCAACAATGTCCAAAGACATAATTTTGGACATTATATATTGCATATGTTTTTCATGGTGACTCCAGAAACTGCCTGCTGCTTCACATAAGCACTTTTTGGTAATTTTGAAAATATGTCACGACATTTTCAATCTACTTTGTGATGATTTTCAGAAACAAAAACATATTGCCATGAGAATTTGCATGTATAGTAGGAAGAGAATTGTTACTTTCACCAAGAAGAAAAAGGAACATTTGCTGAAGAAAGGATGGTGATGTACTCACTATAACTGACACACGCAGCAACACTCTTATGAGGACAGAAGGAAAGACACTGACTGCATTAGGGCAGCAAAAGTTTCTTTGCCCGTGAATATCTCCCTTGAAATATCTGGGAAATTAAGTAAAGTCAAGCTGCAAAGGACTTTTCTATCTTAATAAATTTTTAAAAGAGGAAAGGAAAGGAATAAATTCTACATGATTTTTTTTTTTCTCCAGCAACATTTGTGGCGTCAGCTGTTTTAAAGACTCCAGCTGTGGAAGTCTCATCATTGTGGAGCAAGCCTAGCACAGTGCTTTGCATGCAGTGTGTGAGTATGATCTGGAAGTCAGTTCAGAGATGCTAAATCATCACCAAGAAAGTCTGATTTCGTCCTGTGCAAGGGCCCAGTACCCAAGAGATTAGAAATGACAAACTAATACAATGGATTTTAATAGACTCCCTCTCAATGGATTTCAAAGCATTCATTAGCTCTTTGAATCCTCACAATCTGCCTGAGCCAAAAACTTTCTAATCTTGGGGGTAAATGCCCTCCTCAGTCTTCCCAGCACCAGTGCTTCCTCTCTGCTTCCTCATCAGGAATCAGTGGGTCTTGGCAGAACCATGGCTTGCTGGGGAGCCAGCTGGCTCCGGATTTTTTAACAAGACTTAGCCTTTTGTCACTGTAGGGAATGACATCACAGGAGAGCAGATCACTAAATACTATCAAGATAATAGATCTCATGAATTGCCAGTTCTTTTAAATACCACAAAGGATGAGAACTGTCTGGTTTCATTAGTTCTAACTATTGAAGTTGAATTCTCATGAAAATAAAATAAAATAATCCTCAAGTACATGTACTAAAGCAACAATGTCCAAAGACATAATTTTGGACATTATATATTGCATATGTTTTTCATGGTGACTCCAGAAACTGCCTGCTGCTTCACATAAGCACTTTTTGGTAATTTTGAAAATATGTCACGACATTTTCAATCTACTTTGTGATGATTTTCAGAAACAAAAACATATTGCCATGAGAATTTGCATGTATAGTAGGAAGAGAATTGTTACTTTCACCAAGAAGAAAAAGGAACATTTGCTGAAGAAAGGATGGTGATGTACTCACTATAACTGACACACGCAGCAACACTCTTATGAGGATAGAAGGAAAGACACTGACTGCATTAGGGCAGCAAAAAGTTTCTTTGCCCGTGAATATCTCCCTTGAAATATCTGGGAAATTAAGTAAAGTCAAGCTGCAAAGGACTTTTCTATCTTAATAAATTTTTTAAAAGAGGGAAAGGAAAGGAATAAATTCTACATGATTTTTTTTTTTCTCCAGCAACATTTGTGGCGTCAGCTGTTTTAAAGACTCCAGCTGTGGAAGTCTCATCATTGTGGAGCAAGCCTAGCACAGTGCTTTGCATGCAGTGTGTGAGTATGATCTGGAAGTCAGTTCAGAGATGCTAAATCATCACCAAGAAAGTCTGATTTCGTCCTGTGCAAGGGCCCAGTACCCAAGAGATTAGAAATGACAAACTAATACAATGGATTTTAATAGACTCCCTCTCAATGGATTTCAAAGCATTCATTAGCTCTTTGAATCCTCACAATCTGCCTGAGCCAAAAACTTTCTAATCTTGGGGGTAAATGCCCTCCTCAGTCTTCCCAGCACCAGTGCTTCCTCTCTGCTTCCTCATCAGGAATCAGTGGGTCTTGGCAGAACCATGGCTTGCTGGGGAGCCAGCTGGCTCCGTTAGCTCTTCATATGCTCTGGGGCTTATCCAGCCTAATGGAGTACCACAGTTCATTATGCATCTTCCTCTTCTACCCCCTCTGAAGAAGTTTCAGTATATACCCAGGTTTGGGGCAGGAAGCATCACTGCCACCAAAGCTGCCAAAAGTAACTGCCAATATCCTATGGAGGAGCTGAGGGATATCAATACTTGTTATTATTTCTTTTTTTGGCCACTTCTATTGGTCTTTCATTTATCTATTTTCATCCATCTTTGTTCTTTGTCCTGTGTGGGCCTCCCATCACATTGGCCTCTCTCACTATAGAGCACCAGCTCTGGGTGCATGTGCACCAGAATTCTGGCTCAGTAGTTGGACACATTGGTCCAGCCACTCTGCAGCACGTGGGATCTTCCCAGGCCAGGGATGGAACTGGCACCCCTTGCACTGCAAGGTGGTGTCCTTACCCACTGGACCACCAGGGAAGCCCTATTGGTGTTCTTTAGTCACTAAGTTGTGTCCAACTCTTTGCAGCCCCATTGACTGTAGTGTACCAGGCTCCTCTGTCTGTGGGATTTTTCAGGCAAGGATACTGGAGTAAGTTGCCATTTCTTTCTCCAGGGGATCTTCCCAACCCAGGAATCAAACCCATGTCTCCTGCTTAGAAGGTGAATTCTTTACCATTGAGCCACCTGAGAAGCCCTCTTACTTAAACATAGTACAGTCTCTAAGGAAGGAGAGTTGCAACTCAATTCAAAGACAAAGAGGAAAGCAAGTCAAGGAGGAATTTTTTTATACAAGGAAAGGGGAACAGGCAAGAATAGAGACTGAAAATGTCAAACATTTAAATGATCAAGAGAGGTTTCCAAATATGATACAAGTGTATAAAATTATAAACTAAAAAGTATAAGGGTGTCCTTATGATAATTAGCACACCTTTTTAAAAAATTATTTCTAGGCAAGAAAAGGTATAAGCATTCAAAAGCTCATTTTCAGGGAAAAACTAATTTCAAAAAAAAAGAGAAGCTTTTTTTCAAAATTCTGATGCAGAATCAATCATGGTCCATGCTATTTTATAAGAAATGAGGCCCCTGTTTCAGAACCTTCACTGACAAAAGAAACAATGCAGAGAGTAAATGCTCACATGTGAGGTTTGAGTTTGATGCAATTTGAAAAGCTTGAGTAATAAACTCCTGAAAAATGGGGTTTGGTAATGAGCAAGCCTTTAACTATAGAGACATGTTGCCAGGTACCACTTTAATAAACTATTACAAATGATCGATGCAAAGGTGTTTCCAACAGCTGTTTATGCAATGTGGCTGGAAGAATTCTTCCATAAAGAAACTGTTAGTGGAAAAAATTGGCTATGCATGGTCGTGATGTCAAATCCATATAACAAACTTTTTCCTGTCAATCAACAATCTTGCCATAAATTAATCCATTTAGAATGAGGTTTTTTTGAATTGACAGCTTCAATGTGAATAATAAAAAGGACTCTAAGGAATGTGAACTCAGAATGGCTTTTTGCAACAGGGAGAAGTGGCAAACATTTGTGACTTTTAATTTATATTGTAAAAGGTTGGCAGCAGCTCCAAACACCAAGGTAGCCTTCCAAAGACATCTGAATACAACAAATCCAGGCTGATCTCCTAGGTTTGACTCACAGAGGTTAAGTAGGATCTGTACATATTCAATGATGGAAACAAATGTCAGAGTATTTCCCTCTATTGTTGGAGACATAAAGATCAACGTAGGTGAGGCTGTTATGTAAACATACTCCTCTTTGCATTCTATCCAATAGTGTACTGCCCCACCAAAGCCTCACGTAGGAGAGTGCATCTGCGTCATCACTAGCATCATATCAGGTTCTTCAGGCAGACACTTCCACCCTGCTTTTGGATTCTGTTGTCCTGACCTTTGACCTTGCTTTTCACTCGTCTTGTTTCTCAGGATCAGTTATCTCTGGTTTCTCACGTTGTTTCCCAAGTCCCATTGACAAAAATCACAGGGTTGTAAAGAATGTCTGCATGACATGGATATGTGCCTCTGTGTCCCGGATGAAATAACCTAAGGCAAGAGTTGAGTTCTTGGGCTTGTAACATGAAAAAAGCTAAAATTTCAAAAAAGAGAAGCTTTTTTTCAAAATTCTGATGCAGAATCAATCATGGTCCATGCTATTTTATAAGAAATGAGGCCCCTGTTTCAGAACCTTCACTGACAAAAGAAACAATGCAGAGAGTAAATGCTCACATGTGAGGTTTGAGTTTGATGCAATTTGAAAAGCTTGAGTAATAAACTCCTGAAAAATGGGGTTTGGTAATGAGCAAGCCTTTAACTATAGAGACATGTTGCCAGGTACCACTTTAATAAACTATTACAAATGATCGATGCAAAGGTGTTTCCAACAGCTGTTTATGCAATGTGGCTGGAAGAATTCTTCCATAAAGAAACTGTTAGTGGAAAAAATTGGCTATGCATGGTCGTGATGTCAAATCCATATAACAAACTTTTTCCTGTCAATCAACAATCTTGCCATAAATTAATCCATTTAGAATGAGGTTTTTTTGAATTGACAGCTTCAATGTGAATAATAAAAAGGACTCTAAGGAATGTGAACTCAGAATGGCTTTTTGCAACAGGGAGAAGTGGCAAACATTTGTGACTTTTAATTTATATTGTAAAAGGTTGGCAGCAGCTCCAAACACCAAGGTAGCCTTCCAAAGACATCTGAATACAACAAATCCAGGCTGATCTCCTAGGTTTGACTCACAGAGGTTAAGTAGGATCTGTACATATTCAATGATGGAAACAAATGTCAGAGTATTTCCCTCTATTGTTGGAGACATAAAGATCAACGTAGGTGAGGCTGTTATGTAAACATACTCCTCTTTGCATTCTATCCAATAGTGTACTGCCCCACCAAAGCCTCACGTAGGAGAGTGCATCTGCGTCATCACTAGCATCATATCAGGTTCTTCAGGCAGACACTTCCACCCTGCTTTTGGATTCTGTTGTCCTGACCTTTGACCTTGCTTTTCACTCGTCTTGTTTCTCAGGATCAGTTATCTCTGGTTTCTCACGTTGTTTCCCAAGTCCCATTGACAAAAATCACAGGGTTGTAAAGAATGTCTGCATGACATGGATATGTGCCTCTGTGTCCCGGATGAAATAACCTAAGGCAAGAGTTGAGTTCTTGGGCTTCCCTGGTAACTCAGCGGTGAAGAGTTCGCCTGCCAATGCAGGAGACACGAGTTTGATCCATGATCTGGGAAGATTCCACATGCTGCGGAGCAACTAAATCCGTGAGCCACAAGTATGGGGTCTGTGCTCTAGAGCCTCAGAGTCGCAACGATTGAACCTATGTGCCCCAACTACTGAAGCCCATGAGCCCTAGAGACTGAGTTCCACCACAAGACAAGGCACCGCAACACGAAGCCTGCTCATCTCAACTGGAGTGTAGCCCCTACTCCCCGAAACTAGAGAAGAGCCTGTGGCAGCAGTGAAAACCAAGAATAGCCAAAAAACAAATACATAAATAAAAATTAAAGAGAAGAGTTGGGTTCTTAGCTCAAGATGAGATGCCATGATCCCTTCAGGGATCTCTAATCCAACATTTCTATCTGTGTTTACCTTCATGTAGTACAATGGCCCTTCCTACCATCACTACAGTGAGAATTTGACTGTTCTTCTTATGTAAATTTAATGTTTTTTCTGGCTATGTAACACTATTTCTAGAACCAGGGTTTCCTTTCTCGGAAGCTCTTTTAGCATATATAACATTTCTGTCCTCCTCAATCCTCTTTTCATCCTCCACTTAGTCAATCTGATCAAAGAGTAAGTATGAATAAATGACTATAAGCAGACATAAAAGGAAAAATTATATAACATGCTAATATAATTTTTGCAATGTATTAGGAGTATCTGGTTGATTTATATTTTGTTTTCCTGCACTGGATAAGAACCTTTAAATTCTCCACAATTTATTCTATTATATTTGCCCTTGAAGAGAGAAGTCAATCTTAAATCCTGTCCAATGCATCTCTCTTCACAGGTGCTCTGCCACTCTCTATTAAGAAAGACTACTCTCAGATTCCTCTGTTTTCACTCTTCCCATTGGCATGCTTGCTGAATTGCCCACCTGCTTCCAATGATCACTCCCCTTTGCCTGGTTTCTCAATCAGTTATCTCTGGTTTCTCACGTTGTTTCCCAAGTCCCATTGACAAAAATCACAGGGTTGTAAAGAATGTCTGCATGACATGGATATGTGCCTCTGTGTCCCGGATGAAATAACCTAAGGCAAGAGTTGAGTTCTTGGGCTTCCCTGGTAACTCAGCGGTGAAGAGTTCGCCTGCCAATGCAGGAGACACGAGTTTGATCCATGATCTGGGAAGATTCCACATGCTGCGGAGCAACTAAATCCGTGAGCCACAAGTATGGGGTCTGTGCTCTAGAGCCTCAGAGTCGCAACGATTGAACCTATGTGCCCCAACTACTGAAGCCCATGAGCCCTAGAGACTGAGTTCCACCACAAGACAAGGCACCGCAACACGAAGCCTGCTCATCTCAACTGGAGTGTAGCCCCTACTCCCTGCAACTAGAGAAGAGCCTGTGGCAGCAGTGAAAACCAAGAATAGCCAAAAAACAAATACATAAATAAAAATTAAAGAGAAGAGTTGGGTTCTTAGCTCAAGATGAGATGCCATGATCCCTTCAGGGATCTCTAATCCAACATTTCTATCTGTGTTTACCTTCATGTAGTACAATGGCCCTTCCTACCATCACTACAGTGAGAATTTGACTGTTCTTCTTATGTAAATTTAATGTTTTTTCTGGCTATGTAACACTATTTCTAGAACCAGGGTTTCCTTTCTCGGAAGCTCTTTTAGCATATATAACATTTCTGTCCTCCTCAATCCTCTTTTCATCCTCCACTTAGTCAATCTGATCAAAGAGTAAGTATGAATAAATGACTATAAGCAGACATAAAAGGAAAAATTATATAACATGCTAATATAATTTTTGCAATGTATTAGGAGTATCTGGTTGATTTATATTTTGTTTTCCTGCACTGGATAAGAACCTTTAAATTCTCCACAATTTATTCTATTATATTTGCCCTTGAAGAGAGAAGTCAATCTTAAATCCTGTCCAATGCATCTCTCTTCACAGGTGCTCTGCCACTCTCTATTAAGAAAGACTACTCTCAGATTCCTCTGTTTTCACTCTTCCCATTGGCATGCTTGCTGAATTGCCCACCTGCTTCCAATGATCACTCCCCTTTGCCTGGTGTGTCTTTCCACGTTAAGTCACACATAGACACAGGGAACTAGTGTATAGGCGTCCATTTGCTTCTTAGCTGCCCTGAGTTTTTCCACTAATTTTTAATCTCATAACTTTCCCTCATGTCTTCATTTTGTCAAGGGCACATGGTACTAAATCTATTCTCCAGTGCAGGCTTATCCAACTAAGCCACACAAGCCTCTGCAGAGTGTATGTTCACAATTTCACCATCAGAGTCATTGATGAAAATGACTAAGTCCAGTCAAAGGGTAATAGACTGAATGGATTTCAGGATGGCCTATAAAAATTTTGAAAGACAATGAAAATCTAAATGGATTCCTTCCCCCACAACATATTTTATACCTAGTAGACTCTTATGTTTGTTCAGTAAATTAATGAATGAACAAATAAATAATTGGTCCAATGGAAACTTCTGTTGGGCAGGGAAACTATATTCCCAACCTGACTGCCTGTAGATTTAAGTTTAAATATACTGAGATTAAATTTCAGCATAATATGGACAAATTTTCCATTTAAATATCCCAACATACCCTAAGAAATTCTTCTAAGGATAGTCTTCAATATATCAATACACTGACCACAAGTAAATCTATTCCTGCAATGCTACCAAGGCCAAAATGCTAGTACATTCAAAGAGACAATTACAATCCCACCATTCAAAGTGGATAAAGAAAAGCTGACAAGCCAAGTTTAATTACATAGATACAGGGAACTGGAACATGAGAGATTTCAAAGGCAGTTGGGTAAAATGAGGTATACATGTCATCCTGGACCAAGAAGGAGGTAGGGGTCTGGGACTTCAAGGAAGGAAAGAAGACTACAGAAAGACTAAATGGTGGAAATGTTTGGTAAACAAATAATTGCTGGACCATGCAGAGACAATGAATCACAGAGTTTTTGGTCTCTAGGCACTGGATAAGAACCTTTAAATTCTCCACAATTTATTCTATTATATTTGCCCTTGAAGAGAGAAGTCAATCTTAAATCCTGTCCAATGCATCTCTCTTCACAGGTGCTCTGCCACTCTCTATTAAGAAAGACTACTCTCAGATTCCTCTGTTTTCACTCTTCCCATTGGCATGCTTGCTGAATTGCCCACCTGCTTCCAATGATCACTCCCCTTTGCCTGGTGTGTCTTTCCACGTTAAGTCACACATAGACACAGGGAACTAGTGTATAGGCGTCCATTTGCTTCTTAGCTGCCCTGAGTTTTTCCACTAATTTTTAATCTCATAACTTTCCCTCATGTCTTCATTTTGTCAAGGGCACATGGTACTAAATCTATTCTCCAGTGCAGGCTTATCCAACTAAGCCACACAAGCCTCTGCAGAGTGTATGTTCACAATTTCACCATCAGAGTCATTGATGAAAATGACTAAGTCCAGTCAAAGGGTAATAGACTGAATGGATTTCAGGATGGCCTATAAAAATTTTGAAAGACAATGAAAATCTAAATGGATTCCTTCCCCCACAACATATTTTATACCTAGTAGACTCTTATGTTTGTTCAGTAAATTAATGAATGAACAAATAAATAATTGGTCCAATGGAAACTTCTGTTGGGCAGGGAAACTATATTCCCAACCTGACTGCCTGTAGATTTAAGTTTAAATATACTGAGATTAAATTTCAGCATAATATGGACAAATTTTCCATTTAAATATCCCAACATACCCTAAGAAATTCTTCTAAGGATAGTCTTCAATATATCAATACACTGACCACAAGTAAATCTATTCCTGCAATGCTACCAAGGCCAAAATGCTAGTACATTCAAAGAGACAATTACAATCCCACCATTCAAAGTGGATAAAGAAAAGCTGACAAGCCAAGTTTAATTACATAGATACAGGGAACTGGAACATGAGAGATTTCAAAGGCAGTTGGGTAAAATGAGGTATACATGTCATCCTGGACCAAGAAGGAGGTAGGGGTCTGGGACTTCAAGGAAGGAAAGAAGACTACAGAAAGACTAAATGGTGGAAATGTTTGGTAAACAAATAATTGCTGGACCATGCAGAGACAATGAATCACAGAGTTTTTGGTCTCTAGGCACTGCCAAGGATCCTTGACCACACCTGACCCAGATTCTGTGCAGACTGTTGTTGTACATTTGTTCAGTTGTGTCTGACTCTTTGCGACCCCATTGACTGCAGCATGCCAGACTTCCCAGTCCTTCACTGTCTCCCAGAGCTTGCTCAAATTCATTCTGACCCCATGATGAAACTCTTTCTTTGACTTACTTTTCATTGCTTTTATTATTATAATCATACAGAATGGTTTGCCCGCCCCTTTGCCTGCTGGTTAAACTAAAGTGCCTTTGTTCAGAACCCTGTCCTCCTGTGCACAGGGGGAAGAGAGAAATTAACACATACCCTTGCCTGAGACTTGCCATTCTAGGAGATGTTTGCAAGATTAATGGCCTTTTTACTTTGCTTCCTCACCTACCCTCATTTCTGATCTATAAAAGAACTTGGCATCCAGACCCCATAAGACAGTTATTTTGAGGCACGAGTGTGCCATCTTCTTGGTCACCTGCTTCCTGAATAAAGTCATTTTCCTTGCCTCAGCATGTTGTCTCTTGGATTCATTGACCTGTTGTGCGATGAGCAGAGTAAACTTGGGCTCGGTAGCAGCCTCCTTCTCCTCCTGCCCTCAATCTTTTCCAGCATTAGGGTCTTTTTCACTGAGTTGGCTCTTCACATCAGGTGGTCAAAGTAGCGGAGCTTCAACATCAGTAGAATAGCTGAACACCAGCTTCAAAATCAGTTCTTCCCTTAGGATTGACTGGTTTGATCTCTTTGCTGTCCAAGGTACTCTCAAAACAGTCTTCTCCAGAACCACAGTTTGAAAGGATTAATCCTTCAGCACTCAGCCTTCCTTACAGTCTAATTCTCACATCAGTACATGAATACTAGAAAAACCACAACTTCGACTATTCAGATCTTTGTCAGCAAAGTGAGATATATCTCAGAGGATTGTGCTCTTCCTGGTCCCAGCCCCTTGTATAAATAGTTTTTAGGCATTTAGGGAAGCCCTTCTGGGCTTCTACAGAAAGACTAAATGGTGGAAATGTTTGGTAAACAAATAATTGCTGGACCATGCAGAGACAATGAATCACAGAGTTTTTGGTCTCTAGGCACTGCCAAGGATCCTTGACCACACCTGACCCAGATTCTGTGCAGACTGTTGTTGTACATTTGTTCAGTTGTGTCTGACTCTTTGCGACCCCATTGACTGCAGCATGCCAGACTTCCCAGTCCTTCACTGTCTCCCAGAGCTTGCTCAAATTCATTCTGACCCCATGATGAAACTCTTTCTTTGACTTACTTTTCATTGCTTTTATTATTATAATCATACAGAATGGTTTGCCCGCCCCTTTGCCTGCTGGTTAAACTAAAGTGCCTTTGTTCAGAACCCTGTCCTCCTGTGCACAGGGGGAAGAGAGAAATTAACACATACCCTTGCCTGAGACTTGCCATTCTAGGAGATGTTTGCAAGATTAATGGCCTTTTTACTTTGCTTCCTCACCTACCCTCATTTCTGATCTATAAAAGAACTTGGCATCCAGACCCCATAAGACAGTTATTTTGAGGCACGAGTGTGCCATCTTCTTGGTCACCTGCTTCCTGAATAAAGTCATTTTCCTTGCCTCAGCATGTTGTCTCTTGGATTCATTGACCTGTTGTGCGATGAGCAGAGTAAACTTGGGCTCGGTAGCAGCCTCCTTCTCCTCCTGCCCTCAATCTTTTCCAGCATTAGGGTCTTTTTCACTGAGTTGGCTCTTCACATCAGGTGGTCAAAGTAGCGGAGCTTCAACATCAGTAGAATAGCTGAACACCAGCTTCAAAATCAGTTCTTCCCTTAGGATTGACTGGTTTGATCTCTTTGCTGTCCAAGGTACTCTCAAAACAGTCTTCTCCAGAACCACAGTTTGAAAGGATTAATCCTTCAGCACTCAGCCTTCCTTACAGTCTAATTCTCACATCAGTACATGAATACTAGAAAAACCACAACTTCGACTATTCAGATCTTTGTCAGCAAAGTGAGATATATCTCAGAGGATTGTGCTCTTCCTGGTCCCAGCCCCTTGTATAAATAGTTTTTAGGCATTTAGGGAAGCCCTTCTGGGCTTCTTGAGTCTTCTGTTTCTTTAAAATAATCAGCCTAAAATAATCCTTGTACCAAAGAGACATATTTTGGGATAGCAAGGTCTGCTCCCTTACAAGGGCAAGGGTCTCGTCTCCTGTCTGCATTGTTCCTTCATTTCACAACCGCTATTCAATTAAACAAGGATGGGCCAGCAAAATCTGACACCAAATTTCCTGAACTTATTATTTGAGAACAATGCTTTTCCCAAAAAAAGACATTTGGAGAGAACTGATAAGAGGCAAAAGCCTAGGTGAACATTTTTGCTTTGACTCTATAGTTTTAAATTAGGAGTACTGCAAATGGAGATCTTAGGATAAAGTTACTGTAAATAAGATCTTTGTCTCTAAATGATACTAGTTCCTCAAACCTCCTTTTTCTTTGAGACTTGAACTGTTCAGCCCCACTTTCAGTGAAATTCAATCACATTCATTAGCATTTCTAAAGATGTGAGCTACTCAAAACAGCTGCATTGTCTTTCCTTTTCAACTGAAATGCAGCTTTTCCCTCTAAAGGGAGAAATCTCCCTTCAGTTACCCGATTCTTTCTACTTGGCACCCATAATTTTCAATGGTGGAGCCAACCCTCATGAAACAGGAAGTACAATCCCATTTGATCTCACTTGAAAGACATTATAAATACTTAGTAAGGAAGGAAACTATGGCTCAAAGAAAAACAACAACAACAACAACAACAAATTGTGGAAGGGAAAAAAAAGCAAGTGAGACAAAGTAATAATCATTTAAATGAACTAACCCTTTGTCCCTGGAATTAACATTATCATTATCAAGGGTATTTAATATATTCCCTGTGGGAAGCAGGCTGCAGATTGTCAGCCTTTCTTCTCTTTCATTGGCTATTTCAGCAACAGAGAGGGAAACATTTCATCTTTTAATTTCTTAGGTCTATTTCAATAGTATCCCATATGCTTCAAATCATAAAATTACCTACTTTTTTTTAACAGATAGGTATTGATAGAAATATTATTACAGGAAAAAAACAATGGTTTTCAAGGTAATCTTTTTTCACTGACTTAGAAAACCATTTTTTGTGACGCCCAGTTAAAAATTCTGCCTGTAATTCAATCATCAATCCAATTTTGTGCAATTAAAGCCTAGAGAATGTGCTGCTATTTACAAAGGAAAATGGTGCACTAACCCATCTTGAGAAGGGTAGGTCTCAGAACTGTGTTTCAAAAAAGGTTTGCCATGATCTATACAGATGTGCTGCTGTACCCCTTGCGACGGTGCCATCAGACAAGGTTAGGAGGGTTTGTATGGCCACAATCTGGAGGCCCCACTGGCTTCAAGTCCTAATCCAATAGACTAAGTGGGCACAGAGATTAGAAAGGTGATGGGAACGCTGGAAATATTAAAATTAGTCATTTATAATCTGAACAAAACACAAAACAATGCAAAATTGAATCAATCTTCAATCTGTTTCCTGTAGATATCAAATTGAATTAAAACGCTGTAATTTACAAATAGCTGACCGAAAGAACTTTTGGAAATGAAGCAGCTCATTAGTGGAATCTACTAGTAGCTGGGTCTGGAGCTATACAGGGTAGGAAGAGAGGCAGTCAAGACTCTTGCTACTAATGGATTAAAAAAAAAAAAGTATTTCATATGTGATTTGTTCAAATTACTGCACTTGTGAAATTAGTAAATCCCTAAACAGGTGTGTCAGAGCCACTTTCTATGTTTAAACCTACCAAAGTAATTCACTTCATAGGAACTGCTGCTGACCGGGGCTGAATAAGTCTCCGATAAGAAAGAAAATACGAATCCGAGACCACAAGTGATAATCAGACTGATTCTAAATTTTGTGAAATGTAAATCCTTCCTAAAGGAATTTGCCAATTCGTGCATATGGGGCACTGTAAGTCACAAATGTCAAACTGCAAGTGACAAGTCCCTGCAAAAGTGCTTGTTCAGAGATTGTCAGCCCTGAAAGACAGGTTGGTTAACTCTCCAGCACTCCTGGGATGAAACTGAAAATTGTGGGTACAGAAAACTGATTGGATGATACTTTTATAAAGAAACACTAAGGATCCAAGAGCAGAGCACTGGCAAATGTGTGCTGCATTCCATTAGGGGCTCTCCCAACTGGAGAAAAACAGCAGCATTTCTTTGTCCTGTCAGCCCAAGGAGAACAAATATCTGGCATTGTAGTCCAAGGAGGAGCCTTGGACTCACGACAGCAACTGCACCAGCCAGCTTTCCTGAATTCTGGTAAGAGTGGACACAGAGATTCAACTGAAAGTGTATGGCTCTCAAAGACTGCATCCATTCTGTAGCAAACTTTGCCACATAAATCCTATTCTCCAAAACTCATTTTGACCCTGTTCTGCTAACATATTTGGTCTAGATGTATGACCCTCTTTCTCAGTGTTGATTTCTGTTGAAAAAGAATCACTAGAGTTG
This sequence comes from Tragulus kanchil, assembly GCA_022376925.1. NCBI lineage: Eukaryota > Metazoa > Chordata > Mammalia > Artiodactyla > Tragulidae > Tragulus > Tragulus kanchil. The sequence continues at coordinate 50,890,351 of JAIOJX010000032.1, forward strand.
AAGGCCATGATTGAAATGGAAGGACACAGTGTGGGTATGTGCCTTTCTCCTGAAGATATACATAACAACAGCAATAATAATAATAATAATAGCTATGGTTTACAGAGCTCATGGTTTGTACTAAAGGCAACGCTAAGTACTTTAAACGAATCAACCTTCTTAATTTCCACAACAATCCTATAGGTATTACTATTAACCCATTTTACAGTTAAGAAAATGGAGAGAGACAAAAAGAGATGGACCTCTTGCTCTTGACAAATAACTGTCAAATGATACAGCAGGACTAGTCTTAAAATCTCTCCATCACTGCCTCCATCCATCTAACGGGGATGTTACATTCCCCTGTTTCATAATAGCTAAACTATCTTTCTGTCCTGAGTGATTGCTCTATGTATTTTTGTAAGACTGTAGAAAGTTTTTCATTCCACCTTTTGCATAGTATCTAGATCAAGTGAAAAAAATCATGACCTGATTCTAAATTTTGTGAAATGTAAATCCTTCCTAAAGGAATTTGCCAATTCGTGCATATGGGGCACTGTAAGTCACAAATGTCAAACTGCAAGTGACAAGTCCCTGCAAAAGTGCTTGTTCAGAGATTGTCAGCCCTGAAAGACAGGTTGGTTAACTCTCCAGCACTCCTGGGATGAAACTGAAAATTGTGGGTACAGAAAACTGATTGGATGATACTTTTATAAAGAAACACTAAGGATCCAAGAGCAGAGCACTGGCAAATGTGTGCTGCATTCCATTAGGGGCTCTCCCAACTGGAGAAAAACAGCAGCATTTCTTTGTCCTGTCAGCCCAAGGAGAACAAATATCTGGCATTGTAGTCCAAGGAGGAGCCTTGGACTCACGACAGCAACTGCACCAGCCAGCTTTCCTGAATTCTGGTAAGAGTGGACACAGAGATTCAACTGAAAGTGTATGGCTCTCAAAGACTGCATCCATTCTGTAGCAAACTTTGCCACATAAATCCTATTCTCCAAAACTCATTTTGACCCTGTTCTGCTAACATATTTGGTCTAGATGTATGACCCTCTTTCTCAGTGTTGATTTCTGTTGAAAAAGAATCACTAGAGTTGAAGGCCATGATTGAAATGGAAGGACACAGTGTGGGTATGTGCCTTTCTCCTGAAGATATACATAACAACAGCAATAATAATAATAATAATAGCTATGGTTTACAGAGCTCATGGTTTGTACTAAAGGCAACGCTAAGTACTTTAAACGAATCAACCTTCTTAATTTCCACAACAATCCTATAGGTATTACTATTAACCCATTTTACAGTTAAGAAAATGGAGAGAGACAAAAAGAGATGGACCTCTTGCTCTTGACAAATAACTGTCAAATGATACAGCAGGACTAGTCTTAAAATCTCTCCATCACTGCCTCCATCCATCTAACGGGGATGTTACATTCCCCTGTTTCATAATAGCTAAACTATCTTTCTGTCCTGAGTGATTGCTCTATGTATTTTTGTAAGACTGTAGAAAGAATCATCCAATCATTTGATCACTTTCTGCATAGTCCTTTGATGCATATAGCTCAGACTCTAGGAATTGAATTTAAACTCTAGAATGGTGCCTATCTATGGAATTCCCAGCAATGTTACAAGTGTTCCAAAGAGTTGCACTGTTCCACATGGCAGCCACTCACATATAGCTCTTGAGCAATTGAAATGTGTCCAGTGTGACTGAAGAATTGAGTTTTTAATTTAATTTAATTTAAATTCAAACCTCAATAACCATATATGGATAGTGACCACTTATTGCACAGTTCATCTCTAGAGGGAAAAACATGATGCTCATTGAACTGAAACTATTTAATTTATTCACTTAAATAACATTTCTTGAGAGCTTACTATACACCAGATCCAGTGCTAGACATTACACAGAATGTAGTGAGAAAAATAGACATTGGTTTCTGACCAAAAGGGAGAATAAGATAAAGGAGTCATAGAAGTTAGAGAAGACCAGAAGAGGATGGCATCAGGTAAACTCAGAGAGCCTGGGTCTCAGCTAGACAGATTAAAAAAAAAAAAAAAAAAAACACATAATTATGAGCTGGATCTTTCACTATCAAGAAAGGTTATCATCTTATCAAGAGTGGTTTCAGTGGATTAAATGGATCAGAATTCAGATTGGAATGGGATAGGGTAAACTGGAGTTATGAAAATGAAGACAAAGATGACTTGGGTAGTCAATACTCTCGAGAATAAAGACTAACAGGGAGAATAAAGAAATGGGGGTGATATAAGAAAGGATCTGCATATTTGTAGACCAACAGAAATAACCTATTTAATAGAGAAGAAAAAAATAGCAAAGCAGAAAAAAGGCAGGGGGTGGATGGGTAACTGATGCTCTTGAGCACTCAGGAAGGGATTAAATAGAATCCAGAGAGCAGTGAGTGCCCTGGCCCGGCTCAGAGGAAGGACACTTCCCCAGCGAAGAGAAGGAAGGGAGAAGAAGAGGGTACAAGTGAGGAGAGGCTTGCAGTTTTGTCCAATCTCTCCAACCCCATTTGGGATGTTACATTCCCCTGTTTCATAATAGCTAAACTATCTTTCTGTCCTGAGTGATTGCTCTATGTATTTTTGTAAGACTGTAGAAAGAATCATCCAATCATTTGATCACTTTCTGCATAGTCCTTTGATGCATATAGCTCAGACTCTAGGAATTGAATTTAAACTCTAGAATGGTGCCTATCTATGGAATTCCCAGCAATGTTACAAGTGTTCCAAAGAGTTGCACTGTTCCACATGGCAGCCACTCACATATAGCTCTTGAGCAATTGAAATGTGTCCAGTGTGACTGAAGAATTGAGTTTTTAATTTAATTTAATTTAAATTCAAACCTCAATAACCATATATGGATAGTGACCACTTATTGCACAGTTCATCTCTAGAGGGAAAAACATGATGCTCATTGAACTGAAACTATTTAATTTATTCACTTAAATAACATTTCTTGAGAGCTTACTATACACCAGATCCAGTGCTAGACATTACACAGAATGTAGTGAGAAAAATAGACATTGGTTTCTGACCAAAAGGGAGAATAAGATAAAGGAGTCATAGAAGTTAGAGAAGACCAGAAGAGGATGGCATCAGGTAAACTCAGAGAGCCTGGGTCTCAGCTAGACAGATTAAAAAAAAAACAAAAAAATACATAATTATGAGCTGGATCTTTCACTATCAAGAAAGGTTATCATCTTATCAAGAGTGGTTTCAGTGGATTAAATGGATCAGAATTCAGATTGGAATGGGATAGGGTAAACTGGAGTTATGAAAATGAAGACAAAGATGACTTGGGTAGTCAATACTCTCGAGAATAAAGACTAACAGGGAGAATAAAGAAATGGGGGTGATATAAGAAAGGATCTGCATATTTGTAGACCAACAGAAATAACCTATTTAATAGAGAAGAAAAAAATAGCAAAGCAGAAAAAAGGCAGGGGGTGGATGGGTAACTGATGCTCTTGAGCACTCAGGAAGGGATTAAATAGAATCCAGAGAGCAGTGAGTGCCCTGGCCCGGCTCAGAGGAAGGACACTTCCCCAGCGAAGAGAAGGAAGGGAGAAGAAGAGGGTACAAGTGAGGAGAGGCTTGCAGTTTTGTCCACTTCATCCAGTGGAGCCTGGCTCTCCTGGAGCTTTCCTCAATCAGGAGTTACAAAAAGTCTAGTATCCAAACATAATTGAAAAGCAGTTAAATATTTTTGCAGTCTCTGGAGAAATTCCCAAAGGAAGTTACATTAATAACATACAATTCAAAAAAAAAACTTCCCAAAACTTTTTCACCTGTCTCTATTCCTCTGTCTCATTCTCTGTCTTTCTCTTGCTTCCTTCCCTATCATTTCCCACCATTCCAAAATCTCAAAAGCATCTCTTACTAAAAATATAAATGGAGTGAGATGAAATGATGGTAGCACTAGCTCTAAAATTTTATGATTCTATAAATGATAGAACCTGATATTTAAAACTCCACCTTTTCATTTGTGAGAAGTTCGGCAAGCTTAGAGGAATTCTGAAGGTTATTAAAGGTTTTTTAAATAAAGTTAGTAAGATGCCATATCATACAGCATGTAAAAATTTAATGTGAAAATTCCAAAATTGCAAGGGAGGAGTATGGGGTAGGAGAGAAGGTTTAGAGAAGACAGGAGGAAATGGAGGAGGAGGAGGAGGAGGAAGAGACCACAGAAATAAATAGGAGATTCAGGGCCAGTACTTCCAAGCTCTGAGGAGAAAATTAGAGATGTAGATGAAGGCATAACATCTGCTCTTCTGTTTCAGGCAGTTTTGTTTCTAAATTCACCTCCTCTCCTTTCCCTGCCTCAGTCAAGCCTTTGCTGCCTTTTCTGTGAAATAATACAAATAGCAAAACACTCACCAAACAGTGAAAACCACTGTTACATCACATCCCAAATAATAGGTATAGTTGAGCACATGGGATGATAATAATACAACCAGAGGTTTCTGTGTTTTGTCTTTTTTTTTTTAATTCAAGGGGACGCAAACGGAGGGGGTAAAGTAACTTACCTCTTAAGCTGTTTGTTTGAAAATAGGCAGAAAGGGAAAAATAATCCTCAACTAGCAACTGCCTTCCTTGCCATCTGCTTAATCTAAACATTAGCATATCACATATCTCGGTGAACTTAAATTGCACTGGAAACAGAGTGTTCTGTTCTACTTTTTCAGACCCTTAATGGGAGAGTCAAGTGAGAATCCTCTATGGGAGTATATGGGCTTTATGGGCTTCCAACACATGCATTTAGGGCCACATTTTCAGTCCAGCCTTAACTCATCATACTATGACTAGAGGCAAAATTGTGCCTGGCTTAATTAGCACAAGTACTAATCAAGTACTAATGAAATTTGCCCACAAGCAGTTCTTCAGACTAGGGCACAAGTAGTGCACACAATTTCCGTATATATCACTTAGCATGTCAGCACAAAAGGAGAGAAGAAATGAACGATTCTTTCCTAAAATTTGCTTCAGGCTAACCACAGGCAACTATCACCTCTACCTAGCAGTAATCCATTGGCTGCAACAGTGTAAACTTTGTATATCCTAAATCTGCAAACTGCATCCCAATTTGCCACATTAAGTTGCAAATTTATAAAAATATAAACAATTCTATTAATGAAGACACTTCATTCTCACTGATTTATGAGTTATTTAAGATTTAATTTTGAAAATAAGTGTGATCTGTAATATACCTTAAAATACATATGCAGTCTTTAGAGCTAAAACATCAATTCTTAAGAGGTAGCAGTAATGTTGGAAAACAGACCAATTTATTTAAACTCAAAATAGGGTAAAAAAGGAGGCCCAATTTTACCCCTTCCATCAGTAATATATCCTTAGTCGTCTCAGTGAGTTTTAAATTTGCTCTTAAGATCTATCCAAGCATAAGAGCTTATTTACAACACAAATATTAATTAAACTAAGGAAGATGCCTTCAATCTATCAATTAAATCATACTGACTGGAGATGCAGTAAGCATGTTGAAGTAAGTATTTATATAATCGAGCTTCACACAGAGGAAACATTTTGGTCTAGGTATCTCACAGTTTTGCCAAAAATGAAATTTTGGATCATTCCGTTTCAAGAAACACAAGGGGACAGACTCATTCGAAGAGTAAGGTCACGTTAAAAAGTCAGGCAGAAAATTAAGCAAAGACTCTAGGAGTACAGAGGCTGCCATCTCTTCTGCCCTGTAAACTACACTCCTTCCTCAAAGAGCTGTTACATTTCTCCTGGGAAAAAATGTCACCTTCAAGGAGCTGAAACTTACCCACTTGAACAGGTGCGAGGGCCAGACAACCAGTTGTTCTCTTTATGAACTATCGACAAAGATCACTTTAAAAAATCGTGATCATTGGTGAGTGGTAAAAAACAGCCAATTCACACAATGCCTTCATAAAATGAAACTCAGGAGAGAGGAAAGAAAATAAAGCAGAAGCAGGGTAACTCAGATACAACCTGTCACATGTGGTCCCATGCAGAGAAAGCCTCACACACAGCCTTCAGAGTTAAAGACAGCAGGTTGATTTCATCCCTGACTTCTCTTGCTCTTTCAAAGATGTGGTTGTCTAGGTATTATGTTATACTCATTTTTTCTGTGTGTAAACAAACCTAACTTACCTCTGCCGAACAGTGGGAGGGGAAACAAAGAAACTTCTTGTCATTAATGAGTTTTGGTTTTTCTCTTTTTTTGATTAAATAAACATTTGTGAACTGTAAAGAATGCAAATTTAACATGCTGTAGAAACAAGCAAAATTCATGTGGACCGCAGACATGAACAAAACCCAAGCCTGACATTCTTCAAAGGAACCAAGGGCCCCATCTGCTGATGTTTAAATGTACTACAGTAGCAAACAGATTTTAAAAGGAGCACATGAAAAAAGAATTTCTTGAACTAAAATGCAAGTACCTGAAGCCGCAGAATCTGAGGAACTGAAAGCACCTATCAGAAGTTGAAGAACATGCCCCACTCACGCTCTTATCAACTGGGGCATAACTTTCCAAGCAGATTAGGTATTTTGCTTTTTTATTTTTATTTTTTCATTTTCAGGAAAGGCGCTCCAAGCAGACAGCCTTGACTAGCCACCAGTTCTGTACTGAGAGACCCCTGGTTGGAGTGGTGCCTCTAAGGGGGGAATTCTTGTTTTTAAGGGAGTTTCAAGAGTTTTGATCTTAATGGGTTTTGAAGCTTCCGCTTTTGATGATAAAAAAAGACATTCCAATTATTTCTCAACCAATATGAGAGAATTCTAGGTCCTTTCTCTGAGTTCATTTTGTTGATGACCATTGCAGCAACTGAGTGAATAGGTAAAGCAGAACAGAAAAAGACCCAGATAGGTTAGAATAATACATGCTGGAGTTTAGTCACAGCTGGGTCAACTATTCACTATTTGACCTTTTTCTACTTAGTTTTACTCACCTTAAAAGGGAGGTGTGTGAGAATGCCACACACCTTAAATGCCTTTCCTCCTAACTCTAAAATCCATTGTGTTATCTAGAAGGGTAAAGAGAGTATCATGCAGATCTTTCCATCAACACAGCACATTGCACACATCAGGTGCTCCATTAAAAATGTGTTAAATGGACACATTTTCTGTCAAAAAATGTTTGTCCTGTAATTATCTTCTTTATCTAACTTTGCCATTTATTACCCCCCTTTTATATCTGGAACTTAGTAATACCTGTTGCTGACTCAGCAGTAAAGAACCCACCTGCCAATGTAGGAGATACGGCAGGTTTGATCTCTGTGTCAGCAAGATCCCCTGGAAAAGGAAATGGCAACCTACTCCAGCATTCTTGCCTGGTAAATCCTGCGGACAAAGTCCAAAGAATCAGACACAACTTAGCAACTGAGCAATACCTATAGCAGCCCCCTTCCACCTTTATTTATAAAACTACCTCAGTGCTCTTAGGAACAACTATCTGCCCTTCACTGTGAGTAGTTCTGGTGGGACCATCAGTCAGGCTTCTCTGATCTCTTAGCTGAGCTGTGAGCACATGAACCAAGCCACTCTCTCCACCATGGCCACTCTTTCCACCATGGCTTTGAGTTGTGTGCAGAATAAAAGCCAAGTGGCTAGATCATTCTGGAAGCATGTTCTGAAAGAACTGTCCAGTGGTGCCTGTTAGTTGCCCTGGCCCCTAGATTCCAGGAGCTGACCTAGTTTCTGTCCAGTTTCTGAGATGAACTTTCCAGCCTTTTTTTCAGGCAGCTGAAGCATCAGGCTGAGCTACTTGCCAGGCTTCTGGAAACATTTATTTTCTGCATAAGTAGTGTGGTGGACATTTGCTGGTCCTATTTCCCACATGCAATTCCCCCTGCCTGCTTTTTAACAGCTCCTGGATATCCTAGTCATCCAGTTAGTGTAGAATTGACTCTGTCTCTCCCTCCAGGGGTAGATCTTGATTGGTTTGAGCTAATTATCACATCTCCTCCCTTGCAAATGGTTCAGAAATGGACATGTAACTATATCACTGAATTTGGGCCAATCAAATGTAAGATGTGTTTATTGGGGACTCTGGGGAAGAGGTTACTTCTATATTCTGTGGAAATAATTTTAAAACTTGCTCTCTTTATCACTGGATGTGAAGCATGAAACCCTAGTTGTATCAGCATCAGTAACTACCTTATTATCACAAGAGGAACCAATCTCAAAATGAGGCCAACACTTTGAAAACTATAATGAAAAGAAAGAAAAAAGAAGCTACATCCTTGGAGATAATGTAAAAAGCCTGAAACCTGAACTTTTTAGCTATATGAGGCAGTGTATTCCCTTTATTGTTTAAGCCATTTTGATTTGGATATTCTATTACTTAGCATTGAAATTGTCCTAAATAATATGCAGTCTGTTTCTCTTGGTAAGAACCAAAGCACTTTAGCAGACACAGTATTCATTTAGGAATCTGACTTCCTGGGAAGATGAATCATTTTTATTCTTATATTCTCTACTTTTATCTAAATATTTCAATATGATGCTTGATGTGGTATTTCAATATCATGCTTGCTTTTATTTTTTAAACATTGCTGAATCTTGTCCAATCTGCAGTCCACTATGACCCATCTTTTCCACCATTCTCATCTAAAGCAAGCAGTCATTATTCTCTTCTGTTATTAACTTGTCTTTTTTTCCTCTTTCTTTCTTTATTTACTTCCATATTTCCCATTTATGTTTTTTTTTTTTTCCTAAGTAATTCTCAAGTGTATCAAAGTCTTTCACAGGGAGTAAGCAAAATTTACTTTCTAAAATACCTGGGATACTATACCATTAGTAGGTGTTTATGTGAAGTATGAATGAAGGGCTTTATGTCCCAAATGACTCTACCCTGTTATTTTAATGACTGCTCTCCTCCTACATCATTAGGGTCAAAAGAAATGAATTTTACCAGAGGTCCAGCAAGCTCTTAGTTTGGGAGTGTGTGGTTACTGAGACATTAATGACATGGTCAATTGTGACTGGGACACACAACCTAAATCCCTTTTTAGATAAACCCTTGATTTTTCTCTTTTTCACTTGCCCCACCTATTCAGCTTCTGACTGTACTTTCTCCCAGGAATATGAAGTAAAGCTGGATGGACTACCTCAATCATTACAACACCATTTCTCTATCATCATCATCATCTGAGTCATTTATTTCACAGCTAGTTCCAGGCACCTCCAACATATCAGCTCCTTCAGTTTCATGAGCTAACTGAGTATGGTTGACTCTATTTAAGTAATATTTAGCATAGTACCTCCTCCACTCCTATCTGCATTTTCTATTTGAGATTCTTTTAACCACTTACCTGAACTATCATTCTACTTCATGTCTCTGCCTCCAGTCCTGCCACTTTTATTTACATCTGCCATGTGTCTCCAGCGTGAAGCCTCTAAGATGGAAATGTGACCTTGTCATTCCCCGGCACAAGACAATGGTTTCCTATTACTTTCACGCTGCACTCTAACCTGGATCCTGCATGGCCTGTTCTTATCTCTTTCCCACTTTGGACATAGTTATTAAAGTTCCAGGAAGATTAAACCACATATGGTTCAGTCTCTGAAATATATTTCTTCCTGCTCTATCCCTTACTCATGCTATTTTCCCTGTCTAATATACCTTTCCACTGCTTCTTCCCTTGCTAACTTTGACTAAACCTGCTTGGGTATCATCTTTCCTAAGTGGTATGTTCTGACTTCCCCTAGATTTGGCCAAGTGATTTAATTTCGTGACCCTAGAGAATTCTGAACCCCATCACATTCTAGCATGACAAAGCCAAATTTGAAGTAGGCACATCAACACATTACTTATACTGTGCCTCCTTTAAAGCCTTTAATGAAGGGCTTTATGTCCCAAATGACTCTACCCTGTTATTTTAATGACTGCTCTCCTCCTACATCATTAGGGTCAAAAGAAATGAATTTTACCAGAGGTCCAGCAAGCTCTTAGTTTGGGAGTGTGTGGTTACTGAGACATTAATGACATGGTCAATTGTGACTGGGACACACAACCTAAATCCCTTTTTAGATAAACCCTTGATTTTTCTCTTTTTCACTTGCCCCACCTATTCAGCTTCTGACTGTACTTTCTCCCAGGAATATGAAGTAAAGCTGGATGGACTACCTCAATCATTACAACACCATTTCTCTATCATCATCATCATCTGAGTCATTTATTTCACAGCTAGTTCCAGGCACCTCCAACATATCAGCTCCTTCAGTTTCATGAGCTAACTGAGTATGGTTGACTCTATTTAAGTAATATTTAGCATAGTACCTCCTCCACTCCTATCTGCATTTTCTATTTGAGATTCTTTTAACCACTTACCTGAACTATCATTCTACTTCATGTCTCTGCCTCCAGTCCTGCCACTTTTATTTACATCTGCCATGTGTCTCCAGCGTGAAGCCTCTAAGATGGAAATGTGACCTTGTCATTCCCCGGCACAAGACAATGGTTTCCTATTACTTTCACGCTGCACTCTAACCTGGATCCTGCATGGCCTGTTCTTATCTCTTTCCCACTTTGGACATAGTTATTAAAGTTCCAGGAAGATTAAACCACATATGGTTCAGTCTCTGAAATATATTTCTTCCTGCTCTATCCCTTACTCATGCTATTTTCCCTGTCTAATATACCTTTCCACTGCTTCTTCCCTTGCTAACTTTGACTAAACCTGCTTGGGTATCATCTTTCCTAAGTGGTATGTTCTGACTTCCCCTAGATTTGGCCAAGTGATTTAATTTCGTGACCCTAGAGAATTCTGAACCCCATCACATTCTAGCATGACAAAGCCAAATTTGAAGTAGGCACATCAACACATTACTTATACTGTGCCTCCTTTTAAAGCCTTTAATGAACTCTTAGACTTGATTTTACCATGTGACTTTCTCTTCTTGTTACTGCTGACTGAATCAGGGGTAGGTACAGAGTATCAAAGAGCAGCCATGATTGCTTTAAAAGAAAAGTGGGTTGGAACAATTCTATCATGTTTGTAGGTATTTTGAACTAAGGAATACAGAGGAAACATGAGAAACATAGGAAAATTCTAAAACCCATTATACAGAGAAAAATAATGACTGATTCCCTCATCCCTCACAAAAAAAAGAGAAGGATTTAAGTGAGAAGAAATAGCACATAAGCAGAAGGTGTGTGACAGGGAAAGAAAGAGAGGTTGGTGAGAAGTAGTGAAGTTCCTCTCTGAAATGAGTGAAATTTCAAGGGCCACTTGGACCCAGAAGCATCTTTCAATCTTTGCTTTTCTGAAGTCACAACGCTGTTATCTGCTCATCTTCTTATCAAATCTTTCTAACACATGAAGATGTATGAGCTGAGTCTTAGTACTAGTAAGTAAAGGGGTCTGATCAAAACTGTACTGAATTTTCCACTGTCGTCATTGGTGTTTATCCCTAGATTATATGCTTTCTAAGGGCAAAAAACAAAAAACAACAAAAAAAAACAGATATAGCATCTAGAACATGGTAAATACTAAATAGATATTGAAATCCATGGATGAGTAATTAAACAGAATGTGTGTACAGCAGATGATGGGGCTCTATGGTCAGTAAACTTACGTTAACTATAAGGAAATTCATGTAAAACAATGAGAGTATACTTTTCTCATCAATTACTTAAAGATTCTTTATTTTAAAATGCTTATTATGCAAGGGAAAATCATCCATACTACCCTGCAACCTGTAAAATATAGTACCTGAAATTTGATGTGATATACAACTTTGTAGGCTAAGCAAGGACTTACTGATCACCTACTGTGTGCTTGGCATATTGCTTCATCCTATGAAAGATACTAAAATATATAAAGATAAAATTCCCATTCCTGAGACCTTTAGTTTCAGCATCTGTCCTTACCCTAGAGAATTCTGAACCCCATCACATTCTAGCATGACAAAGCCAAATTTGAAGTAGGCACATCAACACATTACTTATACTGTGCCTCCTTTTAAAGCCTTTAATGAACTCTTAGACTTGATTTTACCATGTGACTTTCTCTTCTTGTTACTGCTGACTGAATCAGGGGTAGGTACAGAGTATCAAAGAGCAGCCATGATTGCTTTAAAAGAAAAGTGGGTTGGAACAATTCTATCATGTTTGTAGGTATTTTGAACTAAGGAATACAGAGGAAACATGAGAAACATAGGAAAATTCTAAAACCCATTATACAGAGAAAAATAATGACTGATTCCCTCATCCCTCACAAAAAAAAGAGAAGGATTTAAGTGAGAAGAAATAGCACATAAGCAGAAGGTGTGTGACAGGGAAAGAAAGAGAGGTTGGTGAGAAGTAGTGAAGTTCCTCTCTGAAATGAGTGAAATTTCAAGGGCCACTTGGACCCAGAAGCATCTTTCAATCTTTGCTTTTCTGAAGTCACAACGCTGTTATCTGCTCATCTTCTTATCAAATCTTTCTAACACATGAAGATGTATGAGCTGAGTCTTAGTACTAGTAAGTAAAGGGGTCTGATCAAAACTGTACTGAATTTTCCACTGTCGTCATTGGTGTTTATCCCTAGATTATATGCTTTCTAAGGGCAAAAAACAAAAAAAAACAACAAAAAAAAACAGATATAGCATCTAGAACATGGTAAATACTAAATAGATATTGAAATCCATGGATGAGTAATTAAACAGAATGTGTGTACAGCAGATGATGGGGCTCTATGGTCAGTAAACTTACGTTAACTATAAGGAAATTCATGTAAAACAATGAGAGTATACTTTTCTCATCAATTACTTAAAGATTCTTTATTTTAAAATGCTTATTATGCAAGGGAAAATCATCCATACTACCCTGCAACCTGTAAAATATAGTACCTGAAATTTGATGTGATATACAACTTTGTAGGCTAAGCAAGGACTTACTGATCACCTACTGTGTGCTTGGCATATTGCTTCATCCTATGAAAGATACTAAAATATATAAAGATAAAATTCCCATTCCTGAGACCTTTAGTTTCAGCATCTGTCCTTTCTAAAACTTCATCATCACCCTGTTCCCTAATCTTTACTAAGTATTTTGAAACTGATTTAATTATCCTATACCTTGCTCATAAAAGCCTTCCAAAAAATGGAGCATTTTTAAAATGCCACAAGTTCTAGCATCTTGCCCCAGTTAATCTAGTAAAGGCACAGAGAAATATTACAACAATAGACTTCATTTTTTGACTACTTCAGCCACAATAAAGAGATTATGAAAATTCTAAATGCCTTGCAACTTAAAGTATATAAACTCTATTTTTCAAACTATATGAATAGCTGGAAGAGGCAGCTAAGAGGAAAGGCAAGCAGGGAATTGTAGAATAAAACTTTCATAAAGTCTCTGAGATGTCTAGCGAGGAAATCTCAGGGCTGACTGTTAGGATGATTTAAAACCTTAAACACTATTTTGTTGACACATAATTCTTTTATATATTTCAGTATATAAATTGTGAGCTTCTCTAAAGGAAACACAGTTTTTCACAGCAAAAACAAAGCAAAAAGCCTCTAACTCTTATTACATTTTAAGCACTAGATAACTTTGTGAGCAGGTAGCCAAGTTTATGAAATCATGTAAGTCAGCACTCTGCGAATCAGTGTGGCAGGAAGCGTCTCCTAAGCAGACTTTCTATTGACACGTATCTAACCATTTTCACATTTAATATTTTTCCTTATGGTTGTTAATGTGCCGCAAAAATATGGAAATGTGAAAACCAATAGATTCTGTGGCTGCAAATTGGATAGTAACTAAGGCAGACAGGAGTTGTTTTTCTCCCTTTGGGACCTGGAAAGTTTAGAACAGTAACAGGGTTTTTCCTCCTTTAAAAGAAGCCTCTCTTATTCACAACGCTATTTTCACTAAATATAGTATCAGGATAGAGGTGGGGCTTTTTCCTTTATTACACTGGGAGGTATAATAAAGGAAAGGTGTTTCCTTCATTAGCACTGGGAGTGCTCAACATATAGGTATTGAACATTCAATGAGAAAATAGATTAAAAATGAAGAAAGCAGTAGTTCATAGATGGATGGGATTAAGATAAAATTTTCCCATTCCTGAGACCTTTAGTTTCAGCATCTGTCCTTTCTAAAACTTCATCATCACCCTGTTCCCTAATCTTTACTAAGTATTTTGAAACTGATTTAATTATCCTATACCTTGCTCATAAAAGCCTTCCAAAAAATGGAGCATTTTTAAAATGCCACAAGTTCTAGCATCTTGCCCCAGTTAATCTAGTAAAGGCACAGAGAAATATTACAACAATAGACTTCTTTTTTTGACTACTTCAGCCACAATAAAGAGATTATGAAAATTCTAAATGCCTTGCAACTTAAAGTATATAAACTCTATTTTTCAAACTATATGAATAGCTGGAAGAGGCAGCTAAGAGGAAAGGCAAGCAGGGAATTGTAGAATAAAACTTTCATAAAGTCTCTGAGATGTCTAGCGAGGAAATCTCAGGGCTGACTGTTAGGATGATTTAAAACCTTAAACACTATTTTGTTGACACATAATTCTTTTATATATTTCAGTATATAAATTGTGAGCTTCTCTAAAGGAAACACAGTTTTTCACAGCAAAAACAAAGCAAAAAGCCTCTAACTCTTATTACATTTTAAGCACTAGATAACTTTGTGAGCAGGTAGCCAAGTTTATGAAATCATGTAAGTCAGCACTCTGCGAATCAGTGTGGCAGGAAGCGTCTCCTAAGCAGACTTTCTATTGACACGTATCTAACCATTTTCACATTTAATATTTTTCCTTATGGTTGTTAATGTGCCGCAAAAATATGGAAATGTGAAAACCAATAGATTCTGTGGCTGCAAATTGGATAGTAACTAAGGCAGACAGGAGTTGTTTTTCTCCCTTTGGGACCTGGAAAGTTTAGAACAGTAACAGGGTTTTTCCTCCTTTAAAAGAAGCCTCTCTTATTCACAACGCTATTTTCACTAAATATAGTATCAGGATAGAGGTGGGGCTTTTTCCTTTATTACACTGGGAGGTATAATAAAGGAAAGGTGTTTCCTTCATTAGCACTGGGAGTGCTCAACATATAGGTATTGAACATTCAATGAGAAAATAGATTAAAAATGAAGAAAGCAGTAGTTCATAGATAGGAGGGTGTGGTGGGAATTGGGGTCAAAAGTTGTTGTTGTTGTTTTTTAATTTTCTAAAATTTCAGGTCCCACCTAGGTTGGCTATCCCAGGGCATTTCATACCATGAAGAGAGAACGAGTCTTTCTTAGATCAGATAAAGTTGTTTTTAGAAATCAGATGACCATAACCATTCATTAATCCATACACTCATTTATTCATTAACTATTTGCTGAGAAGGAAGGAGGATGGAGAGTGATGGAAGCTATACTTTTAGGTAGCATGGACAGGGAGACCAAAGGACAAGGAGAGGATTCTCAACCTCGCCACAGAATGAAGTGAAAGAAAAAGCCATGCGAGCATCCAGGTGTAGGAATAGCAAGTGCTGTTCTGAGCAGGGAGCATGTGTAGTGTGTTCAAAGAGCAAGGATGGAGGTGGGAAAAATAGCAGGAAGCCATGGTAAAATCTCTGGTTTCAATACCAGGTGTGATGGGAAGCCAGCGTAAAAGATATTCAAACTTGTCCTTTTGTTGCTGGAATCTAAAAACTCAAGAATAAATAGTGCAGGGTTCAAGTGCATCAAACAGGGCTCACACTGTTGACCTTAGGCTCACAACAATAATTTTCCAATCAATTTTCCAAATGCAATTCCAAACTCTGTACTTGGGGAAAGGCAGACATTTTTCTTCAACTATGGCAATCAATCAAAGGTTTATCAATGAGGGACCTTAAAAAAACCCGACAAACAATAATAAATATTTTCAGGATCCAATTAAGAGTGAGTTTCAGGAACATGCCATTGACAGTTCCAGTTTGCAGAATCCCAAGATGGAACTAGACTGCTGAAACGTGGCTTATGCCAGGTCAACTCAGACTGAGACTCTAGGGCAGACATAACTTAATAACATGGAATAATTTTCAGACCTAGTTTAAGAAAGCATAAATCTGATGATAAATCATTTTTTAAAAGTTTTCTGCTATATTTGAATGCACAGTCCTAAAGTCAAGGTATTTCTAAGTAAAAGTACTTCTTTAATGACTCATTAATATGAAGAGCATTCATGGGGTATAGCAACAATTAAAATTTGCTAAAGCTCTCAAAATAAGATGCTGACACCTTTCAAATAGCAGGACTTCTTGTGTTAGTCAGGGTACACCAACAGCTGTTTAAATAAAAAAATCCCCAAATCTCAGAGGCTCAGCACAGTGCAATGATGCGTCTTGACCTCATCACAGTCCAGGTTGGCAGCAAGGACCTTGACTTCATGCTGTCATCCAGGGACCAGGCTCCTCACACCTCGTTACTCTGCCCTCCTCTGGGTCCTTGGAGTCCTCTGCATTCAGCCAGTGGGTGGAAAGGTGAAAACGTGTGTGAGATTTTTACTCCACTTTCATGTCAACACCCCATCGCCTTGATATTCCTCCAACTTCACTGGTAATTCCTTCTTAGTCTTCTTTTCCTGTGTTCTCTTCTTCTCATGAATTTTTTTTTTAATGTCAAGGGATGAGGGAAAAAGTAAGCTATAGAATAGCTTCAGAGCCTCCCCTTTTCTCTAGCTAAAGTTGCTGTCCATAACATAGCCCAGTATCAAGGCTTTAATAAACATCTTAATGTTGACACTTCCCAGGTGTACTTCTTTACTTGGACTTCTCTCTCCAACATCTAGATTACATATCTACTTGCCTATTCAACATCCCCATGTCAAAGTCCTTATTTTTAAAAAAATTAAAAAATAGACTATCATCTTTCGTGCTATTGACTGTACTAACTGATCTCTTCACTCTGATATAATCTAGTTCTCCCCTTCAATTTAGTACCTTCTCCAGATGGGTACACTGCCACTCCCCAGCATGATGCTTTTCTTCTCACCCCAAGCTTCAGTCAGTCTGATTGTCACAGACAAAGGAGACGCTAAATATTACTGCAAAATGCTAAAAACAGTGTGAACAGAGGAAGGAAGAGAATTGGGCTCATGGAAGGGTAGAACGAAACAAGTTCAAAAACAGAATGTGAGATGGTGGAGTAGACCAGGCAAGAATTCAAAGCTGATCTCTCTTGTGGAGAGACATCTATCACATAGAGAGTTGGCTTCACAGTGTCTTAAGCCAACTCTGCTTTTCATTAATATGAAGAGCATTCATGGGGTATAGCAACAATTAAAATTTGCTAAAGCTCTCAAAATAAGATGCTGACACCTTTCAAATAGCAGGACTTCTTGTGTTAGTCAGGGTACACCAACAGCTGTTTAAATAAAAAAATCCCCAAATCTCAGAGGCTCAGCACAGTGCAATGATGCGTCTTGACCTCATCACAGTCCAGGTTGGCAGCAAGGACCTTGACTTCATGCTGTCATCCAGGGACCAGGCTCCTCACACCTCGTTACTCTGCCCTCCTCTGGGTCCTTGGAGTCCTCTGCATTCAGCCAGTGGGTGGAAAGGTGAAAACGTGTGTGAGATTTTTACTCCACTTTCATGTCAACACCCCATCGCCTTGATATTCCTCCAACTTCACTGGTAATTCCTTCTTAGTCTTCTTTTCCTGTGTTCTCTTCTTCTCATGAATTTTTTTTTTAATGTCAAGGGATGAGGGAAAAAGTAAGCTATAGAATAGCTTCAGAGCCTCCCCTTTTCTCTAGCTAAAGTTGCTGTCCATAACATAGCCCAGTATCAAGGCTTTAATAAACATCTTAATGTTGACACTTCCCAGGTGTACTTCTTTACTTGGACTTCTCTCTCCAACATCTAGATTACATATCTACTTGCCTATTCAACATCCCCATGTCAAAGTCCTTATTTTTAAAAAAATTAAAAAATAGACTATCATCTTTCGTGCTATTGACTGTACTAACTGATCTCTTCACTCTGATATAATCTAGTTCTCCCCTTCAATTTAGTACCTTCTCCAGATGGGTACACTGCCACTCCCCAGCATGATGCTTTTCTTCTCACCCCAAGCTTCAGTCAGTCTGATTGTCACAGACAAAGGAGACGCTAAATATTACTGCAAAATGCTAAAAACAGTGTGAACAGAGGAAGGAAGAGAATTGGGCTCATGGAAGGGTAGAACGAAACAAGTTCAAAAACAGAATGTGAGATGGTGGAGTAGACCAGGCAAGAATTCAAAGCTGATCTCTCTTGTGGAGAGACATCTATCACATAGAGAGTTGGCTTCACAGTGTCTTAAGCCAACTCTGCTTTTCATTTATTTGTAATTCCTTAGAGATTGTACCTCGTGACCCTTACGTACAGTCTTGGGTTTGCTAAACCTAGAGAGACTGCAGTTTCAAACTGTGTACAAGGCTCAATTCCAGTAGCCAAAATGCAGTGTTTACAATAAATACCTAAAGAAGACAGCACATATATGGAATAAAAGATACAGCAACGCAGTCATTAGGTTTGCTTAGAGTACATGCTTGCCAAATTTTACTACCAGATGCTTAGGAAGAAAAGAACATTATAATTCCAACTGGTCAGTGGTCAGAGGTAATATTCAAAACATCCTACCACATGGATAAACAAGAAAATAATTAGAAATCAAATGTTAGAGAATTCTGCAGTGAGCATGAATGTAATCCACAGGATAAACAACACTTGGTTGACATTTGACTGAATAAATTAAAACCCAAAGTAATTTAAATAAAAATTCAAGACATGTATCGGAGAAGTTCAGGACAGGAAATAAAAAATAAAACTTCCTCTTGCCATTTGAGTTTTATTGGAGTTTATGAGTAGGCCTGGAAAAGAAGGTCAAAGACCTTTTTTTTTCCTTGTAGTGCTATCCCACTGCACTCTGGGATAAACTCTACTGTAGCAAGGCCAGAACTTAACTTGAGAAATCTATTAAGCTGAACCATGTACATTCAAGATAGTGTGTGGCTGAAATTACCATACTCATAGCAAATAGAAAGTCAGTCCAAACCATCAACTTTGTCTCATGTTTCCTTGAAACAAGATTAATAATAACAAATCAGAAACGTTCTACTAGGCTTTCATTACTCTCTATAAAAGACCAACAATAACCAGTTACCCAGGTAAGGTGCTGAATGTCTGTCTGTCATATGCACTAATGCGCATGCACACACACACACACACACACCACATGTACACACACTGGTTTTCTTTGGAGAATAAGGACTCTAATATCATGAGGTATATAGAATCGACTGTTCACTTGATTTTATTATGCTGCAGAACATACTTGCTTCAACAAAACTGGTTCTATGATACTTCCACAGAATTTGAATTTTTGTACTTTAAGTTTACAGAAAAAAATCATAGCCATCTGCAAATATGGCTCTCAATATTGAGAATATGCACTATACCACATATACACACAGAGATTCTTGCTTAAAGAGACTTAACAACCACCTGGATTGATGGTTATGTCACTAGGGTGACCACAGGTTCAGGGTTTCAGTTTTCTTGAATCACCTCATTTCAGGCAGACTGAAACTCTGTGGTCACCCTGGTGATATACTAGGGTGATAAACTTGATATTGATAGAAAAAAATATATGCTGTTACATTTGGTATTTAAAGAAAAAAATCACACTCAGCATTCTCATTGGAGAGAATATAGGATAAAGGGTTTGTTCTGGTGACCACGGAGACTATAGCAACTCAATGATTGTACAGAGTGAACAAGGCCATGGCCTAATATATCAAATCCATCAAGAAAAATAATTACATCCATATCAATTATTGGTCTATTAGAAATAAAGACCTGGTGGAAGGACACTATCCAAAGGTGATTGTCTAGTGCTTTAAAATAAATGTCTTATCTCTGCCTTGGCATTTTTCATCCATATCAATTACTTTTAAATACAAACTGAATACTAAAAAAACCCCATTTGAGTTTTATTGAGTTTATGAGTAGGCCTGGAAAAGAAGGTCAAAGACCTTTTTTCCTTGTAGTGCTATCCCACTGCACTCTGGGATAAACTCTACTGTAGCAAGGCCAGAACTTAACTTGAGAAATCTATTAAGCTGAACCATGTACATTCAAGATAGTGTGTGGCTGAAATTACCATACTCATAGCAAATAGAAAGTCAGTCCAAACCATCAACTTTGTCTCATGTTTCCTTGAAACAAGATTAATAATAACAAATCAGAAACGTTCTACTAGGCTTTCATTACTCTCTATAAAAGACCAACAATAACCAGTTACCCAGGTAAGGTGCTGAATGTCTGTCTGTCATATGCACTAATGCGCATGCACACACACACACACACACACACCACATGTACACACACTGGTTTTCTTTGGAGAATAAGGACTCTAATATCATGAGGTATATAGAATCGACTGTTCACTTGATTTTATTATGCTGCAGAACATACTTGCTTCAACAAAACTGGTTCTATGATACTTCCACAGAATTTGAATTTTTGTACTTTAAGTTTACAGAAAAAAATCATAGCCATCTGCAAATATGGCTCTCAATATTGAGAATATGCACTATACCACATATACACACAGAGATTCTTGCTTAAAGAGACTTAACAACCACCTGGATTGATGGTTATGTCACTAGGGTGACCACAGGTTCAGGGTTTCAGTTTTCTTGAATCACCTCATTTCAGGCAGACTGAAACTCTGTGGTCACCCTGGTGATATACTAGGGTGATAAACTTGATATTGATAGAAAAAAATATATGCTGTTACATTTGGTATTTAAAGAAAAAAATCACACTCAGCATTCTCATTGGAGAGAATATAGGATAAAGGGTTTGTTCTGGTGACCACGGAGACTATAGCAACTCAATGATTGTACAGAGTGAACAAGGCCATGGCCTAATATATCAAATCCATCAAGAAAAATAATTACATCCATATCAATTATTGGTCTATTAGAAATAAAGACCTGGTGGAAGGACACTATCCAAAGGTGATTGTCTAGTGCTTTAAAAATAAATGTCTTATCTCTGCCTTGGCATTTTCTGTACCATCAAAAGGCCATTATCCCATGACAGTTCCATTCCACAGACATTAACATTAGATACCAATTCTTTCTAAAGGCTTTTTACAATGCTTTGTCTCATTTGGTGGGTTTGCCAAATGTTCTTCACATTTCATTAATAAATTGACCCACACAAATCCCTTAGGACTCTAGGGGAAATTAAATTTCATTCTTTTTTTTCCTTCTACTCTAATTAATACTATTAAGAATGAAAAGATGCTATCAATAGATCAATGAAGTATAGTAAATTAAGCAGCACAATTTAAATGAAATAACATTACATAGGAAACTATATTAATAAATAGAACTATTTATAGCAATTATATGTCCCCCAGTTATGCTAAGAACTTTACATGTATTATATTTATATACACAATAATAATAAGGCAGGTGCTATTTATCCAGATTTTAGTTGAGGAAACTAAGGCTTAGGGAGTTACTAAGTGCCAAAGTCAGAATCTAGGTCTGTTTGACTTCAAAGCCTGGGCTTGTAAGCATTCTCTTTTATTGCCTTTTAGATGGTATATTATAGGACTGTCTTAAACACGGATCTTAGGCAAATTATACAGACACTCCGTATCTCAGTGTCCTACTAGTGAAAGTAAAAATAGATAAACCAATCAATCTCAACAGTCCCTCCTTAGGTGATCTTAACCTCATAGATGGTTAGCAAGACTAGAACTTGCATCTTTAGGTTATGAACAAATGTACTGTACCACACTGGTCCCCAGCCTTTTCTGGCACCAGGGACCAGTTTCATGGGAGACAAGTTTTCCCTGGACCAGGTAAGGAGAGATGGTTTCGGATTGATTCAAGTTCATTTCATTTATTAGTGCACTTTACTTCTATTATTATTATTATTATCACTATATTGTGATATAGAATGAAATAATTATACCATTCACCATAATGTAGAATCAGTGGAAGCCCTGAGCTTCTTTTCCTGCAACTAGACCACTCTGTCTGAGGGCGATGATGGGAGATAGTGACACCTAAAGTGTGTTGCTTATGTCCAGTCTACACCATAACCTTATTTTGGTTTCTGTCCCTGCAAAAAAAGCCAAATTCACAATGATAGATTGGAAATGGAAGCAGACTTTTCAGATATTTGTGACAATCTCAGGATATTCTACCTCGACTTTAATCCAGAATGTATGGACATCTGAAGTTGTCTTAAATAGGATTTTAAGGCCACCCGTCATTTGTGATCTCAAGTAGTCATGGGAATAGGGAGTGGATGTAGATGAACCTTCACTGGCTAGTCCACCACTCACCTCCTGATGTACAGCCTAGTTCCTTAAAGGCCATGGACAGGTACTGTTTTGTGGCCTAGGACAGGAGACCTCTGGTGTAAAACGTAAAATCATGTCATAAGAAGGAAGAATAATATTGCTAAAATCTTACTGAACTATTTCTAGCTCCTATCTTTTCAGTTGCTCCAGGTGAATGCCAACTTATCATTCAACAGAATACAATATAGATTCTCATCTTCGAATAAACAATCCTAGGAAAGTCTGGTCCAATAAAGCGCTAAAGCCAGATGTAGAAAAAACACTGAATGCATTGGTTCCCAAGTTCATGAAGCACTCTACTTGTTCATAATTTGATCTTCCTCTTGATTTTACTTTTCATAGGAAAATGCAATTTATTCCTTTGAATTTACAGGCTTGCAATAACCAGCCTATTGTCATAATTTGAATCTAAATCCTCTTGAAATTTTACTTTTCATAGGAAAATGCAATTATCATGTATGCCTAGGTGATCAACTATAGAAAATAGAACTTGCATCTTTAGGTTATGAACAAATGTACTGTACCACACTGGTCCCCAGCCTTTTCTGGCACCAGGGACCAGTTTCATGGAGACAAGTTTTCCCTGGACCAGGTAAGGAGAGATGGTTTCGGATTGATTCAAGTTCATTTCATTTATTAGTGCACTTTACTTCTATTATTATTATTATTATCACTATATTGTGATATAGAATGAAATAATTATACCATTCACCATAATGTAGAATCAGTGGAAGCCCTGAGCTTCTTTTCCTGCAACTAGACCACTCTGTCTGAGGGCGATGATGGGAGATAGTGACACCTAAAGTGTGTTGCTTATGTCCAGTCTACACCATAACCTTATTTTGGTTTCTGTCCCTGCAAAAAAAGCCAAATTCACAATGATAGATTGGAAATGGAAGCAGACTTTTCAGATATTTGTGACAATCTCAGGATATTCTACCTCGACTTTAATCCAGAATGTATGGACATCTGAAGTTGTCTTAAATAGGATTTTAAGGCCACCCGTCATTTGTGATCTCAAGTAGTCATGGGAATAGGGAGTGGATGTAGATGAACCTTCACTGGCTAGTCCACCACTCACCTCCTGATGTACAGCCTAGTTCCTTAAAGGCCATGGACAGGTACTGTTTTGTGGCCTAGGACAGGAGACCTCTGGTGTAAAACGTAAAATCATGTCATAAGAAGGAAGAATAATATTGCTAAAATCTTACTGAACTATTTCTAGCTCCTATCTTTTCAGTTGCTCCAGGTGAATGCCAACTTATCATTCAACAGAATACAATATAGATTCTCATCTTCGAATAAACAATCCTAGGAAAGTCTGGTCCAATAAAGCGCTAAAGCCAGATGTAGAAAAAACACTGAATGCATTGGTTCCCAAGTTCATGAAGCACTCTACTTGTTCATAATTTGATCTTCCTCTTGATTTTACTTTTTCATAGGAAAATGCAATTTATTCCTTTGAATTTACAGGCTTGCAATAACCAGCCTATTGTCTATGCTAACCTCTGTACTGTTTACATGAGATAACAGTCTAAGTAATGATAAACCAGAGGACCTCCACATAGGAGTTTTTGTCAGTAGCTCCCAAGCAAGAAGAAAATCAGCTGCTGGTCTATCTCTTTTCAGATCCAGGACTGACTTTCCACAAGCACAGTCAAGGGTCTGGGGACAAAGGAAAGACTTCAGAGAGTTCATCCTGGATGGATGAAAAGTCCTTTTCTTAAGGCTTTACAGGCCAATACAAGTCAGTTTCCCCACTTTATAGAATAAACATAGACTAAAGAAGATTAAGAACCACAGCACTGAAGAGCAGGAAGGAACAGTGAGAATCTATTTGACCCAACTCACTGCCTTCTAGCAAGTAAATGTCAAAACCTTCCAAGACAAATGAAGGGAATTCGAACTTTAAAAAATGTAACATTTCACAGAGTTGTTGTCCATCCACGATGAAAGAGAAGACAGAGAGAAAACTTTATTGAGAAGCTCAGTTGCAGGCCAAGTTTCCCTTCTCCTTTCCCTACTCCTCTCAGGTAATGACCTAAAACAGCAAATGGTCCTTCCCAGCGTGAGGTTGATGACTTTCACGCCAACCTCACCTTCTCCCAGCATGCTCCACCACCCCACTTCACACCATGCTCACCACAGCCTCAGTGGATGTTCACTTCAGATATCTTTGCAATAGTCTAAACATTATATTTTTTTTTTCTTTTTAAACTATATAATATTAATTTTATTAGTTTCTGGTCCCAAATACACTTGTACAGAACCATTTAAAATGTATGAGTCAGACACAACTGAGTGTCCACGTATATACAGAGACACTTTCCATTATGATGTCAACAGGAAATGATAGATCACAAGAAATTGATTTGCAGGTAGCTCTGGGAATGTATTTGTTGCATAGGTTGGAGGAATCCTGCACATTGCATACATAATAGTGTTTTGAATATAATGGAATGATGGAACATGGGAGACAGGGAATCATTTTTGAACAAGATAACAAGTGATACTCATTTTCCTCATTGTGAAGAGTTAGTCCCAAATTAAAGCCTTAGAATGATAAATGTCTTTGAATGGTATGATCTCCCATAGATGAGGGACAAAAGCAAAGTGAAAAGAGAAGAAGTAAGGTGAGGATAGAAGGAGAAACTATTTATTTGATTAGACTTTAATTCCAAGTCCCTTGTTCTAGCTACTTCTTCAGGTAAAGTTATGTACAAATTATTTTTTGGCATATGCCCATAAAACTTAAGTAAAAGAAGACTAAACTGTCAAATTGCATTAAAGTTCTGATCTGACAATTTAAGACAAAGATATTCAGAGAGAAGGTTGCTCTTCAATCCTTTAATCATCTGTTGTGTCTTGACATTCTAGGTGTCTCAGAAGAGTGCATGACAAATAACGTTCCATATGTGCAGCTAAAACTATCTGCAACAAGGGTAAGTGACAACTGAAGCACCCTGGCTGTAAGTGATTAAACCAACACACTGGAGCCACCTCGTCAATGACTTACATGATGGATAAAGTCACACGCACAAAAAAATCCATGAGCTGGTTTGCTTGTGTGACCCAAAGATGCTGTACTCATCTCCACGTGGCCTCATGGGGAAAATGCTCTCAGTTTGCTCACTGTGCAAGCTAACTTGGAGGTTTGTGCCCACAACGGATGATTACCTGCCTATGAGTTCTCCAAACCAGAATCCGGCACACTTCACTTCCTTCCCTCCCTCCCCTTCCTTATCGGGGTGCAATTACTGAACCAATACAAATTAACTATCCTTTTTTTAACAACTGAAGAAAAAAACAAGCTTCCCAAACCAGCTTCCAGTATAGTCCAAAACCGAACATGAATGAGTTTGCTGAGCTTTGTGATTATCTTCCAAATACAGGGGTATTTGAGAAGGATGCTACACAGGCACCACTGGCATGGCTATTGTATCATGCTTGGTGTATTTGTTGCATAGGTTGGAGGAATCCTGCACATTGCATACATAATAGTGTTTTGAATATAATGGAATGATGGAACATGGGAGACAGGGAATCATTTTTGAACAAGATAACAAGTGATACTCATTTTCCTCATTGTGAAGAGTTAGTCCCAAATTAAAGCCTTAGAATGATAAATGTCTTTGAATGGTATGATCTCCCATAGATGAGGGACAAAAGCAAAGTGAAAAGAGAAGAAGTAAGGTGAGGATAGAAGGAGAAACTATTTATTTGATTAGACTTTAATTCCAAGTCCCTTGTTCTAGCTACTTCTTCAGGTAAAGTTATGTACAAATTATTTTTTGGCATATGCCCATAAAACTTAAGTAAAAGAAGACTAAACTGTCAAATTGCATTAAAGTTCTGATCTGACAATTTAAGACAAAGATATTCAGAGAGAAGGTTGCTCTTCAATCCTTTAATCATCTGTTGTGTCTTGACATTCTAGGTGTCTCAGAAGAGTGCATGACAAATAACGTTCCATATGTGCAGCTAAAACTATCTGCAACAAGGGTAAGTGACAACTGAAGCACCCTGGCTGTAAGTGATTAAACCAA
Organism: Tragulus kanchil; assembly: GCA_022376925.1. Taxonomy (NCBI): domain Eukaryota; kingdom Metazoa; phylum Chordata; class Mammalia; order Artiodactyla; family Tragulidae; genus Tragulus; species Tragulus kanchil. The sequence continues at coordinate 50,916,740 of JAIOJX010000032.1, forward strand.
CACACTGGAGCCACCTCGTCAATGACTTACATGATGGATAAAGTCACACGCACAAAAAAATCCATGAGCTGGTTTGCTTGTGTGACCCAAAGATGCTGTACTCATCTCCACGTGGCCTCATGGGGAAAATGCTCTCAGTTTGCTCACTGTGCAAGCTAACTTGGAGGTTTGTGCCCACAACGGATGATTACCTGCCTATGAGTTCTCCAAACCAGAATCCGGCACACTTCACTTCCTTCCCTCCCTCCCCTTCCTTATCGGGGTGCAATTACTGAACCAATACAAATTAACTATCCTTTTTTTAACAACTGAAGAAAAAAACAAGCTTCCCAAACCAGCTTCCAGTATAGTCCAAAACCGAACATGAATGAGTTTGCTGAGCTTTGTGATTATCTTCCAAATACAGGGGTATTTGAGAAGGATGCTACACAGGCACCACTGGCATGGCTATTGTATCATGCTTGGTGTCTCTTAAGATCGAGGTCCCCAACCTTCAGGCCATGGACTGGTACTTCCTATCAGATCAGTGGTGGCATTAGATTAGAAATAAAGTGCGGGGCTTCCCCTGGTGGCGCAGTGGGTAAGGACACTGCTTTGCAGTGCAAGGGGCGCCTGTTCGAGCCCTGGCCTGGGAAGATCCCACGTGCCGCGGAGCTGCTGGACCAATGTGTCCAATTACCGAGCCAGAGCGCTGGAGCTCTGGAGCGCATGCCCTGAGAGCCGGTGCTCTGCAACGACAGACGCCACCGCGATGGGAGGCCCACAGGAGCCAAAGAACAAAGACGGATGAAAATGGAGAAATGAAAGACCAATGGAAGTGGCCTGCCTGCTCCCCTCCCTCTCCAACACGACCCCTGCCCAAAATAAATAAATAAATGAATCTTTTAAAAAAAAAAAGAAAAGAAATAAAGTGTTGGGCTTCCCTGGTGGTCCAGTGGGTAAGGACACCGCCTTGCAGTGCAAGGGCCGCCGGTTCCATCCCTGGCCTGGGAAGATCCCACGTGCCGTGGAGCAGCTGGACCCATGTGTCCAATTACCGAGCCAGAGCGCTGGAGCTCTGGAGCGCATGCCCTGAGAGCCGGTGCTCTGCAACGACAGACGCCACCGCGATGGGAGGCCCACAGGAGCCAAAGAACAAAGACGGATGAAAATGGAGAAATGAAAGACCAATGGAAGTGGCCTGCCTGCTCCCCTCCCTCTCCAACACGACCCCTGCCCAAAATAAATAAATAAATGAATCTTTTAAAAAAAAAAAGAAAAGAAATAAAGTGTTGGGCTTCCCTGGTGGTCCAGTGGGTAAGGACACCGCCTTGCAGTGCAAGGGCCGCCGGTTCCATCCCTGGCCTGGGAAGATCCCACGTGCCGTGGAGCAGCTGGACCCATGTGTCCAATTACTGAGCCGGAGCTCTGGAGCGCATACGTCCAGAGTCGGTGCTCTGCGACAACAGAAGCCACCGCGATGGGAGGCCCACATGGGCCAAAGAACAAAAGATGGATGAAAATAGACAAATGAAAGACCAATAGAAGTAGCCCACCTGCTCCCCTCCCTCTCCACTCCACCCCCTCCCCCAAAATAAATAAATAAATAAATCTTTAAAAAAAAAAGAAAGAAAGAAAGAAAATGCACAATACATATAATATGCTTAAACCAGCCTGAAACCATCCCCTCACAACCCTGTCCATGGAAAAAATTGTCTTCCATGAATCATACCAAAAATAGGAGTGGACCACACGTATTCAAATATACATCATTTTTATCAGACCTGCTCCCATGCACATGGTAGACAATTTAGCAATTAGACAGGACAATACACTGTGTAAGTTTTAAGAACATTTTCATATAAGAATAAAAGAATGTTGGAAATTACCCATCACTCTATGTGAAAGTAAATGGAGTTTGGTGCTATGAGTGGATTTATATCCTCATGATCTCAGTAATGTCTAAATATTTTTGTGGTTAAAAACACCAGCCCTTGTTCCTGCTGGAGATCTATAAGCATAATGTATATAGAGTACGCCTGTCCTATTGAGTTTTGTTTTAAATATTGGGTCATGAAAGGGTAAATTGTTTTCTAGATCCATACTGGGAATTTATGTGCGTGTGTGTCCTGCTGGAATTTCTGCAATATTCTAAAGTGACATGATAAAATTTTTTTAAGATTTAAATGCATCCCCAATCAGTATAAGAGATTATTCCAAACAAGTTAAAATATATTCAAGTCCTTACGAGAGAAAAGAAAGTTGTGCCTTATTTAATGAGAGCAATGTTTTGCTACAAAGGGAGTCATTTTTATGCTTCAACAACCAAATATTTTCTGTTGTATGCACATGTGACCTGAATGCACAATTTGGGGCAGTTATTCAGAGTCAAGCTCCTAATATTCACCATTGTTCTGTATCCTATCACACCGCACCCTTTCTTAATCATACTAGATGTAGTTGCTCATATAAATTCTGTAACTGAAAAAGGGAAGAAGGAAATCTAACAGAAAATTTCTTGCCAGATGGAGAAAATTGAAACATTACCCTTGTTTCTTTGCCAGCACAGATCCATTTTGACAAGCTGGAAATGATTTATGGGGAAAAAAACGTATTTACTCTGGCAGAGATGTTATTAATTGCCATACAATGTTCACATTTTTGCATTGCTTTGTATATGATTACTTATGAGGTTTAAATATACAGTCCAAATAGGTGGCTTTTTTGCATGCTGATTATTATATGACAGACAAACTTACACTACATGATGCATGCTATAAATTTCATTTAAACCTTCCCAGACAAGACTACAGCAAAGACAAGACAAAAGAGCAAATCCACAAACAGCATTCAAAGAAAACAGGTCATTATGTCTGTGCATTCACACACAAGCATGCATACATGGATGCAAATGATTTAAGGGATTATATACAGTACATGGGAGCTGATGAATAATATAACACACTCAACACATAAAAATATTACTGTTATTATTTCTCAGGATAACTGTTGCTACATTAAACTATTACTAAAAGAAGGCCCCAAAATATTTGAAAATGAAAGTATTAAAGCAATATATAATTTCTGAGTTAGATAATTTTACAACACAGAAGACTACCAAAAATGCTAACTTCCATAACAGGAATTTGAAAAGTATTTTTTAGGCATTTTATTTCAAATGGTTTGAAAATGATATCTTTGGAAGGTAATTTTTCCTTATATACATACATAGTTATAGGAAAAAGAAAAATTAGAATAATTAGTGATCATAAGGGTTTCCTCTGGTGGTCCAGTGGGTAAGGACACTGCAAGGGGCGCCGGTTCGATCCCTGGCCTGGGAAGATCCCACGTGCCGCGGAGCTGCTGGACCAATGTGTTCAATTACCCAGCCGGAGCGCTGGGCGCATACACCCAGAGCCGGTGCTCTGCAGCGACAGACGCCACCGCGATGGGAGGCCCACAGGAGCCGAAGAACAAAGATGGATGAACATAGAGAAACGAAAGACCAATAGAAGTGGCCCGCCTGCTCCCCTCCCTCCCCAACCCGATCCCCGCCCAAAATAAATAAATAAATAAATCTTAAAAAAAAAAAAGAATATTTAGTGATAATAAGAGTGATTACAATATAAGGCAATTTATCATAGGCATTAACCATTAGCTGTCTACCTGTTTATTGCTTTTACAAAACTGTCACTTTTTTACATGAATATAGATGGATATATTTATTACTACTTGAAATTCCAGATTTTAATCTCATATTAGTAAGATGTTCCCATATAACAGCTACTTTGTCCAGGAATCACTTACAGTATAAATGTGCCCTTTGAGGATATTTTTGAGATTCCCTTAATTTCTAGTTTTGGAAATTAACTTCTAAGGTCTCCATTTCAAGCAGTCATATCAGCATTCTTATAAACATTCAAATATAGCTGTCCCTTAGGTTTAACATTTTAGTAGCACAATCTCTCTGCAATTAGTTTTATACTCCTTAAATGTAAATCAGATGTAAGTCTCTATAAACACTCATTCTCTACAGTGTTCTGCAGAGTGTTCCCATTGTATTAGGTTACTCCAGGAGGCAAATAATTCTAAATATGAAATAAAACAGTGTGCATGTGCCAAAACTATAATTTAGCTGCTTATGATTTACCCAATTACAGTTTTGCTTGGGAAAATGGATTCAATATATAATTTCTGAGTTAGATAATTTTACAACACAGAAGACTACCAAAAATGCTAACTTCCATAACAGGAATTTGAAAAGTATTTTTTAGGCATTTTATTTCAAATGGTTTGAAAATGATATCTTTGGAAGGTAATTTTTCCTTATATACATACATAGTTATAGGAAAAAGAAAAATTAGAATAATTAGTGATCATAAGGGTTTCCTCTGGTGGTCCAGTGGGTAAGGACACTGCAAGGGGCGCCGGTTCGATCCCTGGCCTGGGAAGATCCCACGTGCCGCGGAGCTGCTGGACCAATGTGTTCAATTACCCAGCCGGAGCGCTGGAGCGCATACACCCAGAGCCGGTGCTCTGCAGCGACAGACGCCACCGCGATGGGAGGCCCACAGGAGCCGAAGAACAAAGATGGATGAACATAGAGAAACGAAAGACCAATAGAAGTGGCCCGCCTGCTCCCCTCCCTCCCCAACCCGATCCCCGCCCAAAATAAATAAATAAATAAATCTTAAAAAAAAAAAAGAATATTTAGTGATAATAAGAGTGATTACAATATAAGGCAATTTATCATAGGCATTAACCATTAGCTGTCTACCTGTTTATTGCTTTTACAAAACTGTCACTTTTTTACATGAATATAGATGGATATATTTATTACTACTTGAAATTCCAGATTTTAATCTCATATTAGTAAGATGTTCCCATATAACAGCTACTTTGTCCAGGAATCACTTACAGTATAAATGTGCCCTTTGAGGATATTTTTGAGATTCCCTTAATTTCTAGTTTTGGAAATTAACTTCTAAGGTCTCCATTTCAAGCAGTCATATCAGCATTCTTATAAACATTCAAATATAGCTGTCCCTTAGGTTTAACATTTTAGTAGCACAATCTCTCTGCAATTAGTTTTATACTCCTTAAATGTAAATCAGATGTAAGTCTCTATAAACACTCATTCTCTACAGTGTTCTGCAGAGTGTTCCCATTGTATTAGGTTACTCCAGGAGGCAAATAATTCTAAATATGAAATAAAACAGTGTGCATGTGCCAAAACTATAATTTAGCTGCTTATGATTTACCCAATTACAGTTTTGCTTGGGAAAATGGATTCAATATGTCTATTTAAAATTAGTTCATAAATAAGAGCTTATTGTGAATGATTAATGAGTATAGTCCTGCTTATATAAGATTAATTCAGTCCAAGGTCACTCTATCCTACTGGGAATTTGGGCATTTGCCCAGCGACCCCTCTGTGGGTGGTCTTTACTTTTCCAAACTGGGACACCCAATAGGAAGCAGAATCACCCAGCTGCCAAGCATCACATTCAAGCTACTTCTTTCACTTCATCCTGCCTAGCAACTCTGATACATTTCAGTCCCTAAGGAACTAAGGACAGAACTGGCTTCATAGGATTTATTAACTGCATGCTGCTGCATATGCAGTCACTGGTTCAAAAAGCTTTTATTGAGCATCTACTTTATATTCAGTACTCTACTAAGCATTGTGGATGGTGGCACTCATAATACAGATCACTGTTATAATTTTAACAAGGTCGATTACTGATGATACGAGAAATTGGCATCCCAGAGATTTTAGCATATATAAGTTCAAATTAATAGATGTAAAAAATAATTTTTAAATACATATTCCAGTTAATTGGAGAAGAGAGTGGCTACCAACTCCAGTATTCTAAATTGGAGAATTCCACAGACAGAGAAGCCTGCCAGGCTACAGTCCATGGAGGTGGGCACAACTGAGCAACTAATACTTTCTGGTTAATAGATGATTCAGAAAACAAGAAAATTAGGCTGCAAGAGAGAAGAGAAACATCTAGAGGATTATTTTTCTTTTTTTATCATCAGAAAAAACACTGTTTTCAGATGGATGTCATTAGAGACACAGATGATGTATCATCATAATTAGGAGCAAGGGTGCTAGAGCCTGAATCTTAGCTCTACCACCAACCAGCTGTGTGTGTTATTTAACACATTCCTTAATCTTTCTGTGTTTCAGCTTCCTCATCTGTAAAATGGGGTGATGATGATGATAATGATGATGACAATATCTCAAAATGTTGTTGCAATAAGTCAGTTAATAAATGTGAAGAATTTAGAATATTGTCTGACAGTAACTATTCATTAACACGTGCTACTACTTTTATCTAGAATGCATTTGCTTTATGATAGAATCTTTTAACCAAGAGGAATTGGAGAGAAAATAAGAGTTATAACTAAGGAAAGACGTTATAAGTACCTATTTGTTTCATAACTCAACTGTGAAGTCCCTGACATTAGGACTAGCATATATGCCTCTCTGTATTCTCAGTTACTAACAAGAAGCTGACACTCACAGATGTTCTATATTGTTTGTTGAATTTAATTGAATTGGTTAAACTTTTGAATACTTTTGAAGCTGAGAGTTCTCAAATGTTCTCTTTCCAGTCTCTGAGTCAAGGAGTCTTACAGCCTAACCATCTAATTGATTGTTACTCTGTATGGAATTTATTAAACTGGACAGTGTTTGCTGCATATGCAGTCACTGGTTCAAAAAGCTTTTATTGAGCATCTACTTTATATTCAGTACTCTACTAAGCATTGTGGATGGTGGCACTCATAATACAGATCACTGTTATAATTTTAACAAGGTCGATTACTGATGATACGAGAAATTGGCATCCCAGAGATTTTAGCATATATAAGTTCAAATTAATAGATGTAAAAAATAATTTTTAAATACATATTCCAGTTAATTGGAGAAGAGAGTGGCTACCAACTCCAGTATTCTAAATTGGAGAATTCCACAGACAGAGAAGCCTGCCAGGCTACAGTCCATGGAGGTGGGCACAACTGAGCAACTAATACTTTCTGGTTAATAGATGATTCAGAAAACAAGAAAATTAGGCTGCAAGAGAGAAGAGAAACATCTAGAGGATTATTTTTCTTTTTTTATCATCAGAAAAAACACTGTTTTCAGATGGATGTCATTAGAGACACAGATGATGTATCATCATAATTAGGAGCAAGGGTGCTAGAGCCTGAATCTTAGCTCTACCACCAACCAGCTGTGTGTGTTATTTAACACATTCCTTAATCTTTCTGTGTTTCAGCTTCCTCATCTGTAAAATGGGGTGATGATGATGATAATGATGATGACAATATCTCAAAATGTTGTTGCAATAAGTCAGTTAATAAATGTGAAGAATTTAGAATATTGTCTGACAGTAACTATTCATTAACACGTGCTACTACTTTTATCTAGAATGCATTTGCTTTATGATAGAATCTTTTAACCAAGAGGAATTGGAGAGAAAATAAGAGTTATAACTAAGGAAAGACGTTATAAGTACCTATTTGTTTCATAACTCAACTGTGAAGTCCCTGACATTAGGACTAGCATATATGCCTCTCTGTATTCTCAGTTACTAACAAGAAGCTGACACTCACAGATGTTCTATATTGTTTGTTGAATTTAATTGAATTGGTTAAACTTTTGAATACTTTTGAAGCTGAGAGTTCTCAAATGTTCTCTTTCCAGTCTCTGAGTCAAGGAGTCTTACAGCCTAACCATCTATGATTGATTGAATAAACACATAATTCTTAGGAAGGAAAAACTCTTGATTTATAAAATAGCTCCTGTAACAGCAGCAAGAGGAGTGAATTGCATACAGAGAATCAGAGCAAGGACAAAGGCATTGTTATGTGAGGAGGGATGCTAAGATCAAAAACAGCAAAAGTCACTGAGAAGTAGGAAGTCTTACCATCAGGGAACATGGAAAGAGATTGGCAAATGCACCCCAAAAGCATACAGTCACACGATGGGGAGCCCTGAACTAGACATTTGTCAAATATATATGTCGACCTGTCAAGCATGAAAACCCATTTGAAAGCAGTTTCACAAGAGATGGGAATCAGACTTCCCTGGCGGTCCCATGGTTGAGAATCTACCTGCCAATGCCGAGTACACAGGTTCAATCCCTGGCCCAGGAAGATTCTGCATGCCATGGAACAACTAAGCCCATGTGCCACAACTATGGAGCCTGCACTCTAGAGCCCACAAGCCACAAGAGAAGCCACCACAATGAGACACCTGCACATCTCAATGAAGAGTAGCCCCTACTCCCTGCAACTAGGGAAAGCCAATGTGCAACAATGAAGACCCAGCATGGCCAAAAGTAAATGAATAAATAAAGAGGTGAGAATCAGGGTGAAGGAAGAAGGTTAATTCATTTCCTCTCCTCCCAGACTCTGGGTTATAGGCAAGTGACCTAGGCTTGATACGGAGATGAATGGGCCAAGAATAATGGTTGGCTGTGGTTGTCAGTAGATTGTCCAAAAGCCCAGGGGCAAGTAGCCACTCGTAGCGACTTCTGTAGTAGCTTCCCAAGTTGACTATTTCTGTAAGATTTTCTATAGAGTTTGCTGCCAAGTATCCTTTGGCTCCTGCCTATTTTTTGAGCCTGGTTCTTAAGAACTTCCTGGCTATTCTATGAAATCCCTGACATCTTTCCAGTAGCTTTCTTTTCTGCTTCAGTTAACTAGACTTGGTTTCCCTTGCTTGCAACCAAGAACTCTGATTAGTACAAGAACAAAGCCAAACTTCTATCAGATTGTCAAAAATCTTAATTGGCCCAACTCTGGTCTCCTCTGATACTTAATGGCTATGTGACCTAGGACATGCTACTTGTTCCCGAGATCCAGGAAGAGTGACAGTGAATATATTATGTTATAACAGGATTAAATTCAATAATGAACATGAACTACTTTGAAGAGTGCATGGTACGTAATGTACCCAGTGTGGGTCTCCTATCATCTTTGGCTAAACCTAATAAAGAAAGGGTAACAAATGAGACCCCAAAACCTTGTGGCAGGGATTTTATCCTGCTTGGTTAGACACCTCACAACTATATCTTTTCATCAATGGAAATTATTCAATCATATTTTAATAGTGTCTTGATCAATGTCTGATATACTACATATAAAGAATTTCCCAGGTGGTTTAGTGGTAAAGAATCTGCCCAACAATACAAGAGATGCAGGATACACAGGTTCTATCACTGGGTTGGGAAGATTTCCTGGAGGAGGAAATGGCAACCTGTTGCAGTGTTCTTGCCTGGAAAATCCCAGGGGCAGAGGAGTTTGGCAGGTTGCAGTCCATGGGATTACCAAGAGTCAGACATGACTGAGCACATGCACACTACATATAAAGGAAAGATTTTTAAGGAATACTTTTATAAACACACATATCATTTCCCCTACACACTACTTCACAGAAATGAAAATAGAAGTTAACTTTTGTTATCTGTCCTCTCATGGTTCTGTGTTTCATAATTAGATTGCTGAGAGGAGAAATTGGTCTTATATTTCCTTTGTATCCTCACAATGTCGAGCACATAATAGGTGCTAAATATATGCTCATTGATTGATATGCCAGCATTTCATTTCATTACTAGAGCCATCTGGGCCACTAAGTGATATAGTTTGCATCCAACCATCTGGAACTTCCTCTAACCTCAGTCTGGTTCCCACTAGCTAAGACCAGGGACACAGACCACAAAGTCATCCAGAGATGAAGGTGTGGCTCATAATGACCTGACTGATTTAGGCAGGGAAGTTTGCCTCAGCTTTCTCCTCTATGTCCCTTCTGCTACCTTACACTGTTAAATGAACCAGAACAAAACGGACTTCTCCAAGGCAGACCTAGCCAGGGATCATCACATTTTTCCTAAGTGGGTTCCAGTCCAGCATCTCACTTACCCAGACTGCAGGCAGCTGTAAGGTTAGCTCCTCTGAGTCACCTCCAGGAAGACTGAAATGATGAGTTTCAGTATCATTTTTTTCTCCTTTGGGAGAATACTGTCACTGATTCCTCTCAGCATACACTTTATTATCGTCCAAGTTCCCAAAGGTACTTGAGAATATGTGATTAAAGGAATTCCCTACTGTCATATATACAATAAATCTAACTGGGTTTATTATCCAGCAAGGTTTTTTTTTAACTCCTTAAATCTAATGTCTACTGGCTAGAGATGAAGCCACTCACCAAACACCCCAACTTGGCCTCACTTTTTTGACACTGAATTGGGTGTAGATAGGTCAAATGCCAACTTGTCAGCACATTGGCTATTCAGACCTGTTTTACTTGAAAAGACTCTCATAGGATTTGAATGTTCTAGTGTTATATGTGCAAACTGAATTCAGAATCCCCATGCCTTCAAAGCTGAGGCTAGATTTGGTAGCAAGAAAGACCCTCCTTTCATTCCTATTTAGTGCTTCAGGTTTCATGTTCTCATTTGTCTAAACGGGTGAAGAATATACAAACGAACTCCTTCCCTCCTCCATTGGTCTCCTTGCTTTCTCTCTTAGTCAGTTTGAGTAGCTATAACAAATTACCATAGACAGGGCAGGTTATAAATGACAGACATTTATTTCTTCCATTTCTGAAAGCTAGAAGTCTAAGTCAGGGTGCCAGCATGGTCAAGCTCTGGTGGCAGACTGCTAACTTGCTCTATCCTCACATAGCAGGGAGAAAAGAGAGGAAATAAATGTTCTTCTATTATAAGGGCACTCATCCCACTCATAAGAGCTCCACCCTCATGAAATCTCCCAAATCCTCTTTTACTAGAGCCATCTGGGCCACTAAGTGATATAGTTTGCATCCAACCATCTGGAACTTCCTCTAACCTCAGTCTGGTTCCCACTAGCTAAGACCAGGGACACAGACCACAAAGTCATCCAGAGATGAAGGTGTGGCTCATAATGACCTGACTGATTTAGGCAGGGAAGTTTGCCTCAGCTTTCTCCTCTATGTCCCTTCTGCTACCTTACACTGTTAAATGAACCAGAACAAAACGGACTTCTCCAAGGCAGACCTAGCCAGGGATCATCACATTTTTCCTAAGTGGGTTCCAGTCCAGCATCTCACTTACCCAGACTGCAGGCAGCTGTAAGGTTAGCTCCTCTGAGTCACCTCCAGGAAGACTGAAATGATGAGTTTCAGTATCATTTTTTTCTCCTTTGGGAGAATACTGTCACTGATTCCTCTCAGCATACACTTTATTATCGTCCAAGTTCCCAAAGGTACTTGAGAATATGTGATTAAAGGAATTCCCTACTGTCATATATACAATAAATCTAACTGGGTTTATTATCCAGCAAGGTTTTTTTTTAACTCCTTAAATCTAATGTCTACTGGCTAGAGATGAAGCCACTCACCAAACACCCCAACTTGGCCTCACTTTTTTGACACTGAATTGGGTGTAGATAGGTCAAATGCCAACTTGTCAGCACATTGGCTATTCAGACCTGTTTTACTTGAAAAGACTCTCATAGGATTTGAATGTTCTAGTGTTATATGTGCAAACTGAATTCAGAATCCCCATGCCTTCAAAGCTGAGGCTAGATTTGGTAGCAAGAAAGACCCTCCTTTCATTCCTATTTAGTGCTTCAGGTTTCATGTTCTCATTTGTCTAAACGGGTGAAGAATATACAAACGAACTCCTTCCCTCCTCCATTGGTCTCCTTGCTTTCTCTCTTAGTCAGTTTGAGTAGCTATAACAAATTACCATAGACAGGGCAGGTTATAAATGACAGACATTTATTTCTTCCATTTCTGAAAGCTAGAAGTCTAAGTCAGGGTGCCAGCATGGTCAAGCTCTGGTGGCAGACTGCTAACTTGCTCTATCCTCACATAGCAGGGAGAAAAGAGAGGAAATAAATGTTCTTCTATTATAAGGGCACTCATCCCACTCATAAGAGCTCCACCCTCATGATCTCATCTGACCCTGATTACTCCCTAAAGGCCTCAGCTCCCTAAATCCTCTTTTTGGGCACAATAGAGTTTCAATACTGAATTCTGGGAAGGAGACACAGCATTTGCTCCAAACATTCAGACCTGACCTTCTCCTCATGCTCTTACCAGGTCACTCTCAGTCTCTTAAACTATGGATGGAGAAAATGGTCAGGTCATAGAAACTAGTCCAGGACCTTCACATCTGAACCCTGAGCTTTGGAGAACCATGATGACAATAAACTCTCAGGCCAAAGGATCATTTCTCTGGTGGTTGTTTGTCAGTTAGACTTGGATACTAATTCTCCTCCTGTGTTACCACACCATGTGAACCTTTCTGTCAAAAGACTTTTCACTTTCCATTGTTAATGTTCGCCTTGCCTATCTCTGTCATGCAAACGAATGCTCATTATCAATTTTTATGTCCTCACTGCCTAGGATGGGAACCAATATATGAGGATTTTAATAGAGTGGATAAACTAATCATAAAAGTCCTCCATCCTTGTTGTACATCACCTTCCTCCTTGCAAGGATTCTAGGCTACTCCTATCAGCAAAAGGTAGAACTGATCTTCCTTATCCCTTTAACCCAGGTTGACCTCATAAGTTGTCCTGACCAACAGAATAAGGCAGAATTACAGTGTTCCAGGTCCAAGCTAAGGCCTCCAGAGGCCATGAAGTTCTGCTTTCATGTTCTTGAAGTGATCCTTCCACATTATGAAGAAGCCTGGACTGGCCTCTTTCAGAATGAGAGGCTCCATGTAGTCAAAATAAAGCATTCTACCTGAGACTCCTTCCACCAATCACTTGACAGAGCACCACATGCTAACACTTGAGCAAGGTCATCTGAGGCCATGCAGATCCTTGTTGGGCTGCCATATATGACTGCAACCACATGACTGACCCCAGGAGAAACTAGTGGATGACCATTTCGCTGAGCCCAGTCAAACTACAGATCTACATAAACATAAGTAAGTAAAATTATTGTACTAAGTCACTAATTTTCCAGGTGTTTTGTCACACATCATTAATCTGAGTATTTAACATAGGCTTGTAAAATGAATGAATAAATGAATTAATTAAAAAAGTGGAAAATCTCATCAATTGCAATCCTTTGTCCTCATGGCCAGTCCAGTGCATCAGCAGAACAGGTTGGTATCTACATGATGTGACAGGTTTATCTATTCTTTTTCATGGTAATGATCACACAAACCTGAAGTGAGTAATTTCCTACATCACACTCTCCTAAAATTTTTCATAGAGTTTTATATAGATTCATTAGAAAACTTGCCTTCTTGTTCCAAATCTGTTACTATCAAGCCAAATGGCTTTGGAGCAGTCATAACCTCTATAAGGAAGGTAAGAAAACATCCAAGCCTGCCTAATACAATCCCAATTTAGTGCTTCTTTCATTCCCAAGGAATCCCAGTTTGGAAAAGAAATTATATAGTAACTCTGGCTTGAGTCTCAGTTCTTTACAAAGGAGAAATAATGTTACTTGAGTCTCAGTTCTTTACAAAGGAGAAATAATGTTAAACAGGAATAATAACAGGGTAGTTTTCAGAACTAAAAAAAATATATAGGGTTAAGTAAAAACCAGTATTACTACAATAGTAAGGTATTACTTATGAATAGTACCAGTAAATATCCTTTGAAAGAATAATTATTTCAAAGGTCAACTAAAATTAAATTATTCCCCAATAGTTTTTCTCCCACCTGCCTTAACTATAATAGTAACTATAGCTGTACATTGACTGTCTGCTAGGTTCTGGGCACTGAAGCAAGGAGGTTAGTATCTTAACACTCAGTTCATGTCCGATTCTTTGCAACCCCATGGAATACAGCCTGCTAGCCTCCTCCGTCCATGGGAAAAGAGGTTTGATGTAGTATAAATGCCCCCTCTCTCAGCCATTGATGAAAATAAATGAATACCATTCATAGCAACCAGTTCAGTTTCTCTCCCAATTTTTCTGGCTTTTATGCAAGAAAATTAAAATACTTATTTTAAAGCCACCATGTATTGTGTAGTGGCTAAGAAATACCCCAATTGCTCTTTGACAGAAAATAAGGATATTGGATGTCACAAAACCATGATAGAAAATCTTATTACTTACCTCAGAAAAATACTCTTTGTACATACATTACCTCATTCACCTACAAATCCTTATTATTATCCTTGCTTTCCAGATGAGGAACTATGAGGCCTAGAAAACTTAAATACCTTGCCCAGAGTCACATAGCGAGCAAAGGGCAGATTCAGCCCAAGATGTAATGCCAAACTCTGGTCTCAAATTCTCTTCCAAAATCCCACATTAACTTATTTTTGTGAGAGGTGACAAATGCAGTGTCAAGACAAAACAACAACACATATTTAAAACTGTTTTTAAATATTATGGATATATGTGAAATAAAGAAAAATGGTGATAGATAATCTAATTTACAAAGCAGAAATGAGAGACACAGATGCAGAGAACAAATGTATAGATACCAAGGAGGAAAGGAGTGCGGTGGGGTCGGAGGAATTAGGAGATTCGGAGAGATACATATGTACTATTGATACTACGTATAAAATACACAACCAATGAGAACATACTGTATAGCACAGAGAGTTCTACTTAATGCTCTGTTGTGATCTAAATGGGACGGAAGTCCAAAAGGAAAGGATATATGTGTATTATGGCTAGTTCACTTCGCTGTACAGTAGAAACTAACACAATAACGCAGCTACATTCCAGTAAAATTTAATTTTTAAAAAATGTTATTAGCAATAAGTAGATCAAATTAAAGTGTATTATATTAGAGCTCTGCATTGTTAAGACATCAGACAATAAATGGGCTTCCCAGTGGCTAAAGAATCCACCTGCAGTGCAGGAGACAGGAGTTCAATCCCTTGGTCAGGAAGATCCCCTGGAAGAGGGCATGGCAACCCGTTCCAGTATTCTTGCCTAGAGAATCTCATGAACAGAGGAGCCTGGCAGGCTATAGTCCATAGGGTTGCAAAGAATCAGACACAACTGAAGCACCTGAACACGCACCCACATGTGCACAAGCCAATAAAGTTTAGTAGAATGAGGGCTGAGGGGTAAAGAGAGGAATAAAAAAAAGTACTTAGGTGGTGAAAAAAAAAAGTGAGGAAAAAGGAAGGGGGTGAGATCAAGTGAGGTTGCTCTTTGACAGAAAATAAGGATATTGGATGTCACAAAACCATGATAGAAAATCTTATTACTTACCTCAGAAAAATACTCTTTGTACATACATTACCTCATTCACCTACAAATCCTTATTATTATCCTTGCTTTCCAGATGAGGAACTATGAGGCCTAGAAAACTTAAATACCTTGCCCAGAGTCACATAGCGAGCAAAGGGCAGATTCAGCCCAAGATGTAATGCCAAACTCTGGTCTCAAATTCTCTTCCAAAATCCCACATTAACTTATTTTTGTGAGAGGTGACAAATGCAGTGTCAAGACAAAACAACAACACATATTTAAAACTGTTTTTAAATATTATGGATATATGTGAAATAAAGAAAAATGGTGATAGATAATCTAATTTACAAAGCAGAAATGAGAGACACAGATGCAGAGAACAAATGTATAGATACCAAGGAGGAAAGGAGTGCGGTGGGGTCGGAGGAATTAGGAGATTCGGAGAGATACATATGTACTATTGATACTACGTATAAAATACACAACCAATGAGAACATACTGTATAGCACAGAGAGTTCTACTTAATGCTCTGTTGTGATCTAAATGGGACGGAAGTCCAAAAGGAAAGGATATATGTGTATTATGGCTAGTTCACTTCGCTGTACAGTAGAAACTAACACAATAACGCAGCTACATTCCAGTAAAATTTAATTTTTAAAAAATGTTATTAGCAATAAGTAGATCAAATTAAAGTGTATTATATTAGAGCTCTGCATTGTTAAGACATCAGACAATAAATGGGCTTCCCAGTGGCTAAAGAATCCACCTGCAGTGCAGGAGACAGGAGTTCAATCCCTTGGTCAGGAAGATCCCCTGGAAGAGGGCATGGCAACCCGTTCCAGTATTCTTGCCTAGAGAATCTCATGAACAGAGGAGCCTGGCAGGCTATAGTCCATAGGGTTGCAAAGAATCAGACACAACTGAAGCACCTGAACACGCACCCACATGTGCACAAGCCAATAAAGTTTAGTAGAATGAGGGCTGAGGGGTAAAGAGAGGAATAAAAAAAAGTACTTAGGTGGTGAAAAAAAAAAGTGAGGAAAAAGGAAGGGGGTGAGATCAAGTGAGGTAAACAAAGGAGTGGGACTGGCATCATGTAGAAACTAGGCTAAGGAAAAGAGACCCAGGGCAATGGGACCTCTCTAGTGGCTATCAACTTGGAACAAGGTCTAAAACTGAAAGGGAGGAGAGCCTTAAAGATTAATTTTTTTCTTATGCAGACAGGGGTTAGCACAGCCTTCTTTATTTTCATCTAAAAGAAGCTGTGTTTTAGATCTAATTTGTAAGCAAAAACACTAATGTCCTACCATTATCCATTGATGGGTACTTTATACTTGTTTTACTGTTGCTTAATAAATAAATTAGAACATAGCTAAACTTGTTCAGCAGCCAGTCATTAGTGCAGTTAGATCTACTGTTCAGAAAACTGAAGGGCTATTGACTCTGCTCAGTTTAATGAAGGAAAATGAGTCACAGGAGATCTGGGCAGGAATGACTCATAGCTACACCAGCAGCCTTCTCTCTATTGTAAACTACTTTCCATCATTTGTAGTCAGCAAGAAGCTAAAAGAATGTTGATGTTTCTTTCCTGAATATTAACTTCCTGAGTTCAGACTGAAACTGTGGACAACAGGAAGTCAACATTTCTATGGTAAGCAGCCAATTATATAAAAAGCTAGCAGGCAGTCAGATTTCTATTTGATTTTCAGAGATAAAGTGTAGTACTATCCCTAAGAGAAGTCAGGAAAACCATCTTATAGGAGAATTGCCTAATAACAAAAATCCTTCTGATACAGAAGTGATCAGAAGGGTCTAATACAGAAGTGATCAGAAGGGAGAACTCTTCCCCCAAACCAACAATAACTGAATTCCACTCTGGCATAATGTTACTACAAGGTCATCAAATAGTTTCTTGGTTTCATGAGAGCAGTTCCTCTTTTCAGTGCCCCAGTCTTAGAAGAGAGATGCTGGTGACACAGTTATATATTATTAACAGGGACAATGAAAAGGCAACGGGGTCTCATGAACAGAGGAGCCTGGCAGGCTATAGTCCATAGGGTTGCAAAGAATCAGACACAACTGAAGCACCTGAACACGCACCCACATGTGCACAAGCCAATAAAGTTTAGTAGAATGAGGGCTGAGGGGTAAAGAGAGGAATAAAAAAAAGTACTTAGGTGGTGAAAAAAAAAAGTGAGGAAAAAGGAAGGGGGTGAGATCAAGTGAGGTAAACAAAGGAGTGGGACTGGCATCATGTAGAAACTAGGCTAAGGAAAAGAGACCCAGGGCAATGGGACCTCTCTAGTGGCTATCAACTTGGAACAAGGTCTAAAACTGAAAGGGAGGAGAGCCTTAAAGATTAATTTTTTTCTTATGCAGACAGGGGTTAGCACAGCCTTCTTTATTTTCATCTAAAAGAAGCTGTGTTTTAGATCTAATTTGTAAGCAAAAACACTAATGTCCTACCATTATCCATTGATGGGTACTTTATACTTGTTTTACTGTTGCTTAATAAATAAATTAGAACATAGCTAAACTTGTTCAGCAGCCAGTCATTAGTGCAGTTAGATCTACTGTTCAGAAAACTGAAGGGCTATTGACTCTGCTCAGTTTAATGAAGGAAAATGAGTCACAGGAGATCTGGGCAGGAATGACTCATAGCTACACCAGCAGCCTTCTCTCTATTGTAAACTACTTTCCATCATTTGTAGTCAGCAAGAAGCTAAAAGAATGTTGATGTTTCTTTCCTGAATATTAACTTCCTGAGTTCAGACTGAAACTGTGGACAACAGGAAGTCAACATTTCTATGGTAAGCAGCCAATTATATAAAAAGCTAGCAGGCAGTCAGATTTCTATTTGATTTTCAGAGATAAAGTGTAGTACTATCCCTAAGAGAAGTCAGGAAAACCATCTTATAGGAGAATTGCCTAATAACAAAAATCCTTCTGATACAGAAGTGATCAGAAGGGTCTAATACAGAAGTGATCAGAAGGGAGAACTCTTCCCCCAAACCAACAATAACTGAATTCCACTCTGGCATAATGTTACTACAAGGTCATCAAATAGTTTCTTGGTTTCATGAGAGCAGTTCCTCTTTTCAGTGCCCCAGTCTTAGAAGAGAGATGCTGGTGACACAGTTATATATTATTAACAGGGACAATGAAAAGTCTGTCACTCTTCAGACATAGAGACATCAGTTGTGGATGCTAATATCCCTAGCAGTGGGATTCTGTAAAGCTATGAGAGAAGGCAGATTCTTATAAAGACAGGTGATAGCCACCACAAGATGGGGCAATCTATAAATTATCTACAATTCTTGATTTAAGGAACAAAAGATTTATTCCTGGAAAGACTCAGATCCCAGATAGCTCTCAGAGTGTATATATTTGTAGGCTCAGAAATGGAATTAAGGTAAGTTTCCCTGGGCACTGCCACGTCTCTATTACCCTTGGCTTCCCCCAATCTCAGTGTTACTAAGACCATCTTGAAAAATGTTTTGAACTCAGATTAGAATTTCATGTTCAAAGAATGGTATACAATCAAATTGTAGATAAGCCAGTAAAACTATCTCAAACTTTTCCTGAAGAGAGAGTTTTCTATAGCATACCTTAAACTTCAGAACTGGGGAGAAGATCCCCTTGTATGAAAGATGCACAAGGTGTAGTAGGGGACAGCAGCAAGTTAGGTATTTATTACATGCTATGGTGAAAGTTATGATGGAACCTCACAAGGCACTGTGGAAAGAGATGGTAAGCCAGACTTTGAGTTAGGTGAAGCTTTCAGTATAAGTCATGGTTCTCCAGAGAAATAGAACCAACAAGATTTTGTGTTTATAGACAGGGGTGAAGAAATATTTAAAGAGTTGGCTCATGTGATTGCAGTGGACGAGTGAGTCCAAAATCTTTGCAGGGTAGGTCAGCAATCTGAGGCCTTAGGGAAGAGTTGCAATTAGAAACCAAAGCCAGGGCTTCCCCTGGTGGTCCAGTGGGTAAGGACACTGCCTTGCAGTGCAAGGGGCGCCGGTTCGATCCCTGGCCTGGGAAGATCCCACGTGCCACGGAGCAGCTGGACCCACGTGTCCAATTACTGAGTTGGACCTCTGGAGTGCATGCGCCCAGAGCTGGTGCTCTGCGACAACAGAGGCCACCGCAATGGGAGGCCCACATGGGCCAAAGAACAAAGATGGATGAAAATAGATGAATGAAAGACCAATAGAAGTGGCCCGCCTGCTCCCCTCCCTCCCCAACCCGACCCCCGCCCAAAAATAAATAAATAAATTAATTAATTAATTAAAAAAAAAAAAAAAAAAAGAAACCAAAGTCAATTTCCTGGGCAGGGGATATCAGTCTTTGTTCTATCAAGGCTGACTGAATGAGAGATACCTACATGGAGGAAGGCAATTTGCCTTACTAAAAGCACACTAATTTACACATTAACTTAGTCCAAAAAACACTTTCACATAGCACTGAGAATGTTTCACCAAACATCTGGACACCATGGCCCAGTCAAGTTGACACTTAGCATTATTTGTTTATGGAATAATTTCATTAATATCCATCAATATTTGTCTCCCTACTAGATCCACTAGATCCACTCATTAGTCACTCCCCGTGTCTGCTTCCCTAAGCCCCTGGGAACCACTAAACTGCTTTCTGTTTCTATGGATCTATCTATTCTAGATATTTTGAATAAATGGAATTATATAATAAGTAACTTTTACGTCTAATATCTTTTGTTCAGCATAGTATTTTCAAGTTCATCCATGTTGAAGCATTTATCAGAACTTCATTACTTTTTCTGACTGACTACGCTTCCATTGCATGAATGTACCACATTTGGTTAGCCATTCATTAGTTAGTGGACATTTTGATTGTTTTAACCTTTTTATCTATTGTGAATAGTCCTTATATTGACGTTAATGTACAGGTATTTGTCTGAATACTTGTTTTCAATTCCATTGGATATTTATCTTTGTGGTGTTACTCAGTCGTTAAGTCACATCCAACTCTTTGCAACCCTACGGACAACAGCATGCCAGTTCTTCACTATTTCACAGACTTTTCCTAAACTCAAGTCCATTGAGTCAGTGATGCCATCCAACCATCTCATCCTCTGTCACACCATTCTCCTCCTGCCCTCAATCATTTCCAGCATCAAGGTCTTTTCCAATGAGTCAGTTCTTCACATCAGGTGGCCAAAGTTTCAGAGCTTCAGCTTCAGCATCAGTCCTTCAAATGAATATTTAGGGTTGATTTCCTTTAAGAGTGACTGGTTGGAATCTCCTTGGAGCCCAAGGGACTCACAAGAGTCTTCTCTAGCACCTCAATTCAAAAGCATCAATTATTCATCATTCAGCCTTCTTTAGGGTCCAACTCTCACACATTCATGACTACTAGAAATATTATAGCTTTGACTATATGGGCCTTTGTTGGCAAAATTATGTCTGTTTTTTAATATCCTGTCTAGGTTTGTCATAGCTTTTCTTCCAAGGAGCCATTGTCTTTTAATTTCATGGTTGCAGTCATCATCCACAGTGATCTGGGAGCCCAAGAAAATAAAATCTGTCAGTGTTTCTACTTTTTCCTCTGCTTCTTGCTACGAAGTGATGGGGCCAAATGTCATGATCTTTGTTTTTGAATGTTGAGTTTTAGGCCAGCTTTTTCATTCTTCTCTTTCATCTTCACCAAGAGGCACTTTAGTTCCTCTTCACTTTCTGCCATTAGGATGGTACCATCCACATATCTGAGACTGTTGATATTTCTCCCAGAAATCTGGATTCCAGCTTATGATTCATCCAGCATAGCATTTCACATGATGTACTCTGCATATAAGTTAAATAAATAGGGTGGCCATGTACAGATGACGTACTCCTTTCCCAGTTTTGAACCAGTCCATTATTTCATGTCTGGTTCTAACTATGGAACTGCTGGGTAATATAGTAATTCTGAGCTTAACCTTTTGAGGAACTGGCAAATTGCCTTCCACAATAGTTTTACCTTTTTACATTTCTACCAACCTTACACAACCATTCCAGTTTTTCCATGACACTTGTTATTTTCCATCAAAAAATTTTTGCCAACCTAGTGGGTATAAAGTATTCTCACTGTGGTTTTTCATTTGCATTTTCCTAATGGCTAATGGTGTTGAGTATCTTTTCACATGCTTTCTGGACATTTTCATATATTCTTTGGAGAAATATTTGTTTAATCTTTTGCTCATTTTTAAACGGGATGTTTGTTGCTGAGTTATATAAGTTCCTTATGCATTCTGTATCATGAATGCCAGACCTGTATCAGATATGTAGCTCTAATATAATATGCATAATATAATATATGTATAGTATATGTATCACCTGTATCACTAATATAATCTCTAATATAATCACTAACATAATCTCTCATTCTGTCACATCTGTTTCACTCACCATTATAGCCTAGGACCTAGTACAATTCTTAGAATTAAATATGTGTTAAATGAATGAAGAGAAATGTTTGGAGATAGGAAGAGTCTGTAGAAGGTTTAATATAACACACAAAGCTATTATCAAGTGATAATCATAGCATGACATGGTGCTTATCTGAAAGTTATAATACAGGAACTGGGCTTAATAGGTCACACCTAGGCCTAATTTACAAGAATGCTGTGTTTGGCTTAAAGTGTTTTATTAACAACCTTTTCATACTATAGAATTTTAAGCAGTGATATCTGAGCATGATACTACATTAAGAGTGAAGCTTCAGGGCTTCCCTAGTGGTCCAGTGGGTAAAGAGTCCACCTTAAAGTGCAAGGGTACCGGTTCCATCCCTGGCCCAGGAAGATTCCACATGCCGTGGAGCAGCTAGACTGGTGTGTCCAATTAGGAGCCGGTGCTCTGGAGCGCATATACCCAGACCCAGTGCTCCGCGACGAGAGAGGCCACCACAGTGGGAGGCCCACACAGGCCAAAGACTTAAGATGGATGAAAATAAATAAAAGTGAAGGACCAATAAAAGATGCTAAAAAAAAAAAAGAGTGAAGCTTCAGGTAGAGTTGATAAGGACCAGAATGGCATAGAAGTGTTTTCTTCTTTTTTTGCTGGCATAACAGTAGTAATACTGCTTTGTGTTTGCTTATAGAATGTTTTTCATCTTCAATGTGCTTTTCAATCATTAATTAATACTCATAATGATATTTTCAGATCTTTTATTGCACCCCTACTTATTCTGAAATAAAAGTTAAGGCAGGAAACACACACAGATACACACACACGCACACACACACACACAAACACACACACATTCCCCTATAGGGTAGCTTCTTCTTGATAGTACTGAGACACAAACACATTTTACTTTATCACCAGTTAATATCTATTTTTAATCTTTTAACTTCCTAAAGAGCTGTTCCCTCTAGATGCAAACTACTGAGGTCAACAAGAGAAACTGTAGAGGAAAGTGAAAATGAGGCAGAGGACCAAATACTCTCTTTGTTCTCTCTTGATCCAAACTCCATTTTTGGAAGACATGTGGATTTAAGATACAACTCTTAATAGCATGAAGGGGGGACAATGAACACTGATATTTAAGGAAAAGGAGAAACTAGAAGACATTATCTCAGAGAGAAAAAGACCTACTTAGGATCCTAAGAGATGTCCTTATCTTTGCAGGGTGGAAACAGGATCTTTAGTTACAGACTGAGCTGTATTCCCTCCAAAATTCACATTTTGAAGTCCTAATCCCCAGTACCTCAAAATGTGACTGTACTTGGAGACAGAGCCTTTAAATTTGTAAACAAGGCAAAGTGAGGTCACTTGGGTAGGCACTAATCTGATAGATGTCCTTATAAGAAGAGATTAGAACCCAAGCACAGGGTAAGGGCCTTGTGAAAACACAGAGAGAAGGCAGTCCCTTACAAACCAAGGAGACAGGCCCTCAGAGGAAACTAGCCACGATGATACTACAATTTTGGACTCCTAGAGTCAAGAACTGTGAGGAAACAAATTTCTGTTGTTTAAGTCTGTGGTGCTTTGTTATGATACCCCAGAAAACTTTTCATATAGTGTCAAACTTGCTTTAGTATTATAAGACTCCTTTCCAAAGAAATTCTAGTTACATCTTGAGCAAGTCCTCTAAAATACAAGTTGTTCTTTTTTTTTTTTAAGGTTGGCTGGTGTAATCAATCATTGATTTATTTTTCTAACTATACTGCATACTCAAATTAGATCCAAGCTAGGGTTTTCATTGAAAGAATAAATCAAGAATTGGATTATTTTAAATCCATTGGATTTTTAGGAATAATTTAAACTAATACTCAAGTATCTTAAAATAAAAAGTGTTTTTACCTTCTTTTATTCCAATATATGGGAAGTCTTATGTCTGTGAGAAGCAGTGGGTCACAGCTGTATTCAATGAGCATTTCTATATATTCTTAAAAGAATATATGTATACACTATCTTATAGCTTACAAAGTACTGATAGTCCATTATCCTATTTGATCTTTAAAACAACTCTGAGACAAATCAAGGCAGATGATATATCCTTGCATTTTTAAAACTGATGAGAAAACAAAAACTCAGAGAAGATAAGTTACTTCCCTGCGGTCACACAGCTAGTAGAATTTTAAATACCAGTTCTTTTTATCTCCTAGAACAGTAGTTGGCAAACTGTGGCTCACTCAAATCCAGCTTATTTCAATAAACAAAGTTTTGTTGAAAAACATCTATTTCATATAAACATAAGTTGTTAAAAGAGAAACCGACTTTTTTTAGCTGTATTCCTCCAAAATTCACATTTTGAAGTCCTAATCCCCAGTACCTCAAAATGTGACTGTACTTGGAGACAGAGCCTTTAAATTTGTAAACAAGGCAAAGTGAGGTCACTTGGGTAGGCACTAATCTGATAGATGTCCTTATAAGAAGAGATTAGAACCCAAGCACAGGGTAAGGGCCTTGTGAAAACACAGAGAGAAGGCAGTCCCTTACAAACCAAGGAGACAGGCCCTCAGAGGAAACTAGCCACGATGATACTACAATTTTGGACTCCTAGAGTCAAGAACTGTGAGGAAACAAATTTCTGTTGTTTAAGTCTGTGGTGCTTTGTTATGATACCCCAGAAAACTTTTCATATAGTGTCAAACTTGCTTTAGTATTATAAGACTCCTTTCCAAAGAAATTCTAGTTACATCTTGAGCAAGTCCTCTAAAATACAAGTTGTTCTTTTTTTTTTAAGGTTGGCTGGTGTAATCAATCATTGATTTATTTTTCTAACTATACTGCATACTCAAATTAGATCCAAGCTAGGGTTTTCATTGAAAGAATAAATCAAGAATTGGATTATTTTAAATCCATTGGATTTTTAGGAATAATTTAAACTAATACTCAAGTATCTTAAAATAAAAAGTTTTTTTACCTTCTTTTATTCCAATATATGGGAAGTCTTATGTCTGTGAGAAGCAGTGGGTCACAGCTGTATTCAATGAGCATTTCTATATATTCTTAAAAGAATATATGTATACACTATCTTATAGCTTACAAAGTACTGATAGTCCATTATCCTATTTGATCTTTAAAACAACTCTGAGACAAATCAAGGCAGATGATATATCCTTGCATTTTTAAAACTGATGAGAAAACAAAAACTCAGAGAAGATAAGTTACTTCCCTGCGGTCACACAGCTAGTAGAATTTTAAATACCAGTTCTTTTTATCTCCTAGAACAGTAGTTGGCAAACTGTGGCTCACTCAAATCCAGCTTATTTCAATAAACAAAGTTTTGTTGAAAAACATCTACATCTATTCACTTACATATTGTCAAGGACTGCTCTTGTTCTACAGTGGCAGAGTTGAGTAGATAAAAGAGAGATTATATCCTGCAAGCCTAAAATATTTACTATCTAGCCCTTTATAGGAAAAACTGTGCTGTCCTTGTCTTAAACATACAACTAAACTACATTTCCCTGAAACATTTCTCACAAGCAGTAATTCTCTCTTCCTTACCCTGGGGCTGAATGCAAGAGATGTAGTGGAAGATTCCAAGGCCTCAAGAAAGGCAGAGCCACTGGAAGGAAGAGAGAGCAGAGCGGCACAGAGCATGCCCACACTGAAGTATACCACAAACCTAGGACCCACCGCCTCTCGATTTTTGTATCAAGTCAGTAAGATTCGGTAATTTTTACAGCAGTTAATTATTTATCATGGCCAAGGAAAAAGAGAGACTTGTTTTTTACATCTAAATCCATTCCTTTGAGAAGGAATAATGAGTCAAGAACAAGATATGGAGCCAGGACAGCTTCACCCTGATTCCAGACAGAGCTGACTTAAAGTACAGGCGGTGACAGATTCTGAAGCCACCTCCAGGCTTCAAAGAAATAGCAGGCTCCAGGCCCATTGGCAACACCTACATGGGCTCAAGAGTGAGGGGAGGTAAGACAATCAGGGATTTCGCCATGTACACCTCTGAGACACACCTGAATGATAAAAAACCTTTTATATCCTTTAAGGATATAAAAGGGAGAGCTTTCAATCAAAGCCACACAGTCAAATGTGCTGCTACTAATTAATACAAGCTCAATCAGTATTTTTTTGGGAAGTCTTATGTCTGTGAGAAGCAGTGGGTCACAGCTGTATTCAATGAGCATTTCTATATATTCTTAAAAGAATATATGTATACACTATCTTATAGCTTACAAAGTACTGATAGTCCATTATCCTATTTGATCTTTAAAACAACTCTGAGACAAATCAAGGCAGATGATATATCCTTGCATTTTTAAAACTGATGAGAAAACAAAAACTCAGAGAAGATAAGTTACTTCCCTGCGGTCACACAGCTAGTAGAATTTTAAATACCAGTTCTTTTTATCTCCTAGAACAGTAGTTGGCAAACTGTGGCTCACTCAAATCCAGCTTATTTCAATAAACAAAGTTTTGTTGAAAAACATCTACATCTATTCACTTACATATTGTCAAGGACTGCTCTTGTTCTACAGTGGCAGAGTTGAGTAGATAAAAGAGAGATTATATCCTGCAAGCCTAAAATATTTACTATCTAGCCCTTTATAGGAAAAACTGTGCTGTCCTTGTCTTAAACATACAACTAAACTACATTTCCCTGAAACATTTCTCACAAGCAGTAATTCTCTCTTCCTTACCCTGGGGCTGAATGCAAGAGATGTAGTGGAAGATTCCAAGGCCTCAAGAAAGGCAGAGCCACTGGAAGGAAGAGAGAGCAGAGCGGCACAGAGCATGCCCACACTGAAGTATACCACAAACCTAGGACCCACCGCCTCTCGATTTTTGTATCAAGTCAGTAAGATTCGGTAATTTTTACAGCAGTTAATTATTTATCATGGCCAAGGAAAAAGAGAGACTTGTTTTTTACATCTAAATCCATTCCTTTGAGAAGGAATAATGAGTCAAGAACAAGATATGGAGCCAGGACAGCTTCACCCTGATTCCAGACAGAGCTGACTTAAAGTACAGGCGGTGACAGATTCTGAAGCCACCTCCAGGCTTCAAAGAAATAGCAGGCTCCAGGCCCATTGGCAACACCTACATGGGCTCAAGAGTGAGGGGAGGTAAGACAATCAGGGATTTCGCCATGTACACCTCTGAGACACACCTGAATGATAAAAAACCTTTTATATCCTTTAAGGATATAAAAGGGAGAGCTTTCAATCAAAGCCACACAGTCAAATGTGCTGCTACTAATTAATACAACCAGAAGCATATCATAAGTACCAATTTCAAATGATCTGATGTGGGGACAGGGTAGGGAACAGGAACTGTTTAACTTGGAGAATTTAAAATTAAAGTTAAAAAGACCCCATGAGCTGAATTTCACCACTTAAGGTATACCAGACTTCATACTAAACTTTGATTGCATTTTTCTTTTATGAAAAATGACCAAGTGCATTCCAAGTCACATGGTTCACCCAAGCCACTAACTGGCTACATAGGCAGATTTCTCAATGATCTTCCCTCATAAGCAGGAAGGGTGTTTATCATTACTGTTCTTATTATGTACTTTCCTAAGCTTTTCAATGTTTAGTTGGCAGAGTCTTGGAAGGAAGATTCTCATGAAAAAGAAATTCCATTTGATTGGGAACAAGATGCAATTAAGAAAAAGAAAAGGAAATTATGTCTCTTCCAACTTGAAGTTATTGCTCAAACAAACCACGGATCTCAAAACTCTGCTCATGTCTTCCACGTTTTCTCAGACTTTCTCTCCCAGTGAATGCAGAAATCCTCAAAAATATGGTCTGTTCTTAAATTTCATTATGTGTCTTCCATGGGTGTTTACTTTTGAGGCAATTATAGTAAATAGAAATGAGGTAGCAATAGGCTATTTTCCACCGACCCTCTTTTCCCTTATTTTGGTAACACTATTGTAGGTCATTCTCCGTTTGCTGAAAAATTTTCCATCCTGTTTTCCAGCATATCATTTTTATGTATTTGCCAGGTTGCTCACAGGCACTGCGGCACCAGTGAAAGGTTTGTGAACCATTCAGTAAGTGGTTCCTGCTCGAATGAATTACCTAGCTTTCAGAAAAAGAATTACAGGCGGTGACAGATTCTGAAGCCACCTCCAGGCTTCAAAGAAATAGCAGGCTCCAGGCCCATTGGCAACACCTACATGGGCTCAAGAGTGAGGGGAGGTAAGACAATCAGGGATTTCGCCATGTACACC
The DNA here is from genome assembly GCA_022376925.1 of Tragulus kanchil. Lineage (NCBI taxonomy): Eukaryota > Metazoa > Chordata > Mammalia > Artiodactyla > Tragulidae > Tragulus > Tragulus kanchil. Next base: position 50,944,562 of record JAIOJX010000032.1, read on the forward strand.
TCTGAGACACACCTGAATGATAAAAAACCTTTTATATCCTTTAAGGATATAAAAGGGAGAGCTTTCAATCAAAGCCACACAGTCAAATGTGCTGCTACTAATTAATACAACCAGAAGCATATCATAAGTACCAATTTCAAATGATCTGATGTGGGGACAGGGTAGGGAACAGGAACTGTTTAACTTGGAGAATTTAAAATTAAAGTTAAAAAGACCCCATGAGCTGAATTTCACCACTTAAGGTATACCAGACTTCATACTAAACTTTGATTGCATTTTTCTTTTATGAAAAATGACCAAGTGCATTCCAAGTCACATGGTTCACCCAAGCCACTAACTGGCTACATAGGCAGATTTCTCAATGATCTTCCCTCATAAGCAGGAAGGGTGTTTATCATTACTGTTCTTATTATGTACTTTCCTAAGCTTTTCAATGTTTAGTTGGCAGAGTCTTGGAAGGAAGATTCTCATGAAAAAGAAATTCCATTTGATTGGGAACAAGATGCAATTAAGAAAAAGAAAAGGAAATTATGTCTCTTCCAACTTGAAGTTATTGCTCAAACAAACCACGGATCTCAAAACTCTGCTCATGTCTTCCACGTTTTCTCAGACTTTCTCTCCCAGTGAATGCAGAAATCCTCAAAAATATGGTCTGTTCTTAAATTTCATTATGTGTCTTCCATGGGTGTTTACTTTTGAGGCAATTATAGTAAATAGAAATGAGGTAGCAATAGGCTATTTTCCACCGACCCTCTTTTCCCTTATTTTGGTAACACTATTGTAGGTCATTCTCCGTTTGCTGAAAAATTTTCCATCCTGTTTTCCAGCATATCATTTTTATGTATTTGCCAGGTTGCTCACAGGCACTGCGGCACCAGTGAAAGGTTTGTGAACCATTCAGTAAGTGGTTCCTGCTCGAATGAATTACCTAGCTTTCATGAACAGCCATGCAGAAGCAAAGCAGGCAGAAAAATAATGAATACATTTGTACCATGGCACTCTCCCCAGCTATGAGCTTCATACAACCATACAATTTCCCCACGAGGAAAGACAAGATTGCACTGTCATTAGAATAGGTAATCATTAGATTTATCTTTTATATAATTTGTAGCATCTTAAACTATCCTATGTAGCCTCATTACTGCCAGGAGTCCTCTTTAACTGAGATGATAAGTAAATAAAGTAGAAATTACACACCAACAAGAACCTGGAATATGTTGTTTTAGTGTATGTCTGAGAGCTCCCTTCAGCAAACCTAATCTGCACAGCAGTTACCATTATTTCTACCTCAATGAGCATCTCCTAATTGCTGTGTTATTGCTTGTAAAGAAAATATATTATTAAAGTCCACAACTCATGACTTGTTGCACATCTACCCATGAAAAAACTTAAATTTCATCAGCTTTTAATCAGTTTCAAATGGGATGATATTCAGGCAAGGTATTTTTCCCCTCTCTTGAATATCTGTTCGTTACCATTTCCTAATGTTGATGTATACTTCTAACAGTCACGATGCATTCATAATTTATTCAGAGACCTGAAGATTTTATTAAACCAAATCTATTTAGTTCTCAATGAATTGGCTCAGGATGATTTTGGTGGCTTTTGTAATGAACAACAATTAAAGGACTCAGAACCCTCTTTTAGTTGTTAATGTTTTGTGCTCCGTTTTTGGTCTGCTGCCAGCTAATGATCCACAGAGCATTAAAATTTTGTGTTAATATTATCTTTACAAATGCAACGTTGCTCAGTGGAGGATAAAGTTTCCAAAGGCTTCTTTCTGTATGTGTTAGGTGACTTTTAGGCAGTATTAGAAGCTGACATATTGAACTCTGGGCTAGGCATTTAAACTCTCACGACCCATGTTCTTCCTTTCCTATTGGATATTCTACCACAGGTCAATCACACTAGCTGGCTTTCAGTCAAGGCGAAATCAGAACAGTCTTACGGTCTCTGAATGAATTTGAGCAGAGCAATAAATTTAAAAACAGAATGCATTTCATAATTTAATAACCAATTACAAATTCATTAATGATTCAAAACAATATGGATCAAGGGCCATATGTAAGTATCAGTCAACAATACAGACAATGCAGGAGTGGTAGGTTAAAGCATTATTGGTCACTTGTGTCAGGAATTGGGAAGAATTATCATCAACAGTCAGTAAATATCTCCTAAAATATATTCCAATAAGTATTTGATTTTTCTAGGACCCTTGAGATAATGTTTGGGATCCTAACACAGAGAAGTTTAAAATATTTATGAAACAGCTTCCCTGGTTGTCCAGTGGGTAGAGAGTCTGCCTTGCAGTACAAGGGGCACAGGTTCCATCCCTGGCACAGGAAGATCCCACATGCTGCGGAGTGCCTGAACCGGTGTGTCCAATTGGGAGGCAGAGCTCTGGAGCACATGCGCTGAGAGCCAGTGCTCTGCAAGGAGAGAGGCCACTGCAATGGGAGGCCCACACAAGTCAAAGAACAAAGATGGATGAAAATAAACAAATGAAAGACCAATAAAAGTGGCCAAAAAACTTAAAAATATGTATTTATGAAAGTCAAAAAACCCGAGGTACAAGAATACTGGAGTGGGTTACTATGCCCTCCTCCAAGGGATCTTCCTGACCCAGGGATTGAACCCTCATCTCCTGCAATAGCAGACAGATTCTTCACCACTGAGCCACCATCCATACTATTATCCTTAAGGCTTCAGGTCTGATTTGAGAATGAGTAATGAAGAGCTCCCCTCTCCACCATCACCCATGACACTCCCAAGCCCTGCTGGGTCTGGTGAGCCCTGTAGACACAAATGTCAGGTTGGCTTTATTTTTAAAAGTAAGGCTCTTTAAAATCAACCTGAGCCTGTTGAGAAGAAGGACAGAAAGCAAAGGAAGGAGATCCCACAGTATTTCCCTCATTAACCTTTGCCTTCAGCTTTTTTGCAAATGTTGCAACATAAGAACTTTGCCTCTAAATTTTCCATGAAGAATATAAAAGATATTATATGTGAATGCAATCACACTAGCTGGCTTTCAGTCAAGGCGAAATCAGAACAGTCTTACGGTCTCTGAATGAATTTGAGCAGAGCAATAAATTTAAAAACAGAATGCATTTCATAATTTAATAACCAATTACAAATTCATTAATGATTCAAAACAATATGGATCAAGGGCCATATGTAAGTATCAGTCAACAATACAGACAATGCAGGAGTGGTAGGTTAAAGCATTATTGGTCACTTGTGTCAGGAATTGGGAAGAATTATCATCAACAGTCAGTAAATATCTCCTAAAATATATTCCAATAAGTATTTGATTTTTCTAGGACCCTTGAGATAATGTTTGGGATCCTAACACAGAGAAGTTTAAAATATTTATGAAACAGCTTCCCTGGTTGTCCAGTGGGTAGAGAGTCTGCCTTGCAGTACAAGGGGCACAGGTTCCATCCCTGGCACAGGAAGATCCCACATGCTGCGGAGTGCCTGAACCGGTGTGTCCAATTGGGAGGCAGAGCTCTGGAGCACATGCGCTGAGAGCCAGTGCTCTGCAAGGAGAGAGGCCACTGCAATGGGAGGCCCACACAAGTCAAAGAACAAAGATGGATGAAAATAAACAAATGAAAGACCAATAAAAGTGGCCAAAAAACTTAAAAATATGTATTTATGAAAGTCAAAAACCAGAGGTACAAGAATACTGGAGTGGGTTACTATGCCCTCCTCCAAGGGATCTTCCTGACCCAGGGATTGAACCCTCATCTCCTGCAATAGCAGACAGATTCTTCACCACTGAGCCACCATCCATACTATTATCCTTAAGGCTTCAGGTCTGATTTGAGAATGAGTAATGAAGAGCTCCCCTCTCCACCATCACCCATGACACTCCCAAGCCCTGCTGGGTCTGGTGAGCCCTGTAGACACAAATGTCAGGTTGGCTTTATTTTTAAAAGTAAGGCTCTTTAAAATCAACCTGAGCCTGTTGAGAAGAAGGACAGAAAGCAAAGGAAGGAGATCCCACAGTATTTCCCTCATTAACCTTTGCCTTCAGCTTTTTTGCAAATGTTGCAACATAAGAACTTTGCCTCTAAATTTTCCATGAAGAATATAAAAGATATTATATGTGTTAGTAGAACATATGATTAAGATAATGAGATCGGAAATCAGATCACCCAGATTCAAATTCTGGCTCTTAGACCTAGATGAATGACCTCTTGCAATGTTTGCTTCAGTTTTCTTTTATATATAATTTTATTGATTGATTGATTTTTGGCTATGCTGGATCTTTGTTGCTGCATGTGGGCTTTTCTCTAGTTGCAGCAAGTCAGGGCTGCTCTTTGTTGTGGTGCAAGAGCTTCTCATTGCAGTGGCTTCTCTTGTTACAGAGCACGGGCTCCAGTGTATGAGGGCTTCAGTAGCTGCTACACTTGGGCTCAGTAGTTGCAACTCCCAGGCTCTAGAGCACAGGCTCAGTAGCTGTGACAGGTGGGTTTAGTTGCTCATGTAGGATCTTCCCAAACCAGGGATCAAACCTGTGTTTCCTGCACTAGCATGCAGATTCTTTACCACTGTGCTATTAGGAAACCCCTGCTTCAGCTTTCTTATCTATAATGGACATATTCATAATTTCTACTCCTTAGACTTGTTGGAAGAATTAAATGAATGATTGCATGTGAAACCCTTAGAACAGCAAGTAAGAAGTGTCCAGGAAATGTTAGTCATGATTTATTCAGTAGACAGATACTTGTTGTGTGCACACTATGTTTTAAGCATTATATAGGCACTGGAGATTTAGCAGTGAGCAAAAAGGATAAAAATTTCTGCTTTCATAGGGCACATTTCAGACAACAGACTGAAATAGGTAAGATAATAAGTAAAACAAAGCATTAAAATGATTTACCAAATGGGTTAAGTGCTTTGGAAAAACAATTAAGACAGTCAGAACACTAAAAATATACCTCTGATGTTGTAATCTTGAATGTAGAAAGAGGAGGCTTTACTGAGAAGGTGACATCTTATTCCAGACTTAAAGGAGATGAAGGAGTGGGCCAAAAGATTTCTGGAGGAAGAATGGCTTGTTCAGAGGAAACAGAAAGGACAAAATCTCTGATGCAGAGCACATTTGATTCATAATGTTTTAGAAAGAGCACAACAAATATTACCTGGCAGCTCAGTCAGTAAGAATCCACCTGCAATGTAAAAGACCCAAGTTCAATCCTTGGGTTGAAAAGATCCCCTGGAGAAGGAAATGGCAACCTACCCCAATATCCTTCCCCAGGATATCTCAGGGACAGAGGAGCCTGGTAGGCCACTGTCCATGGAGTGGCAAGAGTCAGACACGACTTGTGGACTAAACCACTACCACCATCAGTTATTAGTATTTTGATTACATTTGCATTCTTTTTTTTTTCTTTTTTTTTTTTTGGTGGGCGGGGGGCGGGTGGGGGGGGGAGGGGGGCGGGCGGGCCACTTCTATTGGTCTTTCATTTATCTTATTTTCATCCATCTTTGTTCTTTGGCCCATGTTGGCCTCCCATCGCGGTGGCCTCTGTTGTCACACAGCACTGGCTCTGGGCGCATGCACTCCAGAGCTCCAGCTCGGTAATTGGACACATGGGTCCAGCCGCTCTGCGGCACGTGGGATCTTCCCAGGCCAGGGATCAAACCGGCGCCCCTTGCACTGCAAGGCGGTATCCTTACCCACTGGACCACCAGGGAAGCCCTATATTTGCATTCTTAAGTTCTATCATGGCATATATATGGGAAACAAGTGGAAACAGTGACAGATTTTATTTTCTTGGGCTCCAAAATCACTGTGGATAGTGACCATAGCTACTAAATTAAAATATGCCTGCTCCTTGGAAGAAAACCTATGACAAATCTAAACAGCATACTAGAAAGGAAAGACCTTTGCAGAAAGATCCATATTGTCAAAGCTATGGTTTTCCCAGTAGTCATGTACAGATGTGAGACTTGGACCATAGAGAAAATTGAGTGACGAAGAACTAATGCTTTTGAATTGTGGTGCTAGAAAAGATTCTTGAGAGTCCCTTGGACAGGAAGGAGATCCAGTGAATCCTAAAGGAAATAAACCCTGAATATTCATTGGAGGAACTGATGCTGAAGCTGAAGCTCCAATACGTTGGTCACCTGATACAAAGAGCCAGCTCATTAGAAAAGACCCTGATGCTGGGAAAAATTGAAGGCAAGAGAAAAAGGGGGTGACAGAGGATCACTGATTCATGGACATGAGTTGAGAAGACTCAGGAGATAGTGAAAGACAGGGAACCTGGCATGCCGCAGTCCACAGTGTCACAAAGAGTTGGACACAACTTAACGACTGAACAATAGTAGTTAACAGTTGTTAGACCAAGTTGTTAGTTGTTAGTAGAGACCATATCTATAGCTTCTTTTCACCTATTATAAGGCATGGTTTAGTGCTGAGAGGAAAGTAGAGCTCATGTGTCTTATAAGAAATTACTGACTCTGTATCAGAATGACAGCATTTGTTTAAGAAAAGCAACCCCTGTGTCAGATCTATAGAACCTTTGAGGTCACATCCCTGGAATCTTCATTCAGGTATTATTGGTAAATACATGGCATCCTGACTGGTTCCTTTTTATTTCTATACAGATCCATGAGTCTGCCTTACTCTGGTCTTGCCTTGCAGCCGCCCTATAGATGGATGAACTTGCAATCTAATTTCAAAAGAGGGTCCATTGCATACCCAGGCCAGGGATCAAACCGGCGCCCCTTGCACTGCAAGGCGGTATCCTTACCCACTGGACCACCAGGGAAGCCCTATATTTGCATTCTTAAGTTCTATCATGGCATATATATGGGAAACAAGTGGAAACAGTGACAGATTTTATTTTCTTGGGCTCCAAAATCACTGTGGATAGTGACCATAGCTACTAAATTAAAATATGCCTGCTCCTTGGAAGAAAACCTATGACAAATCTAAACAGCATACTAGAAAGGAAAGACCTTTGCAGAAAGATCCATATTGTCAAAGCTATGGTTTTCCCAGTAGTCATGTACAGATGTGAGACTTGGACCATAGAGAAAATTGAGTGACGAAGAACTAATGCTTTTGAATTGTGGTGCTAGAAAAGATTCTTGAGAGTCCCTTGGACAGGAAGGAGATCCAGTGAATCCTAAAGGAAATAAACCCTGAATATTCATTGGAGGAACTGATGCTGAAGCTGAAGCTCCAATACGTTGGTCACCTGATACAAAGAGCCAGCTCATTAGAAAAGACCCTGATGCTGGGAAAAATTGAAGGCAAGAGAAAAAGGGGGTGACAGAGGATCACTGATTCATGGACATGAGTTGAGAAGACTCAGGGAGATAGTGAAAGACAGGGAACCTGGCATGCCGCAGTCCACAGTGTCACAAAGAGTTGGACACAACTTAACGACTGAACAATAGTAGTTAACAGTTGTTAGACCAAGTTGTTAGTTGTTAGTAGAGACCATATCTATAGCTTCTTTTCACCTATTATAAGGCATGGTTTAGTGCTGAGAGGAAAGTAGAGCTCATGTGTCTTATAAGAAATTACTGACTCTGTATCAGAATGACAGCATTTGTTTAAGAAAAGCAACCCCTGTGTCAGATCTATAGAACCTTTGAGGTCACATCCCTGGAATCTTCATTCAGGTATTATTGGTAAATACATGGCATCCTGACTGGTTCCTTTTTATTTCTATACAGATCCATGAGTCTGCCTTACTCTGGTCTTGCCTTGCAGCCGCCCTATAGATGGATGAACTTGCAATCTACTTTCAAAAGAGATGCAGTGTTTGATAAAAGCCAGAAAGCATGCTGGCATACATTTACATTGGATGAAATACCAATTCCATTTAGCTACAGTGTGAAATGCTTCTTTTATTTGCATGGGAGATCAACCATATAAGGCATAATAACTTCTTTCAAAAGTTCATTGCTAGTCCCATACTAGCTTCTCCCAGCAGGGATGGCTGGCAGCTCTTCTTGCAGTAAGTGGAAAGCCATAGTCTGTCAAAGAATCAAGCACTAATGAAATAAACAAAAACTTTCCTTACCTGAGGCAGGTGCCAATGCCTGCTAGTCTAAGTGCCCCCACTGGACACAATTTAGACTTGCTTTCAAATGCTAAAAACAAATAGGTTCTCCTAAGTGCAATTAAAGCTAAGCCACACATCGAATCTACTGATACTGATGGAGTTATTTTGATTCCAAGGCTCTTAAGAGTTGTTCCGGAGAATATCACATAATTTGGTGATTATTGTTTTATGATAATACATGACAGGGAATGTCAAAAACATTCATGAGCTTCCTAGTCTCTTTTTTAATAATTTTGAATCAATACTGAGTACTTCTCCAAAGTACAATGTAGTTACTGTATCATTATAGCACAGTATGATTTAATTTAAATGATTAAATATGCTGTTTTAATAAGATGTATTTCCATATTAACAACACTTGTTATCCCTCCTGTTCCATAGCTCCCCCTTCCACCCTGGAATAAAAGCCTAATTCCCAACCCATAGCAATGATTTTATTATATCTTTTGACCTATTATAAGGCATGGTTTAGTGCTGAGAGGAAAGTAGAGCTCATGTGTCTTATAAGAAATTACTGACTCTGTATCAGAATGACAGCATTTGTTTAAGAAAAGCAACCCCTGTGTCAGATCTATAGAACCTTTGAGGTCACATCCCTGGAATCTTCATTCAGGTATTATTGGTAAATACATGGCATCCTGACTGGTTCCTTTTTATTTCTATACAGATCCATGAGTCTGCCTTACTCTGGTCTTGCCTTGCAGCCGCCCTATAGATGGATGAACTTGCAATCTACTTTCAAAAGAGATGCAGTGTTTGATAAAAGCCAGAAAGCATGCTGGCATACATTTACATTGGATGAAATACCAATTCCATTTAGCTACAGTGTGAAATGCTTCTTTTATTTGCATGGGAGATCAACCATATAAGGCATAATAACTTCTTTCAAAAGTTCATTGCTAGTCCCATACTAGCTTCTCCCAGCAGGGATGGCTGGCAGCTCTTCTTGCAGTAAGTGGAAAGCCATAGTCTGTCAAAGAATCAAGCACTAATGAAATAAACAAAAACTTTCCTTACCTGAGGCAGGTGCCAATGCCTGCTAGTCTAAGTGCCCCCACTGGACACAATTTAGACTTGCTTTCAAATGCTAAAAACAAATAGGTTCTCCTAAGTGCAATTAAAGCTAAGCCACACATCGAATCTACTGATACTGATGGAGTTATTTTGATTCCAAGGCTCTTAAGAGTTGTTCCGGAGAATATCACATAATTTGGTGATTATTGTTTTATGATAATACATGACAGGGAATGTCAAAAACATTCATGAGCTTCCTAGTCTCTTTTTTAATAATTTTGAATCAATACTGAGTACTTCTCCAAAGTACAATGTAGTTACTGTATCATTATAGCACAGTATGATTTAATTTAAATGATTAAATATGCTGTTTTAATAAGATGTATTTCCATATTAACAACACTTGTTATCCCTCCTGTTCCATAGCTCCCCCTTCCACCCTGGAATAAAAGCCTAATTCCCAACCCATAGCAATTATTTTACTATATCTTTTGACTTAAGGGTTATATTGGAGAGGTTTTGCCCTTTTTTTTTTTTGGATATTCAAGCCAATCTGAAAAAGCTCCCTACTCCCAAATATCTCTAGCTATTACCATCAAAAATTTTTACTGTGGGCAAATGAAACATCTATAGCAGGATGAAAAAGTGTTCTATAAATCAGTATGCCAAGACAACATGCTTAAACCAGGACTTTCCCTAGCAAACCAGTGAATATAGTCATCCAATCTGAAAACTTTCCAGGTGGTACAGTGGTAAAGAACAAGCCTGTAAATGCAGGAGACACAAGAGATGTAGGCTCAGTCCCTGGGTGGGGAAGATCTCCTGGAGAAGGAAATGGCAACCCACTCTGGTAGTCTTTCCTGGAGAATCTCATGAAGTTGATGAGGCTGGTGGGCTACAGTCCATAGGGTCACCTATAAGTCTAATGGAGGGTGTCGAGGAAGATGCTTAGGAGCAATGGTCCACAAGAGAGAGAGAAGAGAATACTGCTGTCTTCTTCCCTAATGTGGGAGCATTCAGTCTGCTTTGCACACTATTCAAGCCTTTGAGGTTCTCTCCACCCATCCTTTCCTATCCCCCTCTTCTTCCCACCTGGTGTCCTCATCCCCTCTTAGACTTCCAAACTCTAAGCAACTAGAGCAAATACATCCTTCAATCCTAGATACAACAAAATCCTTTACTCCCAGACCCATAATAGGCCTTTAAGCATAATTTATTTCATAATCATTCTCCACACACACTCCAAATAGCCCCTAGCAATTTATTATTAGTGACCAATGGATGAAAGTCACTTATTTGTGATTGTCACCCTGGTCCAATCTAGGGTCATGCCAACTTCCATTGTCCATACCCCCTAATGTCATAGGAATGGGTCATAATTTAGCTAACAAACTCTCTGTGAAACACCCAGTACCTTTATTTCTTCTTTATCTAACTTATAAGAACTTTCGTAAAATTATTTAAATGTATTACAACACTATGTTTTTTTTCAAAACCTTCCTGTTATCCCTCCTGTTCCATAGCTCCCCCTTCCACCCTGGAATAAAAGCCTAATTCCCAACCCATAGCAATTATTTTACTATATCTTTTGACTTAAGGGTTATATTGGAGAGGTTTTGCCCTTTTTTTTTTTTGGATATTCAAGCCAATCTGAAAAAGCTCCCTACTCCCAAATATCTCTAGCTATTACCATCAAAAATTTTTACTGTGGGCAAATGAAACATCTATAGCAGGATGAAAAAGTGTTCTATAAATCAGTATGCCAAGACAACATGCTTAAACCAGGACTTTCCCTAGCAAACCAGTGAATATAGTCATCCAATCTGAAAACTTTCCAGGTGGTACAGTGGTAAAGAACAAGCCTGTAAATGCAGGAGACACAAGAGATGTAGGCTCAGTCCCTGGGTGGGGAAGATCTCCTGGAGAAGGAAATGGCAACCCACTCTGGTAGTCTTTCCTGGAGAATCTCATGAAGTTGATGAGGCTGGTGGGCTACAGTCCATAGGGTCACCTATAAGTCTAATGGAGGGTGTCGAGGAAGATGCTTAGGAGCAATGGTCCACAAGAGAGAGAGAAGAGAATACTGCTGTCTTCTTCCCTAATGTGGGAGCATTCAGTCTGCTTTGCACACTATTCAAGCCTTTGAGGTTCTCTCCACCCATCCTTTCCTATCCCCCTCTTCTTCCCACCTGGTGTCCTCATCCCCTCTTAGACTTCCAAACTCTAAGCAACTAGAGCAAATACATCCTTCAATCCTAGATACAACAAAATCCTTTACTCCCAGACCCATAATAGGCCTTTAAGCATAATTTATTTCATAATCATTCTCCACACACACTCCAAATAGCCCCTAGCAATTTATTATTAGTGACCAATGGATGAAAGTCACTTATTTGTGATTGTCACCCTGGTCCAATCTAGGGTCATGCCAACTTCCATTGTCCATACCCCCTAATGTCATAGGAATGGGTCATAATTTAGCTAACAAACTCTCTGTGAAACACCCAGTACCTCTTCATTTTCTTAACCTTATAAGCAACTTTGCAGTAAAAAAAATAATGTTACTAAAATTTACAGGCATATAAACTCCATAAGATAAGTTAGATGAGCCTGGATGAACCACAAAGACTGGCGCTTAGTAGATGCTTATTAAGGATTTGATAATTGACTAACTGAGAGAGGGAAAGATATCAAGAAACACTGCAATCCAATCTAAATGTAAAGAAGCACAGATGATGGAAAATTAATTTTACTTATGAGGAATTAGAATAAGATACAGACAAGAACTAACATTTGAATGGACCTTAAAGGATAATTAGAAATTTAATAGAACAGGAAAAATGTGGAGGCAAGCATTTCAGATGGAACAGTAGGAAATAAGAATTAAAATGTAAAAGTACATTGGCTTTTGGGAAAATGTGAGTCAGTATAGTATGCATTTGGGGGTAATAATGCAGTTCTAGGAGAGTAATAAACTAATAAGACTAGGTTTTGAAAGATCTTACAGACATGCAGGAAAAGGGTCCCTTAGACAGAGCTATTATACTTTTAAACATTTATTTTTAATATTAAAGAGACAGATGTGTAAAGACATTTGCTCAGGAATGTTTATCACAAAATTTATTACAATATTTAAAAGTCTAAGTAACATAAATGGCCATTAAAAGGATTTGAAAGTTAAACAAATGATGGTCTATCCATAAAATGCAGCCACTAAAAATGATGATGAAGATCTTTATTTATTGATATGGAAAAATATCCACACTATATTAAGAGGAAAAAGAAGGCTACAAAATATGCAGACCATGGTCTCATTTTTGTTTTGTTCTATTTTGTTTTAGGTGATATATTCATAGAAAAGAATCGGAAAGGATTAATATCAAAATGTTAAATGTTAGGAATGGTTATTTCTGGATGGTGAGATGGTAGAAAATTTTTACTTCCTTGCTGTATACCTATTGTGTCTTTATAATGTACATGTATTAATTTTACAATCAGAAAAAGCAAAAACTTTTTTTAAAAGTTAATTTTATTGGTAAGTTTACTTACAAAGACTGACTTTATCTTTCTCTTTGTTTCTGTGTCTCTGACTCTCTTTTTTAGGTCATAAATACCTATGTCTATCTTTCATGATCATTTTAACCCTGGCTAGGAACTCTTGAGGTCAATTTACCTAATTGTTCCTAAATGCCTGAATAGTGCTGCAAGAAAATTAGCAAGAAAATACTATTCTACTTGTGAGATAATAATCATCATTTTGGAACCACAGGTCCAACTAAAACCTGGCAAGAGCATTGAATTTTTAAAAAGTTGTTGCTAAAGGCACAGGCATTGTAAAGACTCAGGAAGGAAAAAGGGCAGTCTGAATGAAGGAATGACGGAATTGAATGATAATGTTGGGAAAGAGACATTCACAGCCCAACAATGGTTGTAATAAACTGCGGTAATTATAGACAGTCCAAAAATGAGGAGATCAGACTTGTCACAGAACCTTAACACCAACTCTTCAGAGACCATTTAGACTCTACAAAGACAAAAGTAAATTCAAACCTTAAACTGGATCTACCTCAGCTCTCTTACAGTTTATATACACGACCCATAAATTCTTAAGGCATAACTGAAATACATTTGGGCTTCCCAGGTGGTGCTAGTGGTAAAGAACCTGCCTGCCAATGCAGGAGACAGAAGACATGCAGGTTTGATGCCTGGGTCAAGAAGATCCCTTGGAGCAAGAAATGGCAACCCACTCCAGTATTCTTGTCTGGAAAATTTCACAGACACAAGAACCTGGGCTACAGTCAAAATACAAATAGAAAGGATCCTGATGCTGGGAAAGATTGAGGGCAAGAGAAAGGGGCAACAGAGGATGAGATGGTTGGATGGCATCACTGACTCAACGGACATAAATTTGAGCAAGTTCTGGGAGCTGGTGGAGGACAGGAAAGGCTGGTCTGCTTCAGTCTATGGAGTCATGAAGAGTCAGACACAAATGAGTCACTGAACAGCAACACACAACTTGCATTTTAGATATGTTACTCTAATCTCTGTCTCTATTTGCACAAGGTGTTCTCCCCCTGTGCCCTCACAATACCTTCTTATAAAGACACCGGTTGGATTAAAAGGTCACCCTCCTCCTCCAGCAGGGCCTCATGTTGACTGATTACATCTGCAGCAACCCTATATAAGGTCCCATGCTGAGTTACTGGAGGCTAAAACTTTAACACATCTTTTGATGGGAACACAATTCAGCCCATAATAAATGAATATCCTCAAAATTTCAAGCTATTGAAAATGAATCAAATGAACCAATTGCTATAAAATTAGCAACTTTATCAAGTAGTGTCATAAGAAGAAAAATATGTAGAAGTCCAAACTTCTGTCAGAAGTCATTGTTTAGCAAAAGTAACTATTTAAAGGTCAACAGAGCCAAGACTGGGCTTCCCCAGTGACTCAGTGGTAACAAATCCACCGGCAGTGCAGGAGGTGTGACTTCAGTCCCTAAATCAGGAAGATCGCCTGCAGTAGGAAGGGGCAACCCACTCCAGTATTCTTGCCCAGAGGATCCCATGGACAGAGAAGCCTGGTGGACTACAAGGCCATAGGGTCTCAAAGAGTCAGACATGACTGAAGTGACTGAGCATGCACACATGCTGATGCAAGGTTAAGAAGAAAATAAGATTTTTTAAAAGGCACCCCAAACAACTCCTAATTGTATTCACTCTATGTAGGACACATAAAAAAATAGAACCTGTAAAGGTTATTAGACCTCAGAGTTAAATTTAAATAAGCAGTTTAATCACCATATGAGACAGGGATCTAATCCTATACACCTCCCCACATACAGATCATCCTGAGGATTACTTTCCAGAGAATTGAAATCTGGAGGAGAGAAGCCCCCTCATTCTGTCATTAACGTCTGCTAATTTCAGTGAAGCAGAAAGGCACCCAAGCACAGGAAGGTAAGCAGTAGGAGTAGAAGGCTTGTCATTACCCAGCAGTACAGACTGTGTTATTGTGTCTGACCCTGAGTTCTGCATGGTCAACCAACTCTGCACTGAATACTCAGGGGATAATTCATCATAAATGAAAATGCTCTTGGTAAAGGTGGGGGAGGAGCCAGTGGTCACGGCTAGAGCTGGGATTTATGACATTATAATAAGTTAATTAACTGCTGCACTCACTGCTTTTTAAAGGATGAGGATAGCACCCAGAAGCACATGCTTATTGGGAAAGATATCTTAAGGCATACCAAAAACTTGTTAAGGAAGGTATCCTAAGATGAATTAAAATATAGTTTTATGAGGTCTAGACCTACACATTAGTCATAAGAATTAGAGAATTAAGGGCTAATGGTGTCATAAAATCTGATTGGGTTTCATTGTGCTGAAATTGTCAGTTAAGAAATACCAAAGCAGTACTAATTAGGAATGAGTTAATTTCATTCCAAAGTAACCAGCATAACCTGAATATTTGGAAAGATTCTGAAACTAGTGAATAAGATGTTAATAAATGGAGAGAAAATTCTTGATGTATTATTTTGCTTTGTGTAAGCTAAAATGGAATGCTTCATCTGAACTATAATACATCAAAATTATTAATAGTAAAATTGGCTAAAAATTAAAACAAATTGAAAAGTTTCCCTAGAAAAGGAATTCTGTCCGAACATATCTACTAGTAAGTTCCCTCAGATTTTCAAGGAACAGATCTTTGTCACATCATATCAGCTACTGCAGAGAACAGAGAAAGATTAAATTCATTTCAGATTATTTTAAGAAGAAACATACCCTAATTTTTGCAATGCCAACAAATTCCAGAAAAAATAAAGCTGTGTGTCATTTAATAAAGATATTTTTAAACTTAAATAAAATTGTAACAACTAGAACTCAATAATATAGGAAGTAGGAATCTTTTACTCATAGCCAAACAGTATATCTCATGGGAATCCATAAATAATTTAAAACTAGGAAATCTATTAATATACAGCATTAGTAGATTTAAATTCAAATCAAACACTTTGTACTTCCAGTAACGGGAAAATTTTTAGTGAAGCAGAAAGGCACCCAAGCACAGGAAGGTAAGCAGTAGGAGTAGAAGGCTTGTCATTACCCAGCAGTACAGACTGTGTTATTGTGTCTGACCCTGAGTTCTGCATGGTCAACCAACTCTGCACTGAATACTCAGGGGATAATTCATCATAAATGAAAATGCTCTTGGTAAAGGTGGGGGAGGAGCCAGTGGTCACGGCTAGAGCTGGGATTTATGACATTATAATAAGTTAATTAACTGCTGCACTCACTGCTTTTTAAAGGATGAGGATAGCACCCAGAAGCACATGCTTATTGGGAAAGATATCTTAAGGCATACCAAAAACTTGTTAAGGAAGGTATCCTAAGATGAATTAAAATATAGTTTTATGAGGTCTAGACCTACACATTAGTCATAAGAATTAGAGAATTAAGGGCTAATGGTGTCATAAAATCTGATTGGGTTTCATTGTGCTGAAATTGTCAGTTAAGAAATACCAAAGCAGTACTAATTAGGAATGAGTTAATTTCATTCCAAAGTAACCAGCATAACCTGAATATTTGGAAAGATTCTGAAACTAGTGAATAAGATGTTAATAAATGGAGAGAAAATTCTTGATGTATTATTTTGCTTTGTGTAAGCTAAAATGGAATGCTTCATCTGAACTATAATACATCAAAATTATTAATAGTAAAATTGGCTAAAAATTAAAACAAATTGAAAAGTTTCCCTAGAAAAGGAATTCTGTCCGAACATATCTACTAGTAAGTTCCCTCAGATTTTCAAGGAACAGATCTTTGTCACATCATATCAGCTACTGCAGAGAACAGAGAAAGATTAAATTCATTTCAGATTATTTTAAGAAGAAACATACCCTAATTTTTGCAATGCCAACAAATTCCAGAAAAAATAAAGCTGTGTGTCATTTAATAAAGATATTTTTAAACTTAAATAAAATTGTAACAACTAGAACTCAATAATATAGGAAGTAGGAATCTTTTACTCATAGCCAAACAGTATATCTCATGGGAATCCATAAATAATTTAAAACTAGGAAATCTATTAATATACAGCATTAGTAGATTTAAATTCAAATCAAACACATTTTAAAAGACAATCACCTCAACAGTAGTATATCTTCTTAACATATCTTCAAGATGTTCAGTTTAAACCATCAGCCAACATTTTACTTAACAGTGAAATAATAAAATAATTCTGATTAAAATATAGATCCATGAAATTACTCTTGGTACTTGATATTATTAGTACTAATAACTTTATCTAACACTTGAGTTCTTATGTCAGGTGCTTGCTAAGAGATATACATACATGTCATTTATTTAATGTCGTTTGAGATGTTCTTAAGATATAAAACAAAGAAAACTACAAACATTAGAGGGTAGAGACAAAATATGATTATCTACAGATGATTTTAGAACATAAAAATAGAAATCAAATAAATAGCTATTGGAATTAAAGACTGACATAATAGCCAGATAAGATATAAATATTCTCATATACCAAATATAATATAATAGGAAAAATATAAACTGAAAAGATCCCATTTATAATCACAAAGCAATATTTAAATGAACAGGAAATAATGCCTTATGTGACAATAAGCTCAACATTTTATGAAGAGATGTAAAAGACAAAAAAACACTGAATAAAGGAGGAGGGAGGTCTAATGTCATCTTAAATAGGCTAATCTTTACATAATGAAAGTTTTTATTAAAATGTTTAGTGTGGGGGCTTCTCTGGTGGTCCAATGGGTAAAGAGTCCACCTTGCAGTGCAAGGGGCACCGGTTCGATTGCTGGAACCAGAAGAGCCACGGAGCGGCTGGACCGGTGTGTCTGGGACCATTGTGTCCAATTACAAGCGCTGTGAGCCGGCTCTGAACAGAGGCCACGCAATGGAAAATAAGAAGATATTATTGAACATACCCTAATTTTGCAATGCCAACAAATTCCAGAAAAAATAAAGCTGTGTGTCATTTAATAAAGATATTTTTAAACTTAAATAAAATTGTAACAACTAGAACTCAATAATATAGGAAGTAGGAATCTTTTACTCATAGCCAAACAGTATATCTCATGGGAATCCATAAATAATTTAAAACTAGGAAATCTATTAATATACAGCATTAGTAGATTTAAATTCAAATCAAACACATTTTAAAAGACAATCACCTCAACAGTAGTATATCTTCTTAACATATCTTCAAGATGTTCAGTTTAAACCATCAGCCAACATTTTACTTAACAGTGAAATAATAAAATAATTCTGATTAAAATATAGATCCATGAAATTACTGTTGGTACTTGATATTATTATTACTAATAACTTTATCTAACACTTGAGTTCTTATGTCAGGCGCTTGCTAAGAGATATACATACATGTCATTTATTTAATGTCGTTTGAGATGTTCTTAAGATATAAAACAAAGAAAACTACAAACATTAGAGGGTAGAGACAAAATATGATTATCTACAGATGATTTTAGAACATAAAAATAGAAATCAAATAAATAGCTATTGGAATTAAAGACTGACATAATAGCCAGATAAGATATAAATATTCTCATATACCAAATATAATATAATAGGAAAAATATAAACTGAAAAGATCCCATTTATAATCACAAAGCAATATTTAAATGAACAGGAAATAATGCCTTATGTGACAATAAGCTCAACATTTTATGAAGAGATGTAAAAGACAAAAAAACACTGAATAAAGGAGGAGGGAGGTCTAATGTCATCTTAAATAGGCTAATCTTTACATAATGAAAGTTTTTATTAAAATGTTTAGTGTGGGGGCTTCTCTGGTGGTCCAATGGGTAAAGAGTCCACCTTGCAGTGCAAGGGGCACCGGTTCGATTGCTGGAACCAGAAGAGCCACGGAGCGGCTGGACCGGTGTGTCTGGGACCATTGTGTCCAATTACGAGCGCTGTGAGCCGGGGCTCTGCAACGAGAGGCCACCGCAATGGGAAAATAAGAAGATATAGGACGGTCTTGATATCACACACAGGGAACTCATGGAAAAACAGACAGAGCATAGACATAGGGACATTGTGGGGAAGAAATAGGGAGGGGGAAGCATGGAGGGAGTAACATGGAAACCTATACTGTCATGTGTGGAAAAGATAGCTAGTGTCATAGTGCTAAGGGAATAGGAGTGCTCACAATGGCTTGGGGCGAAGGTCTGGAGGGGTGGGATGGGGGGATCTGGGCGGGTGGGGACCATGGATATGCATATGACTGATCTGGGAACATACATGTCTGTGAACAACAAAACTCTGTAAAACCTTTAAACTAAAGAATAAAAAATAAATAAATAAAAAATAAGATATAGGGATAGGCGCTTCCCTGGCGGTCCAGTGGGTAGGGAGTCTGCCTGACAGTGCAGGGGACACCGACTGGATCCCTGGCCCGGGAAAATCCCACATGTGACGGAGCAGCTGGACCAGTGTGCCCAGTTACAAACCAGGGCTCTGGAGTGCACGCGCCCAGAGCCGGTGCTGTGCAATGAGAAAGGCCACTGCAATGGGAGGCCCACACAAGCCAAAGAATAAAGATGGATGAAAATAAATTAATGAAGAACCAACAAAAGAGGCCAAAATTTAAAAAAAAAAAAAAAAAATTTTAGTGTGTTCATTAGAATTCTACTTCAGATCCCAACAGGATTTCTCTGAAATTTGACCAAATAATTCTAAAATTGATTTGAAAGTATAAAACAGACTTGTGGACACAGTGGGGTAAGGAGAGGGTGGGACAAATTGAGAAAGCATCATTGAAACATACATATTTGCATATGTAAAATTAGACAGCCAGAAGAAATCTGCCGCATGATGCAGGGAGCTCAAATCGGTGCTCTGTGGCAACCTGGAGGGCTGGGATGAGGTGGGAGGGAGGTTCTAGAAGGAGGTGACATACATATACTTATGACTGATTCATGTTGATATATGGCAGAAACCAACACAATATTGTAAAAAAAGTAAATCAATAAATATAAATTTAAAAAGAAATGTAAACAGAAAAGTAGTAATTGTTTCAAAGAGGAAGGGATTGTTGCAGGGAGGAAACACATTCTAACTCCCTGTTCCAAACTGTTTCTTTGACTTGCTTTCAGTTGCTTTTATTATGATGATCATATTTAATGGCTTGTCTCGACCCTGCCCCCCCTTGCCTGACTGTTAAAGTAAAATGCTTTTTTCAGAACCCTGTGCATCTGTGAAAGACAGGAAGGGAGAAATTAACACATCCTCTGCCTAAAGCTTGTCATTCTAAGAGGTGTTTGTAAGATTAATGGCCATTTTGAAAGCTTTGCTTCCTCACCTCCCCCCATTCTGATCTATAAAAGAACCTGGCATCCAAACCCCAATAATATGGTTATTTCCTAGGTGCTAGCCTGCCATCTTCTTGGTCAGCTGCTTTCTGCATAAAGTCATTTTCCTTGCCTCTTCACCTCGTCTCTTGAATTCATTGGTCTGTCATGCAGCAAGCAGAGTGAGCTTGGACTCAGTAACAGGATTACTTTTAACAAAATATTAAAACACATAAAATTGAATTTAATGACAAGCATAAGAAAAAGGCAAATGAGTAGAAAAGGACAAAATACACACCATTATCCAAATGTACTCAATATTGAGTAAATCTTTAATATATATCAGAAGAAAGGTAAGATTTCAACCAAAAATAATCATGAATCATAACTTGTCTATAAGCTTATAATTTAATCTATTTTAAGCCTCTAGAGAGAGAAGGAATTCCTAAATCAAAAGTCAATTGGAAGAGAGAAAAGGGACAGAAAGGAGAGGAAAAAAAAAAATGGAAGGTTTTCTAAACTAAAAGAATTATTTAAAAAGAAAAAGGAGGAGGACGAGGAAGAGAAGGAAGAAAAATTAGAGCAAAGTAATAGAAAAGATCTGACTACATAAAAAGTAAAAACAGTACCAGAAAATTTAAAGCGGGATTAAAAGATAAGATTTAAAATATAAAAATATTTGTAAGGAATGTATCAATCCAAAGGGATTTATTTCACATAAAGTTCATATGGCGTGATATACGTCTCCTAGGCTAGATAGGTACCACACTGCTGAGGCTAAATTCAAATGATGAAAGGGCCTCAGGTAAATAGTGGAGGCAAGTGAAGAAGGCAGGCAGCCATAGAGAGCACATGAGCAACAAATGGGAGACAGCACCTCATAGGGGTCATTCTAAGATGAATGTTCTCATGCTTGAATGGAATGTTGTCCCAGTATCACCAGATCTGCTTCTTTTAGGAGAAACCAAGAATTTAGGTCTTTTTTAATGCTGGCCAAAGTTCTCAGCAATATAGTGACAAAACAAAGCAAACATAGTGAGCTACATACCACATAATCCACCAGTTAACAACCAGTAACTTCCATGAACAGACAATGAGACAATACTACTAGTAAAAATACACAAAGAAATGTGTTGAGGATCCACCACTTACTCATCTTGATGTTGAATTAGTCATATGGTTCTCATCTATATAAGTGCCATCTTTTTGGGTCAGCTCTTTCAACCTTGCCTCTTCACCTCGTCTCTTGAATTCATTGGTCTGTCATGCAGCAAGCAGAGTGAGCTTGGACTCAGTAACAGGATTACTTTTAACAAAATATTAAAACACATAAAATTGAATTTAATGACAAGCATAAGAAAAAGGCAAATGAGTAGAAAAGGACAAAATACACACCATTATCCAAATGTACTCAATATTGAGTAAATCTTTAATATATATCAGAAGAAAGGTAAGATTTCAACCAAAAATAATCATGAATCATAACTTGTCTATAAGCTTATAATTTAATCTATTTTAAGCCTCTAGAGAGAGAAGGAATTCCTAAATCAAAAGTCAATTGGAAGAGAGAAAAGGGACAGAAAGGAGAGGAAAAAAAAAAATGGAAGGTTTTCTAAACTAAAAGAATTATTTAAAAAGAAAAAGGAGGAGGACGAGGAAGAGAAGGAAGAAAAACTAGAGCAAAGTAATAGAAAAGATCTGACTACATAAAAAGTAAAAACAGTACCAGAAAATTTAAAGCGGGATTAAAAGATAAGATTTAAAATATAAAAATATTTGTAAGGAATGTATCAATCCAAAGGGATTTATTTCACATAAAGTTCATATGGCGTGATATACGTCTCCTAGGCTAGATAGGTACCACACTGCTGAGGCTAAATTCAAATGATGAAAGGGCCTCAGGTAAATAGTGGAGGCAAGTGAAGAAGGCAGGCAGCCATAGAGAGCACATGAGCAACAAATGGGAGACAGCACCTCATAGGGGTCATTCTAAGATGAATGTTCTCATGCTTGAATGGAATGTTGTCCCAGTATCACCAGATCTGCTTCTTTTAGGAGAAACCAAGAATTTAGGTCTTTTTTAATGCTGGCCAAAGTTCTCAGCAATATAGTGACAAAACAAAGCAAACATAGTGAGCTACATACCACATAATCCACCAGTTAACAACCAGTAACTTCCATGAACAGACAATGAGACAATACTACTAGTAAAAATACACAAAGAAATGTGTTGAGGATCCACCACTTACTCATCTTGATGTTGAATTAGTCATATGGTTCTCATCTATATAAGGGACTCCTCAGGATATAAGAAACTTGCAAAAAAGCAAGAAGCAGTTAAAGCAGCATCTTGCTGTTTATTTCGAATACTCCCTCGCTGAACATCTCACTGTGGGGTTCACCCTGTGCCCAGTCATGAACATTCCTAGACTGTAGCTATCCTGAACTACATGCATTTTTTTGTTCCTGCTATTGCTGCTTCCTTGAATGTTCTCTATTCTAGATAAAGAAAATCTTATTTACTCTTTAAAGCTTCCTTCCACTGTAAAAACCCAATGCAGAATTAAGCATAAAATCAACACATCTGTTGAGTACCTGCTCCGTGCCAGACAGTGGAAACTATAGCAGCTTTCCTTTTTAGAAATTTGTTTCCTTTATGCCCTCAGAGAGCTTATACTCTGCTTTCCCACAGCACTTAACTCCTGTGTCATGGCTCTTAACATGTTTGTATTTATAATTATTAGAGTGATTAGAAGTTATTTATTTCCCCCGCCAGACGGTAAGCCCTTTGGAAGAATGAATGTCTCACCATAAAAGCAGCTTCTCCAGTAGGGCTTTTACTCCCTACAATTTCAGGGTCTGCAAATTGTTTGGGTATATAATACACATTTGGGCTTCCCAGGTGGTGCTAGTGGCAAAGAGCCCTCCTGTTAATGCAGGAGACACAAGAGACACAGGATTGATCCCAGGGTCATGAAGATCACCTGGAGGAGGGCATGGCAACTCTCTCCAGTATTCTTGCCTGGAGAATTCCATGGTCAAAGGAGCCTGGTGGGCTACAGTCCATAGGGTCGCAAAGAGTCAGACACAACTGAAGCAACTTAGCATGCACTCACAAATAATACAGATTCAGTATATGCTATCCTGAGAGGTAAAGTATCCTGTTATAAAACACCACCATGACAATGAAGTCTTAAACTTTCTGTTGGAAAGTTTAATGAGGGTAATTTTTTTTTAAGTAATTTAGAAGTCAAAACTATTCATCACAATTCCCTAGTACTCAGTGCCACAATGCGGCAATACTACTAGTAAAATACACAAAGAAATGTGTTGAGGATCCACCACTTACTCATCTTGATGTTGAATTAGTCATATGGTTCTCATCTATATAAGGGACTCCTCAGGATATAAGAAACTTGCAAAAAAGCAAGAAGCAGTTAAAGCAGCATCTTGCTGTTTATTTCGAATACCCCCTCGCTGAACATCTCACTGTGGGGTTCACCCTGTGCCCAGTCATGAACATTCCTAGACTGTAGCTATCCTGAACTACATGCATTTTTTTGTTCCTGCTATTGCTGCTTCCTTGAATGTTCTCTATTCTAGATAAAGAAAATCTTATTTACTCTTTAAAGCTTCCTTCCACTGTAAAAACCCAATGCAGAATTAAGCATAAAATCAACACATCTGTTGAGTACCTGCTCCGTGCCAGACAGTGGAAACTATAGCAGCTTTCCTTTTTAGAAATTTGTTTCCTTTATGCCCTCAGAGAGCTTATACTCTGCTTTCCCACAGCACTTAACTCCTGTGTCATGGCTCTTAACATGTTTGTATTTATAATTATTAGAGTGATTAGAAGTTATTTATTTCCCTCGCCAGACGGTAAGCCCTTTGGAAGAATGAATGTCTCACCATAAAAGCAGCTTCTCCAGTAGGGCTTTTACTCCCTACAATTTCAGGGTCTGCAAATTGTTTGGGTATATAATACACATTTGGGCTTCCCAGGTGGTGCTAGTGGCAAAGAGCCCTCCTGTTAATGCAGGAGACACAAGAGACACAGGATTGATCCCAGGGTCATGAAGATCACCTGGAGGAGGGCATGGCAACTCTCTCCAGTATTCTTGCCTGGAGAATTCCATGGTCAAAGGAGCCTGGTGGGCTACAGTCCATAGGGTCGCAAAGAGTCAGACACAACTGAAGCAACTTAGCATGCACTCACAAATAATACAGATTCAGTATATGCTATCCTGAGAGGTAAAGTATCCTGTTATAAAACACCACCATGACAATGAAGTCTTAAACTTTCTGTTGGAAAGTTTAATGAGGGTAATTTTTTTTTAAGTAATTTAGAAGTCAAAACTATTCATCACAATTCCCTAGTACTCAGTGCCACAATGCGGCATTCTGCTTTCCCTAAAAAAGTGACAAAAACACTGAAACATTAATCAATCCCGATATCTGCTAATCACTCGTACAGTTAATTTGAGCAAGAGAGAAAAGAGTCAGTATTCTTAAATTAACCCTGCAGAGACATATTAGCATAGAAACACAACACGAATTTGTTTTGACATCTGGAGTTCTGTGCAGTAACTACACCCCAAACATGAGTATATTGGTCATGTTGTCTTAAAGCAACTGGAAAATTCATTTCTTCTTGGTATCAAGTCATAAAAGATTTCTAACACAGGTTTATCCTAAGTTGTTGTGTCTACGGTCCACAGTTCTGGCTAGAAAAAAAGTAAAGTGTTCATTATCATGATAAGGAAGTGAGAGGCATAGTTTAGAATATATTGAATGCCGCTCTGGCTTACGACTTCCCAGAGTACTTTGTAAGGGAGTATTATGTGACTCTCCCCATGTCTATCTTCCTCTATGGACCAAAAGTTCTTTGAAAGTGAGAAGACACAGAATATGTATCTTTTTACTGCCTTGGAAATTGACTTGCATTTGATAGGTGTGCAGGAAGATTTTATCACTATTTGAATATGTATATTTTATCTTATGATATGGAATATGAACACTCTGTACTTGAGAGTATACAAAGCCAACATTTGGCCTTCCTAGGTAGCACAGTGGTAAGGAATCCTCCAGGAGGCTCAAGAGATGTGGGTTCCATCCCTGGGTTGGGAAGATCCCCTGGAGAAGGAAATGGGAACCCACTCCATATTCTTGGCTGGAAAATTCCATGGACAGAGGAGTCTGGTCAGCTACAGTCCATGGAGTCAAAAAGAACAGGACATGACTGACTAAGCACACAGCACAATAGCAACATTACCACATTTCCAATGTTTGACTTTTAAATCATCTGCATTCTATTTATAACCCCCATTATAAAATATAGACAATGAGTGGAAGAGAGAAGACAGAGAACCTAATCAAACAGCAAGAAAGTCAGTAAATGGGTCCCTCCCTCAGGCCAGAGTCTATTTACAGATCATCACTGAAAAATTAAAACTGATACACCACAAGGTATCTCATAGTGATTATTAGAATCACCCAGGGCCATAAAAATATCCAAGTTACTTATGCTAAGATTTTGACTGAATGCAATAAATTGTCCTTAAATACAATCATTCAAAGATAGGAACTGGCTCACTGCTGGGAGTGATAATCATATGTAATAGACATTGCTCAAGCATTCATTTATAAAATGTTTTTGAGAGTTGATAAGTCAAAAGATGAGTCACCACTAAGAACATCAACCATGGTTGCTATCCCCCAAAGCCTACAGTCTGAAGGAGGAAAAAAGATAGCCATAAATGGAGTATCAGCTCCTCCTGTTAGCTAGTTACATGTAAAGTTACTGATTTGGAGGCATTTACAAGGTACTATGCACATTTGTTTCTCTACCTCTCTGTGTTAGAAGGTCATGTCAGAAAAACAACAAATGCTTCATGCTGTCATGAAGTATTACAGTTTGAAGAATCCATAGAAGTCAGGTGCATGTGTGCTCAACCACTCAGTCGTGTCTGACTCTTTGCAACCCAGGGACCGTAGCTGACCAGGCTCCTCTGACCATGGAATCCTTCAGGCAAGAATACTGGAATGGGTTGTCATTTCCTACTCCAGGAGATGTCCCTGACCCAGGGATCAAACCCATGTCTCCTGCATTGGCAGGTGGATTCTTTGCCACCAAGCCATTGGAAAGCAGGAGTCATGTAGTTACTCTTTTTACACATTAAAAAAAAATTCCATAACAACTAAGTGCATTGTTCAAAATTATCCATAACAAAGCAACAAATCTTAGACAAAAACCTAAGTTTTCATCCCCTGCCTTTTTCTACTAACACCCCATTGAGCTGTCTTTAAGAGAAGTAAGGTATTACATTCATACAAAAAATACAAATGGCTTCCAATATTAACATGCCCAACTATGCACGCTCTTGTCTTTCAATTGACTTTTAGCAATTCTAGCTCAGCTGTAGTCTAGTGACCCCCTACGAAAAAATGCACGTCTCTTTATACATATTTTATAATTTGTTTTAAGTTGTACTTTACAAGGTGTCTAAGTTTTTCTTTGCTATCCTGATTTTAGTTAATAGCAGAAAACAACAACAAGAGCAAAAATATAAAATAACAGTCCTTGATCTAGACCTGTTTAGTGTACCAAAGAAAAAATGCATCAGGGCTGCAGGCACATGAAAACATGTCAATCAGATGTAATTGCTCTCCAAGAGAGACATTTTTCAGGCAAGTAAAAAGGAACTCATCCTGAACACAAGCTTTGTAGCAGCCACTAATCTACTAATGACAAGCTCGGTTTGTTATTCCCAAACTCGTTGTTCAAGATTCAACATTTGAATCATGACAGAAAAGGACAACCTGACCAAGTCACAGATCTTAAACAATCACAAAAATGGTATGTGCAGGCATTTATAGATTATGAATTGATATACAATATAGATTATATAGGTATATACATAGATATTACAATGATATTTGATTATATCATTAATAATGGCTGAGGATCAAAGTAGTTTTTAAGTACTTGATACTTACTTATACCAGTGCCAACAAATAGCTAACTTCAGCACACTAAAAAAAAAAAAGGCTCCTGCTTTTTTGCACAATTACTCTTAAGGACATTCAATAGGCCAGATTCTGCCTGAAGAAAGTAAAGCCCACATCCCAGGGGGTAGTATTTGAAGGCTATATTTGGCTGGATGCATATAAAGACATCTTTAAAATTCTTTCAATATCTTTTCCCATTATTGCAGAGTCTGTTTAAATGGAAATTTAATAATCCCTGTAACAAAGGACAACTGCTAACTCCAAAAAGAAGGTGGTGGCCTCTATTTTTGCTGCTTACATTCATTACTCAAAAATTGAGATGCCATATTTTTTAGTACCAGAGTTGGGATATTCACTAACTAAAACACATAAAAGTTAAAAAAACAGAATAATGGAAAACAACAACAAATCCTATAGTAAGCCTTAGCCAAGAACTCCATTGTAATCCCAATCTAAATTTACTAAGATTGGATGCTACCCATTAAGATACTGTTATTCTCTGGATGCTGTATTCAGGAATGCCCCAAAACTATTTTTGTATAAAATTCATTTTTAAGTTTCAAAATAATAGATTTTCAGTCAGGTGGGCAGGCAGGATGGTAGAATAGGGTATTTTCTTCTCTCTGCCATCGCATGCCTCAGTTTATAAGAGAACAGAAGCTGAACACCTGTGGCTAATCTGCTCAGTCTTTACAAGCTCCTCCCAATGGTGCAAGAATGGCCAATCACATTGTTCATAATTTGGGATACAGATCAGCCACATTTTGTTAGTGGTTATGGCTGTGGACTTCACCCCTCTCTTTCCTCTCCATGCACTCAGACCATGGGATGTTTCTGCATGTGACACCCAGCTCGCAGATGCAGCTTTTAAGGGGCTGAGCAGCAGCTTTGCCCATATGGACTGTTGATAAGAGCACTTGGTTGATATGGTAGACACTGTGATGCACATCCTGGATGCTCCTTGCAGGAAGGGCTTGTTACACTAACTTCTGGGATCACTGTTAGCTCCTCTGGGGACTGCCTTAGCCCTAGAGAGTTACCATCCTCTTCCCAAGGTTACTCATCTTCCCAGGGCAGCCCGCATTAGATAACTAAATAGAGTACTATGAAAGCCTTGTCATTTCAGCCCACCTCAGGAAAACTCTGAAGGTTCATTCTAGTTCTGTAACTCACAAGGAGTCAGTCTAAATTGTCCTTGGACCTGCATCACAGTTTGACTTTGTCTTCTCTCCACACCTGCTTCCCTGCTTTCCCTTTCACAGGTGTGGATCCACAGTTACTTGTTAATAAACATTCTGCAGCCTGAACTCTGACTCAGATGCTGCTTCCTGGGGAACCCAACCTAAGACAGTAGGGTTCTGATCTTCCACTCTAGATTCCACAAAGTGACAATCTCTGTTCAGTTTTCAGCTCTAAGACTCCTGCTGCAGCTTCATTTACCAGAGAAGATCTGCACTTGGATATGATTGAGCACATTTTAGCTATTAATAAAAAATGTATTTCATTTCCCTGTTGAATATTGCCATCATGTCAGAACCTACATGTCATTGGAGAAGATTAGAGGTGGGTGGTAAAATTTAAGCATCAAAATTCCACTCAATATTCCTATTAAGGCCTACTCCTGAGGGCAACAGGAAAGAAGCAGTATGAGAATCCAGGAATGTCAAGCCTTCATCTTGAAATCATTTAAATTTGCCCTCTTGAGATTCATTATTTCCATGACAACTATAAAGAAAAAAGGTTACAGAATAGTTTGCAAAATGCAGAAAAGTTGTGAAGACTGAGAAATTTAATAAATTTAATTAGTTAAAATAAATTAAGGTAGACTTTTCTTTGTTGCTTAATAAATGGAAAGGATATAGACATGAAAGAATATTTTTCTTACCAAGTCCCAACAAAGAAGCATCACATCTTTAAGGAAATCTTCATATGACTAGTTAGAATGTCATGAGAACTTTCAAACTTCAGTGCATACTCCCTGGCCAGCATTTGTCAGAAGGGGAGAATGACACAAAATTAATGCATGTCAAGTGCATATATCTGTGGTCTGATATTTAAGTTCCTTATTACCTTTGTGCTCCTAAAGAAAGCTTAACACTTAGATTTATGAATTCTACCAACATAAAAATAAAAGATTGTATTCCCTCTACTTTGCTGTTATTGTTCAGTTACTATATCATATCTAACTCTTTGCAATCCCATGGACTGCAGCACACCAGACTTCTCTGTCCTTCACCATCTCTCAGAGTTTGCTCAAACTCATGCCCAATGAGTCAACAATGCCAACCAACCTTCTCTTCCTCTCTCACCACTTTCTCCTTTTGCCTTCAGTCTTTCCCAGCATCAGGGTCTTTTCCAATGAGTCAGCTCTTTGCATCAGGTGGCCAAAGTACTGGAGCTTCAGTTTCAGCATCAGTCCTTCCAATGAATACTCAAGGCTCAGGATTGATTGGTGTGATCTGCTTGCACTCCAATGGACTCTAAAGGGTCTTCTCGAACACCACAATTCAAAAACACCAATTATTTGGCACTTGGGCTTCTTTATGCTCCAACTCTCATACCCATATGATGAATGGAAAATCCATACTTGGATATGATTGAGCACATTTTAGCTTATTAATAAAAATGTATTTCATTTCCTGTTGAATATTGCCATCATGTCAGAACCTACATGTCATTGGAGAAGATTAGAGGTGGGTGGTAAAATTTAAGCATCAAAATTCCACTCAATATTCCTATTAAGGCCTACTCCTGAGGGCAACAGGAAAGAAGCAGTATGAGAATCCAGGAATGTCAAGCCTTCATCTTGAAATCATTTAAATTTGCCCTCTTGAGATTCATTATTTCCATGACAACTATAAAGAAAAAAGGTTACAGAATAGTTTGCAAAATGCAGAAAAGTTGTGAAGACTGAGAAATTTAATAAATTTAATTAGTTAAAATAAATTAAGGTAGACTTTTCTTTGTTGCTTAATAAATGGAAAGGATATAGACATGAAAGAATATTTTTCTTACCAAGTCCCAACAAAGAAGCATCACATCTTTAAGGAAATCTTCATATGACTAGTTAGAATGTCATGAGAACTTTCAAACTTCAGTGCATACTCCCTGGCCAGCATTTGTCAGAAGGAGAATGACACAAAATTAATGCATGTCAAGTGCATATATCTGTGGTCTGATATTTAAGTTCCTTATTACCTTTGTGCTCCTAAAGAAAGCTTAACACTTAGATTTATGAATTCTACCAACATAAAAATAAAAGATTGTATTCCCTCTACTTTGCTGTTATTGTTCAGTTACTATATCATATCTAACTCTTTGCAATCCCATGGACTGCAGCACACCAGACTTCTCTGTCCTTCACCATCTCTCAGAGTTTGCTCAAACTCATGCCCAATGAGTCAACAATGCCAACCAACCTTCTCTTCCTCTCTCACCACTTTCTCCTTTTGCCTTCAGTCTTTCCCAGCATCAGGGTCTTTTCCAATGAGTCAGCTCTTTGCATCAGGTGGCCAAAGTACTGGAGCTTCAGTTTCAGCATCAGTCCTTCCAATGAATACTCAAGGCTCAGGATTGATTGGTGTGATCTGCTTGCACTCCAATGGACTCTAAAGGGTCTTCTCGAACACCACAATTCAAAAACACCAATTATTTGGCACTTGGGCTTCTTTATGCTCCAACTCTCATACCCATATGATGAATGGAAAATCCATACTTTTGGCAAAGTGATGTCTCTGCTTTTTATTATGTTGTCTAGATTTGTCATAGCTTTCCTTCTAAGGAGCTGGTGTCTTTTAATTTCATGGCTGCAGTCACTGTCCTCAGTGATTTTGGAGCTCAGAAAATAAAATCTGTCACTGTTTCCACTTTTCCCCCTGCTATTCACCATGAACTGATAGGACCAGATGCCATAATATTACTATTTTGAATGTTGAGTTTTAAGCCAGCCTTTTTTACTTTCCTCTTGAATTAGTTATTTTGATCTGGCTAATATGAAATTTCAATGTATAGCATCCTTATGCTTTATCAAATATAAGCATATAGGCTTATTAATATAAACATTAACTTGATATTCTTGCTAAAACCTTAAATGGAAAGTTTTTTTACTGAACAAACTTAAACACAAAAGGCTAATACTGCTATTAAATTATTTTTAACTTCTATTAGGTCAT
This sequence comes from Tragulus kanchil, assembly GCA_022376925.1. Lineage (NCBI taxonomy): Eukaryota > Metazoa > Chordata > Mammalia > Artiodactyla > Tragulidae > Tragulus > Tragulus kanchil. The sequence continues at coordinate 50,975,704 of JAIOJX010000032.1, forward strand.
TTGTAAAGCTTTTTTAGCTTATAATATTAGAATTGAAGAAAAATGTTTTCAGACTTAAAAAGCCCCCTGAATAGGTTTAAAAAACAAATTTTGGAGAAAATCTTTTCAATTTTAAAATTTGTAATTCAAGTAAGCTATTATCAAATTTGAAAGAAGAATAAAGACACTTTTCAATATATAAGCATTCGGAAATTTTCTCTCTCACATATGTTCCTTTTCAAGAAAATTACTTTAGGATATATCCAAGAAAAATACAAAAACAGGAAATCCATAAAAAGCATTTCCAACCAAAAAGATCAGGCAAGAAAAGTCTGAGGATGATGGCTATACATCCAGCATAAAAAAAGAAAAAAGAAAAAACAGAAGTCTCTATAAAGTATCTTAGAAAACAAGGACACTTGATACAAGAGAGATGATAATTTACGGGGGCTGAGAAAGGAACACAAATAAAGTGAAAAGAAATAATTTAACAATTCAGGATATGTGCCAATGACTAACCTTCCAAATACGAAACAAAGATGACAATTGAAACAATTGATGGTACTCAAAAAAAGATTCAATTTATAATTAATGCAAGGAAGAATTCTCTTCTTGTGGCCCAGGTATTTCTCGTATTAATTTGGTATTCTAGAGAAGGAAATTTAATACACTAATTGAACCAAAATTAAACAATGGCCATAATCATGCAAATACTGTTCGCTCCTTTTTAACAGAGTAGAATATTTGCTTGTAAATGCAGTATAGAATATGTCATTAAAGTCTTAATAATGTAAAAATAAAAGTGAAGCTGACAGAGAATGGTGTGTGAAAGAAGGAAGAGGGAAACAAAGGTAAGGAATAATAATATTTTCTTCTTACAAATTTGTGAGTCAAGAAATAATAAAGGAAATTGATAAAGCAAGAAATTATGTTTAGGGATAGTTTAAACAATATATATTGCTATGAAAATAAACAATGCAAGAACTAAAAATTATATAAGTATCATGCATTGTGACTAAGAGAGGAGGTGTAAATGAACCAGATCTTCATCTTTCATTTCAAAGAGCCAATAGATATTGTCAAGTGTATGGATTCTGAAACAGCAGCAAAAATATTCTCTCTACTATTATTTGTTTTCACATGTACATAATTTTAAAATGAACACAAGTGTCAAATTTCAGAGGAAGAGAGGTGTGGGTTTTTAAATTAACTCTTATTGTAGATGTTTTATGATGTCATTAGCTTCTGCTATATAGCAAAGTGAATCAGCAATACGAATACAGGTATCCTCTCTTTTTTGGATTTCCTTTCAATTTGGTCACCACAGTAGGCTCTCATTAGTCATCTATATTACACATAGTAGTGTGTATATGTAAATCCTAATTCATCTTAGTCCCCTTTCCCCTGCTTAGTGTCCATATCTTTGCTCTCTATGATAGATGATGGTAGATAGCTTATGGTGAATGATGTCTGATTCGTCATGATCTCCAAAGAAGACGATTTGCACTTTAGGATCAAAGGACTTGGCTTTGGTCACTCAGAGCTTCATGCAGCAAAAGATTTATTAAAGAAAAAAAGGGATACAGAAAGCTTCCAGCTAAAGGAACTGAAAGGAGGATAGAAGAGTACTCCACAGAAGCTAGTTTAGGCAAAGTATTTTATACTTTTCCAGTTGGTTATTAATAGATAAAAAAAAATATTTAAGATTGTAAAGGTCTTAGTACATCCACACCCACAGTATTAACATAAGATTAGCCAGAGGATTGGTTCCAGACTTCCAATGCAAAATAGTTTGCCTCCATAAAACAATAAAGTTAGTTACAGAGTAGATCTTTATCATGGCAAACATTTTAGGTTAGAAAATGTTTGTTCCCCCTCCTCCTCCTCATCCTTGGAAACCACTGGCCTCCTTACCACGTCTGTCTGTTCACCCCTTTCATCTACATCTGTGTCTCTGTTTCTGGCTTTGGGAGAAGTGTGTGTTTTGAAGAGCAGAACTCTTGCTCTCTCCCAAGGTAGACTGTTAGGTTGATGGGGGCCCATGGGACCTAGCCGTTTCAGGAAGTAGTGGTCGCAAAAGATTTCCCGCTGACTCATCACTGGCGCCAGCTGCATCTGGAATTTTCCCACCCAGACCCAGTACAACTCAAACAAAGAAAATGCCTATGCGCAGGCGCAAGACCTTACCCCTCCCCTGACTTATGTTTTTTCACCCTGAGCAGATAAAAGGCCCTTGCCCCGCCTCTGGACGCGACTTTACCGGCCCGCTCAGGGACCCATGAACCTCACCTGGGAGCAGGATCCCAATAAAACTTAACTTTTTGCTTATAATTTGGCCGATTTGCCTGTCTCTTGCTGCTCCGAGATCTTACATAGACTATCTCAGTTTCCACCCTTTTTTTGGTCTGCGTGTACACCTTTTAGCTCCACAGTTCTTTAGTGCCTGCTCTCATTTCTCTTTCTTTGACTCAGAAATCACTTCTAATTGGGAAGCTTGTAATGTCACTGCAAAGTCCCTGACTTTTTATAACATTCTGCACCTCTTCCTTTCACATTTAATAGAATGTGATTATGAATGTGATAGAATGACACACACAATTTTTAAAGAGGCAAAATGTCTTAGTGCTTTAAACTATGATAGAATATTTTCTCACCAGCATAAATCAGCCCAAACTCTTTTGATTGCAAGTAACAGAAACTACATTCAAACTAGCTAACACGACAAAGAAGAGATAGTGCCTCCAGGACTCCAGGAATACTAAATGACCAGATTGCAGAAGTAAGGGTAACAGTGGGCCTCAAAAAAAAAAGAAAACATGGAACCAGCAGACTTCTCTGGTGGTTCAGTGGTTAAGACTCTGCACTCCCAATGCAGAGGGCATGGGTTTGATCCTTGCTCAAGGAACTAAGATCCTGCAAGCATACCACAGGGAATGAACTAAAAAAAAACACTTTTTGAATGGGACCCAGAACTTCAGGACTGCCAGGATTTCCTGTCTCCATCATCATCAGATTTTTCTACATACCAACTTTATCTCCCTCACAAAAGACTAGAATCATCCACAAATAGGGGAAGCATGACAGCAGGCAGCTCTCATCCTCACATCATCCAAATTTACCATCGGAGAGACTTCCCCAGCTCAAGTTTTGAAACTCCTAGGGAAGAATTTATTGGCTGACTTTGTGCCACCAGGTGCCCAACTCTGGATGAATTATTTATGATCAGGAAATACTACAACTGAACAGGTTGAGTTGTATGGCTCCTATTCCCACTGACCAATTGTTGTTGTCAGGATCACAGGTTCATGGGAGAACAGGCAGCTTCTATTGGAACTGTATGGTTAGAATAGAGAAAAGAAACCCTTAAAAGAGAAGTGTGGGTTTCCCTGGTGATCCCGTGTCTAAGAATCCACCTGCCAATGCAGGGCACAGGGGTTTGATCCCTGGTCTGAGAGGATCGCACATGCCACAGAGCAACTAAGCCCATGAGCCACAACTACTGAACCTGTGCTCTAGGTTCTGCAACTACTGAGCCCAGGTGCCTCAATTACTGATGCCCGCACACCCTAAAGCAAGTGCTCAGCAACAAGAGAAACTACCACAATGAGAAACCTGTGCACTGCAATGAAGACCCAGCACAGCTAATAGATAAGTAGATAAATAGATAAATAAGCAAATCATTTTACAAAAACAACTAGAAGAGAAACATGATCCCAAGGAGTGGGATTGGGTGATAGATGTATTAGAAAGAAAAATAATAAGTGCTTGCTATATAGAAAATAAAGTTAATTTAAGAAATTACCTGGCAATAATAGTGAATAAATAGTTTTCATAGTATTGGGGCTTTGCTCTTGATAAACAATAGCTACAACATTAATTCAACTTCATCTTTCAAAAAGGCCCATAAACGAGAAGAAGAATGATTATTTACGGTCTTAAATATTATCTAACTTTGGCCCACAACTCCCCTAAAATAAGTCTATTTTAGTCTTTTCAAAGCTGGCAAGATTTTTTATCCTGTTCTTAGGATATATATGTAATTTTAAAACAACAAAAACTCAATTACATATATGTGTGAGGACAAATAAGAAAGACAATTAGATTAAAGATTTTGATTTCAAAACATTTTAGTTTCTAAAACATAAAATATGTACACCTTCTTTATTCATTCCTCTATTGAAGGATATTTAGACTGCATCCATAGCCTGACTATTGAAAATAGTGCCACGATGAATATTGGGGTGCATGTGAAAGGGTTAATAGTCAGACTTGGTAAGCAGGCTAGAGGTTTCCAAGGAGGATGAGCGGAAGGGGGAACAAACATTTTCTAGCCTAAATGTTTGCCATGATAACAATCTGTTCTGCTGGAAATTAACTTCCCCCAAAGCCCAGAGTTACCCTTGTTTAATGAATGCAAAATATTTTGCTTTGGAATGTCTAATCTAGTCTTATTGCTGATGATGTCCAGAGAGCATCCTCTGGCTAATCCTATGTTAACTGTCTCAAGATATATATTGTGGATGTGGGTCTAGTAAGACCTTTACAACCCTGTGATATCATGTTAATAACCAACTGAAAAAGTACATTATGACTCATTTGAACTAGCTATGAAGGGGTATTCCCCTACCCCCTCCCAGTGCCTTTCACTGAAAGCTTTATCTATCCCTTTTCTACTTTAATAAAAGTTTTGCTGCATGAAACTCTGAGTGATCCCAAAGTGAAATCTTCAGAATCCAACACTGTTCACTGTAAACTATCTACTGTCATCTATCACATGCAAATTTTTGAATTCTGCTTTTCTGCAGATACACACCAAGGAGTGGGATTTCTGAGTAATATGATAGTTCTATTTTTAGTTTTTTAAAAAGTCTCCATACTTTTCTATACAGTGGCTGTACTAGTCGGTACATATATACAATGGAATACTACTCACTCATAAAAAAGAGCAAAATGCCATTTGCAGCAACATGGACGATTGCCATACTGAGTGAAGTCAGTCAGTCCCAGAAAAGAAAATACCATAGGATATCTATCACTTATACATGGAATCTAAAAAGGGGAGGTATAAATGAACTGATTTACAAAATAGAAGTAGAGACATGGATATAGAGACAAACTTGTGCTTATCAGAGGATAAGGGTGGAAGAGGATAAACTGAGAGATTTGCACTGACATATACACAGCACTATATATAGAAGAGGTAGCTAATAAGAACACATTGTATTGCACAGGGAATGCTACTCAATACTCTGTAATGGCCTATATAGGAAATGAATTTTAATAAAGAATGGATATATGTATCTATATAACTTATTCACTTTGTTGTATACCTGAAACTAACACTGTATAAATCAACTATACTACAATTAAAATTCTAAAAATAAATAAATAGGTAAATAGATCTTTAAAACAATAAAAGAATATATGTGATACAACCAGTTTTCCTATGTGACTCTAAAGATAATTCCAAAGAAGGATTACAAAATCTATGTTTGGGACTTCCCTGGTGGTCCAGTGGTCAAAACATCATCTGGCTAATCCTATGTTAACTGTCTCAAGATATATATTGTGGATGTGGGTCTAGTAAGACCTTTACAACCCTGTGATATCATGTTAATAACCAACTGAAAAAGTACATTATGACTCATTTGAACTAGCTATGAAGGGGTATTCCCCTACCCCCTCCCAGTGCCTTTCACTGAAAGCTTTATCTATCCCTTTTCTACTTTAATAAAAGTTTTGCTGCATGAAACTCTGAGTGATCCCAAAGTGAAATCTTCAGAATCCAACACTGTTCACTGTAAACTATCTACTGTCATCTATCACATGCAAATTTTTGAATTCTGCTTTTCTGCAGATACACACCAAGGAGTGGGATTTCTGAGTAATATGATAGTTCTATTTTTAGTTTTTTAAAAAGTCTCCATACTTTTCTATACAGTGGCTGTACTAGTCGGTACATATATACAATGGAATACTACTCACTCATAAAAAAGAGCAAAATGCCATTTGCAGCAACATGGACGATTGCCATACTGAGTGAAGTCAGTCAGTCCCAGAAAAGAAAATACCATAGGATATCTATCACTTATACATGGAATCTAAAAAGGGGAGGTATAAATGAACTGATTTACAAAATAGAAGTAGAGACATGGATATAGAGACAAACTTGTGCTTATCAGAGGATAAGGGTGGAAGAGGATAAACTGAGAGATTTGCACTGACATATACACAGCACTATATATAGAAGAGGTAGCTAATAAGAACACATTGTATTGCACAGGGAATGCTACTCAATACTCTGTAATGGCCTATATAGGAAATGAATTTTAATAAAGAATGGATATATGTATCTATATAACTTATTCACTTTGTTGTATACCTGAAACTAACACTGTATAAATCAACTATACTACAATTAAAATTCTAAAAATAAATAAATAGGTAAATAGATCTTTAAAACAATAAAAGAATATATGTGATACAACCAGTTTTCCTATGTGACTCTAAAGATAATTCCAAAGAAGGATTACAAAATCTATGTTTCGGGACTTCCCTGGTGGTCCAGTGGTCAAAACATCATGCTTCCAATGCCGGGGGCCCATATTTGATCCCTGATTAGGGAACAAGATCCCACGTGCTCCAACTAATAGCATGCCCCAACTAAGATCCAGCATACCCCAAAAATACATATAAATATTTTTAAATATTTGGAGCGAGATATATTTTTTAAACAAACATATAGCGTATGTCTATCTTAAGTCTTGCTTCTCTAGGCTGGGGTTGATAAACTTCCTTTTAAAGAGCCAAACAAATTGTTCAGGTTTAGTGAACTTCCCTATCTCTATAAGGACTACTCAACCCTGAAGTTGCTGCTTAGAAACAGCCATAATAGAAAGTAAATTAATTCATATGGTTGTGCTGCAATAAAACTTTACTTACAAAACCATCCTGTTGGATTTGACCTAGAAGCCATAACTTACTAAGCAAATATTCATCATCTCCACTCTATCACTCTCTTCTTCCACATACATTTTCTACTACTTTTACTCTGTTTTAAAGGAAAAATGTGATCAAATCACAATACCACTTAAAAATCTTTACTGACAAGTTCCAGTTTTGGTTACAACAGAGCAAATTGTATCAGACTATCTTCTCTGCTGAGAATATCTATAAAAACAGAGTAAAGTTATAGAACACAGGTGTTTGAGGTTAACAGACAGGACCAAGTTACCCAGGACTTGAGAAGCTGTGATTTCTAAGGAGAAAGGAGATACATTGAGTGAGGTGAGCTGCTCCTGCTCCTTCGAGCTTTTCTCTCAGTGCATTTTCCAGCTCATAGCACAATGCAGAGGTAGCTAATAAGAACACATTGATTGCACAGGGAATGCTACTCAATAATCTGTAATGGCCTATATAGGAAATGAATTTTAATAAAGAATGGATATATGTATCTATATAACTTATTCACTTTGTTGTATACCTGAAACTAACACTGTATAAATCAACTATACTACAATTAAAATTCTAAAAATAAATAAATAGGTAAATAGATCTTTAAAACAATAAAAGAATATATGTGATACAACCAGTTTTCCTATGTGACTCTAAAGATAATTCCAAAGAAGGATTACAAAATCTATGTTTCGGGACTTCCCTGGTGGTCCAGTGGTCAAAACATCATGCTTCCAATGCCGGGGGCCCATATTTGATCCCTGATTAGGGAACAAGATCCCACGTGCTCCAACTAATAGCATGCCCCAACTAAGATCCAGCATACCCCAAAAATACATATAAATATTTTTAAATATTTGGAGCGAGATATATTTTTTAAACAAACATATAGCGTATGTCTATCTTAAGTCTTGCTTCTCTAGGCTGGGGTTGATAAACTTCCTTTTAAAGAGCCAAACAAATTGTTCAGGTTTAGTGAACTTCCCTATCTCTATAAGGACTACTCAACCCTGAAGTTGCTGCTTAGAAACAGCCATAATAGAAAGTAAATTAATTCATATGGTTGTGCTGCAATAAAACTTTACTTACAAAACCATCCTGTTGGATTTGACCTAGAAGCCATAACTTACTAAGCAAATATTCATCATCTCCACTCTATCACTCTCTTCTTCCACATACATTTTCTACTACTTTTACTCTGTTTTAAAGGAAAAATGTGATCAAATCACAATACCACTTAAAAATCTTTACTGACAAGTTCCAGTTTTGGTTACAACAGAGCAAATTGTATCAGACTATCTTCTCTGCTGAGAATATCTATAAAAACAGAGTAAAGTTATAGAACACAGGTGTTTGAGGTTAACAGACAGGACCAAGTTACCCAGGACTTGAGAAGCTGTGATTTCTAAGGAGAAAGGAGATACATTGAGTGAGGTGAGCTGCTCCTGCTCCTTCGAGCTTTTCTCTCAGTGCATTTTCCAGCTCATAGCACAATGCAGAGAGACTGAACTGATGGAAACAAAACAAAACAAAACAAAACAAAAAATAGCATAGCACTTTGGTATTCACACAGACCTAGAGTGGCAAGTGTTAAGACCTCTGAGACAGGACTTGAGGGACCAAAGTCTCAGAGAAAAGAAAGTTTTCTGTACAAGTCTGCACAGCTTTTGCTTTTGAGGTTTTTGCTGAATCCTAAGAGGCTCAGTAAACAACTTTTGAGCTTGAATACAGCGTACTATTCTGTGCTTGGTACACCATAAATACTGACAAAACAAATATTTACTCAAGAACCAAAAGACATGGCCTTCAATTTTAACATTCTTACTATTATTGAAAAGTAGTATCAGCAAATTCAAAGGCATTAAAGCAATCACAAAGAAACTAATATGAAATAACAAAACATAGGCACTGATCAAATATCAACATCTTTAGGGTTCTTCAGACTGTTATTCCCTTAGCCTTTATGATTTCAGTTCCATCAACCCCACTGTCAGTTCCAAAAATAGATTCAATCTTATTAAATTATTTTCCTATGGATTAAGTTCAACTTCCTTGCCTAGATCCAGAAAGTACTTTAGAGCTAGTCTTATCTTTCAACTCTTTGAAACATCACTTTGTTGACAAAAGTCCATATTGTCAAAACTATGGCTTAGTCATATATGGATGTGACAGTTGGACTATAAAGAAGGTTGAGGGCTGAAGAACTGATGCCTTTGTACTGTGGTATTGGAGAAGGCTGTTGAGGGCCCCTTGGACTGCAAGGAAATCAAACCAGTTCTAAAGGAAATCAACTCAGATTATTCACTTGAAAAACTGATGCTGAAGTTCCAATACTTTGGCCACCTGATGGGTAGAGCTGACTCACTGGAAAAAGTCCCTGATGATGGGAAAAATTGAAAGCAGAAGGATAAGGGGACTGAAGAGGACAAGATGGTTGGATGGCATTATTGAGTCAATGGACATGAGTTGAGCAAGCTCCAGGAGATAGTGAAGGACAGAGAAGTCCGGTGTGCTGCAGTCCATGGGGTCACAAAGAGTTGGACACAACTGAGTGAATGAACTGAACTGAACTATCTTTCAACTCCCCAAAACAATGATAGTCATTTATAGACTGAAGCGACAAGCTCTACACACTATTCATACTTGAGTTTATAATCTCACACAAAAAACCATCAAGATTTTTTTTAATGTTGTGGATATCAGTCCTTTTAAAACTATCTCTAGTCTACTACTCTCACTTGTTGCTTGATTTAAACATCTTCTTGGATAATATATTTAAAGACTACTAAATACTATTTAGAAATAATAAAACCAAATTCTATAACATTTTAAGCAATATGGAACTTTTTTAAGTTTTAAAACTCACTGGTGAACAGACTTACGCACATTGTAGGGAGGGAGGAGTGGGTGAGATGTATGGAAAGAGTAACGTGGAAACTCACTTACCATATGTAAAACAGATAAACAATGGGAATATGCTGTAAGATTAAGGGAATTCAAACAGAGCCTCTGTAACAACCTAAAGGGGTGGGATGAGGAGGGAGATGGGAGGGAAGTTAAGGAGGGAGAGAACATATGCATACTTGTGTCTGATTCATGTTGATGTTTGGTAATAAACTACACAACTCTGTAAAGCTATTATCCTTCAATTAAACCCACACACACACAGAAGAAAAAAAAAAAAAAACTCCCTTGGTATCTACCACTTAGTAATAATTGTCCTTACTACTCTTAAAATAGATGGATTGAAAGGTAATGTGATAGGTAGAATAATAACCCCTGAAAGGTGTCCACATCTTAATCCTCATTGCCATACTACCTTACTTAGCAAAGGGACTCTGAGATATAATTAACATTATGAACCTTGATATGGGGAGACTGGGCTTCCCAGGTGGCACAATGGTAAAGAATTCACCTGCCAATGCTGGACATACAGGAAACATGTCATCCACCCCTGTGTCAGGAAGATCTTTCAGAGAAAGGAATGTCAACCTGTTCCACTATTCTTGTCTGAAAAATTCCATGATCAGAGGAACCTGGAGGGCTATGGTCCATAGGGTCACAAAGGGTCAGACATGACTGAGCAATTGGGAACACACACACACATATAGGGAGACTCTTCTGTATTGTCTGGGTGACCCCAAACTAACCATAAGTCTTTAAAAGAAGAGAACATTTTCAGATTGTGGTCAGTGATACAACCATGGAAGAAGAATCAGAGAGATGAAGTATGAGAATCCAATCTGCCATTTCTGATTCCAACAATGAAGAAAGAATGATTGATATGAACCAAGGAATAGATTTTAAAACTATCTCTAGTCTACTACTCTCACTTGTTGCTTGATTTAAACATCTTCTTGGATAATATATTTAAAGACTACTAAATACTATTTAGAAATAATAAAACCAAATTCTATAACATTTTAAGCAATATGGAACTTTTTTAAGTTTTAAAACTCACTGGTGAACAGACTTACGCACATTGTAGGGAGGGAGGAGTGGGTGAGATGTATGGAAAGAGTAACGTGGAAACTCACTTACCATATGTAAAACAGATAAACAATGGGAATATGCTGTAAGATTAAGGGAATTCAAACAGAGCCTCTGTAACAACCTAAAGGGGTGGGATGAGGAGGGAGATGGGAGGGAAGTTAAGGAGGGAGAGAACATATGCATACTTGTGTCTGATTCATGTTGATGTTTGGTAATAAACTACACAACTCTGTAAAGCTATTATCCTTCAATTAAACCCACACACACACAGAAGAAAAAAAAAAAAAAACTCCCTTGGTATCTACCACTTAGTAATAATTGTCCTTACTACTCTTAAAATAGATGGATTGAAAGGTAATGTGATAGGTAGAATAATAACCCCTGAAAGGTGTCCACATCTTAATCCTCATTGCCATACTACCTTACTTAGCAAAGGGACTCTGAGATATAATTAACATTATGAACCTTGATATGGGGAGACTGGGCTTCCCAGGTGGCACAATGGTAAAGAATTCACCTGCCAATGCTGGACATACAGGAAACATGTCATCCACCCCTGTGTCAGGAAGATCTTTCAGAGAAAGGAATGTCAACCTGTTCCACTATTCTTGTCTGAAAAATTCCATGATCAGAGGAACCTGGAGGGCTATGGTCCATAGGGTCACAAAGGGTCAGACATGACTGAGCAATTGGGAACACACACACACACATATAGGGAGACTCTTCTGTATTGTCTGGGTGACCCCAAACTAACCATAAGTCTTTAAAAGAAGAGAACATTTTCAGATTGTGGTCAGTGATACAACCATGGAAGAAGAATCAGAGAGATGAAGTATGAGAATCCAATCTGCCATTTCTGATTCCAACAATGAAGAAAGAATGATTGATATGAACCAAGGAATAGAGTGGCCTCTAGAAGCTGAGAATGACCAGTTTATAACCAGCAAGAAAATAAGAACATCAGTCCTATAAATTCAAAAAAACCTGAATTCTATCAACAACTCAAGAGTAGGAAAAAGATTCTTCCCTAGAGCATATAGAAAGGAGCATCTTGATTTTAGCTCAGTGAAATCCATGTTACACTTCTGACATAACTAATACATGTTAAATTTCTATTGTCACCAGGACTGCAGTTCATAGATGCAGGACTTTGCAAAAATGAATCATTCAGTATATTCCATTTTAAAATATTAAGTTATATATGCCTTTAAAATAAAGTAAAAATTATGATAGAAACATTTCTTACCATAATAGATGTGTTTCTAAAAAAGAAATTCATGCAATTTTTTAATGAGATTTATTTTTTAATTTTAGCCTCTTTTATTAATTTTGTATTTATCTATTTTCATCCATCTTTATTCTTCAGCTTGTGTGGACCTCCCATTGCTGTGGCCCCTCTCGTTGCAGAGCACTGGCTCTGGGCACATGCGCTCCAGAGCGCTGGCTCCTAATTAGACACACTGACCAGCTGCTCTGCTGCATGTGAGATCTTCCCAGGCCAGGGATCAAACCTGTGCCTCTTGCACTGCAAGGCAGACTCTTTATCCACAGGACCACCAGGGAAGCCCTCATGTAATATTTTTATTAATTGTGAAAAATTTGGGAATGAAATAAGTTTTTTAAAAACTATGTTTCTGATTTAGGCAATTTCTATCATCCTTGACATAAAAATAAATTAGTATATTCCCACTTCTTCCCATTTCTCTCCCATATCACCAAAGTTTATTCCTTATATTATTGATTTTACTATATCAGAGTTTATAATATTTATATTTTGTTCTTCAATCAATAATTTCAATAATTCTTTAGTTATTATTTCTTAAGTTTCAATGCTTAAAGCCAGTCCTTTTCACCATGGACTATTTATTCAAGAGTCTTTAATTTGGATTCATCTTTCGGTTGGCTGAAATTACCTAATATATTTTCAAGAATGATTCATAAGTGCTGTGTTCTGAGTTCTTACATATGAAATTTAAATTTGAAGGATAATACAGCTGGGTATAAAAATCCTTGATTAAATTTATTTCCTTCAGAAATGTAGAACTATTGCCCCACTCTCCTCTGGCACTGGCTGTTGTTGTAGAAAGTCTGAGGCTAGCCCAATATTAAATTCATGAACATTTTTTTCTTTTTAATTTTTCTTCTCCTGATAGAAAAGGAAATCTTTCTTTTCCCCTGTCATTCTCTAGGAAATATATTTTTGTGTATAGTTTTATACCAATTTTTTTCCAAGACAGGATAAACTTTGTTTATATATTTAGATATTTATTTCATAGAATTTATTTGTTATTACATCATTTTTCCTGTTTTCTCCCTGTTCAATTTTTTGTAGTCCTTTCTTCAATAACTAGAGTTGTATTTTCAGTCATCATTACTCATTACTCATCCCTGCAATGTATTTATTTTCCATTTCTTTTACAATCACTGAATATTCTCTTTTTGCTTCCTTCAGTTTTTTTTATTGTTTTTTTCCTTGAAGACTAACATGTTTTCCTTGAGCTCCTTTTAAAGAAAGATCAGTGACCCAAATTTCCTTAAACCAAAAAAGTTTACCTTTTCCTATTTGATTAAACCTTCAATGTGTGTGTGTATGTATGGTTTGTTGCTGTTGTTGTTGTTGTTGTTGTTGCTTTTTGCCATTTGCCTTCTGGTTATGTTATTGTTCTCTTTTATTTTATAGTATGTACTTATAGATCTAATGCTAATTCTGCCATGATTATTACTTATCTTGAAATGTATCCAACTATTTAGGGAATTGTGAAGAGATGAAAAGAGGGTTAAGTCAAAGCTGTCCATTGCTTCTATGGACTTAAAGATTCTCTTAGCACATCTGCTATCATCTGGGAAAAATGGTATGGGTAGAGATAAGCAAAGGAAATTCTTGCCACTCCTGAACACATTTTCCAAAAAATAGCACATTTTCTACAATATTTTAAAGAATATGTAAAAATGATGCCTATAATGAAAAGATATTAGAGTTGGTCTGCTCATTGTACAATAGAAAGGTCAATGTTCAAACTGTGCTGACCCTTTAAACTACAAAGCATCCACTTTACCACACCTTCTACCATACCACCCATTCTTCAGACAGATGATTTTAAAATAAAAGAGTAAGATGATTTGTCGACATGTTGTCTCCTTCAGTACCGATGCTTCAGTTCTATAGTATTAAAGTTTCTGCAGAGCTACTTCCCACTGCTTTCTTGGCCCACCCACATCCCTAGATTTTACCTTTAATGAAAAGACCCTTACGTAATATCCATTCAGATCAAAGATACTTTTAGGGAAATTCTGCTCTGGTTTCAAGATGGCATTTGTGGGCAACCTCTTTGTCAGCTCCCATTCAGATGTCACTCTAAGTAAGTACTTTTTTTTATAAAATGTTCCATTGTAGCTGATCACTTATGGAGTGTTTCTTTTTCTGGTTAAGATTTTTAGTTTTTATTGGTGAATTTTGAGGGAAAGAAGCAGAGAAAATGGTCTTATCATTTTTAACTGTGAATCTCAGATCATCTTTCCTAAATTAAAATTAATAAAAACTCTAGCCAATTAGTTATGGAACTGAGGTAGAAATTGGATAGAGGTAAACAATGTGGATATCAGAATGATAATGATTAAGTGAAAAATGGGGGGAAAGTCAATGTCCCTGGTTATTATTGTAGTAAGGAAGATTTGAAAAGGTAGCGGGCTCAGGTTACAATTTTTTTTTATTTTTTTTTTGACCATTTCTATTGGTCTTTCATCTATTTATCTTTGTTCTTTGGTCTGTGTGGGCCTCCCATTGCAGTGGCCTCTCTCATCACAGAGCACCAGCTCTGGGCGCATGTGCTCCAGAGCTCCAGCTCGGTCGTTGTACACATTGGTCCAGCCTCTCCGCGGCACGTGGGATCTTCCCAGGCCAGGGATCAAACTGGCATCCCTCACACTGCAAGGTGGTGTCCTTACCCACTGGACCACCAGAGAAGCCCAGATTACAATAGTTTTAACCAGGAGAGATGTCATTTAAAAAAATCTTCAAAGGTGTAATAGCAAAATTTAAACTCTTGGATTAACTTTTAAACAATAGATAGATCACTGGCAATATTATGAAGAGGTCTTGAAGGTTCTAAACAAAAAGCATGAAGAATTTCAACTGAAGTTTCATCATGAAGTTTCAACTTCAATTATGAAGTTTCATAATTTCCATCAAATAGGATATTGGTTTGCCCATCATAGCTTCAAACCTTGTTTACATCATATTATGAGGTATCTTTTTCTAAAATAGATTAATTTCATCTCTGTTGACAATCCATTAAAGAAAATAATGCTCTTTATGACAATCACAGCAAGAGTAATAGGGAAATCCTCAGAAGCTAACAGTTTCACCTTCAATGTGCTGACCATTAACTTTGATGTTGCACAGATTGGAATAAGTTTCATCTGGGGCTTGATGAATGTTTCATCAGTGGTACACTATGCTTAGCTTTTAGGTTCTCAAATTCTTACCATTTCACTGAATTTACATTAAGTTAAAGTGCACTGAGAATTTACTTTGATCCTCTAGTCACACTCAAAAGATTTTCCATCAATCACATTTTTTCATCACTTGTTAATTATAGTTATATATATATATATATATATATATATATGCTGTACTTCTTACATTATGACTGACTGACCCTGTACTTCAGTTTTCTTACTGCCAAATGACTAATACAGAATAAATTATGGTACTTACTTATCATTGTCTCATCCTTTTCCATTTTTTAAATTATCTCAGTTCTGTTTGCATCATAACCTACACTTCTCCTTACTAGCATCTGCAACATTACTATTATATGTTGTGTTTAATAGTAACTAAACAAGAGCACAGTCAACATGCAAGCTTACACAAATGATGATGACTACATCAGCTGCTTCTAGCCAGTGTCACATCTGTTGGTTTAAGAATAGTATACTCTAGCAGGTAGCTTTCTTGCTCAAAAATGGTACAACTTACACCTTTTTGAGGGGCTTCCCAGGTGGCTCAAACAGTAAAGAATCTGCCTGCAATAAGAGAGACCCAGGTCCAGTCCTTG
This sequence comes from Tragulus kanchil, assembly GCA_022376925.1. Classification (NCBI taxonomy): domain Eukaryota; kingdom Metazoa; phylum Chordata; class Mammalia; order Artiodactyla; family Tragulidae; genus Tragulus; species Tragulus kanchil. Next base: position 50,991,687 of record JAIOJX010000032.1, read on the forward strand.
GGTAGGGAAAATCCCCTGGAAAATGGCATGGCAATTCACTGTAGTATTCTTGTCTGGAGAATCCCAGGACAGAGGAGAATGACAAGATATGGGGTCAAAACCGCTGGACACAACTGAGTGAATAACACACACACATACCTCTTTGAGCCTTGAAAGGCAAACTTAGCAATGTGGGTAAATGACTAGCTAATTTATTTATTAGCTATTTATTAATTTATCAATTTATTACTTTTCTGGGCCAGTGATCTCAATTATAAATATGGGTGAAAAGCAAAAGTGAAAGTGATCTCAATTATTTTAACGTATGAAATCATAAAGAAAATAATGCTCTTTATGACAATCACAGCAAGAGTAATAGGGAAATCCTCAGAAGCTAACAGTTTCACCTTCAATGTGCTGACCATTAACTTTGATGTTGCACAGATTGGAATAAGTTTCATCTGGGGCTTGATGAATGTTTCATCAGTGGTACACTATGCTTAGCTTTTAGGTTCTCAAATTCTTACCATTTCACTGAATTTACATTAAGTTAAAGTGCACTGAGAATTTACTTTGATCCTCTAGTCACACTCAAAAGATTTTCCATCAATCACATTTTTTCATCACTTGTTAATTATAGTTATATATATATATATATATATATATATATGCTGTACTTCTTACATTATGACTGACTGACCCTGTACTTCAGTTTTCTTACTGCCAAATGACTAATACAGAATAAATTATGGTACTTACTTATCATTGTCTCATCCTTTTCCATTTTTTAAATTATCTCAGTTCTGTTTGCATCATAACCTACACTTCTCCTTACTAGCATCTGCAACATTACTATTATATGTTGTGTTTAATAGTAACTAAACAAGAGCACAGTCAACATGCAAGCTTACACAAATGATGATGACTACATCAGCTGCTTCTAGCCAGTGTCACATCTGTTGGTTTAAGAATAGTATACTCTAGCAGGTAGCTTTCTTGCTCAAAAATGGTACAACTTACACCTTTTTGAGGGGCTTCCCAGGTGGCTCAAACAGTAAAGAATCTGCCTGCAATAAGAGAGACCCAGGTCCAGTCCTTGGGTAGGGAAAATCCCCTGGAAAATGGCATGGCAATTCACTGTAGTATTCTTGTCTGGAGAATCCCAGGACAGAGGAGAATGACAAGATATGGGGTCAAAACCGCTGGACACAACTGAGTGAATAACACACACACATACCTCTTTGAGCCTTGAAAGGCAAACTTAGCAATGTGGGTAAATGACTAGCTAATTTATTTATTAGCTATTTATTAATTTATCAATTTATTACTTTTCTGGGCCAGTGATCTCAATTATAAATATGGGTGAAAAAAAAGCAAAAGTGAAAGTGTTAGTCACTCAGTCATGTCCAACTCTTTGTGACTCCATGGACTGTAGCCTGCCAGGCTCCTATATCCATGGGATTCTCCAAGCAAGAAGACTGTAGTGGGTAGCCTTTCCTATAGATATTGATAAGTATGTTCCTAAAAGCATTAGAATATTTGGCTAAAGAGAAAGGAGATAATTTCACATGAGGAAATTTTTGACCTCCTAATCTGAAGAGACATAACTTGTTTTAATGATTACCAAATTCTCTTACATATGGTAGCATTTTCTCCTTGAAATTTTAGGGATGTGCTACTTAATGCTCCTAAAGTTAGGCAGTGGATTGTAATAGTCTTATTTCCATCATTACAAATGTGAAGGTTGCACAAGAGAACTCAACAAAACCCTGCTGGCATCACTGACATTTAGATGAAAACCTACTATAGCCATTCACTTTCAATCTGGTGATTAAGCTCATAGATTTAAAACATATACTCCCTTTTTTTCCCCTTCTTAGTCCAGCACCTTATAAAGGGCATAAACGGCATGTCATCATATATTTTCATGGTAACAAAGAGATTATTATTCGGTATTTGTGGTTACCACACAATAAAATGGCACCAAGTCATCTGTTAGGCTCCCTAAAAATCCCACAAAAGTAGCTTCTCTGAGGTTCATCCTAGTCACTGAAGTCAAGTGACATATTACTATGGAATATCTGTTTATTCCTTCCAAATACACACTTTTCCAAATAGAATTCTATGGTCTTCTTAGAAAGGAAAAAAATGTGATCTTTGGTATGATTGCCGTTATCCAGGATAATCATTGAAATACATTTAACTAGGCATCTACTGCTTGGGGAATTTGCAGTGATTGAGTTCCAGTTCATTACTTTCAGGGCTGCAATGCTATTGTCAGGCCTCAAAATCAGTGCAATGGCCTAAACCCAGGTCAGAGGGGCTATGATAGCACAAAGGCAATTATGCTGCAAGAAAAATGTTGTCCACTAATCAGCTGGCAATCAATTCCTAAGAAGGGAAGATAACCCTCTCCCCGCTCAAGCTCTTCAGTATTAATAGTGCCATCCTGTAATTACTTTCGGCTTGGGCAGGTGCATGAAAGGACAGACTCTATAGCACACTGCATAGAAGATTAATGAGTTCTGTCAATTTGCCCAGAAGACATCTGATTCTCCAGCTTTCTGTAGCTACTAGTTTTACACATGCCTCAGGGTTTTTTCCCCCTGAAGAAATTAGCTAGTAATTTAAATACATTCAATAAGCATACATCTTTAAGGAAGGGGAAAAAAACACTAATTTTGCAATGAAGTACAAACTAAAAAGACTCTTCATCTGAATATTAACATAGCAAGTAGTTCATAATGGCAGTATTCTTTAAGTCATACTTTATTTTTAGTTATTACAATTAGTGATGCACAGGATTCAGAGGCTGTATAAACCCTTTAAAGTAGGATCATGCACACCCAACATCCCTAACATTTTCCCTATACTTACCTTGCTGGCCTAGGAACTAAAAAGGGAAAAACTGTGAGAGCTCCAATAATTTACAGGACTATTTTAAAGCTTCCTGTAATACAAATGGGCTGACTAAAGAAGAGACTTTTAGTTCACAGATTTTTCTGGGTAAAAGCCATTGAGACTTCCCCTACACTCCCACCCCAAAGGAAAATGCAGCATCAGCCCAGGGAACTTGGTCATCCAGGCCTATACATTTGTGTCAGAACAGGAATTGCCTATAAACTGAAATGAATATCAGGAAATTTGCTGTTGCTCCAAATTGATATTTTATAACCTAACTACTGTAAAATCTCATAATCTTTAAATACATGAGGTCAATGTACTAAATGGCTATTTTATGATGTTACCTAAAGGCTCCGATTTGTTTCTCATGAGGATCTAAGTCTTCCTAGTTCACAGCTCTCCTGCGATTGCTCTTTCAATGAGTATACGAATAAGAGGAAAAAAAGTACTGACTCAGAAACATTATTTGTTCCCTTACCTCTCTGCTTCCATTTAATGTTACAATCACCCATCCATGAAATTTTTCTCCTGACTACATTTATTGGATATTAGATTCTGCTAATTAATTCTTTGTATTAATTTCTTTTGAAGTGATGTTATCAATTGTTTCCAGGAGAAGGAAAAGAACAAAACAAAGAAACACATTTAAAAAAAAAACAAAAGCCCAGCCATAACTTGATTTTTGCATAAATGGATTTAAGCCTACCCAAATGCTATAGACTTTTTTATCCTTGATCCATATTCATTGGTTGATGCTGTTTAAATTATTATTTTCCACAGTAAGAGACAATGCAGTAGGAAATACTTTTGATCTGGAAAATTGTGTCTAAGAAGATAGCAGTACCTATGTTTCCTTAAAAACAAAAATGTCTCATACCTCTATAGCTACTAATCTTCAAAGCTGGAAATGTTTTGAAACCCACATCAGATAGAAAATCTTCATCAAAAAAATATGAGACACACAAAAACAATGATCTCATAGTCAACAAGGACTAATGCCACCTTATCCCAATTATAAAATAATTTTAGCTGTTTGGGTTTTTCTCCTAATCATATTTGTAGTTATGCTGATATCTTTAAATCCATCCAAGGGTTACAAAAGAGGTTATTTTCCCCAAATATCCATTATCTTCTAATGAAGCCCTTGGCAGATACTTCATATGGCTCAACTAGAACAGTGTTCAGCCCAGAGATGAGAGCTGTCCTTCCTAGACAGCTCACAGTTCTGGGAGCTTACCCCGATGTGTGATGACCCAGGTCACTATCACTGTGTTGACACAAGAGGCGTCAAAGATAGAGATAATTTCAATCATAATCATTCAGATATGTGCACATGTATGTATGCAAGCATGTTCATTTAAGTAGTACTGCAATACCATTCTGACTACTAATTCCTGGTTAACATTGTTGCCCTAGTCACTCAGTTGTGTCCAACACCTTTGTGACTCCATGAACTGCAGCCTGTCAGGCTCCTCTGTCCATGGAGTTCTCCAGGCAAGAATATTGATGTGGGTAGCCATTCCTTTCTCAAGGAGATCTTCCCAACCCAGGGATCAAACCCAGATCTCTCACATTGCAGGCAAATTCTTTACTGTCTGAGCCACCAGGGAAGGCCTTGGTTGACATTACCTGAGTACTTTAGAGGCCAACATTTAAGATCTATTTGGCCATTCTGCCCATGAAATAGTGTAATAGAGTAAACTCAATTGGCAAGGAAAATAAGCAGTACTATAGGAAATCTTGGGCTTCCCTGGTGACTCAGACAGTAAGGAAGCCACTTAACAATTCAGGAGACCTGAGATTTATTCAGGATGATCCCTTTGAGAAGAGAATGTCTACCCAGTCCAGTATTCTCACCTGGAGAATTACATGGACAGAGGAGCCTGGCAGGTCACAGTCACTGGGTTGCAAAGAATCTGGCGTGACTGAGTGACTAACATACACACAGTTGGAAATCTTAGCACTCTGGTCTAAAGGAAACCTAGGTTCAACAGTCTTTTCACATCACTACTCCATGACTGGAAATATTATTGATTAATCATAGCAGGTGTATCATTATTCTTAGATGAAAAAAGACAATTCTTAGCAGATGTATCAAATGTCTAAAACCAGACTACAGAGGGCAAAAAAAAAAAAAAAAAACAACTACTAGATCTAATTTCAATACATCTTTAAGCAGGAGGGGATATGAAAACTTACAGGGTTCATCATAGGAAAGCAGGCGGATTTCTCATCTCTGACCCTCATCAGTCCTGGGATGTGTTTTATCCAGATGGCTTTCTGTTACTGGTCAGAGTGATTCTCAAGTAGATGCCACCTTTAACCGAAAAGGGTTCACTATGGCAGCCAAAGGCAGTCTTTCCTTCAATGTACACCCTGCAGGTGTTGGCATGTAAAGGTATTTTTATATAAGCATGGAGGTAAGCCTGAATTTTCCACCTGCCAATGCAGGATACAAAGGATCCCTGGGTTGGGAAGACCCCCTGGAAAAGTAAATGATAACACACTTCAGTATTCTTGCCTGGAAAATTTCATGGACAGAGGAGCCTAGTGGCTTTGGTCCATGGGGTCACAAAGAGTTGGATACGACTTCATGACTAAACAACAACAAGCTTGGATCTACTTAAACAGAGGACAATTTCTTGCAAACCCCAAACCTCGCAGCTTCTCCCATCCAGGAAACAGACTTAATTAGCATGCCTTGAAATAAAATGGGTGAAAGAAACAAACACAGTCTCTCTATTTCCTGTTCTGTGAAAGCTATCACTTACAAAGCCCTTGTACAGAATGTACCTAGTATATACACAGGAGGGGATAAATCCCCAAAGTAGGACACATTTATAATTTAAGCCCCTTGGAACAACTTTTATCCTGGTCCACCATCCCTGGAAACACCCTTATCAGGTACTTCAAATATAAAACCATATTACGTTGTAAAGTACAATTTTGTATTTAAAATTCAACATAGTCTAAAATCTTTTGCAACTATTATAGTAATAAAGATAAAATAATAGCTAACACTTTGTCCTTACTAAAGTCAAGCACCATTCCAAGTGTTTTACATGCATTAACATTTTAAATCCTCCTTATGACACTATGACATTGGTACTACTTTGATTTTAATTCTAGAGATGAGCAAATTAAGGTGCATAGATAGAAGTTAGTAATTTCATCAAGACCAAACAATAAGTGGAGAAACTGAGACTCGCAATCAAGGAGTTTCTCTTTAGAATGTATGCTTTCTACCAGTACATGATGAATATAATTTTTAAACAATCATACTATTAAAAAGAACAAAAACAACAGAAATTATTTTTAAATGGTATGAAATAATAGACTCAAAAATGAATTGAGCAAAATTGTGACAGACAAAATGTATCCATGTAACAACATACAAAACATCTTATTTACAAGTCCAAGGCTGAGTCAATTAAGCTTTCAGAATTCAGAAAAAGTTTGTATTTAATGCTCACTCTAAATGTTCATTTTTTCATCCAAATAATTTTTGTGGTAGGCTGGCACTGAACTAACTGCATCATTGGATTTCATCCACAAGATACATAATTATCTTACTTTTTCTGATCAGGGTGTCTATGAAGATCAGTTTGAGAACCAAAGGACTGACACTCATCCTCTCTTAAAGGACTTACTGCAGACTGCAAGAAGTCATCAACACCTTCCAGTACCCTGACACTGACAACACATCCTTCCTCTAATGCCCCAGGTGTGCTAGGCTTTGGATGGACTCCGAAGACACACTGCCAACAGTTTAAGCAGCTATCTTGCTGTGTCATTTCAGAAGCAGATTCAGCTGCATATAACAGAAAATTGAACTTAGGATGACTTAACCAAATAGAGACTGGCTGGTTTGTTTTTACACAGTAGGAGAGCAGATTGAAAATCCCAGGCTGATCTACTGTATAGTGCATGGAACTCTACTCAATGTTATGTGGCAACCTAGATGGGAAGGGAATTTGGGGAGAATGGATATAAGTATCTGTATGGATGAATCCCTTTTCTGTACACCTAAAACTATCATAACATTTTTTGTTAATCAGCTATACCCTAATACAAAATTTTAAAGTTTAAGAAAAAAAGAAGTCCCAGGCTGGTGCAGCAGTACCACAGTGTCACTGGTGAAACACCTTCTATCCCTGCTTCACCACATGCTTGGGGTGTGGAGTCAGTCCTTAATGTCAAACACTGTGATGATGGCACAGATAGGAGGAAGAGGGTAGGACAAGGTGAAAGGCACATGCCACCTGGGCATGGCCATCATCTAAGGAACTTCACTGAGAGTCCTAGGAGAAGACTTTTGTTTACATCCCAAGTTGCATCATCTTGCTATCCCCAGTCAGCAAAGAAGCTTGGGAGATGTGTTTTTTTAGCTGGACATCCACATCCTATAAACTTAGCATTTTCAATGAAAAGAGTGATTATGTGTGGTATTGAAGTTCCAAAGAGGAATTAAAAATGACCCTATATTTAAGGAATTCACAAGTCTAGAGGAAATGCTTTAACTTTCTTGGATAAATCAAGGTACGTCAAAGTAAAATATTAAACTCCCACAAATTTGAAATGTTTTCCTAAAACTATTGTTCATCTGTAGTCTGTACTGCCATCAATCATTATTACATAAATATTCCTTCAACTCTAAGACCATGAGACTGAGCATAGAATCTCAAAGGTATTCCAAAAAAGCAGATGTCTGTTCTTTTATAAAGAAAAGGGTTCCCATGCCAAATAAGTATCAGAAACCACACATACTTGTTCCTATATATTTTAAATGCTTACTAACTTTTTAAAGGTCCTCAAGTTAGGAAACCTGTATAATTTTATATAATCCAGTATTGTCCAAACTTTACTAAACAATAGTTGAGTAAATGAAATTTAGCCCTAAAAAGTGAGTCCTTGGATTTGAACAAAAGTTTGAAAGCAGATTGAAAATCCCAGGCTGATCTACTGTATAGTGCATGGAACTCTACTCAATGTTATGTGGCAACCTAGATGGGAAGGGAATTTGGGGAGAATGGATATAAGTATCTGTATGGATGAATCCCTTTTCTGTACACCTAAAACTATCATAACATTTTTTGTTAATCAGCTATACCCTAATACAAAATTTTAAAGTTTAAGAAAAAAAGAAGTCCCAGGCTGGTGCAGCAGTACCACAGTGTCACTGGTGAAACACCTTCTATCCCTGCTTCACCACATGCTTGGGGTGTGGAGTCAGTCCTTAATGTCAAACACTGTGATGATGGCACAGATAGGAGGAAGAGGGTAGGACAAGGTGAAAGGCACATGCCACCTGGGCATGGCCATCATCTAAGGAACTTCACTGAGAGTCCTAGGAGAAGACTTTTGTTTACATCCCAAGTTGCATCATCTTGCTATCCCCAGTCAGCAAAGAAGCTTGGGAGATGTGTTTTTTTAGCTGGACATCCACATCCTATAAACTTAGCATTTTCAATGAAAAGAGTGATTATGTGTGGTATTGAAGTTCCAAAGAGGAATTAAAAATGACCCTATATTTAAGGAATTCACAAGTCTAGAGGAAATGCTTTAACTTTCTTGGATAAATCAAGGTACGTCAAAGTAAAATATTAAACTCCCACAAATTTGAAATGTTTTCCTAAAACTATTGTTCATCTGTAGTCTGTACTGCCATCAATCATTATTACATAAATATTCCTTCAACTCTAAGACCATGAGACTGAGCATAGAATCTCAAAGGTATTCCAAAAAAGCAGATGTCTGTTCTTTTATAAAGAAAAGGGTTCCCATGCCAAATAAGTATCAGAAACCACACATACTTGTTCCTATATATTTTAAATGCTTACTAACTTTTTAAAGGTCCTCAAGTTAGGAAACCTGTATAATTTTATATAATCCAGTATTGTCCAAACTTTACTAAACAATAGTTGAGTAAATGAAATTTAGCCCTAAAAAGTGAGTCCTTGGATTTGAACAAAAGTTTGAAAGCAGGAAAGAAATTAGAATTATAATTTACATTTTATACTATGTCACGTTTTCTTTCTCTTACTTATAAAGACAAAACTCCATGTTCATGCCATGATACACAGCATAACTATAGCAAAAACAAGCAGGGAGCAGAGCAATGAAACGATGAGCGAATGGTTCACTTTGGTATGAACTGGGAGACTGAGTTATTTCTTTTAGAAGTAGCTTTGTCTTCCAACAGGAATTTTGACAGAATAATGCTGAATGGTTTGTGTTGTTTATGATACAGTGTTTCAGTTACTTAATTATACACTGAAGTACCTAGAAATGAAATATCTCTTTTATGTACAAGATGCCTAGGAGAGCTTCTAGACTGAAACTACATGGCTTGCTCTGTATTCCGGCATGCTGCTCACTGGCTTATACATTTATAGGCTCTCTGTGTACTTGATGTGGACAATAACCGTGAGCATTCAGCAACCACTAAACTGATCTAGTGACCCTCTCTCAGTATACTTTCTGCTTCCTTACATTCACAGCATTGTGCAAGCTGTTCCTGCTATGTGAACGCCCTATTCTGAAGCTGATGAAAAACCACCCAGCACTAATCCCACCCCTTCTGTGAAGTCATCCCTGACGATAAAAGCAATAGTTAGTATTTACTAGGCACTTATCCTGTGCCCTGGTCTAAGTGTCTTTTATACATGATTTAGTTGATTCCCAATTTAAATTAGCTATGATTACCCTTTTACATGGCCACTTATGCCTTGTGCCTTAATGTACATAATCATTATTACATAAATATTCCTTCAACTCTAAGACCATGAGACTGAGCATAGAATCTCAAAGGTATTCCAAAAAAGCAGATGTCTGTTCTTTTATAAAGAAAAGGGTTCCCATGCCAAATAAGTATCAGAAACCACACATACTTGTTCCTATATATTTTAAATGCTTACTAACTTTTTAAAGGTCCTCAAGTTAGGAAACCTGTATAATTTTATATAATCCAGTATTGTCCAAACTTTACTAAACAATAGTTGAGTAAATGAAATTTAGCCCTAAAAAGTGAGTCCTTGGATTTGAACAAAAGTTTGAAAGCAGGAAAGAAATTAGAATTATAATTTACATTTTATACTATGTCACGTTTTCTTTCTCTTACTTATAAAGACAAAACTCCATGTTCATGCCATGATACACAGCATAACTATAGCAAAAACAAGCGGGGAGCAGAGAAATGAAACGATGAGCGAATGGTTCACTTTGGTATGAACTGGGAGACTGAGTTATTTCTTTTAGAAGTAGCTTTGTCTTCCAACAGGAATTTTGACAGAATAATGCTGAATGGTTTGTGTTGTTTATGATACAGTGTTTCAGTTACTTAATTATACACTGAAGTACCTAGAAATGAAATATCTCTTTTATGTACAAGATGCCTAGGAGAGCTTCTAGACTGAAACTACATGGCTTGCTCTGTATTCCGGCATGCTGCTCACTGGCTTATACATTTATAGGCTCTCTGTGTACTTGATGTGGACAATAACCGTGAGCATTCAGCAACCACTAAACTGATCTAGTGACCCTCTCTCAGTATACTTTCTGCTTCCTTACATTCACAGCATTGTGCAAGCTGTTCCTGCTATGTGAACGCCCTATTCTGAAGCTGATGAAAAACCACCCAGCACTAATCCCACCCCTTCTGTGAAGTCATCCCTGACGATAAAAGCAATAGTTAGTATTTACTAGGCACTTATCCTGTGCCCTGGTCTAAGTGTCTTTTATACATGATTTAGTTGATTCCCATGTTACTTTAAAGCCCTATGGGGGCAGCTTAATGATTATCTCCATTTTACATGAATCTTAGCTATCATACTCTAGTCATTTCCCAAGAACCATTTTGGACAATTTCCACTCTGCACAGCTCTAAAATAGGACAGGAATTATTCTCATCCCTTGACTCCTCTGGCACACACAGCCCTAGTTATAAGGATTTTGTGTCAGATTGCAAATATCAAAGGTTACATGGAGTGTATGAACTGAGGTTGCCTGTTGAAGGACATGGCAGATTGTTGAAATCCAGTAAACAAGAGCTTACTGGGGCTCATGGACCTTGAAAATCCTCATCGCTGAATCACTCTCTCAACTGTCCAAAGTCTGGATCAGATGCTATATATATAATGTCCATTATATCAAAAGAAAGAGGCAGGAATCTATTCACTGAAACTGATATTGTGCCTTTAAAAAGTATTTGATTTGAGCATTTAAAATACCGTGCTTCACTGCTGATTTAATTTTTATAAATGTTTCCCCCTTTTATAGATCTTCTCAATAGCCACATCAGAGGAGAGTGAAGCAAGAATAAGCTCTTCATTCAGGCTCTCAGTACACTTCTGCTTGATTGGAATGGATATTGTACATAATATGTCCCTACAGATGTTTCCTCCAGTGGGGCACATTGAATTTCATTTAAATGCCAAGGCACAAAATCTAAAACAATGTGACTTTAACAAAAAATCTGATGAGGAATTTGATGAGAAAATGGCAAGAATTCCTGTGGCATTTGGGTAACAATTTCAAGCCTTCATTTTAATAGAATAAACAGGATCATATTTCATTCAAATCTGGCAATGAGATGAGCTTTGGGTATTACATTGATATAAACCAATAAAGAATTTGCAAATTTGAAGCACTAATTAACAGACACAATATTAAATGAAAAAAGTTTGCTCCAGGGGCAAATATATTTTGAAGACTTAAAACTTTTATTAAAAGACATTTTTTTAATCATTTCTTTTGTAGTTTACTCTTTTGTCGATTTTTATAAAACATGGGAGTATTGTGATACTTTCAAACTGATAGCTTTAACACAGCATCTGATACTCCATTTTACCTTTTTTGAGGCAATACATCAATGTCACAGCATTTTGAAATCTAGAGAAAAATAAGCCAAAACATAAGCTCAAATATCACAGAATAATCAGAGCAGGCTTAATTTAAGATAGTCAGTCAGTGAACAGAGTTCAACAAACTGCAGGTATTCAAGTTGACTGTAGTAGGTACAGACTCCAACTATAACAGTCACTCCTATGGTAAAGCAAATTAAGCCAATCAACCCCAAGGTAAGGGCAGGTACGCAGAAAGGAGCATCATAATGGTGAAGGATGGAGTTCCACCACTTTGAACTGGAAGAGATCTCAAGATTTTATTCATGTAATCAGATAATACTTAATTCCCCCACCACCATGTCAAGGGCATCCATGTAAACACTTTTGTGACTCCTCCCCCTACCCCCCCCACACATCCAGATGTCCTCATGATGTTAATTTGGACCTGATTTCACCTGGATAAATACATGAAGGGAGATGAAGGGATGAGATACAGTAGATTTAACTCAGGTCTTGCAAGACAATAAACCTTTTAAAATGAATAACCTATTAATTTGCAACTCCATGAGAAAATCATTTCCTCATAATTCTAGAGGAAGAACTCTAAAGCTTGACTTACTGGTCACAAGTGCACTACGGAGTGTTCTCTACCTAATTGGAATGCTGCACAGTTACTTTCTTGAGACCACAATGTCTAAGATATATGCATCTAAAGACTCATACTTCAGAAAATGGGAATGCCTGAAGAATGTTAAAGAATCAAATACATGAGACCATGTCTTTCCCATAAGACATTGTGGGCTGGCTGTGCATGTGTGTGCATGCACACACATGCAAGTGCACATTTTTGGTCTTGGTTTGACTGTGTGTGTTTTTAAAGAAGTAGTTATTTTATATTCAACAAAAGTCAGCTGGTGTTAATATTACCTGTACCAACAATTCTGCAATCTGTGCCCTGCTTACAGGTTTTCACAGAGAATAAATTTGCTTGCATTATGACTAAATACTACATTCTCTAAGAGGGAAGGAAAGGAAAGGGGGATTAAGTATAGTACAAGAATCTTTACATATACTTTATTCTTACAAACACCTCAAGACAGAAGTACTACTGCATCCACATACCAAATGAGAAAAATAAGACCCAGAAAGATTAAGTAGCCAGCTCACAACCAAAACAAATTTTTAAAAGATCCAGAATTTCAAACCAATAGATTTTGCTCCTGAATCCAGGTTTTCTTCCTACTACACCAGAACATCAGAAAAATAGGTTGAAAAGTGAAAGATGTAATTCAGTTAGTTGGACCATCAAATAATCAATTTACCTTAAATCATTTTTTTTTTTTACACAGAAGAAATTTATGTCTGATCCAATGCCAACAAGGCCTATTTCATGAAAACTGTGAACCAGTTTTTGTTGTAAAATGCTTAGGAATAAATCTGTGCTTACCCACCCTGTCCCTTTGGTCTGTCGTGTTATCAAGTAGAACCTTATTGCTAGCCTGATCAACCTCAACTTTTTATTTTATTTTGTCATTTTGTCTTATTTTACACACCCTATAGTGTTATCAAAAAGTAGAAAAACCTTATTGCTAGCCTGATCAACCTCAAGTCTTGCAAGACAATAAACCTTTTAAAATGAATAACCTATTAATTTGCAACTCCATGAGAAAATCATTTCCTCATAATTCTAGAGGAAGAACTCTAAAGCTTGACTTACTGGTCACAAGTGCACTACGGAGTGTTCTCTACCTAATTGGAATGCTGCACAGTTACTTTCTTGAGACCACAATGTCTAAGATATATGCATCTAAAGACTCATACTTCAGAAAATGGGAATGCCTGAAGAATGTTAAAGAATCAAATACATGAGACCATGTCTTTCCCATAAGACATTGTGGGCTGGCTGTGCATGTGTGTGCATGCACACACATGCAAGTGCACATTTTTGGTCTTGGTTTGACTGTGTGTGTTTTTAAAGAAGTAGTTATTTTATATTCAACAAAAGTCAGCTGGTGTTAATATTACCTGTACCAACAATTCTGCAATCTGTGCCCTGCTTACAGGTTTTCACAGAGAATAAATTTGCTTGCATTATGACTAAATACTACATTCTCTAAGAGGGAAGGAAAGGAAAGGGGGATTAAGTATAGTACAAGAATCTTTACATATACTTTATTCTTACAAACACCTCAAGACAGAAGTACTACTGCATCCACATACCAAATGAGAAAAATAAGACCCAGAAAGATTAAGTAGCCAGCTCACAACCAAAACAAATTTTTAAAAGATCCAGAATTTCAAACCAATAGATTTTGCTCCTGAATCCAGGTTTTCTTCCTACTACACCAGAACATCAGAAAAATAGGTTGAAAAGTGAAAGATGTAATTCAGTTAGTTGGACCATCAAATAATCAATTTACCTTAAATCATTTTTTTTTTTTACACAGAAGAAATTTATGTCTGATCCAATGCCAACAAGGCCTATTTCATGAAAACTGTGAACCAGTTTTTGTTGTAAAATGCTTAGGAATAAATCTGTGCTTACCCACCCTGTCCCTTTGGTCTGTCGTGTTATCAAGTAGAACCTTATTGCTAGCCTGATCAACCTCAACTTTTTATTTTATTTTGTCATTTTGTCTTATTTTACACACCCTATAGGTATAAGAATTACTCTCTGGAAAAAAGTATACTGTAAATAAGCAACCAAATAAAATTTCTTCTATTTCATTAATCAGTTCTTGGGTGAAATTTATGGCTCAACCAGTGTCTTGAGCATCATTTTCCCACCTTCAGTTTTTTTATATTCATCACCCTTCTGCACTGCATCTAATACAGTACAAATAGATGACATTCTATTGTAACTTAAGATGCATTGGCTTTGTATCTTAGTATTTAAATATCATTAATTTTATATCATTGTGTTTAAACTATAGGTTGTCAAGGAGAAGAGTAAATATTATTTAAAGATTTTACCTCCTTTTTGGGGGAAGGAATTAGTACATTTCCAGTTGTGCACAGAATAGTTGTATAATGTTGGGTGGAATTATGACCTTGTTATTGTTTTTATTTGGAGATTAAGTATGGTTCAAGGCAATACATATGGGTGTCAAGTGGATAAAGGATGGACTTGTGATGGTTAATTTATGTGTTAACTTGACTGGACCATGGGGTATCGAGGTATCTGGTTAAATTTTATTTCTGAGTGTGTCTGTGAGGACATTTCTGAATGAGATTAACATTTTAATCAACAGAGTAAAGCAGATTGTCCTCCCCAATGTGGATGGGCCTTATCTAATCTGTTGAAGACCTGGATAGAGTAAAAGACTGAGAAAGAAATGTTGCTCTCTGTCTGGCTGTCCTCCTAGAATTAAGACATCACCTCTCTTCGGAATCCAGATTGCCAAATGCAGATCTTGGATTTCTCAGCATTTAAATGCGACCATATAAGCTAATTCCTTATAATAAGTAAAAAATCTGTCTAAGATATATCTTTCCTGTTTATATGCATGTAATATATATAAATATATGGTTATAGTTTCATATATATATATATATTTCTTCTGTTTTTCTGTGGAACCCAGACTAGCATGGAGTCGGGCTCCAAGCCATGGGCTTGCTGCTGTAATAAGTACCTAAATGTCTAGAAGTGGGTTTGGAACTGAGTAATGAGTATATACTAGAGGGTTTTAAGGTATATGCTAGAAGTATGATCATTAAGAGCAATTTTGGTGAGGTCTCAGATGGAAACGAGGAACATGTTATTGGAAACTGGAGGAAAAGCAATCCTTTGCCATAATGTGATACTGAACTTGGCTGGGTTATATTTGTGTTCTAGTGTTTTGTGGAAGGTAGAACTTGCAAATGATGAAACTGGATATTTAGCTGAGGAGACATCTAAGCAAAATATACAAAGTGGTGTTTTGTTCCTCGTGCTTGCTTGTAGTAAAATGTGAGAAGGGATGAATCAAAAAAATAATGTTAAGCAAAAAGTAAGGTTCTTCCTCAAGGAGACCTGACCTCTCTCATTCACAGGGTTCTGGATCTCTAACCTGGCTCAAATCTGACAATTGATTAAGGGATCCTGACTCTATTTTAATGATTACAGTTAGACTTCTGTTCACTTGGCCCAGAACTCACTCAGATATACAAGATAAAGAATTTAGCAGACTTCCCATCTATTTCGCTGCTAGGAATACCATGATAAACTAGCCAAGGTCATAGGTCTGTGCAAACCAAGACTATTCTGACTACTGCTTTGACTCTGTTGTCCATTATGGTAACCACACCCACTTTGTGACATGGCCCTGTTGGTCTTGAGATTGCTGTCCACAGTGCATTTAGTTGTCCAAATCAGTGGCATCATTTCCCAATATAATTTCTGATTCACAAAGAAAAGTGACCAGAAGGAATTCCCTGGCAGTCTAGACATTAGGACTCCACACTTTCACTACCGAGGGCCTAAGTGTGTTCCCTAGCCAGGAAACTAAGATCCCATACAAAAAAAACATGTGGCCACAGATACCAAGTATGCTGGGCTCCCCTTACAAATTTATTCCCTAGCGTTGGTGAAAGGTATGTTCCTTGGCCACTCCTAGGATAGATGAGAAGGACTTGCATGGCAAACCCACTTTAACATGCCAGAGTTGAATGCATGGGTGTGTGACCATAAATGACCAAGAGGGGAGATCAGTGGATAGTATTTAAAAAATAAAATAAAACATAACTCCTAGGCAGATATTTAATAGCAAAGTGCTTTATTCCTTGCAGAGCTAATTCTATTAAACCACAATCTTAGAAGCAAAGATTTGGCTTTTACTTTTGGTTGGACATATAGTATTCCGAAGTTCAGTACCTTTCACACTAATTTACCCTACCTTCCAAAGATAGTGACATAGCCTTTTTTCCCTTTTCCAAGCAAATCTGACTTTGCAACCCTATGGACTGTAGCCCTCCAGGCTCCTCTGTCCATGGGATTTCTCAGGCAAGACTACTGAATAGGGATGACATGCCCTCCACCAAGGAATATTCCTGACCCAGGAATCAAACCCGCATCTCTGACATATCCTTGACTGGCTGGTGGGTTCTTTACCACTTGCTCCAGCTGGGATGCCCAAGCAACAGCAAGAGGATAAATGAGCCTCAGCGTGCAGATGAAGGACCTGACTGTCTTTTTAGACACTGACATGAATTAGAACAAAAGGGAAGAAAGTATTACCTATCCAGCATTGATTTTGTCAACAAAATTGAAAATTTATCTCTGTTTTTAAAGTACTATTGACTATGAAAATAATTAAACTGACATACAAAAAATAATTCTAAAAGTTTTACCCAATACCTATTCTAATAGTTTAGCCTTGCCACTTCAGTATACAGAGTAATACAGAGTTGGAGCTGGCTTTTTAAAAATTAAACCTGCATACCTCCAAATAAGAAATCATCCGGGAAAGTGATTTGCATACTACACAGTTTAAGCGCATACTATACCCTTAAGTGCCAAGGGTTGCCTCATATGTTAGTGCATTTGAAATGTAAACTTTTCTGATCATGTATAAGGCTATTCTTTTAGAATATCTTGGAAGCATACATTTTACATACTAAAAAAAGAAACCAAAGATTTTTTTCTGTTCCTTCACTTGAGAATATCAACATGGGTATCAATGAGACACTCTGAATCATTCAAGGAATGATATGGAAAGTTTGAATTTAAATATCAAACATTGTTTTTTTAATTCCAACTGATATCTATGATTGCCTTTACCATATTATTTTAACTATTTATATATTGATGGTTCTGTCTGCTCCCATAGACTGTGAGCATTTTGAAGACAAATTCTGTCTTTCTCAATTTTTCACATCCAATGGCTAGCACCATTCCTGACATGAATATCTATTGGCAGTATGTTTTCAACCTAAGCCCCCCTTGTGAAGGTTTTTTTCATTCTAGTGATTGCATAGAATGCAGTGATTCAGTGGAGAAGAATTTACATGGAAAACTGTCCTTGACACAATCTATCTGGCAGGATGGCTGCTCATTTGCTACATCCACTGCCACCACCATTAGCATTATGAAATAATAGTTCGTAACAAATTGAATCCTAGAAAATCTCTATTGCCATTGAATATAGAGTCCAATGCAATAGTCTGGGAGCAGACCTTTTGGGAACCATGCTACTGCCTCCAAGATCTAAGCTGTCAACCCCATCCTCACATTCTTACTGATTTTAAACCCCTGATGTATACAATGTAGCTTTTGCACACTCCAATTTATAACACGCTGCTGTCATCTGTCTGTACTAAAAAACCACACATTATATTTCCCCCACTATATTTATTTTTCCTTAAACATACAAGTTTCCTTGAAAAGTAGCATGTTTCAGACTCAGAGACTTAGAGAATGAGCTTATGGTCGCTGGGGAGGTGGGGAAGGATGGGAAGGAATAGTTAGGGATGGACAGATACATGCTGCTATATTTAAAGTGGACAGCCAACAAGGACCTCGTGTACAGCACATGGAACTCTTCTTGATGTTATCTGTCAGCCTGGATGAGAAGAGGGTTAGGGGGAGACATACAAATTAAGCGCTACTTCCCTTAGTGCCAAGGGTTGCCTCATATGTTAGTGCATTTGAAATGTAAACTTTTCTGATCATGTATAAGGCTATTCTTTTAGAATATCTTGGAAGCATACATTTTACATACTAAAAAAAGAAACCAAAGATTTTTTTCTGTTCCTTCACTTGAGAATATCAACATGGGTATCAATGAGACACTCTGAATCATTCAAGGAATGATATGGAAAGTTTGAATTTAAATATCAAACATTGTTTTTTTAATTCCAACTGATATCTATGATTGCCTTTACCATATTATTTTAACTATTTATATATTGATGGTTCTGTCTGCTCCCATAGACTGTGAGCATTTTGAAGACAAATTCTGTCTTTCTCAATTTTTCACATCCAATGGCTAGCACCATTCCTGACATGAATATCTATTGGCAGTATGTTTTCAACCTAAGCCCCCCTTGTGAAGGTTTTTTTCATTCTAGTGATTGCATAGAATGCAGTGATTCAGTGGAGAAGAATTTACATGGAAAACTGTCCTTGACACAATCTATCTGGCAGGATGGCTGCTCATTTGCTACATCCACTGCCACCACCATTAGCATTATGAAATAATAGTTCGTAACAAATTGAATCCTAGAAAATCTCTATTGCCATTGAATATAGAGTCCAATGCAATAGTCTGGGAGCAGACCTTTTGGGAACCATGCTACTGCCTCCAAGATCTAAGCTGTCAACCCCATCCTCACATTCTTACTGATTTTAAACCCCTGATGTATACAATGTAGCTTTTGCACACTCCAATTTATAACACGCTGCTGTCATCTGTCTGTACTAAAAAACCACACATTATATTTCCCCCACTATATTTATTTTTCCTTAAACATACAAGTTTCCTTGAAAAGTAGCATGTTTCAGACTCAGAGACTTAGAGAATGAGCTTATGGTCGCTGGGGAGGTGGGGAAGGATGTGGGGAAGGAATAGTTAGGGATGGACAGATACATGCTGCTATATTTAAAGTGGACAGCCAACAAGGACCTCGTGTACAGCACATGGAACTCTTCTTGATGTTATCTGTCAGCCTGGATGAGAAGAGAGTTATGGGGAGAATGCATACATATATATATGTATAAACGACTGAGTTCCTTTGCTGTTCACATGAAACTATCACAGCGGTGTTCATTAATCAACTATGCTCCAATACAAAATAAAAAGGTTTTAAAAAACTATTGTGTGGGGGCTTCCCCTGGTGGTCCAGTGGGTAAGGACACCACTTTGCAGTGCAAGGGGCGCAGGTTCAATCCCTGGCCTGGGAAGATCCCACGTGCCGCGGAGTGGCTGGATCTATGTGTCCAATTACCGAGCCGGAGCTCTGGAGCGCATGAGCCCAGAGCGGCGCTCAGCAACGACAGACGCCACCGCGATGGGAGGCCCACAGGAGCCAAGGAACAAAGACGGATGAAAACAGGCAAAATGAAAGACCAATAGAAGTGGCCCGCCTGCTCCCCTCCCTCCTCAACCCGACCCCTGCCCAAAAATAAATAAATAAATAAATCTTTAAAAAAAAAAAAAACTATTGTGTGTCACAGTTTATATAAATTTAGATATGTTTATTGTATATATACCTTAGTATTTAATTATTAATCACTAATAACCACATACTGTTTCCTATGTGTTCCCTAAACACTGTTTTTGAGGTCTGTTCATTTTGCTAGAGATAACTATAATTCATGGTTTCTGACTTATGCATCCCAGCATATGCATATACCAGAATTTACATATCCACCTTGATCTTTTTTAAAATTTATTTTTGTTGTGTTTTGTTTTCAGCTGTGCAGCATGTGAGAATCTTCATTTCCTGACCAAGGATTAAAGGATCTAACTGGGATCCTCCTGCATTGGAAACTTGGAGACTTAACCACTGTACAACCAAGGAAGTCCCACTTCTTCACCTTCTTATACCTATTAATACTTGCCACCACAAATAACCCTGCAGTGGATATCCTCACACATTTCCCTTTGTGGACTTTATCTGCATCTTTCACTGAACACTACCATATTTCCCGTCAAGGTCGCTGTACTAATTTATACTTCTATCTGCAGTTCTTGGAAGTTCTCACTTGCCCACATCCCTGCCAGCACTTAACATTATGCATTTTCTCATCTTTGCCAATGTAATGGATATAAAAATGTATCTCATAGTTACAATATAAGTTGAATATAATTTCACATACTTTGGGTCTTTTTTAATTTCTCCTTTTTTTGAACTGTTGTTTACACTCTTTATTTTCCTTTTGGAGCTGTGTTTGTGATATTCATTTGCAGAAGTTTTCTATATAGTCCAGATTTCTTTGTTGTTTTTAGTTTTTGCAAAAACTCCTCCCAGAGAAGTTCAAATGAGAGGGGTCATATGTATACCTGTGGCTGATTCAGGTTTATGTATAGTAGTAAACAACAAAACTCTATAAAAGTAAAATAAATTAATTTTAAAAAAAACTCCTCCCAATCTTTGGCTTTGTCCTTATTCCACAAGTATTGAGACTTGTTGAAGAGTCACTGTTCTAGAATCTGCAAATACAACAGTGAACAAAAATGAAAAAAATTCCTCATACATAAAGATCTTATTATTATAGCAGGAAAAAAAAAACATAAAAAACAAGAGAAGATACACTGTAACATGCCCTAGATCAAGATGCCAAACTACCACAACGTCTGGATTCTTCTTAAGACCAATCCACTTTTTAAAATTATCAAGATATCAAGAAAACTTTGAGAAAACCCCTGGAGTGTTATTGGGAAAGGGTTGAACTAACTGGTATATATGGAGTAGTAGCCTGAGACCAAAAGAGAGAGGATCCCACCGCTGGGGGTCTCCTCTTGCATCCCCTTCCCCTTTGCTCCTCCCATCCTCACAGTGTGCATACTTGTATAACACACTTTGGGTCCAGGTGCTCTCAGAGGTTAAATCAGAACAAGACAAAGTCTTGTTCTTGGAAACTGCTGAAAAAAAAAAAAAAACAGGGGAGAAATAACCACAGACAAGTAGCCTTCACACTTATCTTTCAAGCACTGTGGGCTAGTGAATTATAATTTATGCATGTCTCATTCTACAGCTGCTTCTCCTTGGACCTTGAGGTGCAAAATGTGAAGATCTTATCTAAGGAACTATTTAGTAAGCTATGATTTTCTGCCTGGTCTCTTCAACCAAGGTGCCTGTCTGTCTCTGTCTCTGTCTCTGTCTCTGTCTGTCTCTCTCTCGCATGCACGCACACACACACACACACACTCAAGAATAAACACACTAAAATCTTTGGAGCCAACCTTGACAAGAGTCTGATCTTCCTCTATTTGCTTTACCTAACAGCATCAGTGAGACTCCCAGGGGAAAATGAACTCACAGATCCAGATTCCAGGACAGGTGAGGAACACAACTATTTCAATATGGGTATTATTAGGAAAACATTAAAACAGACACACCAAGATTTCAAAACTGAAACACATTTTGAAAGAAAGAAAGATATTAGCATATGGAGTGAAACCATAGGCAAGCAGTGAAGGACTGGCAATTTTAAGTAAGATATTCGGGGATGATTTCACTAAAAGTTAACATTTAAATAAAGACCTAAAGAAAAGGAGGGAGTTTGTTACATGTATACCTGGCAGAATAGCAAAGCAATCCAAGCTGATGAAAGTCAAGTGAAAATGGAGTCGAGAGAGGAGGAAGAGTGGTAGGAAATGAAACCAAAAAGAAAGAAGGCAAACGACAGGGATCGTACACCATTGTTATTTATTTATTTATTTATTTATTTATTTATTTATTTATTTATTTATTTATTTATTTTGTGGAAGCTTGGAGTATTAATCACTGGACTGTCAGGGAAGTCCCTGGATATCATGCCATAGTTATAGCTTGCTTTTGCCCTGATGGAGTCAGGAAAGCTACTGTAGGGTTCTGAGCTAAGGAATGACATGGTCTAACTTGTTTTAACAGGATTACTCTGTTAAAAGACGCTACAGTTGTGCAAAAAATTGACAACAGGAATACTAGCTATTAGGCTGTTTCAGGTGAGATGGTGGCAACTAGGACTTGGGTAGTAGGTGCTGAGAAATGATCAGCTTCTGGATGGAACGGAGGAAAGAAGTGACCATTTCCTGAGTTGGGGGAAACTGAGAGGAGCAGGTTTCGGAAGAAATAACAACTTAGTTTTAGGTGTGTTAATTCTGAGATTGATTACAGAACATTCAAATGAAATGTCAGTTTGGCTGGCAGATACAGAAAATCTCTCTGTCAGAGGAAACATCTGAACTAGATACAAAAAGTCTTGGAGGAGGAGCCGCCAGAACCCGCCGCCGCGAGGAGCCGCGGACGCCGCGAGGAAAGCCGCGGCGCGGACGATAGTATGTAAACTAGTATCACGGAACACCATAGCAAACCAGACATAGAGCCTACACCCCCTGACCAATCATCAAACCAAGGATCCTCGAAGCGGAAGCCCTGATTCCAAGACCCCACACTATCAAAGAACATACAACACTACAGATTATTCACCTGTAAACAAGGTCTAACACCACCCAAGACACAAACCACTGAACCCTTCTACAAGGACAGAAACCCAAAGGAAGGGAGAACTCAACCAAGAAGCCTGGTGGGAATAAGAATTCCATACACACAGACACACACAAAGAAACAAAAATTAACCTAATAATGAAACATCAGAGAAACACTGTACAAATGAAGGACCAAGCTAGAGAAACAACGCTTCAAATGACAGAGGAGGAGATAGACAAATTATCTGAAAGAGAATTCAGAAAAGCTATACTAATGCGGATGCAAAACACCGAAAACAGAATATTAGAGGAACTTACTGCATTGAGAAGAGACATGCAAGAAATGAAAAATAAGCAAATGGAGACAACTACCTCAATTGCTGAACTGAAAAATACTATAGAAGGTCTCAACAGTAGAGTATCAGAGGCTGAAGAACGGATAAGTGAGCTGGAAGACAGAATGGTGGAAATAAGTGCTGAAGAACAGAACAAAGCCCAAAGAATTAAAAGAACTGAGGATAGCCTCAGAGACCTATGGGACAATATCAGACGCACCAACATTAGAATTATAGGAGTTCCAGAAGAAGAAGAAGAGAAAAAAGACTATGAAAAAATTCTTGAAGAGGTTATAGTGGAAAACTTCCCCAGCATGGGAAAGGAGATAGTCAACCAAGTCCAGGAGGCACAAAGAGTTCTATACAGGAGAAACCCCAGAAGACCAAGAACATTTCCTGAGTTGGGGGAAACTGAGAGGAGCAGGTTTCGGAAGAAATAACAACTTAGTTTTAGGTGTGTTAATTCTGAGATTGATTACAGAACATTCAAATGAAATGTCAGTTTGGCTGGCAGATACAGAAAATCTCTCTGTCAGAGGAAACATCTGAACTAGATACAAAAAGTCTTGGAGGAGGAGCCGCCAGAACCCGCCGCCGCGAGGAGCCGCGGACGCCGCGAGGAAAGCCGCGGCGCGGACGATAGTATGTAAACTAGTATCACGGAACACCATAGCAAACCAGACATAGAGCCTACACCCCCTGACCAATCATCAAACCAAGGATCCTCGAAGCGGAAGCCCTGATTCCAAGACCCCACACTATCAAAGAACATACAACACTACAGATTATTCACCTGTAAACAAGGTCTAACACCACCCAAGACACAAACCACTGAACCCTTCTACAAGGACAGAAACCCAAAGGAAGGGAGAACTCAACCAAGAAGCCTGGTGGGAATAAGAATTCCATACACACAGACACACACAAAGAAACAAAAATTAACCTAATAATGAAACATCAGAGAAACACTGTACAAATGAAGGACCAAGCTAGAGAAACAACGCTTCAAATGACAGAGGAGGAGATAGACAAATTATCTGAAAGAGAATTCAGAAAAGCTATACTAATGCGGATGCAAAACACCGAAAACAGAATATTAGAGGAACTTACTGCATTGAGAAGAGACATGCAAGAAATGAAAAATAAGCAAATGGAGACAACTACCTCAATTGCTGAACTGAAAAATACTATAGAAGGTCTCAACAGTAGAGTATCAGAGGCTGAAGAACGGATAAGTGAGCTGGAAGACAGAATGGTGGAAATAAGTGCTGAAGAACAGAACAAAGCCCAAAGAATTAAAAGAACTGAGGATAGCCTCAGAGACCTATGGGACAATATCAGACGCACCAACATTAGAATTATAGGAGTTCCAGAAGAAGAAGAAGAGAAAAAAGACTATGAAAAAATTCTTGAAGAGGTTATAGTGGAAAACTTCCCCAGCATGGGAAAGGAGATAGTCAACCAAGTCCAGGAGGCACAAAGAGTTCTATACAGGAGAAACCCCAGAAGAAACACACCAAGACACATACTAATCAAACTAATGCAGACTAAATATAAAGACAGATTACTAAAAGCAGCTAGGAGCAAATAACAAATAACATATAAAGGAAACCCCATATGTTTAACTGCGGATCTCTCAACAGAAACCCTACAGGCCAGAAGAGAATGGCAAGATACATTTAAATGGCTACAAGAGAACAACCTCCAACCAAGAATTCTCTACCCAGCAAGAATCTCATTCAAAATCGATGGTGAAGTCAAAAGTTTCTCAGACAGACAAAAACTAAAAGAATTCTGTACCACAAAACCAGCCCTACAACAAGTCTTAAACGGCCTGATATAGCCAATAAATACAAGAGTAGGAGAAGCCTTACAAATCAAACCCCAAATTTCTAAGAAGATGACAATAGGAATATTCGTATCAATAATTACTTTGAACGTAAATGGACTAAATGCTCCAACCAAACGACATAGGCTGGCTGAATGGATCCAGAAGCAAGACCCATATATATGCTGTTTACAAGAGACCCACTTCAGACCTAGAGACACTCATAGACTGAAAGTGAAAGGCTGGAAAAAGATATTTTATGCAAATGGAAATCAAAAGAAAGCTGGAGTAGCAATCCTTATATCAGACAAAATAGACTTTAAAGTAAAGAAGATTCTAAGAGACAAGGCAGGTCACTACATCATGATTAAGGGATCTATCCAAGAGGAAGACATAACAGTCATGAATATCTACGCACCCAACACAGGGGCACCTCAATACATAAGACAGGTACTTTCAGACATAAAAGAAGAAATCAACCTAACACAATAATAGTAGGAGATTTTAACACTCCTCTCACACCAATGGACAGATCAACAAAACAGAAAATTAATAAAGAAACACAAGCCTTAAATGCCACACTAGAAGTAATGGACCTCATTGATATCTTTAGGACGTTCCATCCAAAAGCAGAAGAATACACTTTCTTCTCAAGTGCTCACGGAACATTCTCCAGGATAGACCATATCTTGGGCCACAAATCTAACCTCAGTCAGTTCAAGAAAACCGAAATTATATCAACCATCTTCTCGGACCACAAGCAATGAGACTGGAGATCAATTACCAGAAAAAAAACCCTAAAAACAGGAACACATGGAGATTAAACAATACATACCTAAAAAAACCAACTGATCATTGAGGAAATCAACGGAGAAATTAAACAATTCCTAGAAGAAAATGACAATGAACACACGACAGTGCAAAACCTATGGGATACTGCAAAAGCAGTTCTAAGAGGGAAATTTATAGCAATACAATCCCACCTCAAGAAACTAGGAAAACATGAAGCAGATGACCTAACCCTCCGCTTAAAACAGTTGGAGAAAGAAGAACAAAAGCATCCCAAAGCCAGCAGAAGAAGAGAAATCATAAGGATCAGAGCAGAAATAAATACAAGAGTAGGAGAAGCCTTACAAATCAAACCCCAAATTTCTAAGAAGATGACAATAGGAATATTCGTATCAATAATTACTTTGAACGTAAATGGACTAAATGCTCCAACCAAACGACATAGGCTGGCTGAATGGATCCAGAAGCAAGACCCATATATATGCTGTTTACAAGAGACCCACTTCAGACCTAGAGACACTCATAGACTGAAAGTGAAAGGCTGGAAAAAGATATTTTATGCAAATGGAAATCAAAAGAAAGCTGGAGTAGCAATCCTTATATCAGACAAAATAGACTTTAAAGTAAAGAAGATTCTAAGAGACAAGGCAGGTCACTACATCATGATTAAGGGATCTATCCAAGAGGAAGACATAACAGTCATGAATATCTACGCACCCAACACAGGGGCACCTCAATACATAAGACAGGTACTTTCAGACATAAAAGAAGAAATCAACCTAACACAATAATAGTAGGAGATTTTAACACTCCTCTCACACCAATGGACAGATCAACAAAACAGAAAATTAATAAAGAAACACAAGCCTTAAATGCCACACTAGAAGTAATGGACCTCATTGATATCTTTAGGACGTTCCATCCAAAAGCAGAAGAATACACTTTCTTCTCAAGTGCTCACGGAACATTCTCCAGGATAGACCATATCTTGGGCCACAAATCTAACCTCAGTCAGTTCAAGAAAACCGAAATTATATCAACCATCTTCTCGGACCACAAGCAATGAGACTGGAGATCAATTACCAGAAAAAAAACCCTAAAAACAGGAACACATGGAGATTAAACAATACATACCTAAAAAAACCAACTGATCATTGAGGAAATCAACGGAGAAATTAAACAATTCCTAGAAGAAAATGACAATGAACACACGACAGTGCAAAACCTATGGGATACTGCAAAAGCAGTTCTAAGAGGGAAATTTATAGCAATACAATCCCACCTCAAGAAACTAGGAAAACATGAAGCAGATGACCTAACCCTCCGCTTAAAACAGTTGGAGAAAGAAGAACAAAAGCATCCCAAAGCCAGCAGAAGAAGAGAAATCATAAGGATCAGAGCAGAAATAAATGAGAAAGAAACAATAGTAAAGGTAAATAAAACAAAAAGCTGGTTCTTTGAAAAGGTAAACAAAATTGACAAGCCACTGGCCAGACTCATTAAGAAAAAGAGAGAGAAGAACCAGATCACCAAAATCAAAAATGAAAAAGGAGAGATTACAACAGATAATGCAGAAATCCAAAGGATTCTAAGAGACTATTATGAGCAACTCTATGGCAACAAACTGGACAACCTGGAAGAAATGGACAGTTTCTTGGACAGGATTAATCTCCCAAGACTGAGCCAGGAAGAAACAGAAACTTTGAACAACCCAATCACAAGCTCAGAAATCAAATTTGTGATTAAAAATCTACCCAAAAATAAAATCCCAGGGCCAGATGGCTTCACAGCCGAATTCTACCAAACATTTAAAGAAGAGCTAATGCCTGTCCTTCTAAAACTCTTCCAAAAAATTGCACAGGAAGGAAAACTTCCAAACACATTCTACGAGGCCACCATCACCCTGATACCCAAACCAGGCAAAGACAACACAAAAAAGGAAAATTATAGGCCAATTTCACTGATGAACTTAGATGCCAAGATCCTCAACAAAATCCTAGCAAACAGAATTCAACGACACATCAAAAAACTCATATATCATGATCAAGTCGGGTTCATCCCAGGCATGCAAGGCTTCTTCAACATCCGCAAATCAATCAATGTGATACACCATATCAACAAGTTGAAAGACAAAAATCACATGATCATTTCAGTAGATGAAGAAAAAGCCTTCGACAAAGTACAACATCCATTTATGATAAAAACTCTTCAGAAAATGGGCATAGAAGGAACCTATCTCAATATAATAAAAGCCATCTATGAGAAACCTACAGCGAACATTATTGTTAATGGTGAAAAACTGAAAGCATTCCCTCTAAGATCAGGAACAAGACAGGGGTGCCCACTTTCACCACTACTATTCAACATAGTCCTGGAAGTGCTAGCAACAGCAATAAGAGAAGAGAAAGAAATCAAAGGAATCCAGATTGGAAAGGAAGAAGTCAAGCTCTCTCTTTTTGCAGACGAC
Organism: Tragulus kanchil; assembly: GCA_022376925.1. Classification (NCBI taxonomy): domain Eukaryota; kingdom Metazoa; phylum Chordata; class Mammalia; order Artiodactyla; family Tragulidae; genus Tragulus; species Tragulus kanchil. Next base: position 51,019,943 of record JAIOJX010000032.1, read on the forward strand.
ATGATATTATACATAGAAAATCCCAAAGACACGGTTACAAAGCTACTAGAGCTAATCAATGAATTCAGCAAAGTTGCAGGATACAAAGTCAACACACAGAAGTCACTGGCATTCCTATACACAAACAATGAAAAATCAGAAAAGGAAATCAAAGAGGCAATTCTCTTCACCATTGCAACCAAAAGAATCAAATATCTAGGAATAAACCTGCCCAAAGAAACAAAAGAACTGTACACAGAAAATTACAAAACACTCATGAGAGACATTAAAGAAGACTTAAACAGATGGAGAGATATTCCATGTTCCTGGATCGGAAGAATCAATATTGTGAAAATGACCATACTACCAAATATCATCTACAGATTCAATGCCATACCTATTCAACTACCATTGACATTTTTCACAGAACTAGACCAAATAATAACACAGTTCATATGGAAACACAAAAGACCTCGAATAGCCAAAGCAATCCTGAGGAAGAACAACGGAGTTGGAGGGATCAGCCTCCCTAACTTCAGACTCTACTACAAAGCGACAGTTATCAAGACAGTATGGTACTGGCACAAAAACAGAACTATAGATCAATGGAACAAGATCAAGAACCCAGAGATCAACCCACGTACCTATGGGTACCTTATTTTTGACAAAGGAGGAGCTAAATGGATCTCAAACGATCACAATCAAAAACTCATATATCATGATCAAGTCGGGTTCATCCCAGGCATGCAAGGCTTCTTCAACATCCGCAAATCAATCAATGTGATACACCATATCAACAAGTTGAAAGACAAAAATCACATGATCATTTCAGTAGATGAAGAAAAAGCCTTCGACAAAGTACAACATCCATTTATGATAAAAACTCTTCAGAAAATGGGCATAGAAGGAACCTATCTCAATATAATAAAAGCCATCTATGAGAAACCTACAGCGAACATTATTGTTAATGGTGAAAAACTGAAAGCATTCCCTCTAAGATCAGGAACAAGACAGGGGTGCCCACTTTCACCACTACTATTCAACATAGTCCTGGAAGTGCTAGCAACAGCAATAAGAGAAGAGAAAGAAATCAAAGGAATCCAGATTGGAAAGGAAGAAGTCAAGCTCTCTCTTTTTGCAGACGACATGATATTATACATAGAAAATCCCAAAGACACGGTTACAAAGCTACTAGAGCTAATCAATGAATTCAGCAAAGTTGCAGGATACAAAGTCAACACACAGAAGTCACTGGCATTCCTATACACAAACAATGAAAAATCAGAAAAGGAAATCAAAGAGGCAATTCTCTTCACCATTGCAACCAAAAGAATCAAATATCTAGGAATAAACCTGCCCAAAGAAACAAAAGAACTGTACACAGAAAATTACAAAACACTCATGAGAGACATTAAAGAAGACTTAAACAGATGGAGAGATATTCCATGTTCCTGGATCGGAAGAATCAATATTGTGAAAATGACCATACTACCAAATATCATCTACAGATTCAATGCCATACCTATTCAACTACCATTGACATTTTTCACAGAACTAGACCAAATAATAACACAGTTCATATGGAAACACAAAAGACCTCGAATAGCCAAAGCAATCCTGAGGAAGAACAACGGAGTTGGAGGGATCAGCCTCCCTAACTTCAGACTCTACTACAAAGCAACAGTCATCAAGACAGTATGGTACTGGCACAAAAACAGAACTATAGATCAATGGAATAAGATCAAGAACCCAGAGATCAACCCACGCACCTATGGGTACCTTATTTTTGACAAAGGAGGCGAAACTATAAAATGGGAGAAAGACAGCCTCTTCAACAAATGGTGCTGGGAAAATTGCACAGCTACATGCAAAAAAAATGAAGTTGGAACATTCCCTGACCCCATACACAAAGATCAACTCAAAATGGATTAAAGACCTAAATGTAAGATCAGAAACCATTAAACTCTTAGAGGAGAATATAGGCAAAACCCTCAAGGACATCAATCAAAGCAAGATCTTCTCTGACCCACCTACTAAAATAGTGGAACTGAAAAGAAAAGTCAACACATGGGACCTCATGAAACTTAAAAGCTTTTGTACAGCAAAAGAAATCACCAAAAAGTTGAACAGACACCCCACAGAATGGGAGAAAATCATAGCAAATGAAACAACAGACAAAGAATTAATCTCCAAAATCTACAAGCAACTCAGACAACTCAACACAGGGAAAATGAGCAGCCCAATCAAAAAATGGGAAAAAGATCTAAAGAGACGCCTCTCCAAAGAGGACATACAGATGGCCCAAAAGCACATGAAACGATGCTCAACCTCGCTTATTATCAGAGAAATGCAAATTAAAACCACAATGAGATACCACCTCACACCTGTCAGAATGGCCATCATCAACAAATCGACAGACAGCAAGTGCTGGAGAGGGTGTGGAGAAAAGGGAACCCTCTTGCATTGCTGGTGGGAATGTAAATTAATACAACCTCTATGGAAGACAATATGGAGATTCCATGTTCCTGGATCGGAAGAATCAATATTGTGAAAATGACCATACTACCAAATATCATCTACAGATTCAATGCCATACCTATTCAACTACCATTGACATTTTTCACAGAACTAGACCAAATAATAACACAGTTCATATGGAAACACAAAAGACCTCGAATAGCCAAAGCAATCCTGAGGAAGAACAACGGAGTTGGAGGGATCAGCCTCCCTAACTTCAGACTCTACTACAAAGCGACAGTTATCAAGACAGTATGGTACTGGCACAAAAACAGAACTATAGATCAATGGAACAAGATCAAGAACCCAGAGATCAACCCACGTACCTATGGGTACCTTATTTTTGACAAAGGAGGCGAAACTATAAAATGGGAGAAAGACAGCCTCTTCAACAAATGGTGCTGGGAAAATTGCACAGCTACATGCAAAAAAAATGAAGTTGGAACATTCCCTGACCCCATACACAAAGATCAACTCAAAATGGATTAAAGACCTAAATGTAAGATCAGAAACCATTAAACTCTTAGAGGAGAATATAGGCAAAACCCTCAAGGACATCAATCAAAGCAAGATCTTCTCTGACCCACCTACTAAAATAGTGGAACTGAAAAGAAAAGTCAACACATGGGACCTCATGAAACTTAAAAGCTTTTGTACAGCAAAAGAAATCACCAAAAAGTTGAACAGACACCCCACAGAATGGGAGAAAATCATAGCAAATGAAACAACAGACAAAGAATTAATCTCCAAAATCTACAAGCAACTCAGACAACTCAACACAGGGAAAATGAGCAGCCCAATCAAAAAATGGGAAAAAGATCTAAAGAGACGCCTCTCCAAAGAGGACATACAGATGGCCCAAAAGCACATGAAACGATGCTCAACCTCGCTTATTATCAGAGAAATGCAAATTAAAACCACAATGAGATACCACCTCACACCTGTCAGAATGGCCATCATCAACAAATCGACAGACAGCAAGTGCTGGAGAGGGTGTGGAGAAAAGGGAACCCTCTTGCATTGCTGGTGGGAATGTAAATTAATACAACCTCTATGGAAGACAATATGGAGATTCCTTAAAAAACTAAAAATAGAAGCAACCTATGACCCAGCAATCCCACTATTAGGCCTATATCCTGATGAAATCAAAACTGAAAGAGGCACCTGTACCCCAATGTTCATTGCAGCTCTCTATACAATAGCCAGAACATGGAAGCAACCTAGATGTCCATCGACAAATGAATGGATCCAGAAGCTCTGGTACATATATACAATGGAATACTATTCAGCTGTTAAAAGAAATGCAGAAGACTCAGTCCTAATGAGGTGGCTGGCTCTAGAACCTATCATAAAAAGTGAAGTAAGTCAAAAAGAGAAAGACAAGTATAGTATACTAACTCATATATATGGGATCTAGTAAGATGGTCATGATAACATACGTAGCGAACTTATGAAAAAACAGAGAATAGACATAAAGACATTGTGGAGACTGAACAGTGGGAGGGAGGCATGGAGGGAGTAACATGGAAGCCTATACTGTCATGTGTGGAAAAGATAGCTATTGTCATTGTGCTAGGGGAATAGGAGTACCTACAACCACTTGGAGCGATGGTCTGGAGGGATGGGAGGGGAGGGGGGGGGGGGGAGGGTCCAAGGATATGCATTTGAATGATCTGGGAACATACATGTAAAAAAATAAATTAATTAATTAATTAATTAATTTTAAAAAAAGTCTTGGAAGTAAAATACTATTAAATAACTAAATGTTTTTCAATGTGATGAATTATATGGATAGATTTTCTGATTTTGAACTATCATATCAATCCTGGGATTTAAAAGTACTCAATCATGACATAATAGTTCTTGGACCATACAGAAGATTGAGTACCTAAGAACTGATGCTTTCGAACTGTGGTGTTAGAGAAGACTCTTGTAGTCTCCTTGGACTACAAGGCAGTCAAACTAGTCAATCCTAAAGGAAATCAACCCTGAATAGTCATTAGAAGTACTATGCTGAAGCTCCAATATTTTGGCCACCTGGTGCAAAGAGCCGACATCTGAGTCCTAGGAAAGAGGACATACAGATGGCCCAAAAGCACATGAAACGATGCTCAACCTCGCTTATTATCAGAGAAATGCAAATTAAAACCACAATGAGATACCACCTCACACCTGTCAGAATGGCCATCATCAACAAATCGACAGACAGCAAGTGCTGGAGAGGGTGTGGAGAAAAGGGAACCCTCTTGCATTGCTGGTGGGAATGTAAATTAATACAACCTCTATGGAAGACAATATGGAGATTCCTTAAAAAACTAAAAATAGAAGCAACCTATGACCCAGCAATCCCACTATTAGGCCTATATCCTGATGAAATCAAAACTGAAAGAGGCACCTGTACCCCAATGTTCATTGCAGCTCTCTATACAATAGCCAGAACATGGAAGCAACCTAGATGTCCATCGACAAATGAATGGATCCAGAAGCTCTGGTACATATATACAATGGAATACTATTCAGCTGTTAAAAGAAATGCAGAAGACTCAGTCCTAATGAGGTGGCTGGCTCTAGAACCTATCATAAAAAGTGAAGTAAGTCAAAAAGAGAAAGACAAGTATAGTATACTAACTCATATATATGGGATCTAGTAAGATGGTCATGATAACATACGTAGCGAACTTATGAAAAAACAGAGAATAGACATAAAGACATTGTGGAGACTGAACAGTGGGAGGGAGGCATGGAGGGAGTAACATGGAAGCCTATACTGTCATGTGTGGAAAAGATAGCTATTGTCATTGTGCTAGGGGAATAGGAGTACCTACAACCACTTGGAGCGATGGTCTGGAGGGATGGGAGGGGGGGAACTGGGTGGGAGGAGGGTCCAAGGATATGCATTTGAATGATCTGGGAACATACATGTAAAAAAATAAATTAATTAATTAATTAATTAATTTTAAAAAAAGTCTTGGAAGTAAAATACTATTAAATAACTAAATGTTTTTCAATGTGATGAATTATATGGATAGATTTTCTGATTTTGAACTATCATATCAATCCTGGGATTTAAAAGTACTCAATCATGACATAATAGTTCTTGGACCATACAGAAGATTGAGTACCTAAGAACTGATGCTTTCGAACTGTGGTGTTAGAGAAGACTCTTGTAGTCTCCTTGGACTACAAGGCAGTCAAACTAGTCAATCCTAAAGGAAATCAACCCTGAATAGTCATTAGAAGTACTATGCTGAAGCTCCAATATTTTGGCCACCTGGTGCAAAGAGCCGACTCATTGGAAAAGGGCCTGAGTCCTAGGAAAGACTGAAGGCGGGAGGAGAAGGAGATGACAGAGGACAAGATGGTTGGATAGCATCACTAACTTGATGGACATGAGTATGAGCAAAGTCTGGGAGATGGTCAAGGATACAGAATTCTGGAGTGCTGCAGTTCATGGGGTCTCAAAGAGACAGACACAACTGAGCCACTGAACCACAACAATCTAAGATTTAATTAGCCACTATTATATATGTATATGTTTTTGCATCTATGTCCATGAGTGATATTGGCCTGTAAGTCTTTTTTCTTAACAATAGTTTTCCAAAATTTAAACCTTAAACCTCAAGTGTTGGTAGCAGGTTTTACGTGCTTCATAAAATGACTTTGGCAACTCTTTTGCTAATTTCTAGAACTTATGTAAGATACTGCATATGCCTTACATACAAAGAAAAAGACTTTGGGGTTTATCCCAAATGTGATGGAAAAGCATTGGAGGATTCTGACCAAGAGGATTAGAAAATTCAATTAATATTTAAAGAGATTAATTTCATGTGAGGTAGAGAGAAATTATCAGGAGCTATTGCAGTAATCAAGGTGAGAGATAATGCTGCCTTAACCAGGATCATAGAAGTGGAAATGAAAGAAAATGAACAATATATTTTGAAGAATCTAGTTAGTGACTGTGTAGTGTGCATACTGGAATTTCTCAAAGAGGAAGTGCTAACCATTGTGATGATGATGGTTTCTTTAAGTTCAAAAGAGTTGTGTGTAAGCAGGACAACAGTCATACCATACACATGACATCTTTATACCTATCCCAAATACAAACTAAATGTACAAATTATACTAAAATTGATATTTACATAGGTCAGATTAATCTCAAATCACTCAATGTGTTTCACATTTGTAAGGAACACTTTTAAATGCATTTTGCATTAATGCTATGTGCTCATAACTATTTCAAAAAATCCTAGACTGGAATTTTTCTTTGATCAAAAAATTAGGTTTTATTTTCTTGTAACAGGAAGATCCAACTATCAATCCCAGGTTTTCTTGTAACCCCAGTCAGGATACAGACTGGAGTAGCTGCAGTGTCATGGCTGAAGCTCCAATATTTTGGCCACCTGGTGCAAAGAGCCGACTCATTGGAAAAGGGCCTGAGTCCTAGGAAAGACTGAAGGCGGGAGGAGAAGGAGATGACAGAGGACAAGATGGTTGGATAGCATCACTAACTTGATGGACATGAGTATGAGCAAAGTCTGGGAGATGGTCAAGGATACAGAATTCTGGAGTGCTGCAGTTCATGGGGTCTCAAAGAGACAGACACAACTGAGCCACTGAACCACAACAATCTAAGATTTAATTAGCCACTATTATATATGTATATGTTTTTGCATCTATGTCCATGAGTGATATTGGCCTGTAAGTCTTTTTTCTTAACAATAGTTTTCCAAAATTTAAACCTTAAACCTCAAGTGTTGGTAGCAGGTTTTACGTACTTCATAAAATGACTTTGGCAACTCTTTTGCTAATTTCTAGAACTTATGTAAGATACTGCATATGCCTTACATACAAAGAAAAAGACTTTGGGGTTTATCCCAAATGTGATGGAAAAGCATTGGAGGATTCTGACCAAGAGGATTAGAAAATTCAATTAATATTTAAAGAGATTAATTTCATGTGAGGTAGAGAGAAATTATCAGGAGCTATTGCAGTAATCAAGGTGAGAGATAATGCTGCCTTAACCAGGATCATAGAAGTGGAAATGAAAGAAAATGAACAATATATTTTGAAGAATCTAGTTAGTGACTGTGTAGTGTGCATACTGGAATTTCTCAAAGAGGAAGTGCTAACCATTGTGATGATGATGGTTTCTTTAAGTTCAAAAGAGTTGTGTGTAAGCAGGACAACAGTCATACCATACACATGACATCTTTATACCTATCCCAAATACAAACTAAATGTACAAATTATACTAAAATTGATATTTACATAGGTCAGATTAATCTCAAATCACTCAATGTGTTTCACATTTGTAAGGAACACTTTTAAATGCATTTTGCATTAATGCTATGTGCTCATAACTATTTCAAAAAATCCTAGACTGGAATTTTTCTTTGATCAAAAAATTAGGTTTTATTTTCTTGTAACAGGAAGATCCAACTATCAATCCCAGGTGAAGATCCCCACTATGTGAAAGATGCCAATGAGTATAAAATTCCAACAACCAGAGGTAGGATCCCCCACAGCTTGGCCCATTGTGTCTTCTATGGTTTCAGAGTTTTTGAGAAGGACAACAGTGTCAACACACAAGACACTGGTTGGAACAATACCTAACTCACATAAAGGAGAAGAGATTCAGCAATATCATCAGTTTCAGTGTGCTCCAGTCACCCATAGCTAACAGGTCTCTAGAGAGCAATTTGGGGCAATAAACTACAATATCCCTCTCAGGCTGCACAAGAAAAGAAAGTGGGACTGACCAGGTACTATATGATATCCATGCTTAAGCAAGATAAGTTCACTGCACATCCAGGACAAGAAGAGATTTCTTCTAAGTAAGAAGACTCTTAGGTCAAGTGATAGCTTGGAACCTGGCGTTCATCTAAGAGAAAACTCCAGACTCAGGGCACTGATTGGGAATCCCAGGACAGGCAACAGAACACATGATGACTACTTTCTCAACAATTTCTATAAGCAATGCTATTGTTTCTAATTTTTCCATTCTCAAGTATATTTTTTACATCCACATGAGAAGGGCTACTGATAGAAAATCATAAAACACTATTCATAAAAGCCACCCAAGTGTTGTATGATGACTTCAAATTTTCTAAGCTATCCTTCCCCTATACATGTTGCTTTTTTGGGGAAATTTAAGATACTGATTTTATGATTGAAACTTGTCATAAGAATCTAGTTAGTGACTGTGTAGTGTGCATACTGGAATTTCTCAAAGAGGAAGTGCTAACCATTGTGATGATGATGGTTTCTTTAAGTTCAAAAGAGTTGTGTGTAAGCAGGACAACAGTCATACCATACACATGACATCTTTATACCTATCCCAAATACAAACTAAATGTACAAATTATACTAAAATTGATATTTACATAGGTCAGATTAATCTCAAATCACTCAATGTGTTTCACATTTGTAAGGAACACTTTTAAATGCATTTTGCATTAATGCTATGTGCTCATAACTATTTCAAAAAATCCTAGACTGGAATTTTTCTTTGATCAAAAAATTAGGTTTTATTTTCTTGTAACAGGAAGATCCAACTATCAATCCCAGGTGAAGATCCCCACTATGTGAAAGATGCCAATGAGTATAAAAATCCAACAACCAGAGGTAGGATCCCCCACAGCTTGGCCCATTGTGTCTTCTATGGTTTCAGAGTTTTTGAGAAGGACAACAGTGTCAACACACAAGACACTGGTTGGAACAATACCTAACTCACATAAAGGAGAAGAGATTCAGCAATATCATCATTTTCAGTGTGCTCCAGTCACCCATAGCTAACAGGTCTCTCTAGAGAGCAATTTGGGGGCAATAAACTACAATATCCCTCTCAGGCTGCACAAGAAAAGAAAGTGGGACTGACCAGGTACTATATGATATCCATGCTTAAGCAAGATAAGTTCACTGCACATCCAGGACAAGAAGAGATTTCTTCTAAGTAAGAAGACTCTTAGGTCAAGTGATAGCTTGGAACCTGGCGTTCATCTAAGAGAAAACTCCAGACTCAGGGCACTGATTGGGAATCCCAGGACAGGCAACAGAACACATGATGACTACTTTCTCAACAATTTCTATAAGCAATGCTATTGTTTCTAATTTTTCCATTCTCAAGTATATTTTTTACATCCACATGAGAAGGGCTACTGATAGAAAATCATAAAACACTATTCATAAAAGCCACCCAAGTGTTGTATGATGACTTCAAATTTTCTAAGCTATCCTTCCCCTATACATGTTGCTGATTAAGAAATATTATTGATTTAGGAAGCAGTAAAATATAACTAAGTTATACTGATTTATAGTGCATTGAAAATCAATATGTCACAGTTGAGAAGGAAACACTTGCAAGAAAAATTTCATTGAAAACAAAAATATCTACCAAAAAATGTTCTCAATCTTTCAAAATCAGCAGGTGAGTTATGGAATTCTACCAGCTCAAGTAATTTCAGTCTCTGTTTGGAGATGAAATTGCTTAAATCTTATAACTACAATACTAACTTGTAAGAAATATTTAAATCAGAGCAACCTTGGTATCTGCTAAGAATTCTCTCTCAAACTTAAAAGCTTGTCACTGGTTCTCTGAGGACTATTCATTTTTATGAGTTTACATATATTGATTTTTCCTTATTTAATAGACTCCATCTATTTAAGACCATCAACAAAACTTGTATCAAACTGCGGACAGGCAAAAAAATCTAATATGCTACCAGTGAGAGGATCCATGGACAAAGATTGCAAAGGTCAAAAAGAATTTACTGATGGCTTTTTTAAAGTGTTGAGTGGAAATCTGTCTATCTGCTCCTGGGAAAGAAGAGGAGGTCTAATTCCCAAGTATATAAGGCTAACATACTATGGTTCCTAAAAATGAAAACATGAAAGAAAACAGGACCCAGACTTGAAAAAGGAAAATACATTGATCCTAAAATATAAAAGCCACACTATCTGAACTTGTAACCCAATTTGGGAGTGTACCCTAGTGTTTACTGGTACAATATTTTGGTAAGCCATGCTATGATGATACTTTACTTTTCAATTATACTCTTGTCACATTTGTGGCTATGTATATTTATCTCACTTTAAAGCAAAAGGTTTTTTATGGCAGGGAATTTAGTGTAATGGAAATAATATGGATTCCAAATTTGAAAACTTTGACTTTGAACCTCATATATGACCCTTTTTACATATTGAAACTTAGGGAAGTCATTGGGCCTCAGTTTTCTCCTCTTCAAATAGGGATAGCCATAACAGATTCTCCTCAAAATTTTAAATGATAAGATGTCTTGTTTTAAATGATGATAAGTGAATGTAAAATTTTTAAGCACTGTACAAACACTGATGACTATTACTGCATATCTGTGTATGCCACAGGGTGAAGCACAGTGTTTTGAACATTCAGAGTACTCAATAACCTTCTTGTTGAATGGAACACACCCAACTGAAATAGTGAATTAATCTTATGTGATAAAAATTGGGGAGTTTCTTCTTCATGAGTTTCTTCTTCACAGTACAAATTTGTGAACCAACTCTAGTTTCCCCCAAGACCCAAGTCTCTTTAATAACCTCAAGCTGTCCCTCTGACATCCAAGAATTTATTAATTGGATTTAACTAAAATCCCTCTCTTTTCCTTAGTTGTCTATTTCTCCAAAATCTTATTTCTATAAAACTCAAAAGTATCAATTGGCCAATGGGTAAACAAAGAGAAAAGTACAAGACCCAAAACAAACTTCCTTCTGGCCATTTTCTCAACGCTAATCATTTTATGTGTTTTAGTGTCTCATAAACACTGGTCCCACTTTGAGCAACATTAAAAGTCTGCTTTAAAACATTTTAAAAGTATATTCATATTTTGTGTTTAATTAATGTTGTTGTAGTCTTGCAAATTTTGATGACTGTTATATAAATCCTAGGTTCTACCTAGGAAAGTCCAGGTTTCCCAGTAGTATACTGATCAACAGTTGAGAACCACTGACCTAACAAAGGAACATTAATGCCTGATAAACACTTAGGCTAAAGTAGGATATATTCTTCAAATATATTTTCTGCAGAGGTTTTTATGTCAGAGGAATTTTTTAGAAGTCTTGCAAATATAATAAAATTCTATTATATGACATTCCTCTAGTCTTGATTTCAGATTGGTTGCTGTTTAGTTGCTATGTCATGTCTGAATCTTTTTCAATCACATGGACTGTAGCCCACCAGGCTTCTCTACCCATGGGATTTTCCAGGCAAGAGCTGACATTTCTTCTCCAGGGAATCTTCCTGACCCAGGAATAGAATCCACATATCCTGTACTGGCAGGCAGATTCCTCACCCCTGAGCCACCAGGGAAGCCTGGCAATGCTGTTGTATTTAATATTTTAAACATTTGTATGTAACTTGACCCATAGAGTTCAAACCCATTTTGCTCAGGAGTCAACTGTGTATGTATGTATATATATATATATGTATATATATATATATATATATATATACACACACACACACACACATATATATGTGTGTACACATATACACATATATGCACATGTGTACACATAGACACACACACATATATATAATATATATATATACACATACATACATATACACAAATCCTCAATGATCACCAATGTAAATGAGCTTCCTACAGTTCATGCAGTGTACAACTGTAAGGTGATGATCCTTCCTCATAAGTAAATGAAATTTTACTTTGCCATTTGAAACATTTAGGACAAGTTTCCCCCAAGACCCAAGTCTCTTTAATAACCTCAAGCTGTCCCTCTGACATCCAAGAATTTATTAATTGGATTTAACTAAAATCCCTCTCTTTTCCTTAGTTGTCTATTTCTCCAAAATCTTATTTCTATAAAACTCAAAAGTATCAATTGGCCAATGGGTAAACAAAGAGAAAAGTACAAGACCCAAAACAAACTTCCTTCTGGCCATTTTCTCAACGCTAATCATTTTATGTGTTTTAGTGTCTCATAAACACTGGTCCCACTTTGAGCAACATTAAAAGTCTGCTTTAAAACATTTTAAAAGTATATTCATATTTTGTGTTTAATTAATGTTGTTGTAGTCTTGCAAATTTTGATGACTGTTATATAAATCCTAGGTTCTACCTAGGAAAGTCCAGGTTTCCCAGTAGTATACTGATCAACAGTTGAGAACCACTGACCTAACAAAGGAACATTAATGCCTGATAAACACTTAGGCTAAAGTAGGATATATTCTTCAAATATATTTTCTGCAGAGGTTTTTATGTCAGAGGAATTTTTTAGAAGTCTTGCAAATATAATAAAATTCTATTATATGACATTCCTCTAGTCTTGATTTCAGATTGGTTGCTGTTTAGTTGCTATGTCATGTCTGAATCTTTTTCAATCACATGGACTGTAGCCCACCAGGCTTCTCTACCCATGGGATTTTCCAGGCAAGAGCTGACATTTCTTCTCCAGGGAATCTTCCTGACCCAGGAATAGAATCCACATATCCTGTACTGGCAGGCAGATTCCTCACCCCTGAGCCACCAGGGAAGCCTGGCAATGCTGTTGTATTTAATATTTTAAACATTTGTATGTAACTTGACCCATAGAGTTCAAACCCATTTTGCTCAGGAGTCAACTGTGTATGTATATATATATATATGATATATATATATATATATATATATACACACACACACACATATATATGTGTGTACACATATACACATATATGCACATGTGTACACATAGACACACACACATATATATAATATATATATATACACATACATACATATACACAAATCCTCAATGATCACCAATGTAAATGAGCTTCCTACAGTTCATGCAGTGTACAACTGTAAGGTGATGATCCTTCCTCATAAGTAAATGAAATTTTACTTTGCCATTTGAAACATTTAGGACAATTTCAGTAAATAGACATTTATATGTATATGTATTATATATACATATATATATAAAATAATGCTATATGTCTACATGCAATCAACCTACATGTCTATTGATACAAAAATCTAGAATATTGATATTGCCCTTCCTAGACAGTAACACAGCATCATTGCAGCAAAGTTCCACTGTATAAACGTTATATACTTCTAAATGAGAAGGGAAAACAGTAAATGCATCAAAAGCATTTTCAAGACTTTTTTCAATATTTTACAATCTGGTAAAATTTATAATCAATCCAAAATGTTTGCACTGACTAACATACTTTCCCATGCCACTCAAGCTTTTCCTTTTATATTCCCCTCTTCTCATATACCTTATAACAGAAAACAGGATATCAACTCTGAATACTCATTGAAAGGACCAAAGCTTAAAATGAACCTCCAATACTTTGGCCATCTGATGGGAAGAGCTGATTGACTGGAAAAGACCCTGATGCTGGAAAGATTGAGGGCAGGAGGAAAAGTGGATGACAGAGGATGAGATGGTATGATGGCATCACTGACTCAACAGACGAGTTTGAGCATACTCTTGGAGACAAATAAGAACAGGGAAGCCTGGTAAACTATAGTGCATGCAGTTGCAAAGAGTTGGACATGACTTAGCAACTGAACAACAGCAACAACAAAGTCAATAGCTGCAACTAAGTTATGTTTATAGTTCAAATCTGAACTCAGATTTCTAAGAAAGGAAACTACAAAAGAAACATCAAGGGGAAACAAAATATATTTGATTTACATTAGGTTTCCCCTGTTGAAATGAAATTTCTTTGGAAAGATTAAAATTTGCTTGATGAGGGTCATCAAGGATTTGGAACAGGAAATAATAACTTTCAGTTTTAAACAGATTAAACTTACAAATTGATATTAATTTGTATACAGAAATGTTAAAGAAATCTTAGTTCAACCTTTGAGCTGAACTCCAATCTCATAGCCACACTCTAGTCCGGAAGCAGTTTCATGCACATTAAATGCAAAGGGAAAGAATACATTAATAAATGGAAAAAATTAGTTTATAATTAAGCAGATTCGAATCCTCTAACAGACAATATACAAGGAATAGAAGTGAAAAACATTTTAGCTCTTCTTTCGCTTTCTTGGTTGAACACACCTCTCCTGATGAGCTGGTGTGACCACAGCTGGGCTTTACATTTCTGTAATTAGCACAGCAGAAGCCCAAGCCGTGGGTGCAGCTTTTCCTCTTCTATTGTTTGCACACTGGGGGGCAGGATTCTAAATGTCAGCAGCGTCTTCCTATTACAAAATAGTGTACTAGCTCCTCAAACCTAGTTTGAAAACCCTTCAAGGATTATTGAATCAGGACCCAGATCCCCCATTAGATAGGGATTCTAGGCAGCTGGGACTTCAAAAGGGCTTGTCAATTTTCTGAGGAAAAAATAAGAATACAAATAAATGAGCTTTTCGGTTGCCTTAGAAAGCTCTGATTTAAATTTTGAGGTGCAGGACGCTGCCCTTGATTTCATCTTCACATCACTCCATTGAAGGAGAGATGCTTTCTAAATCAGAGGAAAAGCTGGAGGAAAAGCCAAAATGGTCTTTTCTGTTTGAAAGTTTTATAATTCCTAGGCATTCATTTTCATACCTACATGAGCTGATCTCCTGGAAATGAGGCCTAGGAAGGAAAAGTGGATGACAGAGGATGAGATGGTATGATGGCATCACTGACTCAACAGACGAGTTTGAGCATACTCTTGGAGACAAATAAGAACAGGGAAGCCTGGTAAACTATAGTGCATGCAGTTGCAAAGAGTTGGACATGACTTAGCAACTGAACAACAGCAACAACAAAGTCAATAGCTGCAACTAAGTTATGTTTATAGTTCAAATCTGAACTCAGATTTCTAAGAAAGGAAACTACAAAAGAAACATCAAGGGGAAACAAAATATATTTGATTTACATTAGGTTTCCCCTGTTGAAATGAAATTTCTTTGGAAAGATTAAAATTTGCTTGATGAGGGTCATCAAGGATTTGGAACAGGAAATAATAACTTTCAGTTTTAAACAGATTAAACTTACAAATTGATATTAATTTGTATACAGAAATGTTAAAGAAATCTTAGTTCAACCTTTGAGCTGAACTCCAATCTCATAGCCACACTCTAGTCCGGAAGCAGTTTCATGCACATTAAATGCAAAGGGAAAGAATACATTAATAAATGGAAAAAATTAGTTTATAATTAAGCAGATTCGAATCCTCTAACAGACAATATACAAGGAATAGAAGTGAAAAACATTTTAGCTCTTCTTTCGCTTTCTTGGTTGAACACACCTCTCCTGATGAGCTGGTGTGACCACAGCTGGGCTTTACATTTCTGTAATTAGCACAGCAGAAGCCCAAGCCGTGGGTGCAGCTTTTCCTCTTCTATTGTTTGCACACTGGGGGGCAGGATTCTAAATGTCAGCAGCGTCTTCCTATTACAAAATAGTGTACTAGCTCCTCAAACCTAGTTTGAAAACCCTTCAAGGATTATTGAATCAGGACCCAGATCCCCCATTAGATAGGGATTCTAGGCAGCTGGGACTTCAAAAGGGCTTGTCAATTTTCTGAGGAAAAAATAAGAATACAAATAAATGAGCTTTTCGGTTGCCTTGCAGAAAGCTCTGATTTAAATTTTGAGGTGCAGGACGCTGCCCCTTGATTTCATCTTCACATCACTCCATTGAAGGAGAGATGCTTTCTTTTAAATCAGAGGAAAAGCTGGAGGAAAAGCCAAAATGGTCTTTTCTGTTTGAAAGTTTTATAATTCCTAGGCATTCATTTTCATACCTACTTATTGACAGCTAGATCTCCTAAGTCAGTAAATAACCTAGAAAGAAAGAGTTTGGATCTCCTTTCCCTGACAGTTACATAATATGTAGGCCCTGTAAAACACTAGGCACTGCTTTTATATCACAAGAAAACTGCCGGCTATCCAGACACCTAAAAGTTTTATATAGTCCTAATTATGGCAGTGCAGGGTGGCAAGGAACTAAATCAACCATCCCGTTTTTCCGCTCTGTGAGTTTCCAACTCCTGGAAATAAAACTATGGATCAACTTAAATGGGGAAGAAACCTTATGTTGCTTAGGTTATCTGAAAAGTTCATGTAACTTGGACACCACCCATGTTCATCTACTTCTCTGTTTTTCTAAATTAGATGAAAATTTTTGAAATTAGATGAACCCCTAAAGATCATGGTACAAAATAGAAAAGTAATATCTTGGAAGATGCAAGGGTCACCTTGGCAGATAATCTGTGGCCAGTGAGCAAGGGACACAGTATAAAATTCCACTCAGCAAAGCTGTGTACACCACCACAAAACCGAAGGGCAAGATCAGACTCATAGCATGAAGGGCAAGAATCGGGGTGATAGTGGGAGAGAGGATAAAGAATATCAACATCACGCAGAACAACTGCTCATCTTGGGTGGGTCAGTGCTCCCATCCACTACAATGCCTACACTCCATTGTTTGCACACTGGGGGCAGGATTCTAAATGTCAGCAGCGTCTTCCTATTACAAAATAGTGTACTAGCTCCTCAAACCTAGTTTGAAAACCCTTCAAGGATTATTGAATCAGGACCCAGATCCCCCATTAGATAGGGATTCTAGGCAGCTGGGACTTCAAAAGGGCTTGTCAATTTTCTGAGGAAAAAATAAGAATACAAATAAATGAGCTTTTCGGTTGCCTTGCAGAAAGCTCTGATTTAAATTTTGAGGTGCAGGACGCTGCCCCTTGATTTCATCTTCACATCACTCCATTGAAGGAGAGATGCTTTCTTTTAAATCAGAGGAAAAGCTGGAGGAAAAGCCAAAATGGTCTTTTCTGTTTGAAAGTTTTATAATTCCTAGGCATTCATTTTCATACCTACTTATTGACAGCTAGATCTCCTAAGTCAGTAAATAACCTAGAAAGAAAGAGTTTGGATCTCCTTTCCCTGACAGTTACATAATATGTAGGCCCTGTAAAACACTAGGCACTGCTTTTATATCACAAGAAAACTGCCGGCTATCCAGACACCTAAAAGTTTTATATAGTCCTAATTATGGCAGTGCAGGGTGGCAAGGAACTAAATCAACCATCCCGTTTTTCCGCTCTGTGAGTTTCCAACTCCTGGAAATAAAACTATGGATCAACTTAAATGGGGAAGAAACCTTATGTTGCTTAGGTTATCTGAAAAGTTCATGTAACTTGGACACCACCCATGTTCATCTACTTCTCTGTTTTTCTAAATTAGATGAAAATTTTTGAAATTAGATGAACCCCTAAAGATCATGGTACAAAATAGAAAAGTAATATCTTGGAAGATGCAAGGGTCACCTTGGCAGATAATCTGTGGCCAGTGAGCAAGGGACACAGTATAAAATTCCACTCAGCAAAGCTGTGTACACCACCACAAAACCGAAGGGCAAGATCAGACTCATAGCATGAAGGGCAAGAATCGGGGTGATAGTGGGAGAGAGGATAAAGAATATCAACATCACGCAGAACAACTGCTCATCTTGGGTGGGTCAGTGCTCCCATCCACTACAATGACATTTCCTACACCTTCCTCAGTTTCTCTTCTACTTAAAAAACGAGGAATGTGTTTCATAACCACCAGCACAGCTTTGATGGAAGGGAGGAATAATATTCAAGCTAGGAACTGCTCAACTGATGAAGGACAATTTTATTCCCACATATCAGTAGGCTCATTAAGCAGTCAAGTGCTTATTGCAGAGGTTTTTTTAAATTTTTTTTTTAGAAAATAAAATGAGGTAGACACTTAGGAGAGAAAAAGAATAATTAGAAAGAAGAAATAGCACCTATGCATATACTTAGGTCTGGTCCATCCTTAACCTTACTTTATAGTTATAATGTTCACCATCCCTCCGTGAATTTCCATGATTTCTTTTCATACCAACACATTATTTAGCTAACAGTAGAATAATTATTTTGGAGAGTCACAATACAATTCATGTATTTGAATCCATTGCTTTTCCCTCCCTTTACGTATATGTGTATATGTACATGTGAGCATGTACATGCATGCTCAAGTGGGTGTATGTACCTCTACCAACATTAGTTTTCAACAGTACAGCTCATTTCTGTCCATTAGTAATTCCTTTTATGATGGAAATGGTCTCTATCAGCCCTAGCCAATACAGTAGCCAGGAGTCACATGTGGCTATTGAGTACCTGCTGGTTGGGTGTTTTGTTTGCTTGCTGCTTGGTTTGTTTATGTTTGTTAAGGGCTTTTTCCTATATGGTAAACAACATGGACAGAGGTACACCTAGAGTTTCAATAACCAGCATGTAAAGATGGTATGGAAGAGGAAATGATAATCAAGTTAAAGTAAAGCTCACATCCAGTCATCTAATGACTAAATGATGCATTCAGGTCACAAAATGCTTCCTCTCTTAACACTTTTTGCAATGGCAAAGAATGGTGAGCATCAGGAGAGATGGTCTATGCCTTCCTAAGTACTAATCCAAAACTTGTTTTGAAACGTTGGTAGTCGAGCTTGTAGTTCCCAGAGTTGTCAGTACCAAAGGGATCAGGATGGCTGAATTTTCTAAGGAGGTAGCCACTGTTTTCAATTGGCATTGTTTCCAACCAAGCACTAGCTAATGGAAAAAATAATAATCAAAAAAAAAAAAAAACCACACAACTCCCAAGCACCTATCTGGAACATGATCTATTAGATGATCAGACCAAACAACAAGGAAAAATGTGTGTCACACCAGAAATGACTTTCAAAATCTATGAAAGAAATTTTTAGAGTTTCTTAAAAATATTTTTATACAGGACAGACGATGGCACTACTGTATACATTAGAATAATTTGACAAGAACCAAACTGATGGTCCTGATGTTGCCTTGGATTGATAATGATAACACTTTTATCAGAAACTGAAAAGTTACAGAATTACTTTAAAGTCTTTTAAAGTACCTCCAAAATAAGTATAATCCCAAGATTTCTTCCTAGTAATTGTGTAATCTTATATGATAAGTTATAGTCTTTCCTTTTAGTACAGCCGATAAAATTGTCACTTTAGAACACCAAGCAATTAAATTTGTTTTTTAAAAGGATCATCTTTTAGATTGTATAGCTCTAGCATTCCAAATAATTTTCTATCTTTTCCATAGAAAAAATCTGGCTAAAATTGCACTATCATTTTAGTTTTTCCTTTTATGTTTTTGGAAATGGTCTCTATCAGCCCTAGCCAATACAGTAGCCAGGAGTCACATGTGGCTATTGAGTACCTGCTGGTTGGGTGTTTTGTTTGCTTGCTGCTTGGTTTGTTTATGTTTGTTAAGGGCTTTTTCCTATATGGTAAACAACATGGACAGAGGTACACCTAGAGTTTCAATAACCAGCATGTAAAGATGGTATGGAAGAGGAAATGATAATCAAGTTAAAGTAAAGCTCACATCCAGTCATCTAATGACTAAATGATGCATTCAGGTCACAAAATGCTTCCTCTCTTAACACTTTTTGCAATGGCAAAGAATGGTGAGCATCAGGAGAGATGGTCTATGCCTTCCTAAGTACTAATCCAAAACTTGTTTTAAAAAGATGGGAGAAGAGAGAAGAGGTCCCAGAGTTGTCAGTACCAAAGGGATCAGGATGGCTGAATTTTCTAAGGAGGTAGCCACTGTTTTCAATTGGCATTGTTTCCAACCAAGCACTAGCTAATGGAAAAAATAATAATCAAAAAAAAAAAAACCACACATCTCCCAAGCACCTATCTGGAACATGATCTATTAGATGATCAGACCAAACAACAAGGAAAAATGTGTGTCACACCAGAAATGACTTTCAAAATCTATGAAAGAAATTTTTAGAGTTTCTTAAAAATATTTTTATACAGGACAGACGATGGCACTACTGTATACATTAGAATAATTTGACAAGAACCAAACTGATGGTCCTGATGTTGCCTTGGATTGATAATGATAACACTTTTATCAGAAACTGAAAAGTTACAGAATTACTTTAAAGTCTTTTAAAGTACCTCCAAAATAAGTATAATCCCAAGATTTCTTCCTAGTAATTGTGTAATCTTATATGATAAGTTATAGTCTTTCCTTTTAGTACAGCCGATAAAATTGTCACTTTAGAACACCAAGCAATTAAATTTGTTTTTTAAAAGGATCATCTTTTAGATTGTATAGCTCTAGCATTCCAAATAATTTTCTATCTTTTCCATAGAAAAAAAATCTGGCTAAAATTGCACTATCTGACCTTTGCATTAATAGTCTTGCATTTTGCCTGTCAAGCTAATAAAGAGTTTGGGGAATCATAAGACTCATCTGGAAACGATAGAATTTCTGCCTTTGTCTTTCTTCCCTGGACACTAATGGCTTTTTGTCAGTCGTCCTCACTCAGTGCATGACATGTGAAGTCATTCCATTTTAGTTGTCCATTAACTTCAAGCATTATGACAAGAACAAAGCAAACACCCAAAGAAACTGAACTCAAACACTCATATTAAATTTTTCCAGTTCCTCAGCTTATAAGGTGCTGCTTTCAATTGTCAATAATGTTCTAACAGTAAGCGATATCCATTACTAATTAAAACAAGCTGTTTAAATAAACATAAAAGGTCACCAAGCCTGTAGCTCAACATATTCATACTATTGTTTGGTTTACTGGCGCATTATCATCTGATGATTTGTTTCTATCTTCTAGTCACTTGTTTTTCTAAGTAACATATAGAGAATAAACATGCAGAAACCACCTTCCCCAATAGGTGCCATGAGGCCCAGGGCTCCAATGTACCATTGGATATCGTTTCCTTAAGATCAGTAATGTGTAGCATATCACTGTAAATGAAAACAAAAAATTTTCATTTATTTTTCCTGAGTTCGTAGGGATCAAAGGCATAAACTACAGGGAAAATGAAGTTTTTATTAGGAAAAGTGACACCTGTAGTTTTCTGCAAGATTTTTTTAAAAAACCTTTTATCTATACGGATGTGCTAGTAAGACACAGATAAAACGTAATATTAACACCTTGTTTGACAAGCTTAACAATGGCTTATTTTAAAAGTTTTCTTTATCTTTGTGGCACTAAGTTCCCTATAAAATATTTTGAAACTATTTTTCAATCATGACTGGAGCTCTAACATTTGAAACAGACTTTTCTTTTAAAATTGTGTTACTAAGACTTCCCTGGTGGTCCAGTGGGTAAAGAGTCTGCCTTATAGTGCAGTGGGCACTAGTTCTATCCCTGATTAGAGAAGACCCCACGTGCCACGGAGCAGCTGGACCAGCATGTCCAATTACGAGCCAGCACTCTGGATGTGCACTGCAGAGGCCCACACATGCCAAAGAATTAAAAAAAAAAAAAAAATGAAAAATAAAAAAATTTTTTAAAAAAGAGTTTGGGGAATCATAAGACTCATCTGGAAACGATAGAATTTCTGCCTTTGTCTTTCTTCCCTGGACACTAATGGCTTTTTGTCAGTCGTCCTCACTCAGTGCATGACATGTGAAGTCATTCCATTTTAGTTGTCCATTAACTTCAAGCATTATGACAAGAACAAAGCAAACACCCAAAGAAACTGAACTCAAACACTCATATTAAATTTTTCCAGTTCCTCAGCTTATAAGGTGCTGCTTTCAATTGTCAATAATGTTCTAACAGTAAGCGATATCCATTACTAATTAAAACAAGCTGTTTAAATAAACATAAAAGGTCACCAAGCCTGTAGCTCAACATATTCATACTATTGTTTGGTTTACTGGCGCATTATCATCTGATGATTTGTTTCTATCTTCTAGTCACTTGTTTTTCTAAGTAACATATAGAGAATAAACATGCAGAAACCACCTTCCCCAATAGGTGCCATGAGGCCCAGGGCTCCAATGTACCATTGGATATCGTTTCCTTAAGATCAGTAATGTGTAGCATATCACTGTAAATGAAAACAAAAAATTTTCATTTATTTTTCCTGAGTTCGTAGGGATCAAAGGCATAAACTACAGGGAAAATGAAGTTTTTATTAGGAAAAGTGACACCTGTAGTTTTCTGCAAGATTTTTTAAACAACCTTTTATCTATACGGATGTGCTAGTAAGACACAGATAAAACGTAATATTAACACCTTGTTTGACAAGCTTAACAATGGCTTATTTTAAAAGTTTTCTTTATCTTTGTGGCACTAAGTTCCCTATAAAATATTTTGAAACTATTTTTCAATCATGACTGGAGCTCTAACATTTGAAACAGACTTTTCTTTTAAAATTGTGTTACTAAGACTTCCCTGGTGGTCCAGTGGGTAAAGAGTCTGCCTTATAGTGCAGTGGGCACTAGTTCTATCCCTGATTAGAGAAGACCCCACGTGCCACGGAGCAGCTGGACCAGCATGTCCAATTACGAGCCAGCACTCTGGATGTGCACTGCAGAGGCCCACACATGCCAAAGAATTAAAAAAAAAAAAAAGATGAAAAATAAATAATTTTTTTAAAAAAGAGGCATGATGGGGAAAAGAAAAAATTCAAAAAAAATTTCATTACTTAAGTTTATTAGTTACACAGAGGATATAATCTCCAAATTAATATTAAATCAGCTGAGCAAGCTAGTATAAGGAGCTAGAAAGACTTTTTAAGGTATTTCACATCAAATTATATGATTCAATTATTATAATTAATCCCAAATTATCAACAGAAATAGAAGGGAGGTATAATTTAAATTAACAAAACTCAGAGATAATTCCCAAACCTCACTTTAGCCAGTAGTATCAACATTCTCTTCCAAAAGTTCTATCCAGGGCTTCCCTGGTGGTCCACTGGGTAAAGAGTCCGCCTTGCAGTGTAAGGTGCGCTGGTTCGTTCCCTGGCCTGGGAAGATAGAACATGCCTCGGAGCGATTGGACTGGTGTGTCCAATTACAAGTCAGCGCTCTGGAGAGCATGCGCCCAGAGCCAGTGCTCTGCAACAAGAGGCCACTGCAATGGGAGGCCCACATAGGCCAAAGAACAAAGATGGATGAAAATAGATAAATGAAAGACTAATAAAAGAGGCCAAAATTTAAAAAAAAAAAAAAAAAAAAGTTCTATCCAATAGTTTTATGAAGACTAACTTACAGAATTTTAATGCATCTTAATTTTTTCTGGCCTAAACTATATGAGAGGTATAAATGAAGCCTGGAAGAAGAAAGAACAGAAAATAATCTTTGTTGCTCATACACTGCATTCTTGTCTGAGTGAAAAACCATTTACTTACATCATCTAGAATTCATGCTAAGACTTCAATTATATAATCAAGTCCAGCAGCCTGAGGAATTGACTACAGTCAATGTGATTCTTTGACATTAGCTAAACCAGAAGGCATACTGAGTCTGAAAGTTTTAAATGGTGTTTATTTGCAGTAAATAATGGAGTTGCCTTGTTTCATTCTGACCCTATGATTATACATATTGTGACATTGCTTTCAGCTTTACAGCATTGTAGTTGTGCAGTGCAGGGAAGTACTTCATCAGTTACCATACAGTGAAAACAATACAAGTTGGATAGCAATGTTGACTTTGCCATTCAATGCAAAAAAAAAACTTCAGACATTTGTATATGGAAAGCTACAATGCTTAGGCATTTGAAAATTGTGGTTCTTGTCATATTCTGAGTTTCTGCCAAATTGTAAACACCGTTTGAACTCCACTTAACCATATTCTCACTTCATTGCCTATAAAATTTTAAAGCAAGCATATTTGGGGGTACAGATAACACTGTGAAAAACAAGCCACCTCCAAAACAAAATCTACAGAACAGTGCACTGAAAGCTAAAACTGGTGTTTTTCCTGCTCATCTAAGCAGTTTCTAGTTTAAAAGTTATTGTTTCAAGTATAAACTAAGTCAAAATGAACATGTTTTGCCAACTTCAGGATCCAATTAGAAAACATTACATTTTTTGGCAAATTCAGTTTAAAACATCTTGAATGACTAAAAGCATATGAAATTGTGAATTTTTTTCCTAGAAAAAATTAAGTTTCACAGATTTTCAAAATAATATAGAAATAGAACATTTTATTTAAGAATGAATAAATCAAAATACTGGATTAATGTTCTTTAATAATTTTTGTTTCTAAAAGTGGGAGCAACATTCCCATTTTTTTTAATCTTCTGAGACACAAAGTATAGTAAAAGGAACATGAGGATATTTTTGATCACAAGAGAACAAAATTTCACCCAAGTGACCACCTCCATGAAACCACCAATGTTCTTCATTTTATCTCTTCCTTCCCACTTTCCTAGGCATTAACATATTCACCAATGCCTTATTAGAAATGAAGCCTGGAAGAAGAAAGAACAGAAAATAATCTTTGTTGCTCATACACTGCATTCTTGTCTGAGTGAAAAACCATTTACTTACATCATCTAGAATTCATGCTAAGACTTCAATTATATAATCAAGTCCAGCAGCCTGAGGAATTGACTACAGTCAATGTGATTCTTTGACATTAGCTAAACCAGAAGGCATACTGAGTCTGAAAGTTTTAAATGGTGTTTATTTGCAGTAAATAATGGAGTTGCCTTGTTTCATTCTGACCCTATGATTATACATATTGTGACATTGCTTTCAGCTTTACAGCATTGTAGTTGTGCAGTGCAGGGAAGTACTTCATCAGTTACCATACAGTGAAAACAATACAAGTTGGATAGCAATGTTGACTTTGCCATTCAATGCAAAAAAAAAACTTCAGACATTTGTATATGGAAAGCTACAATGCTTAGGCATTTGAAAATTGTGGTTCTTGTCATATTCTGAGTTTCTGCCAAATTGTAAACACCGTTTGAACTCCACTTAACCATATTCTCACTTCATTGCCTATAAAATTTTAAAGCAAGCATATTTGGGGGTACAGATAACACTGTGAAAAACAAGCCACCTCCAAAACAAAATCTACAGAACAGTGCACTGAAAGCTAAAACTGGTGTTTTTCCTGCTCATCTAAGCAGTTTCTAGTTTAAAAGTTATTGTTTCAAGTATAAACTAAGTCAAAATGAACATGTTTTGCCAACTTCAGGATCCAATTAGAAAACATTACATTTTTTGGCAAATTCAGTTTAAAACATCTTGAATGACTAAAAGCATATGAAATTGTGAATTTTTTTCCTAGAAAAAATTAAGTTTCACAGATTTTCAAAATAATATAGAAATAGAACATTTTATTTAAGAATGAATAAATCAAAATACTGGATTAATGTTCTTTAATAATTTTTGTTTCTAAAAGTGGGAGCAACATTCCCATTTTTTTTAATCTTCTGAGACACAAAGTATAGTAAAAGGAACATGAGGATATTTTTGATCACAAGAGAACAAAATTTCACCCAAGTGACCACCTCCATGAAACCACCAATGTTCTTCATTTTATCTCTTCCTTCCCACTTTCCTAGGCATTAACATATTCACCAATGCCTTATTAGAAAAAATCAAACAAGGTGAAATTCAGATCCATTGATTCTTGCTATCTCTTAGCTACTCTGATAAAAGGTTTGGTGAATAAAATGGTTTCAACCTCAAAGTAAAGTGCTCCATTTGATGACTTGTAAGATTAAATTTCTCCAGGCAATTGAGATGTGACTATAGTCTGTTTTACCCCTAACAATATTAGGAAGAAAGTAACGCCATGTAACAGGAAACACATTTTGTATAATATACAATTAGTTGTTCAATAAACCTTAAGAAAATAAAGGCTTCATTAAAATAAAGACAATTTTTTGTTGTTGTTTTGTTTTTTATTATTTTTAGAATTTATTTTATTGACGTATAGTTGACTTAAAATGTATTAATTTCTGCTATATAGTAAAGTGGTTCATACAGACAATGTTTTTAAATCAAATCTGAACTCTCCTACTTTTTAGTTATACGATCCTAAGGTAGTCATTTACGATTTCCAAAACTCAGTTTATTCACATATAAAGTTAATAATACATTGATTTATTGCAAGAAGTAAATGAGACAAAACACTTAAAGCACTTAGCACACTACGTGGAACCTGGTTGTTCAGTCATTAAGTTGTGTCTACTCTGTGATCCCATGAACTGCAGTGTGCCAGAATTCCCTGTCCTCCATTATCTCCCAGAGTTTGCTCAAACTCATGTTCACTGAGTCAGTGATGCCATCCAACCATCTTGTTCTCTGTTGCCCCCTTCTCCTCCTACCCTTAGTCTTTCTCAGCATCAGGATTTTTTTCAGCAAGTTAGATCTTTGCTTCAGGTGGCCAAAGTACTGGAACTCAGCTTCATCACCCATCCTTCCAATGAACATTCAGGCTTGATTTCCTTTAGGATTCACTGGTTTGATCGCCTTGCAGTCCAAGGGACTCTCAAGAGTTTTCTCCAGCACCACAGTTTAAAAGCATCAATTTTTCTGCGTTCAGCCTTCACTATAGTCCAGCTTTCACATCTGTACAGGCTACCGGGAAAAACCATAGCTTTGACTTTGCAGACCTTTGTCAGTCAAGTGATGTCTCTGCTTTTATGCTGCCTAGGTTTGTCATAGCTTTTCTTCCAAGGAGCAAGTGTCTTTGAATTTCATGAACTGCAGTCATTGTCCACAGTGATTTTGGAGCTCAACATAATAAAATCCGTCACTGTTTCCATTTTTCCCCTTCTATTTGCCATGAAGTGATGGGACTGGGTGCCATGACCTTAGTTTTTTTGAATTTTGAGATTTAAGCCAGCTTTTTCTGAATGCAGAGTTCCAGAGAACAGCACAGAGAAATGAGAAAGCCTTCTTAAGTGACCAAAGCCAAGAAATAGTGGAAAACAATAGAATGGGAAAGACTAGAGGTGTCTTTAAGAAAACTGGAGATGTCAAGGGAACATTTCATGCAAGGATGGGCACAATAAAGGACAATTAGTGCTTAAAAAAGTTTTGTTGTTTTGTTTTTATTATTTTAGAATTTATTTTATTGACGTATAGTTGACTTAAAATGTATTAATTTCTGCTATATAGTAAAGTGGTTCATACAGACAATGTTTTTAAATCAAATCTGAACTCTCCTACTTTTTAGTTATACGATCCTAAGGTAGTCATTTACGATTTCCAAAACTCAGTTTATTCACATATAAAGTTAATAATACATTGATTTATTGCAAGAAGTAAATGAGACAAAACACTTAAAGCACTTAGCACACTACGTGGAACCTGGTTGTTCAGTCATTAAGTTGTGTCTACTCTGTGATCCCATGAACTGCAGTGTGCCAGAATTCCCTGTCCTCCATTATCTCCCAGAGTTTGCTCAAACTCATGTTCACTGAGTCAGTGATGCCATCCAACCATCTTGTTCTCTGTTGCCCCCTTCTCCTCCTACCCTTAGTCTTTCTCAGCATCAGGATTTTTTTCAGCAAGTTAGATCTTTGCTTCAGGTGGCCAAAGTACTGGAACTCAGCTTCATCACCCATCCTTCCAATGAACATTCAGGCTTGATTTCCTTTAGGATTCACTGGTTTGATCGCCTTGCAGTCCAAGGGACTCTCAAGAGTTTTCTCCAGCACCACAGTTTAAAAGCATCAATTTTTCTGCGTTCAGCCTTCACTATAGTCCAGCTTTCACATCTGTACAGGCTACCGGGAAAAACCATAGCTTTGACTTTGCAGACCTTTGTCAGTCAAGTGATGTCTCTGCTTTTATGCTGCCTAGGTTTGTCATAGCTTTTCTTCCAAGGAGCAAGTGTCTTTGAATTTCATGAACTGCAGTCATTGTCCACAGTGATTTTGGAGCTCAACATAATAAAATCCGTCACTGTTTCCATTTTTCCCCTTCTATTTGCCATGAAGTGATGGGACTGGGTGCCATGACCTTAGTTTTTTTGAATTTTGAGATTTAAGCCAGCTTTTTCTGAATGCAGAGTTCCAGAGAACAGCACAGAGAAATGAGAAAGCCTTCTTAAGTGACCAAAGCCAAGAAATAGTGGAAAACAATAGAATGGGAAAGACTAGAGGTGTCTTTAAGAAAACTGGAGATGTCAAGGGAACATTTCATGCAAGGATGGGCACAATAAAGGACAGAGATGGTAAGGACCTAACATAAGCAGAAGAGGTGACAAGGATGCACAGAATTATGTAAAAAGTGTTGCGTCTCCTGCATTGGCAAGTAAATTCTTTAACACCACCTGGAAGCCAAAAGATATTCAATAATTCCCCTTAACACTTATTCTATATAAAAATATTCAATAAGAGAATTCTGATGATACAATTATTCCAGGAGAGTGACATGTTTGTGATTTCCACTGGCTTCATTTTTATCCATCTTCACATCCCATAATAAACATTTTTCTAATCCCACCACATGAAATTGCAGAGTACAGTAGACCAAAAGAAAAGAAGAGGAATCAGATGGACTATGGTAAAAACTCACCATTTCTGCCATATGTCATGCACACACATTCATGGACTCATGATCAAGAGAAGGAGAAAGTAGGGTAAGAATACTGACTCCATTTTTAAGGAAGACTCAAATGGCCTCTTTATTTACAGAAAGTCTTCAGTGGTCAGTCTAATTGACTTGGTGGTTAGTTGCAAATTTAACAGTGCATCATAGGCACATGTGATTCTGTGATAAATTAGAGACCTCTAAGCCATAAAATAATGTAACATAGTAGTACATATTATGGGATAAGATGTGATTGTGTATGACTCTTGTGATTGGGGAATAGATTGAAAGGCATAAGACCAATTAAATATTGAATATAGACAATTTAAATAGTATTAATGAGATGTTCAAATATAATATTGAAAGTCTGCATTTCATAGCAGGTGAGGGTGTAGTGAGAAAAAGAAAGAAAATAGAAGGAAAGATTTTATGACCAGTGGTTTCAAGGCAATTAAAATTTATAAGTATGCTCTGCACTTTCATTTTAATTCTGTAGCAAGTTGTAAGATGGAACTTTAAGAAGACATTGCATTTGACATCAAAAATAAGTTCAGCTGATAACTGTGCATTTGACATTATCAGGAACAGCTAATATGGAACATCATAGCACAAATATTACAAATGTAATATATTATATATACTCAAAAATAACTCTCAAGATGACCCTCAATGATCTTTGCAACAAATTTTTCACACTCTGCTTCTTATATGTAATAGTTAGGGAGTCCAAAGACCTTTTTTGTTTTGAATTCTCTCTGTTCTTTTTTAGACCAATCTAACAGTGATTCAATCAGTATAATTCTCTTAAAATTTTTGTGGATCTTCTACAAATCTTATTAAAATTTATTCATTAGAGAAAAGCCACACCTACAAATATTATTTCAATAAGCCCTTAGATATGTTGTTTTCTTTAATGCTGCTATAGAAAAACATCCTAAAGATTCTTAGAATATGCTGTAAAAATAAAAATGTTTTGTGAAAAATACTCTTAAAAATCTGTACAAGTTTTATTTATTTATTTTTTTTCTGTTAGAGGCACTACCTCAATCTTTCTGAGTTTTTGTACAATGAGTTTTTTTTTTTTTTTTTTTAAAGATTTATTTATTTATTTATTTATTTTGGGCGGGGGTCGGGTTGGGGAGGGAGGGGAGCGAGCGGGTCTTTCATTTCTCCGTTTTCATCCGTCTTTGTTCTTTGGCTCCTGCTCCGGCTCGGTAATTGGACACATCAGTCCAGCTGCTCCGCGGCACGTGGGACCTTCCCAGGCCAGGGATCTAACCGGCGCCCCTTGCACTGCAAGGCGGTGTCTTTACCCACTGGACCACCAGGGGAAGACCTGTACAATGAGTTTCACCTTCATCCTTAGTGTATGCCTTCCTAACCATGCCTGGATTTAACACTTACCTAGATGCTTTTTCTTATTTTCAGCAAAGTTTGCTACCAAGAGAGCTTAGGCTTGAGAACCAGTTTTTGTAACTCAGTTCCTAAGTATTTAATGAAACTTTTTGAATTTATCTTGCTCCTTTTGTATTTTACTTTAAACAACTAAAATGAGACTATTTGGGGATTATGTATACCTGTAAACAAGAAAACTCTGTAAAAACATATAACAATAACTTCGCTATAAACCTTAAGCTAATGCAACATTGTAAACAAATATATCCAAATAAAATAAATAAATAAATAAATAAAAACAACAATAAAAGGAGCCAAAAATTTTTAAAAAAGAAACAAAATGACAGATGGCACTATCAATATCTGCCTGAAAAACATCCTTAGCTCAATCATCCAATTTATTAAATATATTTTCCATTTTCAATGTAACCACAAATGATGGTGCCGGACTTTCTATAAATATATAATGATACCCTTTTCTCCAGCTTACTATAAAATATGTTTCTCAATTTCGTAAAGCCCTCAGGTATAACCTCATCAAGCACTTCCACCAATAGTCTCTTTAAGGTCTTTCTACCACTCACTAACCAGTCCCAAATCAACTGATACATATATAGTTTATGTTTCAACAACACCCCACTTCTGATAACAAAATCTGTATTAGCTATGACAGTTGTAGTTGATAAATTTTCCCAAAACATAATGGCTAAGCATCACGATCATCATTATTATCTCTTGTGATTTCTGTGGATCATGAATTTCAGAAAGGTCTTAGCTAGGAAACTATCATTTTGGGTCTCTCATGCGATTTCAGTAAGTTATTTGCTAAAGATTTAGTCATCTAGAGATCTTTTTTTTTTTCCCTGAAAAAGAAGATCAATTAAAGAGATAGAATCCAGAGCCAAGATGCCAAAGGACATTATTTCCAGGTAGTAGAGCTGAGCCCTAATCAAAGGACTGGTAACATGTCCCTGCCTAGGCTCAAGAATTCTTTGGATCAGTGATTTCTGTGTGCCTCTCATTTTTCCTAGTTTGGAATAGAAGAGTCTAAAATGGTTATTCTTGCCTAGAACACCATTGTAGGTTGGTTGGATGGGAAATCAGATATTACATTGCTTTAGTCCAAAGCCTTTAAATCAAGAACTGTACTCAAGAAGTGTTAGTTGGAGAAGCTTTTTCACAGCTAGACTTAAGTTAAATGACAAGATCACAAACTTAGAGCTTGAGACAATGCTGTAACAGATGTGAAGCTTGAGGAGAGGTAAATTTGCACTTGGGAGTATTTTTAATGAAAAACTTTTGAATTTATCTTGCTCCTTTTGTATTTTACTTTAAACAACTAAAATGAGACTATTTGGGGATTATGTATACCTGTAAACAAGAAAACTCTGTAAAAACATATAACAATAACTTCGCTATAAACCTTAAGCTAATGCAACATTGTAAACAAATATATCCAAATAAAATAAATAAATAAATAAATAAAAACAACAATAAAAGGAGCCAAAAATTTTTAAAAAAGAAACAAAATGACAGATGGCACTATCAATATCTGCCTGAAAAACATCCTTAGCTCAATCATCCAATTTATTAAATATATTTTCCATTTTCAATGTAACCACAAATGATGGTGCCGGACTTTCTATAAATATATAATGATACCCTTTTCTCCAGCTTACTATAAAATATGTTTCTCAATTTCGTAAAGCCCTCAGGTATAACCTCATCAAGCACTTCCACCAATAGTCTCTTTAAGGTCTTTCTACCACTCACTAACCAGTCCCAAATCAACTGATACATATATAGTTTATGTTTCAACAACACCCCACTTCTGATAACAAAATCTGTATTAGCTATGACAGTTGTAGTTGATAAATTTTCCCAAAACATAATGGCTAAGCATCACGATCATCATTATTATCTCTTGTGATTTCTGTGGATCATGAATTTCAGAAAGGTCTTAGCTAGGAAACTATCATTTTGGGTCTCTCATGCGATTTCAGTAAGTTATTTGCTAAAGATTTAGTCATCTAGAGATCTTTTTTTCCCTGAAAAAGAAGATCAATTAAAGAGATAGAATCCAGAGCCAAGATGCCAAAGGACATTATTTCCAGGTAGTAGAGCTGAGCCCTAATCAAAGGACTGGTAACATGTCCCTGCCTAGGCTCAAGAATTCTTTGGATCAGTGATTTCTGTGTGCCTCTCATTTTTCCTAGTTTGGAATAGAAGAGTCTAAAATGGTTATTCTTGCCTAGAACACCATTGTAGGTTGGTTGGATGGGAAATCAGATATTACATTGCTTTAGTCCAAAGCCTTTAAATCAAGAACTGTACTCAAGAAGTGTTAGTTGGAGAAGCTTTTTCACAGCTAGACTTAAGTTAAATGACAAGATCACAAACTTAGAGCTTGAGACAATGCTGTAACAGATGTGAACTTTTGGAACCTTAAGAGGGAGAGGTAAATTTTGCACTTGGGAGAAATATGAGTTGTCAGAGGTTGAACAGAGTACTGTGATAATTAGCCTTCAAGATCCTTGCCTCCTAGGGTTTACATCCTGTGTATTACTCTCTCACATAGAATTAAAGCTGGTCTGGCTGATCCATAGACTATGACAGAATTTGACTTCCAAAGCTAGACCATAAAAAGTATTTTGGTTTCTGCCTTAGCCTCTTGAATCTCTCATTCCAGATGAATCTAGTCGTCATTTTACAAGAATACATAAGCAGCCCTGTGGACACAACATTGGCAACTGTCAGCACCAGGGAGTGAGCAACCTTGGAAATGGATTCTGTGGCTCCAGTCAAGCCTTCAGATGACGACAGCCTTAGTCAGTATCTAACTACAGGTGCATAGACAAGCCCACGTGAAATCTACCAAGCTGAGCCCTTCCCAAATTTCAAACCCACAAGAAAGAAGAGATACAAGTGATTGCTGTTGTTTTCAGCAACTAAGTTTTGGAGTAATTTTTTACACAGTCCTAGTAGCTTAAACATAAATACAAGATTTAAGTGTTGAAAATAGACAATAAGTGAAAAGTAAAATTATAACAAAGAAAACATAGATTCTATTTTGTAGCAGAGAAGGTACATCAAGAAAAAAAGAAAATATGGCAGGAGGAAAGATATTGTGACTCAAATGGAAAACTTACCCGTGTTTTGCAAAGCATTTTATTTCAGTAACAAGATATAATATGGGACATGAATAAGACACTATATATATCAGATCACTCAAAAAAGCAAATACGATAATTATATAATAGACACTAACTGGTACAATTAACCCAGAATTTCACGGGTACAAGAGTCTAAAATGGTTATTCTTGCCTAGAACACCATTGTAGGTTGGTTGGATGGGAAATCAGATATTACATTGCTTTAGTCCAAAGCCTTTAAATCAAGAACTGTACTCAAGAAGTGTTAGTTGGAGAAGCTTTTTCACAGCTAGACTTAAGTTAAATGACAAGATCACAAACTTAGAGCTTGAGACAATGCTGTAACAGATGTGAACTTTTGGAACCTTAAGAGGGAGAGGTAAATTTTGCACTTGGGAGAAATATGAGTTGTCAGAGGTTGAACAGAGTACTGTGATAATTAGCCTTCAAGATCCTTGCCTCCTAGGGTTTACATCCTGTGTATTACTCTCTCACATAGAATTAAAGCTGGTCTGGCTGATCCATAGACTATGACAGAATTTGACTTCCAAAGCTAGACCATAAAAAGTATTTTGGTTTCTGCCTTAGCCTCTTGAATCTCTCATTCCAGATGAATCTAGTCGTCATTTTACAAGAATACATAAGCAGCCCTGTGGACACAACATTGGCAACTGTCAGCACCAGGGAGTGAGCAACCTTGGAAATGGATTCTGTGGCTCCAGTCAAGCCTTCAGATGACGACAGCCTTAGTCAGTATCTAACTACAGGTGCATAGACAAGCCCACGTGAAATCTACCAAGCTGAGCCCTTCCCAAATTTCAAACCCACAAGAAAGAAGAGATACAAGTGATTGCTGTTGTTTTCAGCAACTAAGTTTTGGAGTAATTTTTTACACAGTCCTAGTAGCTTAAACATAAATACAAGATTTAAGTGTTGAAAATAGACAATAAGTGAAAAGTAAAATTATAACAAAGAAAACATAGATTCTATTTTGTAGCAGAGAAGGTACATCAAGAAAAAAAGAAAATATGGCAGGAGGAAAGATATTGTGACTCAAATGGAAAACTTACCCGTGTTTTGCAAAGCATTTTATTTCAGTAACAAGATATAATATGGGACATGAATAAGACACTATATATATCAGATCACTCAAAAAAGCAAATACGATAATTATATAATAGACACTAACTGGTACAATTAACCCAGAATTTCACGGTACAAACATTATAAATATGTCAATGTCATACATACTAACAAAGTACACAGAATCAGTTTTTAAAAAGACTACGAGTATCTAAAAATGCACACTTCACAGAGACCAGGTTGTATATTTCCAGAAGGTAAACAAAGTTACCCTTTTTTTGTCATTTGAGCATACTCCAGGAGAGAGCAGACAGGCAAGCTGATGTGCTGCAGCCCATGGAATCGCAGAGTTGAACATGAATGAATGACTGAACAGACAATAATAAGAATTTCAAATACTGTCAGAATTTCTTTTAAATGAACTTGTATTTACTAGAAACACAGCACCAAAAGTTTGTTTACTTTTATTTTGCCTGCAATAGGCAGTATGTATTAACCTATCCAACTTAACATATAAACTAATTGCAATTATTACAATCTATATAATTTAGCAGATTTTTTTGAAAAAAATTATACCCAAGCAACACCTTTCCATATGGCCAATTAGTAGAGTCGTAAAATGCAACAAATATATGATGCTGTACTGAACATCTGTGTTGGTTATCCTATGGGAATTTTTAATAAAGGAATGAGTAGCATACTGATGTTAATTCTATGTTACCAGGACTTTAAATAAAAAACTAAAATAAATAGCATCCATTAAACTGATCATACTGTTGTAACTCAAATTGTGTTTATTATGCTAATGGAACATGAAATTAAGAAAAAGACCTTTATGCCAGTGGAATTAATTAATGAGCTTTAATTAGAAAGAAGAGATACAAGTGATTGCTTGAGAACATTGGAGTAATTTTTTACACAGTCCTAGTAGCTTAAACATAAATACAAGATTTAAGTGTTGAAAATAGACAATAAGTGAAAAGTAAAATTATAACAAAGAAAACATAGATTCTATTTTGTAGCAGAGAAGGTACATCAAGAAAAAAAGAAAATATGGCAGGAGGAAAGATATTGTGACTCAAATGGAAAACTTACCCGTGTTTTGCAAAGCATTTTATTTCAGTAACAAGATATAATATGGGACATGAATAAGACACTATATATATCAGATCACTCAAAAAAGCAAATACGATAATTATATAATAGACACTAACTGGTACAATTAACCCAGAATTTCACGGTACAAACATTATAAATATGTCAATGTCATACATACTAACAAAGTACACAGAATCAGTTTTTAAAAAGACTACGAGTATCTAAAAATGCACACTTCACAGAGACCAGGTTGTATATTTCCAGAAGGTAAACAAAGTTACCCTTTTTTTGTCATTTGAGCATACTCCAGGAGAGAGCAGACAGGCAAGCTGATGTGCTGCAGCCCATGGAATCGCAGAGTTGAACATGAATGAATGACTGAACAGACAATAATAAGAATTTCAAATACTGTCAGAATTTCTTTTAAATGAACTTGTATTTACTAGAAACACAGCACCAAAAGTTTGTTTACTTTTATTTTGCCTGCAATAGGCAGTATGTATTAACCTATCCAACTTAACATATAAACTAATTGCAATTATTACAATCTATATAATTTAGCAGATTTTTTTGAAAAAAATTATACCCAAGCAACACCTTTCCATATGGCCAATTAGTAGAGTCGTAAAATGCAACAAATATATGATGCTGTACTGAACATCTGTGTTGGTTATCCTATGGGAATTTTTAATAAAGGAATGAGTAGCATACTGATGTTAATTCTATGTTACCAGGACTTTAAATAAAAAACTAAAATAAATAGCATCCATTAAACTGATCATACTGTTGTAACTCAAATTGTGTTTATTATGCTAATGGAACATGAAATTAAGAAAAAGACCTTTATGCCAGTGGAATTAATTAATGAGCTTTATGAAGGCATTGGGATGTAATTTATTTCTAGATAAGTAAGCCTAATTTGCAGTTCCATGGGTCTCTGCAATGCTGATTGTAATAGTTATTCCTGCAGATGTGCTGCTCACAGCATGTCTTTCCATTAGAACTGAACACCTCATTATATAAACTGTACCTAATTAAACATAATACAGTGGTGACTTGTTAAACTGGCCTTTTTAAGTCAGCAGCTGCCTAAGCTAATAATACTGTACACAAGATTTATATCATCTTCCCTATAAAACTGATATTAAAATATACTGCCCAAGGGATTGATAACTAATTTACCAGTATGTAACAGGTACATTTCTGATTCTGTGATAAGAGATTAAAGACCAGCAGCCCATAAAAATAAAATGAATTCAAGTCCATTTAAAACTCAAGAGTACTTGGGAAACTTTATTAAAACTATATAACCATTTTTAAAAATCAGTAAAATAGTCATGAAAAGAAAGTGAACACTGAAAGTAGAAAATATGAATAAATAAATGGGAAATATCTAGAGGTCCTTTGGGTAATTTTTTTCAAGTGCACACAAATTTTTTCAGAATCAACATGATGCAGTTACATTTGTCACTTATAGTCATATCTGGATATGAAATAAGTCAGTTACCACTAGAGAGAAGAAAAATACTTATAATAGCAGATCTTATTCTTTTAAATTAGAATTTTATTAGACATCTTTAATACATACTTTTCTATCTTTAAATTGTTGATTGTTCAGATGAAAATACAATCATAAGGCTTGAGCTGAGTAACACAAAGTACATACACAGAAATACTCATGTCAATTCACAGTCTTCTCCAGCTCCACATACATCTGGCTATACTATTCACACTCCAATGCAGCTTGGAAATAAAATGCTCTGAAAAGTTATTCTTGACCATCCAGTCGATCTTAGATATTTCTCATTATATCCCCTAGACACCACTATTTATCTCTAATTATTTCAGGTATAATATTGTACCATTATAAATGTCTGAATGTGTTTCTATCTCTTTACTCTTGACCACTCAAAAACAAAGGCAATCTATAATTTACCACTCTAGTCCCACTCCTAACTGCAACATAGCACTGCTTAATAAATATTAGTTGATTGAATGATTTAAATAATCCATATCATGTGACTTTGCTGTTAATCCATTCTGCACCTAACTCCAACAACTTTATAACGACATAGAAGATAACTTGGTAAGTATTTCTCAACTTAATCCATCAATAGATCCTGTTAAAACCATAGTCCATTTAATTATGAACCATATACTAAACATCAGACAGAGATTCCACACTTGACTCAACTTAGTACATCCAGATGGTGTCTTTCTGGTCTAAGACAGCCACTTCTACTTGAAATATATACTATTTGGATCATAACAGAATCTTCTTTCAGGAGTTCCAAATATCATATACTGGATATGGCGCTTCCCTGGCAGCTCAGTGGTAAAGAATCTGCCTGCAATGCAGGAGATGCAGGTTCGATCCCTGGTTTGGGAAAATCCCCTGGAGAAAGAAATGGCAACCTACGCCAGTATTCTTGCCTGGAAAATCCCATGGAGAGAGGAGCCTGTGAGGCTATAGTTCATGGGGTCTCAAGAGAGTCAGACAAAACTTAGTGACTAAACAAAAAATAGAAATATTGCAAAGAATCCATATGGCTTCTGTAAAACATTTAAATATAAGGCATAATAAATTTTCATAAATTGGTATTTATTTGTAGTATATAGTAGAGCCACCATGATCCCTATTGTTGTTGGCTCCTCCTAAAGTGTTTATGAGCCCTGCTATTCTCATTTTAAGTTAGAAAAAGGCATCAACCAAGAGTTTAAAAAAATCCATAGGCTAGCCAATGACCAGTGACCAATACAGGCTGACTGAAAAAAATTAGATCAGATCATCCACACTAAAAATTAATAAGGTAAAACAAACCTTACATGATACATTATATCAGATAGACTTAATTGATAATTATAAGACATCCCATGCAAAAACAGCAGAATACATTTTCTTCTCAAGTGTACATGGAACTTTCTCCAGGATAGATTCCATTTTAGGTCACAAATTCAGCCACAATGAATTTAGAAAACTGAAACTATATCAACTGGCCACAACACTATGAGATTATAAAGCAACTATAGACAGAAAACCCTAAAAACCACAAATACATGGAGGCTGAACAAAATGTCACCAAATGGGACTTCTCTGGTGGCCCAGTGGCTAAGACTCCTGGCTTCGAATGCAGGAGGCCTGGGTTCAAGCCCTGGTCAGGGAGATAGATCCCACATACTGCAACTTGGTAAGTATTTCTCAACTTAATCCATCAATAGATCCTGTTAAAACCATAGTCCATTTAATTATGAACCATATACTAAACATCAGACAGAGATTCCACACTTGACTCAACTTAGTACATCCAGATGGTGTCTTTCTGGTCTAAGACAGCCACTTCTACTTGAAATATATACTATTTGGATCATAACAGAATCTTCTTTCAGGAGTTCCAAATATCATATACTGGATATGGCGCTTCCCTGGCAGCTCAGTGGTAAAGAATCTGCCTGCAATGCAGGAGATGCAGGTTCGATCCCTGGTTTGGGAAAATCCCCTGGAGAAAGAAATGGCAACCTACGCCAGTATTCTTGCCTGGAAAATCCCATGGAGAGAGGAGCCTGTGAGGCTATAGTTCATGGGGTCTCAAGAGAGTCAGACAAAACTTAGTGACTAAACAAAAAATAGAAATATTGCAAAGAATCCATATGGCTTCTGTAAAACATTTAAATATAAGGCATAATAAATTTTCATAAATTGGTATTTATTTGTAGTATATAGTAGAGCCACCATGATCCCTATTGTTGTTGGCTCCTCCTAAAGTGTTTATGAGCCCTGCTATTCTCATTTTAAGTTAGAAAAAGGCATCAACCAAGAGTTTAAAAAAATCCATAGGCTAGCCAATGACCAGTGACCAATACAGGCTGACTGAAAAAAATTAGATCAGATCATCCACACTAAAAATTAATAAGGTAAAACAAACCTTACATGATACATTATATCAGATAGACTTAATTGATAATTATAAGACATCCCATGCAAAAACAGCAGAATACATTTTCTTCTCAAGTGTACATGGAACTTTCTCCAGGATAGATTCCATTTTAGGTCACAAATTCAGCCACAATGAATTTAGAAAACTGAAACTATATCAACTGGCCACAACACTATGAGATTATAAAGCAACTATAGACAGAAAACCCTAAAAACCACAAATACATGGAGGCTGAACAAAATGTCACCAAATGGGACTTCTCTGGTGGCCCAGTGGCTAAGACTCCTGGCTTCGAATGCAGGAGGCCTGGGTTCAAGCCCTGGTCAGGGAGATAGATCCCACATACTGCAACTAAGGCCCAGCACAGTCAAATAAATAAATATTTTTTAAAAAACGTTACTAAATGACCAATAGCTCACTGAAGAAATACAAGAGGACATCAAAAAAATACCTAGAAACATATTACAACAAAAATACAACAATGGAAAAACCATGGGATGCAACAAAAGCAGTTCTAAGAAGTTGACAATAATAAAATCTCACCTAAAGAAAGAAGAAAAAACAATCTAAATATCACACTTAAAGCAACTAGAGAAAAAAGAACAAACAAAACCCAAAGTTATTAGGAGAGAAATCATAAAGATTAGAGCAAATAGAAATGAAGAAAACAATAATATAGATCAATGAAACAAAAAGGTGGTTCTTTGAGAAGATAGATACAACTGATAAACTTTTAGCCAGATTCATTAAGGAAAAAAGGAGAGAACCCAAATCAATAAAATTAGAAGTGAGAAAATAGAAGTTACAACTTATACTGCAGAAATACAAAGGATCATGACAGACTACCACAAGCAACCATATTCCAAAAGAAAAAAAAGACGACAACCTGGAAGTGGACAAATTCTTAGAAAAGCCAATTCTGAGAAAATCTCCCAAGACTGAACTGGAACAAAATAGAAAATACGAAGATACCAATCACAAGAACTTGTAGAGAAAGAAACACTCTCAAGCTCATACTATGAGGCTACTCCTGAGACAAAATCAGAGAAAGATATAAAAGGAAATCACAAGTCAATATTACTGATGAACATAGGAGCAAAAATCCTTAACAAAATACTAACGACGTATTTAAAGGATCTTATGCCATAATCGAGTGGAATTTATCCCAGTGAGGCAAGGATTCTTCAACATATGCAAATCAATCAATGTGATATACTATATTAATAAACTGAAGAATTAAATAAACATATCATCTGAATAGATGAAGAAAGAGCTTTTGACAGAATTCAATACCTATTTATGATGAACACTCTCCAGAAAGTGGGCATAGAGGAAACATAAAACCACAAATATCATGGAAAAAAAAAAAGGGCTGAACAAAATGTCACCAAATGGGACTTCTCTGGTGGCCCAGTGGCTAAGACTCCTGGCTTCGAATGCAGGAGGCCTGGGTTCAAGCCCTGGTCAGGGAGATAGATCCCACATACTGCAACTAAGGCCCAGCACAGTCAAATAAATAAATATTTTTTAAAAAACGTTACTAAATGACCAATAGCTCACTGAAGAAATACAAGAGGACATCAAAAAAATACCTAGAAACATATTACAACAAAAATACAACAATGGAAAAACCATGGGATGCAACAAAAGCAGTTCTAAGAAGTTGACAATAATAAAATCTCACCTAAAGAAAGAAGAAAAAACAATCTAAATATCACACTTAAAGCAACTAGAGAAAAAAGAACAAACAAAACCCAAAGTTATTAGGAGAGAAATCATAAAGATTAGAGCAAATAGAAATGAAGAAAACAATAATATAGATCAATGAAACAAAAAGGTGGTTCTTTGAGAAGATAGATACAACTGATAAACTTTTAGCCAGATTCATTAAGGAAAAAAGGAGAGAACCCAAATCAATAAAATTAGAAGTGAGAAAATAGAAGTTACAACTTATACTGCAGAAATACAAAGGATCATGACAGACTACCACAAGCAACCATATTCCAAAAGAAAAAAAAGACGACAACCTGGAAGTGGACAAATTCTTAGAAAAGCCAATTCTGAGAAAATCTCCCAAGACTGAACTGGAACAAAATAGAAAATACGAAGATACCAATCACAAGAACTTGTAGAGAAAGAAACACTCTCAAGCTCATACTATGAGGCTACTCCTGAGACAAAATCAGAGAAAGATATAAAAGGAAATCACAAGTCAATATTACTGATGAACATAGGAGCAAAAATCCTTAACAAAATACTAACGACGTATTTAAAGGATCTTATGCCATAATCGAGTGGAATTTATCCCAGTGAGGCAAGGATTCTTCAACATATGCAAATCAATCAATGTGATATACTATATTAATAAACTGAAGAATTAAATAAACATATCATCTGAATAGATGAAGAAAGAGCTTTTG
Source organism: Tragulus kanchil (assembly GCA_022376925.1). Lineage (NCBI taxonomy): Eukaryota > Metazoa > Chordata > Mammalia > Artiodactyla > Tragulidae > Tragulus > Tragulus kanchil. The sequence continues at coordinate 51,061,832 of JAIOJX010000032.1, forward strand.
ACAGAATTCAATACCTATTTATGATGAACACTCTCCAGAAAGTGGGCATAGAGGAAACATATCTGAAAATAATAAAGACCATATAGGACAAACCCAGAGCAAACATTGTTCTCAATAGTGAAAAACTGAAAGTATTTCCTCTGTACCAGGAACAAGGTAAGGATGCCCACTCCTTGCCTCTTTTATTAAACATACTTTTGGAAGTCCTAGCAATAGTAATCACAGAAGGAAAAAAAAATAAACAGAATTCAAATTGGAAAAGAAGCAAAACTGGTACTGTTTGCAGATGACATAATACTCTATATAGAAAAGCCTAAAGATGCCTCCAGAAAACTAAACTAGTGCTAATCAATGAATTTAGTAGTTGCAGGATATAAAATTAATACACAGGAATCTTTTGCATTGCTTACACTAACAACAGAAGATCAGAAAAATGATAGAAACAATCCCATTTATAATGATGCAAACAGATGGAGAGAGATACCATGTTCCTGGATTGGAAAAATCAACATTGTGAAAATGACTACATTATCCAAAACAGTCTAAAGATTCAATACAATCCCTATCAAATTACCAAGGGCATTTTTCACACAACTGGAACAAAAAATTTTATAATTTGTATGAAAACACAAAAGACCACAAATAGCCAAAATAATCTTGAGAAAAAAAAAAAAGGAGCTAGAGGAATCAGTCTCACTGATTTCAGAGTATTCTACAAAACTACAGTAATCAAGACAGTATGGTACTGGCATATATATATATATATATATATATATATATATATATATATATATATATATATCAATGGAACAGGATAGAAAGTCCAGAGTTAAATCCAGCCATCTATGATCACCTAATCTATGACAAAGACGCAAGAGTATACAGTGGAGAAAAGACAGTCTTTATAATAAATAGTGCTAGAAAAACTCAACAGCTACATGTAAAAATGAAATTAGAACACTCTCTAACACTACACAAAAAATAAACTCAAAATGGGTTAAAGACCTAAATGTAAGATCAGTCACTGTAAAAGTCAGAGAAAAACTTAAGCATAACACTCTTTGACAAATATAAATCACAGCAAGGTCTTTTTGGCATACCTCATAGAATAATAAAAATAAAAACAAACAAACAAAAATGAATGGAACCAAAATGAACTTAAAAGCTTTCGTACAGCAAAGGAAACAATAAACAAAATGAAAAGACAAGCCTCAGAATAGTGAAGTGAAAGTTGCTCAGTCGTGTCTGACTCTTTGTGACTCACGGAAGAGGTAAGGACTTCTCCAAGCACGAATACTGGAGTGGGTAGCCTTTCCCTTTTCCACGAGTTCTTCCTAACCCAGGAAGCGAACCAGGTCTCCCAAGTAGCCTGCTGATTATTTTCCATCTGAGTCACCGGGGAATGGGAGAAAATATTTGCGAATAAAGCAACTGACAAAGGAAATAAAATATCCAAAATATAAAGTTCATGCAATTCAATATCAAGAAAAAAAATCAAATCTTGGTAGAAGACTTAGACATTTCTCCAAAGAAGACAAGTTTCAGCATCAGTAATTATTAGAGAAATGCAAATCAAAACCACCATGAGTTATCACCTCACATTGGTCAGAGTGACTATCATCAAAAAAAGCTACAAAAAATAAACGCTGAAGAGGGTGTGGAGAAAAGCCAACCTTCTCATACTGTTGGTGGGAATGCAAATTGACAGAGCAACTATGGAGAACAGTATGAAATTTCTCTGAAAAAACAAACATACAACTGCCACGTGAGCTAGCAATCCCACTCCTGGACATACACTCAGAAAACACATAATTCAAAAAGATACGTGCACCCCAATGTTCACTGCAGCACTATTTACAATAGCCATGACACTGAAGCAACCTAAGTGTCCATCAACAGAAGAATGAAAAAAGAAGATGCAACACATATATTCAATGGAGTATTACTCAGCCATAAAAAAGGAAAGAAACTGTGCAATTTACAGAGACATGGATGGACCTAGAGATTGACATACAGAGTGAAGTAAGTCAGAGAGAGAAAAATAAATATCATATAATAACACTTATATGTGGAATCTAGAAAAATGACACAGCTGAACAGATATAGAGAACAGATGAATGGATTCTAGGAGGGGAAGAAGGGGTGGGGTGAATTGGGAGATTGGAATTGACATATATATATATACACTACTATGCATAAAGGGGATGGCTGACGACAGCCTGCTCAGTGATCTGTGGTGTCGTGGATGGGATGGAAATCCAAAAGAGAAGGGTTTTAAAAGAAAGAGAGAGAATGGATTTGTGTATGTATGTGGCTGGTTCACTTTACTGTGCAACACAAGCTAGCATGGGAGTGTGAAACAGCTGTAGTCTAATGAAAATTAATTTTTTAAATAAACAACTACATATGATATCAATCATTCAATGTGTTTACTCTAACTGGGGAACACCTGTCAGTATTTTTGTTGTTGTTGTTAATTTGGGTGTAGTTGATTAGCAGTGTTGTATTGGTGTCAGGCCTGCAGAGGATTGAGTCAGTTGTGCATATAAATAAACACATTATTTTTTTTATTATTTTCCCATGGGGCCGTTATAAGAGTATTAAGTGAGGTTCCCTGTGCTATGCAGTAGGTTCTTACTGGTTGTCTATTTTATGTATAGCAGTGAGTATATGTCAGAATCTTTTTTCAAGATCTGGCCTTTACTACCAAAGAGGCTTTTAATTTAAAAAGAAAGGCCAGAATGACCAAAAAAAGTAAAGGAGGAATATAAAAATAAGATTATAAACAGGAATGTTTCTAGGCAATGCTTAGAAATCATTATCATATATGAATTATGAGAGAAATCTGGACCTCCCAATATTAAATTATGAAATTCACTTTTTGCTTCTTCGGATACTTTGCGCAAAGCTTTCAGTTATTCAGAAGCATGTAAGAAGAACTACCCATGATAAGAACACTAAGGAATAAATAACAATGGACAATTACCGATTTTACAGTTAATAATTTGGCATTGTAATTTATATTGGATAATAAAATTAAAAATAATCTTAAGCTAAAAAAATAAACTTTTGATAAATGAAATTCTATTTTGGACAAAACTGGAAAAACAAGCATGATTAGTTAGTTAGAAATGAAGCTGCTTATGAAAATATTCACAAGATTGGGTAAGATTCCTAGTAGGCCAAAGTCATTTAGAAGCTGAAGACATGAAAAAACAGAAAAGGCTCAGAGTATAAATTGAGAATTGTTAGTCAAACAAGGATAGTACAGTTGCTCAATTGGAGTAGAGATGTCACAAGAGAGACACTGAGCTTTTCTTTACGATTACAATCCACACAAGAAAAAGTCTTCTTTCTCTTCAGACAAACTTGGTAGGCATTTGTTTTTTTATACCCAAAAGAACTAAAATCAGATGCATCATTAAATTGGAGGAATATAAATTAGTATAATGTTAGCTGCTATAACAAACAAGGCCCCAAACTACAGTAACTGTTTTGTTAAAAAAAAAAGTGTGTATTTAGCATGCATGCATGCTAAATCAATTCAGTCATGTCCAGCTCTTTGCAGTCCCACGGACTATAGCCTGCCAGACTCTTCTATCCACAGTTTTATCCAGGCAAGAATACTAGAGTAGGTTGCCATTCCCTTCTCCAGGGCACTTTCCCTACACAGAGATCGAACCTGCAACTCCTATGTTGACAGGTGAATTCTTTACTACTGAGCCACAATGCTCAGCCACAATGGGAAGCCCACAATGCACGCATAAAGCCACATATTACTGGAACCAGACAAGGGAGGGTAGATTGTGAAACTTGAGAAATGTGAAAATTTGACTGAACATGACTGAAGTTAAGAGAAAAAAAAGTGTCATGTTGGCAAACACGGAAGGAACGCTATTTAATTTTAGATATTCATACTACCAGTTTCCTTTCTTCATTCTTCTATCATTATTGGGTCTACCTTGAAGACTAGAAACAGAAAATCATGGAAGAAAGCAGACTTGCTTGAATTCTGTCTTAATAGTTATACAACATTTAGCAAGCTTTTTGAACATTCCTGAGCGTAAGTTTCCACATCTAGAAATGAGAGAACAATAGCAATCAGAACAGTATAGAATGGACATAAAAACAGACACAGAGATCAGTGTAACAGAACACCAAGAAATAAACCACATGTACACAGTCAATTAATTTATGGCAAAGGAGCCAATAACATACAATGAGGAAAAGGCAGTCTCTCTAATAAATAGTATTGGGAAAACTGAACAGTCACATGCAGAAGAAGTAAAATAAACTCTTATCATACACACACAAAAATTAATTCAAAATGGATTAAAGACTTGAATATATGACCTGAATTAAAACCACAAAACTCCAAGAAGAAACCATAGGTGGTACATTCCTTGACATCAGTCTCTGCAATGATTTTTTGAATCCAACTCTAAAAGCAAGGGCAATAAAAGCAAAAATATACACATGGGACTACATTAAACTGAAAATTTTCTGAACAGCAAAGGAAAATTATCAATAAAGTGAAAAGTAAACCTCCTTAATGAGAGAAATATTTGCAAATCATGTATCTGATAAGGAGCTATCCCCTAAATATATAAAGAATTCATATTAATATAATTAAATAACAGAAAAATCCAATTTAAAAATGACCAGGGGATCTGACTAGACATTTTTCCAAGAAATACAGATAGCAAACAAATACATGAAAAGATGCTGAACATCCATAATCAAGACCACAATGAGGTGTCACCCACTGCACGCATAAAGCCACATATTACTGTTGACAGGTGAATTCTTACTACTGAGCCACAATGCTCAGCCACAATGGGAAGCCCACAATGCACGCATAAAGCCACATATTACTGGAACCAGACAAGGGAGGGTAGATTGTGAAACTTGAGAAATGTGAAAATTTGACTGAACATGACTGAAGTTAAGAGAAAAAAAAGTGTCATGTTGGCAAACACGGAAGGAACGCTATTTAATTTTAGATATTCATACTACCAGTTTCCTTTCTTCATTCTTCTATCATTATTGGGTCTACCTTGAAGACTAGAAACAGAAAATCATGGAAGAAAGCAGACTTGCTTGAATTCTGTCTTAATAGTTATACAACATTTAGCAAGCTTTTTGAACATTCCTGAGCGTAAGTTTCCACATCTAGAAATGAGAGAACAATAGCAATCAGAACAGTATAGAATGGACATAAAAACAGACACAGAGATCAGTGTAACAGAACACCAAGAAATAAACCACATGTACACAGTCAATTAATTTATGGCAAAGGAGCCAATAACATACAATGAGGAAAAGGCAGTCTCTCTAATAAATAGTATTGGGAAAACTGAACAGTCACATGCAGAAGAAGTAAAATAAACTCTTATCATACACACACAAAAATTAATTCAAAATGGATTAAAGACTTGAATATATGACCTGAATTAAAACCACAAAACTCCAAGAAGAAACCATAGGTGGTACATTCCTTGACATCAGTCTCTGCAATGATTTTTTGAATCCAACTCTAAAAGCAAGGGCAATAAAAGCAAAAATATACACATGGGACTACATTAAACTGAAAATTTTCTGAACAGCAAAGGAAAATTATCAATAAAGTGAAAAGTAAACCTCCTTAATGAGAGAAATATTTGCAAATCATGTATCTGATAAGGAGCTATCCCCTAAATATATAAAGAATTCATATTAATATAATTAAATAACAGAAAAAAATCCAATTTAAAAATGACCAGGGGATCTGACTAGACATTTTTCCAAGAAATACAGATAGCAAACAAATACATGAAAAGATGCTGAACATCCATAATCAAGACCACAATGAGGTGTCACCTCACCCCTGACAGAACAGCTATTATCTAAAACACAAGTGCTGGCAAGGATGCGGAGAAAAGGGAACCCTTCTTGTACACTATTGGTGATAATGTAAACTTCCGTAGTGCATTCGCTATGGAAATCAGTGTGAAAGCTCTGCAAAAAGTAAAAATTAGAATTACTATATGATTCAGCAATTCCAATTCTGGGTACTTATACAAAGAAAATAGAAACACCGATTTGAAAAGATTTATGTACCCACTAATATTCACTGCAGCATTATTTACAAAAGCCAAGATATGGAAATGACATAACTGTTCATTGATGGGTGAATGGCTAAAGAAGATGTGGTATGTATATACATACAATAAAATATCATCCAACCATAAAAAATAATGATATCTTGTCATTTGTGACAACATGGATGGAACTTGAGGGCATTATGCTAAGTGAAATAAGTCAGAGAAAGACAAATATTGTATAATCTCACTTACATTTGGAATGTAAAAAAAAAAAAAAAAAACTTATATATCCAAAGCTTATATATATATATATGGTGGTTGCCAGAGGCGGGGGTTGAGGATGAGCAAAACAGATGAACAAAGGAATAAGGTGTGAACTTATAACTATAAAATAACTAAGTCATGGGGTTGTAATGTACAGCACGACAGTGGTAGTTAATAATACTGAATCACATACGTGAAAGCTGCTAAGAGAACGTATCTTAAAAGCTCTCATCACAGAGAAAAAAATATTTGTAATTATGAATAAATGTATTCTTCTTAAACAGTAGAGTCATTTAAAAAATGAGAATACCCATTCTGAAGCTGTGTGTAAATTAAAAAGATAATATATAGAAAGCTCCTATTATCTTCTAGACTACAGATCATTGCTTAACGTGGCATGGCTAGTTCAACTTCAAAATGTAAGCTGAGCATGGCACTATTATTTTGATAACATGTTTCATCTAGATTCCTTAGAGAATCAGAATTGCTCCCCTTCTGCTTTCCAAAACAACTGAGGTCTCAAACTGTGCCTATGCCAACAATCTCTGAATTTAAGAACACAACACCTCAAATATGAGAGTTACCTTAAGCTGTGTTAGCCATCAAACTAACAGTGCAAATTATTCTCCAAATCTGTCTCCAGCCATGACTCATTCAGTAAGATATTAGATACTTTGTTCTGAATTGTAATAGTAATTGTAATCCAAAATCTCCCCTTTCCTCTCCAAAATGCTGATAGCAATGAGGTTACCCAAAGAGTCACAGCCCAAATTTCAGTCACCTTTGTTTGATGCTGGGACTCCGTCTCCAGTCAGTTCCCTCAAACTATGTCTGAAGGGCTAGAGATTTTCTCATGAATTCTCAGCAATACAATGTCCTGCACTTACCAGTTACCTCCTCCCCCCCACCTCCATCCACTGCTTCTAGATTTCTTTTGCTCGGAAATTCACTTGGAGGCAATTTTTCACCTGTGTTACTACCAGTACCATCCTTTAAAACAAAGGTCATTTTGCCTTGAATGCTGTCCCCAGGGTACCCAGAACTACCAGTGCCAAAGTGTTGAAGTAAGTCCGTGTCCCTCATGACACTGAAGTCTCTCTAGACTTTTACAGAAATGAACAGAATGTATTTCTCCATTATTCTATCATATGGGCCCACAAAGAACACTACCACTGCCTTTAGAGCTTATAAAAGATCCTATCCAGAAAATTGACCTACTCCATGAGATAGTGTACTTTTTAAAAACAGTCGGGGAGTAAAATTTAAAAACTAAAATTGGAAAGCTGCTAAGAGAACGATCTTAAAAGCTCTCATCACAGAGAAAAAAATATTTGTAATTATGAATAAATGTATTCTTCTTAAACAGTAGAGTCATTTAAAAAATGAGAATACCCATTCTGAAGCTGTGTGTAAATTAAAAAGATAATATATAGAAAGCTCCTATTATCTTCTAGACTACAGATCATTGCTTAACGTGGCATGGCTAGTTCAACTTCAAAATGTAAGCTGAGCATGGCACTATTATTTTGATAACATGTTTCATCTAGATTCCTTAGAGAATCAGAATTGCTCCCCTTCTGCTTTCCAAAACAACTGAGGTCTCAAACTGTGCCTATGCCAACAATCTCTGAATTTAAGAACACAACACCTCAAATATGAGAGTTACCTTAAGCTGTGTTAGCCATCAAACTAACAGTGCAAATTATTCTCCAAATCTGTCTCCAGCCATGACTCATTCAGTAAGATATTAGATACTTTGTTCTGAATTGTAATAGTAATTGTAATCCAAAATCTCCCCTTTCCTCTCCAAAATGCTGATAGCAATGAGGTTACCCAAAGAGTCACAGCCCAAATTTCAGTCACCTTTGTTTGATGCTGGGACTCCGTCTCCAGTCAGTTCCCTCAAACTATGTCTGAAGGGCTAGAGATTTTCTCATGAATTCTCAGCAATACAATGTCCTGCACTTACCAGTTACCTCCTCCCCCCCACCTCCATCCACTGCTTCTAGATTTCTTTTGCTCGGAAATTCACTTGGAGGCAATTTTTCACCTGTGTTACTACCAGTACCATCCTTTAAAACAAAGGTCATTTTGCCTTGAATGCTGTCCCCAGGGTACCCAGAACTACCAGTGCCAAAGTGTTGAAGTAAGTCCGTGTCCCTCATGACACTGAAGTCTCTCTAGACTTTTACAGAAATGAACAGAATGTATTTCTCCATTATTCTATCATATGGGCCCACAAAGAACACTACCACTGCCTTTAGAGCTTATAAAAGATCCTATCCAGAAAATTGACCTACTCCTTTCTCCTAAGGAAGAACAGTGTGCAGTCTTCCCCAGGCTCCCCATTCCCTTTGCCCTACTCCACTTACAACAGAAGTTCTCTCATGTGTCTTTCCTTCATACAAATCAACTCACAAACCTGTTCTCTGTTCTCAGAGAACAGACGTGCAAACACTGGGAAGAGGGAAAAGTGGGTGAGAGATATGGAAAGAGCAACACAGAACCCTATACTATCTTATGTAAAAGAGACAATTATTGTCAATGCACTGTAGGACTAAAGGATCATACATGGGGGCTATGTGACGGGCTAGAGGGGTGGGATGAGGGGGAACTGGATATACCTATGGCTAATATGGAGCTATACATATCTGTAAACAACAAAACTTTGTAAAATCAAAAAAGCAAAATAAAAAAAACTTGTCATTGTGGAAAAAAAAAAAAAAAAACAACTCATAAAAATAAGTGCTAAGTGCAACAGGCCCTACCAATGTTTCTCACAAGCCAAGGTATAGGAGAAAGTCAATGATGATAAACAGTGCCTTGAATATAATTAAATACATAGAAACTGACATCCTAGGAAAGATTCAATCAAAATAGCAATGGAGGGACTCTCTGCTGGTTTAGTGGCTCCATGTCCCAATGCAGGGGTCTGGGTTCCATCTCTAGTCAGGGAACTAGATCCCTCATGCCACAACTAAAGAGTCTGTATGCTGGAAATAAAAATTCCACATGCTGCAAAGAATATCAAAGGTCCCATGTGCTACAACTAAGACCTGGCACAGTCAAATAAATAAATACTTTTAAAAATACCAATGGATTAGAAACCTTTTTCATTCTATTAGTACAAATTTTAGACTCAAGATGTACCAAATAAGCTAATAATTGGACCCTTCATAAAGATGAGGCCATTTACATGCTTCATATAGACATCATCACAAACCAAAAAAACCAAACTACTAGATGAAACTATAGAATTCAACTCAGAGAGCCAAGCCTTCCTAAGTCCTTTAGCATCAGTAGTTAAGTTGTGCTCCCACAGATAAATACCTTAAGCAAAATTTGACTTTTTAGATTTGTATCTTACCTACATCTGGAAATGTCTGCAGTAACTCCTTTGGAGAAGATCCTATTTGATTCTGCCAGGGCCAGCTTTCAAGTCTGTAACACAAGAGCACTTTATAGGTATTCTTGGGAAATAAGAGCAAACAATTGAATGTTTTTACATCAAAACAAAAATACAACTAACTGAAGATAATGAGGTCTCATCTCAAAGCTTGAAAATGGACTAGTACTATCTTGAATGCATCTATTTCTCTCCAATTTTACTGGCACCATTTTTCTTTAAGCCAGGCTTACTGACCATCTGAACTATTGCAATCACCTTGAACTTGCTGTCCTGCATACTTACCTGAATCCCTGTTTTCTCTTCTTTTACCTGGCATGTTTACATTTATTCTTCAGGCTTCAGTGTAAATGCTAATCCATATAAAAATAAAAATCTTCTCTGACACTCTTTTTCTAGGTAGATTACGATCATGTTGGTAGGCAGAGTAACAGTCTTTCAGTGATGTCCTAATCCCTAGAAAGGGCTGATGGCAGGAAGCTGTAGGGTCAATTGAGATTGTAGATGCAATTAATGTTGTTAATCAGTTGACCTTAAGATAGGAAAAGTACCGTGGACTATTCAGATGGGCTCCAGTGTCATCACACCATCCTTAATAAGGAAGAAGGATCAAAGAGGTGATCCAAGTAAAGGTGAAAAGGATTCGACTCATCACTGCTAGTATTGAAGATATCGAAAGATCCACAAGACAAGAAATGTAGGTGGCCTCTAGAAACTAGAATAAGCAAGGAAAACGATTCTTCCCTGGAGCATCTAAACACCTTGATCATAGCCCAGTGAGACCCACTTTAGATTTTTGACTTCTGGAACTGTAGGTAATAAAGCTGTGTTCTTTTAAGCCATGGTGTTTGTATTAATTTGTTATAGCAGCAACATAAAATGAGTCCACTCCTTTATTATAAATTCTCATGTGACGAGTTGGGCTGAAAAATTGTTATTACACTAATTATTTGGTCAAAGTCTGTCTGTAGCCTTAGAGAAAGAGTATTTCCAGTATGTCATGTTCATAAGTCATTTAGCTTATTGCCTGGAATTTAACCCCTTAGCAATCTAGATTTTTTTATCTTAAACCTTTTTTAACATCTGGAAATGTCTGCAGTAACTCCTTTGGAGAAGATCCTATTTGATTCTGCCAGGGCCAGCTTTCAAGTCTGTAACACAAGAGCACTTTATAGGTATTCTTGGGAAATAAGAGCAAACAATTGAATGTTTTTACATCAAAACAAAAATACAACTAACTGAAGATAATGAGGTCTCATCTCAAAGCTTGAAAATGGACTAGTACTATCTTGAATGCATCTATTTCTCTCCAATTTTACTGGCACCATTTTTCTTTAAGCCAGGCTTACTGACCATCTGAACTATTGCAATCACCTTGAACTTGCTGTCCTGCATACTTACCTGAATCCCTGTTTTCTCTTCTTTTTACCTGGCATGTTTACATTTATTCTTCAGGCTTCAGTGTAAATGCTAATCCATATAAAAATAAAAATCTTCTCTGACACTCTTTTTCTAGGTAGATTACGATCATGTTGGTAGGCAGAGTAACAGTCTTTCAGTGATGTCCTAATCCCTAGAAAGGGCTGATGGCAGGAAGCTGTAGGGTCAATTGAGATTGTAGATGCAATTAATGTTGTTAATCAGTTGACCTTAAGATAGGAAAAGTACCGTGGACTATTCAGATGGGCTCCAGTGTCATCACACCATCCTTAATAAGGAAGAAGGATCAAAGAGGTGATCCAAGTAAAGGTGAAAAGGATTCGACTCATCACTGCTAGTATTGAAGATATCGAAAGATCCACAAGACAAGAAATGTAGGTGGCCTCTAGAAACTAGAATAAGCAAGGAAAACGATTCTTCCCTGGAGCATCTAAACACCTTGATCATAGCCCAGTGAGACCCACTTTAGATTTTTGACTTCTGGAACTGTAGGTAATAAAGCTGTGTTCTTTTAAGCCATGGTGTTTGTATTAATTTGTTATAGCAGCAACATAAAATGAGTCCACTCCTTTATTATAAATTCTCATGTGACGAGTTGGGCTGAAAAATTGTTATTACACTAATTATTTGGTCAAAGTCTGTCTGTAGCCTTAGAGAAAGAGTATTTCCAGTATGTCATGTTCATAAGTCATTTAGCTTATTGCCTGGAATTTAAGGTTTTCTGTAAATATTTGTCAGATTAGTGAACTATATATGTCACAAAATACTCCCATTCAAGTAATGCCAATCCAGTCCCAAAGCTGAGTTTTTCTGTGACTAAACTATATATGTGAGGTCTTAGGTTTAAAAATTTTTAACTTTAAAAAGAGTAACACTTTAACGTATAAACATTAAAAAGATGCAAGAGTGAGTGAGAAATATTAAGGATAGCCAAAGAAGATTCAGTATACATTTAAGTCCCTGAAGAAGAAAACCAAAACAAAGAAATAGAACCAATATTAAAACTGTAACACAAAAATTTTCTAAAATTCAAAAAAAGATTCAAAACTACTTATTAAACAAGCATTCATATTTGAGAATATCAACTTGGAAAAAATCAACATTAGGCATATTTTAGTAACTATGGAATACTCTAATTCAACAATTTCCTGCATCTTTAAGAACCAGATTCTCAGGGTAGAAGAAATGGAATTGTAAGAAAAAGAGTATAAGTAAAACTCTTTTAGCTCTAAATTTGAATGAGAAATATCAATATAAATTCAAGAAGTATTTAAAATTTAAGGACACATGCGTATACATACTTCCTATATCTGTCTACTTAAAAGGTCTAGAAACAATGACAAGCCCAGAATCAGTGAACACCATTAAAGTTCAGACTATCACAACATATGATTTCCCTATAAGAAGAATCATAATTGTTTAGACAGATGCCTAGTTTCAGGTCAGAAACAGTAAATATAAAAGGTTGACCTAGAACATTTTGATATTCCAGATAATAAAATTATCAAAGACTGCAAGGGTGAGATATAGAGAGAGACAGATATAAAGGTACTTATCAACAGATAGAAACAAACATACATGGAGAAGATAATGGCAACCCACTCCAGTACTCTTGCCTGGAGAATTCCATGGACAGAGGAGTCTGGTGAGCTACAGTCCATAGGGCTGCAGAGTTGGACACAACTGAGTAACTAATACACAAACACACACACACACACACACATAAACTTAGAAGACAACTTGAAAGGAGAATCCAATGGCCCAAAGACAGGAAAATTTGAGCTTTAATAAGGATAAGATTGCAATGAATTAAAACCACTGATTATCCTTAAATCCATGACTTTATAATTCTTTTTTATTAAATGGTTAGTTTTATTTATTTTTTGGCCATGCACCATGTGGGATCTTAGCTCCCTGACCAGGGACCAAACCCATGTCCCTGCAGTGGAAGCACACAGTCTTAACCACTGAACCACCAAGGAAGTCCCAAATCCACGACTTTATCACTCTTATAAACAAAAATAACATTTACCTTCTGTGAGTTACAAGGAGTCAATTCATTATCTTGAAAACTGAACAAATAAAAAGAAACTACCAAGAATTATGTGACCTGTAATAATAATATGCAACTGATAATAATAGATGAAAGGAAGTATCTTCTCATAAAATTATTACAGCTAGTAAGTAAAAACAATTTCATAGAATTAGCACATTATCATTTTACAATCCCCAAGGAATTAATATTTCTAGGTATTGATCATCAATGACAGTAAATAAACCACTATGAAAATAGCAAAAACTAGATATTATGTGTCTCCTGATGAAAAAACACATACCACTAACCATAAAATTGCCAAAGGATCAGATCTAAATTACATGCTGTCTCTGGATCCCGCAGTCAACTTGCAGGAAATAAAGAAGAAAGGATAGGGTATGGGGAGGAGGGAGGCTCATGAGGGAGGGGACTATATATATAGTTATGGCTGATTCACATTATTATACAGCAGAAACCAACACAACACTGTAAAGCAATTATCCTCCAAGAACTATAGACCAAGGTTTGTAACATTGTACAGGAGGCAATGATCACAACCATTCCCAAGAAAAAGAAATACAAAAGGGAAAAACGGTTGTCTGAGGAGGCCTTACACATAGCTGAGAAAACAGATGTGAAAGGCAAAGGAGAAAAGGACATATATACCCATCTGAATGCAGAGTCCCAGAGAAGTGCACGGAGAGATAAGAAAGCCTTCTTAAGTGAACCATGTAAAGAAATAGAGGAAAACAACAGAATGGGAAAGACAAGAGATCTCCACAAGAAAATTAGAAATATCAAGAGAACATTTCATGCAGATAGGCACGATAAAGGACAGAAACAGTACAGACTTAACAAAAGAAGATATTAAGAAGAGGTGGAAAGAATACACAGAAGGACTACACAAAAAAGGTCTTCATGAGCTGAATGACCATGATGGTGTGATCACTCACTTAGAGCCAGACCTCTTAAGAGTGTTAAGGCAAGTGAACCCTAGGAAGCATTACTATGACCAAAAGCTAGTGGAGGTGATGGAATCCAGCTGAGTTATTTCAAATATTAAAAGATGATGCTGTTAAAGTGTTGCAATCAGTATGTCAGCAAATTTGGAAAACTCAGCAGCGACCTCAGGACTGGAAAAAGTCAATTTTCATTCCAAACCCAAAGGAGGGCAATGCCAAAGAATGTTCAAACTACCACACCATTGCACTCATTTCACATGCTATCAAAGTAATGTTCAAAATCCTTCAAGTAGGCTTCAACAGAGCATGAACCAAGAACTTCCAGATGTACAAACTGGATTTATAAAAGGTAGAGAAACCAGAGATCAAGTTGCAAAATTTGTTGGATCATAGAAACAGCAAGAAAATTGCAGAAAAACATCTACTTCTGCTTCATTGACTACACTAAAGCCTTTGTCTGTGTGGATCGCAACAAACTGTGAAAAATTCTGAAAGAGGTGGGAATACCAGACCACCTTACCTGCCAAAACTATATTATGTGTCTCCTGATGAAAAAACACATACCACTAACCATAAAATTGCCAAAGGATCAGATCTAAATTACATGCTGTCTCTGGATCCCGCAGTCAACTTGCAGGAAATAAAGAAGAAAGGATAGGGTATGGGGAGGAGGGAGGCTCATGAGGGAGGGGACTATATATATAGTTATGGCTGATTCACATTATTATACAGCAGAAACCAACACAACACTGTAAAGCAATTATCCTCCAAGAACTATAGACCAAGGTTTGTAACATTGTACAGGAGGCAATGATCACAACCATTCCCAAGAAAAAGAAATACAAAAGGGAAAAACGGTTGTCTGAGGAGGCCTTACACATAGCTGAGAAAACAGATGTGAAAGGCAAAGGAGAAAAGGACATATATACCCATCTGAATGCAGAGTCCCAGAGAAGTGCACGGAGAGATAAGAAAGCCTTCTTAAGTGAACCATGTAAAGAAATAGAGGAAAACAACAGAATGGGAAAGACAAGAGATCTCCACAAGAAAATTAGAAATATCAAGAGAACATTTCATGCAGATAGGCACGATAAAGGACAGAAACAGTACAGACTTAACAAAAGAAGATATTAAGAAGAGGTGGAAAGAATACACAGAAGGACTACACAAAAAAGGTCTTCATGAGCTGAATGACCATGATGGTGTGATCACTCACTTAGAGCCAGACCTCTTAAGAGTGTTAAGGCAAGTGAACCCTAGGAAGCATTACTATGACCAAAAGCTAGTGGAGGTGATGGAATCCAGCTGAGTTATTTCAAATATTAAAAGATGATGCTGTTAAAGTGTTGCAATCAGTATGTCAGCAAATTTGGAAAACTCAGCAGCGACCTCAGGACTGGAAAAAGTCAATTTTCATTCCAAACCCAAAGGAGGGCAATGCCAAAGAATGTTCAAACTACCACACCATTGCACTCATTTCACATGCTATCAAAGTAATGTTCAAAATCCTTCAAGTAGGCTTCAACAGAGCATGAACCAAGAACTTCCAGATGTACAAACTGGATTTATAAAAGGTAGAGAAACCAGAGATCAAGTTGCAAAATTTGTTGGATCATAGAAACAGCAAGAAAATTGCAGAAAAACATCTACTTCTGCTTCATTGACTACACTAAAGCCTTTGTCTGTGTGGATCGCAACAAACTGTGAAAAATTCTGAAAGAGGTGGGAATACCAGACCACCTTACCTGCCTCCTGAAAAACCTGTATGTAGGACAAGAAGCAACAATTAGACCTGGACATGGAACAATGGATTGGTTCCATATTGGGAAAGGAGTACATCAAGGCAGTATATTGTCACCCTGTTTATTTAATTTATATGCAGAGAACATCATGCAAAATGCCAGGCTGGATGAAGCACAAGCTGGAATCCAGATTGCCAGGAGAAATATCAACAACCTCAGGTATGAAGATGACACCACCCTTATGAACGAAAGTGATGAGGGACAGAAAAGACTCTTGATGCAGGTGAAGCATGAAAAAGCTGGCCTAAAACTCAACATTCAAAAACCAAAGATCATGGCATCCAGTCTTATCACTTCATAGATGGGTAAACAGTGGAAACAGTGACAGATTTTATTTTCTTGGACTCCAAAATCACTGTGGATGGTGACTGCAGCCATGAAATAAAAGGATGGTTGCTCCTTGGAAGGAAAGCTATGACAAACCTAAACAGCGTATTCAAAAACAGATACATCACTTTGCCAACAAAAGTTCATATAGACAAAACTACGGTTTTCCCAGTAGACATGTATGGATGTGAGAGTTGGACCATAAAGAAGGCTGAGTGCCAAAGAAATGCTGCCTTTGAACTGTGGTGTTGGAGAAGACTCTTGAGAATTCCTTGGACTGCAAGGAGATCAAACCAGTCAATCCTAAAGGAAATAAACCCTGAATATTCATTGGAAAGAATGATGCTGAAGCTGAAGTTCCAATACTTTTGCCACCTGATGCAAAGAGATGATTGACTGGAAAAGAAACTGATGTTTGGAAAAACAGAAGGCAAAAGGAGAAGAGGATGACAGAGGAGGAGATGGCTGGATGGCATCACTGAGTCAATGGACATGAGACTGAGCAGGCTCTAGGAGATGGTGAAGGACAGGGAAGCCTGCCATGCTTCAGTCCAGTGGTCACAAAGATTCAGACACAACTGAGTGACTGATCTAACTGATCTTTCAAATAAAAATAAACAAGTAATTTTTTTTAAAAGGGGGAACATGCAGAACTGCTTCTTGAGTATATACATAATCAGGAAAATCCAGAGTGTGGAAAACTTTATAAGTCAGATGCCAGGTTTGCTGCTACATATCTTGTAAATAAAAGAACAACAAATTATAAAAAAGTTAATTATAGATTAAAAGATACCTAAAGGAGTTTCACATTTCTAACACATAAGACTAACCTAGAGTGTTTAAGGAAGTGATGAAACCATAAAGAAGTTCAGAGAAGTGACAGGTACAGCAGGCAGAATAAGGGTTACCTTCAGAAGTAAGGAGAGAGGGTTTCCCTGGTGGTCCAATGCGTGAAGAGTCTGCCTTGCAGTGCAGGAGGCACCGGTTCTATCCCTGGCCTGGGAAGATCCTACACGCCCTGGAGTGGCTGGACCGGTGTATTCAGTTGCAATCCAGAGCTCTGGAACGCATATGACCAAGGTCAGTGCTCTGCAACAGGAGAGGTCACTGCAGGGGGAGGCCCACGCAGGCCGAAGAATAAAGATGGATGAAAATAAATAAATATTAATAAAAAAGGCCAAAATTAAAAAAAAAAAAAAAGGAAGTAAGGAGAGACTGTGATGAGGCACTGGGATGGCTGAAAAGTTAAATTTTTTGTCCCAGATGGTGACTGCAATGGTTTTACCTTGTGATAATTTACTGGATTTATATTTTGGTGTGATTTCTTACGCTTGTCCTTTATTTTACAATAAAAAGTTTTTAAAATATAAATGTGATTTTTAAGAATACAGACAGCTAAGAAATAGAGAAGCAATGTCTTTCTCCCTGAGTTGGCCACAGGTATAATAGAAATAAATGCAGAGGAGATTCAGAACAATAGAATTTATAAAAGATTGTTTAATTCTTATGAAAATATGCTTAAAGAATGAAAGAAGAGACAAATTCATCTAGATAGTAAAATCCTGAGAGCCTAGTCATCTTTTCCCCAATAACTTCAGCTTGATTATTTGGTTGGAGGGTTGGGACTTGGGAAGGAGAGCAGGGACGATAATTTGTGATTGCTTGACAAAATCACAGCTACAAAATTCCATCATAATTTTCATGGAAAATTTGAAAATCTGGGCTTTATTTTTTCCTTAGTAATGTTATTTCCTAGATTCAGCTGAAACCAGGGGTAGAAACAACAAATCAAGTACTTAAACTGAACACCATTCTTTTTAATCAAGTAAATAAATAACACAGTCAACCCTTTTCAACATAATATTAATGATCTGATACGTTTATTTGAAATTATCTTAGTTCCAAATTATCAGAAAATCGGAATTCTTCTCAAAACTAAATTTCTAAAATACATACAGGATCAATATAATCACTAAATACAATCCATAAACAATTTAGACCAAATTGCTATGAAGTGAAAAAAATTGGATATTGCCCTGAAAATATATTAAAATTAATAGAGACAGAAAATAGATTAGTGGTTGGCAGATCTGGGAGGAGGAGGGAATGGGGAGTGACTGCTAATGGGTGTGTGATTAAAACCCTCTAAAACTGGATGGTGTGATGGCCACACAAACCGGTGAATAGACTAAAAGCTATTAAATTGTACCCTTTAAAGGGGTGAACTTTATGATATGCGAATTATGCTTCAATAAAGCTCTCACACAGAAACACACACACTCAGATTAATGAGCACCTCTTCCCCTTCTCTCTCTCTTAGTCCTGCTCTCACCTAATCTTTTCCTATTTTCATTCCCTTGTCCCTTGACCTGAAAGGTAATCAAATTAATTCTTTTTAAAAAATTGTATATGTGCTTTCTCTAAATATCAGGGCCTCCATATAGTTGCATCCTTTGCTTTTACTTATTTCAAATTAGAGCTTTGGAAATTTGTCATGCAAATTTATGCAAAATAAGAATATAAGTGTGTTACTATTTCAATTCAGAGAAAAGAGCACTGTCACTTTAAAAAATAGAACAAAACTACTTTACTGTTATCCTGATCTTTCTGATTTCAAGAAATAGTGACTGTTTCTGGTTAAAGTGCCTTCTTCCTATTATATGTATTTCTAATAGACATTAATAGCACATTACACATATTACATCCATTACGTGAAACACGTATCAGCAAATTTGCGTGCTGCATGCATCGAATGGAGCAGAGATGATAGCATACTTGATTAAAATACTGGGTAAAAGTGTTTCTATCCAAGAAGTCTCTTGAATGGATATAATTTCGTTTATGTACATATAAATTATACTAACTGCCTTGGTTTCTAAGTGTTTAAGTGTAATGCAACAGTGATTTTCAGCAACTTGTACCTCGACTACATTTCTCATGCCACTATAGATTAGATATGTCTTCAAAACATAAATGTAACACCAGAATTTTATCTTATCCTTTCATGACTGCTATCTATAAACCAAACACTTCAAGAATGTTTTCTAAATTCAAACAAGATCACTGGAGTTTTTGCACTGGAAATTTTAAAGTCATACTGGACTTTAATTGAATTCTATCTCTGCAGCCTCCCTGATTATCTGAAAGGCATATCAAATTTTTCTTATAGCAAATGCTTCAAGCTTAAACATTATATCTGCATTTGTTTCAAGGCCAGAGATTTATTGAAACAATATCAAAAAAACATTTTTTAAACTTTAGTAAATACAGTGTCTCATTTCATAAAGCAAAATACTCAAAATTTGTGCCAGTTTTCCTGTGGTTTGTAAAATCTGGTATACAGTAGCTCTTTTCCAAACACTAATCTCTCCCCTCAGATTAATGAGCACCTCTTCACTCTCTCTTAGTCCTGCTCTCACCTAATCTTTTCCTATTTTCATTCCCTTGTCCCTTGACCTGAAAGGTAATCAAATTAATTCTTTTTAAAAAATTGTATATGTGCTTTCTCTAAATATCAGGGCCTCCATATAGTTGCATCCTTTGCTTTTACTTATTTCAAATTAGAGCTTTGGAAATTTGTCATGCAAATTTATGCAAAATAAGAATATAAGTGTGTTACTATTTCAATTCAGAGAAAAGAGCACTGTCACTTTAAAAAATAGAACAAAACTACTTTACTGTTATCCTGATCTTTCTGATTTCAAGAAATAGTGACTGTTTCTGGTTAAAGTGCCTTCTTCCTATTATATGTATTTCTAATAGACATTAATAGCACATTACACATATTACATCCATTACGTGAAACACGTATCAGCAAATTTGCGTGCTGCATGCATCGAATGGAGCAGAGATGATAGCATACTTGATTAAAATACTGGGTAAAAGTGTTTCTATCCAAGAAGTCTCTTGAATGGATATAATTTCGTTTATGTACATATAAATTATACTAACTGCCTTGGTTTCTAAGTGTTTAAGTGTAATGCAACAGTGATTTTCAGCAACTTGTACCTCGACTACATTTCTCATGCCACTATAGATTAGATATGTCTTCAAAACATAAATGTAACACCAGAATTTTATCTTATCCTTTCATGACTGCTATCTATAAACCAAACACTTCAAGAATGTTTTCTAAATTCAAACAAGATCACTGGAGTTTTTGCACTGGAAATTTTAAAGTCATACTGGACTTTAATTGAATTCTATCTCTGCAGCCTCCCTGATTATCTGAAAGGCATATCAAATTTTTCTTATAGCAAATGCTTCAAGCTTAAACATTATATCTGCATTTGTTTCAAGGCCAGAGATTTATTGAAACAATATCAAAAAAACATTTTTTAAACTTTAGTAAATACAGTGTCTCATTTCATAAAGCAAAATACTCAAAATTTGTGCCAGTTTTCCTGTGGTTTGTAAAATCTGGTATACAGTATGTTTGGTGAATGAAGCCAAATCATTGGGAGAGAAAACACAGTCCCAAGTTAATACATCACTTTCCCATCTAGCATTTATCAAACACATAGAGGAAAAATAGGAAAACAGTGCTAAATATGTTTTATATTTTAAGGTAGCAGACGTAGCAGACCCATCAGACATTTTCTCATTTTCTTAAAGTTAGATATCTTTGTTTAAATAAACTAATTCCCATTCCTTTTTTGAAAAAAAGGTGGGGGGAGTAATTTCTTGAAAATGACAAGAAAGCAAACTACAAGCAAGATCTGTCTCTGTCTGTGATTTCTTTATTCCTTACTAGAAAAAAATGGAACATATTTACCCTATTGCTGTCACATTTGGCTTTGTGATTTCAGCCACAAAGATATTTCAAAAGCAGAATCTGAAATATTGCTGTAAGCCAGATAACATTAACCTAACACCATGGCATTCTTATACCCTGATTTCTTCTCATGCAAGGGCGCTATTTATAATAAATGGTTTGACTCACTTATAGACATTCTGATGATAGAAGTTCATGGATCCTTTCCTTTTTTCTAAGACCCTGTATTTATTTCCTTTTCATTTCCCAACGTTGTCTTTTCTACCAGAACCTGCATTCTTAATGAACTAGACAAGCAGTAACATTGAGCGTCATGTCATGAAGCCACCAAATATATATGAAACATTTCTAATATGAGTTGTCATATCATAATAACATTGTGGAAAAACTGTACAAAAAATATCTTAATGAACTGGATAACCATGATGGTGTGGTCAATCTCTCAGAGCCAGACATTTTGGAGTGTGAAGACAAGCGGGCCTTAGAAAGCACTGCTGTCAATAAAGCTAGTCAATGCAATGGAATTCCAGTAGAGTTATTAAAACCCTAAAAGATGATGCTATCAAAGTGATGCATTCAATATGTCAGCAAATCTGAAAGACCCAGCAGTAGCCACAGGACTTGGAAAGGTCAGTCCTCACCCCAATTCCCAAGAAGGGCAGAGCGAAAGAATGTTCAAACCACTAACAACTGCACTCATAAATAATCTTGCAAAATTTGTGCCAGTTTTCCTGTGGTTTGTAAAATCTGGTATACAGTATGTTTGGTGAATGAAGCCAAATCATTGGGAGAGAAAACACAGTCCCAAGTTAATACATCACTTTCCCATCTAGCATTTATCAAACACATAGAGGAAAAATAGGAAAACAGTGCTAAATATGTTTTATATTTTAAGGTAGCAGACGTAGCAGACCCATCAGACATTTTCTCATTTTCTTAAAGTTAGATATCTTTGTTTAAATAAACTAATTCCCATTCCTTTTTTGAAAAAAAGGTGGGGGGAGTAATTTCTTGAAAATGACAAGAAAGCAAACT
This sequence comes from Tragulus kanchil, assembly GCA_022376925.1. Lineage (NCBI taxonomy): Eukaryota > Metazoa > Chordata > Mammalia > Artiodactyla > Tragulidae > Tragulus > Tragulus kanchil. The sequence continues at coordinate 51,083,960 of JAIOJX010000032.1, forward strand.
ACAAGCAAGATCTGTCTCTGTCTGTGATTTCTTTATTCCTTACTAGAAAAAAATGGAACATATTTACCCTATTGCTGTCACATTTGGCTTTGTGATTTCAGCCACAAAGATATTTCAAAAGCAGAATCTGAAATATTGCTGTAAGCCAGATAACATTAACCTAACACCATGGCATTCTTATACCCTGATTTCTTCTCATGCAAGGGCGCTATTTATAATAAATGGTTTGACTCACTTATAGACATTCTGATGATAGAAGTTCATGGATCCTTTCCTTTTTTCTAAGACCCTGTATTTATTTCCTTTTCATTTCCCAACGTTGTCTTTTCTACCAGAACCTGCATTCTTAATGAACTAGACAAGCAGTAACATTGAGCGTCATGTCATGAAGCCACCAAATATATATGAAACATTTCTAATATGAGTTGTCATATCATAATAACATTGTGGAAAAACTGTACAAAAAATATCTTAATGAACTGGATAACCATGATGGTGTGGTCAATCTCTCAGAGCCAGACATTTTGGAGTGTGAAGACAAGCGGGCCTTAGAAAGCACTGCTGTCAATAAAGCTAGTCAATGCAATGGAATTCCAGTAGAGTTATTAAAACCCTAAAAGATGATGCTATCAAAGTGATGCATTCAATATGTCAGCAAATCTGAAAGACCCAGCAGTAGCCACAGGACTTGGAAAGGTCAGTCCTCACCCCAATTCCCAAGAAGGGCAGAGCGAAAGAATGTTCAAACCACTAACAACTGCACTCATATCCCATGCTAGTTAGGTCATGCTCAAAATCTTGCATGCTAGGCCTTAGCATTACATGAATCAAGAACTTTTAGGTGTCCAAGCTGGATTTTAGAAAAGGCAAAAGGACCAGAGATCAAACTGCCAACATTCGCTGGATCATAGAGAAAGCAAGGGAATTCCAGAAAAATATCTACCTGTTTCATCAACTACGCTGAAGTCTTTGGCTATACGGATCGTAACAAACTATAGAAAACTCTTAAATAAGAGATGGGAATACCAGACCATCTTACCTGTCTCCTGAGAAATCTGTCTGTGGGTCAAGAAGCAACAGTTAGAACCCTGTATGGAACAACTGGTTCAGGATTGAGAAAGAAGTATGACAAGGCTGTCTGCTGTCACCCTGTTCTTTTAATTTATACACTGAGCACTTAATAAGAAATGCCAGTCTGGATGAGTCACTATGTGGAATCAAGGCTGTGGTCTTTCCATGGTTATGTATGGTTGTGAGAACTGGGCTGTAAAGAAGGCAGAGTGCCGAAGAATTGATACCTTCAAACTGTGGTGCCAGAGAAGACTCTTAACAACCCCTTGAACACAAAGGATATCAAACCAGTCAAATCTTAAAGGAAATCAACCCTGAATTCTCATTGGAAGGACCGATGTGGAAGCTGAAGCAGCAATATTTGGTCACCTGATGCGAACAGCTGACTCATTGGAAAAGACCCTGATGCTGGGAAAGACTGAAGGCAGAAGAAGAAAAGGGCATCAAAGGATGAGATGGCTGGATGGCATCACCAATGTAACGGACATGAACCTGAGCAAACTCTGGGAGATGGTGAGGAACAGGGAGGCCTTGAGTGCTGCAGTCCATGTGGTCATGGAGTTGGACACAGTTGGGCGAGTGAACAATAACAATAATATTAAGCTCAAAATACAATCTAATTATCACACTAGTTTTATAGATTCATATATCTTTGATGTTGGCTATGACTCTCCAAGACATTGACTAAAACAGAACCAGTATTTTATGTGGCAAAGGTTATATCAAAATATGAAATATTCACTGTTTCATATTACCAGTGGTGCTATATCCTCAAAATAAAATCAGTGAAGCCTGCAAGCATGTACTCTCCTTGAGGCAGAATCTTTGTCTCATTTTCTTTTCTATCCCCATCACCTAAAATGGAGTCTGGCGTATATCATGGAATCACCACAAATGCACTAAATAAATAATTTGTGACTGAATTAATAAATTAATGAAACTGATGATGATTTATAATTGTATCTAAAATGCTTCATATAAACACCTGATATTTCAATGCATAGAGACAGCATAGGATGACTGTGAGTTAAAAAATTAATACCCCTTGTTAGCTCCTCTTTCATCTCTCTGCATTTCTACTATATATACCACTTATGCTGATATAAACTGATACATTTTTGTATGGCAATTTATAATACACATTATAAGCTTTACATCCAAAAACTCTATCTTTACAAATTTATCCACAGACAATGATCCGAGATGGACAGAAGTATTTATTGACAAAGATAATAGGGTTATTTATAAAAATGAAAAGTTGAAATGATTTATGCATCTAAAAGCAACAGAGTAGTAAAGCAATCTACATATTTAATGCAATTTCTATCAAAATATCCATGACATTCCTCATAAAATGAGGACAAATATTCCTAAAATTCATATGGACCTTAAAATAGCCCAAATCATCAAAGTAATAAGAAATCTTAAAGGAAATCAACCCTGAATTCTCATTGGAAGGACCGATGTGGAAGCTGAAGCAGCAATATTTGGTCACCTGATGCGAACAGCTGACTCATTGGAAAAGACCCTGATGCTGGGAAAGACTGAAGGCAGAAGAAGAAAAGGGCATCAAAGGATGAGATGGCTGGATGGCATCACCAATGTAACGGACATGAACCTGAGCAAACTCTGGGAGATGGTGAGGAACAGGGAGGCCTTGAGTGCTGCAGTCCATGTGGTCATGGAGTTGGACACAGTTGGGCGAGTGAACAATAACAATAATATTAAGCTCAAAATACAATCTAATTATCACACTAGTTTTATAGATTCATATATCTTTGATGTTGGCTATGACTCTCCAAGACATTGACTAAAACAGAACCAGTATTTTATGTGGCAAAGGTTATATCAAAATATGAAATATTCACTGTTTCATATTACCAGTGGTGCTATATCCTCAAAATAAAATCAGTGAAGCCTGCAAGCATGTACTCTCCTTGAGGCAGAATCTTTGTCTCATTTTCTTTTCTATCCCCATCACCTAAAATGGAGTCTGGCGTATATCATGGAATCACCACAAATGCACTAAATAAATAATTTGTGACTGAATTAATAAATTAATGAAACTGATGATGATTTATAATTGTATCTAAAATGCTTCATATAAACACCTGATATTTCAATGCATAGAGACAGCATAGGATGACTGTGAGTTAAAAAATTAATACCCCTTGTTAGCTCCTCTTTCATCTCTCTGCATTTCTACTATATATACCACTTATGCTGATATAAACTGATACATTTTTGTATGGCAATTTATAATACACATTATAAGCTTTACATCCAAAAACTCTATCTTTACAAATTTATCCACAGACAATGATCCGAGATGGACAGAAGTATTTATTGACAAAGATAATAGGGTTATTTATAAAAATGAAAAGTTGAAATGATTTATGCATCTAAAAGCAACAGAGTAGTAAAGCAATCTACATATTTAATGCAATTTCTATCAAAATATCCATGACATTCCTCATAAAATGAGGACAAATATTCCTAAAATTCATATGGACCTTAAAAATAGCCCAAATCATCAAAGTAATCTTAAGAACAAAGAGCAAAGCTAGAATTATCACCTGCCCTGACTCTGGACTATACTACAAAGCTACAGTAATCAAAACAGTATGTTACTGGCACAAAAACAAATCAGTGAAACAGCACAGAGAACCCAGAAATAAAACTACACACTTAGTTAATTAATCTATGACAAAGAAGGTAATATACAATGGGGAAAAAACAATCTCTAAAACAAATGGTGGGCTTCCCTGGTGGTCCAGTGGGTAAGGACACTGCCTTGCAGTGTAAGAGGTGCTGGTTCAATCCCTGGCCTGGGAAGATCCCACATGCCGTGGAGCGGCTGGACCGATGTGTCCAATTACCGAGCTGGAGCTCTGGATCGCATGCGCCCAGAGCCGGTGCTCTGCGACAACAGAGGCCACCGCGATGGGAGGCCCACACGGGCCGAAGAACAAAGATGGATGAAAAATAAATAAAAATGAAAGACCAATAGAAGTGCCCTGCCTGCTCCCCTCCCTCCCCACCCCACCCCCCACCAAAAAAAAATAAAAATAAAATAAAATAAATGGTACTGGGGAAACAGTACAGCTACATGTAAAACAATAAGATTAGAGCATTTTCTCATACCATATATGAAAACATACTCAAAAGACCTAAAAGTAAGACATGAAGGTATAAAACTCCTAGAAGAGAATGTAGTCAGAACACTATGACATAAATCATAGCAATATTGTTTTGGAACTATCTCCTAAAGAAAAATAAATAAGCAAAATTTAAAAATGGACTTAATTAAATACAAAAGCTTTTGCATAACAAAGGAGACCATCAACAAATTGAAAACAAACTATTGAATGGTAAAAAATACTTGCAAATGATACGACCAATGAGGAGTTAATATCAAAAATACATAGACCTCCCATATAACTCAATATTAAAACTAAAAACAATGGATAGGGGCTTCTCTGGTGGTCTAGTGGGTAAGGACACAGTCTTGCAGTACAAGGGGCGCTGGTGAGTATTAGGCTTAGTGAAATAAGCCAGATAAAGACAAATACTGTATGACATCACTTATATGTGGAATCTAAAAGACAAACAAAAAATGTATATTGAAAAACAGACTCACAGGTCTAGAGAACAAACTAGCGGTTACCAGCGTGAAGAGGAAGGGAGAAGGGTCAGGATAGGGGTGTGGGATTAAGAGATACAAACTACTATATATAAAATTTATAAGCAAGTAGGATATATTAGGGCTTCCCTGGTGGTCCAGTGGGTAAAGAGTCCACCTTGCAGTGCAAGGGGCGCCAGTTCGATCCCTGGCCTTGGAAGATAGTGCCGCAGAGAGGCTGGACCGATGTGTCCAACTACAGAGCCGGAGCTCTGGAGTGCATGTGCCCAGAGCCGGGGCTCTGCAGTGGGAGAGGTCACTGTAACGGGAGGCCCACACAGGCCAAAGAACAAAGATGGATGAAAACAAATAAATGAAAGACCAATAGAAGTGGCCAAAAAATAATAATAATCACTTTCACTTTAGGCTTTCTTGGTGGCTCAGACGGTAAAGAGTGTTCTGCAATTTGAGAGACCCAGGTTCAATTCCCAGGTTGGAAAGATCCCCTGGTGGAGGAAATGGCAACCTACTCCAGGATTCTTGCCTGGAAAACCCCATGAATGGATGAGCCTGGCAGTCCACAGGGTCACAAAGAATCAAACACGACAGAGAAACTTTCACTAAAAAATCAGAAAATATCATGATCTCTTTTAAAGCAAATGTAATATGCATATTCTTAAAGAATAGAAAATTTTTTCCAAATATTCATAGTGGTTATTTCTTGGTAGTGGACTACAGGTGATATATATTTATAACAGCTTTTTTTTCAATATTTTCCAAATTTTCTACAGTGAGAAGATATTACTTTGAGGTCAGATGGTTTTTAATGATATTAATTTAAAAGCAAAATACAGATATAAAAATTTGAAACTAGGTTTAAAATTAGACTTATGCAAAATGTTCTTATCCTGTCCCTTTATGTATATAATGCCATCTACATTACAGGGCTTGGATTAGGGCCTTGCACATAGCAAATGCTCAATAAATGATAGCTATGTTAACTACATACAGTTAATGCCATACACTGGCATCTATCAATGAAGATTAAGACATGCATTTTTTTAATTTTCACTTTTAACATCTTTATACTCATCAAAAATGTATTTCATTGCCTGTTACACAGGTCAGTTCAAAGAACACTTAATTACATATGGAAGAAACATGTGAAATTACAGCCACGGCAACTGTTAATTCAGTTTGTGAATGTATTTTTGAGCATATTGCTCAATGCTTAAAATGTCATTTTAAAAAATCTATCTAAAACATTTTATAACTGGCCAGCTTTTATGACAATTTAAATTTGTCCATATGGCTAACAGCTGACAGTATTATGCCAGCTTTAGTGTTCCTCTCCTTTTTTATATAAATATGAACTTTCAAAAAACAGACTTAAATTATTGAGAACTATAAACTTTTAGAGTTCATATTGACCTGGGGCTTCATATTACTTAAATTAAAGCTTTATATCTTTTATATCATTTCCCCATAGAACACATACAATTACAACTCTGAAAATATTGAAGTGTGTTTCCAATTTCTTTAGTGCTTTTGATTCAGTTATAATAAATTTTGTGCTAATAGCCTAGCTCAATCTGAGCGTTTGACTGTTGAAGGAGATCCAGATTAGAGTCCCCCAAATGTTTACAATCTATTGGCCCCAGCTCCACATGAAAATCAGATTCTATGTTCATAGGAGCTTGGGGAACTATTTTCTCATTGGAAATCACTGGCACATTAACACACTAAACCTGTGATTCACAAGACTAGTGACCAGGTTAGTGGAGAAGACACCTAAAGAAAGTTATCGGACTCAGCATACAATCTCATTCTCCAAGTCTCACATACCCAACAATCCAGCAATCTTAAGGTGACGATGTAGTTCATGATGAAGAAAATAAATGTTTTTTAATTTAAGTATAATTTATTTATAGTATTAGCTTCAGGTGTACAACACAGTGATTCAATATTTTTATAATTATACTCCATTTAAGATTATTACAAAATAATGGTTATATAATAGTTATATCTTTCCCCGTGCTGTACAATATATTCTTGTTGCTTATCTATTTTGTACAGAATGGTTTGTGTCTCTTAATCTTATCTCACCCCTCCTCTCTTCCCTCTCCCCACAGGTAACCACTAGTTTGTTCTCTACATCTTTGAGTCTGTTCCTATTTTGTTATATACATTTGTTTCTTGTAAAATCTGTTTAGGTATCTCAGAGATTCTGAAATATAGGCATGTCAGAGTGTTTAAAACTTCTCTACTAAAGGTAAGAATTTCTCCATTCATATATGGGCCAAACTTTTAATCTTGTTATCTAACAGACTGTGATAAGTAACATCTGGGCTTCCCTGGTGGCTCAGAGGTAAGGAATCCCCCTGCCAATGCAGGAGATGTGGGTTTGATCCCTGGGTCAGAAAGATCCCCTGGAGAAGGAAATAGCAACCCACTCTAGTATTCTTGCCTGAGAAATCCCAAGGATAGAGGAGACTGAAAGGCTACTGCTCATGGGGTTGCAAGAGTCAGACACGACTTAGAGACTAAAACAAGAAGAAGTAACATCTATTACTATACCACATAACTAAGTGCTCTTCAGAACAGTCCTTAGAAACACTGCACTTGCAATATATGTTAACATCACTACAATTATTATTCACCACACTGGCTTGAGAAAACCACCTTGATCAAAAAGCTATGGTCACTAAAAGATGCAATCCCTGCATGGGTCTCTGAAAGGTCTATGTGAAGTTTTCAAAGGTTGTGGGGTCCTTCCCAAATGTTTACAATCTATTGGCCCCAGCTCCACATGAAAATCAGATTCTATGTTCATAGGAGCTTGGGGAACTATTTTCTCATTGGAAATCACTGGCACATTAACACACTAAACCTGTGATTCACAAGACTAGTGACCAGGTTAGTGGAGAAGACACCTAAAGAAAGTTATCGGACTCAGCATACAATCTCATTCTCCAAGTCTCACATACCCAACAATCCAGCAATCTTAAGGTGACGATGTAGTTCATGATGAAGAAAATAAATGTTTTTTAATTTAAGTATAATTTATTTATAGTATTAGCTTCAGGTGTACAACACAGTGATTCAATATTTTTATAATTATACTCCATTTAAGATTATTACAAAATAATGGTTATATAATAGTTATATCTTTCCCTGTGCTGTACAATATATTCTTGTTGCTTATCTATTTTGTACAGAATGGTTTGTGTCTCTTAATCTTATCTCACCCCTCCTCTCTTCCCTCTCCCCACAGGTAACCACTAGTTTGTTCTCTACATCTTTGAGTCTGTTCCTATTTTGTTATATACATTTGTTTCTTGTAAAATCTGTTTAGGTATCTCAGAGATTCTGAAATATAGGCATGTCAGAGTGTTTAAAACTTCTCTACTAAAGGTAAGAATTTCTCCATTCATATATGGGCCAAACTTTTTAATCTTGTTATCTAACAGACTGTTATAAGTAACATCTGGGCTTCCCTGGTGGCTCAGAGGTAAGGAATCCCCCTGCCAATGCAGGAGATGTGGGTTTGATCCCTGGGTCAGAAAGATCCCCTGGAGAAGGAAATAGCAACCCACTCTAGTATTCTTGCCTGAGAAATCCCAAGGATAGAGGAGACTGAAAGGCTACTGCTCATGGGGTTGCAAGAGTCAGACACGACTTAGAGACTAAAACAAGAAGAAGTAACATCTATTACTATACCACATAACTAAGTGCTCTTCAGAACAGTCCTTAGAAACACTGCACTTGCAATATATGTTAACATCACTACAATTATTATTCACCACACTGGCTTGAGAAAACCACCTTGATCAAAAAGCTATGGTCACTAAAAGATGCAATCCCTGCATGGGTCTCTGAAAGGTCTATGTGAAGTTTTCAAAGGTTGCCAGTTAAAACTTATTCTAAAAACGAGCAAGTAAGCAATGAAAATACTCAACTAAAGGAAAATACAGATGAAGATGTCTACGAATTTAGGATAGGAAAACCTTTCTTAAAATTCACACATAGCCTTAAATATAAGACACAAGATTACTAGTAGCATTAGGCAAGTCTGTTTTTTACAACTTGTATTGTCAAAAAGAAAATTAAGTGTGCTATAGATTCTTTTCTTTGTGTGTTCACTCACCGAATATGCATTGTATACCTACTATGGAACAGCTTAGAAATGATTTTTTTTAGAGACTTGTGTACTAGTTATTATTTTTTCACATAGAATTTCCTGCACCGATCATATTAAGCAGTAGGAAATTTCAGTCAAGAGAGTTTGGCAAAATTTGAAGTTGCAATCTCTTAATACTGTTCTGTCTATTCCTTCCTTCTTCACAACATAAGGCTTCTAGTACAAAACTCCACTAGTATTCCCATTTGACTTGGAGAGAACACATATTCCCCAAAATGACAGACCGAACATTCAGGGAGGAGCAATCACAATGCCTTGTCCTATACGATAGGACTGTGTAATAATTTAATTTGATTTGAGGGTTTTTTCAGCCACTATTCCTCTGAATACTTTTTTCAGGCCCATGCTTCTCCTCCAGTCTTTCTGAGACTTAAATGATTCTCAGACCTTTTGTTCTAGGTCCATATGTCCCTGAAGCTTTGTTCATCATTTTCCAATCTATTTTTTCTGTTTTTCAGATTAGGTAATTGCTATTACTCTAATTTCAAGTTCATATTCTTTCCTTTGTTCTATGTATTATATCACTGAGCCAATTTAATAAGTTTTTAGTTTTGGTTACTGTATTTTTCTATTCTAACATGTCCACTTGGTTCTTGTTCATATCTTCTATTTCTTTTTCATTTTTGTAATTAGCTCTCATTTGATTTATTATGCTTTGTTAATTACAACAAATTATACAGACACAAATAACCAAAGACATAGGCAGGAATAGTCATGGTGGTGATTTCTGTCAGATGGAATTATGGGATTTCCTCTTTTATTTTTTAAATTTATTTTTAATTGAAATTTATTTTTAATTTATTTCATTGCTTTACAATGTTGTATTGGTTTCTGCCACACAATAAAGCAAATCAGCCATAAGTATACATATGGCCCCTCCCTCTTGAAGATTTTCTGTTTCTTTGTTGATCCTTTATTTCATCATTTGTTTCAAGTGTGTTAATAGTTGCTTATTGCAGCATTTTTATGATGGGCTGCTTTGAAACTCTTTTCAGTAATTCCAGTATCTATGCCACTTTGGTGGTCTTCCCAGGTGGTGTTAGTGGTAAAGAACCTGCCAATGCAGGAGACATAAGAAACATGGGTTCCATCCCTAGGTTGGTAAATCCCCTGCAGGAGGGCATGACAACCCATTCCAATATCCTCGCCTGAGGAATCCTATGGACAGTGGAGCCTGATGGGCTAAAGTCTATCGGGTCGCACAGTCAGATGCAACTGAGGTGACTTAATATGCATATACGTTGCCACCTTGGGGTTGGCTGGCTTCTGTTCATTCAATTTTCTCATTCAAGCTGAGATTTTCATGGCTCTTGATAGGACACATGAGTTGTTATTGAATTCTGGACATTGTGGGTATTCTGTCCTGAGGATTTGGGATCAGAAAAAGTTGTCTGTCTTAGCAGGCTTCCTCGGACACAGCACCAGCTGGGAGACAGAGGGCTGCCTTGTTTCTTAAAGGTAGGAATGAAGTTCAGTCTCCCTACCAAGCCTCCCTGACAGTTGAGAAAAGACAAGGTGCTTTGTCCCTCCTCCACACATGGCATCCACTAACACCTCAGTTCAGAGACTGGCTCATGACCTCTGTGGGGAGGAACAAGCCCCACATCCCCATTCAGCCTCTCTCACACAATCCTAGTGAGGAGTGAGAGAGGTGCCTCATTACCTCCATATGAGAGTGGAGGTCCTGGCTCTTCACTCAGTCTCTGCTGGCAAGGTGAGAAGAAGACCACAATTTTTCCCATGGTGTCTGGCTAGAGTAGGGGCGTTATTTTCTAAAAGCTTTCCTTCTTATTAGGTAGACGCTTCGTGGGATGTTGGCTAGAGAGATCAGACTTTTTCTGAGACTCTTTCTGGTCTGTAACGTTGGCATTTCTAGGTTCCTGACTTCTCTAACACCATTATGGGATATATGTGGCAAAAATAAGGGATCTCCTCTTAGACTGTACCTCAGACCCTAGAGTTACCTGGGCTGTCTTCTGTCCATCTTTCAGAATTTTCTTATGCTTGTTTCATATGAAATTTCTAAGAATGTTTAACAGTATTTAACAGGAGGAATAGGGGAAAGTGCATGTATTATATTGTTTTCTAGAATTTGAAATCAGTGTATTTAAATCTAACATTCTGTATATTGGATAGATTTCATCTCTCCAAAAATTTTTGTAGCCTGATACTATTGTGATTTCATTCATTTGGAGGCTCACTTAGAAATGTTTTTCATTACTACTACATCTTTGCATATTTCTCTGAGAGATTTTCATTGTACCATTATAATTTTCTTAATCTGCAATGCACATCCAATTGCATTTTTGATACAGACCTGTTTCTTGGAAGGTATAACATCCACAACCACAAACTCACACAAACTTTAATGAAAGTACAGAGATTGTATATGATCGTTCCACATGGGCGAAGGATGAGATTCTGCTCATCATATCTTTCATAGACTTTTTCCAAATGCACACGACCAAAGCCTGATTATTCTCTTAATTTCAGCCTCACCTGAACAGATGTTCCTAGTTGATTTTCTTCTACTTGTGCACTGATAGTCTCATTTATTCTGATTATCATTTTGTGTTTTTATTGAGCATGATCTTCTATTTGCTCATTTTCATTCCCCATTCTTATTTGAGCACCTCCATCATCTTTCACACAGTTTGCTTTTGATGTCTGAAAAAGCCAATAATACCCACAAATCTGCTGTGGCTCAGATGCTCACTACAAAAGTCTTTTCCTTTTCAGTCCATCTCCTGAAGATATTTTCCTGGCAGGCAATAAAACAACTTTGGAGAAATAATGTCTCATTTACTTCTCTCCACTTAATTTGCTTTTTAAATTTTTTCTCATCTTGAGAATTTGTATGAGAGCAAAACTTCATTGTTTTGAGCCTGTCTCATGAACTAAACATAACCTTTGACAACATTTCAGTGATACAATGCTCATTTGGATAGTTTATTAAAAATGTAAAACCAGTTTGGTGTCGCATGCCATGCTCACCACCATTATTTTCATATCTGCACTATTTTGAAACAAAGGATTGTAAAATCCATGTAATCTTGTCCCTGACTGTTGTTTTGGTTTGAACTGGGGTGTCAAGAAACTTAACAGACAGATAACACAAACTCACACAGTAAAACTGATTCTTAAGCTGATTCAAACTCTCTGCACCACCACTCTTTTATTTTCTGCAATCACCTAAGAAAGGATTTTTAAGCAAAGAAAATAGAGTTTAAAATGACCATACAAATACTTGGCCTGATGCTTGGTTTTATTTCTCTTCTTGGCATGTAGACAATTGGGACGGAAATCCTTTTGGTTCTTCTGATTTCATTATAGAAATCTTACAAACCCTTCCCATTTCTCTCTCTCACTGCCTGCTCTGTAGTTGAAACAATTCTTTTCAAAATAATTTATAATTTGTTTTGTATGACACCAGTGACATTTATTACAGGTGTCAACTTCAGCAAAAGATACCAAATTATTTTCATTTAATTCATTTATCAAATGCTAAGGCCTATGGCAAGAATTTAGAGGTTATGTCACTTTAGTATCTCACAGTTTTTCCAAATGCACACGACCAAAGCCTGATTATTCTCTTAATTTCAGCCTCACCTGAACAGATGTTCCTAGTTGATTTTCTTCTACTTGTGCACTGATAGTCTCATTTATTCTGATTATCATTTTGTGTTTTTATTGAGCATGATCTTCTATTTGCTCATTTTCATTCCCCATTCTTATTTGAGCACCTCCATCATCTTTCACACAGTTTGCTTTTGATGTCTGAAAAAGCCAATAATACCCACAAATCTGCTGTGGCTCAGATGCTCACTACAAAAGTCTTTTCCTTTTCAGTCCATCTCCTGAAGATATTTTCCTGGCAGGCAATAAAACAACTTTGGAGAAATAATGTCTCATTTACTTCTCTCCACTTAATTTGCTTTTTAAATTTTTTCTCATCTTGAGAATTTGTATGAGAGCAAAACTTCATTGTTTTGAGCCTGTCTCATGAACTAAACATAACCTTTGACAACATTTCAGTGATACAATGCTCATTTGGATAGTTTATTAAAAATGTAAAACCAGTTTGGTGTCGCATGCCATGCTCACCACCATTATTTTCATATCTGCACTATTTTGAAACAAAGGATTGTAAAATCCATGTAATCTTGTCCCTGACTGTTGTTTTGGTTTGAACTGGGGTGTCAAGAAACTTAACAGACAGATAACACAAACTCACACAGTAAAACTGATTCTTAAGCTGATTCAAACTCTCTGCACCACCACTCTTTTTATTTTCTGCAATCACCTAAGAAAGGATTTTTTTAAGCAAAGAAAATAGAGTTTAAAAAGACCATACAAATACTTGGCCTGATGCTTGGTTTTATTTCTCTTCTTGGCATGTAGACAATTGGGACGGAAATCCTTTTGGTTCTTCTGATTTCATTATAGAAATCTTACAAACCCTTCCCATTTCTCTCTCTCACTGCCTGCTCTGTAGTTGAAACAATTCTTTTCAAAATAATTTATAATTTGTTTTGTATGACACCAGTGACATTTATTACAGGTGTCAACTTCAGCAAAAGATACCAAATTATTTTCATTTAATTCATTTATCAAATGCTAAGGCCTATGGCAAGAATTTAGAGGTTATGTCACTTTAGTATCTCACAGTAAAGAGGACAGTTTTGTTCCTGGTTAGAAAAGCTAACTTGGAAGGCTGTGGTCAATAGGACATCTTTCAGAGAAGGAATGGTGGCATTGAACAGAGATGCTTCAGCCAAGGGTCAAAGAGTAACCATAGTACAAATGGTTGATTTGATTTTCTGTCATTTTTTTTCTTTTAATTTCAAAAAATGGCTATTTTCCATTATTTCTATAAAGCCGTTTCACTTTTTTTCAAATTGTTATATAACGTAGGTAAAAGTGATTCACTGTATAAATCTGACTCTTCAACCTCAATTATTATCTAATTGTGGGATTAAATTTGAAATGAAGATAGAAAGTGTGTTCAATTTTACTCCCATTACTGCATATCATAAAGATTTAATGCAAATATGTCCCCCCAATTTATTTCTCTCCATTGAAATTTTATTTGAAGAATTTATCATCAGAAAATGGAGTTTATGGGACTCTGTATGTATCTGCTAGACAACAAAATTTCTTGTCCACCATCTTTGTCTCTACTCATATAAGTGTATATTCAAAACCATAGGGCTCAGTCCTGCTTTACTTTCATTCACTCCATCCAGTATAGGAAAACAGCAATTGTTGGATAAAACTGTAGTATCACTCTCCTATTAATATCCATTCTTACTGTGTTTATAACTCTAGCTGGAAAAACTGGCCATAGTGGTGCTTTAGATATAGGGATATTCCAACTCAAAGAGGAAAGTTATCCAGATTTGTGTTGAATGACATCTTAAGTTGAACTATTTTTTAAACTGAACTATTTCAACATTAACTATTTTAATGTATTATGGGTGTTACAAATCTGCTCAAAAACAAAGACACAATACTACTTTGGCAAAAATGAAATCCTTCACTAGTCCTTACAAATAAAAAAGATTTTCAAACTGATAATTAGAAAACGTTTACATTCTGGGAATTTGCATGTGCATGCACACAGGCTCATTCATGTTCAACTGTTTGTTACTCCATGGACTGTAGCCCATCAGACTCCTCTGTCTATGGAATTTTCCAGGCAAGAATACTAGAGTGGGTTGCCATTTCCTATTCCAGAGAATCTCCCCAACCCAGGGATTTGAACCCACATCTTATGCAACTCAGGCATCTCCTGCACTGGCACTGTGCCACCTGGGAAACCCCTGGAAACTTGGAGAATGTATAAAATAGATGCCACTTAGAATTGCAACAAAGATCACTATTGAAGGAAGCCCCTACAAACAGATCTTGGACTAGCTAGAGAGGGCTGACAATCACACACTGTTGTATCATCACGTACGATGGTCCTGACTAAGCATTCTCCACTTATATGAACCTCACCCTGGCACCTGCACCCAGAGTCTTCCTTTCTTGCAAGATGGGAAAGTAGAAATTTCTCATTCTGGGATGCTGAATGCATTCATGTTTAATTCTTCATATACTAACCAAACATTTGCAAGTCAATATCACCTTGAGGTCTTTGAAATTTATTTTTGTGCATTTTCTCGTCTCTTGGCCCACATATTCCCCTTTCTTCATCCATCTGCTTTTATTTCTCCCACCATATCTATCTATATCCTGCAAAGAAATGGGACTTTAACATTTTCCCTTGCAGTACTCCTTCCTTAGAGTCAGTGCCAACAAACGCAACCATTCACAAGCCCTGGTGTGCTCCGACGCTTCCGTGCATCCCCACTAGAAACAGCATGAGACAACAAGCATCTAGTGTGGATACAGAGCTAACATCCACCACTTGGCAAGCCGTGTTTAGAGAGGCCTACTTAGCTCTCATTTCGGGATTATTATAAAAATAAATCTTTTAACATTTGTTTGGGATTAAAAGTGAGGGAATCTAGACTCGCATTTTAAAATGCACATCCTGATGAATAATAAATACACTTAGTAAATATACATTAAGTGAGAATTATATTTTCTGCAGCTTGTTGTGTCTTACTGAAAGCATTCTCTACATAACAATGAACTAACAAAACCCAAATCTCAGATGAAGATTGGAGTAGTGAATACAATTTGTATCATCTAGGAGAAATGAGGCCAAAACAAGAACAGATTATAATGAAAGGGGTCTATGCGAGAGGACCGAAGAGTAGCCTGTAGGGCAATCCAGGGCAACAAACAGGAGGCTGCCCAGGGTGTGTTGGAAAGAGCCCTGGACTCAGAACAAACAACAGTGAGTTCTAATCTTGGTGTGGACATCAATCCCCTGACTCTCAGTCTCCTCAGCTGCCAAAGGGAATTAAAATGCCTATGAGGATCACAAGACCTCATGGCTCCAAAACCATGCAATGACAAACACAGATGAAGGGCCAAAGTTCTCCAGTTTTAGGACCAAGCAGACATCTGAAAAAATGATTTCATCAGGTCAACCACAAGCAAATCTGTGAAATCAGCATTCTGCCTCCTTCACTCCTCCCCTTTCTCATGATCATTTCCACTAGCCCCGAGTGGTGACCAGGAGTACAAGATATTCACCTTCTCTCTGCTTAGTCTTCCCTTCATGCACATTCCCGCATCTGTTGGCTAACACCCTCCCCAAATCACCACATCAAAGTTTAATTGTCCTGTATCCTCTTTTTTTTTTTTTTCTGAACCCCATTCTCTACCCCATGCATGAAGAAAACACAAGCTCAGGAAACAAAGAATCTAAGTTTAAACCCAGCTTTTCTGGTTGTGAACTCTGAGACTTTGGCGAATAATTTAACCCCATTTGCCTCAGCTGCCTCATCATCACCTGAGGCTCATAACAGGATCAGTCTCGAAGCACTCTTGTGAAGATAAACAATAAGATAAAAATCTCTGGCACAGTGCCTGGCTCATAAACACTTAATGCATGGAAGTATTATTTGATCTAAAATGTTAATAACAGACATCAGCTTAATGTCATTCCTCCAAAGCAACTCCCAATTTTACCACCAGCCTTAACTTCAAGGAGAGCATGGTGGTGTAATTTTTAAACACCGTGACAAGGTTCTGGGGGGAGATATGCTTTAGGATGAGAGCAAAGGGTCCCTTAGGACACGCTAGTCCAACCTTTAGTACCAGACAGTCCAGCCCACGTGCTGTGATTCCCTGTGTGTCCAGACATCCTGCCTCCTTTGCAGAATACAGAAAATGCAGAGGCCTGGACCAGAAGACAGAAGGGAATATCCATCAGGGCACTGTTTACTCTGGGACCTTGTCAAATGATCTGCCTTTTATCCAGAAGTGGATAAACAGAAGTACTTCTGCAGAAACAAGTAAACACTATACTAGGCGGTGATTTCACAAACCACTATTTAATAGTCCATTACCAGCTCTCTTCCAGGCAAGTGATCACCAAACCTCCTTTTTTCCTGGAAAGGGCAGTCGCTGCTTTGTTTACGGCTGGGGGAGACAGGAGGGACAAGAGAGGTGACATTAATATTATTTGTCCCTCTTTGAGGCTTTCCAGGTAAGCTGTGCCCAGGCTCAAGGACAATGTGTTAAGACTGCTTCCTGTGTCGCCCCTGAAAAGTCCTGGGAATTTTAATTGAAATTATTTTTCTGCACTGGCATGCTGCCTTATTTGCAATTTGTATTATGAAGGACAATGTTAAATACGGAGGGTGACTCTTTTAAAACACGGACTCCAAACCTGTATGTTGGCTGCCCTCTCCTCCCCACCTAAGAAATAAGCACAAGATTTTCTTTCACTAAAGGACAGTAAACATCTTTGGTTATCGATATTCAAAAGCCAAACGAAAACAGCACAGCAAGCTATAGTGGGAGAATGTCCCCAAAGTAGACAGCTATTCACGGAAATGGAAACAGCAGAAGAAAAAACAGAAAAAAGCTCCCAGTTTCTATCCTACATTTCAAAGACGCATTAAAGTCACAATTCCTCTCGTTGCAAGATAATTCCTAAAACTTCATGAAACTGCCATAAAGCAGGAAGTTCAGACTGCTGTTTTTTCAATATTATTTTCCCTTCTCAATTCGGCTTTAGTTTCTCCACTAATGTAACCGAACAATAGTTTCTGAAGATGAAAACCTAGTAACTTCCCACAAGCACCTTTCCTGCCAAGGGCCAAAAGCAACTCCCAATTTTACCACCAGCCTTAACTTCAAGGAGAGCATGGTGGTGTAATTTTTAAACACCGTGACAAGGTTCTGGGGGGAGATATGCTTTAGGATGAGAGCAAAGGGTCCCTTAGGACACGCTAGTCCAACCTTTAGTACCAGACAGTCCAGCCCACGTGCTGTGATTCCCTGTGTGTCCAGACATCCTGCCTCCTTTGCAGAATACAGAAAATGCAGAGGCCTGGACCAGAAGACAGAAGGGAATATCCATCAGGGCACTGTTTACTCTGGGACCTTGTCAAATGATCTGCCTTTTATCCAGAAGTGGATAAACAGAAGTACTTCTGCAGAAACAAGTAAACACTATACTAGGCGGTGATTTCACAAACCACTATTTAATAGTCCATTACCAGCTCTCTTCCAGGCAAGTGATCACCAAACCTCCTTTTTTCCTGGAAAGGGCAGTCGCTGCTTTGTTTACGGCTGGGGGAGACAGGAGGGACAAGAGAGGTGACATTAATATTATTTGTCCCTCTTTGAGGCTTTCCAGGTAAGCTGTGCCCAGGCTCAAGGACAATGTGTTAAGACTGCTTCCTGTGTCGCCCCTGAAAAGTCCTGGGAATTTTAATTGAAATTATTTTTCTGCACTGGCATGCTGCCTTATTTGCAATTTGTATTATGAAGGACAATGTTAAATACGGAGGGTGACTCTTTTAAAACACGGACTCCAAACCTGTATGTTGGCTGCCCTCTCCTCCCCACCTAAGAAATAAGCACAAGATTTTCTTTCACTAAAGGACAGTAAACATCTTTGGTTATCGATATTCAAAAGCCAAACGAAAACAGCACAGCAAGCTATAGTGGGAGAATGTCCCCAAAGTAGACAGCTATTCACGGAAATGGAAACAGCAGAAGAAAAAACAGAAAAAAGCTCCCAGTTTCTATCCTACATTTCAAAGACGCATTAAAGTCACAATTCCTCTCGTTGCAAGATAATTCCTAAAACTTCATGAAACTGCCATAAAGCAGGAAGTTCAGACTGCTGTTTTTTCAATATTATTTTCCCTTCTCAATTCGGCTTTAGTTTCTCCACTAATGTAACCGAACAATAGTTTCTGAAGATGAAAACCTAGTAACTTCCCACAAGCACCTTTCCTGCCAAGCCCCTGCCCCGGCTCTCATTTTTAAAATGTTCTAAGCTGATGACGATGCTGTCTTCCTGTGACTTAAAAAACAGCTGTTTCCAGAAGGACATACAATGCTGAACAAGATTTATCTTTTCAAAAGCGCAACTGAAAAAGAAAAATACAAAAGAAAACAGCAAAAAATAAATAAATAAAAAGTGCAATTGAGTTAGAGAAAATGATGCTTACCTAGTTATGAGATATAATGGTATCATAGGAAGGGAAAAAAAAAATCAAAGCCTAGTCTTGAGAGGAGGCAACCTCAAAAAACTTTCCAAGTTCTCAATGTTGGAACATGGAAATCCTTTTTCAGGGCCCAGATATGCGTCAGAGATAATATGCCAAGAGAATATGATTTCCCTGGGATGGGCTACTATGATTATCTATCCCATTATGAGTCAAGCCCTTGAAAATCCAAAGATAAGCAGCAGTCAAACAGCTATAAACAATGGCTTATGAGAATTTTGAGGAAATATGAGGTGACAACACTGTGAAACCTACTGCAAAAATGAATCCTTCAGTATGAAAAAAAATAAATGTGTCCTAAATGTCAGATTCTAAGCCCTCTGTCCTTTTTTTATCATAATCCTCTATCTTCTTCCCATCTCTTCCAGGCTTTTTCCTTCTCCTTCCAATCTATGTTGATTTTTCCAGCTTATTTTTCTCTCTCCCCACTTCTTCTGTCTCTATATCCTCATCTTTCTCTCTTCCCTTTCCCTCTTTTCTCTCATTTCCACATCTTATTACTTCACTCCTCCTGTGATATATCACAATACTGCATGGAAGTCAATTGTAAGCACCTTTCAGTTCCCCGTTATGTTTTAACCAAAGTTAACTCCTTCATATCACTCTTTCTCTGCCTAAAAGGAAACCAAGTTAAGATTAACATTTACTCATCATACATTCATTGAATACTTAATATTTGCCAGGAAGTTCAAGCATACAAACAATAGTTTGGTGGAAGTATTATAAGGAAAGGAGAAAGGTTTACTTATTTTCTCCTCCCAAATTGATTCCTCTTCTCTGTGAGGAAACCAGGGCAGAAAGAAATAAAAGGTCAGAAACAAACTCCTACACACACACATACACCCCACTCCCCCCCACCCCCCACCAGGAGTACAGGAACCCAACTTCCCTTTTTACCCTAGTCCCTGTTTCCCTGTAGACCTCACCTTTCTTGCAGGCACACTGACAGAAAAAAACAGGAGAGAGATCAGTATTCAGAGGCTAAAGTCTTTCCTTCCCAAATCTAAAGAATTTGGGGCAAAAAGTGCAGATGTACAGTTCATTGGCAGTACTAGGACAGGTATATGTGACCACCTGCACTGTAAGGTGGCTCTTATCAGTCTTGAACATTGTGTTTCAGGGAGATGAATGAAACACTTGGTTCAGCAAGTATGTGGCAGTTTCTAATGTGGCTTTCTGACTACAAGGCCCACACTCTTTCCACTCTAGTTCCCCACTACCTTCTCTACCTTAACAAACTCCAACTCCAGCTTTAACACTCAGGCAAATATCCTTCCTTCTAAACTGATCCTTTCCTCTCTTGCCTCTGACCTCTGACACTACCTGTTACACATTACATTGATGATGATCATTTACTCCTTGGTTATCTTGACCACTCGCACCTGCACTGCCTCAGGGCCGAGTAACTGTCCTGTTCATCTGTGGGGCTCCTAGACCCTCGATATGGCCTTATACCCGGGGCTTCAATAAATGTTAGCTGCATCAAATTACATCTGTTTACAGAACACCAAATACGGTAAAGCACATTGGGTTTACAAGACTCATTCTCAATTAATGAATAAATGGCAAAGCAATGAGTTTATCACGGAAAGAAAAGCGACACTAAATCCTAAATAGCACTTCTGCTGCTTCAGATGGAGGAACAGGTCAAGAGACAGTTTTTCAAGCGGAACCTGCGAGAGACTCAAGGACAAGGACCGGAGAACGCGATGGGTGGAGCTGGGGGTGTAAAGCTGATAAATACGGCAGAATAATTTGTACTAGCCAAGCCTAACCAGGTGAGGGCTAACTTGCCCAGGAGAGAGGTAGAAAACACGTGTTCTCTCATCCCTGATTACAAGCTAATCCCTTCTGGTTGGAACTCTGAAACTGTGGGTCAAATCAGTGTTGCCTGCCTTCACTAATTTAAGGAAGTTTTAAGACTTACTTGTCCTCCAAACTGCACAGTGGCTTGAACAATAGGATTTAAGCTCCGAGTTATTTTCCAGGACCCTGGAGTCAGCTCCACCTAATGTGAGCTGAGCGGAGAGTCAAGCTGAGTCTCATTGAGGGATGCCGGTTAACACAAAATAAGACCACGCCTCCGCTCCCTTCAACTGGGCATGCGCGAGTGTCTGCCGGAAAACCTTTTGATGTCAGAGAGCCAAAAACTCCACCCTCAGAACCTGCCCTTAGCCTAGTCACACCTACCGGATGAGTTACCACATCTTCTTCCAAAGACTTTTCCCCACCCTTCAAGGTTTCCCATACCTTGGCCCGCTCTGCTTCCTTATTTATTGTCCCATAAATTTGCAGTGCCTTTCCTGGGGAGACAAATTTGAGAACTGTTCTCCTATCTCCTTGTTTGGCTGCCTTGTGAATATCCCTTCAGCTGCAAAATTCGGCATCTCAGTGTTTGGGGCTCGCTCAGCTTGGGCAAAACAAACCTGGTTCAGTTACAGTTCTAACACTACACCCAATTAGCTGGTTATCTAAAGGGCTTATAATCGTAGACTCCCACCCCCACCCCTTAGACATAAAGAGTTTTTCTTAGTCAATATTTTTGTTCAGTTTTATTGAGGTATAACTGACAAGTACTATTGTAAGATACTTAAAGTACACATCGTGGTGATTTGATGTATGCTTACATAACATCACACTTAGATTAGGGGGCATTGAGAACATTTTTTTTAATTTCTCCTCCCACCCCCCACCTCCATCCTTGGGAACATTTTAATTCTGTCTCTTAACAAATTTCAATTATATAACATGTTAACTAGTATAGTCATCATGCTTTACATTAGATCTTCAGGCCTTATTTATCTTATAGCTGAAAGTTTATACCCTTTTACCAACCTCTCCCTATTTCCCCAACCCTCTCAGCCCCTAGCAACTAACTTTTCTATGTTTCTGAATTTGACATTTCTAGATCCTATGTGTAAGTGACTATGCAGTATTGGTCTTTATCTGGCTTATTTCACTTAGTGTGATGCCTTTAAGGTACATCCATGTTATTGCAAAAATCAAGATTCTTCTATTTTTTATATATGAAATATTCATATATATACACAAAGCACATCTTTATCCATTCATCTATTAATGGATACACGTTTTTTCTTTCCATGTCTTGGCTATGGTGAATGGTCTTAGCTGAGGTTTTAATTCATCTTAAGCTAACAGATAAAGAGGAAAGTACTCATCTTTCCACCTTTAATTGAAGTTTGAGCAGATCTTTAAATAAAACTTTCTCTGAATTATGTCAACCATAGATAACAAAATACAACCTTCACTATGAGGTGGCATCACTTGTCTTATGGCCTTTGCATGGATTCCTACTACTTTAAAATATTTCTTAATTTTTTTTTCAACAAATGGTGAACTTTTATCATTGAAATTAGGAAATTCTGCCTGAGATTTTTTAATTTGGATTTGGAATAAAATGTCATTTATGTGTATATAAAATGCTTTTGTATATGCTGTTTTTGTGTGAGTTATGCTTTTTGGATGCTTAGTTTTCTAGCACAGAAGACTGAAAGTTTAGTTTTATAGATCTGAAAAATAAAATGGATTTAGTAAGGTAATTTATTAAGAATGGTGGCAAAATGTCATATTTTGGTAAACTCAGTGTTTTCCTTAACGGAACTATCCCTATTCACCATAAGAAAGAGACTGATTCTCAAAATTTGGGCCATATTCTAACAAGATTTAACAAAAGATTTAACAAAAATTTATAAATTTATAAATCTGTCTTTTAATTTTTAGAAAGTCTTCATTACAAATTCTCATTATACAGTATGACCAGAGTAGAAGTTCTAAAATTCTAGCCATTATCCATGAACAGAAAGTGCATGGATTATTTTAATAGCATTGTTGGGAAGAGACCTACCTGGACCCTAGACAAAGCTGTGAGTAGTTCATTTCAGGTACCTCCTTTCCACCTTCATCAATGTCTCCATTCTTCTTTTCTGCTTTCTTCCTCCCATTTCCTGCCTCCATCCCATTCCCAAATTCCCCTAACTTGCTTTCACTGTTGTTGTTCAGTGGCTAACTTATATTCGACTCTTTTCGACCCCATAGACAGAAGCCCACCAGGCTACTCTGTCCATGGGATTTCCCAAGCAAGAATACTGGAATGTGTTGCTATTTCCTTCTCCAGGGGATCTACCCGATTCAGGGGTCAAATCTTCGCCCCCTGCTTGGCAGGTGGATTTTTTACCACTAAGCCCTCCGGGAAGCCCCTAACTCGCTTGATGTTACAGCTAATCACTGCTAACACAGATATTAGTTAATAAAGAACAAGGATGAGACTACCATGATCCAGGAATACTTGTCCTCTCATGGAAGCTGCTTAAATAAGTGTCCCCAACCCTCCCTCCTCCCCCACCCAAGTCTGAGATGAAATGGAAAAAATGACTTGTGTTTAATTTAATACAAAAAGCACTGGTTTTGTAGTTGCATCTCCTGGTGCTCCCAGGCACAAACCTACAGCCGGCTTTCATTTCATTCCATTTCCTTCTCCAGGGGATCTTACCGACCCAAGGATCGAACTCTAGTCTTCTGCACTGGAGGCAGATTCTTTACCAACTGAGCCATCAGGGAAGCCCTCATTTTATTCTATACCGTCTTAGCCTCCCATGTGCCTTTCCCTCTGCCTGGTAAAACCTTACCTGCACCAACCCCACCCCACCTCATACCACCATCACCTTTACCTCAATGACTATCCTGGCGGTAGAGCTCAAGTAAATACTACAGGGAGAAGCTCTCTCGCCTTCCCAGCCCACTTTAGATGCCCCTCCTCCCCACACCCCTGGCACTCTAGGTGCTTTAGGACACTCACTGTTTCATACGATAATTATTGGTTCCTTTCTGTTTTCCCACTAGCTAAACTATAACCTCTTTACAGCTTATCAGTCTTCATATTTTAACTAGCAAATTGCTCAGGAACGCTCATTAAGGTTGAACAAATGAAGAGACCTACCTGGACCCTAGACAAAGCTGTGAGTAGTTCATTTCAGGTACCTCCTTTCCACCTTCATCAATGTCTCCATTCTTCTTTTCTGCTTTCTTCCTCCCATTTCCTGCCTCCATCCCATTCCCAAATTCCCCTAACTTGCTTTCACTGTTGTTGTTCAGTGGCTAACTTATATTCGACTCTTTTCGACCCCATAGACAGAAGCCCACCAGGCTACTCTGTCCATGGGATTTCCCAAGCAAGAATACTGGAATGTGTTGCTATTTCCTTCTCCAGGGGATCTACCCGATTCAGGGGTCAAATCTTCGCCCCCTGCTTGGCAGGTGGATTTTTTACCACTAAGCCCTCCGGGAAGCCCCTAACTCGCTTGATGTTACAGCTAATCACTGCTAACACAGATATTAGTTAATAAAGAACAAGGATGAGACTACCATGATCCAGGAATACTTGTCCTCTCATGGAAGCTGCTTAAATAAGTGTCCCCAACCCTCCCTCCTCCCCCACCCAAGTCTGAGATGAAATGGAAAAAATGACTTGTGTTTAATTTAATACAAAAAGCACTGGTTTTGTAGTTGCATCTCCTGGTGCTCCCAGGCACAAACCTACAGCCGGCTTTCATTTCATTCCATTTCCTTCTCCAGGGGATCTTACCGACCCAAGGATCGAACTCTAGTCTTCTGCACTGGAGGCAGATTCTTTACCAACTGAGCCATCAGGGAAGCCCTCATTTTATTCTATACCGTCTTAGCCTCCCATGTGCCTTTCCCTCTGCCTGGTAAAACCTTACCTGCACCAACCCCACCCCACCTCATACCACCATCACCTTTACCTCAATGACTATCCTGGCGGTAGAGCTCAAGTAAATACTACAGGGAGAAGCTCTCTCGCCTTCCCAGCCCACTTTAGATGCCCCTCCTCCCCACACCCCTGGCACTCTAGGTGCTTTAGGACACTCACTGTTTCATACGATAATTATTGGTTCCTTTCTGTTTTTCCCACTAGCTAAACTATAACCTCTTTACAGCTTATCAGTCTTCATATTTTCAACGTCTAGCAAATTGCTCAGGACTCACAGCTCATTAAGGTTGAACAAATGAAAGATTGCGAGGAAATGAAGGCGGTTTTGGATACAGCGTTTCATGAAAGGTGGAATTTTTTAATGCAGGAAATACTCATTTAAAATGTTGTCAACCTCCACTGTAGAATACAAGACTTAATATGCACAGAGCGAAGAGCACTATAAAGTTTCCTGCGTTTTTTGTTTAAAAATTCTCTGATACCAGCTTATTAACTTTTCATTTGTTCCTTTCTCACTAAAGAAGAGCACAAAGCAATCCCATTATTTAGGCTTCGCAACTGTCTAAGTTCCAGATAAATAGGCTTACCGGGTTTGTGTGTGCTTTTATGCACTTTAATCAATATATTTTCCAGTTTGAACAAGACAATAAATTAATTCCTGTCTTTATTAAACTAGTTTCCACTTATTCAAAGATGTCACTACCCAACTTGGAAGTAGCCTTAAAGTGTGAAAAAACTGATTCCTTGTAGAAGTTAGTACACATGCTAGTGTTAGGCCTGACTCTGTCTCTGGCTGACCCCGTGGCCTTGCGAAAATTACATAACATTTACGGACCTTCAGTTTCCTCACCTATAAAACACAGGAGTTAGGCCAGTTGATTTTTAAGCACCTTGTTTTAAAATTCTATCGTTATATAAATCTTCAGTTCTAACATACAGCAGGTACACCCTGGCAAGTGCTAGAAATGACAATCCCGTACTGTCACACAAAGGAGATAATCTCCATCACATGCAGTTCATTTTAGAATTCACGACAAAGTCAAATTTGCACTCACTCCTCTGAGAGGGTAAGAGTAATAAAGGCATCTATACAAGGAGCAGGAAGCAGGGGGAAAGAGACCCATGCACTCTGTGAGACAGTACACAGCCTAAATGTATTTTTCTCACACTGCTCTATTTTAAATTTGTGACTATGAATATACCACAGTGAACAGCTTGAAGTTCTTTGGAACAAACATCATCTTGTCTAAGGTCACTCCTGAAGGAAGCGCAATAATAACATTTGGCATATGTAGATAGAGTGCTCTGCAGACTGGAGCATGGAGATTTATACTCTGCATGTTCCAGAAAAGATGCTCCATGATTCACATGAAAAAAAAAAAAATGTCAGGTACATTTTTGACAGTGGCAGCAAACCTAAGCAGTATAACCATACAATCAATATGGGCGCCCTCATTAAAATCCCCAAGTAGCTGTGAGTTTGATTTTCAGCAGGTCTGGACAGGAATAATGGATTTGGTGGCCTGGAGGAACATTAGAGGTTTTAATAAAAGGAACTTAAAATTACCAGTGTTGGCCCTGATTCCAAGGAAACCCTGGCTCCGTCTCTGTAACAACACAGGATGAACCTGATTCCTTGCCTCTGATTCCTGCTATTCAGTTTAAAATGCCATTTTATATACAGTCTGAAAATTTCTCCTTAAAAATACACTCATAAAAATTGCTTTAAAATTCCTGATCAATGTTTTCAGTTCACATAGATATTAAACCGAATTTCCTAAAGCCTGAAAAGCTAATTATGCATTCAATTAGAGTTTCTTAATAAAGATTAAAACTCTGAAGTCTATTACAAGCCCATATTTAATTCAACTGCCATTTTATCCATGCCATGGAAGTGTAAGTGGTAACAATGAATATAAATTATAATACATGCCATAGAAAGAATGCTATTTGTCCAAGTACGTTGCTGTAAAGAATTAAATTTTGCTATCAGTTCCACGATCTAGTTAAAATTGGTATTCTTTATTTGGTCTTTCAGTGTAGTCCAATTTCCTACTTTGAAAAACAAATTCTAGGGAATAAAGAAAAGAGATTAATTTATCATTAAGACTCTGCTTAATTGAAGTCAATTCGAACAAACTTGAATTCAATTTCTGCTCATTAAATTGAATGTGCATCTATACAAGGAGCAGGAAGCAGGGGAAAGAGACCCATGCACTCTGTGAGACAGTACACAGCCTAAATGTATTTTTCTCACACTGCTCTATTTTAAATTTGTGACTATGAATATACCACAGTGAACAGCTTGAAGTTCTTTGGAACAAACATCATCTTGTCTAAGGTCACTCCTGAAGGAAGCGCAATAATAACATTTGGCATATGTAGATAGAGTGCTCTGCAGACTGGAGCATGGAGATTTATACTCTGCATGTTCCAGAAAAGATGCTCCATGATTCACATGAAAAAAAAAAAAATGTCAGGTACATTTTTGACAGTGGCAGCAAACCTAAGCAGTATAACCATACAATCAATATGGGCGCCCTCATTAAAATCCCCAAGTAGCTGTGAGTTTGATTTTCAGCAGGTCTGGACAGGAATAATGGATTTGGTGGCCTGGAGGAACATTAGAGGTTTTAATAAAAGGAACTTAAAATTACCAGTGTTGGCCCTGATTCCAAGGAAACCCTGGCTCCGTCTCTGTAACAACACAGGATGAACCTGATTCCTTGCCTCTGATTCCTGCTATTCAGTTTAAAATGCCATTTTATATACAGTCTGAAAATTTCTCCTTAAAAATACACTCATAAAAATTGCTTTAAAATTCCTGATCAATGTTTTCAGTTCACATAGATATTAAACCGAATTTCCTAAAGCCTGAAAAGCTAATTATGCATTCAATTAGAGTTTCTTAATAAAGATTAAAACTCTGAAGTCTATTACAAGCCCATATTTAATTCAACTGCCATTTTATCCATGCCATGGAAGTGTAAGTGGTAACAATGAATATAAATTATAATACATGCCATAGAAAGAATGCTATTTGTCCAAGTACGTTGCTGTAAAGAATTAAATTTTGCTATCAGTTCCACGATCTAGTTAAAATTGGTATTCTTTATTTGGTCTTTCAGTGTAGTCCAATTTCCTACTTTGAAAAACAAATTCTAGGGAATAAAGAAAAGAGATTAATTTATCATTAAGACTCTGCTTAATTGAAGTCAATTCCGAACAAACTTGAATTCAATTTCTGCTCATTAAATTGAATGTGCTCTGCGTTCCTCTCTGCATTGCTTTGAGCAAGCAGCTGAGAACAAGGGACTAACATCAAAATTATTAAATTGAGGAGATTTTATTTGGTCTTCACATGCCAGAGCCGCTTTGATGAGGAGCTGTTTTGGCACTGAAAGGAAAGAAGAGCAGCTGGAGGAAAAAATCAAATGAAACTAAGCCTTGGAAAATTGAAGAAAACGCAAGCTTAATAATATTTAATAATTAAATTTCCACAAACAATAGCGGCAAATGAAGTAATCTGCAAAGTCTGTGAACTCATTTGCATAATTGATGCCGGTCCCCTGTAAATGAATAATGAAGATAATAAAAGATGTTGCTAAAAATGGGCACAATAACAGCAAATTTCATCAAGCCGCGCGCTCTGATTAATCTGCTCTTGCAAATCAGCAGCGAGAGGGGAGCGCGTGATTAACCGCGCCGAGGCCGGCAGCAGGCGGCGGCGCTGCCCTTTCTCCGCGCGTCTCTGGGCGCGTCCCGCCCGCTCCCCGCGCCGCCGCGCGCCTCTCGCCGCAGCTGCCGCTGGGGCCGCCCCGGGCGCCGCTCACCCGAGCGCGCCTCCGCCGCCTCCCGCCTTCCCGCCGCCCTCCCGCCGCCCCGGGTTCGCGCCTCGGCCGCTGCGCCGCTGCCTTTTGTCGCGGCTGCGTGCGGGCCGATGGCCGCCCTGGTCCCCTCGCACCTCCGCCCGGGGGGCTTCCGGCCCTTGCCTCGGCAGGGGAGGCCCCGGAGACGCCGGAGCCCTGGCTCACTTTTCTGGTACTGAACAAACTGGGAAACAATTAGCTAGCCGGATGGGAAGATATTGGGCCTCCCCAAGGCCAGTGGGCTGCGTGCCCTCGCGCTCGAAAGGGGCTGGGAGTCTGGGCAGTTGGGAATTTCTAATTAGGAGAGAAGAGGAGAGGTGCCCGGTGGGCGCGCGAGGGCAGCCGCTCTGGAAGAAACCAGAAATGGCGCTGTGAACGGCACGGGCCTTTTTCCCCAATCCTCATCATGCACAAAAAGAAAGGGATGAGTTTATTATCCACTTTAAAACGACTATTCAGAAGAGATCAGGAAGCACAATAAAAAAAAAATGCCTTCCACCCCAACAATTCCCTTACTTTGAAGGAAAAAAAAGAGGGAGAGAGAAAGCAACCCACAAAGGTAAGCTGAGCATTTTCAGATTTTGTGGGTTTTGCTTTATTTGTTTGTTTTTTGAAAGATCAAAATAACACTTCCCAGCTTGCGACTTACATTTTCGCGTGCTTTTTTTTTCTCAGGGCCAACCCAAGGGGCTAATAAAATCTCAGAGCTCTCGTGCTCAAATACATGCTGTGTGGAAGCTTGTGAAAGCGACTTTGCTGAGTACAGGCCCTAGACCATGAAACTGAAAATACTTCGAAAATCACAGAATCCTCTCCCAATCACGGCACCGTGCTTTTCCAGCTCTCTAGGATAAAGTTGTCTCAGGAAAATAAAAACTGTTGATAAACCATGGTTCCAGACTGTTACTTATTTTACAACCCTCGGTTTGCAATCGATCATAGCTCGGGCCTAACAGAACTGACTCGGGCTTTTCATTTGTTTATAGCGCGTGCAGTGTTTTATACCTCAAATGTACCATGTCAGCTATGTAAAATAATGCGTTATTTTTCTTCCCATCTTGGATCCACCTCCTCAGTGGTTTTTGTTTAAAAGCCTTGATTATTTTCCACTATTACAGAATGTAAACTTCGATCCTAGGCATCTAATATATCTTTAAAATCCAGTTGGCGAAAGGAAAGAGGAGCTCATGTTTACTTCATTTGTAAAGTACAATTGACTATTTAACTGGACCAGTTACAATCCAGTCTAAGCAACCACTAGCTTGCATCTGCTTCAAGAAAAGCCAGTATGCTGCCGGGAGCCCCAAATCCCATCTTTCACACTGTCAGGTAAACCTGTTGATTACCTTATCTTTGCTAAGTGAAGAGCTCACACAGTGGCAGTTAATTTTTCTGGTGCAGTAATCAAACGGTAATTTTCCCTAATTTTTCTAAGTACAAAGAAATCCTAAAACCCCGGAATTGTGAGCCAGGGGCAGCCTCCTTACTTGATTTGGAAAGGAATGGAGACAGAGAAGTTAAGTACTGCCCACTCTCCCCTGGTCTCTCCTTCCCAAACATCTAGGTCTCCCTACTCCTATTCCCAGGCAGGTGGTCTCCATCCCCAGCCTCCTGTATAGATTAAGGGAAAGAAACTGGGAAAGGACTCAAAAGTAATGTTTGCAGAAACACAGGGAATCAAGGGAATGCAGTAACAGAATGAAGGGTTGTGGGACGGGTTTGAAGGATAAATCCAGGTGAAAAAATGAGTTTTCAAAGAATCAGGAGCCAAATGGTAATAGACAAGCCATGGGAAGGGAGGAGGCTGTATAAAAAGTTATTTGGCAAAATAAGGACAGTAACAAGAAAGTAAGTGGTTTTTAAGATATCAAACATGGGATCAAGTTAGATCAAGAGGAGAAAGGAAAGTCCATGGGATGTTTGTAGACAGGTAGGGGAAAAGGATAATGGAACTGGTATCCAAAAGATTCCTTCTATGTGATGCTTTTGAGGAAGAAAAGTTAACTTTTTGCCTCATGAGAATGAACTAGTCAAGAGGCAGAGACACAGGAATGGTCAGACGATGACACGGTGAAGGTGAAGAGTTTCATCCAAGGAGCACGATGAGAATGCCAGGGCTTGACCCACATCAAGGGCACTTTATCTGCTCGAACATGGAGAGTGGCCTAAAACCCGTCAACCCTTCGATGAAGAAGCACACTGTCCAGTGTCACCCAGCAGCTCCACGCCAGTCATAGAGACTTCAGGCTTTCTGATCCCCATGGGTGCATCCCCCGGTGATGCCCCTCTACTTTCTCAGGCTTAGCTAGGGATCTGAAAAGATGTGCTCAGAATTCTTTGCTTTTTCCTGTTTCACATCACCCTAATGTATAAACTGAAAGTGTATTTTACCCGTGTTCCTCCATTTATTAGCTCTCCTGTAGGACATGAAGGTCTCTTGTTGTCACTTGAAAACATTCACCCAAAAGGAATAAAAAGAAAATTTATTTCAATTGGTCAGTATAGAAAGTACACTGATGAGTCATATTTTATTCTAATTACTCTTGGCTAATGTTGAAGAGATGGGAAAGTAGGTAGGATATTTTTTTGGTAGGGTTTTATAGCCAAAATTCTTTGTATTTTTCCTTTTTTTGTTGTTTTGTTTTTGTTTTTGTTTTTTTAAATAAGACTAAGTAGTTTGAGCAAGAGCCTCATGCTCTAAGCAGGTAAACGTTGCAGCTGTCTTTCTGAAACCCTGGGTTCTGGGTTACTTTATGGCACTTCATCTCTTTCAGGAGCCGTCCTTAGGAGGCCAGGAATCTAGCTGAGTTCTGTAGGGGTAGAAAATGTGCCCATGCAGAACTGTTTTCCTGGTTGCTCTGGTTAGCTGATGACGACCACAGACAGTATAAACCAGTGTCTTATTCTTAGAAACTTCAAAGGTTATTGAGGGAGATGTCAGCTCTCCCTACACAGAGCCACAGACCGGAATTGCTGCAAATCTGACAAATGAAAATGTTCATTCCTTGTGATGTTTACTGTCTGTTCTTCGAGTGAATCTGCACACAATCAAGAGTTACCATTTCCTCGCAAATAATTCATCTCTAATGAATAATGTTATCATTGTTTTCCCATTCAATTAAAATTTTTTTACAAAAACAGAACATTTTATTAAAATGTCATAAATCATTTAAAATTAGCATATAAACTTTAAAAAGCAATATTTAAGTAGGATACCCATAAGGCATGTAAAGCATTGCTTATGACTATCTATATAGTCATATATTTTAAACAATTAGGGATCTTCCCTGCCCGGTTATCAAATTTCTTAAGGACAGTTTTGCTATGTTCTTTCCAAGGTAAAAAGTACAAGTTATTTATCTTTCCTGGTTTGACCAAGATTTTCCAGGATTTACAACTGTCTAAAAACAGGGGTGAAAACCCCTACGTCTGCCCTATTTCTATTCATTCTACCATTCTCTCTAGTTGGAAAGCCATAGTGAAAAGAAAAAAAAAAGCATGCAGTTCAAAATTCCTTATTGCATCTCTT
Organism: Tragulus kanchil; assembly: GCA_022376925.1. Lineage (NCBI taxonomy): Eukaryota > Metazoa > Chordata > Mammalia > Artiodactyla > Tragulidae > Tragulus > Tragulus kanchil. The sequence continues at coordinate 51,116,146 of JAIOJX010000032.1, forward strand.
TTCCTTCCTCACCATATTCGATTTAATCAGTATGTGCTGAGCACCACATGACAGATACTGAGGAATAAGGTGAATAACTCTGATCCCAGCTTTCAGCCTGCCACCAGGGGGTTACTACACTTATGCAGATAAAGTACATACAGGACTTCGCAGCTGGCTCTAGTGGTAAAGAATCTTCCTGCTAATGCAAGAGATGCAAGAGATGTGGATTCAGCCCCTGGGTTGGAAGATTTCCTGGAGGAGGGCATGGTAAACCACTCCTGTATTCTTTCCTGAGGAATCCCACAGACAGAGGAGCCTGGTGGGCTCCAGTCCATGGGGTCACAAAGAGTCGAACACAACTGAGCACAACAATGTAAGTACTATAAGCACTTACCTTTTTCAAAACTTGGTGATATTTTCATAAGAAGAGGTAAAAAAAAAATGGGAGAAGTTGATTGATAGCTTAATTCATGATCTGCTTGTTAACTTCATGATAGTCTCTTTCTAACCACAGACATAATCTTATAATATTCCCCATCTCCAACAGGTGTCAGAAAGGTTCACTTATTTGTAGTGCCAGTGAACTATTGACAATCACAATTTAATTCTACATGAACCCACGAACACTTTTTTCAGAGGGTTTACATTAAAAAAGAGAAAGAAACCCCTGGCATACTTTGTTCAGCACTGAACTGTATGACATTGATTTGTTAGAGTAGTGTATACATGAGACCTGTTTTAAATATGTGTATGTATATACCTGAATCTATACTTGTTTCACTCTGGATATTAAATTGCAAGTTTTATGGTGATGAGATGCCATTAAGAAATTGGTCTAAGAAACCAAATATAAGAATTATTAGATAACTAGGAAAGGGTAGAAGTTTTTGGACTTTATAAGTGAAATTATAAACATCACTGTAGCCTGAGAGGATTAGCCAACAAATGTTATGACCAACAGTCAGAAGAAACTTTTGACTGCAGTGTGTCAGGCTCTTCAAGGGATGCGAAGAGCATGTCAAAGTGACTGCCAAAGCAAGAGTACTGGGAATCTGTATTCTCAGAAACTATAACAAACCTATTGTATCAGACTCTCGCTTTTATCTCTTTGGAACAGGAACCCTATTTAACTAGCTTAACCAAGGAGAACTTTGCTTTTCACTTAGTGGGAGGCAGGCCAGGACTAATTCAGCAGCCCTACAATTCCGCAAGAAGCTCAGTTTCCTCTCTTTCCTGTCTATCATCCTTAACATGCTTTTTACTTTTTGTTGTGGTTACAAGATGGCCTCTTTACCATGTTATGGTAAATAAAACAGAGATGTTTTACTCTAAGATGTATATTACAAGCAAAAAAAAAAAAAGAGCAAAAGGTATGTACTAGCTGAGTTTATCCCTCTTTTATAGGAAAATGTTTGCCAGGAGCCTCACCCAGTAGAGTTCTGTTTACATATCATTGGCTAGAAGTAGGCTTTGGTCACATGGCTTAAGCTGTAAGTGAATCTGGGCAGGTGAGAAATTTCAACTGGACACAAAGTTATTCTAAGAAAAGCCCAATTATCTTCGTCAGTTGAAAAGGAAAACTTGATTCTGGGAAGAGACTTGCTGAGTCGGTAGGGTTTGCAGTTCTAGAAAGTGCTGCCCCACACACTGATGCATACAACTACCTTGCATTGATATACCAAGTAGCACTGTTATAAAATGTAGATTTCAAATAATTTTCTTATACCCATATGAGCTATGGCTTCTCCATAGTTCTCTTGGGTAAAGAGGTAGCATATTTGTAAGTTTATCAAGCGGCCTGAACATTTTTAAAGGCTGTCAGGATGCGCACTATTACTGTAAAGATATTATACTCCATGCCGAATCTCAATCTCACACTATGCTATATTTTTAAAGGGTTTTTTCATCCATACTGCTGGAAGTTTATTTGTGGGCTTATCACAAATGCATAAGTAATGTAAGGTAATGTTTTAATACACAAGACAAGTCTGAAGGTATCTGAGCAGCCTCAGGAGTTGTGATCCGAGCCAGAGATATACAAGGAAGACTAGGATGAGAAATAATTTTTTATCATGTGATACCATTATCATGAAAAGCACCAACATGCACATAACACAGTTGTCAAAATAAAACAGAAAGATGTCTTGCTTCATTCAATTCAACTTTATTTATCCTGTTACCTATTTTTTGTAAACTCTTTATCCACTCAGCAGAATCTCAACCCGAGTAGCAGTTGGGGAGCAGTGACAAACCTCAAATCAGCAGCCCTACAATTCCGCAAGAAGCTCAGTTTCCTCTCTTTCCTGTCTATCATCCTTAACATGCTTTTTACTTTTTGTTGTGGTTACAAGATGGCCTCTTTACCATGTTATGGTAAATAAAACAGAGATGTTTTACTCTAAGATGTATATTACAAGCAAAAAAAAAAAAAGAGCAAAAGGTATGTACTAGCTGAGTTTATCCCTCTTTTATAGGAAAATGTTTGCCAGGAGCCTCACCCAGTAGAGTTCTGTTTACATATCATTGGCTAGAAGTAGGCTTTGGTCACATGGCTTAAGCTGTAAGTGAATCTGGGCAGGTGAGAAATTTCAACTGGACACAAAGTTATTCTAAGAAAAGCCCAATTATCTTCGTCAGTTGAAAAGGAAAACTTGATTCTGGGAAGAGACTTGCTGAGTCGGTAGGGTTTGCAGTTCTAGAAAGTGCTGCCCCACACACTGATGCATACAACTACCTTGCATTGATATACCAAGTAGCACTGTTATAAAATGTAGATTTCAAATAATTTTCTTATACCCATATGAGCTATGGCTTCTCCATAGTTCTCTTGGGTAAAGAGGTAGCATATTTGTAAGTTTATCAAGCGGCCTGAACATTTTTAAAGGCTGTCAGGATGCGCACTATTACTGTAAAGATATTATACTCCATGCCGAATCTCAATCTCACACTATGCTATATTTTTAAAGGGTTTTTTCATCCATACTGCTGGAAGTTTATTTGTGGGCTTATCACAAATGCATAAGTAATGTAAGGTAATGTTTTAATACACAAGACAAGTCTGAAGGTATCTGAGCAGCCTCAGGAGTTGTGATCCGAGCCAGAGATATACAAGGAAGACTAGGATGAGAAATAATTTTTTATCATGTGATACCATTATCATGAAAAGCACCAACATGCACATAACACAGTTGTCAAAATAAAACAGAAAGATGTCTTGCTTCATTCAATTCAACTTTATTTATCCTGTTACCTATTTTTTGTAAACTCTTTATCCACTCAGCAGAATCTCAACCCGAGTAGCAGTTGGGGAGCAGTGACAAACCTCAAATCAGCCAACCTAATAATGTTATTAGTTATGTTATTGACTATAGTTAAAGGTTTGCTGAGAGAGGAGATTGAAGCTCTTTGTAAACTGAGGTTTGTATTTGTGGATTTCAGTGATCCGTGCTCTTCCTAGTCCCTATTCCCACGGGTAATCAAGAGTTGGATGAATCAAAAACTACTATTTTGAAGCAAGATTTGGTTACTATCTGTCAGAAATCATAGTTTGCATAAAAATCATTTATCCCAGGGCTTCCCTGGTGGTCCAGTGGGTAAGGACACACTGCCTTGCAGTGCAAGGGGCGCAGATTCGATCCCTGGCCTGGGAAGATCCCACTTGCCGCGAAGCGACTGGACCGATGTGTCCAACTACCGTGTCGGAGTTCTAGAGCGCATGCGCCCAGAGCCGGTGCTCTGCAGCGACAGAGGCCACTGCGATGGAAGGCCCACATGGGCCAAAGAACAAAGATAGATGAAAATAGATAAATGAAAGACCAATAGAAGTGGCCAAAAAAAAAAAAGTAAAAAATCATTTATCCCACCCTACTTTTACACCAGGCATTGTACTCGCTGGCAGCAGTTGGGACTTTCGGGAACAAGCAGTGTTACAGCAGCCCTCTTATTACATGCACATTTCCTTAGAAAAAGCAGTAATGAGTCTATAAGCATATAACCTTCAACATGATGGGAGGAAAAGTGCACGTATTTTTTTTCCTCAATAATTAGATGCAGATTCTTAGGAGTCTGGCTGAAGGCATCAGCAGACGTGTATCATCTCATCCAGTTATCCCAAAAGGGAAGTTTGAGTGTTCAATTTACACAAATGTGTTGACTTAGGTTTTGCAAATGAAGAACTTTAAACACCTCACGCAATGCTCCACGTCAGACCCTGTTCTTAGTCTTCCTTTGATTGCAATGCAAAGAGACAGGGCACTGCCAATTACGACCTTCAGCAAGTTCCTCACTTAACCTTTCTAAGCTTCCCTTCCTTCATCTTTAAAATGGGGGCAACAAAATCTACTCAGCAGGGTTATAATGGGGAAGAAAAAGGGACTATGGACTACTGAAAATGTGCCAAAAGTATATTATCATTTCATATGGGGAGCAGTGACAAACCTCAAATCAGCCAACCTAATAATGTTATTAGTTATGTTATTGACTATAGTTAAAGGTTTGCTGAGAGAGGAGATTGAAGCTCTTTGTAAACTGAGGTTTGTATTTGTGGATTTCAGTGATCCGTGCTCTTCCTAGTCCCTATTCCCACGGGTAATCAAGAGTTGGATGAATCAAAAACTACTATTTTGAAGCAAGATTTGGTTACTATCTGTCAGAAATCATAGTTTGCATAAAAATCATTTATCCCAGGGCTTCCCTGGTGGTCCAGTGGGTAAGGACACACTGCCTTGCAGTGCAAGGGGCGCAGATTCGATCCTGGCCTGGGAAGATCCCACTTGCCGCGAAGCGACTGGACCGATGTGTCCAACTACCGTGTCGGAGTTCTAGAGCGCATGCGCCCAGAGCCGGTGCTCTGCAGCGACAGAGGCCACTGCGATGGAAGGCCCACATGGGCCAAAGAACAAAGATAGATGAAAATAGATAAATGAAAGACCAATAGAAGTGGCCAAAAAAAAAAAAGTAAAAAATCATTTATCCCACCCTACTTTTACACCAGGCATTGTACTCGCTGGCAGCAGTTGGGACTTTCGGGAACAAGCAGTGTTACAGCAGCCCTCTTATTACATGCACATTTCCTTAGAAAAAGCAGTAATGAGTCTATAAGCATATAACCTTCAACATGATGGGAGGAAAAGTGCACGTATTTTTTTTCCTCAATAATTAGATGCAGATTCTTAGGAGTCTGGCTGAAGGCATCAGCAGACGTGTATCATCTCATCCAGTTATCCCAAAAGGGAAGTTTGAGTGTTCAATTTACACAAATGTGTTGACTTAGGTTTTGCAAATGAAGAACTTTAAACACCTCACGCAATGCTCCACGTCAGACCCTGTTCTTAGTCTTCCTTTGATTGCAATGCAAAGAGACAGGGCACTGCCAATTACGACCTTCAGCAAGTTCCTCACTTAACCTTTCTAAGCTTCCCTTCCTTCATCTTTAAAATGGGGGCAACAAAATCTACTCAGCAGGGTTATAATGGGGAAGAAAAAAAAGGGACTATGGACACAAAAGTCACTGTAAAATGGAATAGGCCAAACGAATATAATGTATATTATCATTTCATTAATACAAAGGTACTATTGGGGAATCTTTATCTAATGTTGAAGCCACTGAGTGTTTGATGACTTTAAGCTTTAAATAATTTTCCTGAAGTACCACACAGCCTCAAAGACCAACCAGTGTCAGCCAGCTCATTAGAAAATCTCCGCTTTTGAGGTGATTGCTAAGGTTTATATAGTGCACTTCTACTTCAGAAATCCGGTTTAGGGTGATCCTACTTTGGAAACAGTGGCAAAACAGTCTGCAAGGTTGTTGAAATAAACTGTCTTCCACCTTCAGAAAAAAACAGATAGGCACATAGACATAGTCACCATTCATTTATTTAGTGTGCGTGTGTGCTCAGTCGCTTCAGTCATGTCCAAGTCTTTGAGATCCTCTGTCCTGCAACCACCCGGCCCCTCTGTCCATGGGATTCTCCAGGCAAGAATACTGGAGTGGGTTGTCATTTCCTCCTCCAGGGGATCTTCCCAATCTGGGGACTGAATCACATCTCCTGCATTGTAAGAACAGATTCTTTATCCTCTGAGCCACCTGGGAAGCCCTACTTTAGTATAGGATGTTACTAATAGCTTTTCAATGTTTCAGAAGAAATCTTCACATTTTATGTATGTTTTCCTCTTTTTAAAAATGTATTTATTTTTTAACTGAAGGATAATTGCTTTACAGAATGTTGTTTTCTGCCAGCTACCTTTTCCCTTCTTAAGGAATTCACTAACTAAAATGAAGGCATTGCTCAATGGTGAAACCACCCAAAATCTGGATATTGTTTTCTCCTTTGTTACCTAAGTTTCAGCTTTGCCCCACTCAAGGAACCCCCAACAATGAAAATACTGTGTAACTCTTGCCTAATATTTGGCATTAAATCATCCATGTTCTTTCAACACTTCAGTTGTAGCTAACACTATACATCTTCTTTTGGATTTTTGTGTCATGTATATATATAGATTTCATAAACAATTGATGGAAACATTTTTTTAAATTATTTCTTTCTCAGGTAATGCTCAATTACGACCTTCAGCAAGTTCCTCACTTAACCTTTCTAAGCTTCCCTTCCTTCATCTTTAAAATGGGGCAACAAAATCTACTCAGCAGGGTTATAATGGGGAAGAAGAAAAAAAAGGGACTATGGACACAAAAGTCACTGTAAAATGGAATAGGCCAAACGAATATAATGTATATTATCATTTCATTAATACAAAGGTACTATTGGGGAATCTTTATCTAATGTTGAAGCCACTGAGTGTTTGATGACTTTAAGCTTTAAATAATTTTCCTGAAGTACCACACAGCCTCAAAGACCAACCAGTGTCAGCCAGCTCATTAGAAAATCTCCGCTTTTGAGGTGATTGCTAAGGTTTATATAGTGCACTTCTACTTCAGAAATCCGGTTTAGGGTGATCCTACTTTGGAAACAGTGGCAAAACAGTCTGCAAGGTTGTTGAAATAAACTGTCTTCCACCTTCAGAAAAAAACAGATAGGCACATAGACATAGTCACCATTCATTTATTTAGTGTGCGTGTGTGCTCAGTCGCTTCAGTCATGTCCAAGTCTTTGAGATCCTCTGTCCTGCAACCACCCGGCCCCTCTGTCCATGGGATTCTCCAGGCAAGAATACTGGAGTGGGTTGTCATTTCCTCCTCCAGGGGATCTTCCCAATCTGGGGACTGAATCACATCTCCTGCATTGTAAGAACAGATTCTTTATCCTCTGAGCCACCTGGGAAGCCCTACTTTAGTATAGGATGTTACTAATAGCTTTTCAATGTTTCAGAAGAAATCTTCACATTTTATGTATGTTTTCCTCTTTTTAAAAATGTATTTATTTTTTAACTGAAGGATAATTGCTTTACAGAATGTTGTTTTCTGCCAGCTACCTTTTCCCTTCTTAAGGAATTCACTAACTAAAATGAAGGCATTGCTCAATGGTGAAACCACCCAAAATCTGGATATTGTTTTCTCCTTTGTTACCTAAGTTTCAGCTTTGCCCCACTCAAGGAACCCCCAACAATGAAAATACTGTGTAACTCTTGCCTAATATTTGGCATTAAATCATCCATGTTCTTTCAACACTTCAGTTGTAGCTAACACTATACATCTTCTTTTGGATTTTTGTGTCATGTATATATATAGATTTCATAAACAATTGATGGAAACATTTTTTTAAATTATTTCTTTCTCAGGTAATGCTCAGTTCTTCTAGAGATTTGTAATGGTAGGTTCATGCTAAATAACATCAGGTATTATGCTAAACGCTTTTCCAATGCATGTTTCCAAATGCTTGTGGATAATTTCTAAAATGGATTTTGAGTAGAGGGTCTTAGAGAGGGAAAAGTATCATCCCCTAGGCTAATTTAGCCAAGTACATTCCACAGCTCTCCCAATCAGTATATTAAGCAGATGTGGTCTTTGTCCACCTAGTAAGTTGAGTTAGACCTTTCAACACTCTGCAGTCTTTTTATCACTCAGCTGCCAAGTTCCCTAGGGTAATCATAGACAGCTTGTCAATTTAATTGCAAAGAAACAGGCTTTCTTGTGACCATTCCAATTTTAGCTGCTACTTTAAATTGTACATGATAGTTCCTCCATGCTGTCTGCCCTTTAAACAGTGTGGATCTCTGCAAGCCTCTTAATGGTGATGGAAAGAAGAGGCAAGGCTGAAAATTTGGCTTGCTGATAGAGCCTATAACATGCATTTTATTAAGGTGCCGCTTTCGAAAAAGAAGCTTTCCTTCAGTCCTGTATGTTGCCCTTACAATGCCAACACTAAATAATTTTTTTTTCTTTTCAATGCTTCACTTTCATGCACATTTTCCTCCTTTCTGGGTGACAGAGAATTCATAGGCCATCTGGCTTCTGAAACATCTGGACACTGAATTTCTGCAAAGGAGAATCAGAGGGAAGAGACGATCAGTGGTACTGGGTGTCTCCGGAGAGATTTAAATCAACAATGGTATTTTGGTTGTCTCCTTCTTGGAAAGTTAACACAAAAAGTGAAAGGAAATAACACTACATCATAGAAATCCAGTGTTCCAAGAATACTAGGAATAGATAAGAAGGTAGGACTTTTAGATACGAATTTAGGTCAGTAAATATTAAGTTACTCTATATTAGACATCTCTATATTATGTACCATTCCTACAATATTCTCCTATTTTTTCAAATGCCATGCATTTTTGGATTTAATTTATTTAGATATACTTTTTAAAATACTTTTTAATATATATATATACATATTTTTGGCCACTTTTATTGGTCTTTCATTTATTTCCATCCATTTTTGTTCTTTGGCCTGTATGGACCTGCCATCAAAGTGCCCTCTGTCGCTGCAGAGCACCGGCTCTGGGTGCATGCGCTCCAGAGCTCCAGCTCAGTAGTTGGACACAGTGGGATCTTCCCAGGCCAGGGATCAAACCAGCGCCCCTTGCACTGCAAGGCGGACTCTTTACCCACTGAATCACCAGAGAAGCCCTAGATATACTTTTTAACAGTTCTAAATTTAGATGTTACATTATGGAGCACAACATATACTTTTGATTGTGTATAACTCAAATCTATGAACCTTTATGAATCAAGTATTATATGTATATTGATATGTTCAGCTTGATAGAAAGATTAGACAGGGGCACTATTTAGGTAAAACAAGAAGAATTACTTTTCTAAAATATATTGAAGAAAATTAGAACAAAGGTAGTGATTCCCAAGACAGTTGGAGTTGCAAGCTTCTGAACCCCAAAAATCCAGAAGTAAAATGGTAACACAAGAGGGAGGATCTCATCAGAACTTTAGAAAGTTCAACTGCCCTCCAATAAGCTCAGCCTTGGGCCCAAGCATGTCATACACATGCATGTGTGTGTGTGTGTAAAGATTGGCACACAGATAGATGCTGCTCTGGAAACGAGCAGGGATCACCTTTTCTAGGTAACTAGTCTCACTGTTTTACCTCACATATTACACAGTTCAGAACAACACAGTGTTAATCACCCTCATTTCTCCCACACTAATGTAGCCTGGTTCACAGCTTTCCTTGAACTTGAGATTCAGAAACAGAACAAGAGCTAGTTGTCCAGACTGCCCAGAAATTCACAGCAACAAGCCTTTAGTTGAGTCTTAAAGTATCGTCAGTGTTCAAAGGTACTGGATTTTGCTGCCAGGAAAATGTGAGACGTTTAGGTCCTGTGGTTTGTTTCCCATGCTACTGCAAAATTTTACTTTTTCTTTTGTTGTATTTTCTCTGGGGAATATTTGGGCTCTTAAAATAGATATTCTTTCCTCAAAATAACTGAAGTTGCTACAGAGTACTCTTTGAGAGATATGTGTTTGTAGCAACTAATCTTATCCACCTTTATGCTGTTTTTCAGCATATGTGATGCTCTGCCATATACAACAACAGTTAGAACTGTCAATTTAAGTTGACTTCTAGGAAACCAACAGTAAAGTTGCAGTAACTATTTGAAAGAGAAAGAATCCAACTATGAAGTGTTAGTAACTATTTTTTAATTAAGCTTACTTACATTTAAATACAATAACTCCCAAATAAGGGACTATATACATATTCTCTGGTTTCTGCCAGCTTATTGTGTCCTTAATTTCCTCTAACTGCATCTATGCTGAGCCCCACAATGAAGCACAATATTAGGTATTCACTTGTATGATATCAACCTTGTATGAAAAGAATGAATAAAAAATGAAATTCTTAGCTGTGATCTATTTCAGATTAGCAATTTTCATTTATAAAACTGTTTATTTTACTTTGTCAGCTTGAAGGTCAATCTAACTTCAAATTGCATTTTGCAGAATTCCAACAAAGATATGAGTCCCATTTCTGCTTCCTTTAAAATTAAAGGCAGAAAGCTGAGTCTTAACAGGGATATTAGGCAGAACTTTATGAAATGGACTAGATCACATTGATATAAGACTTGCAAAGACACTTCACTTTGAAGTCAAAGTCCAGGATAAGCTGTAGGAGCAAATTCAATGAAATAATTGTCATAACCCCAAGGAAAGAATAAACAACAATCATAATAGCTACCATTCATTAAATACTTGGATTTCCCAGGTGATACTAGTGGTAAAGAACATGCCTGCCAATTCAGGAGACATAAGACACACAGGTTTGATCCCTGTGTCAGGAAGATCCCCTGGAGGAGGCCACAGGCAACCGACTCCAGTATTCTTGCCTGAGGAATCCCCTGGACAGAGGAGCCTGGTGGGCGACAGTCATAGGGTGGCAAAGAGTCGGACACAAATGAAGTGATTTAGCACACAGCACATTAAACAATTAATACGTATTTAGTAACACTAACTACTTAATATGTATGAGCGATTATTCTTTTCATTTTAGGTAGATTATCTCATCTCACCACATGTTTACAATAACTTTTTAAGGTAGATGTTTTTATCTCATGTTACCGATGAAGAGGCTGAATGACAAGGAGGCCAAGAATCTTGGTCATGATCACACAGCAAGTACATGAGGGAGTAAGGATTTGAACCCAGGCTGAAAAACTCTAAAACTCATATTCTAAACGACAAGGCTATATATATATATATGACTGAAAAGGATACAGTGAAGTCCACCACTCAATATGCTCTGATACTGACCTACATTAAAAAAAATGAAAAACTCCAGTCCCTCGTACATATTCCTATAGCATTTGAGTTCCTCTCCACCAGCTCACACCTGCCCCACTTGACTGTAATTTTCACAAGAGACCATGTCTGTTTCATTCACTTCCATAGTGTCAGTAGCTAACACATTACCTGTCTTGTCATAGCCTTTTGATTCATATTTACTAAGTATTTTATAAATAGATTTATTAAAACTTGTGAGATTTCTTGTGAGATACTGCCCACTCCTCAGGGTAATTTTAAATAAGGCCATGGAGTCTAATAAAACACAAATAACCTAGGATCTAGACTGAACACTGCAGCATCCCAGTTCTCGCATTTGCAACTTTCTTTTGCTTCCTTTAAAATTAAAGGCAGAAAGCTGAGTCTTAACAGGGATATTAGGCAGAACTTTATGAAATGGACTAGATCACATTGATATAAGACTTGCAAAGACACTTCACTTTGAAGTCAAAGTCCAGGATAAGCTGTAGGAGCAAATTCAATGAAATAATTGTCATAACCCCAAGGAAAGAATAAACAACAATCATAATAGCTACCATTCATTAAATACTTGGATTTCCCAGGTGATACTAGTGGTAAAGAACATGCCTGCCAATTCAGGAGACATAAGACACACAGGTTTGATCCCTGTGTCAGGAAGATCCCCTGGAGGAGGCCACAGGCAACCGACTCCAGTATTCTTGCCTGAGGAATCCCCTGGACAGAGGAGCCTGGTGGGCGACAGTCATAGGGTGGCAAAGAGTCGGACACAAATGAAGTGATTTAGCACACAGCACATTAAACAATTAATACGTATTTAGTAACACTAACTACTTAATATGTATGAGCGATTATTCTTTTCATTTTAGGTAGATTATCTCATCTCACCACATGTTTACAATAACTTTTTAAGGTAGATGTTTTTATCTCATGTTACCGATGAAGAGGCTGAATGACAAGGAGGCCAAGAATCTTGGTCATGATCACACAGCAAGTACATGAGGGAGTAAGGATTTGAACCCAGGCTGAAAAACTCTAAAACTCATATTCTAAACGACAAGGCTATATATATATATATGACTGAAAAGGATACAGTGAAGTCCACCACTCAATATGCTCTGATACTGACCTACATTAAAAAAAAAAATGAAAAACTCCAGTCCCTCGTACATATTCCTATAGCATTTGAGTTCCTCTCCACCAGCTCACACCTGCCCCACTTGACTGTAATTTTCACAAGAGACCATGTCTGTTTCATTCACTTCCATAGTGTCAGTAGCTAACACATTACCTGTCTTGTCATAGCCTTTTGATTCATATTTACTAAGTATTTTATAAATAGATTTATTAAAACTTGTGAGATTTCTTGTGAGATACTGCCCACTCCTCAGGGTAATTTTAAATAAGGCCATGGAGTCTAATAAAACACAAATAACCTAGGATCTAGACTGAACACTGCAGCATCCCAGTTCTGCGATCTTGGACAAACTCCTAAACCTCTGGAGTCTCAATTTTATCAAAGATATATTTCTTAAGAAGTCTTGTGTTAGTCACTCTGTCATGTCCGACTCTTTGCAACCCCTTGGACAATAGCCTGCTAAGCTTCTTTGTCCATGGGATTCTCAAGGTAAGAGTACTAGAGTGGATTGCCATGCCCTGCTCCAGGAGATCTTCCCAACCCAGGGATCAAACTCAGTCTCCTGTATTGCAAGTAGATTCATTACCATCTATCTGAGCTAATAACTATGGCTTCTTCTATATGATGATAAAATGTCTATCCAGATAGATACAAAACAACAAAGCCAAATCAGTGTGTGTGTGTGTATGTGAGAGAGAGAGAGAGAGGATTCTGGGGACAGGAACACAAAATAGGAAACCACAAATGCTACATACCCATTTCACTGAAAAGACCCACTGTCCTCCAACTTGGCCTGTATAAGCCCTGGCTGTTTCTTTTGTTATATAGCCCTGCTAGTACTTGTTCTAAAGCAAACAGCAGCCTAGGTTTGCCTCTGGGATTAAAGCATTTCATAGCTAATTCAGGTCATCCTGCCTCTTAAGACAGGCTGGCTCTTCAAATCTTTTTAAATTCATCCCAAATTCTTTGTTCAGAGTTTAACTTCCCAAGGCATCTTAGAATTCTGATTCAAGCAAACCTTCTCAGCATTAAAACCATGCTTCCTGAAGATACTGCCTCCTCTTAGGTCGACTTATTTGGGAAGCATTCTTTTGTCTCCAGTAAAGAAAATAGTTCTGCTTTCCGGTTACTTATTCTCCCTTCTGAAAGGCCAAGCTTAGAAACTATTGTGAGATAAAATTATCGATATACTCTTTCATATGGAGTGAGCCCAGATTTACATTTTTTTGATGGGAATTTTAGTAATCCCTCCAAAATATATAGCTATCCTAAATCAGTCAGTAAAAAAAAAGGCAGTGTGTGTGTATTTGGCAAGCGAATTTAAAAATGGATTCTCATTTTGTAATAATCCATTTATAAGTGGAATTGCTAAAATTATTTTACAATTTTACCCTTACCTTACACCAATTAGGAATCCATTCAGTCACATCTGAAACCCACAACTTTTAAAATATTCTTCAAAACCAAATTTTACCATGAAAAACTATGACATATTTTTTATGATCACAAGTATTGCTAGTATAAAACTAGATTTTAAAAATGCAAACACATCTTTAAAAATGACCAATTTAGAGATTTTTAACTTCTGGTCCATGCATAGAATTAAGGAAGTCTCTTAATTTCGGTAAGAACAAAAGTTGCATTTTTATTTTCATAACCTCTAATTAAAATGTTGCATTTCCTTCCACTATGAATGCCAAGAACCAGTCACAATAGTATTTGCAATACCTATGATTTTGTTAGCAATAAAAATAACAAACATTTAAACATTACAGTAACACAGGTATTTCAAAATATTATTTTTAGGCACCGCTACATCAGAATTATGGTACTTATTAGACAAACTAGTAGAGCACGTTATTTAATGTATTAATAAAGAAACACATTATTTCTAGGTCACAATGTTTCAGCATTTTGCTAACCACCTCCCCATACAATTGGTTTCCATTGTAATGCTATGTAATTTACATATGCATTTAAAAACTTTATTCTGAAAGCGGGTTCGTAGATTTTACCAAATTGCCAAAGGAGTCTTTGGCTCTAAAAAGCATTCTTGTTGTTCAGTCACCCAGTCACATGCAACTCTTTGTAACCCCATGGACTGCAGCACGCTAGGCCTCCCTGCCCCTCACCCAGAGCTTGCCAAGTTCATGTCTACTGCATCAGTGACGTCATCCAGCCATCTTATCCTCTGATACCCTCTTCTCCTTTGGCCTTCAATTTTCCCCAGCATCAAGAACTTTTCCAATGAGTCATCATTGGAAACATCAGGTGACCAAAACATTGGAGCTTCAGCTTCAGCATCAGTCCTTCTAAGTATTCAGGGTTGATTTCCCTTAAGATTGACTGGCTTGATCTTCTTGCTCTCCAAGAGACTTTCAGGAGGCTTCTCCAGCACCACAATCTAAAACCATATTAAATAATTCAGAGTGTGCTATAGACTGACTGAATTTATTAATATCTCTCCCAAATTGAGATTCACATGAAACACTAACTCCCAATGTGACTATACTGGGAGATGAGGCTTTTTATGGAAATAATTAAGGTTAAATGAGGCCATTGGAGAAGGAGAGGTGATCCAATAGTGTTAGCATCCTTGTAAGAAGAAGTATCAGAGCTCATTCAATCTCTCTCCTAGTGAGGACAGGAAATCATGACTGTCTACACACCGGAAAGAGGGTGCTCACCAGAACCAGACTATGCTGGTGCCCTAATTTTGGACTTCCAGCTTCTAGAACTGTGAGAAAATAAATCTCTATTGTTTAAACCACCCAGTTTGTGATATGTTGTTGTAGCAGCCCAAGCTGACTGAGATTAAGGAATTTAGTAAAAAGCACCCGTTATTTACATGTATCATAGTATTTCAAAGATTTTGTTAGCAATAAAAATAACAAACATTTAAACATTACAGTAACACAGGTATTTCAAAATATTATTTTTAGGCACCGCTACATCAGAATTATGGTACTTATTAGACAAACTAGTAGAGCACGTTATTTAATGTATTAATAAAGAAACACATTATTTCTAGGTCACAATGTTTCAGCATTTTGCTAACCACCTCCCATACAATTGGTTTCCATTGTAATGCTATGTAATTTACATATGCATTTAAAAACTTTATTCTGAAAGCGGGTTCGTAGATTTTACCAAATTGCCAAAGGAGTCTTTGGCTCTAAAAAGCATTCTTGTTGTTCAGTCACCCAGTCACATGCAACTCTTTGTAACCCCATGGACTGCAGCACGCTAGGCCTCCCTGCCCCTCACCCAGAGCTTGCCAAGTTCATGTCTACTGCATCAGTGACGTCATCCAGCCATCTTATCCTCTGATACCCTCTTCTCCTTTGGCCTTCAATTTTCCCCAGCATCAAGAACTTTTCCAATGAGTCATCATTGGAAACATCAGGTGACCAAAACATTGGAGCTTCAGCTTCAGCATCAGTCCTTCTAAGTATTCAGGGTTGATTTCCCTTAAGATTGACTGGCTTGATCTTCTTGCTCTCCAAGAGACTTTCAGGAGGCTTCTCCAGCACCACAATCTAAAACCATATTAAATAATTCAGAGTGTGCTATAGACTGACTGAATTTATTAATATCTCTCCCAAATTGAGATTCACATGAAACACTAACTCCCAATGTGACTATACTGGGAGATGAGGCTTTTTATGGAAATAATTAAGGTTAAATGAGGCCATTGGAGAAGGAGAGGTGATCCAATAGTGTTAGCATCCTTGTAAGAAGAAGTATCAGAGCTCATTCAATCTCTCTCCTAGTGAGGACAGGAAATCATGACTGTCTACACACCGGAAAGAGGGTGCTCACCAGAACCAGACTATGCTGGTGCCCTAATTTTGGACTTCCAGCTTCTAGAACTGTGAGAAAATAAATCTCTATTGTTTAAACCACCCAGTTTGTGATATGTTGTTGTAGCAGCCCAAGCTGACTGATGCCAGCTTTTTCTTTTTTAAAGCTTCCTTGTTATTAATACTTCTTTTAGTTGCAAGCCTGGGTGCTATTGGGGAATTCATTGTACTCTTTCACCAGGATTCAAGATCCAGAGTCACTTTTAAGGGGAAAAAAAAGACCTATGAGTTATCTAAATAAATATCACTAAAAAGAACCAATATATTAGACAATAATAAATAACAGTTTTTGTGTATGGCTCAGATGATAAAGAATCTGCCTGTAATGCAGGAGACCAAAGTTCAATTCCTGGGTTGGGAAGATGGCTACCCACTCCAGTACTCTCCAATAAAAAATAATACTTAAAATACAGTCGGCATTAGTGTCCAAAATAGGTGGCAATTGCTGCCACAGCTATCAGTGTCTACTTCCATCAGCAGCATTGTTTTTACGAGACCTTTGTGATTCAACTCCCTCCTGAGAGTTTCAACAGCTCCTGCTTTATGCAGTGACTTTGCAGGCCCCTGCCCCACAGGGACCTCACAATTCACCCAGTTAGGCAGCTGGATGCCCCAACTCCAGGTGACCAGTGGTGAAAGGGATTTTTGTTAAGGACCCATATTCCTACATCAGTACTTACAACCTGTTTCAGGAAACACGCCACACCATTTTGGGTTAACCTTAAAACAATCACAGTAAAATAAAGAGGACGGTCAGTAGAGCAATTTTATAAATAGCTAAAATTAAATAGAGCAAGACTGGCAATGCTAATACATAAGCAAAGAACTGACTTCCTGCATTTCATCGAGAATTCCTGATAGCAAACTGCAGTATGTTTATTATACATTAATTCAACACAACATTCAAAATGAATTTATGCCCTGGCTGAAAAGTGCAATATTGAAACTAAATATTATTTATTATCTTAATATTAGTAACCATACTAAAAAAATTGTGTTAACAATTCAGAGTGTTTAAAAAGCTAAAGATACCATAGCTCTACTCACCAATCAACTGCTCTTGCTTTAATTTATGCAAGTGTAGCCTATAGCTAAAAGCATTGTATATTTGTTTCCCCATGGTATTAGTGCTCAAAAATAGGACATTCTTTCAAGGGCACCTTATAAACACAGAACTATAATTTATGTGGCAAATTAAAGCTCATACAAAATGTGCACACAGAGGTACAGATTAACATATTTAATTTCAATATTACCTGCAAACCTATTTTTTTCCATGCACTGTTCTAATTAGTCATATAAAATCGAGTCTATGTATTATAAGCAATTATTTTAGTGGAAATAGAAACTGGATCTGAATTAAATATACTGTAAAGAGATAACACTTTTATGGAAATGAATATATCCATTTGTATCTAGAAAAATGTGTTCTAGTTAAATGGCATGAAAATGTAGAGCATTCAAAACTTGATTGCAGGAAAAGTTGAGATTTTTATGATTTAATAATACAGAATAATGTGCAATCTTGATAATATACCAATATTTATATTTTGATGATATTTTCAAGTCCCTAGTAGCTGTTATATTCACTTTATGCAGTGTAATATTTTCCTATTATGAATATTCACTCCCCCTACAGTTGAATGTGCAAATTGTTTGTGAACATTTTATTTCACAAATGATTCGTTTCCTATTAAGCCTGTACTAGACATTTCAGTGGTACAGATCAAGCTTACGTTGCATTAAAATAGTTGCAAATTGGTGTCAATAAAGTATTATGCCTATAAGTAAATAGAATCTATAACTTACAACCTGTTTCAGGAAACACGCCACACCATTTTGGGTTAACCTTAAAACAATCACAGTAAAATAAAGAGGACGGTCAGTAGAGCAATTTTATAAATAGCTAAAATTAAATAGAGCAAGACTGGCAATGCTAATACATAAGCAAAGAACTGACTTCCTGCATTTCATCGAGAATTCCTGATAGCAAACTGCAGTATGTTTATTATACATTAATTCAACACAACATTCAAAATGAATTTATGCCCTGGCTGAAAAGTGCAATATTGAAACTAAATATTATTTATTATCTTAATATTAGTAACCATACTAAAAAAATTGTGTTAACAATTCAGAGTGTTTAAAAAGCTAAAGATACCATAGCTCTACTCACCAATCAACTGCTCTTGCTTTAATTTATGCAAGTGTAGCCTATAGCTAAAAGCATTGTATATTTGTTTCCCCATGGTATTAGTGCTCAAAAATAGGACATTCTTTCAAGGGCACCTTATAAACACAGAACTATAATTTATGTGGCAAATTAAAGCTCATACAAAATGTGCACACAGAGGTACAGATTAACATATTTAATTTCAATATTACCTGCAAACCTATTTTTTTCCATGCACTGTTCTAATTAGTCATATAAAATCGAGTCTATGTATTATAAGCAATTATTTTAGTGGAAATAGAAACTGGATCTGAATTAAATATACTGTAAAGAGATAACACTTTTATGGAAATGAATATATCCATTTGTATCTAGAAAAATGTGTTCTAGTTAAATGGCATGAAAATGTAGAGCATTCAAAACTTGATTGCAGGAAAAGTTGAGATTTTTATGATTTAATAATACAGAATAATGTGCAATCTTGATAATATACCAATATTTATATTTTGATGATATTTTCAAGTCCCTAGTAGCTGTTATATTCACTTTATGCAGTGTAATATTTTCCTATTATGAATATTCACTCCCCCTACAGTTGAATGTGCAAATTGTTTGTGAACATTTTATTTCACAAATGATTCGTTTCCTATTAAGCCTGTACTAGACATTTCAGTGGTACAGATCAAGCTTACGTTGCATTAAAATAGTTGCAAATTGGTGTCAATAAAGTATTATGCCTATAAGTAAATAGAATCTATAACTTTAGCAGCAGGATGGTTAGGCTTTCTAAAAGTTGTCATAAACTGACATAAAGGCTTCACCACTTAAGATTTTTGAAAAGGAAAGAATTAAATTGAAGCCACTTCACCTAACACAGGACATGTGACTGGGGATGACCTCAGCCTATAAGCTTTCATTCTCAGGTCTCGAGTCAAATATAACCTCCCCAGAGAAGCCTTCCTCAACCCCTGACTTCAGATGGCTCCCCTGCACCTGCCCAATGCACTACTTACACTTCTCCATCGGCCATGTTTCTTTCACAGGATCAATCAAGAATTATCACTATGCCTGGCACCAAGAAGGGCCACAATTACCATTTTTTGAAGGAATGGATGACCAAGCTAATGAAATTTTTCCTTAAGACATTTCTATGAGATGATTTGGTACCTACTTGTCAAGAAATCTTAGATTTCTTAAAAAGTTTTTAAGATATTCCCCTTGATTCAGGATCAGCTGTCTGTTATAGTCACACACACACACACACACACACACACACAAGCCTAGAAGAATCATGTCCTTCCCCTCCTGTTCACCTTTCCAAACATGAGAATCTGCCTCACAGACTTAAACCATACTGTGTGAGGCGAGCCCACAGAATTTCCACAGCTCACATCTACCTCTCTTCTATGCTAACTGTACTCACTTTCATTGTTCCCAACCTCCTAGAATGGTTTCCTACTTTGGGCCAATTACAAATAACAAGTCCAATCAGCAGAACATGCTAAGACTCACTGTAGTTACTTGTGTTCAAATGTTGTCGAACCTTAAGTCTGTCCAGCTTCTAAAGACTTTCAGAAAAGGCAGTCCCACAAAGCCATTGTAATGTATTATAATGTCAAAAATTCTTCCACCTACTTTTTCTTAATTCTCAGTAGAGGCTTTTTTGCTTTTGGATTCTCTGGGTAAACAGAAAACAGCTTGTCACCACTCATTAACCGTGACCTATTCTAACAGTACAACACAGGACAAACAGCACCAGCCACCAGGTCTTTTCCATATCACTCATTATTTAACACGCCTGCTTCTATTCTTCTCTCCAGTTTAAAAAGGCTTTTGCAATTCTCAATCTGAGGGTCACATCACCAGGCACACCATAACTGATTCCCGTTATCCCTCCTCAGTCTTTTGTGTTTCTTTTCTATGTTTTTAAAATAAAAATAATGGTAATATTAAACATTACAATCCTACTTTGTTTTGGTTTGCAAATTTTCCATTCATCCTGCTTTCTCCCATGTCTTTCATATACACTTTCAGCAGAAACTTCTATTACATTGCCATTGAAACACTCATTATTAACTTATTTTGAGCTAAAGGCTTCTAACATGTTGTTTTATACTTTTTTTCCTTAGCATTTTGAATGGCTTCTCATTGCTCTTATATTCAAAATCCTCAGATGGCTGGCAGCCCCTTGCTCAGTCTGGCCCCTACCTTCCCCTTCCTCTCGTGTCACTGGCCCGGGGCACACAAAGCTCTTGCCTTACGCTCTTATGCTGGGTTTTGTGAGCACACCAGGCCCTATCCTGCCGCGGGTCACTTGCTCAGGCTAGCACTCTGCCCTGTTCTCTTCCCCCAACCTCTCCTTCCTTTTTCAGGCCAATTCCTTCCAAATCACCCTCCAGTTCTTTTTAAGAGTGCCACTTTCTGCAGAAGGCTTGTCCTAACCAGTTTAAACCTCTGAGCCAATGAGGTTCTTCTTCAGGGTGCTTGGTCTCAATTGCAATCACGCATGTAGTTCTCTAAGCGTGTGTTTAATGCTCATTGTATTGTGGGCCTCCCGTCTCCCTCCAGTCTCACCACCTTAGCAGTCTTATCCATCTCGGGGCTTTAAATATTGCCAGCATGCTGACCATTCCCAAATGCACTTATCCAATCCAGACTCCACTTCCAAACTCGATTCATACGTCAAATCTCCTGCTTCACATGTGTGTGTGCTCATTCATGTCCAACTCATTGCAACCCCAAGCACTGTGGCTCCCCAGGCTCCTCTGTCCATGGGATTTCCCAGGCAAGAATACTGGAATGTATTCATTTCCTCCTCCAGAGGATCTTCCAGTTAACCTAAATAGACTTATAAGCATATCAAATGCCACATGTCCACCTCTGAACTCCTAACCTTCCCCCAAAACCTGCAACACCTGCAAACCTTTGCCCCATTTCAGTGGATGGTGACTCTGTTCTTCCAGGTGCTCAGGCCAAGGAACTTGGTTCCTTCTCCACACATCTTTCTCTCTGGCCTTCATCCAATCTCTCAGAAAATGCTGTTGGCGATTCCTTCAAACTACATTTAAATTTTGTCTACTCCTCACTATTGCACTGCACCTTCCCTGGCCTGGGCCACCCCACTTGGATGACTTCCTGCATCCTGCTTTCTCCCATGTCTTTCATATACACTTTCAGCAGAAACTTCTATTACATTGCCATTGAAACACTCATTATTAACTTATTTTGAGCTAAAGGCTTCTAACATGTTGTTTTATACTTTTTTTCCTTAGCATTTTGAATGGCTTCTCATTGCTCTTATATTCAAAATCCTCAGATGGCTGGCAGCCCCTTGCTCAGTCTGGCCCCTACCTTCCCCTTCCTCTCGTGTCACTGGCCCGGGGCACACAAAGCTCTTGCCTTACGCTCTTATGCTGGGTTTTGTGAGCACACCAGGCCCTATCCTGCCGCGGGTCACTTGCTCAGGCTAGCACTCTGCCCTGTTCTCTTCCCCCAACCTCTCCTTCCTTTTTCAGGCCAATTCCTTCCAAATCACCCTCCAGTTCTTTTTAAGAGTGCCACTTTCTGCAGAAGGCTTGTCCTAACCAGTTTAAACCTCTGAGCCAATGAGGTTCTTCTTCAGGGTGCTTGGTCTCAATTGCAATCACGCATGTAGTTCTCTAAGCGTGTGTTTAATGCTCATTGTATTGTGGGCCTCCCGTCTCCCTCCAGTCTCACCACCTTAGCAGTCTTATCCATCTCGGGGCTTTAAATATTGCCAGCATGCTGACCATTCCCAAATGCACTTATCCAATCCAGACTCCACTTCCAAACTCGATTCATACGTCAAATCTCCTGCTTCACATGTGTGTGTGCTCATTCATGTCCAACTCATTGCAACCCCAAGCACTGTGGCTCCCCAGGCTCCTCTGTCCATGGGATTTCCCAGGCAAGAATACTGGAATGTATTCATTTCCTCCTCCAGAGGATCTTCCAGTTAACCTAAATAGACTTATAAGCATATCAAATGCCACATGTCCACCTCTGAACTCCTAACCTTCCCCCAAAACCTGCAACACCTGCAAACCTTTGCCCCATTTCAGTGGATGGTGACTCTGTTCTTCCAGGTGCTCAGGCCAAGGAACTTGGTTCCTTCTCCACACATCTTTCTCTCTGGCCTTCATCCAATCTCTCAGAAAATGCTGTTGGCGATTCCTTCAAACTACATTTAAATTTTGTCTACTCCTCACTATTGCACTGCACCTTCCCTGGCCTGGGCCACCCCACTTGGATTACTTCCTGCACCTGCTAACTGGACCCCTAAGTACACTCACTGTTTGCAGTCTATCTCAACAAAACTGGGTGAAACTTTTAAAACTGAAGTGAGACAGTATCACTTGTCTACTCAACATGCTTCAAGGGCTCCCCCATTTTCTTTCAAGAAAGAATCAAAGACCTTACAATGGTCTATTGTTAGCCATCTGACTTTATTTCTTCATCACTCTGTTCCAACCACAACATCCATTTTGAATTTCCCCAAATGGCCAGCCAGGCTCCTACCTTGGGGTCTTGCACTGACAGACCTTTGACCTTAGAAGGCACATCACCCAGTTACCTCCATGAATAATCCCTCACCATCTTCAAAGCTTTACCTTTTTTCCTTTTTCCGTAACACTTATCACTTTCTAACATCCTATATGGATTTCCCAGGTGGTGCTAGTGGTAAAGAACCCATCTGCCAATGCAGAAGACATAAAAGATGTGGGTTCAATCCACAAGTCAGGAATATCTCCTGGAGGCGGGCATGGCAACCCACTGCAGGATTCTTGCCTGGAGAATCTCACTGACAGAGGATCCAGGTGGACTACAGTCCATAGGATCACAAAGAGTCGGACACAACTGAAACTTCTGAGCACACACACACATACAACGTTCTATATAATCTATGTATTTTCACATTTATTATTTATTGCCCTGATTCCAAGTGTCAGTTTTATGAGGTTAGAGACTTTTGTTCACTGATACATCCCAAGTAGTTGAAATATAATGGGTTCTCAGCTAATTGTGAGATGAATGTAGGGGAACTCCCATACAAACTGCAGTGTGCAAGCGTTTGCAAGGTTGTTTTAAGGATAAATCAAATAGTGTCTGTGAAAGTAGTTTGTAGTCTAAAGTCACCTTTGATGAATAATAGCCCAATCTTTATTTCTTTGACAGAAATCACCAATGTGTCAGTAGTGCATTTTTTTTCATTTTTAATCTATGTACATATACTTGTAAAATATAGTATTATTTAAATAAGCTTTCCTAATAGTGAATTGTACCACAATATTAAAAAACCCAAAACCCTTTGCAACCTGTAATGTTCTATATGTGTATGAAGTTATCGTTACTTTGGAATAGGGATTAAGGGGCTCTCTAAACAAGTGATGAATTACAGATTTTTGTAGTAATCCTGTTCCGTAACTCCTTAAATATACCTCTTTGAAAATAAAGTACCCCATAAAAATAGAAATAAATGCAACTTCCTTAAGGTTGAGGAAAAGACTGAGGAGATGAAGTTCTAGGAGATATTTTATCTGGTTTGTCATTCCCCATGTGTTCTAAGGGATTATGGTGAGATTTATATTTAATTTCTGAAGAAATGCTGAGAGTTTTAGATTCAAACAAGCACAAAAGAGATTATTTTCTCAGTCTTCTAAATGTTTAATTTTTATGTCTACTTCTAATTTCTGACTTCAAAGTTGATGCAAATTATAATTTATTGCTACATGTTTCTAAAACATTTGACTATTTTTAGATCACCTAACTTGATGAATATTTCATCTTTATTATTCACATGTAATAACCATATAGCTCTAACTTCAATATTTTCTTGAATGAAAAACATTAATTGGTTCCTTTGAAATGTTTTTCCCTTCTGAATTCTGCTTGTTTACCTCAAAAGTAGATAATTCCATTTCTCTCTTAAAGACTTTGTCTTATTTGCTTTTGTATGTTGGTCAATTGTCATGTTATTTTTGCAGTCTCCATCAAGAGTATTATTTCTCAAGTTAAGATACTTGTAAGCTTTCTTATTTGATTTAAGTGTCAGTTTTATGAGGTTAGAGACTTTTGTTCACTGATACATCCCAAGTAGTTGAAATATAATGGGTTCTCAGCTAATTGTGAGATGAATGTAGGGGAACTCCCATACAAACTGCAGTGTGCAAGCGTTTGCAAGGTTGTTTTAAGGATAAATCAAATAGTGTCTGTGAAAGTAGTTTGTAGTCTAAAGTCACCTTTGATGAATAATAGCCCAATCTTTATTTCTTTGACAGAAATCACCAATGTGTCAGTAGTGCATTTTTTTTCATTTTTAATCTATGTACATATACTTGTAAAATATAGTATTATTTAAATAAGCTTTCCTAATAGTGAATTGTACCACAATATTAAAAAACCCAAAACCCTTTGCAACCTGTAATGTTCTATATGTGTATGAAGTTATCGTTACTTTGGAATAGGGATTAAGGGGCTCTCTAAACAAGTGATGAATTACAGATTTTTGTAGTAATCCTGTTCCGTAACTCCTTAAATATACCTCTTTGAAAATAAAGTACCCCATAAAAATAGAAATAAATGCAACTTCCTTAAGGTTGAGGAAAAGACTGAGGAGATGAAGTTCTAGGAGATATTTTATCTGGTTTGTCATTCCCCATGTGTTCTAAGGGATTATGGTGAGATTTATATTTAATTTCTGAAGAAATGCTGAGAGTTTTAGATTCAAACAAGCACAAAAGAGATTATTTTCTCAGTCTTCTAAATGTTTAATTTTTATGTCTACTTCTAATTTCTGACTTCAAAGTTGATGCAAATTATAATTTATTGCTACATGTTTCTAAAACATTTGACTATTTTTAGATCACCTAACTTGATGAATATTTCATCTTTATTATTCACATGTAATAACCATATAGCTCTAACTTCAATATTTTCTTGAATGAAAAACATTAATTGGTTCCTTTGAAATGTTTTTCCCTTCTGAATTCTGCTTGTTTACCTCAAAAGTAGATAATTCCATTTTCTCTCTTAAAGACTTTGTCTTATTTGCTTTTGTATGTTGGTCAATTTTCATGTAATTTTTGCAGTCTCCATCAAGATTATTATTTCTAAACAAGTTAAGATAGGCTTGTAATAGATTCATCGTAGGTTAACCCAATTAATCTAGCAAGCAAAATTGAAAGGTTGAGTCAGTGAAGCCGATGTGGGTTATTACTGCCAATTTTGTTATCAAAAGTAAGCCATTATGATACAGTTTATTACAAAGTACATTTAACACATTAATTATTAACCCACAGTCCAAAGCTTTTATGAAAAGCCTATCCTTGATTGCTTTGTTTTCTCAAGCAGTTAGATTCCACAATTTTGTAATCTAAGATTAGTATTTGGCGCCTTGATCAAATTCCCAAAGTTCTGTAATGTCTCCTTCTATTGCCAGTAAATCCAGATGGAAATGGCTTTTAGTGTTGCTATTAAGTGTGAGTTTATTAATGTAATCTATTAAGTCCACACTGCACTTTGCCCATATAAGAACTTTCAAAATCATACTTGATAAATGAACCATACAAGTCCAAAAGGTTTAAGAACAAAATGAAGACTCCAGTATATAAATTAAAACATTTCGTTGGTGCTTTAAGAGCATCTTTGACAGAGAGTTCTGACTCATTAATTATATATTAGAGCACAGCCTCTCATCAATAAAGTTTTTAAGTTATAAGCACAAGTTCCCAAAATGAACTTTAAACTTAAGGAAGGAGGAAAGAAATAAAGCCAGTCGGGAAATATTACCTCCCCACATGGGAATAGGGGTGAAGGCTTGCATCAGGAGGCAAAGTAAACTGAGCTGCAGGAATCATCTGCTGGTATAGAACATTCCTACACAAGAAGATCAACAGAAAATTAATGGATCCAACTCCTTCAGAGTGGTTCAGAAAATAACTTTCACAGAGGCCAGGATGTATTCTCTGTTGATAATGACCCAGAAAGAGTCACTCTATTCACTTTGGAGTCCGACCCTTAATGATTATTGCCATATAGCTCTAACTTCAATATTTTCTTGAATGAAAAACATTAATTGGTTCCTTTGAAATGTTTTTCCCTTCTGAATTCTGCTTGTTTACCTCAAAAGTAGATAATTCCATTTTCTCTCTTAAAGACTTTGTCTTATTTGCTTTTGTATGTTGGTCAATTTTCATGTAATTTTTGCAGTCTCCATCAAGATTATTATTTCTAAACAAGTTAAGATAGGCTTGTAATAGATTCATCGTAGGTTAACCCAATTAATCTAGCAAGCAAAATTGAAAGGTTGAGTCAGTGAAGCCGATGTGGGTTATTACTGCCAATTTTGTTATCAAAAGTAAGCCATTATGATACAGTTTATTACAAAGTACATTTAACACATTAATTATTAACCCACAGTCCAAAGCTTTTATGAAAAGCCTATCCTTGATTGCTTTGTTTTCTCAAGCAGTTAGATTCCACAATTTTGTAATCTAAGATTAGTATTTGGCGCCTTGATCAAATTCCCAAAGTTCTGTAATGTCTCCTTCTATTGCCAGTAAATCCAGATGGAAATGGCTTTTAGTGTTGCTATTAAGTGTGAGTTTATTAATGTAATCTATTAAGTCCACACTGCACTTTGCCCATATAAGAACTTTCAAAATCATACTTGATAAATGAACCATACAAGTCCAAAAGGTTTAAGAACAAAATGAAGACTCCAGTATATAAATTAAAACATTTCGTTGGTGCTTTAAGAGCATCTTTGACAGAGAGTTCTGACTCATTAATTATATATTAGAGCACAGCCTCTCATCAATAAAGTTTTTAAGTTATAAGCACAAGTTCCCAAAATGAACTTTAAACTTAAGGAAGGAGGAAAGAAATAAAGCCAGTCGGGAAATATTACCTCCCCACATGGGAATAGGGGTGAAGGCTTGCATCAGGAGGCAAAGTAAACTGAGCTGCAGGAATCATCTGCTGGTATAGAACATTCCTACACAAGAAGATCAACAGAAAATTAATGGATCCAACTCCTTCAGAGTGGTTCAGAAAATAACTTTCACAGAGGCCAGGATGTATTCTCTGTTGATAATGACCCAGAAAGAGTCACTCTATTCACTTTTCTAAAAATGAACTCACATGCTAAGGGAAGAAAAAGTAAAAGCATCCATGGATGGAGCATTTAAAATGTGTGTATGTCCCTGGACTCATCCTGATATTATTTCCTTGAATAAGTTTGTTTTAAAAATCAAATTGTTCATTTAAACATCTAAAATCAAACCTGTCTGGAGCTCTGTCTGATGGGCAGTGGAACTGGGGATAAGCCTTACCATTTCCTCCTTCCCCAGAAGGTAGACATTGTGAGTGTGGACGAAGCATCCGGCAGGGGTCAGGCACAGGGACAGGCTAAGGTCCGGCCTTGGGCACGGCCTGGAGAAAGGGATGACTTTTAGAACAACACTTGAAGAGCAGCTAGAGGGGCCTCAACCTGCACCCCACTCTTTCCCTGGGGTCCAAAGCCAACACCCCAGCTATAAGAACCCATAATGAAGAGTATACACAAAAAAACCAAAGCCCTACATTATTAAAGCCTCTGTAAGGGATAGCACACCAGCAGAATGTGTTTCATTACCCAGAACCAGGGTTGACGCAATGAGAGGGAGGTATGTCTCCACTTTGACAGGTGTCAAGGAGCTGGCATGGATGTGTGGCTCTGGCAACATCTCAAGGGGTGGGGGTGTCACGGTCTCTCCCAGGCCTAGGAGCTCCATCTGGGAGCTGAAAGAGATGAGGTCACCACACTGGAGTACAGATGATCCACTTCCTTTACTCCAACCCCTCCCAAGGATTTCCTCCAATCTTCTGAAAGGACTCTACCTTCTCTAAAAAGTGGTAAGAGCATTTCTTGACTCATTAATTATATATTAGAGCACAGCCTCTCATCAATAAAGTTTTTAAGTTATAAGCACAAGTTCCCAAAATGAACTTTAAACTTAAGGAAGGAGGAAAGAAATAAAGCCAGTCGGGAAATATTACCTCCCCACATGGGAATAGGGGTGAAGGCTTGCATCAGGAGGCAAAGTAAACTGAGCTGCAGGAATCATCTGCTGGTATAGAACATTCCTACACAAGAAGATCAACAGAAAATTAATGGATCCAACTCCTTCAGAGTGGTTCAGAAAATAACTTTCACAGAGGCCAGGATGTATTCTCTGTTGATAATGACCCAGAAAGAGTCACTCTATTCACTTTTCTAAAAATGAACTCACATGCTAAGGGAAGAAAAAGTAAAAGCATCCATGGATGGAGCATTTAAAATGTGTGTATGTCCCTGGACTCATCCTGATATTATTTCCTTGAATAAGTTTTTTTTAAAAAATCAAATTGTTCATTTAAACATCTAAAATCAAACCTGTCTGGAGCTCTGTCTGATGGGCAGTGGAACTGGGGATAAGCCTTACCATTTCCTCCTTCCCCAGAAGGTAGACATTGTGAGTGTGGACGAAGCATCCGGCAGGGGTCAGGCACAGGGACAGGCTAAGGTCCGGCCTTGGGCACGGCCTGGAGAAAGGGATGACTTTTAGAACAACACTTGAAGAGCAGCTAGAGGGGCCTCAACCTGCACCCCACTCTTTCCCTGGGGTCCAAAGCCAACACCCCAGCTATAAGAACCCATAATGAAGAGTATACACAAAAAAACCAAAGCCCTACATTATTAAAGCCTCTGTAAGGGATAGCACACCAGCAGAATGTGTTTCATTACCCAGAACCAGGGTTGACGCAATGAGAGGGAGGTATGTCTCCACTTTGACAGGTGTCAAGGAGCTGGCATGGATGTGTGGCTCTGGCAACATCTCAAGGGGTGGGGGTGTCACGGTCTCTCCCAGGCCTAGGAGCTCCATCTGGGAGCTGAAAGAGATGAGGTCACCACACTGGAGTACAGATGATCCACTTCCTTTACTCCAACCCCTCCCAAGGATTTCCTCCAATCTTCTGAAAGGACTCTACCTTCTCTAGAGTGGAGAAAGAGGAATGGCGGTCTTGAACCGAAGTTGACTGTTTGACTCTCCCTGGGAGCCTATTACACACTCTGGACTGAGTGACGCAGAGCATTCACACTGCCTACTCTCCTTTGCTTCTGCAACACACAGCATCCTGTAGGTGCTCCTCACTGATCATTCAACCCAAAAGGTGAAGTTCAGACAGAATCCCCAGTTAAACCAATACATGGCTCCCAGAAGTTCCATGTTCGAGGGGTGAGAAAAAGTCTGGTGAGTAAAGTATCCCTCTCCAAATATTTCCCCCATACATACACAAAAGGACCCTTTTATCTTCAAGAGATACGCTTCAACACCCCCCAGTGGATGTACTTGACAAAGAGATAATTCATGTCCCCAGTCCCAGAAGGAGAACAGGAGGACACAGATTTTATCACATTACTCAGAAGAGTGTGCCATTTAAAATTTATGAAGTGTTTATTTCTAGAATTTTTGATGCAGTATTTCGGGACCATGTTGGTCACAGGTAAATGAAACTGCGGAAAGTGAAGCCACAGATAAGGAAACCTATTGCACCTAATAGGCGAAACTCAAGAAGAGTAAATGGCTATTTAATAATCTCTTCTACCCAGTGATTTGTGCAAGTTCTTTAAATCATTTGTTAAGAAGGCCAAATGCAAATTCTTACCTACCTGTGTGAAGTGTTGTAGAACACAACATAGCAAGCCACTTGCTTAAAGTACAGTCATGATAAAACAGATGAGCAGTTTTTAAATTGATCTCTATCCTTTGCTTCTCGATATTCCAGTCTTTGCTAGTTATTGACAGCTTTTAGGTGCAGGTTCATTCATCTAAAAAAAAAGAGTCGGGGGGTTTCCCTGGTGGTCCAGTGGGTAAAGACACCGCCTTGCAGTACAAGGGGCACTGGTTCGATCCCTGACCTGGGAAGATCCCACATGCTGCAGAGGGGCTGGATGGATGTATCCACCTACCAAGCCAGAGCTTTGGAGCTCATGTGTCCAGAGCCAATGCTCTTCGACAAGAGAGGCCACTGCGATGGGAGGCCCACACAGGCCCGAGAACAAAGATAAATAAACTAAAAGACCAATAGACGTGGCCAAAAAAAAAAAAAAAAGAGTCAGGGTTTGTTACTTGCACTTTATCAGCAGGATTCACTCCTAGTAGAGTTTTAGGTCAAAATAGTTCAGAGCAGCTGTAGGTGACCTCTCTAGCCATCACAAGGGTAAAATGGGCCCTCTTTTTTATTCTAAAGGAACTCAGAATATGACAGCTGAACCAATGCCTCACCATAAAGTGCAAGGGGAGTGACAGAAAGAGTGACGGACAAATTAAAGAGTAACTACTGTTTAGCAATTTGGGGTGACAGCATTTAAAATTTTTAGCTCCAGGGTAGTTTAGGAATGACAGTGAGCTGCTGAGAAAGGCAGCCTACCCATTATAAAAAGGAATTGGTGTGTGAACCTAGGACAAGCAGTCCTCAAAACTAGAAAGAAAATTCTTTAGATATGTAATTTAAACAGTAACCCATTAACCTTTCACACAATCTTCAAGTCATCTACTTCCACATTTCCTCATCAGCCCAAAGTTTGAATCAAGGCTTCTGGACAGATTTTGCCTCACCAAAACCCTATAGAATGCCAAAAGAAACTGAATTTCACATACAGTTCTTGTTGTTATCGTTGTCAAAATTGTTGTCATTTTTCCAACCAATGAACTGCACCATCACACAGATCAGCTTCTAACCAGAAAAGACATCAACCACTTGCTTTTAAATTTGAAAACCAAATGTTCTTATGGATTTTAAACACACAGAATGCTTAAAGTACAGTCATGATAAAACAGATGAGCAGTTTTAAATTGATCTCTATCCTTTGCTTCTCGATATTCCAGTCTTTGCTAGTTATTGACAGCTTTTAGGTGCAGGTTCATTCATCTAAAAAAAAAGAGTCGGGGGGTTTCCCTGGTGGTCCAGTGGGTAAAGACACCGCCTTGCAGTACAAGGGGCACTGGTTCGATCCCTGACCTGGGAAGATCCCACATGCTGCAGAGGGGCTGGATGGATGTATCCACCTACCAAGCCAGAGCTTTGGAGCTCATGTGTCCAGAGCCAATGCTCTTCGACAAGAGAGGCCACTGCGATGGGAGGCCCACACAGGCCCGAGAACAAAGATAAATAAACTAAAAGACCAATAGACGTGGCCAAAAAAAAAAAAAAAGAGTCAGGGTTTGTTACTTGCACTTTATCAGCAGGATTCACTCCTAGTAGAGTTTTAGGTCAAAATAGTTCAGAGCAGCTGTAGGTGACCTCTCTAGCCATCACAAGGGTAAAATGGGCCCTCTTTTTTATTCTAAAGGAACTCAGAATATGACAGCTGAACCAATGCCTCACCATAAAGTGCAAGGGGAGTGACAGAAAGAGTGACGGACAAATTAAAGAGTAACTACTGTTTAGCAATTTGGGGTGACAGCATTTAAAATTTTTAGCTCCAGGGTAGTTTAGGAATGACAGTGAGCTGCTGAGAAAGGCAGCCTACCCATTATAAAAAGGAATTGGTGTGTGAACCTAGGACAAGCAGTCCTCAAAACTAGAAAGAAAATTCTTTAGATATGTAATTTAAACAGTAACCCATTAACCTTTCACACAATCTTCAAGTCATCTACTTCCACATTTCCTCATCAGCCCAAAGTTTGAATCAAGGCTTCTGGACAGATTTTGCCTCACCAAAACCCTATAGAATGCCAAAAGAAACTGAATTTCACATACAGTTCTTGTTGTTATCGTTGTCAAAATTGTTGTCATTTTTCCAACCAATGAACTGCACCATCACACAGATCAGCTTCTAACCAGAAAAGACATCAAGATGAAGGTTCCCCTTAGTAAGATGTGATAAACTCGCACTGATCTCATGAGGGACAGTAAATCACTTATTATGTACTTATTATATACTAGACACACATCATCTGTCTCTGACAGATATAACGGACATTCAGTAAACGTGTCTTGGTGGGAAAGAAGAAGGACAAAAGAATGAACAGAGAAAAGAAGGAGGGAGGAAAGGACGGAAGGAAGAAAGCTCCATTATAATTTATGACTTTTACTGAGCATTTACTTTTCTAGGTAATTTTAAAAACTTGAAAAACAAGTTATTGAGCAAGTGGAAATATCCCTTTTTTTCCCAATGGGATGCAGTGCACTGAAGCAGATCTCAAACCTGACCAGAAACACACCCAAGCTGCCTGGTTTTGTTTGTTTGTTTGTTTGTTTTTACTGCACTTACAGCTTTCAATCATGAGTAACTTGCTACCAACAACAAAGATTAATAGCTCAGAAGTAAAGAAGTAAGAAACACTGTTTTCCTCACTTCAGAGAAACTCTGAAAGGGATCCAGTTATCATAAGCTCCTTGCTTCCCCTTTGACTTTCTCACTTTGAAGATTTAGAGTCCAAGAAGCAACTTGTAAGGTGTAAACAAAAGATCCCTCATAGATGATATAAATAGAAGATGAGTGCAAAGGTTCAGGCCAGGACCCAGCTGTCATCTAAAGAGAGGATCAGCTCCAAAGTTTTTCCAAACATTCATCCCAAGCAGGTTTCAGAATGTTTTATATGAGTTTGAGCCAGGTTTTTGCCTTGTCCATATCCCCAATGATCCATGCCAGTGCCAGGAACTTTCAAATAACAAAAATTACTTGATTATAAGACAGAAGGGGGAAGAAAATGATCAACCTTTAAGGACTTAAAAAGAGTCTGAATAACGATGGAATAGGTTGATCCATTGGAGAATCTATGCCATATTACAGATTAAATTTCAACAAGCTATTTGGCATGACCAAGCATGAAGTTAGATTTATACTGTCTCCAATCTCACATTGTTGTGGACATTTTCCCTTCATTAGTTCAACATATTTTCTGTTAGTGGTTCATGTGCTTGTGTGCATGCTAAGTTGCTTCAGTCGTGTCTGACTCTTTGCAACCCTATGGACCATAGTCTGTCAGGCTCCTCTGTCCATGGAATTCTCCAGGCAAGAATACCAGAGTAGGTTGCCATGCCCTCCTCCAGGGGATTTTCCCAACCCAGGATGGAATCCGCACAAGTCTTATGTTTCCTGCATTAGCAAGTCAGTTCTTTACCACTAGTACCACCTGGGAAGTCCCTCTAGTGCTGTATATAAGCTCACAAAATAACTGTACTTTAAAAGCTACAAAAGAAAATGTATGTCCTTTTATTTCTATTGTGTTGGAAGGATTTGGTGGGAAATTGTTTGTTCAGTGATCATGTTGTTGTTGTTATTGCACTTATTGCCAACTTTAAGCTAGTCCTCCACATCCACATAGTTTTCATCTGTAAAACAATAAAGGCAAACAGCCATTCAAATGTAATTTGTGCTTCTTCCTTTGTTTCCAACTCATTCTGAATTCAAGCTAGTTTCCACTCACCTTCTAAACCACAGCCTAAATTTTCAATTGCTTCTGTTTGTTATCATTGGGACTTGATATTGGAGGGAAAACCACAACTTTCTGAAGAAATGCAGGGGGGAAGGTATTTAAAACTCATTCAAATTTAATTTTACAATACGTCAATACACTAAAAATTGTGACTAGAATTCTTAACCTGAGAAATGACGTCATCATAGACCATCATAGACCTAATCATCATATTAAATGATAAAATTAAAGGATAATTCCCATTTAAATCACAAACAAGATGCCCACAATCCTCCCATCACCATTTCTATTCAATAATATATGTAAGTCTTAAATAATAATTAAAATAAAATATATAAAAACTAGGAAAGAAAAAAAAATTGCCTTTTCCAGACAACATGATCATCTATAGCATATATTCAAAGTAACCTGTAGACCAGCTATTGAAACCCATAATAGAGCTCAGCAACGTAGTTAAAGTAATTTGATTATCTAACACATATTGAATTTTCACTCTAGACAAGGCATATTTCTCCACATTGTTGTGGACATTTTCCCTTCATTAGTTCAACATATTTTCTGTTAGTGGTTCATGTGCTTGTGTGCATGCTAAGTTGCTTCAGTCGTGTCTGACTCTTTGCAACCCTATGGACCATAGTCTGTCAGGCTCCTCTGTCCATGGAATTCTCCAGGCAAGAATACCAGAGTAGGTTGCCATGCCCTCCTCCAGGGGATTTTCCCAACCCAGGATGGAATCCGCACAAGTCTTATGTTTCCTGCATTAGCAAGTCAGTTCTTTACCACTAGTACCACCTGGGAAGTCCCTCTAGTGCTGTATATAAGCTCACAAAATAACTGTACTTTAAAAGCTACAAAAGAAAATGTATGTCCTTTTATTTCTATTGTGTTGGAAGGATTTGGTGGGAAATTGTTTGTTCAGTGATCATGTTGTTGTTGTTATTGCACTTATTGCCAACTTTAAGCTAGTCCTCCACATCCACATAGTTTTCATCTGTAAAACAATAAAGGCAAACAGCCATTCAAATGTAATTTGTGCTTCTTCCTTTGTTTCCAACTCATTCTGAATTCAAGCTAGTTTCCACTCACCTTCTAAACCACAGCCTAAATTTTCAATTGCTTCTGTTTGTTATCATTGGGACTTGATATTGGAGGGAAAACCACAACTTTCTGAAGAAATGCAGGGGGGAAGGTATTTAAAACTCATTCAAATTTAATTTTACAATACGTCAATACACTAAAAATTGTGACTAGAATTCTTAACCTGAGAAATGACGTCATCATAGACCATCATAGACCTAATCATCATATTAAATGATAAAATTAAAGGATAATTCCCATTTAAATCACAAACAAGATGCCCACAATCCTCCCATCACCATTTCTATTCAATAATATATGTAAGTCTTAAATAATAATTAAAATAAAATATATAAAAACTAGGAAAGAAAAAAAAATTGCCTTTTCCAGACAACATGATCATCTATAGCATATATTCAAAGTAACCTGTAGACCAGCTATTGAAACCCATAATAGAGCTCAGCAACGTAGTTAAAGTAATTTGATTATCTAACACATATTGAATTTTCACTCTAGACAAGGCAGTACTTTCCATATATTTTTAACTAGCAACATTAACTAATTTAATAGCCACAACAGTCCCTTGGGAAAGATAAAATTACTCTTTCCATAGAAAATTGATATGCAAAAAAATAACCTAACTTACTGTTATAAATTGGTCTTCTACCATATATTGAAACTTAGAATAAAGTTATGTTAATTAAGATAGGATGATTTTGACATGCTATAATAGCACTGTTTTGACATGATCTTCAGAAGATCTTCCCAAGCTAGGGATCGAACCCAGATCTGCATTGCAGGCAGCTTCCTTACCATCTGAGCCACCAGAGAAGCTCAGTTCTGACACAAGCTTATACACATAGAACAAGGAAGCCAAAAAAAAGAGACCTTAACTGACATACACTTATACAAAAATGTTGTCCATGTCTGAGTTGATATTACAAACCCATGGAGAAATATCAACTATTCGGAAAACATGGTCAAGAATAGTAAGTTATCCAAGTAGAAAAAAATAGATTCTTACTTCACATCATATCAAAAATAAATTGGGAATTAGTGAAAGACCCAAATGTAAAAAGAAAACATTTAAAATATTTAGAAAAATAGAGAAAATACTTTAATAATTTCCAGGTAAGAAGAGAGTAATTTAGTATTACAAACAAAAAGCACAAACCATAAAGGAAAAATTAATTTGACATTAAATTGCAAAAGTTCTCTTCCAGTGAAAGACACCATACAAAGTTAAAATGCAGTCTACAAGACTGGAAGAAGCATTTTCAAAACACATAATTAACAAAAAGTTAACATACAATACTTGTATAGAAATCATACAAGTGCATAGGAAGAAGAAAAAGTTTAAAGAAATAGACAAAATATATGAATGTACAAAAGGTACTCAACAGTATTAGTAATTAGAGAAATGCAAAACTAATTAAATTTTATTTCATACTCATTTGATTGGCATAAAAGAGAAAGTCTGATGATCCCATTTTTTGGTAAAGATGTGAAGGAATAAGAACTTTTAACACTGCTCATAGAAACTGAGTTGGCAGAACACCAAAGTCAAGGCTACACACATCCTTACTCTTTGCATTTTATATATAGACATAGCCCCCAGGGAAACTTCTTCACATGTGCACAAGGTGATATATACAAGAAAGTACTTTGCAGCTTAATTTGTAATAGTAAAAAAAATCTGGATATTACCTTAAAAATCAACAGTAAATTCAATTAATTATGTATAACCATATAGTAAACCAAGAGGCTTTCCTGGTGACTCAGTGCCAAGCAGGAGACACAAATTCAATCCCTAAGTTGGGAAGATCCCCTGGAGAAGGAAATGACAATCCATGCCAGTATTCTTGCCTAGGAAATCTCATGAACAGAGGAGCCTGACAGGCTATGGTCCTATGAGTCACAAACAGAGACATGACTGAGCAGCTAATTATATATATATATGTGTGTGTGTGTATATATATATACATATGTATTATATAATTCAGAAATATATGTAAGAATTCCATGTATATAAAATTTAAAACAAAGCATATCATGTACTATTTACTGATAGACACATGCATGATACTACAAGACATTCATGGGACTAATGAACAACAAGTTTAGAATAGTAGCAGTTTTTTTTTGGGAGTTGGAACACTAATTGGGAGGGCTAGTCAATTTTATTTACTATTTAACACTGTAATTTTTAAGTCGATAACAAAAAGTTCGTAAAAAGTTAAGAGTTAACACAAGAGACCTGGGTGGGTATTTGTTGTAGTCTTCTCTGTAACTTTCTGGATTCTGAAATTATTTAATCTAAATAAAAAATGATAGCATCTGTTGAAATTGGAAGGAACTCAATTTCAGTTTAAGTCCTAAATTCAGCACTTGCTGTTAAAATTTAGAGTCTGCCATCAAGTTCTATAAATAAGATAATAGAATGTAGGAATTATACTTAATCCTCTAATTACCCTCAGCTTTAATCAAGCCTTTATTAACATAATGTGTCTAGCTTGGGGTCTTAAAACCTGAGAGGGGATTTAGGGAAGAGTAATCAAAACAATGAAAAATAAGTAGGTGATAGAAGGAAAGGCAAAGGGAACTGTGAAGGTTTAGACTAGGGAAAGAAAGCAAAGGGGAAATGAAATACATTGAGAAGGATGCACGGTTTCCTCCTTTTATAGTGATGTCTGTGCCTCTATTAAGGTCTGAATAAAATTAGCTATTTTAGTTACCTATTGCTAACAAATCACTCTGAAATGTAGTGATTTAAAGCAATAGTGACCATCTATTTGGCTCATGAACTGGCATTTGGTCAGGAGTTCAGGGAGGATGGCTCTGTGCTGCTACACATAGTACCAACTGCATTTCCCCTGCAGTTGGATCATCCACTTGTACAATTCATAGGACAGCAAGTTAGTGCTGGCTATTGGCTGGAGTCACACAAGGACCATGGACCACGATCCTCAGTCCCTCTCCTGTGGGTTCTCTCCATGGGTTTCTTGGGCTTCCCCACACCATGATGTCTGGATTCCAAAAGCAAGAGTCCCATGGAGGATGTGTGACATTTTCGTGTGCTATCCTTAAGTCACAGAGAGGCATCTTCATTAAATTCTGTTGGGGTAGATAGTCACCAAGACCCTTCTGGTTTCTAGGGAAGAGGGCATGTATTTCACCTCTTGATGGGAAAGTGGCACAGTCATAGAC
The DNA here is from genome assembly GCA_022376925.1 of Tragulus kanchil. Lineage (NCBI taxonomy): Eukaryota > Metazoa > Chordata > Mammalia > Artiodactyla > Tragulidae > Tragulus > Tragulus kanchil. The sequence continues at coordinate 51,154,238 of JAIOJX010000032.1, forward strand.
CTTTGTATGGGAAAATTCTTTTGCATTCATCTTTGGAAAATACAGTTTGCAACACTGACCTCTTTTCTCAAATCTCTTTCGGGGTTAACCTATTTTTCCTCGCTCCTCCCAGAAAGAGATCTGATCTTGTCATCCTCTTGTTCAACAATGAGGGAGATTGTTTTCTGCTCTTCATCTTTCAAGTCTTCTTGAAGCCAAAGGTATGTAATAACTCAATGAGGATCTTTTAAAAAAAAAAAAAAAAGCAAATGTTCTGAGTCTCCACTGGGGCACAGGTGCTTCCCTAATTGTGACACATGGAGTTAGTTGCCCCATGGTATGCGGGTTCTTAGTTCCAGAACCAGGGATCAAACCCAGAGCCTCTGCATTGGGAGCTCAGAGTCTTAGCCACTGGGCCACTTTGGGAACTGCCCTCATTGAGGCTCTTGAAACATTCTCTTTTGTTACCAAAACTTAGGAAGGCTGACCAGAATTGCTGATGCTTCAGATGCTTTTCCTCTTGGTTTAGTTAAATAATGTGACGGAACATTCACATTCCACATAACCTTGTGCCAAGCCTATGTGCAGACATACAGGCAATAAAGGTGAATTTGGAGGTATTCACACAGCAGTATTTCTGTCACATGCTAGACATTCGAAGAGAATGTCATCAATCGAGTCAGATATTTAAATATTTTTTAACCTGGAGAAAGACAAAGAGAGGCCTTGGAAAGTTTCCCTTTGATGCTCTTTAAGTTACTGATTTTTTTCCAACACAATAGTCAAAAGTGGTATTTGTTGGGCTTCCCTGGTGTTCCAGTGGGTAAGGACACCGCTTTGCAGTGCAAGGGGCACCAGTTCGTTCACTGGCCTGGGAAGATCCCATGTGCCGTGGAGCGGCTGGACCGATGTGTCCAACTTCCCAGCTGGAGCTCTGGAGCACATGCTCCCAGAGCTGGCGCTCTGCAACGAGAGAGGCTGCTGCGATGGGAGGCCCACACGGGCCAGAGCAAAGATGGACAAAAACAAATAAATGAAAGACCAATAGAAGTGGCCCCAAAAAAAGAAAAGTAAAAAAAAAAAAAAAACCATTAGGTTTTCATTTTCACCCTACCCACCAAATGAATATATTTCCTTCTTATTTTTTCCTAACCAAAATTGGAAAATTAACTGTCATTTTAAGCCATAACAAGTTCTATTACTTCTTTCTTGATGAAACTATTAAACACGCTACCTGAGTGGATACCTGCTGGAGCTAACTGACATGTGAGATGAGGTTGCCCTAGGGACACATTTGACTAAGATGGTTCTTGAACTCTACCTCTAATATGCTGAACCATATTAAATCACTGAGAGTCAACTAGTCTTGGTCAACAGAAAAAAAGGGAATTTCAAACATTTTAATATATGTACACTGATCAGATTGAGAAATGACTCAAGAATTCAGAGATCTGATTCAAGGTTGTTCTAGAGTGAGCCTTAACTGAAGATTCAAACTGCTTTTCCATGTTCTGATGTGAAAGTCCAGCAAAAAGGTACCATCGAGTCTTCAGTGAATCATTCCACAGAGAAAAAATAAGAAACTCTTACACTGTTTTTATGCTGCTGTATAAATTAGTCAGTAAAAGTTAGCCATAAAAAGAAACAAACTGAAGTCAGTTCTAGTGAGATGGATGAACACAGAGCCTGTTACACAGAGTGAAGCAAGTAAAAAACAGAAAAAAATATTGTACATTAATGGATATATGTGGAATTGAGAAAAATGGTACTGATGAACCTATTTGCATGGCAGGAAAAGAGGTGTAGATATAGAGAGCAAACTTGTGGACACACCGGGGGAGGAGAGGAGAGGACAAATTGAGAGAGTAGCACTAACATATATACCACCATCTGTAAAATACCCAGCTAGCAGGAAGTTCCTGTGCAATGCATGGAGCTCAGCTCGGAGCTCTGTGATGATTTAGAGGAGCAGCATGGAGGGGTAGGAGGGACGCTTAAGAGGGAGGGGATGTATGTACATTTACAGCTGATTCACGATGCTGTACAAGAGAAACCAACATGACACTGTGAAGTAATATACTCCAATAATAAATAAACAAAAAACAAAATAAGATGTAAATATGCCAGCATATAAGAAAAGATTTGATGTCATTGGATAAAGCCTCTGTGGATTTTTTAATAAACTAAATTTAAGTTTAATTTAATTGTTAGAGAGTTTTGTTTCTAAACTGTAAAGTGGAAAAACAAATCCTGATTTACCCCAGAAGTTAAAGGAATCCTTAAACAATACTTAATAAGTACATAATACTATAATTATGATTTATGAAATAGATATCCATAAAAAGTATTACCAAAATGGTTAGAGATTATGATTAGTATGACATAATAAGTCTGTGGCAGAGTTTAGAAGGCAACCACCTATCAATTACTAAAAAAAATAATAATACCATATGTTGAGAAAATTAAAATCAAAGAGATGTATAATTTCAAAATATATTAACTTCATTTGATATCTTTGGGAATAAATATAGGTTTAGGATACAGCCTTTGTGAGTGCTTTGGAGAAATATAAAGTTTGTCAGAATGGTTAAATGTTTCCGACTTTTATAATTTTTCATGTCCTTTTAAAAAACCTCAATTCTACCTGATGTGCTCCAGTTGAGTGACTTAACATTCAACTCATGAAAGAATAAAAATTACATGGAGTCTAATACGCACAGTATACTACTTTAAGTGCCTGTTTCGAGTTCAGTAAGCAACTACTAGCATACCCTTCCATGTGAGGAAAACAAGCTGTTTCCTGTACCTAGTCATGCAATTCCATCCCTTGGACAGAAAGGAGATCCAACCAGTCAATCCTAAAGGAAATAAACCTTGAATATTCATTGGAGGAACCGATGTTGAAGCTGAAGCTCCAATACTTTGCCCATTGGATATGAAGAGATGACTCATTGGAAAAGACCCTGATGATGGGGAAAATAGAAGGCAGAAGGAGAAGGGGATGACAGAGGATGAGATGGTTAGATGGTATCATCAACTCAATGGACTTGAGTTTGAGCTAATTCTGAGAGATGGTGAAGGACAGGGAAGCCTGTCATGCTACAGTCTATGGGGTCACAAAGAGTCAGACATGACTGAGTGACTGAACAGCATTCTTTTCTCCAATCACAAATTTGTCCAGAGAGAAAAGTGGGAGAAAAAACTCACACTTATTTTTTTCACAAATGTTGACAAGAACACCATGATCACTATCTCACCACATTTAAATCTCTACTGTTACAAAATATAAGAAAAGATTTGATGTCATTGGATAAAGCCTCTGTGGATTTTTTAATAAACTAAATTTAAGTTTAATTTAATTGTTAGAGAGTTTTGTTTCTAAACTGTAAAGTGGAAAAACAAATCCTGATTTACCCCAGAAGTTAAAGGAATCCTTAAACAATACTTAATAAGTACATAATACTATAATTATGATTTATGAAATAGATATCCATAAAAAGTATTACCAAAATGGTTAGAGATTATGATTAGTATGACATAATAAGTCTGTGGCAGAGTTTAGAAGGCAACCACCTATCAATTACTAAAAAAAATAATAATACCATATGTTGAGAAAATTAAAATCAAAGAGATGTATAATTTCAAAATATATTAACTTCATTTGATATCTTTGGGAATAAATATAGGTTTAGGATACAGCCTTTGTGAGTGCTTTGGAGAAATATAAAGTTTGTCAGAATGGTTAAATGTTTCCGACTTTTATAATTTTTCATGTCCTTTTAAAAAACCTCAATTCTACCTGATGTGCTCCAGTTGAGTGACTTAACATTCAACTCATGAAAGAATAAAAATTACATGGAGTCTAATACGCACAGTATACTACTTTAAGTGCCTGTTTCGAGTTCAGTAAGCAACTACTAGCATACCCTTCCATGTGAGGAAAACAAGCTGTTTCCTGTACCTAGTCATGCAATTCCATCCCTTGGACAGAAAGGAGATCCAACCAGTCAATCCTAAAGGAAATAAACCTTGAATATTCATTGGAGGAACCGATGTTGAAGCTGAAGCTCCAATACTTTGCCCATTGGATATGAAGAGATGACTCATTGGAAAAGACCCTGATGATGGGGAAAATAGAAGGCAGAAGGAGAAGGGGATGACAGAGGATGAGATGGTTAGATGGTATCATCAACTCAATGGACTTGAGTTTGAGCTAATTCTGAGAGATGGTGAAGGACAGGGAAGCCTGTCATGCTACAGTCTATGGGGTCACAAAGAGTCAGACATGACTGAGTGACTGAACAGCATTCTTTTCTCCAATCACAAATTTGTCCAGAGAGAAAAGTGGGAGAAAAAACTCACACTTATTTTTTTCACAAATGTTGACAAGAACACCATGATCACTATCTCACCACATTTAAATCTGTACTGTTCATATTTCCTTTAATTCCTCAAAACTTAAATATAGTTTGCTCTATATTATCTTTAGGCAACACATTAAGCAGCATTTTTGAGAGTGTGCTCTGTGGAAGTCTAGCTCCAGAAGATGTTGATAAAAATTATTATGACATAAAAGAGTGTCATGTCATTGGTGGGTTAAGCACATTTATTTATTATAATTTCCATCAGAATTTCTGTATACCAATATATATTATATATCTTCTAGATAGCCTGTATAATTTCTCAAAGTTATTTAAATTATGGAAGGGCTGTTTTGCAAAAACATCTCAGCAAACTAGAACACAACTTGTGAAACTCAGATTTAAGTCATTTCTTATATTCTTTATACAAATGTAAGCTTCATACAAATGTTTGTGATTCTACATACAAATGTACCTATCATAATGACAGAGTTCCTGTCCAAGATTCTTATTTATCTACCTCTGATTCTAAGAACATCTAATTATTTATTGGAGGCTTTATTTATTCAATAAATGCTTTCTCCAAATAGTATTATGAGTTTTGGAGACATAAAAATGAACACATTTTAAGATGTCCCTTTGTAGAAAACAAACTTATGGTTACCAAACTGGAAAGGGGTGGAAGGATAAACTGGGCATTTAGGTTTATCAGACATACACTACTATATATAAAATTTATAAGCAAGGACCTACTGTATAGCATTAAGGAACTGTATTCAATACCTTGTAAATATCTTATAATGGGAAAGAATGTGAAATACAATATGTATGTACATCTGAGTCACTTTGCTGTACACCTGAAACATTGTACATCAACTATGCTTCAATAGTTGACACTTGACCTAAATGATATGAAACGAATCTTCTTCCTTTACAATTCTCTCTCCCCTTGTATTATGTGACGGGATGTGAGATGATCATGGAAAGGGGAAAATGTCTTACAGTCTATGGGGTCACAAAGAGTCAGACATGACTGAGTGACTGAACAGCATTCTTTTCTCCAATCACAAATTTGTCCAGAGAGAAAAGTGGGAGAAAAAACTCACACTTATTTTTTTCACAAATGTTGACAAGAACACCATGATCACTATCTCACCACATTTAAATCTGTACTGTTCATATTTCCTTTAATTCCTCAAAACTTAAATATAGTTTGCTCTATATTATCTTTAGGCAACACATTAAGCAGCATTTTTGAGAGTGTGCTCTGTGGAAGTCTAGCTCCAGAAGATGTTGATAAAAATTATTATGACATAAAAGAGTGTCATGTCATTGGTGGGTTAAGCACATTTATTTATTATAATTTCCATCAGAATTTCTGTATACCAATATATATTATATATCTTCTAGATAGCCTGTATAATTTCTCAAAGTTATTTAAATTATGGAAGGGCTGTTTTGCAAAAACATCTCAGCAAACTAGAACACAACTTGTGAAACTCAGATTTAAGTCATTTCTTATATTCTTTATACAAATGTAAGCTTCATACAAATGTTTGTGATTCTACATACAAATGTACCTATCATAATGACAGAGTTCCTGTCCAAGATTCTTATTTATCTACCTCTGATTCTAAGAACATCTAATTATTTATTGGAGGCTTTATTTATTCAATAAATGCTTTCTCCAAATAGTATTATGAGTTTTGGAGACATAAAATGAACACATTTTAAGATGTCCCTTTGTAGAAAACAAACTTATGGTTACCAAACTGGAAAGGGGTGGAAGGATAAACTGGGCATTTAGGTTTATCAGACATACACTACTATATATAAAATTTATAAGCAAGGACCTACTGTATAGCATTAAGGAACTGTATTCAATACCTTGTAAATATCTTATAATGGGAAAGAATGTGAAATACAATATGTATGTACATCTGAGTCACTTTGCTGTACACCTGAAACATTGTACATCAACTATGCTTCAATAGTTGACACTTGACCTAAATGATATGAAACGAATCTTCTTCCTTTACAATTCTCTCTCCCCTTGTATTATGTTTAATCCAAACAGTATTTGTATATGATAAATATACAGGTATACCAGAAATGTTGACAATCAAAATAATTGCTGCCCTGATCCACATCATCCTAGCTTTCATTTCAGAAGCATTCTCTTTTAACCCTCCTTTTCATCATTATATGAAAGCCATAAGTAGAGGTTGAAAAAATAACAGATGGAAAGATCCTAGCTTCCTCAAAAATTTCAAAACCACGATATCAGTCCTGAAGTTCTTTCTTTCATGTGGGAGAAAATAAATCTGTCTTAGGCTTCTGATATTGGTGGATACTGTTGGTGGTGGTTGTTTAGTCACTAAGTCCAGCTCTTTGTGACCCCATGAACTGTAGCCTGCCAGGCTCCTCTGTCCATGGGATTTTCCAGGAAAGAGAATACTGGAATGGGCTGCCATTTCCTTCTCCATGAAATTGTCCCAGACAAGGGATCAAACTCATGTCTCCTGCATTGCAGGTAGATTCTTTACCACTGAGTCACCAGGGAAGCCCCAGAGATTATCTGTTTCATGTAGCCAAATCTTAAATGATACATGCTTCAACCTTACAAAACCTGGCAACTCAAAGGAAAATATTCTAAGCATCAAAGTCAAATGCATTACGTTTTCTATTTCTATAGCAATTACTCAAAATCATGTTTCATTTCAGTTTGCTTTCTATTTGTGATTGTGACTTCCTTGTATAGTTTTTTGTTTCTTTCTCCTTTTCTAATTCTCTTTTTCGCTTTCTTAAACAAGAAGAAACATAACTGCTTCAGCTTGTCATTCACTATGTCAGCTTTTAACCCATCCTGCCTAATCTTTGAAATCTGTTCCTTTCTTCTACTTGGAGTCATGATTCAAGGAGGATTCAGAAGCTTTTAGGACAACTGCATTTAGATGTGGAGATCTTCTTGCACTTACTTATCTCAACAGTGGTTGGGACTTTTCCAATAAGAAGGATTTAGGTTTTTCTATTCAGCTCTGGATATTTTTCTTCTATTATTCTTTCTGATACACCTACTAGTTAAGGTTAAATATCCAGATGGATCCACAATGTCTGCCAACTCAATTGAAGTTCCTGTAGAGTTTTTCCTGGCAAGTCAGTTCTTTATATTGTTGCAGTCCCTGTTTCAGTGTTCTGGAATGGCATTTTCTCAGTTAAGGGAAAAAAAAAAAAAAAAAAAAAGAACCACCAACAGGCTTCTATTCTTCTTCCATCTTCCACAAATTTGTTGAAATGTGGCACTCACAAATGACATCCCTCTCTTTCTTGTTCTATTCCTTTGTATTTGCTATATTTTCTTTTCAGATCTTTGTGTTCAGTCTGCCATATTGCCAGAACACTTGAAGTTTACCTTGGGTGACAGAGTTGAAATAAAACGGCTGCACCAGTTCCTCAGCAATGCAATTTTTAAATACAAGAATATGTTGGACAACTTAAGTAACACCAAAACATAAATTGAAGTATTTAAGCATTCATCATTGTAAAATAGTATATGAAAGGCAAAATATACCAGGCTATCTTTTCTTACAAAATAAAGCAATGAATAGAGTGCTATTCTTCTGTTATTTTTCATTTTCATGTGGAACATAACCCTTGAACTTATATTGCTTTTAAAACATTTTTTAAAATTTAGGTGATATCTTAAAAGCTTCTCTGTAGAAAAGCTTAAATGATTTTTTGTGTCCTTGGACCATTTCTGATTCCTTTTAGATGTGTTACCCACTGTGATATTAACGTATTACTATAAGAACTGTAACAGCAGGTGATAGGTTTTTTTCTTCTTCAGGAGAAATGGAAGGGATGTGTGCCTACACTTTGTATGAGAATTTCCGTGACATCTAACTTACACTCTTGGCCGTATAAATGCTACAGTAACATTTCTACCCTTGAATGGACTTCTAATGAACTTAAGGATACATAAGCAAAACATATTTCTGTATGTCTATAACTCTCATAGCTGTTTATAGATGACTAAAGTATATTTAATAAATATTCATTTTATTACTATTTATTAATTATTTATAAATAATAAATATTTGTACTGAACACTATAGTTTGCCCAGGGATGCCATAGTAAAGACGACAGTATGCTCTTGAGGGGCTATTATGTCTAATGAAGGGATTTGTTGCTGTTTAGTCACTAAGTTGTGTCTGACTCTTTGTGATCCCATGAACTATAGCCTGCCAAGCTCCTCTGTCCATGGGATTTCCCAGGCAAGAATACTGGAGTGGGTTGCCATTTGATACAAATTACTAAATTTCAAATACCTAAAACATGCGATAATGCAATTGTGGAGTAACCATATGAGGCCAAAAAATCATACAAAAGAAATAGTGAACCCCATGAAAAAGGATGGGAAGTTTAAATGAGAGATGGCTTCCTGGGAAGGTGACTCCTGAGGTGAAAAAAATGACCAGCATAAATTAGCCAGCAGAAGGAAGTTGAGATAGACAGGATACGTGGAATACTTCATGTGTTTGGAATGATAGGTGTGAACACAAAAACAAGACTAGTTACGAACCACAAATGAAGATGGCAGGCAATAGTACTGAAGCAGAAAGCTAAGACCAGACTCAAAAACATTTTCAATGTACCATACCAAAGAAGGTGGAATTTCTCCAGAAACCAGCAAAGAGAACTATGCTCAGTATGGGCACAAATCCACACTCTTTTTGAGCAAGTTCTGATTTTTTTTTTTCCACAGGTGAATAATGTGACAAACTCAGTGCAGGCTTACTGTGTGCAAGATATATATCTGGCAGGTAGGTAGTAAAGGTATTCAACCTCAGTAATCAGTGTAAAAATAAGTCAGAATATTTGGGGCTGCTGTGTATTCTGACGCGAAGAGAACACAGAGCAGGAGCGCTGGATTGTAGAAGGTAAAACTGAAAGGTTATGTTACAGCCTAACAACATAAAAAGGATTTGGACTTTTAAGTAATAAATACACTACTCAAATTTTTCTGAGCAAGAAAGAGACATGACTCTATGTGTGTTTTACCCTAAATGTGTATTCCTACTCTTTATTATACTGCACAAGTCAGGAAATACATCACTTGGCATGAAGCAATTTAAGCTTTGCTCCTCTTTTAATTAATTAAGGACCTGGGTTATCTAAATGGGTTACTATGGCTTATTTTAAATATTGATCCCTGCTCAGTATTCTCTTCAAATTCAAATTGAACATTTATTCCCTTTGCTCTCAAGGAGCCCACAGTCTAAAGTTACAACCAAAGTGGCTTTCACACACCCCATCATTTTTCTTTCCTGTTATTATTCAATGATGGCGAAACCAAATGAGCACCAAATCTCATGGTAACCCCAAGATTCCTTCTACATTTTTTCATCCTCTTCTCTGGGTTTCTCATTTAGTAATCAAGTTACATGAAAGGCCATGGTTTAAGGCAATCCATATTCCTTCTATTACAATATAATTTGTCAGAAAGAGAAAAACAAATGTCATATATTAAAGCATATATATGGAATTAGAAAGTAGTATTGATGAACCTATTTACAGGGAAAGAATGGAGACGCAGATGTAGAGAATGGATATGTGGACATTGTGTGGAGAGGAGAGGGTAGGACAATTGAGAAAGCAGCATTGATACATACACACTCTCATGTGTAAAAGAGATAACTAGTTGGAAGCTGCTATGTAACACAGGGAGCTCAGCATGGTGTCCTGTGATGACTTAGAAGGGTGGGATGGGAGGGGGAGAAAGGCTCAAGAGGGCATTATGTATATATACATAATGACTAATTCACATTGTTGTATGCCAGAAACAACACAACCCTGTAAAGCAATTTTCCTCCAATTAAAAAATAAAATAAATATCATTTGTCTTCTAAAAACCAAGAAGATGAACATGAGCAGATTCAGTTGTAAAAATACAGACTTCACTCATTTGCAGGAGGGAGGAGGACTCTTTAAGAAAACAGACTATAAAATTATACATACAGATTCCTAGATTTGGTCCTTGGAAGAACTTATCCTTCCAAGTAAAGGGCCAAGCTTTATTAGTGTCATAGCGAAAGTCTCCTATTGTAAAGAGCAAATATATAAACATACCATGTACTCTGTATTATACTGCACAAGTCAGGAAATACATCACTTGGCATGAAGCAATTTAAGCTTTGCTCCTCTTTTAATTAATTAAGGACCTGGGTTATCTAAATGGGTTACTATGGCTTATTTTAAATATTGATCCCTGCTCAGTATTCTCTTCAAATTCAAATTGAACATTTATTCCCTTTGCTCTCAAGGAGCCCACAGTCTAAAGTTACAACCAAAGTGGCTTTCACACACCCCATCATTTTTCTTTCCTGTTATTATTCAATGATGGCGAAACCAAATGAGCACCAAATCTCATGGTAACCCCAAGATTCCTTCTACATTTTTTCATCCTCTTCTCTGGGTTTCTCATTTAGTAATCAAGTTACATGAAAGGCCATGGTTTAAGGCAATCCATATTCCTTCTATTACAATATAATTTGTCAGAAAGAGAAAAACAAATGTCATATATTAAAGCATATATATGGAATTAGAAAGTAGTATTGATGAACCTATTTACAGGGAAAGAATGGAGACGCAGATGTAGAGAATGGATATGTGGACATTGTGTGGAGAGGAGAGGGTAGGACAATTGAGAAAGCAGCATTGATACATACACACTCTCATGTGTAAAAGAGATAACTAGTTGGAAGCTGCTATGTAACACAGGGAGCTCAGCATGGTGTCCTGTGATGACTTAGAAGGGTGGGATGGGAGGGGGAGAAAGGCTCAAGAGGGCATTATGTATATATACATAATGACTAATTCACATTGTTGTATGCCAGAAACAACACAACCCTGTAAAGCAATTTTCCTCCAATTAAAAAATAAAATAAATATCATTTGTCTTCTAAAAACCAAGAAGATGAACATGAGCAGATTCAGTTGTAAAAATACAGACTTCACTCATTTGCAGGAGGGAGGAGGACTCTTTAAGAAAACAGACTATAAAATTATACATACAGATTCCTAGATTTGGTCCTTGGAAGAACTTATCCTTCCAAGTAAAGGGCCAAGCTTTATTAGTGTCATAGCGAAAGTCTCCTATTGTAAAGAGCAAATATATAAACATACCATGTACTCTGTAGAATTATCAATAAAATTATACTTACATTGGCCATTTGGGTATATATCAGAAACAAATATATCAGAAACATGGAGGAATGTTTCTGCATTAAGCAGGAGCACCCCTGCTTTCTACTATAATGATCCACATTTGGCAAAATCTTGACTTGTCACAGAAAGCAGTTCTCATCTGAATATTCAATCGATAAGAAAATTTTTATGCATAGTCTCTCCACTGTATCTCGCCCCATCTTTTAACTATTTTACTAATTCCAGATTCCAGTTCCTCAGCACTTTACCAATGAACCTTTGTTCCGTATCTGTTCTTCACTAAGTTCTACTTAGAGAAGATCATTTTTAAATGCTGGCACTGGTATAGCTGAGATATAATAAGGTAGACAAGATGTGTTTTATCGGGTAAAAATAAAAAATTCTTTTGGGGCAGTATCCTGAAAAGTCTAGTTCTGCAACCAGTGTTGGCTGTTGTATTTAGCTGCTTAGTTCCGTGGAAACCAGTTGTATGACTCCGCAGATGAAAGGCTGTAGACCTCTGGAATACAAGTAGCACCTCATTATACAAATAGAAGCAACTCAACTATGCATGCCTTCAGACTGAGCTGTGTTCTGCTGCATTTCAAAAATATCCATCTGTTCCAAGAGAAGAAACAGGAAGTTTCGTTAATTATCTCTCCCAACTCACTAGTTAGTTTCCAGAAAAATCACTAAAGCTATCTTTCCTGAATAAATTTAATAAGTAAGTTACAAGATGAGGCACAGTGATAAACCTCACATCATTCCTTTTCAATGAACCAAGTCTATCAGTTGCCCAAGTGCACAGTCGCTGCCCCTAAGCCCCTTCCCATACTTTCAGCATTCAACAGACAAAATTTATCTTCTGTACACAACCTTTCTTATAGGAAAATACTGATTAATAAAGCGATACCATATTAGAAACATGTAAAATACTAGGTATTATATAAGCAATTAAGAGATATTTTCTGATTTATTAGTGCTGAGTATAAGTAACTTCAGGGTTTTATTAAAATACCTCAGAAATTTTTACACTATTAGACAAAATAGACTCATAGAAAATATTTTATTGGTGGTTATTAGTGAATACAAGTAGGTATCTCCAAAACGTTTTCCTTGGGCTAATTATGTCTTCTCAACTAAGATTTCATGGCAGAAGGTTATAATTGCATTAAGGATATACATGTCCAATTGGACTCCTGTCATCATTCTATAAATCATTGCCAATTATGCCTATAAAGCAGCCTGGACAATGATTGACTTCTTAGTTATGCTGTCAGCTGTTACTTTGACACTTTGTTTTCATTCAAATGACTCAAGCATGGTCTAGCTTCCCCAAATCATTATGGTTTACATGGTCCCCCAAAAGACATTTGTACACATCTGTTGATGAGAAAAAAGAATTTAGAAATTCAGTGAAACCTCATTTAATTCCACCTTGCTCTTAGGGAGGATTACTCAAATTTGAGAAAACTCTAAATTGTGAAAGATTGAAACTATATATATGCATGTATGTATATAAAATAGTGTATATATATATATATATATATATATATATATATATATATATAAAAAATACATATATAATTGCATACTTCCATAACAACTCAAATTAATCTAAGAATCACGTTTTGAAGTGCTCAGACTCTATGAAATATATGATAAGTTTATAAAAATATAACAAATATTTAGCATTATCTGACAATTGACTGCTAATTAGAGGCACATCCTTACCAGCAAAGAGAAGCAAAATATTATGGAATCTTTGGTGCAAGCGCTCTTTTATTTTTAGTAGAATTAATTATTTGCCAACTTAAATATGTTTCTGATCAAATATCATGGTTTAAGACTGTATATTTGATGTTTATTCAGATATTAATCACTAGACTCAGCTGGAAAACAACATTTAATTACAAATGCCTGTGAATATATCTTTTCATTTTAAATATCCAGAAATATACAGATGCTGTCTTCAAAACATTTTGATGAAAAGCAGCATTGAAAGATGCTCCAGGGCTTCTGTGGTAGCTCAGGGGTAAAGAGTTCGCCTGCCAATGCAGGAGACATAGGTTCAATCCCTGATCCAAGAGGGTCCAACATTGCTATGGAGCAACTAAGCCCATGTGTTGCAACTATTGAAGCTCATAGAAAATATTTTATTGGTGGTTATTAGTGAATACAAGTAGGTATCTCCAAAACGTTTTCCTTGGGCTAATTATGTCTTCTCAACTAAGATTTCATGGCAGAAGGTTATAATTGCATTAAGGATATACATGTCCAATTGGACTCCTGTCATCATTCTATAAATCATTGCCAATTATGCCTATAAAGCAGCCTGGACAATGATTGACTTCTTAGTTATGCTGTCAGCTGTTACTTTGACACTTTGTTTTCATTCAAATGACTCAAGCATGGTCTAGCTTCCCCAAATCATTATGGTTTACATGGTCCCCCAAAAGACATTTGTACACATCTGTTGATGAGAAAAAAGAATTTAGAAATTCAGTGAAACCTCATTTAATTCCACCTTGCTCTTAGGGAGGATTACTCAAATTTGAGAAAACTCTAAATTGTGAAAGATTGAAACTATATATATGCATGTATGTATATAAAATAGTGTATATATATATATATATATATATATATATATATATAAAATACATATATAATTGCATACTTCCATAACAACTCAAATTAATCTAAGAATCACGTTTTGAAGTGCTCAGACTCTATGAAATATATGATAAGTTTATAAAAATATAACAAATATTTAGCATTATCTGACAATTGACTGCTAATTAGAGGCACATCCTTACCAGCAAAGAGAAGCAAAATATTATGGAATCTTTGGTGCAAGCGCTCTTTATTTTTAGTAGAATTAATTATTTGCCAACTTAAATATGTTTCTGATCAAATATCATGGTTTAAGACTGTATATTTGATGTTTATTCAGATATTAATCACTAGACTCAGCTGGAAAACAACATTTAATTACAAATGCCTGTGAATATATCTTTTCATTTTAAATATCCAGAAATATACAGATGCTGTCTTCAAAACATTTTGATGAAAAGCAGCATTGAAAGATGCTCCAGGGCTTCTGTGGTAGCTCAGGGGTAAAGAGTTCGCCTGCCAATGCAGGAGACATAGGTTCAATCCCTGATCCAAGAGGGTCCAACATTGCTATGGAGCAACTAAGCCCATGTGTTGCAACTATTGAAGCTCATGTGCCCTAGAGCCTGAGTTCCACAAGAGAAGTCACCAAAACAAGAAGCCTGCTCCCTCAACTAGAGAGTAGCCCCGATTCTCTGCAATAAAGAAGAGCCTGCAACAGCAGTGAAAACCCAGAATAATCAAAAATAAACAAATAAATAAAATAAAAATAAAAAAGAACACCCATTTTTAAAAAAAGAAAGGTACTCCACAAATCTTGCAGATTTGCAGTAAAAATTGATACTGGTAAAGTGGCAATCGGTCTACCTGGGTTATTTATAAATATGCACATTCTCTGCATTATCAATACAAGAAAAGTTCAAACAGTGGGTGGGAGGCGTAAAGGAAGTAGCATAAAAACCTGTACTATCATATGGGAAGAAAATAGCTATAGCCATTGCTCTGTGAGAAAAGGAGATCCTGCAGGGGTGCTGTGTGATGGTCTGGATGGGTGGAATTGGGGGACATGTATATATGACTAATCTGGGAACACACATATCTGTAAACAACAAAATTCTGTAAAAGTTAAAAGTAAAATAAAAGTTTTAAAAAAAAGTTCAAAGATGTAGACTGTATCAGAATTACTGTACTACTATACTAGAATTAAGTGTTCATAATGCACTTTCTAAAGTGGCAGCATAAACCTTTCAATGGTACTAAACATAATCAAATTCATAAGCATCCCTCTTAACATTTAAGTCACCCCTGCGTGATAACTGATTCAATCATACTACTTCATAGTCATTGCCCTAACATTTACTAAGGCCTAAGCTACTTAATTCTTCCAAATAATAAAAATGTCCATTCACCAAGAAAGCTACTTTCAGATACAATTCAAATCAAACAGGCAAAACCTTGGGGTCATAGAAGAGAAAAAGCAAATACTTTCTAATTCAGTAAGAAATTTACTAATTAAAAGAAGCCATCTTCTTAATCTAAAAATGCTTGAATATAACACTATAACTCAACCATACTCCAATTTAAAAAAGTTTTTTTAAAGAAAGGAAAAATGCTAGAGATAAAATGAAAATGTACTAGCAAGCATTACCTTGTCTCCCTTGGTTTTTTGACAGCCACAAGTCACAGAGAAAAGAAATCATCTCGTTTTAACTTAAATGTCTGAATTTCAAAATCAAAGATAAAAAAATTTTGAGCAGCAAAATAAAACAGCATTGGATTGCAATCTGACACATAAAATAGATATCCATGAGTCTATAGTAACATAAATAAATGAACAGATAAATAAAAGGGGGAGAGACACAAATCTCCATGAAGATTTCCAAATAATCTATGTAGATATTCTCTCCACAAGGAGATGCGTAACTCCTCACTGCGGACTAGAGTAACTTGACAATGGAGCAATCTGACAAGCACCACCTCAGCCAGGTCTGGTAATCAAGACCAACATCAGGAATGATGAGTTGTGTTGATAGTATGCCCTTTTGAGATGATGCTCTAAGAAATGATGTGTTGAGAATGGAGCTTACCCTCTTTAGTCTTCTTCCCAAAAACCCATAACCTCAGTCTAACCATAAGAAGACCATGAGACAAATCCTAGTTAAGAGACAGTCTACAGAACACCTGACCAGCACTCCTCAGAACTGTCAAGGTCATCAAAAACAAGGAAAGCCTGAGAAAGTGTCACAGCCAAGCGGAAGCTAAGGAGACACAAATGCCTAAATGTATGTGGTATAATGGATAGGATTCTAGAATGCAAAAAGGACATTGGGTAAAAACTGAGGGAGTCAGATTAAAACATGGATTTAAGCTTAAAAAACAGGAAAAAATGTGCATTCACGAGTCTCCTAAATCTTTTGAAATGACCCTAAAAGAGTCAGGAGTAAAATACATTATTTTTATTAATCAATCTTCTTTTTTTCTAGCACAGATTAGTGGTTAAGTCAACACAAAAGCACTATCAATAACTGAGAAGTAGCTATTGAGCAAAGCATCAGAGTTTCTCAACACTGTATCCTCATGAGATGTCTTCAACATTTACTGATTTAAATAGCAATTTGTGAGTGATTTATTTGTAGCAACAAGAAAAAAAGCTCAGGAATCTTAACTACCCGCTAGGAATTGCTTTTCCTTCTGTGGAAATCTTCCTAGTGTGAACCGTTATGAAGAAATAACAATATTAAATATTGGCAGATTTTTATTTACCACATTCTCTGTGCCAGGAACCATTATAAATCCCTTTATGTGTATATATTAATTCAAGCCTCAGATCATCATCATTATGTCCATTGTACTAATGAGGAAATTGAGACACTGAGAAGCGAAGTAACTTAGTAACCAGACCAGTAAGTGATAGAGCCAGCTTTTTAATCTGGGAAATTTGGTTCCAGAGCACTGGCTTTCTAAACGGGCTACACAGCATCTTCACTTCTTTCTCCTGAGCCTTCTACCTGAGTTGCTAGAAGTCTGCTCTGACAGCCTCCCTTGCCCTATGCTGAGTGATCCGTTTGTCAGCCATGACCACACACTTTGAGAAAACTTCATAGAATTTCTGAGCAGACAAACCAGTTTCTTGTCCATGGAAGCTCAGTTCTCCAGGAAACCTATTCTGAGACAAAGACTAGTGTGCAGGATGTTTATTAAGGAGTACCTGGCCTTACCTGAGATCCTCCATAGTCAGCACAGAAGAAATCAATCAGCATAGTCCCTCAGTAGCTGTGCCTGTTATAGAGCACGTGTGCTGGATTCCTCATGAGTAGGAGCCATCTGGAGGCTGATTTCACCTGACAGTTACCTCCCCCTCTACCTAAGTGTCAAACATGAAGCTTGAAATTCCACCATTAGAGATTCATTCTTTTTCCTATTTTAAAATATTTGATCATCAAACTACTTTAACCGTATTGCAAATGCCCCTCCAAAAGGGCAATATAAACCATTTTCAAGTAATCTTAGTGGACCTCAACTGATTGGAACTGAAAGCAAAAAAGAGAACACTTAGAAAGAGAAATGGGGCACTAAAGAAAGAAGTAAGAGGGTGCCAAGAATAAATACTGTCCTACTTCACAGCTTTACTGAGAGTTAACTCTGCCCCTGAGTTCTCGCAAAGAGGCTATGCTCTTCCCTTTTCCTACAGGTCATTTTAGTGCCCTCAGGCCTATAGGAAACAATATAAAGACATTTCATGGAACATCATATGTCTCATAATTGCACTGCAGGGCATAAAATCAAGTCCATTTCTCTGAAACCAAACGCTTCCCAAATGGACAATGTTTATTCCTACTTGGATCATCTCAATTTCTGTTGCATAATGCCAGAGATATCTTTGACACAAACTTCCCAGCAGATTGTGAGTTCTGCAAATATGACTAAGGATTTAATATGTGCCCCTATATTTACAGATGTCAATGTGAGTTGAAGAAGATGTGAAAATTACTGAAAAGCAATTTATAGCAACTGAAGCAAATTAGGGCTTTAGGGCTCATTGCAAACTTAAAAAAAATAAAAAAGAAAGTAATGAAACAACCTGCTCTAGGCAAACCATATGTGCCATCCCAAATCTTTATTAATGGAATTACAGCTATATGTTAAAATGAATTTAATTCCACAGCAAAGATCCTAATAATGACATGCACAGATTGTAACCCTTTATTCACAATGTGAGTTCCCCCAAATTTGTAAAGTGATTTAGAGGTAGGTTCTATAGTGGTCTTACTCTCAACATGCTTAAAAGATTTCTACATTATTTGCTGCACTGTCCAAAAGTCAAAGTTCTCTTTGAAATTTGGGAACATGATACATTTTATTTAGCCGATTTTGGAACTTCACAACCTATAAAGAACATTCAAAATGGTTGGCATGTAAGCCTTGACAACAACTGAGATTTTTAGCAATTACCAAAAAGGTATCAATGCTTGAAACAATGGCAATAGGACAAAAGCTACCCTAATACATTGGTATTCTTTTCCTAAAATATTTGATCATCAAACTACTTTAACGATTGCAAATGCCCCTCCAAAAGGGCAATATAAACCATTTTCAAGTAATCTTAGTGGACCTCAACTGATTGGAACTGAAAGCAAAAAAGAGAACACTTAGAAAGAGAAATGGGGCACTAAAGAAAGAAGTAAGAGGGTGCCAAGAATAAATACTGTCCTACTTCACAGCTTTACTGAGAGTTAACTCTGCCCCTGAGTTCTCGCAAAGAGGCTATGCTCTTCCCTTTTCCTACAGGTCATTTTAGTGCCCTCAGGCCTATAGGAAACAATATAAAGACATTTCATGGAACATCATATGTCTCATAATTGCACTGCAGGGCATAAAATCAAGTCCATTTCTCTGAAACCAAACGCTTCCCAAATGGACAATGTTTATTCCTACTTGGATCATCTCAATTTCTGTTGCATAATGCCAGAGATATCTTTGACACAAACTTCCCAGCAGATTGTGAGTTCTGCAAATATGACTAAGGATTTAATATGTGCCCCTATATTTACAGATGTCAATGTGAGTTGAAGAAGATGTGAAAATTACTGAAAAGCAATTTATAGCAACTGAAGCAAATTAGGGCTTTAGGGCTCATTGCAAACTTAAAAAAAATAAAAAAGAAAGTAATGAAACAACCTGCTCTAGGCAAACCATATGTGCCATCCCAAATCTTTATTAATGGAATTACAGCTATATGTTAAAATGAATTTAATTCCACAGCAAAGATCCTAATAATGACATGCACAGATTGTAACCCTTTATTCACAATGTGAGTTCCCCCAAATTTGTAAAGTGATTTAGAGGTAGGTTCTATAGTGGTCTTACTCTCAACATGCTTAAAAGATTTCTACATTATTTGCTGCACTGTCCAAAAGTCAAAGTTCTCTTTGAAATTTGGGAACATGATACATTTTATTTAGCCGATTTTGGAACTTCACAACCTATAAAGAACATTCAAAATGGTTGGCATGTAAGCCTTGACAACAACTGAGATTTTTAGCAATTACCAAAAAGGTATCAATGCTTGAAACAATGGCAATAGGACAAAAGCTACCTTCTTCCAATATTAGTAATAATGTAATAAGGTCATGATTTTCATATATTATGAGACTGGCTAAAGAATGTGGCACCTCTAAATAAAAATGATGGTTCAAATGAATTTTCTGCTCTGATATCACCAAAAATGACACTTCAAATGAACAAATCCTACACCAGCCGTCACCAGCATGCAACAGAGGCAAAAGGATTATGTGCAGGCGTGTCATAAGGTCTACTTGACCTCACCACATTTTAGTGAGTTGGATTGTGGGGCTCATAAGCCTTCCTCAACTCATAGAACTGAACCACCCATTTCAGACTTTCTCTGAAAGATTCTCAATCCCCAAATACTCACATTTTGCAAAGTCAATTTAGTGCAAAAGACAAAAATATGGAAATATCATGGCGGATGAGAACTGAGTCAAGACCTAATACATCTTAACCTCATTGGCATGATTTTCTTCTGATTCTCAATCCCATTCACATGCTTAATTTCCTCTAGTTAAACCTTCTAGCTTCCAAGTGTTGTCTCATATGTGAAAACAAAGCCAAATCACCAGATTTTCCTTCAACTTACCTAGCCATCAACCACACTTACATTTTCAAAAATGTTAACAACAACTACAGTTCACTACTACCTTGAATTGAAGTACTATTTAAAATAACACTGAAAAAAGATGTAGATTATCCAGTATCCCAATTTTTTGTAAAATATCATGAGTAAAAATTACATTATAATTCCTATATGTTAAAATGTTAAAGGTTAAACATGCACAGATTGTAACCCTTTATTCACAATGTGAGTTCCCCAAATTTGTAAAGTGATTTAGAGGTAGGTTCTATAGTGGTCTTACTCTCAACATGCTTAAAAGATTTCTACATTATTTGCTGCACTGTCCAAAAGTCAAAGTTCTCTTTGAAATTTGGGAACATGATACATTTTATTTAGCCGATTTTGGAACTTCACAACCTATAAAGAACATTCAAAATGGTTGGCATGTAAGCCTTGACAACAACTGAGATTTTTAGCAATTACCAAAAAGGTATCAATGCTTGAAACAATGGCAATAGGACAAAAGCTACCTTCTTCCAATATTAGTAATAATGTAATAAGGTCATGATTTTCATATATTATGAGACTGGCTAAAGAATGTGGCACCTCTAAATAAAAATGATGGTTCAAATGAATTTTCTGCTCTGATATCACCAAAAATGACACTTCAAATGAACAAATCCTACACCAGCCGTCACCAGCATGCAACAGAGGCAAAAGGATTATGTGCAGGCGTGTCATAAGGTCTACTTGACCTCACCACATTTTAGTGAGTTGGATTGTGGGGCTCATAAGCCTTCCTCAACTCATAGAACTGAACCACCCATTTCAGACTTTCTCTGAAAGATTCTCAATCCCCAAATACTCACATTTTGCAAAGTCAATTTAGTGAAAAAGACAAAAATATGGAAATATCATGGCGGATGAGAACTGAGTCAAGACCTAATACATCTTAACCTCATTGGCATGATTTTCTTCTGATTCTCAATCCCATTCACATGCTTAATTTCCTCTAGTTAAACCTTCTAGCTTCCAAGTGTTGTCTCATATGTGAAAACAAAGCCAAATCACCAGATTTTCCTTCAACTTACCTAGCCATCAACCACACTTACATTTTCAAAAATGTTAACAACAACTACAGTTCACTACTACCTTGAATTGAAGTACTATTTAAAATAACACTGAAAAAAGATGTAGATTATCCAGTATCCCAATTTTTTGTAAAATATCATGAGTAAAAATTACATTATAATTCCTATAATAGTGTCCTTTTATCTACAATATTTGAAGTGTACTTGATATTATTATTGTCACCTATGATTTAGGATGATACATCAGACAGAGTTTGATCTCATAATTTGCTTTCTAAAGAGGATTCAGCAGCTCTTTGATTCCTCCAATTGCTACCGATCAAGGTTGCTCTTAAACATTTGACAATATCAGCACAAAATCCACCAATCACTAATCGTCCATATACATGTCTCTCTGGAACACTCCATTACCAAGGCAATAAAAAATGATGGTGCTTTTGAGTACAGCATCAGTATTTATATACTGTAGATAGTTTTACAGTTGAACATGTTATTATGTTTATGCCTAGCAGTTATAGCAATGTTCCCTGTTAGTGATGACATACTAGAGTAGGGTATGCACAGTAAACTGACTAGAAATAATTCACACATTATTATCATGAGATGGACAGTCTGACATTAAAAATCCTATTAGCTACAACATTAAATGATCCTTTGTACATTACTTACTCCAGGATTAAGATACTCTGAGTTGGGCTTCCCTGATGGTCCAGTAGGTAGAGAGTCCGCCTTGCAGCACAGGGGACACTGACTGGATCCCTGGCCTGGGAAGATCCCATGTGCCGCAGAGCAGCTGGACTGGTGTGTCCAATTACCAGCTAGCCCTCTGGAGCCCATCTGCCCAGAGCCAGTGCTCTGCTATGAGAGAGGCTACTGTGATGCAAGGCCCACACAGGCCGAAGAATAAACATGGATGAAAATTAAAAAATAAATAAACCAATGAAAGAGGCCAAAATTAAAAAAAAAAAAAAGTTACTCTGAGTCAACTAATTAAAAAAATAGACTTCTTCACAATTATTTTAGTTCTTTTGTTCCAATTGAATATATTGAGTGTCTGAGTATGGTCTGAATTATTTTGCATCACTAAATATTTGACATGTATTTTATATAAATTATGATGGCCTCAGAAGTTTTGATCCATGAGATATGCTGATCCCATAATTGCCTAGGTATGACACTGCCTTAGTAGGGCTCTTGCCAAGTTCTCTCGATTTCTTCATTTCTTTCCATGTGTGGTGGTACAGAATTCTTTCAACTAATGGTATGCACCTATCAGAAGTTTCACTACTCCATTTTATTAAAAGCATGGAGGGTGTGATTTTCAATCCTTTATTGTCACCTATGATTTGGGAACATTTTGATCTCATAATTTGCTTTCTAAAGAGGATTCAGCAGCTCTTTGATTCCTCCAATTGCTACCGATCAAGGTTGCTCTTAAACATTTGACAATATCAGCACAAAATCCACCAATCACTAATCGTCCATATACATGTCTCTCTGGAACACTCCATTACCAAGGCAATAAAAAATGATGGTGCTTTTGAGTACAGCATCAGTATTTATATACTGTAGATAGTTTTACAGTTGAACATGTTATTATGTTTATGCCTAGCAGTTATAGCAATGTTCCCTGTTAGTGATGACATACTAGAGTAGGGTATGCACAGTAAACTGACTAGAAATAATTCACACATTATTATCATGAGATGGACAGTCTGACATTAAAAATCCTATTAGCTACAACATTAAATGATCCTTTGTACATTACTTACTCCAGGATTAAGATACTCTGAGTTGGGCTTCCCTGATGGTCCAGTAGGTAGAGAGTCCGCCTTGCAGCACAGGGGACACTGACTGGATCCCTGGCCTGGGAAGATCCCATGTGCCGCAGAGCAGCTGGACTGGTGTGTCCAATTACCAGCTAGCCCTCTGGAGCCCATCTGCCCAGAGCCAGTGCTCTGCTATGAGAGAGGCTACTGTGATGCAAGGCCCACACAGGCCGAAGAATAAACATGGATGAAAATTAAAAAATAAATAAACCAATGAAAGAGGCCAAAATTAAAAAAAAAAAAAAGTTACTCTGAGTCAACTAATTAAAAAAATAGACTTCTTCACAATTATTTTAGTTCTTTTGTTCCAATTGAATATATTGAGTGTCTGAGTATGGTCTGAATTATTTTGCATCACTAAATATTTGACATGTATTTTATATAAATTATGATGGCCTCAGAAGTTTTGATCCATGAGATATGCTGATCCCATAATTGCCTAGGTATGACACTGCCTTAGTAGGGCTCTTGCCAAGTTCTCTCGATTTCTTCATTTCTTTCCATGTGTGGTGGTACAGAATTCTTTCAACTAATGGTATGCACCTATCAGAAGTTTCACTACTCCATTTTATTAAAAGCATGGAGGGTGTGATTTTCAATCCTTTATAATTTCCGGATTTACTAATTAAATTGCTTCAATTGTGTCAAGGCACTTTTTATCGCTTAGAATATTAAAATCAGCCCTTTCTGGAGAACAAAGTCAATCAGAAAAACTCTAAAAGCATGAAAAAGTGTTTCCTGTGTTCAGATGACTTAAAAGGAGCTCAAAGGAAATTCACCAAATTTAAATAAAAATTCATTATCCTAAAGAAAATAAGCCTGCAAATTAAAGCCACAGCAGCCAGCACACTGAAAACAAGCCTAGGTAAAAGGCAGCCCCACCTACAAGGGACACACTCTCCTACTAGTCTCATTATCATCTTTTCTCCAAGTCTTTAAATCTGTTTACACACACGGGAAATTCTTTATCGAACATGGTCAGCAGATAGGGTGTTTTGATAAATGTGTTGAACCAGGGAGACTGGAATTAAACATTTTTAAACATCTGTGAATGGCAAACATCGTCCGAAGTATTTTATATCATTTAGTCCTCCCCTCATTGCAAGGTAAGTACTGTTATGCCCATTTTTCAGATATGAAGACCTAGGGTGAGTAATATTACATAACTCTTCTGAAATAACTGGGCTAACAAATGAAGACTTGTGACAGAAATCAAGTGCTTTGATCCAAAATGTCTAATTTTTCTTTTGCCATGTTGAAGATATATATCACACTATATTCAAATTACCACTTTCCAGAGAATTATACTATGATTAAAATAAATTTGGATCATGAGAAATACAATTTATTCTCCGTGGAGATTAAAAAATGTTTAAGAATTTCATCATGCCTCTGTGTTAGCATTAGAAACATTAGTCATCCTTTCACTATCAATACATCAGAAGTGCCTGTTATCCAAGATTTGTGATGAATGGGATGACAAAGAATATATCTGTACATGTACATTCTTCCTATAGGAACATAAATTTCAGACTCCCAAAACAATATGAGTAACCACGTCATTCACAATTGTACATTAAAGTATGATTTCTCATTAAGCATATCTGCATGGTGAAGATCACCCTCATGCGAAGCCTTCGGAACTTAATGCACAGAGCATGACATGGGCATCATCATATTTATTCCTTTAAAAGCCATGGCACATTAGGTCCAAGCTTAACGTTCAAATTTCCAGAGGTCTACTGCTTTTTATCTTTAATTAGGAAATGATCTCAAGTAACTGCTGACATCATCCAAAGGAAAAGACTGTTCCTTAGTTTTTCCAGTTTGTCAGACTAAAGATAACCTTAAACAAAGTCACTTTTATCACATTACCCTCCTAGGACAAATAATGCTCGGCTCTCTAGGCAGAATTTGGACTTTTTTAAAAAAGTTTTTGATGATTGACAATCTTCTTGACATAAAACATAGGTTCTCTAGCAATAGTCTTTCGAGTGCTGGCTGTGTGTTAAGGGGGAGTTCGGAAGACAAAGAGGCCTCCCTGGGCTTCTTCAGCTCTTCCTAGCATTTGGATGGCTGCCCACTCCACCAAGCTGTACCTGATTTCTCACACCCTAAAACTGAATCTCAGTGGACACTCAATCTCATGCCAAATACAAAATTTCAATCATTTCTGTTTCAGTATCTTTGTATTTCTGCATTGCTATGGAGTGTCAGATTAGGTAAACTGATAAGGCAGAAAAAAAATGTGCAATCTATACATATTCATAGTCTAAATCAATCTAGATTTATTGGTGTTTTTTCCCCAAGTTGCATTTTAAATGGTACTATGGGTACATGCCACAGGCGGAAAAATCTTCCTCTTCAAATGATAAGCTAACACTAGGATAAATACCACTTTGATTTATAGGAGCCTCCTGAAAGACCTCCTATTTGATATGTTGCAAAAACTAGGAAATACACAGCTGTTAATAATAGCGAAGGAGGTACTCTGGGAAAAATCAGATGGTCAGTTTTATGTCGGTCTAAGAGGTGCAGAGGAAGCAAACAACTTGAAGCTTTGCTTATATATGAAGCTTAGGATATATCTCAAACTTTCCAGGGCTAATGATACTTGGAAAGAAAGAGTAACAATTCAGAAAATTAAGGGATTTGTATTAGCCTGCTAAGGTCCATAACAAAATACCACAAGCTGGATAATTAAATAGCATAAAATTGTTTTCTCACAGTTCTGGAGCTGCAAGTCCAAGGCCAAAGGTTGGTTTCTTCTGAGACCTCTCTCCTTAGCTTTTTGGGTTTTTTTTTTTTTGGCCACTTCTATTGGTCTTCCATTTATTTATTTTCATCCATCTTTGTTCTTTGGCTTGTGTGGGCCTCCCATCACAGTGACCTTGCTCCTTGCTGAGCACCAGCTCTGGGTACACGCACTCCAGAGCTCTGGCTCGGTAGTTGGACACATCGGTCCAGCCACTCAGAGGCATATGGGATCTTCCCAGGCCAGGGATCGAACCAGCGCCCCTTGCACTGCAAGGTGGTATCCTTACTCACTGGACCACCAGGGAAACCCCTCTCCTTAGCTTTTTGATGGCTATTTTTGACCTGTGTTTTCACATTGCCTTCCATCTGTGTGTGTCTCTGAATTTCCTTTTCCTATAAGGATACCAGTAATAATGGATTAGGGTCCATCCTTATTTGACCTTATTTGAACTTAATTACCTCTTTAAAGATAGGTTTCCAAGTGGCACTAGTGGTAAAGAACCCACCTGCCAATGTTAGAGACGTAAGAGACACAGGTTTGATCCCTGGGTCAGGAAGATCCCCGGGAGGAGGGCTGGGCAACCCACTCCTATTCTCTTGCTGGAGAATCCCAGGGAGAGAGGCACTTGGCAGGCCACAGTCCATAGGGTCGCAAAGAATTGGACACAACTGAAGTTACTTAGCACACATGCACAGCACACAGCTCTTTAAAAAACCTATCTCCAAATACAGTTGCATACAGAGGTACTAGGGGCTAGGATTTCAACATATGGATTTCAACCCCCTGAAATCCTGTAACAGCCTATAACAGAAAGGACATTAAAAATATAATCCCATTCCAAGACTGCCTGAGCCTGCAGATGATTTCCATTATGAATGATGCAGAGGGAAGTGACCCATTGTGGAAAGAGATAAGGACTTGAAGTAAAGATACCAAAGAGGTTGCCATAGTTACATGAAAAGGCAATATTAAAAGCAGCCTGAGTAGATGGGGCAATAATTTAATCATGAAAACTTTTAATAAAGTATGAGGTTTGATATAAATTTTATAGATTTTAAAAGAAAGCACATATGATCTTCTATTCAAAATTTGGTTCCTATGTTCAAATAACATTTCAGATATTTTCATGCATTCATTTTATTCTGTCCATTATGAATATTAAGAGTCTACTAAGTATTGTGCTGGAACCAAAGCCCAAACAATGGCCAGTGTTTTGTTTTCTGGTGAACAATATCTATTCAAAAGTGAGGGCTTTGGCAAGTTAGTGTTAAACTAGCTTACCTTTGGTTTTAAATGTTTAATTTTCCCTAGTTTCAATTAAGACTAGACAACATAAATTTTAGTCAGTTTTAAAATGCAACATATGTAGGAAATAATTACAAATACATATGTATTCCATCGCCCTTTGTAAACAAACATACCATGGCTAAAGCAAAGATTTCCCAGGTGCTTCTGTGTGCTTAGAATAGTAATTATTAATGGGTGCCCCTTTCTCAGGGACAACATTTGTGTTAGTAACAGTCACTATTGCTATGCACAGCTTCCACTGATATCATGAAATTTATATTCAGATTGTTCCTCTTAATGACTCAGAATTCATGTCTGACTTTTCCCTTAGCTCTAGATTTGAATGGCACCTCTAAAGAAAATAACAAAAAAATGTAAAGCAAGACATCTTCCCAAAGAAGTACATTCTTATCCTAAAAAGAAGTAGTAAACAGTTGTGACTAAGGGAGATCCTTTCAGGCTACCATTCTGGGTCATAGATTTTCAGATAGTTAAGTCCAGTGTTCAAAATATGATCTTCAAACACCAAAACCTGGTAGGAAAATAGCAAAACCCATAATGGGAGAAATCACTATAACCCAAAAGGACATTAAAAATATAATCCCATTCCAAGACTGCCTGAGCCTGCAGATGATTTCCATTATGAATGATGCAGAGGGAAGTGACCCATTGTGGAAAGAGATAAGGACTTGAAGTAAAGATACCAAAGAGGTTGCCATAGTTACATGAAAAGGCAATATTAAAAGCAGCCTGAGTAGATGGGGCAATAATTTAATCATGAAAACTTTTAATAAAGTATGAGGTTTGATATAAATTTTATAGATTTTAAAAGAAAGCACATATGATCTTCTATTCAAAATTTGGTTCCTATGTTCAAATAACATTTCAGATATTTTCATGCATTCATTTTATTCTGTCCATTATGAATATTAAGAGTCTACTAAGTATTGTGCTGGAACCAAAGCCCAAACAATGGCCAGTGTTTTGTTTTCTGGTGAACAATATCTATTCAAAAGTGAGGGCTTTGGCAAGTTAGTGTTAAACTAGCTTACCTTTGGTTTTAAATGTTTAATTTTCCCTAGTTTCAATTAAGACTAGACAACATAAATTTTAGTCAGTTTTAAAATGCAACATATGTAGGAAATAATTACAAATACATATGTATTCCATCGCCCTTTGTAAACAAACATACCATGGCTAAAGCAAAGATTTCCCAGGTGCTTCTGTGTGCTTAGAATAGTAATTATTAATGGGTGCCCCTTTCTCAGGGACAACATTTGTGTTAGTAACAGTCACTATTGCTATGCACAGCTTCCACTGATATCATGAAATTTATATTCAGATTGTTCCTCTTAATGACTCAGAATTCATGTCTGACTTTTCCCTTAGCTCTAGATTTGAATGGCACCTCTAAAGAAAATAACAAAAAAATGTAAAGCAAGACATCTTCCCAAAGAAGTACATTCTTATCCTAAAAAGAAGTAGTAAACAGTTGTGACTAAGGGAGATCCTTTCAGGCTACCATTCTGGGTCATAGATTTTCAGATAGTTAAGTCCAGTGTTCAAAATATGATCTTCAAACACCAAAACCTGGTAGGAAAATAGCAAAACCCATAATGGGAGAAATCACTATAACATGGGTTGTCTCTGTTCATTCTTAATGGACTCCTATTACTTAAACAGATCATGTGACTTGGAAAGTCTTTGTCTACATTAAATTGGAGAGTGGTTTGAATATAGTGCAGATGCCATGGAAAGCAAAGATGGACATTTTTTCAAATTGAAAACATGAAATGGTTGCCTAGTACAGAGATAAAACTTGGCTGATGAAGTAACCCAAATTGACTTGTAAAACTCTTGAAAACAAACAACGTTTCATTACACATCTCATTTCTCATCTACAAGCTTTGGCAATGAGCATTCTTTTTTAGAGAACTGGTCTGATGAAGAAAGGTTTTACTGCTACATTTCATAAAAACCACTGTTTCTGTCTTTGAGTTCAATGAAAAACCAAAATTAGCAAGAGAGTAGGAAGAGTTAATGTGTGAGAAGGCTCCAAAGATCCTCTAGAAATTATTAATCAGTTAGATGAGAGCACTGCCTGTTCTCCATGGAATTTTTTTCTTGTAAGTGAAGCAAGTCTGGTAGTGCCAGAAAATGTCAATGTCATGCAGAGAGAATTAGATAAATTTAGAGCAAATGATTTCCCGGTTAAATAGGGACTAACAGTGAGTTTATAATAAACAATTTGCACAGTTTGGAATATGACAATAGTAATTGTTCTTATGCTGAAAACAGCTTTTTTCTAATGTGTGCTTGTGGCAGAAGAGGGCATGTGCTAATAGAGCTCTTCCCACATCTATAAACAGTACGAGGAAGGCCATTCAGTGTTAGTAACACTAGACCAGTGTACCAAAGAGCACAGTACATTGGGAGGCATGATTACACACAAGAGTTTTCAAACCTTTATTCTGAGCTGGAAATACAGTGTTCAAAACTAAACACTTGAAAGCAGAGAAAGAACGGAATGTTCTTTCACTTTCAGCCGGCAGTTTGTATTTGTTACCTGAAACTTACAAAGATGTTTTAGTCCTGCCAGAGCACTGGCAGTTACCCTGGCTGCACAAAGAAACCACCTGAGGAGCTTTAATAAACTGAGGTCTGGAATTCACCCCCAGAGATTCCGACTTAAGTGATTTAGGGTGTGGCCTGGCATTGGAATTTTTAGAAACTCCCCAGATGATTCTCAAGAACAGACAAGGTTCAGAAAGACTTAAAAAAAAAAGAAACTACTATCAGATGACATTTTGTCATTTATAGCTACAAAAGTTAGTTATCTAAGTAGTTCATACCATCTTTTTACTAACAACATAACAATCACTCAAATCATTACAGAAAATGGGAAATAATGGAATATTTAAGTAGAATGAATCCAAGAGATATTTAGTACAGGGATTCTCCAACCAGGTGCTCTTGGGCTCCCCAGAGTCTTTTACACATGCATCAATCACTTAAAATGGCAGGTATGCACATTTTTCTGAGAAGAGTATCCATAGATTCCATCAGCTGCTAAAAAGAGCTCCTGGCCTTAAAAAGGTTAAGAACTACTCATGTGGCGTGAATACCTCTATTTGCAAACAAGAAACCAACATGCAAACAAGAAACCAACATGAAAACAGAAAAGAATATATCCCTTGCTACCCCCTGTAGGACATCTCAGAACCAAGTTCATGATGGCACGTTTGTTTTTGTACAAAACTGACTAAAATTCTAAGTGAAAAGTGGAATCTCACAACAGACTGACATTTTGACTAAATCAAAAGTTCAACCAGGTTGCTAAAATATCCAGAACCATAGAAGTAGTATTCTTTTTGACTTTCCCGGACTTGCCAGAGAAGAGTCCCACAGAATGGATTAAAACTTCCTCAGGGTATTAGATTTAATCAATCAATACGAGGAAGGCCATTCAGTGTTAGTAACACTAGACCAGTGTACCAAAGAGCACAGTACATTGGGAGGCATGATTACACAAGAGTTTTCAAACCTTTATTCTGAGCTGGAAATACAGTGTTCAAAACTAAACACTTGAAAGCAGAGAAAGAACGGAATGTTCTTTCACTTTCAGCCGGCAGTTTGTATTTGTTACCTGAAACTTACAAAGATGTTTTAGTCCTGCCAGAGCACTGGCAGTTACCCTGGCTGCACAAAGAAACCACCTGAGGAGCTTTAATAAACTGAGGTCTGGAATTCACCCCCAGAGATTCCGACTTAAGTGATTTAGGGTGTGGCCTGGCATTGGAATTTTTAGAAACCCCCCAGATGATTCTCAAGAACAGACAAGGTTCAGAAAGACTTAAAAAAAAAAGAAACTACTATCAGATGACATTTTGTCATTTATAGCTACAAAAGTTAGTTATCTAAGTAGTTCATACCATCTTTTTACTAACAACATAACAATCACTCAAATCATTACAGAAAATGGGAAATAATGGAATATTTAAGTAGAATGAATCCAAGAGATATTTAGTACAGGGATTCTCCAACCAGGTGCTCTTGGGCTCCCCAGAGTCTTTTACACATGCATCAATCACTTAAAATGGCAGGTATGCACATTTTTCTGAGAAGAGTATCCATAGATTCCATCAGCTGCTAAAAAGAGCTCCTGGCCTTAAAAAGGTTAAGAACTACTCATGTGGCGTGAATACCTCTATTTGCAAACAAGAAACCAACATGCAAACAAGAAACCAACATGAAAACAGAAAAGAATATATCCCTTGCTACCCCCTGTAGGACATCTCAGAACCAAGTTCATGATGGCACGTTTGTTTTTGTACAAAACTGACTAAAATTCTAAGTGAAAAGTGGAATCTCACAACAGACTGACATTTTGACTAAATCAAAAGTTCAACCAGGTTGCTAAAATATCCAGAACCATAGAAGTAGTATTCTTTTTGACTTTCCCGGACTTGCCAGAGAAGAGTCCCACAGAATGGAGCTTCTAAGAACTTTTTCCTCAGGGTATTATGAGATTAAATATAAAGTCAGGAAGTGAGCAAATGTCAGCCAAACCCAAGCAGAGATCATCTAGTTTGAGTGCTCCCAATGTAGTACTGTAACTTTAACTTGATTTCTTCAAAGTTTGAAGCAAGTTTAATTTATACTGTTCTGTGATCTTCATGAATTGAGATGCCTATGTGGTTTCTTTTTTGGCCAAAAAGTTTGTTTAGGTTCTCGCATTACATCTTAAGGGGAAATCTCAAACCAACTTTTTGGCCAATCCAAAATATTTACTAATGATGACCTCATTGTGAGTTCACAGCCATTAATGTAAAGAAAAAAAAGATTCTCTATAAGAGGTCACTCATATGTCTTCTATCACTTACACAGAACATTACTACTTCGGGTGGCAGAAACCAGAGGAAGAGAGTTTTTTTCTGTAACAAGACTCAACTCCAGGCAGAGTCAATAAAGGAAAATGTAGTACTTTATGTAACTTATTTTTTTGTCGTTCACTCTTGGTGAGACCATTGGGAATTACTCTAATGTATAATTTCTCTGATTTTTCTGAGATTGGCATATACCAGCAAAGTTATTTAGGAGTTCCCTTTGGTAAGGTGTGCATGCATGCTTAATTACTTCAGTCCTGTCTGACTCTGTGTGACACTATAGAGAATAGTCCACAAAACTTCTCTGTCTGTGGGGTTCCCCACACAGGAATACTGAATTGTGTTGCCATTTCATTCTCCAGGGCTGGTAAGGTATATATTAAATATGTATTAATATCTATTATTAAAAGCTATTCTTCTTCACTCAGTATCCATATATAATAAATTCATCAAGCTAAACAGGTATAAATTAGTAAGTTTGGGAGATCAGAGTCAACCTGTGTCCAGCTGATTCCCATAGAAAATATTATGTAGTTCTGATTATAATATAGTAAAATAAGCATCAGTATTGACTTCTCAGGTAGCTCCAGTGGTAAAGAATTCACCTGCAATGCAGGAGATGTGGGTTTGATCTCTGAGTCAGGAAGATCCCCTGGAAAAGGAAATGGCAACCTACTCCAGTATGCTTGCCTAGGAAATTCCATCTACAGAGAAGCCTGGCAGGCAACAGTTCATGGGTTACAAAACAGTTGGACATGACTTAGCAACTAAACAACAACAATTGGAATTAAATTTAGGCTTAAATCTCAGTCCTGCTTCTTGTTAGCTATGTGACCCTAGGCAAACTAATCTCTACTAGCTTCAGTTTTACTTCTTATGAAACAGAACTAATTGCACTACAGATATGCAAACATGATTTACCTTCTCGCAATACCTTCTAAAGCTTGTGTTCCTTACACCAAACCAAGTTACTTTTCAGAACTTCTCCGATTCTTCTTCCTCACCTCAGCATCACTAACCAAGATGAGCATTTTTTTAAATTCTTAAATCATGGCAGGAACATTTAAATGGTCTTTTATTTCTTGATTGTTTTTTAGATAGAATTTACATTTATTCACTGAAGCTTATAAAATTTGGTAAAGCAAATATTGCATTAGATGAATAAAATATGTTGAATACTTTCTTCTCATGCTTTTTTAACTCTTACTCAAATCACAATAACAGGTCAAAAATTAGTATCATGGTTTAAAAAGGATGAGGAAAGAAAAAAGAGCCAAATTTACAGGAAAACTGGGAGAAATTAAGAAGACAAAAGGTATTTTGGCACTTAGTTATAGTTCTGAGCTAAGGTTTGTTTAAAAAAAATGGTAGCCAGGAAAAAACAAACAAAAGGTGGTCAGTTTATTCAGTAACTCACTGTATGTCCTTGGAACAAGTTAATATGCAATCAGAATTATGTCAGGCTGAGTATGGAGTGGGGTGTCTGATAGATGTTTCACATGACACCATTTTGGCCTCTGAGAGTTTTTTTTTTATATAATAGAGGACATACGACTATTCAGTAAAAATGTAAGGACATATGTTACTTTATTTAATGGATGGTACCAACATTAAATGCTGTAATTACTCATTTAGAAGAAAGAGAAAAGAGGAAGCTGGGCTAAGGGAAGTAGTCCTTGAAATGACACCTTAATGACTGCAAATATTAATCTAGAGGATACAAATTCTGGAGCAACTGGAGAAAGCAAATACTAAATGGAAGCCTACAGGACCAGAGGATGTCAACAGTGAAGCAAAGTTAAGAAAAGGTTCTATGCATGGGCATTAATTTTCGGGTTGAGACTCATTTAGGGGGTATTAAAGAAACTAATGTCTACCAGATGGTGTTTTGGAGTCCCAAGGGATAAAATAGTGAAAGGATTTCAATGTCACAACCATGTTATGTAGCCCTTAGGCAATTTCTAAGTCTAGTAAGCATATTCAGCGACATAAGGAAGCAATAATTAATAGTAGAAACAAAATTCCTTTTTTCAGAAGTATATCTTTTTTACAGAACCAAACCAAGTTACTTTTCAGAACTTCTCCGATTCTTCTTCCTCACCTCAGCATCACTAACCAAGATGAGCATTTTTTTAAATTCTTAAATCATGGCAGGAACATTTAAATGGTCTTTTATTTCTTGATTGTTTTTTAGATAGAATTTACATTTATTCACTGAAGCTTATAAAATTTGGTAAAGCAAATATTGCATTAGATGAATAAAATATGTTGAATACTTTCTTCTCATGCTTTTTGAACTCTTACTCAAATCACAATAACAGGTCAAAAATTAGTATCATGGTTTAAAAAGGATGAGGAAAGAAAAAAGAGCCAAATTTACAGGAAAACTGGGAGAAATTAAGAAGACAAAAAGGTATTTTGGCACTTAGTTATAGTTCTGAGCTAAGGTTTGTTTAAAAAAAATGGTAGCCAGGAAAAAACAAACAAAAGGTGGTCAGTTTATTCAGTAACTCACTGTATGTCCTTGGAACAAGTTAATATGCAATCAGAATTATGTCAGGCTGAGTATGGAGTGGGGTGTCTGATAGATGTTTCACATGACACCATTTTGGCCTCTGAGAGTTTTTTTTTTATATAATAGAGGACATACGACTATTCAGTAAAAATGTAAGGACATATGTTACTTTATTTAATGGATGGTACCAACATTAAATGCTGTAATTACTCATTTAGAAGAAAGAGAAAAGAGGAAGCTGGGCTAAGGGAAGTAGTCCTTGAAATGACACCTTAATGACTGCAAATATTAATCTAGAGGATACAAATTCTGGAGCAACTGGAGAAAGCAAATACTAAATGGAAGCCTACAGGACCAGAGGATGTCAACAGTGAAGCAAAGTTAAGAAAAGGTTCTATGCATGGGCATTAATTTTCGGGTTGAGACTCATTTAGGGGGTATTAAAGAAACTAATGTCTACCAGATGGTGTTTTGGAGTCCCAAGGGATAAAATAGTGAAAGGATTTCAATGTCACAACCATGTTATGTAGCCCTTAGGCAATTTCTAAGTCTAGTAAGCATATTCAGCGACATAAGGAAGCAATAATTAATAGTAGAAACAAAATTCTTCAGAAGTTCTCTAAGAACCCAAATAAAATTTAAATAAGGATTTAGATAAATAAAGTAAACCAAGCTAATGAATCTAAATATGGCTCATTTTAGGGTTCTTTTATGTAGCCATTTCCCCAAAATTTGTAAACTGCTTCAAACTTTCACGTAAACCTGACTACAAACATAAACAAGAAACTAGACTATATTTCTGTTTGGTGATTCCAGGCTTGATGTATAATGACTGCTCAGCATTAGTTGTTACAGCAACCTGAACATGTTTGTGTCATTTTTTAATTTATCCATCATTTTTAAAGTAGCAGACTCAAAACTGTTTGCCAAAGCAGACAATATCTTATGTTTATAATTTTACATTGTTCCACTTGGCAAAAAAAGAAATTGCTTATTGACCATATTATCCATAGTCCTTAAAGAACAGTCACACTTACCCAGTGGGTCTCACCCTTGAATTTCCTACACTAGTAACACTCTAGCCTGGAGATATGGCTCAGTCAGACCTCAGAATACTGCCTGTGCCTTGAATCATTGTCAAGGGCTTCCTTAAACTTAAATTATAGGACTTAATGTGAATGATTTATGTGTTTGCAGAGGAAAAGGGACTAAAGGTTGTCATTTTCCTCTTGGCCTCAAACTTAAGGGGGTTGCCAAGAGAAACTGCCCTACTCATTTTCCCTTGGAATTCTTATGTAAATAGCTTGGAATCATGGGAAATCAACTAATCCTAGCTAGTAAGATCAAGGGTTACATCTTTGCTCTAGGATACAAATTCTGGAGCAACTGGAGAAAGCAAATACTAAATGGAAGCCTACAGGACCAGAGGATGTCAACAGTGAAGCAAAGTTAAGAAAAGGTTCTATGCATGGGCATTAATTTTCGGGTTGAGACTCATTTAGGGGGTATTAAAGAAACTAATGTCTACCAGATGGTGTTTTGGAGTCCCAAGGGATAAAATAGTGAAAGGATTTCAATGTCACAACCATGTTATGTAGCCCTTAGGCAATTTCTAAGTCTAGTAAGCATATTCAGCGACATAAGGAAGCAATAATTAATAGTAGAAACAAAATTCTTCAGAAGTTCTCTAAGAACCCAAATAAAATTTAAATAAGGATTTAGATAAATAAAGTAAACCAAGCTAATGAATCTAAATATGGCTCATTTTAGGGTTCTTTTATGTAGCCATTTCCCCAAAATTTGTAAACTGCTTCAAACTTTCACGTAAACCTGACTACAAACATAAACAAGAAACTAGACTATATTTCTGTTTGGTGATTCCAGGCTTGATGTATAATGACTGCTCAGCATTAGTTGTTACAGCAACCTGAACATGTTTGTGTCATTTTTTAATTTATCCATCATTTTTAAAGTAGCAGACTCAAAACTGTTTGCCAAAGCAGACAATATCTTATGTTTATAATTTTACATTGTTCCACTTGGCAAAAAAAGAAATTGCTTATTGACCATATTATCCATAGTCCTTAAAGAACAGTCACACTTACCCAGTGGGTCTCACCCTTGAATTTCCTACACTAGTAACACTCTAGCCTGGAGATATGGCTCAGTCAGACCTCAGAATACTGCCTGTGCCTTGAATCATTGTCAAGGGCTTCCTTAAACTTAAATTATAGGACTTAATGTGAATGATTTATGTGTTTGCAGAGGAAAAGGGACTAAAGGTTGTCATTTTCCTCTTGGCCTCAAACTTAAGGGGGTTGCCAAGAGAAACTGCCCTACTCATTTTCCCTTGGAATTCTTATGTAAATAGCTTGGAATCATGGGAAATCAACTAATCCTAGCTAGTAAGATCAAGGGTTACATCTTTGCTCTAGGAATGCTAGTCCACCCTGCCTATGATGGAACATAGAGGAAAAGATCCAATATTATTATTATTATTATATGAGCGTCTGCTGCTTCTTTGTGGGTGGGAAAAATCAGGGGAGCGTTAATTTTTAAAAATTTTAAAGCAAAGCAAGAGGGACCTCCCTGGTGGTCCAGTGGTTAAGAATCTACCTTGCAATGCAGGGGACATAGATTCGATCCCTGATCAGAGAACTAAGAAGCACATGCCACGGAAGCAACTAGCCTGAAAGCCGCAACTACTGAGACCACGTACCACAACTAGAGAGAGTCTGTGCACTGCAACGGAAGATATGCATGATGCAACAGAGAATATGCATGCTGCAACCAAGTCCCCAAGCAGCCAAATCAATAAGTAAATATTTTTCTAAAGCAAAGAAGAGTAAATAAATAGAAACAAAGTTAAATATGAAAGGAAAGAAGCTGGTCAGGAGGAGAATAAATACAAGATGAAAATTTCATGCCAAGAGAAGTAAAAAGAATGATGGAGATACAGATAATGATGCTTCACACAGTGTCACCACTACTACCTTTTTCCCCCTACTTAAAACACTCTTCACAAACTTGCCTGGTGGTCCAGTGATTGAGACTTTGCCTTGCAACTCAGGGGACATGGGTTCGACTCCTGGCCCAGGAAGGTGCCACATGCCGAGGGGCAACTAAGCCTGTGCACCACAACTACTAAACCCATGCTCCAGAGCCCATGCTATGCAACAAAAGAACCCATCTTAATGAGAACCCCATTCAACCACAACTTAGGAAACTTTGTGCTCAGCAGCAAAAACCCAATGCATCCAAATAAATAAATATTAAAAAAAAAAAAAAAAAACTTGACACGTTTGCAAAAGTTGCCATCTCTTCCCAAAAAGTGGAGTGTAATTTATTGTAAAGGCATCTTACTGGTTAATCTATCTTTACAATAAACCCTCTGCAAAGTGTAAAGAAGCAAAGAAATAAATTGAAGTGGCTTTTAGTGGTGGCTGGGGTTACCAGATTGACAGCTTTGGAAATGGATGGTTTCTTTTTCCCCCAAGAATAGAAGCAGCCTGATAAACAGAGGTGTAAGATAGCCCCCAATGCCTCACCAACATGCCTTCACCCTGACAAAGTAATGTCTGCAAGAAAGAAAGAACAAGTCACCTTTTCCAGCCAGTTCTCTGCTGACACTGCTCAAGAACGGCCATTTAGCACCAAGGTGATAGGAGCGCTTTCCTCACTACCAGCAAAACAGAGGCACAACTCATTTATTTCACTCAGCACTGTGAACAGTCAAATCAGATAGTAATAACTTTTGAGTACCCTCAACTCCATTGGATTCAAGATGCTGAACTTAAAGTGAAAACTAACTTGAGTTTCCCATTACAATTTCCTCTAGCCATCCAGTTCTCAACAGTCCCCAGCACTAAATCAGGCAATGCAGGCTAGTGTAGCTATTTTATCTGGTTCTCTCAAAGATATTTGAAATGAGTACTCTGCCATCCATGAAATCAAATGAATCTCAGGGACATTTCTATTTATGCAGTGTGAGAGGAATCTTTCAAAAGAGAAAAGAAAAGCATAAAAAAAAAAAAAAAAGACGTGGAATGTTTCCAAGAGAACAAGTAACGTGCATTTTCCTTTCTAAAAGAAAAGCAGCAAATATGTATGAAAAATTGAGGGGCCTAACTTAAAGTGGAGTCTTAACATCATTTATTTATGTACTGAACCACTAAAGTCATCTTCATCACATAACCTTAAAATGAGCAGAGACCAATATAGCATGACTATCAGATTACAGTCAGTAGATGTTAGAAAACATATGCTTTGTTTATCTTATACTCTGCTAAACAATCATGCACAGCTTTCTTTGTTCCAAGACTCACTCAAGCATATCATAAGAGTTCCAGCAAGTTGAAACCTCTTGTATCTGGTTATTTTCAGGGAGTTATAACTAAGTCAGTAGTTGTCAGCGAGGATATTAAAAAATGTTATCGTTCCAACTCTCATTTGCGAAAAGCTTCTCCATCTTCAGTCCCTTCCATTAACTTTCACTAACTGTTTGCATTTACTTTTAAAACAATTTTTAAACATCACTGATGCTTTCAAGGTAAAAATCACTCACAACGCAATCTGCAGTTCTCAGTTATTTCTCCCTTCATTTTTATAGTTTCTCATCTTGAGTTTCTTCTCCTTTATCTCAGAGCAAATCTCCAGTCATCAGCCTTTTGGATGTTCAACAGGTTTTCCCATACAGTTCCAAACATTGTTTTGTTTGGAACAAACAAAACATCTGCTCACCTATTAGCTCATTCACTCTTTGTTTCACTTAACATACATTTACATAACATCTTCTCAAGCATTTTCTTGTCCTGCATACATGCTAAATCAAATTCAAGAGAAAATACAATGTAGTCGAGAAGGCACTGGAACAGAAGCCCTGGATTCTAGCAACGGTTCTGTCATCTGCCGAACATGCGACCTTGAGCAAGTCACTTTCCCTCTACATAGTAATACTTTGTTA
Organism: Tragulus kanchil; assembly: GCA_022376925.1. NCBI lineage: Eukaryota > Metazoa > Chordata > Mammalia > Artiodactyla > Tragulidae > Tragulus > Tragulus kanchil. The sequence continues at coordinate 51,193,860 of JAIOJX010000032.1, forward strand.
ATAGGGTTGGACTATGTCACGTCTAAGATCCTTTCAGCTCTGAAATTCTACAATTTCATTGTCACTGCAGAAATCTGGTGCAAACAGACAGGTGCGTGTCACAATTTTTAATAACTTGAGATACCAATTTCATGATATTTACATTTTCAGCAGTTGAATATAGAGACACTCCTGAAGGGAAGTAAGGAAATTCTAGCTTTGGTACTTAGGATACATTATTGGGCCAACAGAGGAGTACCTGAGAAGAAAGGTATCAAATTCCATGTATGAGATGAGTCTTGACCACCAGTCTACTTGCTGTCTCCAAATCACTTTCTTCCACCTCCTTTTACCCACTCCAAGCAGACTTCCTTTCCCACATGTCCAATGAAACTGCTCTCATCAAGGTTAGCAAAAGACTTTCACAGAGTTAAACTCACAGTCAACTGTTACTCCTCATCTTACTTGGTCCATCATTAGCACTGATTTATTTGAACATACTCCTTAACACACTGTCTCCACTAGGCGTCCATGACTCATCCATTTCTCCACCTGCATCGCTGCTCACTCTCAGTTTTTTGCTGGTTTCTTTTCTTCACTGGACCCCCTAATGTTCAGCCTCCCAAATACTGACTCATTAATCCTCTTTTCTTAGTGCACCCATTGTTCTGATCATCTTATCCAACCTCATGGCTTTAAATTCCATCTATATGCCAAAAATAAACAAACAAATTCATAAATCCAGACAAGACCTCTTACCTAAACTCCAAACCTGTATTTTCAAATGGCTAATAGACCTCTAAAACAAATTTCTAATGCTATTACCCAAACCTACTCCAACCAGTTCAGTTTATAGAAGCTCCACCTGTTAAAAAAAAAAAAGTCTTTGGGGCATTCTTGGTCCCTTTATTTCTCTAATACCGTACTTCTCATCCTCTAGAACAAGGGTCCTCAACCTTGGAATCTAATGCCTGAGGATCTGAGGTGGCACTGATACAATGATAACAGAAATAAAGTACAAAATATATGTCATGCACTTGAATGATCTCCAAACCATCACCTCCTACCTGTTTTGTGGAACAATTGCCTTCCACAGAAACTGTTCCTGGTGCCAAAAAGGTTGGGACTGCTGCTTTAGGATATTAGCTATAGAAAAATAAAAAATATATCCAAATTGAACTACTTCTTATCTCTATGGCCATCTCTGTCTTGGAGCTGCAGTTGCTTCCTAACAGTTGTCCCTGCTTCTATCCCTGCCACTTAGAATCTGTTCTCAATGCTGAAGTCAGAGTGGCCTTCTAAAACACTCACTCAAACTCTTCACTCAGTCACTAAAGTTTCCACAATGGCCTACAGGCTGGACGTGATCTGGTTCCCCATCACCCCTCTGAATTCGCCTCCTACAAGTCTCCCCCTTGTTCCCTCCACTCCAGTCACACAAGCCTTCTTACCTCAAGCATCACAGGCATAGCCTTGACGCTCATTCTTCTTCTGCCTGCAGCCATCTGCATAGCCAATTCCCTCACCTCCTTTATGCCTTTGCTCAGTTCTCACCTGTTCAGTGAATCCTCCCTTGACCAAACTCCTGATCCCCTTTACCTGGATCTATCTTTTCTTTTTCAATAGCAGTTATCATCTTTCAGTGTTCTATATAATTTACCTAATATGCTTATTTTCTGTCTTGCCATGCTAGAATGCAGGCTACAGAAAAGTAGGAATCTTTTTCTGCTTGTTCATTGATGTATTTTAAATACCTATTAAATGAATGATAAATCAATAGATCACTGAACAAATGGATGAATAGGTAGGACTGTTTCTATAGGTGTCAAATTACAACAAACATTTTGAGAAGCTACATATGAAATAATAAGCCTAATACAGTTTCATTCTAATTATCTAACCAACGCTCAATCCTGCTGCCTCTCCTTGATCATTTGATGCCCCTCATGGATACAGAGTCTCTGGAGTTCATTGTGGAGACCATCAGAGTGTCACCCATCAGAATCCTCAGAACAAATTACAGCCATCTGCTGAAGAGACATGAAGAGTTCTGTACCCATACTGAGGTTCTTATGATAAAGCCTGTAAAATAACGCCCTCACCTTTCGGCTGTAAGAAGTGCAAAAGGCAAAAATGATAATTAACACCTGTTTAAGCTTAACAATGTGACAGATACTGTTCTAAGACTTCACAAACACAAAAGCATACCTTTCTTGCAACAACCTCTGCCAAAAGGTTGGGACTGCTGCTTTAGGATATTAGCTATAGAAAAATAAAAAATATATCCAAATTGAACTACTTCTTATCTCTATGGCCATCTCTGTCTTGGAGCTGCAGTTGCTTCCTAACAGTTGTCCCTGCTTCTATCCCTGCCACTTAGAATCTGTTCTCAATGCTGAAGTCAGAGTGGCCTTCTAAAACACTCACTCAAACTCTTCACTCAGTCACTAAAGTTTCCACAATGGCCTACAGGCTGGACGTGATCTGGTTCCCCATCACCCCTCTGAATTCGCCTCCTACAAGTCTCCCCCTTGTTCCCTCCACTCCAGTCACACAAGCCTTCTTACCTCAAGCATCACAGGCATAGCCTTGACGCTCATTCTTCTTCTGCCTGCAGCCATCTGCATAGCCAATTCCCTCACCTCCTTTATGCCTTTGCTCAGTTCTCACCTGTTCAGTGAATCCTCCCTTGACCAAACTCCTGATCCCCTTTACCTGGATCTATCTTTTCTTTTTCAATAGCAGTTATCATCTTTCAGTGTTCTATATAATTTACCTAATATGCTTATTTTCTGTCTTGCCATGCTAGAATGCAGGCTACAGAAAAGTAGGAATCTTTTTCTGCTTGTTCATTGATGTATTTTAAATACCTATTAAATGAATGATAAATCAATAGATCACTGAACAAATGGATGAATAGGTAGGACTGTTTCTATAGGTGTCAAATTACAACAAACATTTTGAGAAGCTACATATGAAATAATAAGCCTAATACAGTTTCATTCTAATTATCTAACCAACGCTCAATCCTGCTGCCTCTCCTTGATCATTTGATGCCCCTCATGGATACAGAGTCTCTGGAGTTCATTGTGGAGACCATCAGAGTGTCACCCATCAGAATCCTCAGAACAAATTACAGCCATCTGCTGAAGAGACATGAAGAGTTCTGTACCCATACTGAGGTTCTTATGATAAAGCCTGTAAAATAACGCCCTCACCTTTCGGCTGTAAGAAGTGCAAAAGGCAAAAATGATAATTAACACCTGTTTAAGCTTAACAATGTGACAGATACTGTTCTAAGACTTCACAAACACAAAAGCATACCTTTCTTGCAACAACCTCTGCCTCCCGATCTCACAGCTCTCTCCAAATTTTTTTTTTTAATTTTGGCCTCTTTTATTGGTTTTTTATTTATTTATTTATTTTCATCCATCTCTGTTCCTTGGCCTGTGTGGGCCTCCCATCACAGTGGCCTCTCTCACAGCAGAGCATCGGCTCTGGGCACATGCACTCCAGAGCACTGGCTCCTAACTGGACACATTGGTCCAGCTGCTCCATGGCATGTGGGATTTTCCCTGGCCAGGGGTTGAATCAGTGCCCCTTGCACTGCAAGAAGGGCTCTTTGCCCACTGGGCCACCAGGGAAGCCCTCTCCCGATTATTGAATGTGATCTATCTAGACAACATTCAGAAAGCAAATGGGTCAGAAGGGAAAATTAAAGACTGAAGAAGCAGACCATGGCCATTCACATTTCTAAAGAAAACTATTATCTCTGTCAAGCACAGTTGCCATATCTCCATGAAGCCAGGCTGACAAAATGTTTATATTGACACACTGAAGGTCAAATATTCAAGGGCAATAAGATTTCCCCAAGGTCATCATGAAAATGATACAATTAGAGGTGGATATAGAATTTTCACTGTCCAGTCATAAGTCAGCACTAACTTGCCAAATATACTTACACACATTTCTAAGTATTTTTGTTTGTAGTTTTAACCAATTATTTTCATATTTTTTGCTACTAGTCTTTAACAAAATTGATTAGAATGGCAAAAAATTATTAGGCTACCCATGCTCATTCTCACAGGCTACCCAGTATCATATCATGTAGCTTTTTCTTATCCTATTTTCCCTTCTCCATAAGAACAAGAAAAAAATGTCACTTTTAACTAACTTCCTTGAAGTCAACCTCTATCTGCTTCTAATCATGTTAACCTTCTGAAAGTTGAACACCTTCAGTTCCCTCAGATGTTTTTATCAGTTCAGTCAGTTGAATGTCTACTGAATTGTGGTTATAGTGCTAAGCACTGAGAAACATAATCCACAGTCCTTCAGTCTGAGAAATTAGTGTCTAATAGCAAAGGAAAAACCAATTCACTAAAAAAATTTTTTATAACATTTGTAACTTAAAAGATTCATAAGAATCCTCATGTCTATAAAAAGAAGACTAGATAAACAAGACATTTAGGATCATGAAATGGAATGCTGCAACTTAAATGAATAAACTCAATATAAATGGATTAGTGTGACAAACTTTTTTTAAAAAAAAAAACTGATTTTATTTTTAAAAAAACTGATTTTTTAAAAAGACATACATGGTAATTGGGCTTTTCAGATGGCTCAGTGGTAAAAGAATCTGCCTGCTAATGCAGGAGGCACAGGAGATGTGTATTTAATCTCTCAGTCTAGAAGATCCCCTGGAGAAGGAAATGGAAATCTGCTGCAGTATTCTTCCCTGGGAAATGCCATGGACAGAGGAGCCTGACAGGCACCAGTTCACGGGGTCATAAAGAGTCGCACGTGACCGAGCACATACTCATGCAGTAATTACACTAGGTTCTCTTACCAAAATATTACAAAATGGCACTATATATTGTTCACAAATACAAGAACGTGTAACAAAAAATAAAAATCTTAAACTTAGAGATTAGGCACCCAATTCAGATTAGTGGTTACCTCTGGAGAGGGAGGCGGTGAATGGGATTAGAAAATGTATAATGTAAACATCAAGTTGATTGGTCAGGTGCTATTTCTCTATTTACAGAAAGGTATTTAAAGCCAATATTTTTAAATGATAAATTTAGCTAATTTGAGGTAGTAGGATACCTGGAACTTTTCTTATGCTTTAATTTTGTTTCCCAGTATCTTCCAAATTTATAAATGAGAGACAGAGAAGAGCTAGAAAAACATCATACTGAAATGTGATTCACAATAGATGGGAGGTACCAAAGGCCATGAGGACCATGTGAGAGATATGAGCAGGTACTAAGTGAGCAGCAAGGTAGGAAGGGCTGGGAGGTTACACTTGAGAGAAAACAATGGATGGGAATGTCCTGAGGTCTTCCTCAAAATGCTAGACTGGAATGGGGCCTAAAGAAGGAACTGCAAGAAAAAGAAAAAGTCATATCCACTGAGATGACCAGAAGGGTGTTCATTCCAGAAAGAAACAGCTGAAGGAAAGACAAAGATTCAGTAAAGAACATATAGCATTCAGTAGAGACAGGGTCTCAGGGGACAGTCTTGAGTCTGAATTTCAGCTCCGCTCTTAACTTGCTAAGTGACCTTGGGAAAGTCACTTATTCTCTGTGCAAGTCTTTCTCCAAATTGAATATGGGATAATATCTTCTGGACTAAATTGACATATAGGCTAGAGAAAAGGTATTAAAAGATGCCTCACATGTAGTAAGGCAGTAATTGCTCACAAATGAAGATTATGATTAATGATTATTTCCTGGGACTAAGACTCAGGTCTCCTGATATCCTGAGGCAGTGATCTTTTCATATACCTAACTGCTGATTTTGTAATACAGCATTATCCTAATTTCACGTGTCCAAAAATTCACAATAATAAAGCAAGAGAACTTACTGGAGTCCTGGGCAACTCACTAGTTCTGAACTTACAAATACGCCCACTTGTGTCATGTACAACAGCCCCACACTATACTTTCACTCTGCATTGTTGGTTCTTCTCAAAGGCCTGATATTTCTGATTGTTGCTTATTTCTTGAAATAATCAAATCAGAGCTGGAATTTCTGGAAAACTAGCTTCTCAGTTGTTGAGTCCATTGCTGGTTAAATCTTGGAATACCAAAATTGTCTGTGCCAGGAAATTAAAACAAAGAGCATTTTAATATCTTGAAATATTATTAACTGGCCTTCAATGTTTACAAAGAAACCTAAGTGCACATGACTTTGGTCACATTGCTACTATTGATAAAGCATTCACAAATTTCCTCAGCAGACTCTAACATATTTTCCATATTATGCAGGTTGTGATGAAAGCAAGCTTAAAAAGCATTAAAAAAAAAAAAAAAAAAAAACTTAATGAGAGTTACACAAAGCTGTGCTGTGTGAATGGTAAACTCTCTGAAAAACCTCAGGACCCTTTCATCATATCAGTAAAGGGAGACCACATCCACATGGTTCCCAAACATGACACTTCTCTCCAAAGCAGACGGATGGTCCTTGCCTCTCTACCAAGCCAGCCACAACATGATCTAAGCCCAAATTTCGGCGATTGAATTATTTTTCTCAGCGAGGTTTCAGCAACCATTATCACGATCCCAGGAAACTATTCATTCTTGGAGATAAACTGCCACAGGAAACTATGTTTTCTCCTTTAGCACATCTTTCCAAATTTCATTTCTCTGCATGAAGGGGAAGAAGCATATGTTGCTTCTCAACAGCACTCACTTCTAACAACTGAGGATCGTAGGGCTGTTGAGTCCACAGGAGCAGTGGATACACACCATCCAGAAGACTCTTGTGTGACAAGCTCAGCTAAAAATGCCACAAACCTGCATTATAGCATGCTGTTTTTGTCCATCATCAACCCACTACACTGCCACCAACCCTTCAAAACAGTATCAGATACGGAATCTAGGAAAATGATACTGATGAACCTATTTGCAGGATAGGAATAGAGACGTGGACACAGAAAATGGACTTGTGGACACAGCAGGGGAAGGAGAGGAGAGGAGGAACTGAGAGAGTAGCATTGATATACATACACTACCATGTGTAAAACAGCTAGTGAGAAGCTACTGTAGAGCACAGGGAGCTCAGTTTGGTGTTCTATGATGACCTAAGGGGATGGGGGTGGGGGATATATGAATATAAATAGTTGATTCACATCGTGGTACAGCAGAAACTAACACAACATTGTATAGCAGTTATACTCTATATTAAAATAAATAAATAAAACCAGTTAGAAGACTCTCAAATATTTTCGCCGATCTCCCACTCTTCTTCTATACTTTTCCTTTTGCCTCCCAAAGAACAAAGGGACTGGTCTATGATTTTATCAGGTTAAAGCAACAATATTTATTAAAAGCCCTTAACTTTATCCGATTGCTTTTAGTTTGCAGTAGTGTTGTCATAGAGAAGATTTGAAATGAACTAAGATGACATCTTAGCCCTTGAGGAGAAACTCTCTGAAAAACCTCAGGACCCTTTCATCATATCAGTAAAGGGAGACCACATCCACATGGTTCCCAAACATGACACTTCTCTCCAAAGCAGACGGATGGTCCTTGCCTCTCTACCAAGCCAGCCACAACATGATCTAAGCCCAAATTTCGGCGATTGAATTATTTTTCTCAGCGAGGTTTCAGCAACCATTATCACGATCCCAGGAAACTATTCATTCTTGGAGATAAACTGCCACAGGAAACTATGTTTTCTCCTTTAGCACATCTTTCCAAATTTCATTTCTCTGCATGAAGGGGAAGAAGCATATGTTGCTTCTCAACAGCACTCACTTCTAACAACTGAGGATCGTAGGGCTGTTGAGTCCACAGGAGCAGTGGATACACACCATCCAGAAGACTCTTGTGTGACAAGCTCAGCTAAAAATGCCACAAACCTGCATTATAGCATGCTGTTTTTGTCCATCATCAACCCACTACACTGCCACCAACCCTTCAAAACAGTATCAGATACGGAATCTAGGAAAATGATACTGATGAACCTATTTGCAGGATAGGAATAGAGACGTGGACACAGAAAATGGACTTGTGGACACAGCAGGGGAAGGAGAGGAGAGGAGGAACTGAGAGAGTAGCATTGATATACATACACTACCATGTGTAAAACAGCTAGTGAGAAGCTACTGTAGAGCACAGGGAGCTCAGTTTGGTGTTCTATGATGACCTAAGGGGATGGGGGTGGGGGATATATGAATATAAATAGTTGATTCACATCGTGGTACAGCAGAAACTAACACAACATTGTATAGCAGTTATACTCTATATTAAAATAAATAAATAAAACCAGTTAGAAGACTCTCAAATATTTTCGCCGATCTCCCACTCTTCTTCTATACTTTTCCTTTTGCCTCCCAAAGAACAAAGGGACTGGTCTATGATTTTATCAGGTTAAAGCAACAATATTTATTAAAAGCCCTTAACTTTATCCGATTGCTTTTAGTTTGCAGTAGTGTTGTCATAGAGAAGATTTGAAATGAACTAAGATGACATCTTAGCCCTTGAGGAGAAACCTGCATGATCACTGGTTGCAGAGGTTGACATTTGGGTCTATTCTCTAGACAAGAGAGCCAGATAGATGCTAGGCCAAGAATCAATTTTTCTTTTAATCCAATGTCCTTAAGAAATGAAGGGAAGCAGAATATCCCACCTTAAAACATATCTCTGTGGCATGAGAATCAGTTTCAGCAGAAGGAAATTGAGAATAAACAGATACAAGGAAAGTGCTCTGCCCACTCCTATTTGCCTAAAACCTGATTTAAATCTGTTAGCATGTCCCTTCTCCCCTCTCTACTAGGAAGGACAGACTTTATTAAAGACAACTTTAATTAAAGACCTTTGTCAGCCCAGAGATGGGACCAGAGGAATCCACACAGCGAACTTCACTAACTAGCCTTATTTTTATTAGTTCCCCTACAATTTGCCACCCTAAAAACTCAAAGCCCTTCTAACTCTATCTTGTCACTTCTCTAAAAATGTATTGTTCTTTTATTAAGAAGCTATATAAGCTCAAGAACTCATCAACCTTTTGAGTTACTCATCACTGTTCTTCTATGTGAATGCTTGATGCACATGCTAATAAGGCCTTCTCTGGTAGCCCAGTGGTAAAGAATAAGCCTGCCAATGTAGAAGACATGGATTTGATCCCTGGGTCAGGAAGATCCCGTGGAGAAGGAAACGGCAGTCCACTCCAGTATCCTTGCCTGGGAAATCCCATGGACAGAGGAACCTAGCAGGCCATATAGCCAATGGGACTGTGGGACCGCAAAAGAGTTGGACACGACTAAGCAATTAAACTAAACAACAACATACTAATAAACCTGTTCATTTTTCTTTTATTAATCTTTCTTTTGTCAGTCTAATTTACAGGGCCCCAGTCAATGAACCTAAGATAGGCAGAAGGAAAAAGAGTCATTTTTCTTCCCTACAGAACAGACTGGAGGAAACAAAGGCATGTAAATTGTTTTCTCTATTTGTCTGCTCTAGTCAGAGCCATTACCCATCTTTGAGATTGTTGGTCTAATGTCTTGTATGGTTATAAACCTCCCAACAGTTACATATAATGTCTTAAAAAGAAGGAAGCAGATATCCCACCTTAAGAACATGATCACTGGTTGCAGAGGTTGACATTTGGGTCTATTCTCTAGACAAGAGAGCCAGATAGATGCTAGGCCAAGAATCAATTTTTCTTTTAATCCAATGTCCTTAAGAAATGAAGGGAAGCAGAATATCCCACCTTAAAACATATCTCTGTGGCATGAGAATCAGTTTCAGCAGAAGGAAATTGAGAATAAACAGATACAAGGAAAGTGCTCTGCCCACTCCTATTTGCCTAAAACCTGATTTAAATCTGTTAGCATGTCCCTTCTCCCCTCTCTACTAGGAAGGACAGACTTTATTAAAGACAACTTTAATTAAAGACCTTTGTCAGCCCAGAGATGGGACCAGAGGAATCCACACAGCGAACTTCACTAACTAGCCTTATTTTTATTAGTTCCCCTACAATTTGCCACCCAAAAAGCTCAAAGCCCTTCTAACTCTATCTTGTCACTTCTCTAAAAATGTATTGTTCTTTTATTAAGAAGCTATATAAGCTCAAGAACTCATCAACCTTTTGAGTTACTCATCACTGTTCTTCTATGTGAATGCTTGATGCACATGCTAATAAGGCCTTCTCTGGTAGCCCAGTGGTAAAGAATAAGCCTGCCAATGTAGAAGACATGGATTTGATCCCTGGGTCAGGAAGATCCCGTGGAGAAGGAAACGGCAGTCCACTCCAGTATCCTTGCCTGGGAAATCCCATGGACAGAGGAACCTAGCAGGCCATATAGCCAATGGGACTGTGGGACCGCAAAAGAGTTGGACACGACTAAGCAATTAAACTAAACAACAACATACTAATAAACCTGTTCATTTTTCTTTTATTAATCTTTCTTTTGTCAGTCTAATTTACAGGGCCCCAGTCAATGAACCTAAGATAGGCAGAAGGAAAAAGAGTCATTTTTCTTCCCTACAGAACAGACTGGAGGAAACAAAGGCATGTAAATTGTTTTTCTCTATTTGTCTGCTCTAGTCAGAGCCATTACCCATCTTTGAGATTGTTGGTCTAATGTCTTGTATGGTTATAAACCTCCCAACAGTTACATATAATGTATAAATGAAGAAGGGATAAATGAAGATAGGTAAAGCCATGTTTTCCTTTTCATTTTCTAAAATCCTAAAATTAAAAGAATCTTTTTTTTTAAAAGAAGCAGAGACCAACAGTCACAGTTCACCTAATGATGCATTAAAGGTACTATTCTGGAGTTCATCCCCAAAGACAAGCTAGGCAACAGCAGAGCAATCTATGGGACTTCGATTAGCTATCACAGTTTTTCATTTTATTTTTTGATTAACTTTTTTCATGCATAGCTGAGAAACACTAAACAGAATGAAAGGCAACTTTTGTAATTAGACTAGATTGCCCAAGGCAAGAGAAAAAGAAAGACAGGCAAATCCTGTAATCCAACTCCTAAGTAACATCCTCCACATGATAGAGTTTCTTCATACATTTTTAAATCAGGTGTTAAAGTTTTGCATGTATAGATTAATGAATGTTTCTGTTGGGAAAATTTATTATTTTGTATCAAGTCTTTCATTTTCTTTTAAATACACTTCTCCCCCATATTTTAAAATAGGTAGTTCATAGAAATATTTGGAGGCAGGAAGGAAATGAAAAATATGGTGAGACATATAGATGATAAAACTCACCTATGTTCATAAAGCTTTTCATTAGTACATAGATTAAGCTAAAGTATGAACCAAACAATAGCCTCTGGAATAACAAATAGAAAATAATTGTTGTATGCTTACTATAATGAGAAACAATTCAACTCATGTAGAAAAACCTCTGATTTAAAACAAAATACACTTTAATTGTTTTGTTTTTTGGTCATAAAATGGGAAAATGTGTACAATGAGGCCCCGGGTCCATGGACAGAGGAACCTAGCCAAGGCCATATAGCCAATGGGACTGTGGGACCGCAAAAGAGTTGGACACGACTAAGCAATTAAACTAAACAACAACATACTAATAAACCTGTTCATTTTTCTTTTATTAATCTTTCTTTTGTCAGTCTAATTTACAGGGCCCCAGTCAATGAACCTAAGATAGGCAGAAGGAAAAAGAGTCATTTTTCTTCCCTACAGAACAGACTGGAGGAAACAAAGGCATGTAAATTGTTTTTCTCTATTTGTCTGCTCTAGTCAGAGCCATTACCCATCTTTGAGATTGTTGGTCTAATGTCTTGTATGGTTATAAACCTCCCAACAGTTACATATAATGTATAAATGAAGAAGGGATAAATGAAGATAGGTAAAGCCATGTTTTCCTTTTCATTTTCTAAAATCCTAAAATTAAAAGAATCTTTTTCTTTAAAAGAAGCAGAGACCAACAGTCACAGTTCACCTAATGATGCATTAAAGGTACTATTCTGGAGTTCATCCCCAAAGACAAGCTAGGCAACAGCAGAGCAATCTATGGGACTTCGATTAGCTATCACAGTTTTTCATTTTATTTTTTGATTAACTTTTTTCATGCATAGCTGAGAAACACTAAACAGAATGAAAGGCAACTTTTGTAATTAGACTAGATTGCCCAAGGCAAGAGAAAAAGAAAGACAGGCAAATCCTGTAATCCAACTCCTAAGTAACATCCTCCACATGATAGAGTTTCTTCATACATTTTTAAATCAGGTGTTAAAGTTTTGCATGTATAGATTAATGAATGTTTCTGTTGGGAAAATTTATTATTTTGTATCAAGTCTTTCATTTTCTTTTAAATACACTTCTCCCCCATATTTTAAAATAGGTAGTTCATAGAAATATTTGGAGGCAGGAAGGAAATGAAAAATATGGTGAGACATATAGATGATAAAACTCACCTATGTTCATAAAGCTTTTCATTAGTACATAGATTAAGCTAAAGTATGAACCAAACAATAGCCTCTGGAATAACAAATAGAAAATAATTGTTGTATGCTTACTATAATGAGAAACAATTCAACTCATGTAGAAAAACCTCTGATTTAAAACAAAATACACTTTAATTTGCAAATATTTTCATGTTATCTTTATGGTCAAAAATGGGAAAATGTGTACTACGTGATAGAATAGTTGAGCAAGTGTACCAAAAACAATACTGATGAGGGGATCGATGTTATTCTGGAGGAAGGTTTCTCACAGATGACACAGCTTTCCACTTTTGGACTATCAACATTTCTCATCAATAAATTATATGAAAGAATAAGCTTAAGCATATTAGTAACAAGTATGCAAACTGAAAGAAATAGCTAAGATGATAAAATAACCATATTAAGAATTCAGAAGAACTCAACAAACTAGAAGTATACGCTAAAACTAACAAGATACAATTTCATAATGATTGTGGTATAGTTCTACATCAACAACAAAAGCTCTGGTACAAAATTAAACAACAATGGGAAAGTAGGAATTAGGATCTCTATTGTTAAAAATCCCAAACATAGAGTTAGAGCACACCTATGACTTCCATCGTTTTAAATCTCATATTTCTCTCTGATCTAAAAACTGGGGAAAACAGTACCTACCTATCAGGCTTCTTGAGCATTCTAAATGAGATGACATGTGAGATGGAGGTTTACAGCAGTTTGTGTGCACTGAGGGCTTGTGAGTCCACACACAGTGTCAGCATCAGATCAAGCAGTACGATGTGTTTGCTGGTGGTCAAACCAAGGTTTAGGAGCCTCATTTTCAGAGGAATGAAGGAAAGTCAGAAAGCATTTATTGAGTATCCACTTATGTCTCAGCTCCAGGGATACTCAGACTAGTCATGGTCTCAAGCCTTCAAGAAGCTCTCCATCAAGAAACAGAAGATTGGATAGTTTTCCCAGAAGAAGATGGTATGTGTATTGATAGTTCTGAAACCAAAGTCAATGTGAAATAATTGTCTGAATCATTCTTCCATGACCAAGTACACTTAATGCAGCATTTGCTCCTGTGTCTACTCAGTAAACATTTTTTGAATGAATGAATGACGTAAGTTTTGCCTGGAAAAGATAACAAGAAAATTCTCCTTAATATCTTTGAATTCTAAATTAACAGGGGATGGAAATATACTTGTAGCTCCAGAAAGCAGAACTGAGTCAAAAGAATGAGGGGACCAGGAGGCAGAATTTGAGTTTTCTATAGAAAAATGTTCTAAGTAGAACCTCTGAAACAGAAAAGACTAGAAAGGACTAGTTAAGTTCCTATCATTGAGAACATTCAGTAAGAGGCTATATAATATTATCAGGACTCTGTAGAGGGAATAAGCTTAAGCAGATTAGTAACAAGTATGCAAACTGAAAGAAATAGCTAAGATGATAAAATAACCATATTAAGAATTCAGAAGAACTCAACAAACTAGAAGTATACGCTAAAACTAACAAGATACAATTTCATAATGATTGTGGTATAGTTCTACATCAACAACAAAAGCTCTGGTACAAAATTAAACAACAATGGGAAAGTAGGAATTAGGATCTCTATTGTTAAAAATCCCAAACATAGAGTTAGAGCACACCTATGACTTCCATCGTTTTAAATCTCATATTTCTCTCTGATCTAAAAACTGGGGAAAACAGTACCTACCTATCAGGCTTCTTGAGCATTCTAAATGAGATGACATGTGAGATGGAGGTTTACAGCAGTTTGTGTGCACTGAGGGCTTGTGAGTCCACACACAGTGTCAGCATCAGATCAAGCAGTACGATGTGTTTGCTGGTGGTCAAACCAAGGTTTAGGAGCCTCATTTTCAGAGGAATGAAGGAAAGTCAGAAAGCATTTATTGAGTATCCACTTATGTCTCAGCTCCAGGGATACTCAGACTAGTCATGGTCTCAAGCCTTCAAGAAGCTCTCCATCAAGAAACAGAAGATTGGATAGTTTTCCCAGAAGAAGATGGTATGTGTATTGATAGTTCTGAAACCAAAGTCAATGTGAAATAATTGTCTGAATCATTCTTCCATGACCAAGTACACTTAATGCAGCATTTGCTCCTGTGTCTACTCAGTAAACATTTTTTGAATGAATGAATGACGTAAGTTTTGCCTGGAAAAGATAACAAGAAAATTCTCCTTAATATCTTTGAATTCTAAATTAACAGGGGATGGAAATATACTTGTAGCTCCAGAAAGCAGAACTGAGTCAAAAGAATGAGGGGACCAGGAGGCAGAATTTGAGTTTTCTATAGAAAAATGTTCTAAGTAGAACCTCTGAAACAGAAAAGACTAGAAAGGACTAGTTAAGTTCCCTATCATTGAGAACATTCAGTAAGAGGCTATATAATATTATCAGGACTCTGTAGAGGGAATACTTACCCTGAGCTATTGGAAAATGGACTATATGAGAAACAAAATCTTTTCAGAGATGCTGATCTGAGGATTAGAAGGCTATAATCCTGATTCTCAGGGCCGGTACCACAAGGCCTATCATACCAGGTGCTGGGAAATTAAACTGGACAATAGCATTTGGTTAAAACTGTCAGAAGATTTTTTTAAAAAAGAAGGAAGATCACAGTTTAAAAGTTAGCTCAAGTTGTAACAAGGATTCCACTAAATGCACAGGATCTGCAACTGGTACATACAGCTGTACAACTTCGCCTTCATGCAATTTGATGGAAACTTTTCCTAAGTCCTTGGCTCCATCACGGATGGCTGCATTGGAGCAACTATTCCATAGCTGGTCAAATACACAAAAGGAATTCTTGCCTCTAGGCTCAGAGAGGAATTGTCACTGCTTCACACGTTACAACGTATGTAATTCTCAGATTCAGGTGCAGGTCCTCAAAGACTGCAACTTCCCTGTGCCTTGAATAAAATGAATCAAGTCTTATTAACTCTAGAGAAGAGTAAAAAGTGTACCTATGTCCTCCTTGTGGGCTGACCTCTGAGCCACAATATGTAGCCCCTTCATGCTGAACGATAGCACTAAAGTACTCAGTCACAATAAACACCAGGAACATTCAATGCTGAACATTGTTCTATAACAGATAGCAGTAACGATTGTACAGTGAAAGTCTCTCAGTTGTGTGTGACTGCAACCTACGGATGAGCCATGAAGTTTTCCAGGAAAGAATACTGGAGTGGGTAACCGTTCCCTTCTCCAGGGATCAAACCCAGGTCTCACGCATTGCAGGCAGATTCTTTACCATCTGAGCCATCAAGGGGGTATTCTATTTTATCTATGTCTGAGAACCCTAAGGCTTGGCCTCTTTTGTGTATCTTTATTCAAAAGAGCACAAGCCATGATGTCTTTGGTGAGACATTTGCCTTCATAACTAGGACAAACTCTCTAAGACCTTATAGAAAGATCTAAATAGTAGGTCCTAATTAACATTTCAGGGGAACTGTGTGCTTGTCCTTCTCTAAAAGTTTTCTATCCAGAAACTCATTTAGTATATTAAAACAAACAAACAAAAAAAGAAGCTTGGTCTTTTTCTTGCTAGCCTCTTAATTGAGATTCAGGGTTTGTGAATACCTGACAGTCTACAGAAGCCTCTGCCTAGTATCCTGCCTGCTCTTTTATGTTTGTTACTATATCAAGGAACACTGATTGTATCATAAAACAAGTATATTTATTTATGGTTCTTAATGGCTGTATCCATTGTTGCTTCGCCTCTGGGCCAGTTAACTAGAATCAAAGTAAAAAGCACAATGCCAAGTTTTCTATCTAGAATTGCACGGAGAGGTAAAACCAAAGGCTTAAGACCAAAGAGAAGTAAAACTGAGAAAAGTCCATTTTCAAAATTAACAAATAGAGATAGCCTGAAAACCGCATCCCCCAGGGCTCCATTTCACCTTCAAGAAAAACCAGGATCTAACTTTTCACTCAAAAGTTTCAACCCAGGCCACATCAGCAGCACAACATTTCAATTCTATTATTTAAGGCACGGTTTGAAATATTCCCCAATTCAGTTTAACACCTCCCCGAGCACAGTTCCACGGAGTGTAAGTGCACTGCCAAACAGCCAGCCCTGCTGTAAGCACAGGTAAAGAGCTGATGGGCCCACAGGTTACATTTGTTTGGCAACTTCCTCCAGGCTATTAGAGTGGAGACTGCAAGAAGCTAAAAGAAAGTGTTTCTCCATGCTTGCAGTAAACTAAGCGAAAGAGAAAAGAGCACAACCCAGGGCCTAGAGCAAGAGACAAAGCAGGGGCAAGGATGCTCTCTCCACCCATGGCTGCAACTTAAAGCTGCATCCCTTCTGAGTGAACGCCAAGACCCAGCTCGGCAGGCCACAAACAGCAACTGCACCCACCTCTCCACCCAGCCTCCAATTGTTTCAGTAAACAGAGTGAGAGAGAAATGAGAGACAGTACTTTAGCTGTCAAAGGCCTCACCACCTTACCTTTGCGGTAAGGTGCAAAGGGGTAGTTGGCTCCACCCTCCTGTTCCCTCCATTTGCCACAGATGGTTACATCAGCTTCGGGCACAAAAACGATTAGGCTGTCATCCACAACCCATCTTTCCTTTTAGCTTCTAAACATTAAGATAAATAGAAACCTCATCGGTAAACATTGTGACAGTTATCTTTTTAACTGTCATTTCTATAAACTTAACACACATCCTTTTCTAAATCACACTCAGATGTATCAGTTGTTCAAACATAAACATATTTAGCAGAATTCTGTCATTCCCTCACATGTATATTCATTTGTGAATGACTCACTTCATACATCTTCATAAACCTGAGAAACCATCATTTGAGTTGTTCACAGCTTCAGGCAACGATGCTAGCAGAGTCCAAAGCTGAGGAGGTATACAGGGTCAGCTGCGGGGAGGACGTTGCCGGAAGTCATGGCTCTGGGACTGTTCTAATCTGTCTTTGGGTACAAGAAATGTCACAGAGTTTCACTCGAAATGAAATTATCCCTTCCTCTTGGCTTGTTTTGTGCCACCTAATCCTCCAACCCTTGATGAAACATTATCCTTCCCATCTGCTCTAGGGAATGCTCACCACCTTGTGGACCACCCCAGGCTGATTGGTTTTATGGGCAACCTGATCACAGTTTTATGCACATACTTAGGATTATCTCAAGGACAAAGAGGATGAACAACCCATTAACTATAACAAGCAGTCGCACGTCTCATGGTGGCCACAGCATATATTTGATTTTAAAAGAAAAGGCTGAGTTAAAATATGTCTGTCCAAAAATGTCTCACTTTCAACACACAGAAACAGCATTTTCTGTTCTCCATGCTCTGGTGAGCGGTACTACTAGAAATCACATCTCAGTCCCACTCAATCAGACTTCCCAGCCCTTAAATCTTATTTTAAGATCTGACACTAGAGCAAGAAAAAGATCCTCTCAAAAGCCCTCTCTGTGATGATCTGTGGGCAAAGCACAAGGAGTGCACACACAGACACACACACACACAAGCACTTTAGAAGAAAATGCATCAATGTTGCTTTATGTAGAGAACTCATTTCTTTAGTTACCTTGGAATTAAACACATCCCATTGCTTAAATTTATAAAACATAAATCTTGAAAATATAGTCAAATACACAGAGTTCTCTGAGAAAGCCAATTTATATAGCTAGCCAGTGCTAATTGCAAACATTAGAAAATTACTGCTATTATTTATGTCGATATTTAATTCAATGAGTACTTGAATTCAGTGAGTACTTGAATCCTTACCTATGCCATGGATTTTTAATTTATTTTCTCTAATTTCATGTACATTGCTTCTTTTGGTTACAATATGATGGATGTGTGTGAAAATAAAATGTATCTTTGGATACACTTTGAATGTATTTAGTCAGTGCTAATTACAGACATTAGAAAATCACTGCTGTTATTTATGTCGATATTTAATTCAGTGAGGCCCTGGTAGACTATTTGCCCACTCCTCATTTAAATTGAACATTATTATAAAAATCTTTGTTCACTTGATTTTCAGAAGAATTCCTTATAAACTCTCATCTCCCATCGCACCCCTGCTCAGTCTATGTGGGTTTTTTTAGGTTTTTTTTGGCTGACCTTTCAAACAAAGGTACTTGATGTTTCTGTTACTCTGAAGCTTTATGATCCTGTAATAAGAACAATTATGATGGCATCTGATCACACTGTATATATTAATGACCAGACATATCTGGCCACATGTCTTCACAACTTACTGAGCTCATCAATGAAACCTGTCAGGCTGCCTCCTTGCAATTTGTATCTCTAGGTAATTAAAAACTAGCTTTTTTTTTTAGCAGTTTGAACTTTGTTTTGCAGTGAACTGTAAATATCACATGCTGCGGAAAGAGAGAATGTACCAGTCACCTGCTCAGCTTTGTGCACCAAAAGGTGTGAAAAACAGGTACAGGAGTTAATCATGTACCCACAGTGAGGGCTTGCAAGCTCTTGCATATTCTTTATTCATTACTTCGCTTAAGGAGAGAATAAGAAAGTGCAGGGCTTAGTGTCATCTTCAGATTGCAATTTAGGCCCTGACTTAACAAGTCTAAGTCAAGGTCAAGCCAAGGGGAAGAACAGACAAGCATGCTTAAATGGGCACAGGCTGTTCACAAGAATGCACACATCAGAGGTGGTGGCTTCTGGAAACAGAAGAGGAGGGGGAGGGTGACAGGGAAAATTACCCTTCACTGTATTTTCCTTTGTTCCATGTGAACATTTTACCTGGTGTCCATATTACTTTAAAGAGTATTTAGCAAATGACTGAATAATATTTGCCCCCTCCAACACTGTGACAACCCACACGGATCCCCAAAATTCACACTAGTGAAATGGTCACCCTCCAGAGGCCCAGCCCCTCACTCCTTTTCCTCCTGATCCCTCATGAAGACCCTTCTTCCTATCTCCACCCACCAGCCAGCATCCTTAGATTTCCATCCCATCAAAGACAGTTTTTAAGACACCATCTGACTTTTGAATCCAAATGAATAGTAACAGTTTTGCTTTCATACATGTACGTAGGAAAGCCAAGTCCAACAAAAAGGAACCATTCAGACCTTCATTGCGACAACACTGGAAACAAATTCCCCTAGATTCCCTGTTGTGTTCTGCTTTGGGATGAAGAGGGATATCTCAATAGGGAAGGGAAGGAAGGCTGAGACCATAAGCAGAAGGATTACCAAATGTATGGGCCACTGTGCTGGAGAACAGCCTCCAGCCAGGCCAGACCAGCCACACATCTGGACAGAATGCAGACAAATGGGATCCCCGCCCTCAGCCTCCCTGGAATCTACTCCTGCCCTCAGGCAATGGTACACATAAAAGACCACAGCTGAGCATCTTCAAAGCAGCCCTTCCACCTAGCAGGACCCTTGGGCTGGTGAAAATACGTTCTGTGGGTTTTTTTGAATGCTCTCCACCAGATGGCCCTAACCTTTCTAAGCTGCTCAACTTGACTCCTTTCTGTTTTTTCAATGCTCCATTTTGATACTGCCTCAAACCCAAAGTTTCTCCTTCTATTCATGCATATAGGTTAGAGTACGGTAAGACAAAAGATTGGCTACTTGAGAATTAAACATCTCACCTTTAAGGGGTTAGTAAGACCAAACTCATTAATCTTTATTTGCTGTTTTCTGCAGTATAAGTACAGGTGCCAAGAGCCCTGACTTAACAAGTCTAAGTCAAGGTCAAGCCAAGGGGAAGAACAGACAAGCATGCTTAAATGGGCACAGGCTGTTCACAAGAATGCACACATCAGAGGTGGTGGCTTCTGGAAACAGAAGAGGAGGGGAGGTGACAGGAAAATTACCCTTCACTGTATTTTCCTTTGTTCCATGTGAACATTTTACCTGGTGTCCATATTACTTTAAAGAGTATTTAGCAAATGACTGAATAATATTTGCCCCCTCCAACACTGTGACAACCCACACGGATCCCCAAAATTCACACTAGTGAAATGGTCACCCTCCAGAGGCCCAGCCCCTCACTCCTTTTCCTCCTGATCCCTCATGAAGACCCTTCTTCCTATCTCCACCCACCAGCCAGCATCCTTAGATTTCCATCCCATCAAAGACAGTTTTTAAGACACCATCTGACTTTTGAATCCAAATGAATAGTAACAGTTTTGCTTTCATACATGTACGTAGGAAAGCCAAGTCCAACAAAAAGGAACCATTCAGACCTTCATTGCGACAACACTGGAAGCAAATTCCCCTAGATTCCCTGTTGTGTTCTGCTTTGGGATGAAGAGGGATATCTCAATAGGGAAGGGAAGGAAGGCTGAGACCATAAGCAGAAGGATTACCAAATGTATGGGCCACTGTGCTGGAGAACAGCCTCCAGCCAGGCCAGACCAGCCACACATCTGGACAGAATGCAGACAAATGGGATCCCCGCCCTCAGCCTCCCTGGAATCTACTCCTGCCCTCAGGCAATGGTACACATAAAAGACCACAGCTGAGCATCTTCAAAGCAGCCCTTCCACCTAGCAGGACCCTTGGGCTGGTGAAAATACGTTCTGTGGGTTTTTTTGAATGCTCTCCACCAGATGGCCCTAACCTTTCTAAGCTGCTCAACTTGACTCCTTTCTGTTTTTTCAATGCTCCATTTTGATACTGCCTCAAACCCAAAGTTTCTCCTTCTATTCATGCATATAGGTTAGAGTACGGTAAGACAAAAGATTGGCTACTTGAGAATTAAACATCTCACCTTTAAGGGGTTAGTAAGACCAAACTCATTAATCTTTTATTTGCTGTTTTCTGCAGTATAAGTACATGGCACCAACTAGCGAAATTGCTGCTTAAAGGCTTGTGTGATGATTCTGTGTCTGCCCTGTATGCCCATGTCATTCTGTAGAGAAGCTGGTGTGGGAATACCGGCTCCCATAACTGAACAATTCATGTAGGATCTAGTTAAAGACATTTGCTTTGTGGTCAGTACGGGAAATTATTACATTAACATAAAACATCCTTGACTCTTTTCCCCAAGACAGAAACACTTTATGGCTGTATCTTGTTTTAAAGCAAGTAATACCTAGACAACAGTACAAAGTTGTAAATGAAAGACCTCTCCATAATCTCCCCTGACTGAGATATCCACCATTATCAGTTTTGTATATATCTTTAGAGGTATCTGTTATACACAGATACTAATGAAAATAATTTGTACATGCTATGTCAGAACTCTGTTGTAAGTGACAAAATTGAATTCATGCTATCTTAAGCATAAAAGTTCTCACAGATTCAAAAACTCCAGCTAGCTTCAGGCATAGTTTAATCCAAGGACTCAAATGTTATCACCAGACTTGGTTTCCTACCATCCTTCACTCTTGCTATTCTCCATGTTAGTATTAACTCTCAAACTCTATATTCTGCCTACCAGTAGCTGCAGGTTCACCTGACCTCAAGGTAAATTCTAGCAACAAAAGGCAGATCATGTTTTCCTACCCTTTCTTACACAAGTCCGGTGTTTTGTATAGGTCAGCATGATTCAAACGCTCATCTCTAAATCAGTTAATATGACCAAGAGAATGAAATATTCTGATTGAGGAAAATTTTGCTTGCAGGCCAGACCAGCCACACATCTGGACAGAATGCAGACAAATGGGATCCCCGCCCTCAGCCTCCCTGGAATCTACTCCTGCCCTCAGGCAATGGTACACATAAAGACCACAGCTGAGCATCTTCAAAGCAGCCCTTCCACCTAGCAGGACCCTTGGGCTGGTGAAAATACGTTCTGTGGGTTTTTTTGAATGCTCTCCACCAGATGGCCCTAACCTTTCTAAGCTGCTCAACTTGACTCCTTTCTGTTTTTTCAATGCTCCATTTTGATACTGCCTCAAACCCAAAGTTTCTCCTTCTATTCATGCATATAGGTTAGAGTACGGTAAGACAAAAGATTGGCTACTTGAGAATTAAACATCTCACCTTTAAGGGGTTAGTAAGACCAAACTCATTAATCTTTTATTTGCTGTTTTCTGCAGTATAAGTACATGGCACCAACTAGCGAAATTGCTGCTTAAAGGCTTGTGTGATGATTCTGTGTCTGCCCTGTATGCCCATGTCATTCTGTAGAGAAGCTGGTGTGGGAATACCGGCTCCCATAACTGAACAATTCATGTAGGATCTAGTTAAAGACATTTGCTTTGTGGTCAGTACGGGAAATTATTACATTAACATAAAACATCCTTGACTCTTTTCCCCAAGACAGAAACACTTTATGGCTGTATCTTGTTTTAAAGCAAGTAATACCTAGACAACAGTACAAAGTTGTAAATGAAAGACCTCTCCATAATCTCCCCTGACTGAGATATCCACCATTATCAGTTTTGTATATATCTTTAGAGGTATCTGTTATACACAGATACTAATGAAAATAATTTGTACATGCTATGTCAGAACTCTGTTGTAAGTGACAAAATTGAATTCATGCTATCTTAAGCATAAAAGTTCTCACAGATTCAAAAACTCCAGCTAGCTTCAGGCATAGTTTAATCCAAGGACTCAAATGTTATCACCAGACTTGGTTTCCTACCATCCTTCACTCTTGCTATTCTCCATGTTAGTATTAACTCTCAAACTCTATATTCTGCCTACCAGTAGCTGCAGGTTCACCTGACCTCAAGGTAAATTCTAGCAACAAAAGGCAGATCATGTTTTCCTACCCTTTCTTACACAAGTCCGGTGTTTTGTATAGGTCAGCATGATTCAAACGCTCATCTCTAAATCAGTTAATATGACCAAGAGAATGAAATATTCTGATTGAGGAAGCTTGAATTTCACATGCAGTTCTGGAGCCACCTGTGAAATCAATGGCTTCCTAAACACATAGACTCTGTGTATGTGTGTGCATGTGTGTGTTGGGTTAGAGCAGGACTGTTGACAAAAGAGTGAATGAATGCTGATAAACAAAAGTGACAGATGCCCCTAATACATTTGCTTCTTTCACCATTGGCATCAAGGCCAAGCCTAACTTGTGAGGCTCAGTTCAGAATGAAAATATTAGACTCCTTCTTCAAAAAATAGCAAAAAAAAGAAAAGAAAAGTGGTATTACATTAAAATATCAAACTGTTTTTGTTCCTCTGAAATCTCTCCTTCAACCTATCTTGGTATTTTGCCCTATAATGCTGTTCTAAGGAAAATTAAGAATTAAAATTACTACCATGAATTTAATCACTCATATGTATATTTTTTGATATCAGTTTTAAATACAAATATAAAGCTTTTAGCTCATACGTAGATCACCAAAATTACAGAATTTGTATTTTCTAGCTCATACCTGTGTATGTACTTCATTCTTAGCATAACAATGAAAATGAACTCTACCATTTTAATTGGCCCTCTTGAATATGCACCCCATATAACAGTATCTACCTTTAGCTTGAGCTGGGAAAGACTGAAAGGACAAGTCAATATGAAAATGAACTCTACCATTTTAATTGGCCCTCTTGAATATGCACCCTGTATCTGTTATACACAGATACTAATGAAAATAATTTGTACATGCTATGTCAGAACTCTGTTGTAAGTGACAAAATTGAATTCATGCTATCTTAAGCATAAAAGTTCTCACAGATTCAAAAACTCCAGCTAGCTTCAGGCATAGTTTAATCCAAGGACTCAAATGTTATCACCAGACTTGGTTTCCTACCATCCTTCACTCTTGCTATTCTCCATGTTAGTATTAACTCTCAAACTCTATATTCTGCCTACCAGTAGCTGCAGGTTCACCTGACCTCAAGGTAAATTCTAGCAACAAAAGGCAGATCATGTTTTCCTACCCTTTCTTACACAAGTCCGGTGTTTTGTATAGGTCAGCATGATTCAAACGCTCATCTCTAAATCAGTTAATATGACCAAGAGAATGAAATATTCTGATTGAGGAAGCTTGAATTTCACATGCAGTTCTGGAGCCACCTGTGAAATCAATGGCTTCCTAAACACATAGACTCTGTGTATGTGTGTGCATGTGTGTGTTGGGTTAGAGCAGGACTGTTGACAAAAGAGTGAATGAATGCTGATAAACAAAAGTGACAGATGCCCCTAATACATTTGCTTCTTTCACCATTGGCATCAAGGCCAAGCCTAACTTGTGAGGCTCAGTTCAGAATGAAAATATTAGACTCCTTCTTCAAAAAATAGCAAAAAAAAGAAAAGAAAAGTGGTATTACATTAAAATATCAAACTGTTTTTGTTCCTCTGAAATCTCTCCTTCAACCTATCTTGGTATTTTGCCCTATAATGCTGTTCTAAGGAAAATTAAGAATTAAAATTACTACCATGAATTTAATCACTCATATGTATATTTTTTGATATCAGTTTTAAATACAAATATAAAGCTTTTAGCTCATACGTAGATCACCAAAATTACAGAATTTGTATTTTCTAGCTCATACCTGTGTATGTACTTCATTCTTAGCATAACAATGAAAATGAACTCTACCATTTTAATTGGCCCTCTTGAATATGCACCCCATATAACAGTATCTACCTTTAGCTTGAGCTGGGAAAGACTGAAAGGACAAGTCAATATGTGTTACTCTTCTTTCCCTTTAATACTATATCATCATTTGCAGCATAGTGGCTAGCAAGCACAAGGAAGTTACACAAGTCTGAAAGGATGTGACGGGGTATTGGCCATTCTTGTTCCTTAGAATGCCATTACCTGCTTTCTACATTCAGAGCAAGTTCTGGTTTGAATGGAGAGCACAGCCTTTGGGGTTGTCAGAGACCTGCTCTCCTAGCTATCATTGGAACTTCCTTCCCTTGAATTTACTTTGAGTCTCACTGACTTCCACTGACTTCCATATGGTGGGCTCACTGGAATTCAGTGCCCAGGGCATCAAGAATACTACATGCAGATGGGCAGAAAAGAATGCAGACACACATATTTCACAAAATACTCACACACATACTCACAAAAAGCAAGTTCAAAACTAAAGTTCTTAAAAATTCCAAGAAACCAGCAGTGTTCATGGCCCTTTGGAATGCAGGGCTGTGCAATGGCACCTTGGTTCTCAATAAACAGTGACTGAAAGTTCTGCAAAAAAAAGTGAGAAGTGCCTAAGGGAACCCACTGCTCAGAAAGAGAGGTGCCACAGAGAGGCAGTCACAGTTAGTCACAGTTAGCTATTAGAAAAAAATGGAAACCATTTCAAACATCTGCCATGCAATCTATCAATATGACTCCTCAAACCTGTTACACATGTACAATTCATTCATTTTTAATGGTTTTGTAGTATCCCATGGCATGATTGCAATATATTCTAACAGTCTCATATTAATGTTTAGTTTTTTTTTAATTTTTCATGAGAACTTTTAGGAATATTCTTAAAAACACAGATAAATTTATAGGACTGGAATTGCTGAGTCAAACAAGATACATTTTAAATTTTTTACACACATCATCAGGCTGCCTGTCAAAATGATATACCAGTTTACACCAGTTAGCAATGTAGGAGAAAGCCTATTTTTCTCATATGCAACACTGGATATTATCATTTTTTGAAAAATATTTGACAATCTGACTTGATATCTGAAAACTGATATCATTGTACATTTCTTAAACCATGACTGAAGGTGAACATCATTGTTATGCTTATTATTAGATATTACTTTTAACATTTCTGAGCATTCAAATTCTATCTGAAACCCCTGTCTCCCATTCTATGAAGGAAATGGAATGAACTGAAGCAATGTGCTATTATTTCCTACCAAAATGGGAAATAGTAATTACAGCAGCCAATTGTTAAGTGCCTACCATATGTCAATCATTTTATATACATCATCTCTTTAAGTCCGTACAATCTCATTGAATCTCAAAGATCAGAAGGACTATTATTATCCCCATTTTACAGAGGAGAAAACAGAGTCTTGGGACGTTTAAGTGACAAAACAGGGTCTCTGTTGGAGTATGGGTCTATCAGAAACCAAACTCTGTGCTCTGAAAACCATGCTATACAACCATATGTTCCTAAACTCAACTGATGCTTCTAATTTTCTTATGTTAAATAGTCCTGCATCCAGTAAAATTAGAGCATAAGATAATCCTTATTATCTTGTTGTCTAATACCTAACAAACCCTGAGGATGTTAACCAAAAGGAAGAATGTTACCTAAACTTTATCTGTCTGGCCAGGAGCTGAAAGGCAACTAGGAAAACTGAGTGTGCATCACTCATCTTGAAGCCTCGTAAAAGAAGGGAAATTGTATTTGCAAGTCCAATGTCTGAATGTTTGAGGAAGCCTCGCAGGAACACTGCAGTGAGGAGTTAAAATGAGGGCCCAGGGAGGGGATGTGGATAATATAGTGCGTGGGGTCTCTACTGAAGGGTATGTAAATACTTTATACACTAATTCAATTACATTTTTAGATTATGCAGGGAGACTGATTTAAGAAACAGCCTGCACCTCTGTCCCATCACCCATGCATACATGCAGGAGAACAGAGTTAAGAGAGCTGGGTCGATCTTAACTCAAACAAGATACATTTTAAATTTTTTACACACATCATCAGGCTGCCTGTCAAAATGATATACCAGTTTACACCAGTTAGCAATGTAGGAGAAAGCCTATTTTTCTCATATGCAACACTGGATATTATCATTTTTTGAAAAATATTTGACAATCTGACTTGATATCTGAAAACTGATATCATTGTACATTTCTTAAACCATGACTGAAGGTGAACATCATTGTTATGCTTATTATTAGATATTACTTTTAACATTTCTGAGCATTCAAATTCTATCTGAAACCCCTGTCTCCCATTCTATGAAGGAAATGGAATGAACTGAAGCAATGTGCTATTATTTCCTACCAAAATGGGAAATAGTAATTACAGCAGCCAATTGTTAAGTGCCTACCATATGTCAATCATTTTATATACATCATCTCTTTAAGTCCGTACAATCTCATTGAATCTCAAAGATCAGAAGGACTATTATTATCCCCATTTTACAGAGGAGAAAACAGAGTCTTGGGACGTTTAAGTGACAAAACAGGGTCTCTGTTGGAGTATGGGTCTATCAGAAACCAAACTCTGTGCTCTGAAAACCATGCTATACAACCATATGTTCCTAAACTCAACTGATGCTTCTAATTTTCTTATGTTAAATAGTCCTGCATCCAGTAAAATTAGAGCATAAGATAATCCTTATTATCTTGTTGTCTAATACCTAACAAACCCTGAGGATGTTAACCAAAAGGAAGAATGTTACCTAAACTTTATCTGTCTGGCCAGGAGCTGAAAGGCAACTAGGAAAACTGAGTGTGCATCACTCATCTTGAAGCCTCGTAAAAGAAGGGAAATTGTATTTGCAAGTCCAATGTCTGAATGTTTGAGGAAGCCTCGCAGGAACACTGCAGTGAGGAGTTAAAATGAGGGCCCAGGGAGGGGATGTGGATAATATAGTGCGTGGGGTCTCTACTGAAGGGTATGTAAATACTTTATACACTAATTCAATTACATTTTTAGATTATGCAGGGAGACTGATTTAAGAAACAGCCTGCACCTCTGTCCCATCACCCATGCATACATGCAGGAGAACAGAGTTAAGAGAGCTGGGTCGATCTTAACTCTGAATTTCTTGACTTTTATGGGCTTAAGTTGGAACTTTAATGTTTTATTAATGTTGAGTTTTTGGAAATGGTATTCAAAATGTTTCAAGCAGAGATATGATGGGTCTCAAAGACCTGGAATCTGTTCACACTGGCAGACAGGCTAAAAAAAAAAAAAAATATATATATATATATATATATATATATATATATATATATATATCCACTATTTTAGACAAATGATCAACCACTCAAAGGCCCCACTGGGATTATTCTTGCAAAAATTATTAACCTTGCAAAGAGTAAAAATATTTAACTTGCAATTATAGATAAATGCATGGTAAAGTATTTAATTATTAGCTTATGTCCCTATTACAATATATCAGTAAATACATTCTTAAGTTGATCATTTTCAGAAAAAGGACAATAAGAAACCGGAAAAATAAACTTTACACAAAGCACAAAAGAAATGAGCTAACCTGTAAGTGCCTCAAAGAGTCAAGAAATTCTAGATTATGTTTCATTTTATTTACATCTTGTACTGAGTTATGCAAGACCTTTGAAAACCTTAAGGCCCTGTGTTGCGGGCGCCGTGTTGGAGCTTACTCTGATTACTATTCTCTCTAGCTCTCACTAAGAGATACTATATTGAATAGCTCAGAGACCTTTTCGCGAACACGGTGTGGTCCCCTCAGGGTGTGAGCCTCAGACCTCGACAATAAAGTATCGCGGTCTCAGGTATTGTTAAACCAAGAGTGGGTTTATTAGGCAAGCACAAATAATCAGAATTAATCAGAATTAAACAGAACTCAATCGAAATGCAAAGAGAAAGATCTTACCCCAGAGCTGGGAGCTTCAACCTCGCCTCAGATGCAATCGAGTTCTGTGAGGGAGCTTCCGCCCAATTTACTCTCCCCTTTTTAAAGGAAAAACCTCAGACACAGCTGCATATACTTTACTTCTGCTTCTACTTACAATCCTAAGAAATTAAAGGAAAAACGCTGCTCCTGGCTTCTATGTGAGCCTACAACTTGAGCTAGACCGGAGCAGGTTACTCTGGTCAAGAATTAAGCTAATTTGCTTTTAGGAAAGTAAGCAGATAAGGTTGGAATGTTGCCATTAGGGCTTTTCTTATTTACTAGCAGCTTTTCGCTTGCAGGTAGAACTCTGCTGAAGCGGCTGGCGGTGAGTTACAAATTCCTAATCACTGGAGGACGGATTCTAGGTCTCAAGAGCTTATCTGGGGTTTGAGAACTGCTCTGTACCCTAAGACCCAGTATATTCTTAAGAATTTCTAGAGTCTGCCCAAGACATCCCTCTCCTTCGGGTCCCCAAGCAATGTTCTACATGCTTGGAGAACCGATGGAAATGGTATCGATAAATCTTGATATAGGGTATTATCTGATACTGAAATTTGTGCTCTGCTGTTGATCTTTAATAAACTGGAGGCATTTGTATTTAATAGCCTCATCACTGAGGGGTGCATATGTCATTTAACAAAGTAATGCTTTCCCACCTGAGAATAGCATATCATAAATAGCAGGTGGTTCCCCCCAAATTATTTTTAAATTAGGAAGGTCAAGATACCTTCACCAATAGTTAGTGGCCCGGTCTTAAGCAAGGACCAACATATCATTAAACTCCTTCCCTGTATTACCAGTACAATTTCCATCCAGATCATTTCTCTCCCCAATCTTACTTTCATTAAACCCAGTCCATGCATAAAAGTCGATTATTTCTCTAGCTCTCACTAAGAGATACTATATTGAATAGCTCAGAGACCTTTTCGCGAACACGGTGTGGTCCCCTCAGGGTGTGAGCCTCAGACCTCGACAATAAAGTATCGCGGTCTCAGGTATTGTTAAACCAAGAGTGGGTTTATTAGGCAAGCACAAATAATCAGAATTAATCAGAATTAAACAGAACTCAATCGAAATGCAAAGAGAAAGATCTTACCCCAGAGCTGGGAGCTTCAACCTCGCCTCAGATGCAATCGAGTTCTGTGAGGGAGCTTCCGCCAATTTACTCTCCCTTTTAAAGGAAAACCTCAGACACAGCTGCATATACTTTACTTCTGCTTCTACTTACAATCCTAAGAAATTAAAGGAAAAACGCTGCTCCTGGCTTCTATGTGAGCCTACAACTTGAGCTAGACCGGAGCAGGTTACTCTGGTCAAGAATTAAGCTAATTTGCTTTTAGGAAAGTAAGCAGATAAGGTTGGAATGTTGCCATTAGGGCTTTTCTTATTTACTAGCAGCTTTTCGCTTGCAGGTAGAACTCTGCTGAAGCGGCTGGCGGTGAGTTACAAATTCCTAATCACTGGAGGACGGATTCTAGGTCTCAAGAGCTTATCTGGGGTTTGAGAACTGCTCTGTACCCTAAGACCCAGTATATTCTTAAGAATTTCTAGAGTCTGCCCAAGACATCCCTCTCCTTCGGGTCCCCAAGCAATGTTCTACATGTTTGGAGAACCGATGGAAATGGTATCGGGATAAATCTTGATATAGGGTATTATCTGATACTGAAATTTGTGCTCTGCTGTTGATCTTTAATAAACTGGAGGCATTTGTATTTAATAGCCTCATCACTGAGGGGTGCATATGTCATTTAACAAAGTAATGCTTTCCCACCTGAGAATAGCATATCATAAATAGCAGGTGGTTCCCCCCAAATTATTTTTAAATTAGGAAGGTCAAGATACCTTCACCAATAGTTAGTGGCCCGGTCTTAAGCAAGGACCAACATATCATTAAACTCCTTCCCTGTATTACCAGTACAATTTCCATCCAGATCATTTCTCTCCCCAATCTTACTTTCATTAAACCCAGTCCATGCATAAAAGTCGATGTCTCCAAAAGTGTCCGATCTGAAGTTCAAGTCCAGACGAACAGGTCTTCTTTCAACGTCAGTTCTGGGTTGGTAAGATGGGCGAGGTTGATCATCATTCCTGCTGGCCTCCACACTGCTATGGTAATCGGGAAGATGATAGGCACCAGGGTCTCCGGTTCAGCTTTGATTGTTATATTCCCTTTTGTTTGAAGGTATAGAAACTGTTAACCTGTGTCTTTCCATAATAATCTTTAAGCTTCTAACTTTAGATCGGGTTATGAAAAAAGGGAATAGACCATTTCCACAAAGGCTGGTGATTATAGAGGTGCAGCTAGTACCCTCTCCTTGGCCATAATTGGCCTTGGATAGTGCTCATAATACATGCCTCGTGGAAGTGGATACACCTGTATATTTACAGGCTTAAATGCAAAATGCATATGCTTTTTTGTTTTTAAAGGCATTAATAATATTAACAAGGTCTGCTTAATCATTCCCACATTTTAAGTTATGATAGGACTGGGCGTTTTAACCAGAGTTCTCCTATTGGAGCTTAAAATATGAAATTATTATAGTTATCAGAAGGAAGAACAATAATCTCTAACAAAGGACTCTCGTGATAGTTGCACAGGCCAGATAAAAGTAATTCCTTATTTCTGTTCTAAAAGGGATCTTACGAGTGTTGGTCTATATACCCTCTCCTGGATCAGCAGGCTAACTCCTGGAATCTAGCTGGGAGAAGGAGGGCTAGAAGAATCAAAGGTTAAAGATTCACATATTTCTTTGAGGATGGCCAGTTGTTCTTCTTGAGTCCAATTAAAAGTATCTTAATTAGCAATTGACACCATACATGAATTGGTGCGGAATAAATTTCGTCAGTGTGGAGAGGGTATTATTTAAAGCAAATTGGCTATCTGGAATATAATTATACCACTTTATAGGCCTTCCAACCAAAAGTTTGGTCAAAAACTCTTTACGCTCACTGTTTTTCCTTTCCACTTTCCCACCACCTCAAAGAGTCAAGAAATTCTAGATTATGTTTCATTTTATTTACATCTTGTACTGAATTATGCAAGACCTTTGAAAACCTTAAGGCCCTGATTGTATCTGTGACTTTTCTAGTAGGAAGTTCCGAAGAGGAACCAATTTCTAACAATAAAAACTTTTCTATCAAACTGGTTATCTTCCATCTCAAAAAGTCTGGCATCTGGGGGGAAAAGTGAGATTTATATAACATGATTTTGAGGGAAAAGGAAAGGGTTAATTCAACTTCTGGTTTTTGCCTCTGAATAAATAAATGTCTTGTTGTGTGCATGTGTGTGTGTGTGCGCGCGCATTCAGCTATGTCCAAAGCTTTGCAACCCCATGAACTGTAGCCCTGGTGGCTCCTCTGTCCATGGAATTCTCCAGGCAAGAACACTAGAGTAGGTTACCATTTCCTTCCCCAGGGACTATCCTAACCTAGGAATCCAACTCGCATGCCCCTGTCTCCTGCACTGGCAGGCAGATTCTTTATTACTGAGCCAGCTAGGGCTTATGTTTTCCTTGAAAATATTATTTAACAGCAAATTTCTCTTTTGAACAACACAAATAAATGTGCTACAGAATTTTTAATCAGATTGCTACCGTTATCATCAACACTTTTTCTCAGCATTACTTCTGTTATTGCCACTGTTAACATGAGCTGCTTTACCTCTTTCCCAGTTCATATGCAATACTCGTAGATTTTATGGGAGAGATTTTTATTTTTCCGGAAAATGAAGATCCTGAATTACATGTTTCCATATTCACAAATGTCTTGACTCTGAAGAATACCGAGAAAAGAGATTTAAACTGGCCAAAACACTGCTTATAAAACAGTCAGGAATAATGGTCTCAACAGAACCAACTGTTGGTGCAAAGACAAAAGGGGCCAAATTTTGTCCTTGGATGTACACACACAGCTCCTATTAGCTTTTGAAAACAGTTACATGAGTGTAGCCAAGGACAGTGTTTAGCCCAATTTGGTCTAATTTATCCAGACCACTACAGCCATGAAAGATAAAGACAGATTATAAGACATTTTGCATGTCAGTACAGTAGCATGCTTTGTGTTTTTCCAGTCCCTAGGGCTTCTTTCATCAGGCCAGACGTCAGGGATCACATCTGAGAAGTTTGAAAAGTCTATGGATCAAATTTATTTGCAATGCTACTTGCTGTAGTTGGCAGTCCTATCTCAGAGGATGCCATTCTTTCTGTGTTGGGTGCCAAACTCTAGCAAATTAAATTTACCAAAAAAAAAACAGTCTTAGTCATATGCAAATGAAATTAAATGCTAAGACAAGAATGAAAGGACACTGATTTTAAACAGTCTTTTTTAATACCAATTGAGAGATATTGAATTAATATGCT
Source organism: Tragulus kanchil (assembly GCA_022376925.1). NCBI lineage: Eukaryota > Metazoa > Chordata > Mammalia > Artiodactyla > Tragulidae > Tragulus > Tragulus kanchil. The sequence goes on from JAIOJX010000032.1 coordinate 51,227,056, forward strand.
TTAGACAGTCTCAATGCCCTAGTTTATAAGATACATCCCAAGGAGAGGGTGTTTTTATAGTTTGCTAAATTAAATTTCCATCAGAAATGCTTATACCTATATACATGGTAATCTACAACTGTTATTTACTCTAAGGGAGTGGGGGGCATAAGTCACAGAACTGGCTTTGTCTAAGTCAATCCCAAAAAGGTAGATAAGAGAAGGCTTGATTTCTCTGTCAAATAGCTGCCTCTGGTCACTAGACATACCTTGAATATCAGAAGACTCATCCCTACTTTATAAGATTATACAACTATCCGATAATGAGATCACCAGTCACCCCCCTTTTTTTTCATTAATATTTTGTACAGAAACAAGAAAAGTTTGCAAACTATTTTGCAAACCCATGTCAAACACCACACTGCTGACTGCATTGTTTATTGCAGCTGATGGGTATCCAGGGGCATTTGCTTTCAAGGCAGACACTTAGGGAAGGTGTCTTCATTCCCTGGCACCTTTAGAATGCTTCTTGTCTGCTGTTTATGTCTGGGGTCCTGATCCAGGACCTTTTCCAACAGTAAAAATCCTTTGTTTTTGTTGTTCAGTCAATATGTCCAACTCTTTGCAACCCCATGGACTGCAGCACACTAGGCTTCCCTGTCCTTCACTGTCTTGCAGAGTTTGTTCAGATTCATGTCCTTTGAGTCAGTGATGCTATCCAACCATTTCATCCTCTGTCACTCCCTTCTCCTCCTGCCCTCAATCTTTCCCACCATCAGGGTCTTTTCCAATGAATTGCTTCTTCACATCAGATAGCCAGAGTATTAGAGTTTGAGCATCATTTCTTCCGATAAATATTCAAGGTTGATTTCCTTTAGGATTGACTGGCTTGATCTCCTTGCAATTCCAAAGGACTCTCAAGAGTCTTCTCCAACAACACAACTAGAAAACACCAGCTCCTTAGCACTCAGCCTTCTCTATGGTCTAACTCTCACACTCATGCATGACTCCTGATGTCAACAAAATGCTTGACATGAATCTGCCACTAAAGCTACCTCAGAACTTCTCAGGACATTTCAAGTACACATCAAAAGAGGCAGAGTGATTTTTCAGTAATTTGTCAAGTTTCACAAAACATGAGTTGATATGTTATACAAATGTTCTACCAGTTTCTGAAAGAAAAAAAAAAGTCAAATACCATCAGTGTGTCACAGCTACACTATGTGCTCACACCTATCAGGTTTGCTTTACAGCAGGACTTGTGCAATTGGCTCAGTAAGCTTTAAAAGAAAAGCTGAATCTTTCTGCTGAAATAAGGCAAATGACTGTGGTTTTCAATTATCCATTCTATACTTAGTTCTTATCTGAAGATAACAAAGAGCTCAACTGTCAAACACAAGGTGAGTAGTACGTTAATAATGATGGTTGAATGAAGAAGGGGATGTTCAATAAGAGTATCAACCTATACGCTCCTTCTTCCCTTAGGAGAAGTAACATCCAAGAGCCTCCCCAGTTCTTTTAGTTTTCCTTCCCCCTGAATTAGCATCTTAGCTAGAAAAGTCTGCTCCCAGTGTTTAAAGTTGAAATTGGCCATCTGGGTCATGAGTAAGTACAAGATAATGGGCTGTTGCGGGGTGGTGGGGGGGGGGGGCACATCTTGTGAAACAGGAACCAAGGTCTAGGCAGGTGAAACACCAAGAATTTCAGATTTC